>JAOANR010000003.1:7835315-9127852 GCA_030278955.1 Hygrophila difformis
GTGATTCTCATTTCACTTTTGAATACTCAGAAATCAAAACTTGAAGATTTACCTCAGTGGTTGAATAATAAACTCACCCGACAACGCATGCTTCCCGCTGTCGACAAAAAGAGCTGCCACCGCCGTCGTAAAAAAGAGCTGCCAACAGCCTCGTCAAAATAGCCGCTAAGTTTGATTGCAATTAGCTTTCGGATTATGTATCTGTAATTTGTCAAAATGGTGTATTTTATATCTTTACATTTGTATCCTTCCGGCTATAAATAGCCGTGTAATCTTAGTGAAAAACGCAGAACGAGATTTAGAACAATAACCTCTAAACTCCTTCTCCCCAATTCAAAATTCCAAACAGAATTGGTATCAGAGCCTGAGCGATTCTAACTCAGAGCATAACAAAAAACTTGAGTGTAAACAACTCAAATTAAAAGAATTAAATCTACTCACTGTTGTCTCCTTCAAGCAGCAGCCACCAGAACCCGCCCAGCAGCCACCACCGAGCACAGCCCGCCGCCATCACCAGCTCCAGCCCACACCTTCGACGAGCTTGCCACCACCGCCTGCAACCTCTTGTGGATCATCTGCCACCCTCTGCCCGAGAACGGAAGCTGTTGCCACTGCTCCATCTGGTCACCCGATCTGTTGCTCTTTCAACCAGCGAGCATCGCCCCAACATCGCCGCTGCTTACTGGAATTTCTTTGGTTTCTCTCGAAAAACTCCATTTGAAGGCACTTGGTAGTACACACAAGTGATCATCAGTAAAGGAGTAAGTCAACAAAAAAAAAATTAAAGAAGGTGGGACATTGATTTAAATACTCTGAAGAGGGGTAGGGTTACAACAGTAAATAAAGTTGGGCCAAATCACTTGATATATATACTTTTTATACTTCCCGTTTCTTTTAAAAAAAATAGTGGGGAGATATTTTTTTTTAAAAAAAAAGGATAGTGTGTATTTAAAAATAGTGAGTGTGGTGTTGGGAAAGAATTTGTCAAATTGCAGATTTTGGAGCACATGAAAGAAGCTGCAGTGAGAAAGAAGATCCAACAACTATTCAGAAAATTGGTGGAAAAATAATTATTGCTGTGCAAGAAGAAATTTTGGTGGAGAAAAGTTTGTGGAATCTTCGACCCAGTCCGAAATAATTCATATAAATTATTTGGGAATTATTGCAGATAGTCTTCACAATGGCGTCAACAAGTTCTCTTCAATCACAGGTGCCCAAATTAACAAAAGAAAATTATAGGATGTGGAGTATCCAAATGGAAGCCTTGCTCGGATCCCTTGATGTCTGGGATATGGTGGAAACAGATTTTGAAAGAATTGGCATCAACAATAGAAGGACGGCGAGGAATTAAAGGAGATAAAGAAAAAGGAGAAAAAAGCCTTGTTCACAATATACCAAGGCGTAGATGAAGCCACATTTGAGTTGATCTCTACCGCCAAAAACATCGAAGGATGCTTGGGGAAATTTAAAGAAAGCCCACGACGGAGTAGATAAAGTGAAGAAGACCCGGCTCCAATCTTTGAGAGCCCAATTTGAAACTCTACAACAAAACAGATCCGAAGCCGTCTCAGATTACTTCTCCCGAGTAATCTCTGTTGTTCATCAAATGAGACAAAATGGCGAGGAGATCAAAAGATGTTCGTGTTGTGGAGAAGATCTTGAGGTCCCTAGACCCAAAATTCAACTTTATCGTTGTTGCCATCTAAGAATCAAAAAATCTCGAGGCAATGACAGTTGAAGAATTAATGGGCTCTTTACAAGCCCATGAGCATCAACTCTTCAAAAAGGGAGACGAACAATCCTTGGAGCAAGCACTGCAAACGAAACTGTCGTTTAAAAAAAAATAATGCAGTCAGAAGAAGTCCACAACGTGGACGTTTTCAGGCACAAAGAGGAAGAGATGGCCGAGTCAATAATCGCTATGATCAGAATCGAAGCAATAATGGCGAAAATAATGGAGGAAATAAACGTGGCCAGAATACCTATCGAGGTCGAGGACAATTCCGAGCCCGTGGTCGCGGACATGGCAGAAACTTTGGAAGATTTGACAAATCAGAAGTTCAATGCCGAGTATGTAAGAAATTTGGTCATTTTGCTAATGATGTTGGTACAATGCAGACAATAATAAAGATGAGAAGGCGAATCTCATTGACAAAGAAGAGAAGGATGGTCCATTAGTACTAATGTCTTGCAAAGAACTAGAGCCACCTCATACGGTCACATGGTACATGGATACAGGTGCATCAAACCATATGTGCGGAAGAAAGGAATTCTTTTCCAAACTTGATGAAAGACGAATGGGCAATATCACATTCGGTGACCTGTCAAAAAGGCCAATTGAAGGTAAAGGAGATATTACCTTTGAGTTACATAATGGAAAACATCTATGCATTTCTGATGTTTATTATGTACCTGAAATTAAAAGTAATCTGCTAAGTGTTGGCCAATTGTTGGAAAAGGGATATGAAATCCAAATGAAAAATTTGGCTCTTAGTTTGCGAGATAAGAATAACAGGTTGATCACACATGTCAAGATGACGACGAACAGAATGTTTCCCCTGAAGCTCACTATAAATGACTCAAAATGCTTGAAGGCAACCACTGTTGAAAGCGGCAAGTTATGGCACCTCCGGTATGGGCATCTTAACTTTGATGCATTGAAATTGCTGCAGAAAAAGAATATTGTGACAGGAATGCCGCAGATTGAATCCTCCAACAATGTTTGTGAGGTTTGTGTCATGGGAAAACAACATCGACACACCTTCAAGAAGTATGGCGCGAGAAGAGCTAGATCGCGACTTGAGCTAGTACATTCTGATGTTTGTGGACCAATTACTCCAGTTTCTATTGGTGGAAACATGTATTTTCTTACCTTCACAGATGACTACAGTGGAAAAACATGGATCTATATGATGAAAGAAAAAAGTGAAGTTTTCTCTAAATTCAAGGAATTTAAAAACCTTGTTGAGAAACAAAGTGGGTGCCAATTAAAGTGCCTAAGGACAGATCGTGGTGGAGAATACACATCTCGAGAATTTGATCATTTTTGTAGAGAGCAAGGGATATCACACCAACTCACGATGCCATATACACCACAACAAAATGGTCTTTCAGAAAGAAAGAACCGAACAATTTTGAATATGGTTCGATGTATGCTGAAAGAGAAAAATATTCCCAAAGAATTTTGGGGTGATGCTGTAAATTGTTCTGTCTATCTGTTGAACAGGTCCCTGACAAAGAGTATTGGAGACATAACTCCCGAAGAAGTCTGGAGTGGGAAAAAGCCAAAAGTTGATCATCTGAGAATTTTTGGAAGCATTTGTTTTGCAAAAGTGCCAGAAGAAAAGCGTACAAAGCTTGAAGATAAAAGCCAAAAATGCATTTTTCTTGGCTATGGTGAAAATTGTAGCGGGTACAAACTGTACAATCCTGTAACCCGCAAAGTGGTGATGTCAAGAGATGTTATCTTTAACGAGGATCAAACTTGGAGATGGAATGAAAATGAGCGGACCAAGCATGTTCCTTTTGATGATGAAGAGGAAAAGCAAAAAGAACAGCAACAACAAATGGAGGACATGGTCCCTGATCATGTAGAAGTTGAAAGCCAATCCTCTGATGATAGTCCTCTTGTGAGAAGAACAAGAAGTGTCCAGGACATATATGACTCCAGTGAGCAAATTGATGATGAATTCAATAATTTCTGTCTATTTGCAGGTCTTGACCCATTGACATTTCAAGAAGCCTCTAAAGAAGTTACGTGGCAAAAAGCTATGGAGGAAGAAATTCAAGCCATTGAAAAGAATAATACATGGGAGCTCACATCACTTCCTGACAAACATCGAGCAATCGGAGTCAAATGGGTGTTCAAGACGAAAAGAAATGCAAAAGGAGAAATTGAAAGGCACAAAGCCCGTCTTGTTGCAAAGGGGTACAATCAAAGATATGGAATTGATTATGAAGAAGTCTTTGCCCCAGTTGCCCGGCTTGAAACAGTGAGGCTGCTCATTTCACTAGCAGCTCAAAAGAAGTGGCAGATACATCAAATGGATGTTAAATCCGCATTTCTGAATGGAAATCTTGAAGAGGTTGTCTATGTTGAGCAACCACCTGGATTCATCATTGAAGGCCAGGAAGACAAGGTGTACAGGTTGAAGAAAGCACTCTATGGATTGAAGCAGTCACCAAGAGCTTGGAATTCAAGAATCGATAAATACTTTATCGAAAATGGATTTGTAAAGTGCCCATATGAGCACTCCCTATATGCAAAAAGAAACATGTCTGGAGAATTTTTATTGGTATGTCTATATGTCGATGACATTACCTTTACAGGTAACGATAAGGTCTTGATTCAGGAGTTCAAGAAATCAATGGAAAAGGAGTTTGAAATGTCCGACCTAGGGTTGATGCAATACTTCCTAGGCATTGAAGTCAAGCAAGATGAAGAATGAATTTTTATCTCACAAGAAAAATATGCCAAAGAGATCCTGAAGAAATTCTCAATGGAAGATTGTTGCAGTGTCAACACTCCGCTGGAAGTTGGCACCAGATTGACCAAAGAAGGAGAAGGAAATCCAGTAAATCCAACCTACTACAAAAGTCTTGTGGGATGCTTGAGGTACTTAACCTGCACACGACCTGATATCTTATTTGGAGTTGGTCTTGTTAGCAGGTACATGGAAACACCAAAAACTTCACACTTGAAAGCTGCGAAAAGAATTTTGAAGTACATCCAAGGGACAATCAATTATGGCATGCTATATTCTACAAATCAAAGCACTGAATTGGTTGGATTCGGTGATAGTGATTGGGCTGGAAGTAAAGAAGATCGGAAAAGTACATCAGGGTTCGTGTTCTACTTCGGTAGAAATGCATTCACTTGGTCATCAAAGAAGCAACCCATTGTCGCGCTATCGACTTGTGAAGCAGAATACATTGCTGCTGCTGCATGCGTCTGTCATGCAATTTGGCTGAAGAAATTGCTTGGAGATTTGAAAATACAACAAGATAGTGCAATCAAGATTCATGTCGACAACAAGTCTGCCATTGCCCTTGCAAAAAACCCAGTCCATCATGAACGCTCGAAACACATTGATACCCGTTTTCACTTCATACGGGAACATGTAAAATCAAAAGAAGTGGAGCTGAAGTATGTCAGCTCAAGTGAACAAGTTGCAGACATTTTTACATAAGCATTGAAAGTTGAAACCTTCCAGTATTTGCGAAAGAAGCTGGGAATCCAAGATTTCAAGAGGATGAGTTTAAGGGGGGGAAATGTTGAATAATAAACTCACCCGGCAACGCATGCTACCGTCGTCGTCAAAAAGAGATGCGCACGCCGTCGTCAAAGTAGCTGCTTTGTTTATTGCCATTGTCAAAACTTGCGGATTGCATATCCGTAGTTGTCAAAAATATTGTATTTCATATCTTTACATTTGTAATCCTTCCGGCTATAAATAGCCGTGTAATGTTAGCGAAAAAATGCAGAACAAGATTTAGAATAATAACATCTAAACTCTCTTCTCCCCAATTCAAAATTCCAACAAATTCTACTTCAGTATTATCAATCTTTAGTTCTTCTAGGACCCCCTCAACCCCCAAAGTAGTATACAGCATGCTTCAGCCTGTGTTTCTAGGAGCCATACAACATTCGTTTTTTAGCTCTATGGAATTGTTTTTGAGGTATTCTGAATTTTCTTGTTGGTGTATTATGGTCTAGTTTGTTCCCACCTATTACCTTTTCTAATAGCATAACTGTCTACAGCTATGCCATGACTTTACCCATGAATAGATGCCGTGTCTATTTTCCAAGTAGAACAACCAACAGAATCTTTAAAAAGTTGGCATATAAAATTTATTGTTTCGTTTTGGTGCAATTCAGACATTACACACAATAGCTGTAAAAAGGAACTGCTCCATGTTTATTATACGGTTTTGAATAAATGCAAAAGCACAACCACCTATTTACATATATTAAATGATCCTTTTTTAACAAGTTTTAAAATCAAGTCAAGACATGTTCTTTCATACAGTGAAATATTGATGTTAACTAAATCTAAATGGAACAATTTATTTCAAGTTTTAATTTAGTGACGTGTCCTTAAATCCATGTCGATTATTTAGAAGTCTGCATGTTTCTTAAGTTTTTGGTTGTATTTTGACGAATGGATATCTTGTTCAACACCTTTACCCAAGGTATGAGTCCAGGTAACATAGCAGAAGTGTGTGTAGCCTAGCATTCTTTAAAGAACTGTCTGAGCTATGCATTTCTATTATCTGAACAATTATGAACTTCAAATCAAACAAGCAGATTGATGCAGCTAAAGATGGAAAGAGAGTGAAAGTGCTCCATTTAGTATGTGCACTCGAAGTATTTCTTTTGTAATATCTTCTTTATTTTGTTTAACTAGGGTGTTTCAGTGAGAATACGGATGCCGAATGACTATAATCCTTCTCTTGTAGGGTCCTAGCCAACCTAGTCCATATCTCAATTTGGTTGCTGCTGGGCTGACACCTGGGTTAGGAGTGCTGTATTCTTTCGTTTTTTACTTTGATGATATGCATTGAACATTATGCACACAGATAGTGTGTACTGTTGCAATAACTTGATAAATTTATAAGCATGATAGTCCTAATTTTTACAAGATACTCAACTCATCAATCTTGATAAATAGCTGAAATCGAGCTTGAAAATTTATAAGCATGATAGTTCTAATTTTACAGGATGGTTCTACTTAGGGTTGTGGCGAGTTGACGTGTTCATTCGTACAAGTCAATGTACTGACATTGTTGTTGTGGCAAAATGGTGCTGATGCTTGTTGGTGCATTGCACTGACACATTGACTTGACGACTTGTGTACAAACCACATGTTGACATGTTCAGGAGAACGAATTTTGACATTTCAAGCACTCGGTTATTCCAGCCTGCAGAACAAAATGCCAAACTCTTGTCAATCTCCTACCATCACTGCTGTTCAAGTTGAATGGGCTTCATTGGGTGCTGAAAATAATTCTTTACTCATGTTTTGAGTGTTTAGTTTCTGAGTTTTAGTATTTATTTATTTATTAAAGGGTTAGGAATTAGGTGTTCTGACTTCTGTGTTGATTTGTTATTATTTTTCCTTTTAAGAATTGTTTAGATTTTGAGAGCAAATCAACAGTTCTAATTAGAAATGTGAGCCCCTCTGTTCTCTGCTTACACCTGCATGCAAGAATATGTTAGCTTGTTGGATTTTAATTTTTGAAGAGTTTTCATTGTTTAGTGGTTCAAAAGAGGTCATTCTAATTTCACATGATGTTCTAAAAAATGATTGAAATGGTTAATTTTGTTAGGACATGCTAAATCCTAAATTCCTAATACGATGAAAGAGAAGAATATACAAAAGGACAAATGGTAGATGCAATTGCATGTATGAATGAATTTATATAGTTCAAAATTTAGTGCTTGCTTCTTGTTATTTGTTTTGCGATGTTTGGCTTGCCTTATTTTTATGCGTTTCAGTGCACAGTTGAAATCAGAGCAAGGAAACATTGTAGCTCAGGCACACAGCATATTGCAATGCAGGTTGAGATTTGTCCACCAATGTTAATTTCTTGTTTCCAATCATTCATTTTTGGTTTTTAGCCTTCTAGAAGCATTGACTTATTTGTGCTGTGTGTTCAAGAAAATGGCTTTTGGAGGTAGTATGTATGATTAATATTCCAGTTGGAAGGGTGGAGTCCATAATACATGCAGAAACTCCAACAAAAATATTGTGCTCAACTGATGTAAGGTCAATTTCCAAGTTTCTCCTTGTGTTAAATTTGTAATGTTGTTAGGTGTTGCTTTGGTGGAAATAATTGGATCCATTTCTTTGTCAATGTAAATTACCATTGAAGAATTGATGGATGAAAGGGAATACAAAGAAATACTTGAAGATAGGAGGGGAGAATATGAGAAGTTTGGTAACTCTGTTGAGGAATAATAACCAGTTAGACTTAGACATACAATTCACAACCATGAATGTAACACATGAGAGAACTATGAAAGACTACGTATAGAATGCAGTTCTAGAATAATCCTACTACCAAGCAAGGGAGTATGAAGATCGATTCGAACTCCCTCACCAGCTAACCTACCTTACAGTAACCATTGATTCCATAGAGCTAAAACGATGATGTATGCCTGTATCTGTTGGTAGTCGTGGATTTTTCCGGTGTTGAGGTCCTGGGAGCTCCCTGGAACTATACGGAGTAAATGATAAGATAATGCTAGACATGCACTAAGCGTCTGTAAGACTATCTTTAACCATGACCACCCCAACCACCCCAATCATCCAACCATCTTATTATTTAATTAATTTATCTCTCTTCCAACTCATCAATATCCATCTCAACCCAACCATCCCAATTTTATATACTTTATCAATAACCACCCAATCATTCAACCATTTCATTATAATTACTTATTATTTATCATTATAATTTTTTTTATTTTCTAAAATAAATAAATTAATTTAAATAATTATAAAATTTAATGATAATTTTTAGTAACCTAAATTTTACTAATAAATTGAAAAAAAATAAAAATTAGTTGTCTATTTATAAAGAATTATAAAAATTAAAATTAAAATAATTATAAAATTAATAATATTATCATTATCTCAAGAATGGTGTCTATTTATAGAGAATTTTAAAATAAAAATTTTGGTATATTTTATATTTCATATAATTATACATAAAAGATATATTGATTTTAATTAAATAAAATCAATCTAACTTCTTAATCAATAAAATGAGTACAAGTGTCAAATTTTGATTTGGTTGAGGAAGTTGACCATGTGGTTGGATTTTTGGTTTGGTCGACCCTTTGCTTTTCTTACCAATCTAGCTTTGATTTTTTTTAAAAGATTAAATAATGACATGGAGGACAATCCTATGGGACCTTGTCATTGTTAAAGATGGTCTAATGATGATCAATCCTGAAGTAATTAATATTACAGAATATATTCCCAAATTTCACACAAAAATCATGTGTTAATCAGTGTTCTCCCTAGTTGCTGTTGATCAACACATTTGGCCATGATTTTGTTATACAACATTTAATTTGTTCTTCATATTATAAATATTAATATAGGGAGATTGTATTTTTATTCATTTCAAACCATATTAAAGAATGAATGATCACATTGATATCGATGCTGGAGGTGATGGTGATGGCATCTGACTGCCTGCATTGTCTCTGAGGCCACCGGCCTCAACAGACATGTTCGGATGCAGGAATGGCAGAATTCCATCCTTCTTGACCAAGACCTTCAACATAGTAAATGATCCAGACACAAACTCCATCATTTCCTGGAGTTCATTCGGAAATACTTTTATTATTTGGGATCACCTGAAATTTTCTATTGACATACTTCCCATGTACTTCAGACATAGCAACTTCTCAAGCTTCATCTACCAGCTCAATAACTATGTAAGTATCTTGTGGAAATATATGTGGTTGTCAATCGAATATCATTCAACTAACTTGTCGTTTTTTCATTGGCTGTAAATTGTTTGAAGGGTTTCAGGAAAGTTGGAGTGGAACATCAATGGGAGTACGAGAATGTGAATTTCCAGGTGGGGCAGGAATATCTGCTGGCAAATATGAGGAAGCGCAACCAAATTCCAGGAAGGGTTGTGACCCGACGAAGCTGGAAAATGAGGGGTTTGACCGATAAGAGGAATGGCATTGAAATTCCACCTGGAATTGTGAATGAATTAGAGTTGGAGATTGCGAGTTTAAAAATACAACAAACTGAAATGGAACTGGAGATCATAGCCTTGGAAATTGAGATACGACGCTTTGAGAAACAATCGGAAAAAGTTAACAGGTGTTTGGCCAAAGCATGTGATATTGCAAAGAAAAGAAAGGTGGACCCTGAGACAGGTGATGCAAATAATTCGGAGCCTCACAATGACAGTGGTGATAATGATAATTCTAACCCCGAGTCTGAACCAGTGCCCGGCCTAGCAAGGGGTGGACAGGCTGCATTTTGGGAAAGATTACTGCTGGAAGATGACGACGAAGGATGTGCGACTGAATCAGGGGCTGCTGAGATGGAAAACAAGCAGGCAAAGATTGCCATGGACCTGGAGTGTTTGATTGGGAACCTCTGATAATGAAGAAACTCAAGACATTGTTGTTCCTTGAAATCGGACATTGTCGTCTTGTTGTCTTTTTCTTTTGCTTGGTGTGAATTATTGTGCTGGCATGTAACCAAATTATGTGAAATGAACTAGGTTTGATTCCTGGCTACAACCACGTGTGAGTTTATGCTACATGTTTGTTTAAACTCCACAACTCGTACCAGGAACATTATAAATGTGAAAATACCAAGTCTATCAGTATCATCAACACTGTTGTTATATGATTATATTATACTGAAAATCTGTGGTCAGGTTGTTGTGAAGACCTTTGAGCTTTCAGTTGGATTAAGTGCTATGGGAATCATGTTATAAACACCAGAAAATTGATATTTGAGCAGGTAATAAGCTGTTTAGGAAAGTACTTTTTTCTTGTGCTGCTGATATGTAAGATTTGTATATACTACAAGCAATAAGCAATGCTACAGTATTGGAAATAATTACACACTTATTCACTTCTGTTTAAAAATAACACAACAAAAATATATATAGCTCGTTGGGTGCCTGTTCCCTTATTAAAATTCCCTAGTACTACTACCAAGGGGGAATTTATGAGATAATAATTGAAATAAGCTACTAAGACCCTGTTCTCTAAAACTTATTTTCAGGACTTATTACTTATTTTTTTTCAAAATCAGATCAGACCAGATCAGATAAGAAACATTCAGATCAGACCAGATCAAATCAGATCAGATCAGACCAGACCAGAAACATTCAGACCAGATCAGATCATTATAATAAAATTATATAATTACATATAATATTTTTTTATAAAAAGCAAAAAAATATAGCAATACAAATATTATTTATATTGTAGTTATTTAAAAATATTTCTAAAAATATTCTTTTACTCATCAAAATATTATTTAAATATACTAGTCACGTTCTTAATATATTTTATATTATAAATACTTTCAAAAAATATGTTTAAAATATATAATAATGATAATAACAATAATAATCATAATAATAGTAATAATAATAGTTGTAAATAACTCTTAATAATTATTATTTTATTAACTATTATTATAATTATAATTAATTAACTATTAAGAATTAATTATTATTGAAAATACTAATATATAATAAATACTGTATTAGTAATTAGTAGTAATAATTAACAATAATAATAAAAATAATTAATTAATTATTATTACTATTATATAATAATAATAATAATAATAATAATAATAATAAACTAATCACTAATTTTTTAATAAATTATTTTTTAATAATTACTAATTTATTTTTATATTATTATAATAAATTAATTATTAATTTTATTATTATTATTATCATTATTATTATTATTATTACCATAAATCTAATTAGAATCAAAATATAAATCAAATAAGATCAGACCAGATCAATTCAGATCAGATCAGACCAGACCAGACCAGACAAATTCAGATCAGACCAGACCAGGTCATATAAATTCAGATCAGACCAGAAAAATTAAGGCCTAAAGAACAGGGCCTAAAAGAAGTGTGCAAAAGTCAAATTTTTTAGGACTGTAAAAAAATAAGTTAAACGTAAAAGGGGTCAAAAAAAGGAGTAATATTTTGAAGGTCTCTAGCCGAAGTTAGTTAAACCAAAAGAAGTGATGGATGGCCTATTAGCTATTGCCTTATTCATAACGGTCTAAATTGTCATTTCGAACTATTATCTCGGGCGTTTAGTGATCCACTCTTATTGAGCCTTATTATGCTTATGGCCCATTCAAAATGAAAGCCCAATTGTGGCGCCTAAACAAAATACGGAAAATTAGAGCCCAGTTCCTAGTAAAAAATGTTTGTAATTTTTTAGGCCCCATGTCAAACTTCCTTATAGTTTACACCCCATTTTATCTTTGACAAAAAAGACCTACCCAAACTCACTAATCCAATTAACTTCTAATACTCTTGATTCAAAAATTCTAAACCATAGTGACTTGGTAAACCCTTTACACATAACCTGGTAAATTCGCTATAGTGACTTGGTAAATCCTTTACACATAACCTGGTAACTTCGCTATAGTGACTTGGTAAACCCTTTACACATAACCTGGTAAATTCGCTATAGTGACTTGGTAAACCCTTTACACATAACCTGGTAACTTCGCTATAGTGACTTGGTAAACCGTATACACAAAACTTGGTAAATAGGCTATAGTTTCCGTTGGTAAACCCACTACACTAGACTTGGTAAATAGTCCGGTACACTAAACCTGGTATTTAGACTTTGGGATCAATTGGTAAACCATTCACACAAAACTTGGTAATTTGGCTAGAGTGCCTATTAGTAAGTAAGTCTAGTTTGATGAACGTGGTAAGCATTAAAATAAAACTTAGTAAGCCTAATTCCGAAACCCTTGGTAACTATAAAAAATTTGGCATTTATAATATTGAATCATTTGGTAAATCAAATAACAAAAGTAGCTAATTCTAGTTTTGAAGAACTTGGTAAGCAGAAACAATAAACTTGGTAAGCATAAACACAAAACTTGGTAAAAATAATACTTAAGCACTTGGCAAGTCAAAAACCAAAAAAAAAAAATTGGCATGTGTAATACTGCATAACTTGGTAAGCCTATTAGCAAAAGTAAGTAAGTTTAGTTTGATGAAATTGGTAAGCATTAAAATAAAACTTAATAAGTCTAATTCTGAAACCCTTGTAACTATAAAAAATTTGGCATTTGTAATATTGAATCATTTGGTAAGTCAAATAACAAAAAAATATATATATATATACACGTAATTGTTTTATACTATATTATATATAACATTGAAGATAATATAATATACATATTAAATCACATTGCATAATTGATTACCATATATATGCATAATATTTACCATGTAGGAGGTCAATCACTTACCTTGCTATTTGAAACTTGAGTGTGGACGGTCAAAGGACGGTAATGTACTACCTTGCATTGAACCATCCTCCACTCACATACCTTTTTTTTTTTTTTTTTAGTCTTTACCAAATCATTTCTTATGCGTTACTAGATTTGTGGACATTATTTACCATATTACATGTTCATGTTTACTAGTTTCATGCACTTTACTTACTATGTTAAAGAATATTCAATTTTGCCGTCGTGTATAGCAGTAATTAATAAACCCATGCAAGATTACTTCAATATATAGGGATTATGATCTTCCAATTAATTCACCATACAATAGATGGGGACTAACGAACGAGTTTAATGAAACTTGTAATAATATACGGGGATTAAAGAATGAGTCCGAAATATCAATTGATTTAGCATGATCCCCTTAAACATATTTCAAGTCATGACAAATATATTAACATACGATTGGATGAGGATTACGATCTTCCAAAACAGTATTGGGAGCTTACCAACGAGCACATGAATGTTTCTCGCAATGAACGTAATATGAGATGTTAACATATTTGCTTCATGGGTTTTCGACTCCACGGGTTCTCGGATTTTAAATTCTTTCGTTCTCGAATTTCATCGAATTTCCCGGGTATTACAGTCTACCCTCCTTAAGAATCAATTTCGTCATCGAAGTTGGGTGTTAGATAAAACTTAGATTATTATGATCCATCATTATTATTATGGTTTGGTATGATTTTGTATGGCTCTGCTTAGAATTAAAATTTCTAAGTTGCCTACGTACCCCGTGAAGGGATCAAGCCATTACTTAGTTCAAAACAATTTGAATTTATTTTTTTGGGGTGTTACAGAAGCCCAAACCCTTGAACAAATACACTTACCAGGTTCGCTTATGTGATTTACCAATTTCAGTATTATGTGCGTTACCAAGTTCATTTGTATGTGCTTTACCAAGTTTGTTAGTATATGCTTTACCAAGTCAGCATATACTTCCAATGCCAATTTTTTTTTTTTTTTTTGGTTTTTCGCTTACCAAGTGTTTAAGTATTAGGCTTACCAAGTTTTATGTTTGTGCTTACCACTTATATCATATAAAACTTATCTACTTTTGGTATTTCACTTACCAAAGAATTTAATATTACACATGCCAATTTTTTGGGAATTTGGCTTACCAATGTTTTCAGCAATAGACTTACCAATTTTTTAGTATATATTTACCAAGGGTTTCAAAGTTATACTTACATAAAGAATTCATTTTTTTATTTTTTTTGGTTTTTGGCTTACCAATGATTTGAAAATGAGGCTTACCAAGTTTTATTTTTATTCTTACCAAGTTCATCAAACTAGACTTACCTACTCTTGCTAATAAGTTTTACCAAGTGTTTTGTTTATGCTTACAAAGGTTTTTGTTTATGCTTACCAAGTACATCAAAACTAGAATTACCTACTTTTGTAGGTTGTTTAGTTTTTAGTTTAAGTTTGCTAACCCATAGGTCCTAAACTCTAAACTTTTAGAAGACAGAGCTTTGACTATACATAAGTTTTTTACATAGGTTATAGGTTCTGGGCTTTAGATGACAATGGGTGGGGGCTATGGATAGAGCAACGTGGCAAAATAACCCACAAGAAGATGACAATGGGTGGGGGGCTATGGATAGAGCCACGTGGCAAATAGCATTGGGTAATGATGGGGACAAATTGATAAAAAGATGATTGCAGGTAACATGGCCTTTCTCAAATGAGGGGAGACAACAATTAGGTGTCCATTATAATCAAAATCCCAACTCATGTTCTCACATTATTTTATTTTATTTTATTTTATTATTTTTTTTTTTGCGTAGCATGTTCTCACATTAATTTTGTTAGCGGTATTGCATACTCCCTCCGTTTAGAAAAATAACTACATTGGTAAAATTGGCACTATTCACCTAAACACTTTTATTTGAAGTTTTATCATAGTTATACAAGTTAAAATATAGTCAAGTGAGATCTTGTTAGATCCGTCTCATATCGTAGTTTTTAAATATCGAACTTTTAGAATTTTTACTTCTACCGAATTTGAGTTATTAATGGTTTAAAATGTGCATTGGATTGCGTGCTGGGTGGGTCCGTAGCTATCTTTAAAAAACGGAGGGAGTATTACTTTTTGGAGGCACATCCACACCCTTATGTCCATTGATATACGAAGAATTTTGTGCTATGACTATTTTTTTTTTAATTTCTGATTGGACGGAGGAAACAGTATAACAATTAATGTAAACTGTAGGGAAAAAAATAATGTAACCACCTTTGATACATAAATTAAGTACTAATAATTAACAATACAATAAATCGCATCAAAAGCAAAGTTTGATTGGGACTAGGGGTGTAAATGAGACTGATAGGCTCGTAAAATATTCGGGCTCGACTCGATTAAAACTCGACCAAAGCTCGACTCGAATTCGAGATCGGCTCGGAAGGTTAATGAGCCCGAGCCGAGCTAACCAATACTCGGCTCGAAAGCTCGATAATAGGCTCGAATATATATATATATATATATACACACATATCAATTATACATAGTAAATGTATAATCTAATTATTAATCCTATAAATTTTCTTTTCTATTTTTTGTTTTTTATGGTTAGAAGTAGGAACTAGGAATAGTTTAATATATTAAATCTATTAAACTTCAATCATTCAAGTTTTTAATTTCACTATTTAATAATTTGACGATTATTCTTATTTTATATCGAGCTTACTTTGGGAATGGAGACCTGGTCCAGGGGTAATGTCCCATCTATCCATCTTTTTAACTTGTGTAATTTGAGCCCCTACGCATATTTATTAACATATGAGTGTCAATGTTAAAAAAAAAACAAAAAAAACAAAAAAAAGAAAAAACTCGAGCTTTATTCGAGCCTCGAGCCGAGCTCGAACTCGGCTTTTTTATGTCGAGCTCGAGCCGAGCTCAATTTTTTAAAGCTCGTCGAGCTTCGAGCTCGAGCCGAGCCGAATTTTTCCTTAATCGAGCCGAGCCAGGCTCGAGCTCGGCTTGGCTCGTTTACACCCCTAGTTGTGTGTGTGTGTGAGAGAGAGAGAGAGAGAAATAATAAAGAAAGCATAACATAAGTGTGGGTGATAATTATAAAAAGGAGAGGGAGGGTGGGGTGGGGGTGGGGGTTGGGGTTGGGGGTATCATACTATCATGTAGTATGTATAGGAATTAGGAAGTAGGGCATGGTGTTAAGGTCCACATTAGCTGTGGATTGGTTTCTCCATTGTTAATATGGTAGCTACTTCATCTATTACCGATTAATTTTTGAGTTGAAAACCCTAGTACTAAACTTCAACATGATTATATTGAGGTTTTTGACAGCATTGGAAGTGTCGGACTTGTCCTCAAATCACTTACAAGGGGAAATTCCGAGACAATTGGGGAGTCTAATTTTTATTTTTTTTATTCTTTTATTTTTTTATATCAAAGTTCATTGTTTCATACAACAATCTTTCAGGAGAAATACCTCGAATTGGAGGTCAGTTTCAGACATTTGAGAATGATTCGTATATTGGAAACTCTGATTTGTGTGGACTTCCATTGAAAGAAAAAAAAATGTAAAGATGTAAGTGAGCTGCCTACAGGTCCAAGCTCGGTCGATCTCTCAACAAGATCAGTATTGGAATATATTCGACGGCATGACTTGGCAAGGCGTTCTTCATGGGGTGTGGATTTGGAACATTAATTGGAATGGTTATGGGCATTATATATCTTTGAAATTGTAATGCTTTATTATCTGCTGAATTAAAATTTTCGTGGTGCTACAAATAGAAACGGTAAATTTTATAATCAAGGGTCTATACCTGATTAATAAGAATGTTTATTACGTGTAGTCATTGCCAATAATCGCCTTAGCTGCCCTCTTCTAGCATAAATTAAATATCATCACAATTACATGCAGTTCTCACATCCCATTATTTTTCATTATTTTCATTCATCTTCAGGTTTTTCGTCAGACTCCTCATGAGTAACTTTGCTTCACGGATTAGTTGAAAACTCTAGTAATTTTGCTTCATGGACTCATGGACTGAGAAATTACTAGAGAAGTAGTATAATTATTTATAAGGATGTTCCAACCAGAATCATAACATGACAAGTGATTCTAATCCGGGAGGATCAATGAACCACAAACAATAGTGAAATAATAGAGAGTATATAATACTCCCTCCGCCCCATATAAGACGTCATGTTTGACTTTTTGACACTGTTCATTGTTCAACTTTGACTCAATATTATTGTAACTATATATCTAAAGAAAATAGTCGAGTTTGGTCTTGTTAGATTCGTCTAATTGTATAGTTTTAGAATATATATATTTTACATAATTTTTTTGTATATATTTTGAGATATTAACGATTAAAAATGCACATTGAATTGTGTGCAGAAGTCAAACAAGACATCTTAACTAGGACAGAGGGAGTAGAGGGAGTAATAGAGAGTAGTGTGGACAAACTTGTAATAATAATAGAGAGAGACATTAGGACATAGACGTGAAGAGTATATATACAACGAAAAATAATTATGAAAGCCAATAATAGGTTTCCGTTAGTGGGTTTAGGCTTGCAAACGCTGTTGCCAAACGAAGCCATGATCTCCTACCATCTACTTCTATAAAGCTACTCTGAAATGTATAGGGAAATTCGAGGGCGAAAACCTACATCTACGAGTAAAGAAGCAAATCTGCTTTCGGAGAAGAGAAGCAATTGCGACCCGAGAAGAGAACCCGACATCTTCCATCGGCAAAAATACATTTGGAGCATAGGAAACATATTTGACGGTACCAATGGAAGGATTATCTTCACCCCTTGTAAGTAATTTTATTTATCTAGTTTTTGAAATTGATTGTCCTGAATAGAGATTTGGATAGTTCACGCCAGCGTATGTATCTAGAGGTAAGGCCTATCTGTATGTTCTGTAATGAAACCTGGGATTACAAGTGTTATGCTTATGTGTGCAATAGTATTCGGCAATTTGATTTGGCTGTGACTTTCTTTTTAAGTATTGTATCTGCTATTGTTGTTAGTTCCTAATCTCTTTTGAGAGAAATGTCCACATCAAACTTGCCCATTGTATTTGTATCGTGATTTTGTGTTTATGGGAATCTGATTTTGAGTAATAGTGATGATTTATGCTTATTATTTAGTGTAATGTTCCGAATTTTGAATTTTTTAAAAAACTGTGGTAGTGCTCCAGTTAACTTGTTATTACCAAGAAACCTGAAAATTGAACCACAGATAAACACAAGTTTGTAGTTTTATTTCACTCATTCATTGTTCGACTCAGGGCCGGCTCATGGCATGAGCAGCCTGAGCAGCTGCTCAGGGCCCCCAAATTTGGGGGCCCATTTAATTAATTTTTTTTTCATTATATTTTTCAGTACTACCCAACAATTAATGATGTGCTGTAAATTTAAATTATCAGTCCACTCCAATCCAACAATTAATAGTCCAGTCAGGGCTCATTATAAATTTAAATTATCTAGATCTATATTACTCTTCTTAGTTCATATCTACAACCCAAAAGTATTAATTTCTTTAAAAGAAATATTATTGTTTATATAGTATATTAATATATATTCCCCCCATTTTTTTATGTCTACCCTTTGTATGGTAGATACTATTAATTAATTAACTTTAGTTCAACTTTTAACATGGTTATATATGATAAAACATAGTCAACTGAGATATTGAATTCGTTTAATTGCGTAGTTTTTTTAATATTAAATTTTTATAATTTTTACTTATATACAATTTGAAATATTATTGATAAAAAATGTGCACTGAATTGCGTACTGCGCAGAAATAGAGATGTTATAAAAAAAAAAAACCGGAGTATATATATATTTTTAATTATATAAGGGCCCAATTTTAATCTCGCTCAGAGCCTAAAAAAGGTTGGAGACGGCCCTGGTTCGACTGAGCCACTAGAAGTTGGAGTTTGAGAAACAGAACACTCAGTCACGAGTAATTCATTATAAGTTTGTGATAGAACTGTGATTGAAAAGTGAATCTGGTATTGTTCCTGTGAAGCCAAATGATGAAAGCATATTGCTGCCTACTTTCTTTGTATTTGGGTTATTTGACTTATTTCTCAGAGAATTCCTACACAGTGCATCATTCTGTTGGACTTTCTTATTTGAGCTGGATTTGATTTTTTTAAAGTTGGTTATGAATAATTTACATAACATAAATTTGTAATTTATTTACATAATTTCTAAGACTACATATAATTTTGCTAAAATAATTTACATAACATAAATTATTTTGAATTATGAACAATATTATTTTGCAAATGACAACTCAAATAATTTCGTAAAATTATATATAATTCTTAATTTGGCAAATACAGTAATAAATAATATTATTTTAATATTATAAAAAATTTGGATTTATGAAATTAAATATTTATATCTTGGTTAAAAATGTATTTATAAAATTGCTTATTAATCAATGGCTAGTAAAGCCTATTTATGTAATTTTAACTTTTAAACTCTAAACTCTAAAAATGTTACTAAACACTCAGTTTGCAAAACTAATATTTAAACCCTAATCTCTAATCTCTAAACTTTAAACTCCAATCTCTAATCTCTAATCTCTAATATCTAAACTCTAAACTCTATGGATTTACCAAACAGAGTTTATGGGACTTGGGAGTTACATTATTTAGCCTAAAATGGTAAATATTTGCTAAAAAACCTAAACGCTAAATATTTTCCGTAACTATTAAATGTTATCCGTTCTCAACTTTTTACTTTTCAAATACATACCTCTAAATTACTCCATAATTTTAAACTCTAAAGTCAAACAGAATATAATAATTCAAAATTAAACTATCTAAATTTTAAATTATTTTTGCCCTGGACTTCAAAACTTCAAATCATAAACCCTAATTATTTCTTAAATATAGCCTAGGATTAGGATGAAACACCCACGTTCCTCTCAAAAGAACAAAAAGATGAAAAGGCAACCGCCAACGTACGTGTCTCATTTGTATATATTGGCAAAAAGCAATTTGTAATTCACCTATATATAAGTATCCATCATCATGGCTCAAACAAAAAAATCACCATTACAAGCTACTCAACACCAACAAATAATTCACACACACACACACTCACATTCAAGTAGTTTTGGAATTACTCCAATGTCATCTACATCCATGAAGAAGTAAGTTCCATATACAAATACTCCATTATTTTATTTTTCTGACCAAAAAGATTTCCTATGGCTTTTCATGCTATTATTTCGTAATTTACTATTTTTAAATATGCCTTGTGCTTATAGCCCAATGTGATCGGTATAAAATAAAAAGTAAAAAAAGTAAATGCCTTGTGCTTATACAATGTATGTTTCAATATTGAAATTATAATTGAACATAAATTAATTTCTTCAAAATGCTAACACCAAGTGGCCAACTAGGTTGGACGGAAAAGTGGCTCTCATAACCGGCGCCGCCAGCGGCATCGGCGAGGCCACCGCTAGGCTATTCGTGCAACATGGCGCCAAAGTTGTAATAGCCGACATTCAAGACGAGCTAGGCCAAAAAGTTGCGAGTGATTTGGGGTCGTCCTCTGCCATTTTCATCCATTGTGATGTTACCATAGAATCAGACGTCGAAAATGCAGTCAACACAACTGTTGGTACATTTGGAAAGCTCGACATACTACACAACAATGCAGGAATTATTGGCGACCTTACAACAAGTACTATTCTTGAAAGCACCCAGTATGACTTCGAGCACGTGCTGAGGGTTAACCTTGTGGGTTATTTTCTAGGAGCCAAACACGCTGCCCGTGTGATGATTCCCAAACGCAGTGGCAGCATAATAATGACAGGCAGCACGGCTGGGTTGGTAGGCGGCGGAGAAAAGCACGCGTATACTAGCTCGAAGCATGCAGTAGTTGGGCTTACAAAGAATGTAGCAGTGGAATTAGGGAATTATGGCATACGCGTGAACTGCATTTCTCCGTATTTGCTGGATACTCCTTTGTCGAGGGCGGGAGGTTACGATGATGAGGATTTCAAAAGGGCAGATACTTATCTTGATGGGGCTGTTTTGACCAAGGATGATGTGGCCAAGGCTGCCCTGTATCTGGCTGGTGACGATGCTCGGTACATAAGCGGGCACAACCTTGTGTTGGATGGAGGGTTTAGTATCGTCAATCAAGGGTTTAATGTTTTTGCTCAAACCAAGTGATAAAAGGATAGATTGAGCAACAAGAGGTATGCTTTGTAATAAAGGGCTTTGCTCATCCATGTAATAAGGGATTGAATATTAACATCCTCGGTTGTGTCGGTATGTGTAGTGGGCAAGCTAAGGCTTTGTATCTTGGCTTTGCCGACAGTAGTAAACATTATGTGATAGGGCACCTCCTTTGGCTTTGCCTAAATATGCACTTGTTCTCTTTGAAAAATGATGGTATGAAATAAGTAAAATCTCTCCCTCACCTTCTCTCGCACAATCCATATTTAATACCTCGATCTGGAGATCAGTTTCAGACATTTGATAATAATTCGTACATTGGAAACTCTGATTTGTGTGGACTTCCATTGACAAAAAAAAAATGTAAAGATGCAAGTGAACTAACTGCCTACAGGTAACAGGTCCAAGCTCGATCTCTCAACAAGATCAGTATGGGAATATATTCGATCGACGGCATGACTTGGCAAGGCGTTCACTTGGGGCATGGATTTGGAACATTAATTGTAATGGTTATGGGCATTGTATATCTTTGAAATTGTAATACTGTATTATCAGCTGAATATACATTTTCATGGTGCTACAAATAGAAACGGTGAATTTTATAATCAAGGGTGTATACATGATTAGTAATAAGAATACTTATTACGTGTAGTCGTTACCAATATTCGCCTTAGCTGCCCTCTTCTAGCATACCTTAAATATCATCACAATGATATGCAGTTCTCATATCCCATCATTTTCATTCTTTTCATTCATCTTCAAATTTTTTTCATCAGACTCCTCACCGTGAAGCACCTTGTGGTATAATGTTGAAGTATTTCAAATTCAAAAACTCAGCTTCAACATGACCTTGGATTGTTTGGAAATCCCATGAAGATTTGCTAATAAAACTCCAACTCCAAATCAGCTCCAAAATCTTAATAAATCTCCAAAACTAGTAAGACAAAATACAGAAACATGGTTTTTCAATCTTCCCTATTAATTTCAAACATTGGAGGAATGATATCGCAATATCTCCACAAAAAATTCACAAAAAGGTCCCCAATGCAATATTTTCTCAAAACTGAAGGGAGAGTTTTCTTTGTATTCAAAAAGTTATATAGCGACCTCAATACTTTTTAGATATTTAAAATTGTAATAAATGAAGAGAGAGTTTTCTTTGCACATGGAAAATATGCAAAGAATATGGGGTTGTTTGAGAGTCAATGAATTGGTACCGATTTCAATGACACTCCCAAACAATTTGAAAAGTCATGTATAAAAGTTTGAAAAGCTAGAACTGTCATTTAACCTTAGACACTTTGACAATTTTCTCTATAATACTCTCTCCGTTGTTATAGGTTTTAAGGTTTTTTTTCTAATGTTCTAATAAAATAATTAGGTCTATAGTTTTAACTTTATATATCCCTTAACTCTCAACTAATCCATGGACAGCGAAATTACTAGAGTAGTAGTATAATAATTAAGGATGTGCCCGTCATTATAAAATTCAGCTCTAGCAATCAAAATTTTTTGGTAAAATTCGGTCACTAATTTACAATCGAAATTTGTTAGCTTCCATAATTTTAGCGACCGAAATTTGTTAGCTTCCATAATTTTAGCGACCGAAATTCGTTAGTTACCACAGTTTTAGCGACCAAATCCACAATTTTTCTAGTATTGAGTATCATATGACAAGTGATTCTAATAGGGAGAAGTGTGGACAAACTATTTACTTTTCGTTGCGAACTGGGATCAATGAACCACAATGTTAGCGAACCTCTCGTTGCTCTGATATTATGTAGGTTATTAAATTAACTTTTCTAAAAATTTAAATTTGCTAAGAAAAATCTACTCGCATATACTGTCCTCGACACAAACAACAATTATTGGATGTTGAAGAGTATATAATAATAGAGAGTAGTGTGGACAAACTTATAATAATAATAGAGAGGGACACTAGGACATAGACGTGAAGAGTATATCCACAACGAAAAGTAATTATGAAAGCCAATAATAGGTTTTCGTTTGTTGATCGGTCACATTATTTAGATGACAATAACACTTCTGGTCCAATTAGTGGGTCTTCAACGATGTCCTCCATTCGTTTCAACTAGTGGGTGTAAGATTATAAGATTCATGTCTTTAATGGAATTTTTATTTATTTTTTCATTTTTTTAACAAGTGATACTAGTGGGTGTAAGATTATAAGATTCATGTCTTTAATGGAATTTTGTTATGGAATGGTAGTTCGCGGCACGTGCTAACTACCATCTTTAATTGATTTTAATAAGTCACAATTGCCTATATAAAGGGTATGTGAATTGTAATTTGTGATCAGATAGAAAGAAACTTTCTTCCTCCAACTCTCGGTTCTGCATCATTTTTCACACACATCTTCATCACTCGTTCATTTTCAATTTCTCTGTTCTTACAATAATTCTTAATAGTATAATATCTATTCTTATACATATACTCATACACTACTACATAATTAATTTTATACAACACGTTATCAGCACGAGCTACGAACGGAGCTCTGCCGGAATTTCTTTGAGGTAATATTTTGTATTTCAATAATTTTATTATGGCTAACCTGACAAAGCAGGATTTCAGACCACTGATGGTATCTGGAGATAATTATCTATCTTGGAAAATGGATGTTGAAATCCATTTGGAATCAATGGGTCTTGAAAAAATAATTGAAAAAGATAATCAGGCTTCAAACCAAGACCGTGCGAAAGCTATGATTTTCATCCGCCATCATCTTGATGAGGGATTGAAAATACAGTATTTAACGGTCAAAGACCCAATTGAACTCTGGGAGAATTTAGAAAAAAGATATGATCATTTAAGATCAATAAATCTCCCTCGAGCCCAGTATGACTGGTCACACTTACGATTCCAGGATTTTAAATCAGTAAATGATTACAATTCTGCTCTGTTTAATATCGTATCACAATTAAGACTGTGTGGTGAGACAATTACTGATAAACAAATGCTAGAGAAGACATTCTCTACATTCCACCCCTCCAATTCGGTGTTACAGCAAACATACCGAGCACAGGGTTTCACTGAATATTCTGATCTGATTACGTTTTTGTTATTGGCTTAAAAGAATAATGATTTATTATTAAAAAATCATGAAATGAGACCAATTGGCAGTAGTCCATTGCCAGAGGCACATGTGACTGAATCTTCCAGTCGTGGTCGTGGCCGTAGTCGTGGCCGGGGTCAGAGACCTCGTGGTCGTGGGTATAACCGAGGCCGTGGGAAAAATCATTTCCGCAACAATGTTTACATTAGGCCCACGACAGACACACGTAATCAGAATCAGGGCAACACCAGAGGTGATGTCCAAAAACAGAATTATGAAGAAGCAAAATGCAATAGATGCGGCCTAAAAGGGCACTGATACAAAAATTGTCGTACCAGAGATCATTGGGTGAAACTTTATCAAGATTCCCAGAGGGATAAAGGAAAAAGGGTGGTTGAAACAAACCATATTGACGGAATGAATTCTGAGGAGAATATGCCCAATATCCCAGAATTTCAAGTTGAAGATTTATATAGTGATTTAGTTTAATTGTTATGTTGTACTATTATTTTATTACGCTTTGAACTTCTGTATCTGCCTTTACTTTTGTATGTGTGCTATCTTATTGTCTCTATATTGTAATATTTCACTTATGTTAAATCTTGTTTTAATATTAATTATATCTTGTTTTAATTACATCAAAATGGGGAATTATAAAGGTGATAATATATGTCTTATTGATAGTGCTTCAACGCACACGATACTAAAAGACATAAGGTATTTTTCCAATTTAAAAATGGGAGATACAAACATAAACACAATATGTAGTAGTACAAATATTATACAAGGAATTGGCACAGCCAACCTTATTTTCCCAGAGGGAACAAAATTAATTGTGAAAAATGCACTCCTATCTCCCAAGTCTCGAAGAAATTTATTGAGTTTTAAAGATATCCGAGAAAATGGGTATCATCTCGAGACATCGACTTCAGAGAATGTCGAATATTTATTAATTACAAATACCACACATGGTAAGAAATATATATTGGAAAAATTACCAGCTCTGTCTTCTGGATTGTATTTTTCAAAGATAAATACAATTGAAAATTATCACTTAGACCACAGGTCTAATATTCCCCAAATAAACCAGAGGTTTATTGATGGTCATAGGCCCACTAATGAATATCATCCCAAAATAGGCCAGAGGTCTATTGGAAGCCATAGGCTTACTGATGAATATATGATATGGCATGATCGCCTAGGCCATCCCGGCTCTACAATGATGAGGCGAATTATTACAAATAGTCATGGCCATTCATGAAAGGGATAAAAATTGCTGCAACATAATGATTATATATGTGTTGCTTGCTCCCAAGGAAAATTAATTTCCAAACATTCACCAACAAAAGTGGGAACTGAAAGCCCCAGTTTTCTTGAAAGAATTCAGGGCGATATATGTGGACCTATAGATCCACCATGTGGACCATTTAAATATTTTATGGTGCTAATTGATGCATCAACACGATGGTCCAATATATCATTATTATCATCTCGCAACCATGCGTTTGCAAAATTACTTGCTCAAATTATTAAATTACGAGCACAGTTCCCTGATTATACAATAAAAAATATCCGATTGGATAATGCTGGTGAATATTCATCCCAGAGGTTTGATGAATACTGTGTGTCAATTGGCATAACAGTTGAGCATCCTGTTGCTCATGTCCATACACAGAATCGACTTGCTGAATCGCTTATAAAGCGTTTACAATTAATTGCCAGACCATTATTAATGAGATCTGGATTGCCATTGACAGCTTGGGGGCATGCAACATTACATGCAGCAAAATTGGTGCGGTTAAAGCCGACACATTATCATGAATACTCCCCTATACAATTAACATTTGGGCATGAACCCAATATATCCCATCTCAGAATATTTGGTTGCGCTGTGTATGTCCCGATTGCACCACCTCAACGCACAAAGATGGGTCCCCAACGTAGATTGGGAATATATGTCGGGTATGAATCACCATCGATTATTCGATATCTCGAACCATTAACTGGTGATTTATTTACTGTGAAATTCAAAGATTGTCATTTCGACGAATCTCATTTCCCGACATTAGGGGGAGACAGAAATCAACCAAAGAAAGAAAAAGAAATCAACTGGAAAACACCGTTAGATTTCTTTGATCCTCGTACAAATGATTGTGAACTAGAAGTACAAAGAATTGTACATTTGCAGAGTATTGCAAATCAATTGCCGGATGCATTATGCGACTCTAAAAGAGTAACAAAATCTCTTATACTGGCAGCAAATGTTCCAATCAAAATTAATGTCCCAGAGGGACCAATTACAAGTGCCAAAGATGAATCTACTGCACGCTTGAAGCGTGGTAGACCACCAGGTTCAAAAGATAAAAATCATCGAAAGAAAAGAGGATCACAAATAATTGAAAATGACAAAATTGCAGAAAATATTCCAGAGGAAAAAGAAGCTCTTGAAGAGCAAACTGCTCCAGAGGAGCATGAACTTGCAGTTCCAAAGGAACATGAAATTGAAAATAATGAAATATCAATCAATTTTGTCACAAGCAGAAATGTTTGGAATCGAGATGCAATTATCATAGATAATGTATTCTCATACCATATAGCACTTGACATCATAAATGATGACGAGGATCATGAACCAAATTCGGTTGATGAATGTCGGAAAAGAAAAGATTGGCCAAAATGGAAAGATGCAATCCAATCTGAATTGGATTCCCTGGCTAGACGAAATGTGTTTGGACCGATTGTCAAAACACCAGAAAATATAAAGCCAGTCGGATACAGATGGGTTTTTGTAAGAAAAAGAAATGACAAAAATGAAATTGTCAGATACAAAGCGAGATTAGTCGCCCAAGGGTTTTCACAGAGACCCGGATTTGATTATGATGAAACATATTCTCCCGTAATGGATGGAATAACATTTAGATATCTTATCAGTTTAGCAGTCCATCAAAATCTTGAAATGAGATTGATGGATGTTATTACTGCGTATCTATATGGAAATTTAGATACAGATATCTATATGAAGGTCCCAGAGGGATTAAAAATGTCAGAGACGTGGGAATCAAATCCTAAACATATGTATTCCATCAAATTACAAAAATCCCTATATGGACTGAAACAGTCTGGGCGAATGTGGTATAACCGACTCAGTGAGTCATTGATACAAGAGGGTTATACAAATGACCCAATTTGTCCATGTATTTTCATTAAGAAAAATCGACAAGGGTTTGTAATCATTGCAGTTTATGTTGATGATCTCAACTTGATTGGAACTCCAGAGGAGCTCCAAAAGGCTGTTGAATACTTGAAAAGGGAGTTTGAAATCAAAGATTTTGGTAAAACCAAATCATGCCTTGGTTTGCAAATTGAATATTTAAATAATGGAACATTTGTCCATCAAACAGCTTATACTCAGAGAGTATTAAAGCGATTTTATATGGATAAATCACATCCATTGAGTACTCCAATGGTCGTAAGGTCACTTGATATAAAAAAGGATCCGTTTAGACCACAAGAGGAAGGTGAACAAATTCTTGGACCACAGGTCCCATATTTAAGTGCCATAGGTGCTTTAATGTATCTCGCAAACTACACTAGACCAAATATATCATTTGCAGTAAATTTATTAGCGAGATTTAGTTCATCTCCTACAAGACGGCATTGGAATGAAATTAAACACATATTTCGCTATCTCCAACGAACTATTGATCTTGGGTTATTTTACCCAAATGATTCTCGACATGAAATAATCGGCTTTGCTGATGCCGGATATTTATCAGATCCACATAAAGCTAAATCTCAAACTGGCTATGTTTTTACATGTGGTGGTACTGCAATTTCATGGAGATCAATGAAGCAGACTTTGACTGCTACTTCGTCAAATCATGCTGAAATTTTAGCAATCCATGAAGCCAGTTGAGAATGTGTATGGTTGCGATCTTTGATGCACCATATATTGAAAAATTGTGGCATGGCTACTGAAGAAAAAATATCCTCAACAGTTTTATATGAAGATAATGCAGCTTGTATAGCACAATTGAAGGGAGGGTATATTAAAGGAGATAGAACGAAACACATTTCACCAAAATTTTTCTTCACTCATGATTTACAGAAAAATGGTGAAATAGATGTGCAACAAATTCGTTCAGCTGATAATCTTGCAGATTTGTTTACCAAGGCACTACCAACAGTAACATTCGAGAAGTTGGTGAAAAATATCGGGATGCACCAACTAAATAATCTCAACTGATGCTTTGATCAGGGGGAGAATCAAATACAAGAATAATGTACTCTTTTTCCTTCACTGGGATTTTTTTTCCCATAGGGTTTTTTCCTAGTAAGGTTTTAACGAGGCATATTCTTTAAAGCATAAGGGGGAGTGTTATGGAATGGTAGTTGGCGGCACGTGCTAACTACCATCTTTAATTGATTTTAATAAGTCACAATTGCCTATATAAAGGGTATGTGAATTGTAATTTGTGATCAGATAGAAAGAAACTTTCTTCCTCCAACTCTCGGTTCTGCATCATTTTTCACACACATCTTCATCACTCGTTCATTTTCAATTTCTCTGTTCTTACAATAATTCTTAATAGTATAATATCTATTCTTATACATATACTCATACACTACTACATAATTAATTTTATAAAACAAATTTTTATTATTTTCATTTTTTAACATGTCACACCCAAGTATTGGCAAAAAGTGGTGTGAATTAATTTAAACTACACAAATTACAAAGGGATAAATGACATGAATAGGGCGGACAAAGAATTAAACCCCAAACATAAGATTAAAATATAGATATAAAAAACTTATTTAAATATATAATTAAATTAAGATAAAATTTGTTATTATTTAAAAATAATAGAAAAATTATTAAAAATTAAAAATTGTAATAATGAGTGATGAGAAATTCCACAAGTCACATGCGAAGGGTGTGTTTGGGAGATATATTATTTGGGGTAACTTTTAAAATACTTACTAAAAATAGTTTAAAGTATACTTTCTCTATTTTTTTAAGTGTAATGTTTCTTATTTGCACGTATATATCAATGCATATTTTAAACTATTAATAACTCAAATTCGGTACAAGTAAAAATTCTAAAAAATTGATATTTAAAAACTACAAGATGAGACGAATCCAACAAAATCCTACTTCGATATATTTTTCTTGTATAACTATGACAAAAATACTTCCTCCGTTTTTTAAAGATAGCTACGGACCCATTCAGCACGCAGTCCAATGCACATTTTAAACCATTAATAATTCAAATTCGGTACATATAAAAATTCTAAAAGTTCGATATTTAAAATCTACAAGACGAGACGAATTTAACAAGATCACACTTGGCCATATTTTAACTTGTATAACCATGAGAAAACTTTAAGTCAAAGTATATAAGTGAACAGTACCCATTAGTCAACAGTAGCTAACAAAAAAACGGAGGGAGTATAAGCCATAGTGCTCAATTAACACTAAATAGTTACAACGTTACATTTATAAAAAATAAAAATAAAAAAACGGAGGGAGTATAAATGATAAATACTCCTTCCCCACTTTAAATTTTTTCAGTTTAAATTTGAATCTCTAGATGCTACCCCTTCCCAACTTTTACTTTTTCAAACTCATACCCCTAAATATTAATTAATTTAAAGTCTAATATCAAACATAATTACTCAAAACTAGTTTTAAATTATTTTTCACCACTTAACTTCAAATCAAAATTGCGGCCTGGGTTCTCACCACCCTCTTCTAGCTTTTATAATCTGTTCAGTAAAAATAAATAAAATAAATTAAAAAAAATAAAAAATTAATTTCTAAACTCTAATTATTTCTAAAACATATAGCTTATTTTGGATTAGGATGCAAGACCCACGTGTTCTTAAAAGAACAAAAAGATGATAAGGCAACCAAAGTACGCGTCTCATTTGTATTGCTAATTAATACTAAAATCTAAAGCATTTATCATTCACCTATATAAGTATCCATCGTCATGGCTCAAACAAGAAAATCACCATTACAAGCTACTCAACACCAACAAACAATTTATACACAAACTCACATTCAAGTAGTTTTGGAATTATTACTCCAATGTCATCTACATCCATGAAGAAGTAAGTTCCATATAAAAATACTCCATTATTTTATTTTATTCTAGTTTTTAACCGAAAAGATTTGCTATGGCTTTTTAAAGCCAAAGGGTAACTTGGATATACGGTTAGTTAGGCTTAGTGAGCTAGTAGATAGATACTCCATTATTTCATGCTATTATTTCGTAATTTATTTATTTTAAATATGCCTTCTATACATGTTTACACAAGGTAAGTTTTAATATTTGAAATTATTATTGAACATCAATTAATTTCTGCAAAATGCTAACACCAAGTTGCCCAATAGGCTGGACGGAAAAGTAGCTCTCATTACCGGCGCCGCCAGCGGCATCGGCGAGGCCACCGCTAGGCTATTCGTCAAACATGGCGCCAAAGTTGTAATAGCCGACATTCAAGACGAGCTAGGCAAAAAAGTTGCGAGTGATTTGGGGTCATCATCCTCCTCTGCCCTTTTCATCCATTGTGATGTCACCATAGAATCAGATGTGGAAAACGCAGTGAACACCACTGTGGCTACATTTGGAAAGCTCGACATACTACACAACAATGCAGGAATTATTGGCGACGTCACAACAAGTATACTGGAAAGCACACAGTCTGATTTCGAGCACGTGCTCAGAGTTAACCTAGTTAGTTATTTTCTTGGCACCAAACACGCAGCCCGCGTGATGATTCCCAAACGCAGTGGCAGTATAATAATGACAGCCAGCGTGGCAGGTGTGGTAGGCGGCATAGGAAAACACGCATATACTAGCTCGAAGCATGGAGTGGTTGGGCTTACTAAGAATGCGGCAGTGGAATTAGGGAAGTATGGGATACGCGTGAACTGCATTTCGCCGTATTTGGTGGATACTCCATTGACGAGGGCGCACGGTTTGGAGGATGAGGATTTCAAAAGGGCAGGTAGTTATCTTGATGGGGCCGTTTTGACGGAGGATGATGTGGCTAAGGCAGCCCTGTATCTGGCTGGTGACGATGCTAGGTACATAAGTGGGCATAACCTTGTGGTGGATGGAGGATTTAGTATCGTCAATCAAGGGTTTAACATTTTTGCTCAATCCAAGTGATCAAGGATGGATTGAGCAACAATATAATAGGGAGTTGAAGAAGCTAGCTATGTTTGTAATAAAGGGGCCTTGCTCATCATGTAATTAATAAGGGATTGAATATTAACATTTAATAGTCGTCCCCGATTGTGTCCGTACGTGGAGAGTGGGTTTGAAATTGTTGTATGAGATATGATGACTTAACCATTGAGGTGCTAATTGAATTGAATTCAGGATCATAAGGTGAAAAGTCATATGAGATATGATCACTAAGACCATTCACTGATATTATACAATAATTTACACATTGTTGAAGTATTATTAAGAAGGGCCTGTGTAATGCATGCTTTTGATTTTTGAATAAGTATGGATTAATTGTTAGTTGGATTTGTTGAACATGATATAACCTATGCTATTTCTTGGGGAAATGTATATTAGCCTAATCAGCTGTTGAATTTTGCTTGTAGCAGTGAGGTGAGATATGAATATTGTCATTAAATATGTGCATAGTATTTGACAAGCATGTGAATGTAGATTTCATGGCGCAAAACCAGGTGATCCAAAGAACGAGCTTTTGCTGACCAAGTGGAGCATTTTTTATATCTCTGACAATAACTTCACTGGTCAATTGCCAGCGATGTATTTCAGGAATTTTGAAAATCCATGGGACAAAGTTGTACAATAATCAATTCAGCTAATTTTCGATATAAATTAGTATTTTTTAAAAAGATAAAATAACTTAAAACAAAGTTCAATCAGCTCTTTTTGAAACTAATGCAAATAGCAGCATTTTGAATTTTAGCTTATTTTAGGCAAAAAGTTAGTCTCGAAATTGTCAAACAGCTATTTTGACTCATTTATTACTCACATAATCAGTTAACAACAAATATTTAATTTCCAGACAGGCCCTATATATTATACTTCTTTCATATATGAATGTTTTTTTTTTGTGAAACAGCCTGAGAAAGCGAGCAAACAAAGAGAAAAGAAAATGAAAGAAAAATTAACTCAAACGAATAGAACCAAAGCCGCGAGCATCAAGAGTAAGAGAGTCACGAATTTCATCAAGAGGAAAGGCCCATGTGGTGTAGAACTCTTCCATCAGAATTGCCTTGCGAGCGAGCCCATCAGCTACTTGATTTCCCTGCCGACAAACATGACGAATGACGCAACCCTCCATCGAACTGAGCAAACTTCTAACTTCACGAATAGTAGGCCATAAAAGATGTCGGGGACCAACCTCCCCCAAGATCAGACGAATAACCTCCATTGAGTCCGTATAGCACACCTTAAGAGCCACGCCAATTTGTCTAGCCAGGAGGAGTCCGAATCTGAGTGCCAACATTTCCACTTCAAGGATGCTCCTCTTGCCAAGCTTGCCACTACACGCCCTCACCCAATGCCCCTCATTGCTTCTAATCACAGCACCGAAACCAGATTTCCAAGGATTTGTCATGACAGAACCATCAGTATGAAGGACTTGCCCATGCACATCACTATCCTTCCATCGAATAATCCTTGCCACCTTTTCCCTAGGTCCGACCGTGCATCTCTCCAGTTGGGAGCGAAGATGACTTGCTTTCCACAATATGTTGTCCCTAGTGAGCACCTTACCATTGAAAATACGAGCATTACGTTGACACGAAATGATCCATAATAGAGAGAGGAAGCGCGTGCCCCAAGTAACCCATGCCCATTGTAGCCAATGGCTATAACCATCCGGATGGATCTCGGCCAACACAGAATCAATATTAATACTGGCCTTGTCCCATACTTGCCTTGCCCAACGACAGTAGAACAACGCATGAGCCCAATTCTCCTCATGGACGCCACGGATGGTGCAAATGGGCGTTCCGGCCAGACCCCTATGATATCGAAGTACATTACAGGGTAGAGAATTATGCCCGGCAAGCCAAAGAAGGAGCCCGATCTTCTCAGGGATTTGAGCTTTCCACATCCAAGCCCAACCATGATCTTCGTGATCGCATCTAGTCAGCCACAAATAACCAGACCATGCGCTATAAACTCCAGAAATGTCACCCCGCCAATGGATTCATATATGAATGTTTAAAAATAATAATAATAATAATAATAATAATAATAATAATAATAATAATAAATATACTATAGGAATATTCTTGTTTAGTTATCGAAATTTGGTGGCTAAATTTTTTATAGCTAACGAATTTTAATCTCAGGGCTAAATTTTTGCGAGCTAACGAATTTTGGTTGCGAATACGATCATTAACTTCATTCACAACCAAAATTTTCAATTTACTAAACTGGAAAAATCTTATAAGGAAAACTTTCTTTTTAAATACGATATTGTCAATTATTTGTTGAGAGCAACTACCCAGCCATATTACACGGGAGACTGGACATGTTAATTCAATTTGAACAAGGTCTCGACACAAACAAAAATCTACTCTGCATATACTAGTCCTCGACACAAACAAAAATTATTGGATGTTAGAAGAGAATATAATAGAGAGTAGCGTGTGGACAAAACTTATAATAATAGAGAGGAACATTATGACGTGAAGAGTATACACAACGTACAATAATTATGAAAGCCGATAATGGGTTATCTTTATTTGATTGGTCACATTATTTACATGACAAAACACTTGCGGTCCGAATTAGTGGGTCTTCAAAGGAGCAGATTACATGCATGGTGGCTGTATATTAATTCAGCCTATATGTGTACGATGTGAGAGTTTTTTTTGTGTGATGGATGAAATGGTGTGTTTTCTGTTTTGTATTATGAAATAAATATTTGTGCGATGAAATAATATGTGATGGGAGAGACAGTTTGTGTGATGCTAGATATGTTTTATTTGATGTATGCACGTACATACTTTTAAGGGAGTTGTACCATAACCAGATTGAGTATTCAAATTATAAAATTTATGTATTTAATGGAATATTTGATTTTTTTCTTTTCCAGTAACAATTGACAGTGTGACCAACCGCAGTTGGCTTGAGTGGATTGGGGCTTTAGTCGCTTAAGCAAGGTCTCGGGTTCAAGCCATGTGTATGCAAAAAACTGCTTTGTGAGATGCACCCTTCATTGCCCATGCAGATCCTCGAGTGATTAGTCTTAGGTCCAATGTTGCCTGGGGATACCCGGTTATTCACCAAAAAAAAGTGACAGTCACACACCCAAGTATTGTCCACACAATTTACAAATGATATAAAAAGGCAGGGATAAGGGGCCATTGGAGATCAAATTCTCAATATAAGATTAAAAACATATATTTAAAATAATTAAATATATAATTAAATTAGTATAAAAATTGTTATTGTTTATAAATAACAGATAAAAGAAATTTTAAAAAAATATATATCATCTATATATATATAAAAGTAATATAGTCTAATTCCCCTATTTCACCACCCCCTTTTTCAACATCTCATCAGACTTTGTTCTCCAATTTCAACAATCATATACACTCATTAAATCTAATATATATATATATATATATATAATCTAATCCAACTACCTCAATTATATATACTCCCTAAATCCATAATATATACTATAATCTAATATTTAATTTCAACAAACTCAATCATATCATATATATACTCCCTAAATCTATAATCTATAATACTCTTAAAATTTTAAATTATTTCCATTAAGTACACCTATTTGAATTAACTATAAATCTATCCGATCATCCTTATTCATTTCATTCATCTCTATTCCAAATCTCATATTTTGTAAAAAAAAAAAATTATTGCTTTAGATAATTTTTAGACATTTTTATCTAATCTAATGTTTATTCATCTTTTGGTTTTCGTAGCGTGTACGTGATTGACTCATGTGAATCAGTATGTATATATATGATTGTAGCGTGTCTTATGAATACTTTTTTTCTATTTGTATTTTAAATTTTTTTGATACCATCTTATGATACTTTATGTGTTCTAGGTGATTTTAATCATTTAACAAATTTCTTTCACAAATTTTTTAAGGAAAAATATATCTTCCGTACAGCACAGGTGCGTTTATCAAATATTCTCTTCATATAAAAAGTTACGGGACAGTTCATGGAAGAAGAAAAATTCAAATATTGTCTCTTTTATTTATATTGATTTTTTTTGCCTTTATAATTGCAGGGATGTCCATTGATAATGTTGAATGGTAGAGTGAATTAAAGGCATGTACATCAATTTTCTTCCCAAAAAGAGAACTTGGCAAGGGTGTGATCGAATGCTTTTATAATCTACATTCGGGGACAAGAAAAATGTGAACTGGGATGAAGATGGCTTTGAGATTCTCTTAACATGACAGTAGATTTTCTACAATCACATACATTATTGTTCAAATTCAGAATTTTTTTAATACAATTTATGATGTATTTTCTGTGATTCTATCCGTTATGTGGCTTGATTAGAAGAACATAGGTTCGAAAATATTATGTCTAACCTTCAAAAGATAGTGGCAATCTTTGCTCATATAGTTATTAATTCTGATTTAATGTTTGGTTGTGATGACTTTAAAAAATTATATTTTCTTTGAATGTATCTTCATTTTTTTAAATGTATTCTGTATATTATTTCTGTCAATTATATATGTTTGCATGATTTACCTTTATGATTTAGCATTTCTCTATATTTTACTATCAATACATATAGAGAATACTTAATTATTTCACAATCACAATAAATTACATATACAACAAAAAAATAATTGATTCAAAATTATGTATACCATTTAGTTAATAGATTATTGTGTACAAAATGATTTTACTTAAATTATATTATAATTAAAAATTTTAGTTAATTATCTTTCATTCAACATTATATGTATTTCGTGAGTATTTTTTCTGTGACAAAGTATAATTATTAACTAATCAAGTCGACCTTAATAATCTATCTATATAATATTTTTGACGATTTATTATAGTATGAAATTAGGATATATGATATATAGATCTATTAGTTTTATTTATTTATACAAGATTTAGATTTTTCTTATACCTTGATTTCAAAAGATTTAATTGGCTTTTTTTAATTATGCAAATGGTGTTTTCGAAAATTTAGTATTAGAAAATTTTGTTTTATTTATTTATAGATGATAAAGATTAATTATACACTCCCTCCCATAAACTTTTATGTGCACTTTTGATTAGTAGAGTATTAATTATTACGTATAAATCGAATGTATTACACTATTTATTATACTAGTATTAAATTATACTATAAAAGATGTAGATTTATTTGTTTTATTTATATATAGAAGATATAGATTTTTCATATTCCTTCATTTCAAAAGATTTAGTTCGCTTTTCTTAAAAGATTAGTAGGGGTGAAAGCGGTACGGTAAATATCCGACCGATCGGATGTCGCATCCGATTATATTCGGATTTGAATCCGTACCCGACTATCTGGCCAAATATTTTAATAATCGTATATGAATCCGAATCTGTATTTTAATACTCGTATTTGTATCTGAAAATATCTTATCGTATTCGAAAATATCCGACCGTATCCAAAAATTGATAGGATATTATCCGAATTTTAAATACGGATTTCCGAATATATTAATATATTATATTATTTATTAACTAAAAATTATCAATAATTATGAAAATTCCAAATTATTCGATAATTTTAATTATCCAATAATTTTAATTATACCAAATTTTCAAATTTTCAAAAAAGTTATAAAAAATTATCCAATAATGTAACAACCCTACCCCGGGCTGGGCCTGCAGGCCATGCACCTCAACCCTTCCCCATGTGTGCATCCAGGCCTCACGCCAAGCACCCCATGGTGGGTTGTTGGAGGTGGGGTTTGAACCCAAGACCTCCCTTTAACATCCACTCTAAGTGCACTTTTATGTAACATAAAAGTACACCCATGGTGGGTTGTTGGAGGTGGAGTTCGTTACATAAAAGTGCACTTTATATAACAACCCTACCCCGGGCTGGGCCTGCAGGTCATGCACCACAACCCCTCCCCATGTGTGCATCCAGGCCTCCCGCCAAGCACCACATGGTGGGTTGTTGGGAGTGGGATTTGAACACTCAACCTCCCCTTTAACAACCACTCGGTAACGCCCCGAAAATTCAAGCCTTATTTTCGCAAGCATTACTGCCGCACTAACTATCCTAAAATAGTGGCCAGCTAATTTAACACAGTTAGTACAAAGCTGGGAACAATCTTATAGTGATTATCTGATTAACCAATTTAATGCAGAAGCTAATATAATTAAAACACATAGACATAAAATAAGTCTCAATATAAATCTCATAAAATGATCCAACATATTATCCAGGCTTCCAGCCACAAAAAACAATAACAGGCATCAAGCCATATATCTCAAATACGGGGTTACCAGCCCAAAACAATAAATTACATATGACCACAGGCTGACAGAATATAAATACTAGGCTCATAGGCCTCAACTAGCAATAATCCAAGTACCAGCAAATAATGTAGCAGTAGAGTATCACATAAACATATAAGTAAATAAGACATATGAGTCATATGCAACCTTACCTTTGGGTGGTTGTTAAAGGGGAGGTTGGATGTTCAAATCTCACTCCCAACAACCCACCATGGGGTGCTTGGCGGGAGGCCTGGATGCACACATGGGGAGGGGTTGTGGTGCATGGCCTGAGGCCCAGCCCGGGGTAGGATTGTTACAAACAATCTGTATCCGATTGAATCCGTATTCATTATATGTATTCGTCCTGTATCCGTACTGTATCCGTAACCCGAAATATTCGAAACCGTGTTCGTATCCGGCTCATTCGTGTTCGATTCCGAAATTGAAATAAATATATGGATAATATCAGTATCCAACTCTATCCGACCGTATCCGTACCGTTTTCATCCCTATAAATTAGGCATTCAAAATAATATTTTTGAAGATTTAGGGGATGTATTCAATTCATACTTTTATGGATTTTAAAAAGCTGGTGGATTTGAAAATACATAAACTCCACGTAGAGTTGATTGATTTTGTGTAGACTCTACATTTTCTCATTTATCCATTTATTCTTCTCCATTTTTTTAATCTATATTTTGTCGACATCGAGGTGCCAAACGACTCTGTCGATAAGAGCTCTTGGGAGTCATCAGCGAACATGGCTATAGAGAGTGGATACCCCCTACTATCCGTATTTAGAAATTTTGGATTGTTTGGATAGATTTTGTTTAGTTATATTTTAAAAAATCCATTAAAATTTACAAAGATTTAAAATCCATGAACTGTTGAATACCTTAAAATTTTTAAAGATTTTTTAAAATATGTATTGAATACACCTAGATTTTTAATGATTTTTTTAAATCTGCATTGAATACCTCAAAATTTTCAAAGACTTTAAAATCTAAATAAATTGAATGCACCCCAACTTTAAAAGTCTTTAACAATCCTATAGAGTCCGGATTGAATACACCCCCTTTAGTATTATAAGATTTAGTTTTATTTATTTATAGAGGATAAAGGTTTGTTAATTTTATTTAAGTAATGTAAAACTAAATTAATTATAGTCTAAATTAATTAAAGAATAAAATTAGGAAAATATATTGGCCTGTATGTCATAAATTTTATGTTGAATTTTTAAGGTGGAATACATTCATCCTATATAATGTAAAGTGTGCTCTAATAATTTGTTTATCTCATGTAAATTACGGTGAATGATTATCATGCAGTCTTTTATTTTATGAATGTTTTGGAAAGGATATTTTAATATAGTTAGCGTGCGGACAATATGCTGCCTGCATGTGCAGGCGTGCTGCCTGCATGTGCAGGCGTAATGGGAAGTACTTCCTCCGTTCCTAAATAAATGCAACATATCCACATTTCACGCAATCCAATACACATTTTGAATCCGCAGTAACTCAAATTCCATACAAGTAAAAATTATGCAAATTTGATATTCTAAATCTATGCAATTAGATGAATCCAACAAGATCTCACTTGACTATATTTTATCTTATATAATTGTATTAAAAAGTCGAGTCAAAGCTACTCAATGAACAGTGACAAAAGTCAAAACGTGCAAATAAAAAAGAACGGAGGTAGTATAATTTATGTGATGTTTGAGAGCATTATTCTGTTGTCATTACTTAATCATGTCATAATTATGCAATCCATCATCCATTATCTAAACATCACATAAACCATCGCGCACATCACATAAACGCTCCGACACACCATTTTGCAGGTGTATTCAACAACACCATATTCACTTCCGGGAAATTTTACTTTACATTTATATGGTACCGTCACTCTTTTTTATCATTATTTTTCTCACATTTTTTCTTAATAATATGTGGTCGGAAATGGACATGACCAAATTAAGTTTAGAAAATAGAATATTTGAATTTTCAATTATTATACTATTTTCTTGAAAAATATAAATTTTACTTCTTGCGCATTGCGCGGACGGTGTGCTAGTAATAAGTAATGACAAATCCACAAGTCTTACTCCTCTAGCTTGTATAGCCTGTGAAGCCAAAAAAAATCCCACAAGTCACATGCGAATGGTGTGTTAGAAGATACATTATTTTGCGTATTTTAAAAATACTTACTAAAAATACTTTAAAAACCTATAAATGTTAGTAAATTAATCGTACTATTTTATTAACCATTAAATTTTAAGACGCTATCCTTTCTCAACTTTTAGTTTTTCAAACTTTTATATCAAACTCAAATACTTAAAATTATCTAAATTATAAATTATTTTTCACCCTTTAACTTCAAACTCCAAATCATAAACTCTAATTATTTATTAATCGTAGCTTGTTTTGGATTAGGATGAAACACCCGCTGTCTTAATAGAACAAAAAGATGACAAGGCAACCACCACGTGTCTGATGTCTCATTTGTATCGCTAGCAAAATCTAAAGCGATAGTAATAATTCACCTATATAAGTATCCATCATCATGGCTCAAACAGGAGAAAACAAGCTACTCAAGACCAACAAGTAATTTTACACACACACATACATTCAAGAAGTGTTGGAATTACTCCAATGTCTTCTACATCCATGAAGAAGTAAGTTCCGTATACAAATACTCCATTATCTTTTTCTATTTTATTTTTCTAACCAAAAGGGATTTCCTATGGCTTTCTAAAGCCAAAGGCTGATTTGGATATACGGTTTGCTAGGGTTAGTGAGTAGACAAATACTCCATTATTTCATGCGATTATTCCGTAATTTATTTATTTCAAATATGCCTCCTATGCTTACACAGTCACAATGTAAGTTTTTAATATTGAAATTATAATTGAACTATCAAAGAATTTCTGCAAAATGCTAACACCAAGTTGCCAACTAGGTTGGACGGAAAAGTAGCTCTCATAACCGGCGCCGCCAGCGGCATTGGCGAGGCCACTGCTAGGCTATTTGTCAAACATGGCGCCAAAGTCGTAATAGCCGACATTCAAGACGAGCTAGGCCAAAAAGTTGCGAGTGATTTGGGGTCGTCCTCTGCCCTTTTCATCCATTGTGATGTTACCGTAGAATCAGACGTGGAAAATGCAGTCAACACAACTGTGAGTACATTTGGGAAGCTCGACATACTACACAACAACACGGGAACTTTTGGCGACCTTACAACGAGTATTCTTGAAAGCACCCAGTCTGATTTCGAGCACGTGCTGAGGGTTAACCTAGTTGGTTGTTTTCTTGGAGCCAAACACGCTGCCCGTGTGATGATTCCCAAACGCAGTGGCAACATAATAATGACAGGCAGCGTGGCTGGTGTGGTAGGCGGCGGAGAAAAGCACGCGTATACTAGCTCGAAGCATGGAGTAGTTGGGCTTACAAGGAATGCAGCAGTGGAATTAGGGAAGTATGGGATACGCGTGAACTGCATTTCGCCGTATTTGGTGGATACTCCTTTGTCGAGGGCGCGAGGTTACGATGATGAGGATTTCAAAAGGGCAGATACTTATCTTGATGGGGCTGTTTTGACGGAGGATGATGTGGCCGAGGCTGCCCTGTATCTGGCTAGTGATGATGCTACGTACATAAGTGGGCACAACCTTGTGGTGGATGGAGGATTTAGTATCGTCAATCAAGGGTTTAACATTTTTGCTCAATCCAAGTGATCAAGGATGGATTGAGCAACAATAACAATAGGGAATTGAAGAAGCTAGGTTTGTAAGGGCTTTGCTCAATATGTAATAATGTATTTATCTTATCTTAACATTAAATAGTCCCCGATTGTGTCCGTATGTGTAGTGGGGTCTTGTATCTTGGCTTTGTCTACGTTAGTAAACATTGCGTGATAGGGTATGAACTATGAACCTTTGGCTTTGCCTATTCGCTTGTATCTTTGAGAAAATGATACTATGAAATAAGTAAAATCTTTCCCTCACTTTGTCTCGCTCAATCCATATTTAATACTTACTACTCCCTCCGTGTTCCAATAGTTGTAACGTTTAGAAATTCGACTCTATTCACACATGCACTTTTATTTAAAGTTTTATCATAGTTATATAAGTTAAAATATAGTGAAGTATGATCTTGTTAGATTCGTCTCGTCGAGTAGTTTTTAAATATCGAACTTTTAAAATTTCTACTTATACCGAAATTGAGTTACTAATAGTTTAAAATGTGCATTGAACTGCGTACACTGTAGATCCGTTTCAATTTTTTTAAAACGCAGGCAATACTTAATAATCACTCACATCACTGAGAACGATTGTCAACTAGAACAGTACAATCTTGAGATTTCCAAAGTAAGAGAATCAAGTCATGCCCCCACACTGTGTCATTGTCAATTTGTGTTAAAGTACAACAGGCGTGAATCATTCACTAAAAAACCTAAAACGGAAAGGGGAAAACTATACTACCTCCGTCTCATTATAATCGCCACGGACCCACCTGACACGTATGCCAATACATATTTTTAACGGTGAATAACTTAAATTGTGTATAATAAAAAATTATAAAAATTTAATATTCTAAAACTACAAGATTAGACGAATCTAACAAGATCTCACTTGACTATGTTTTTTCGTACATAACTATGATAAAAATTTGAATCAAACTTAAATAGTGAATAGTGACAAAAAGTCAAACGTAACAATTCTAACGAGACGGAGGAAGTATTAAGGAACAAAGAGAATAGCAGATGTATGCATTCCAAGGCTCAGGCCGACGAAACGATACAGGCATACAATTTTTAGTAATCTTAACCTATAGCACAAAACAAATAATGCATACATACATCTTATTGTGTGTATAATATTGATATGTGTAATATGTCCCGAAGATCTATCAGAGACTGATGAAGGCTGGCTAGCTTAGATTTCCTCAAATCTACTTGCAAATAAATTCCATAGCTTCAGCAGTACCCCCTCATAGTCATTTCTTGAAGTTGACTAGTTATTCATACCCCTTTAACTACAACAGATGGAAAATTACTCATGCAAGTAGATGACTAAAAGAGCCAACTGACCAATCTACCTGTAAATCAAATTCTTCCTTTTCTGTGCAAGCTCTCTCTCTCTCTCTACATTACAGAAACATATACTCAGGCGATGTGAGGAGTTGAGTAATTGTCTGTTGGCCGGATGAAGATGGGTGACTAGGAGGAGTCGCGGTAAATGGGTTGTGGTGTCCACTTGAGATGCAAGTTGAGTGTTCCTGAATCTGCACCATCCAGTGGGAAGGCGTCTTTATATTCCCCTTCTAATATAACTCTCGTCAATGTCAATATGCATCTTCCCATAAAATCCTGCATTATTAATAAAAATGTCAGAGAATTAATTCGACAAAAAACTCAAGTCTGGAAAAGTTTAAAAATTAATAAAAAATAAAAAAGAATCAGTAACATGAAACTGAAACAATCCCCAGTTGACTGGTATGTCATAAAGGACAATATGAAGAAATTGAAGGCTAATGAGGAAGATAATAAGAGCTATGTCCCAAAAAAAAAAAAAAAAAAAAAACCTTGAGGCACACAAGTAAACAAAACTGTTGTTTGGATGACCAAATTCCATGCAACACAAAGTAAGAGGCAAAACATTATTATTCAGGAATGAAAGAGCAGTGTACCTTCCCAAATGTGTCATGATCCCACACTTCTACAATTAGCATATCATGCAGTCCATCCTCAACAACAAAATCAAATGTCTGATTCCAGACGGGATTTAAACTGTCATTTACAACCTAGAAAAACAAACATTAATTAATACTCACGAAATTTCAGATCATAATTAAATTGTGCTGTCACACAAGAATGCCATTAATTTGAAAGAGCAGCATACCCTGGTTTTGTTTTTCGATTCAGTTTTCTTCATAGTAAGTACCACATATGGATCAGCCTTCCCCATCACATCAGCCGGTGGCAAGTCTTCCCCAGATATGACAGTAACAGCAAGTACCCCTCTTACAATGACCTTTTTATCATTGCCACCATTTTCAACTAGCTCTTTTCCATTGGAATCAATTTTAAAGAACTTCTCTAGTGAAGTCATTGAGTACTGGGCAAAAGGATTGTTAAACTCACTTTCCATGCCTATAGGGCAATAAAGCAGCTCCAAATGTACCTAGAAGTGGAAAGATCGGAAGTTGAGAACAGCCCCCTGTGTAATTATAAGCAAGAGAACTCTAATTGTGCTGACAATGAAACATGCATACTTAGCTCCATTGAAAAGCACAGAAAGGAGAATGCAAGTTTATGGTGTAGAATGGCCTAACATTGCATAGAATAGGATGCCCACAAATTTAAATTCATTCATTTTCAAACAGAACCTCCAAGGTCCAAGTTCTCGAAGGTGCATTTGGCTGTGGTCTCAGGAAAATAGTTTGAGAGAAAAATCTCACGAACATGCATATATTTTTACTCTCCACATCTCATAAAAAAGCATTTTCCTCTCTCGTTAATAAAGTCTATCCATTTCATTTGGTAGTGTGATTTGAATTAATCTGAATATGCAACAATAGAAACTTTTATGTCATTATCTTGGTTAAGCTGTCAAGTCTAATTTAAAATCCAAATCAAATACTCCCATTCAAAAATTCTAATATTTAAGGATTTCACGCAATCCAATGCACATTTTTAACAAGTAATATTTCAAATTGTGTAAAATGAAAAATTATGAAAATTTCATATTATAAAACTATTTGATTAGACAAATCTAACATCTCCCTTGACCATGCTTTATCTCATGTAACTGTGTTAAAAAGTCAATCAAAATTACTCAGTGAATAGTGTTTACTATGCAAATGTTAAAACTATAAAAATACGGAGGAAGTATATTTTAAAGTTTACCAACTACTTATTCTTCTAAACAATAATTATCTAACCACACTGTCTCAAAATTCAAAATCTATGGAACGAGTCAGACCGCAATAAAATCCACCAAAAGTTACTATCTCTAAATTTCATTAATTTCTATCCGCTTTTACCAATATATGTGGGATATAAAATTTAAAACATGCCTTGCTATATTTAGTTAGCTGATTAGCTTAACTTTATACACTTCTGGTAATGCATCGGTTCAATAAATATATGTACTTTTGGTGATGCATCATCAGTTTAGCAAAGCATAGAATAAATGCAGTCGAGCTCGAAAAATGAGGACTAGAGAGAATATATTTTGAGTACCGTACGCTATCGGATCACAACATGTTTCTTGCCACAAATGACAACTCTTTGCATTTTGAGTATTGTACACTAGAATTAGAATCCACCAAACTGAGAGTAGACAATTACACTAACCTCCAATACTTCGTAGCATTACAATTGAAAAGCGTATTAACAAATTATTACATTCTTCTGTGTTCATCAAATACTAATGTGAAATTTCATATAATATTTAATTCATTCTCTCTTTGATATTCAACTTTTAGTTAATATTAACATTGTAGTTTTGGTAGAGTGTATACCCAATTTAAAGTAGATACTTCAATTTCAAATGTATAAATATTTTTTTCATTTAATACTAAATAAAAAGAGAATTTAATAATCAAACAATAGAGAGGTTTCTGCAATAATAGTATAGACTATAGAGGGTATATTTTGTAATTGTAAAAATTCATAAGGTTGGGGTCGATCTGGCTATTAGCCATAATAAAATAAGTTCAAGCCAAATCAAGCTATAAAGCAAATAGCAACACCACTACTTAGATGACAACTCAGAAAATATTTTAAAAACATGAAAATGTCACCTATAATCAAGAGCCACATGTTCCCTTTCCCCTAATCTAACCTGGACATATAATTTAGAACTTTCAACAACTTGAGCATTTTTAGTAATTCATCCAAAGAAAAACAAAAGCAAATGGACTCTTTTTCCAGAAAAATGTCATTAGTCACTTATAGCCAAGTATATAAAGTAATTTAACAAGAGAAAACTAGAGCAAATAACTCTTTACCTGCCCCCGATTTTTATTATCTCTCTGAATCTCTAAATCTTTCACCAACTTCAGCCACACATCCTTCACTTTCCCAGGCTGAAGCTCGGATATGTTAATGTTAGCACAGCCTATTAGCTCGGCTGCCTGAATCCCTTCATCATCATACACTTTCACCACTAAGTGTTGGGTCGAAGCATCTTCAATCACAAACTCAAAATGCTCGTTCCAGACAGGATTCAAATCGTTGTTCTAGGGAAAAGATTAAAAAATAAATAAAACAAAATTAAATAAAAAACTAGAATGATTTCGTATACACAATGAAAAAACATTCAAGAAAAAATATCATAATTATTTTTTGAGGGAGCAACCGAGCAAGTGAGATAGTGGGGGGCCAGGAGGAGATATCAAATATCTTACAATTGTCCTGCTTTTCTTCATTCTGTCTCGCAAAGGTCGCACATATACCACTGCAAAAGGATCAGATTTCCCAATAATGTCTTTATTTGTCAACTCTTTTGCTTGGATAAGCTTTACGTTCAGTGTTCCAACTGGCTTCAGTTCAAGGTCACTATATTTTTTACAAAAAAGAGGAGGAAGATGTCAACGAAACTGATTACTTAAAAGATTTTGACTGACTTTCTTTAACCCAAACATTTTCCATTAAACTCAAGGCCTCACTGACCCTCTTATGCATGATAACCAACCAATTTAACTGCTCAAAATAAACCCCATTTATTAGCCTTTTGAAAGTATGTTCTCTATATAATTACTTAGGAATGCAACATAGGATGCATCTAGGAAAATAAGTTCATCAACACCAATGGTTGACAAATTGGTGTTTCAGGTACTTCTTTTCCACTGTAACCGCCACAGTCTATCGGACATTTGGTAGCTACAAATATGATCACCAAGGGAAACACAACATGGGGGGAAAAAATGGAAGAGTTCTATAAATTTGGCGTACCTGTAATCTCCAGGCAATATGGGAATGACTTTTCGAACTGGCCAGGTTATTGAATCTTCAACAGCATCCCTTATGGTGCTCTGAAACAATAATGCACTTGTTAATTTCTAGGAAAATGGGATGTTACTGGAAATTATTAAGACAACCATCATCTTTTTTGTTTCTAATTTCTTTTTAAATTTTGTCCCCACCAAAACGTTTCCTTCCATGTCAATAAGTACATAATATAATCATAATTGAGTGAAGAGATACTTCAGGGCATAATCACATTACTAAGTTTGGGTAAAAGTAACTTCCAATCATGTTCAAACAGGACCACAGACATGAATTAGTAAACAAAATTATATCCATATAAGAAAAGGATAAAAAAATTTGAAGCTTACGTCAATGGCATCAGAAAGGCCAGGTATAGCTCCAATGTCTCCTCCAATAACTTTTAGCGTAAAATCCAGTTTTTTCTGCATGTCAAAGAAACAAGCTTGACTGTAATCTATCGATTTATTTGATCCTACAGGTGTGGAAGTGTGTCGCAACTCGCAAGTATTGATAAAGAGAGAATAACAAACTTAAGCATATCATACTTTTTGACGTAGTGAAAAACAAACAGCACCAAAGCAAGGCAACTCATCAACGAGCGGTCTGAAAATCAACCTGAAGACCCCAGTAAAGCCAATATTTTTCACCTACAATAGGCAAAAACCATAAATAATGCCTTTCCAAGAATTCGCAATGATTTAATACGATTAATAAAATAGCCAATGACATAAAAGAAAGAAATAACGGTATCTTAAAACTCTGAAATGATAATTTTAAAATACTTGACAAAGTCAATTAGATAAGTATTTCCAATAATATTAAGGTGGCATACAGGTATTCTTGAATTTCTATTCCCATGATTCATACTTCAACAATAGTGATAACATAATATATTAATGGAATAAAACCAAAAACGGTCTCTATGTATCGATAATTACCAATTTCGCCATTTAACTTTGCTAATTACCAAAACAATTCTTTGACTATCCTATTGTGACCAAATTCGTCCTGGCGTACTTTAGCAAATTATTTTTACATGAGTGTTGAAAATAATTTGTTGAAATGCCCCCAAGATGAAATTGGTCACAATATGATAGTTACATGACTGTTTTAGTAATTACCAAATTAAATGACGAAATTGATAATTATCGATACATAAAGAACGCTTCTCGTTTTTATTCCATATATTAATAGTTAGTTTCATAACATAGCTTTCAATAATAACACTAAACTACACACAACTCTAGCACCATTCTTCAAGTTTGCCAACATGTGTTGATTTGGAAGGAAGACCCAAAATTAAAAATAAAAATAAAAACTACAAAGTTCCTTTTGAGGATGTGTAGAGTCTTCATCATCTGAAGTTCTGAACTGTCATCCAGTGAGAGGGATCTGCTATATATAGATCATATGTCACCATTAATTATGATCAAGACTCCAGACAACGTTCTCATGTATGTCCAAATGAAATAAGTATCTTCCAAAGTTTCTTTTTAATTTTTTTTAGGTCTTCCCATTCTCCTTCCCATTTTCTAGTATGGTTGGATGGTTGCCTACATTCTATTCATTGCAAGCATCTTTAGATCTCTTATATACATGACAACTCAAAAATGTCTAGGATCAGCTATGTCCTCCAGCACAGTAAGGTTTTACACTGTGCCTGCTGTCAGCTTTAATCAAATCCGAGATAGATTGCTTATTCATTTTTTGGCTTTTCGTTCAGCTCACTTTTGGGGAACATTTTCTCCATAGACAGTTTTTATTTTTACAATCAAAGAGTATATATGATGCATTTCTTCGTTTATTTTCTGACCATTTGAATTATATGTGCAACATGATTACCAATTGCCCAATTTCTTCATTAATGTAGTAAATAATAGAAATATACTAATATTTATTTCTGTTTTAATCCAACCCTGCCCCCAATTTGTAAGTTTGTCAGTTAATCGTACTGTTAATTATCTAGTAATTAAAGGCAATGCATACTATTAAACCCCCTCCACTCATCAATTAAAACAACATTACATGCAAATCACATACGATCCAGTATCATGTTTTGTAAGGCAGATCAGCGGTCTATCGACCTATTGTTTACGGTAAGTTCTCTGAGATGCACACCAATGTCCCTACACTCAATAGTTAATATATATCTCATACAGTATAACTTTGATATAAGCCACTCTTGCCCCTCTTCCTTCCTAATACCCCCATATTATATCTCTATCGGCTTCATCACATGCTTTTTCAATATCAATAAATACCCTATGTCCCTTCATGTACTAGGGGTTTTTATTGTAAAGACTAAAGACTAGCAGTTGAAATTTTTTGTATCTGCACTGGCCATTGGGAACATACTCAATTATTAGACGAGCATCTCCGCAAAATCCCAGGATCTAAGAACACACAAGGATACATCATTTTATACATTTCTGCTTACTCCTCCAATAGTATGCTCATCCAAGTATTTTGATCCATAATCCACTATGAAGGCGCCCAAATCATGAGAAAGAAATATCTATGGAATGGTTAACATTTAAACTAACATTACATTACTTCAGATTCCTTCACAACAAACATTGAACCTTTTAGAAATAATTCTTTATTACGTATGCAAACAAATATTCATAATATAATCATCATCAAGGACCTTCAATATAATTCGGATTCAAATCTATATAAAACCCATGTATATCATAAAGATATAAAACAAAACTAACGCTTATGTGGTGACACCAGTTATCCCTTATACTATAATAGTTCATCACATAATTCATTAAGCCAGTTTGAGGGTAGATAATGTAATAACTTAATTTATTAAGTGGATCTGAATTTAATATTACTTCCTCTGTTCTTATTACGGATCCACTTTTCACGCAGTTCAATGTATATTTTAAATCATTAATAACTCAAGTTCGGTACAAGTAAAAATTCTAAAAGTTTGATATTTAAAAACTACACGACGAGATGAATCTAACAAGATCCATAGTAGTCAATAGCGGATGGCGGCCCATAGCGGACAACCCCTAAAACGCTATAGCGGGATAGCGGATAGCGGGATGACCGCTATTTGAAAAATTATTATATAATATGTTTTATATATTACATATATATGTTATTGCATATTATATACTCAAAATCAATTCTAAATCACTTACATAACTAATATGCAAAATGATAAAGCTTGCATTAAAGAAAATCCATTGTCTTATCACATAAGTGACATAATAAAAAAGAATGGCAGTGGCAGACGCGGGAGAGAAGATGGAGGCAGTCAGTGGGAAGAAGAATTGTGGTAAAAAGAATTTGAACGGCAGCAGACTTTTCTTTTCTCAATAAAAATTGAAAGCCCAACAGCCTCATTTCTACTTTTGTTATTAAATAGGCTTAGTTTATTAGGGTTTTTTTTATTAGGGTTTCTTTTATTAAATAACTTAAACCACAGCAGCCTCTCATAGTCGGGCCTCCTTAAATTTCCTGAACGACTCATCTTCTTCAACTCTCCAGAACGCTCCAGCCCCTCCCATCTCAATCGGTCTGCAACCCAGGGTCGTCTTCTTCAACAAGTCTCCAGAAGACCAGATTCGCTCCAGCCACTCCAGTCGTCGTCTTCTTCCCCGCTTTCTTCCTTGACCCGACCCGCTTGTTGCCTGCGAAGCCCGCCCAGCCAGTCGCCACCGCTCCTCCGGACCGGCCTTCCAGAACCGCCGCGACGCCGCTATCCACAAAACGTGGCGGAGCGTGGCGGCCGGAGCGGCTGCCCCTATTTCCGCCACGCTATAGCGGGATAGCGCCGCTACATCCCGCTATTGACTACTATGACAAGATCAAACTTGACTATATTTTAACTTCTATAACTATGATAAAACTTTAAATGAAAGTCTGTGTGTGAATAGTAGCCCATTATCAAAAGTCATAAACATTCGAGAACGGAGGTAGTAGTAAATTGGCAAAAAGTAAATAATTTGATTTATCACTTAATTAAAACTTAAAACTAACTCAAAATACATTGTTAAGTAATATAAAAATAATTTAGTTATCTGTTTAAATTTAAAGTCTAATGATTCAAATCCAATACTTAACGATCAAGACTTCTCATATTCCAATTCAAACCTCACTCAATTTTACCAATCAGTAACTACATCATCCAATAATCATGCTTTATTCATTATGTAAAAAGTGAAGTAACGGCTAAGCTTGTAAAACGCAAAAGTAGAGTGCATGGGGTACTAATTGTGTAAATTATAATTTTACCTGAACAGGAAGAGCAACACCAAGATAGGTCTTAATATCAAGTACAATATTTGGATTCCCATCCCATTGCATCTCCAACTCCATGGTGATTCCTTCACTCCCATCCTCAACAATTGAAACTCCTGAATCATTACAAGAAGCACGCACATTATTAACATGTAGTGCAACACCACCACCCTTGTTCAATTCAGTCTCTCATTCTCTCAGAATACAGTGACAAGTAAGCAGTAAACACATGATAAATTGAACTTAATTTTTCTTCAAAACATCAGCAGAAACCAAGATTAGAATAAGGGAAACATAGGGCAGAAAAAATTTCAGATTAGCTCAAAAAATCGACTCCTGAGCCCCAGTCAGTCCTTCAATTTCAAACTTCATTATTTTTCCTTAATTCTCTTAAATTAACACAGTAAAATAGAACTAAGGAAAGAACAATGAGCATGAACAAGGATGCTTGATGTCATTCATTGACAATGCAATAAGGACTTCATTGAGAACAAGTTTCATCCAGTTAGTTCAAAACCCTCTAAAATCTAGTTATAAGAGATCCTCAATTTAGACACTACATTCGATGTTACTTATCACAGCTGAACTGATGTGTTCATAATATACCCCCCTGAGTCGGCCCTTGCCGCCTTCCTTAACAAACCCTCGAGCCTCCTTTGCATAATAATGATATTATAAGAAACTTCTTAAGTTGACAATTAGGTTATTCACAACTGCACAAGAATATTAAGCAATTGGATTCACTAATGTTCTTATTGAAAACTACACGAGAATATTAGCTTAGGTTCAATCAATAATTGATATTGTTATACAGAAGGGGGAAACAAGACATGATCAATAGAATTTGAAGTCCTCCACAAGAAAGTCTTAAATGTCCTTTTCTCGAATAAAACTTAAGGCAATTCAAGTATACTTTCCAAGCCATCAGCCAAAGTTTCATCAAATAAACACTAGTGAAGCCAAGCAATGCATCACCAAACCTGTGAACTGTGGGGCTACAGTGCCAAGGGTTAACTTGGAAAAGGACAAAGAAGCCAATACGACTGGCCTATACTGCTCCAGAATTGGCTCCACATTTGACCTTATCAGCTCAGATGCAGCCTTCAAACATCAAAAGGGAAATCCGGGTATTAAGATAATTCTCTTTTAAGTATAACCAAATCACTCAAATTCCACAAAAAACAATCAACACAGGGAAAAGGAAATACACCTCATTGACATATGGCCAGATCTTTTCCAGCTGAACATTAAGCCAAGTCAACTGTGATTCAAAACAAACACATGAGCTTCTTCCGCAATTCACATTAACGCATAGATACATCCGAATCAGAAAATAACAAACCATAAACAAACCAACCTTTTGGCGCTGCGAGAAAACAACCCAAGACGGATAATACTCCGGCGAGAGCAGTTTCCTCGAATCCTCCACCGTCATCCTAGCAAACGCCGCAACCGTAGTTGCCTTTCACAAAGAAAAATGCCCAAATTACTCGAAACAGAAATTCCACCAACACACCACAAACAAACTAAAAATTAACGGTAATTGCAATTAACAAAACAACACTCACGAGGTCCACCCGCTGCTTGGATCGGGCATTTTCTGAGCGAACAAAGAGAACAATCAGGGCTAGGCCAACAACCAAACCGACGACCAAACCCACAACAAAAGACATTCGAAAGTAGAGAATATCCTGAATTGGCAACAAGTTTCCCGCTTGGCTGTGTGGAAAAGGGAGCAGTAGAGCGGAAAAGGGCGAGTCTTGACTGTTGACAGATATGGAATGGGGGGGGAGTAGTTGAGAAATGAGATGGATTAGTGATTTAAGAGTTGGGATTAAGCAAAAGGGCGATCAGTAGAAGAGAGAGTTGTGAAAAATAGAGGAGGAGGATTCGGGAAACAAGAGCGAGCGAGGGAGAGTCGAGAAGAGGCAGCAGGCAGGCAACCCAAAGGCCAAAGGGCAAAACCGGCATAAGGATACCTCCCAGTAAATGTATCAGTTACGGTACCACCATGACCATCCATGTTTTCAAAACCATCAAATATTCAAATCCCCACCCTTTTAATTTTTTATTTTTTTTTTCTGAACTGACTATAGGAAAAGATAGTGGGAGCCTTAAATCCCAAACTCAATCCAAAACGGGCTCAGTTCTTTTTCAAAATGAATCGTTGAAATTTCCAAAATAAAAAAATGGAGTAATACTAGTCATAGTTTTATTATTGAAAAAAAAAATATACAGTAATCCCCGAAAAAGAAAACAGTATTTAGTTACTATTTACAACAACTTTAAAAGGCTTTTTTTTAATAATTGACGTAAAAGAAATTGCAATAAATTTACAATTGAAAATATAACAGCAGTAATTTGGAGAAGAAAAAGAAAAATTAGTAGTACCTACTTGTAAAGAAATACTTCCTCCGTTCCTTTTTTTTTACACGGTAGGAGTTTTGTTACTGTTCATTGAGTGACTTTGATTCCATTTTTTAATATAGTTATATAGGACAAAAAATAGTCAAATCTTGTTAGATTCGTCTAATCGCATAGATTTAGAATATCAAAATTTCATAATTTTTATATTTGTATGCAATTTGAGTTATTGAAGATTGAAAATATGTATTGAATTACGTAAAATATGAATCTGTGACAATTAAAAAGGAACGGTTAAAAAGGAACGGAGGAAGTACTTAATATCCGTTCAGCAGGTAGTAGTAATTTTGTTAGATAAAGAATAAAAAGTTTATATTGATAGTAGGAGTATTTGTTTAAGAAATGGGAAGGGGCGTTGTTTCTTATATTTCAAAAAATAAAAAATAGAGAAACATACAAAAATGACAACGAAAAGGGAAATAAATAAAATATTGCGGGTGAACCTAGCAATTGCCATCTGTATCTATCATATTTGATATAGGAACTGTTAATAAAAAATCAAATTGTGATACGCTAGCTAGCTGATACCAAATTAAATTGTGAAATGTTATCTACTTACGGATCCGGTTGGCCTTTGTTTTTTTTTTTTAATAATAGGGTATCTCAGGTCTCATTGGATCCAATCTATTCCTCGATGATCAGGTTCACCTTTGTTTTTAATCTCAATCATAAAGTAATAAAGTGATAATTTATATTTTTAACTATTTAATTACTACAAGTATATGTTGTTCCTTAAGTGTCTGTTTGTTTTGTTTTTTTATTTCTACTTTTGCTTCTCCAAAAAGTGTTTTTTTTTCTATCTGTTTGTTTGGTCTTTTTAAAAGGTTAAAAGAGAAGCAAAAGTTGAAATTCTCCTTTTTTTTTAAGTAAGTATGGGGTTACTTTTAAAAAAAATGAGAAGTAATTTTAAGTATAAAAATACAAAAGTATTGAAATAAAATAAATGATAAATATCCTTATAAGATTTATGTTCCTTATAAAAAGTCCTACGCCCAATTCATCTAAACATGTTTCCGTTGAAAAGCAACTTTAATAATATTCATCCAAACAATTATTTGGGCTACTTTTGCTTTTAAATTCTTCTTCTATCTCATTCTTTTTTTTTTTACTAACTTCTCATTTTTTCAAAAGTCAAAAGAAACAGACTGTAAAATTTGATCCTGCTATTGCAGAAACATGCATAGAATGTTACTATTTTTAAAAAACAGAGGAAGTATTACTGTACAAAGTAGCAACGGAAAGAAGGACCACTTGACAGGTCAGAGCGGGTCTTACAAACTGTCCCTTTCTCTAACGCCTACAAGTTTTCAAAAGGTCCTTTTTTATGATAGTAGTACTAGTATTCTCTTACCTTAGCGTTGCCGACATGAAAAACCTAAATTATTACATGAGGCCCCCAATTGCAATTTGGAATAATCCTACACTACTTATGTCGACAATGCATCGCATTGCCTGCTCAAATGACACTTTTGTCCTCACCAACTGTCCGCTCTTTTGTTCTTTTGCTTTGCTCCATCATACTACAGTATATTTTAACTTGTCAAACATACATTATTGTTTCCATTACAAAACAAATAAAATAAAATATAAATAAACCAATAATCTGCCACCTCACCCAAAATTATTGTAATGATAATACTAATAGTAGTAATAATTTTCACATCACTGTTGCATATATTCTCTCTGTTTGCGTCTGATTTGTTAGTTTTCATTTGTATACAGACATATAGTACTATTATGTGATGTTTCATACATTGAGAGGACTAGACACAGGCCCCAAATAAAACTATTGTAGTCTTTTCCAACTCATTTCCTTGTAATCTTTATATGATCGGAATCCAAACAATTTGGTCGGAAACAATTGGCACTTGAGTGTCGCAAAGGAATATGAAAGCTCAAACCATACAAATTATAAAAGAATAAAGAAGGATATGAGCAAGGGGGAATGGAACCCCAACAATAAAGTTGGAAATTAGAGGATTTTATCATTAAGCGAAATCCTTATCCCATCTATGTTATTGCGTACACAATTTCATGCATTATGATCTTTAAAGTTTTTTAGGTGAATACCAGGGTATCCCCAGACCACATTGGACCTAAGACTAATCCCTCGAGGATCTGCAAGGGCAATTAAGGGCGCCTCTCCCAAAGCAGTTTTTGGCATACACAAGGCTCGAACCCGAGATCTTGCTTAAGCGACTAGAGCCCCCATCCACTCAAGCCAACTGCTGTTTGGTATCTTTAAAGTTACCTTTTTAGTCTATTATTTAGTTATTGCGTGAGAAAGAATTTAGAAGACCATTTAGTTTTTTTTCGAAAAGCTAGAGGACCATTTAGTTGAATTTCAAAGACAAAAATAAAAAGATTATAATATTTTTAAAAAAAATTGAAATATAATTAGTGGAGGGTCATTTTACATGAGCAATACAATATACAGAACATAAATTAAAAATTCTTTGATAAATCTGGGTTAACTTATGAATTTATAATTTCGGATTTTTGGTATAGTGAACACAGACAACTTGGCCGTTACGTTCTTCCGACACTCCCCAAATGATCGGCAGCAAGGGAATCAAATCCAACACATTTAGCAAATCAGAATTGATGCATGTATATATATATATGCTCTCCCACATCGTCCAATCTCATGCAAATTCCCTAACTCCAACTCGGCTCCCAGAATGCCATTTAATTACTCCAAGTAGAAGTATAATACTATATATTACTTCCAGCGGCGGACGCAGAAATTTGCAGGTGGTAGGGCTGAAATTTGCTTTAAGGAAAAAAAAAAAATACGCCTCCATCCTATTTCAAATGTCCACTTTCTATTTCCGTCCGTCCCATTACAATTGACATATTTTCTTATATAAAAAATTTTTGCTCCTTCAAATAAACATCACATCAACTATTTACTCCACTTTAACACAATAACGCATTCTACCTAAAATATCATGTCCAAAAGAAATGGGTATGAGACTTCTCAAATGGGACGGAGGAAATATGTGATTTCTTGTTTGGCACACTAAAACACATATGAAATGGCAAAAAAATATCAAAGTTATGAACATTTTTTTCTCTCACATTCACACAAAATTAATAACTCTTTTCAATTATATGGCATTCACAATATATTAATTTTAAGTTGCAAGGCTTTAAAAAAACTCATTTGTGGTAGGGCTTTAGAAACCAATTAATAATATACTAATATAATAATTACTATATTTTAAATAAATAAATACTATATATATATTTTAAAAAAAAAAAGAGGTGGGGCTGGAGCCCACCCAGCCTAGGCGTGGATCCGCCACTGATTACTTCCTTCCTTCCCTTTAAAATTAAATTTAATTATAGTATGCCGCCGAATTATTTATTTTTAATATCACCGGCCAATGGCCTAATGGGCCGACTAAAGTAGTAGTAGTACTAAACTAATTCGGTGAGTGAATCCCAGGTTTTGTGGAGGCCCGAGGGGAAGTACTTATTAAAAAGTTAGTATTCTAAAATTTAAGATTAATAATAAGTCAACGCTAAATTTCTTAATATCATTGTGTTTTTAAGAATCTACTAGTACAATATTTTCATATGCTCTCTCCTCTCCCCTGCGCTATTAGTTTCTTAAGAATCCAAAAGATTCATCTTAATTACTGTCCCACAACCTCTTCACATGTTTTCTCCTCTCCTCTCCTCGACGTTTTGTTTATTCTTTCTTCTGTATTTGCAATTCCTTTTTATTTATTTCTTTCTTTGCTTTGCACATTTCAAAAAAATATTAAATACACCATCAAACATATAATGTATATTTCTAATCTATTTACCTGTAATATATTTTTATAAAAAATTTAAAAGATGGTACGTACGTAATCCATTAAACATAAACTAAAAAGAGTTTTTACATGCCGAATGCCTAATTTTGAAATTAGCTTAAGATGTTAAAAGTTTCAATCCAAACCAATTATCTCAACTAACTCAATTGAATGCTTAATTTCGAAAATAACTTAAAATGTTAGTTTCATAAGTCATCTTATTAGATAAGGACAAATATAATTAGTAATAATAATAAAGAAATGGATAAATTAAAGTACAAAAGTTGCATTTAATGCATTAAAAATACGGGCATCAAACACTAGTTCTAGAATATCGTCCCACACAAACTCTACTTGTCCCCCCTTCCATCATCAAAATAAAATGAAAAAGCAAAAAGAATATAGTAAAAAACCTTATGAGGAAAAACATGTAATAATCATGCATGCACTCGTGAATGTTACTTGATTCATTGAAATAAGACAACCAAATTTGTCCATATATAAAATCGACAAATGTTGTGGTTATCATTAGTTAGGATATTAATCTCATTTAAGTATTGCTCATGTCGATATATATGTCATCCCATTAATAGAAAATATTCATCTTATTAATTTAACCTACACATCAAATCATCAATACTTAAGTGAGATTAATACCCTAACTAATGTGATTAATTTGTGAACCATCTCATCAGGACACAAAAAAAAGGCCTCTTCAAGGTTTAACGAACATCCTCTTGAAAAATTATTCCTGTTCAGCCATGAATTCTAGCATAAGGAAAATTTGATAACCACAAAAGACAATATCAATACTATATTATTAGTAGTTTAAAACCACTCAAAAACAGATTTTAAAGGGCCTTTTTTGAATGTATTTTTTAATTTCCTCCACACAAGCATCATCTATCTACGCAGTTGCATACTGCCACAGCTTCTGGGCAAAAGCAGATGGTGATATGGTTAATGTCTTTTACTGTCATTTCACACCCTTCACAAGTTCAAGAGATGTTACTTAGTACCTAACTGTTAAGATTCAAATGGATTGGGCTTAATATTTATTATTTATATAATAATAATAATGGAATAATATGATTAACATCTCATAAGTACTGTAGAATGTAAGCACAGCACGACTTTATTCGTAAAAGCCCAATTTCAATTCATGGCCCAACACGTATTCTGCTGGCCCAATCCGGTAGAATGGCCCAAGTCTTTAATTTTCTTCACTCCAACATCAGAATTCCGAGGCAGCTGCAATTCCACCTGTTATATGTTCTTTCATTGAATTATCTTCTTTCTTTTTTCTTTTTATCATGCCAAATTATATTTTTGGATTTCAGATATATTCTCTACTTATTTCTACTAAATCCTCTGAAATGTGATAAATCACTATGCAGGATGCACTACTTATTCATTTTAAAGTTTGGAAAACAAATGCAGTCTCAGAGTCACAGGGACCAAGTACCCCAGTGAGTCCTAACTTAGAAGGTGTTAATTGTACTGAATTTGCTTTAATTATGATGATGTATGTGATTGTTGCCACGTCAGTTCCTACACTTTGGTCAAAAGTTTGTTTTTTTTTTTTTGTTTTTTTTTTTGTTTTTTTTTTTGTTTTTTTGTTTTTTTTTTTTTTTTGGAGAAGCAGGCCAAAAGTTAGTGCACTTTGGTGAAAAGTTAGTGCACTTTAAAACATTACTATAAATCAATTTGTATTTTTAAAGTACTTTTCTCTTAAAAAAACAGAAAAAAAAATAAAAATTAATACTAGCTATATGATGGTAGTTAACACTTAACACAAAATGAACACCCTTATTGTCTCAACTCAACTGACTTATTCAGATGTCGATTTGTTATTTGGCTGCTAAGCTAACCACAAATTCTTTAGGCATTTTGATGCTTCCCATCTGTTTCTGACCACATTATATACTATTTCCAATTTGGAACACTATATAAATAGTAGTACATCTTTGAGTTGCAACTTGAAGTTTTTAATTAGTTTAAAAATTTTCCAATTGCATGGCAAAATAATATTAATAACTTTGATGTATGTATGTATGCATTGTTTTCTCTCTACTCGTTTTTTTTTATGCATAATCATTGCAACTTATGAAATTATTACACATTGATTAGCTAGCTAGTTAGTGACATACAATATTGTGGGTTGGGCAAATCCAAGTTTCTTTTAATAATATTCTGCAGGACCTCCGTTCAATTATAGGACTACATTATTTTATTTTACAGTCTATGTAGATTTAGATTTAGATTAAAGTGTTTTTTTTTAAAAAAAAATAAATAAAAAAATAAAGAATTCAAGAGTAAAAGCTTAAGCTGCACCCGAAATTATGGTGTTAGAATTAATTTTTAATAAAGTAATTTTTATAACTTGAAGTGTTTGGAGTGCTTTCATAGTTTAGGATATACGCTTTATTTAATTTTTACTTGTATATAATTATATATAATTTAATGTATTAATCACTAAAATTATTTGTGTAGCATAAACTCTAATCACTCATTTTCTTAAAAAAATTTACACTTATCTTAAATTATTTGTAAAGTGATGGATCTTACATCGATCTTTTATACTACTCCCTCCGTCCCGTGAAGTTTGACATCTTTCTTTTGGGCACGGTAATTTAGGTAGTGGAGTTTAGTAGTTAAAGTGGTGTGAGTATTTGTATTTAAGATTCTAATAAATTTTGATACTGGTTATTATTTAACTTTGAATTAATGTTATCGTAATGATGTAATTAGAGAAAAATAATCAATTATGGTCTTGTTAGAATCGTCTAATCGTGTAGTTTTAGAATATATATTTTATACTAATTTTTATCTGTACCAATTTTGAAATATTAAGAATTAAAGAAATACACGGGACTTTATGTAGAAAAGTAAAATTGTATTGGAATTTGTGCAGAATAGTAAAAGTGATTACTTTTAATGGGATTTGACAATAATTAAAATTCTAATCAAACTTATATTAATTTAATTTATCTGAAAATGGAAAGGTGTCAAACTTCGCGGGATGGAGGGAGTATTATATAGTATATATATATATATATATATAACATATACTTCCTCTGTTTAAATGCACCATTCCTGCATTTCACGTCGTCCAAGACACATTTTTAAAGGTTAATAACTCAAATTGTATATAAATAAAAATTATAAAAATTTGATAATCTAAAACTACGTGATTAGACGAATCTAACAAGATCACACACTTAACTATGTTTTTTTCTTCACTACAAGAAAAATATCGTGCACCGACCGAAAAATCCGGTCGGTAGCCCAAAGAGACAGGTCGTCTTCGGGCTCACCGACCGCCCGACCGACCAAATGTGTCGGTCGGTAAATCTCTGGTCGCAAAATTGTTCTCGGGAGGGCTCGAACCAAGCACCTCAACAACACCCAACCACAACCCTAACCAGCTTGGCTAGCTCTCTAAACCATCAATCATTTTCCGCCCCGTGTCCTATATAGTATACCTTCTCAAATATATTTGAAAGGTTTTGTTAAAGAGAGGACTCGAACCCGACTCCTCCCCAAGTTCCCCTCGCGCGCGTACCATCTGTACAACCAATATTTCATGTTATTCTATGAAATGTTTTATATATAACCTATTTAAATACATATATACATATATATATGTGTATTTAAAATATAAAATAAAAACTAAAATTGTATTAATTAAATAAAAACAATTAATTTAATTAAATAAAATATAAAATAAAATTAATTAAATAATTAATTAAAATAAATGAATAAAATAAAATAATAAGATCATTTCAAAAGTAAGATAAATTTGAATTAAAATATAAAATAAATAAATAATTAAAATATAAAATAATTTAATAATTAAATTATAAAAAATAAATAATTTAATAGCTCAAATAAAGAAATATTTTAGAAAAAACTTTTAGAGATCGCAAATTCGGTCGGTAGACTATTTTTTAAAAAAAATAATTCAAATAAAAAAAATTTGAAAAATAACTTACCGACCGCTAGGTGCGGTCGGTCTCACCGACCAAAATAAAATTGGTTGGTGACGCGGTCGGGTTCACCGACCAAAATAAAATCGGTCGGTGCGTTGGTTGCCACAAGACCAGGGGGGCCCCCAACGGCTCTTTGGCACCGACCGCAGCGTGCGGTCGGTGGGCCGGTCGGTAAATCTGATCCGTGTTTGGTCGGTCGGTGTGTGCGGTCGGTGGAAGCGATTTTTCTTGTAGTGCTTATATAACTATGTTAAAAAAAAATTAATCAAAGTTACTCAATGAATAGTGACTACTATGCAAATTGATCACTTATTTGAGAACGGAGGTAGTATACTACAGGTTAAAAAATTTATTTTTAAAACTAATTCAGAATTATGAGGAAAAAAATGAATATCTCTTATTTTATACATTATCTTAATTATCTTACAGATATGAATTTTGTTTGGACGTAAGCATATGTACAATACATAATATATGTAGATTTTTAGGTGAATACCAGGGTATCCTCAGGCCACATTGGACCTAAGACTAATCCCTCGAGGATCTGCAAGGGCAATTAAGGGCGCCTCTCCCAAAGCAGTTTTTTGCATACACAAGGCTCGAACCCGAGACCTTACTTAAGCGACTAGAGCCCCCATCCACTCAAGCCAACTGCTGTTGGTATAATATATGTAGATTTGATTAATAGATTTAATAAAAAAAATTAATACATAATATATATTTATTAACATATACTTCTGTTATCACTCAAAAATATTTAGGCCCAATAAATTTAGTCCAATCCATTTTTCGAGGGGCACAATCCAAATGCCCATTAAGCTTAGCCCAATCATTGAGAGGCTCAGTCCAATTTAAAATTTATCCGGATAGACCAGGTGGTGAGAAGCCGCCATCTAGCTCAAGATTTATCCGGATGATGACCAAGTGGTGGGGAGAAGCTGGCAGCATAAGAGATTCAGACAGGCATCAAAGGATCAGACAAAGAGGATCATGCCAAGGCATTGAAGGCTGAGGTGTTTTCTGAGAAGAGGATCATGGAGGGCGCCATCTAAGGAAGAGAGAATCATGGAATTGGCAGGCATTACAACTCCACTCTTAAGCAGATAGACGTGGTGCTTCCCTATAAATAATAGGAGGTAGCATCCATGAGAGACATCTACACACAACTCCCCAGAGGAAATCGCACTTTTCATATCTTTACTTCCTGTCATTTTCTTTCTGCAAGTTTTTTTTTCCAGTGTTCTTCAATTCTGCAATTTTCATTCCCTTTACAGCTTTCTTAAGTTTTTTTCTGTAATTCTTCTCAATCCATGTAACCATCTTCAAACCATATTGAATAAAAAATTCTTGGTTAACAACTTCGTATAGTATATATCAAAAGATTTTCTCTCAATATACTGACAAGTTTGCAACCAAACTACGTTGACCCCATAGTATAATTAGATGTAATAAAATAAGAAATACTTGGTTGGATGATTAAAATTTAAAACAATATAAAAAAAATAATTATGAAATGCTACTTAAATAAAATGTTTTTAGTTAAATTTTTGTTAATCATATTTTTTAATTTAGCTTCTCAGAAACAAATAGTGCTTATATATCTTCGAAATATAATAATACTGCAAAATAAACTTATTGTGGATTTTGATAACCATCAAATCCTTGATGAAACCCGAAATCTTAGTAGAGTTTGTTTGGAACTTAATGGGGTTTCGAACCCCAATCATAAAGTTGGAAGTTATGGAATCTAGAATTATGAATTTCTCGGCTGCTTTCCCTCCGTGTCCGTCTTCGCCTCCGACCCCCGTCGACCCTGACCCCCCTCCTGCGCCTCTTAAGAAACTATCTTTCCGAGATATCACCATCCCTCGACCGCCTCCGCTCGTTCCCCTTGCTGCGGCCAATGCGCCTTTGAGTGAGTTAGTATCTTTTGATACGGTGGATGGAAACCCTATGTTACCAAGGATCCAGATTCATACTGCGGCGATCGATCGACTGGCTACGCCCTTTTTGGACGCGTTGGTTGTGCGTGTTTATGGGAAAAGGTTTAATCTTTCGTTCATACAGGAAAAGCTGGTGGCGTTATGGAAGCCGAAAGGCAATGTCCGAATTATGGATGGCGACAAAGGGTATTTTTTAGCGAAATTTGATTCGGCAGAGGATCGACGCCATGCCCTTTTTGACGGCCCTTGGTCGATTTTTGGGTATCATTTGGCGGTGGCGCCATGGCCAAAGGAAACTCATGCAACGGCAGCGAAAATTACCAAGACCTCCATTTGGGTTCGTTTTCCGGGGTTGGATCCGATTAATTATGAAGAAAAAATGCTTTTGCTCATTGCAAGTATGGTGGGCAGACCTCTACGTGTGGATGTGAATTCAAAAGATCTAACCCGGGGCCGATTTGCACGTGCATGTGTAGAAATTGATTTGAACAAACCTGTGATTGGTCGTGTTATGGTTAATACGGAATGGCAAAATGTAGCTTATGAAAGGCTTCACAACATTTGTACAACATGTGGTAGATTTCGATTTGATCTTGGTACTTGTGTGCATAATAATCAGAATGCTACCCCGCCGGAAGCTGTGCCGGAATGTCCTATACCGGAGGTGGATCCGGAACAGCAACAGGAGGGAGGTTCCGAAATTCATGGAGACCAGAATCTGGCAAAGATTGACTTACCTTCAGAAGAGGATACGAATGAATCTAGGTCTGAACCAATGGATACGAATTTGGGACCAAATCCTGTAAGGAATAAATCAAATCTTATAAATAAGGATATTGAGAGGGTTGACCCGGGAAAGGTGGATAATGGTCATCAACCGCTAGTGACTCATGGCGATTGGATTATGGTGACTCGAACTCCTCGGCCGATGCGGCGGGATAATAAGAATATGACAAATAAACTTGACACCAATGTGAAGAACAACATCAATAAGGGTAAGCTTGGGGTCGGAAAGAGCACCGAGGTGGTGGGATGGGAAGGTAAAGGAAAGGAGTTGGTGGTGGTTCATAATGATGGCTGTATGCTGGACAAGCAGGAGGCTGCTAGGGCATTGCAGAGCAAGCGACGCCGTCGGAATTTGGAGTCTGGACAGGGATCTAACATCAACCAGACTAAGGAGGCACCAAATTTAGTGCAGCATAATCTGTTCCTAGCTTTGGCATGGGATGGGAATGATAAAGATGTCGAGCAACTGGAGGTGGGGTTGCCAGGCCAAACTATTGCCGGTTCTCAATGATTGAGTTCCGAGAGTTTACTATCCTTGCATGGAACGTACGTGGCGCCATGCAGAGAAATACACAACACCACATTGCGGATGTTTTACGAACTTATAAGCCCACGGTGTTTATTCTTATGGAACCAAGGGGATTGTTTGAACGGTTGAGGGTTTTCTTCTACCGACTTAATTATGATACTATTTTCATCTCGGATTCGGGGCCAAGCAGGGGGATTATGGATTTTGGCTCGACTGGGAGTTCCTTTCTCTTTCTCGCCTTTTGCTTGCTCCTCAAGACTGGCATCTATTACTGTTCAGCGAGGGACGGTTTCATGGTGTTTCACGGCCATTTATGCAAATCCTTGTGTTACGCAGAGATAATTGGATTGGGGACACATGTGTACGACGGGTGAGGCTATCTTGGGACCATGGCTTGCTATTGGCGACTGGAATTCTATAGCATCATCGTCGGAAAATTTGGGCATGCAATTTCATCCCCGACAAGCTGAAACATTATGTTCTATGCTAGAGGATTGTGGGCTAAGTACGGTTCACATGACTGGGGAGTTATTTACTTGGCATCGGAACACGTCGGGGGGACCTCTGGCTTGCCGTCGTCTTGACAGGATGGTGGCAAATGTAGGGTGGCTCCAGGCATTTCCGGAAGGAGTTGTGGAAGTATTACCTTGGCGGTCTTCTGATCACAGCGCTCTTTTGCTTCGTTGCTCCCAGCCGGATGGAACACAGGCGAATAGGCCGTTTAGATGGGAAGCCATGTGGGCATCGCATCCAGTGTATGAATTTGTGGTTGATTCGGCGTGGATGATGGGTGGCCCTTCGTTCCAGGGCAAGATTCAACAGGTCCAAGAGTCTTCGAGATTCTTTAATGAAACTATATTTGGCAATATTAAGCGGCGAAAACATAAACTATTATGAAGGATTTAGGGTGTGGGGAAGGTGTTGCTTCGATGGGATTCCGCTTACATGCATCGGTTGGAGTGCAATCTTCGACGGGAACTTGATGTGGTGTTAGCTCAAGAGGAGATGCTTTGGCATCAGAAATCCCGGGATGCTTGGTTGAAACTGGGGGACAGGAATACACGATATTTTCATGCTCAAACTATTCTAAGGCGCCAACGGGGAAGAATTCTTGGTCTTGATATTGGCGGGCACTGGACTACAGATTCTCAAATGCTTCAGGATCATATACTCTCTCATTTCGGGAGTGCATATGGTTATTCTGAACCTTCCCCACATAATCACCCTTTGTTGACTCCCCTACCTCGCCTGAATGATGGGTTACTGCTTGCTAAATAGGTGAGTTGAGAGGAGGTCAAAACAGCGGTGGATGGGTTGAAAAGTCTCTCGGCTCCCGGGCCCGATGGATTTCCCCCGTTGTTTTATAAACGCTACTGGGCCCAAAAATTCAAATCCAAGTGTGCAAGAATGAATTTTATCAAGACATTACAATTTTTAATCATCAACAAAAATTTCAATCGGTATTCAAGAATACGATCAAAAAAAAAAAAAGAGTCGAGTTTCAATCGACAAGAATGAATTGCAAATGACAAAGCAAATTAGACATAGTCTAATGTCATGCAATAGCAATAGTAAAAAAAAGCAAAAGAAAGAGAAAAATATTGATGATCATAAATTTTTAAATAAATATGCCAAGTTATGATAGAATTAATTCTTGCCACTTCTTAGCCCAATAATTCCCTTCCTTACCAGATGATACAACCGTATGCCCCATTACAACCCTTAAATAAGACCTCATGATCTCGATTTGAGGAAATGAGCCGGTGGCGAGTTCGTCTGATTGCAAGCTTATGGGATAATTTAATTAAATTTGATTTTGAGCGTTCGTAATTAAACCCCAATTGAGAGTGAGTGAACTTTCCGATTCTCCTACATGTGAGGCTCTATTTCATGAATTTCGATATGTTCGTGTCATCCCTTAATTCTCATTTTTAATCTCTGCATCTTTCAAACATGGTATTCATGAAGGGTTGATAATAATGTTTGATTTATAGGCCCGATATAGTGAGCAAGTATCATTTCATTAAACACTACAATCAAGAGAATTTAATACTTGTAGTTTTTTATTGTCTTATCCCAATCCAAAAAGAATGTGATCTATGAAGCCACGAAAATGAATTGAATATGTAGAGTCCGTTTCTTAGGAACATTGACTCTGACTGCTCGGGGACGATCAGTATTAAATGTGAGGATGTTGATAATGGCCAGAAATGACCATTATTTTCAATCCATTTCCGTGTCTGAAACGGGCATTTGATCGCATTCCGATCTTATAATAAATAAGAAAGCAGTTGAATTGGACTGATTTATGCATAATTGTAAAAATATTGAGCTGGTATGAAAAATGCATAAATATGTAATTTTATTACATATTTATGTTAGAAAAATCCAAAAACATGAGAAAAAGAAAAGAAAAGAAAAAGGAAACAAAAAGATGGGCAAAAGAATAAACAAGCCCACAAAATACAAAAAGATGGGAAAAGATAGAAAAGCCCACAAAAAGAACAACTTCGGCCCATCTGGCCCATTCAGCTCAGTCTGGGAACGTCCAGTCGAGGAACCTCGGTCGAGGACCATGGTTCCGCGACACAGGAGAGATTAGCGACCCAGCATGCAACATGAGGAAGAGACCAGTCTGGGAACATCCAGTCGAGGAACCCCGGTCGAGGACCATGGTTCCGCGACACGACCAAGGTTCCGCGCCACCAACACCTTGGAGGCCAAGCCACAACCCCAGTCGAGGAACCCCGGTCGCGGTCCATGCATTAGCGACACGGACATGGATAGCGACACAGACGCACCTATAGAGACACAAGACCCAGTCGAGAAGCCTTGCCACATGCAGCCCTGTCCCTCGACACAAGGTGATTCCGCGACAAAGTTGTGATGTGTGTGATGTCTTGAGACACAGTGCGCCTCAGATCAAGCTCATGGGCCTAGGGCTCCACTCCTATAAATATGAGGAGACCCCCATGAGCTCAGGGTTAGAAAATCATTCTCTTGAAGACACAGTTGGAGAATCCCTCTCTAGGTAGTTCTTAGTGTAGGTTTATTTTCATTTTTTTTGTATTATTTAATTTGAGCCATAGTTTAGCTTAGTTTAGTTTAAGTTTATATTTTTTTTTTCTGTTTAAGTAGCATAGGTAGCCACTGTTCACAGTTTTATTTTCTGTTGTTAAGCTTGATTTAGGGTTTGTATCACCCAAATGATGGGTATTAACAAATCCCATTAATAAAATGGGAAAATATTCACCAAGTTGTGTCCCAAAACCATGAAATGGGTACCATAAACCCATGGATTTATACTGCTTTCCTTTTATTTGGGTCATTTGACCCTTATTGCTTTTTGTCTCTTATTTTCGGATATGTTGTGTGCTCATGCGTGGTTGAACCCTAGACTAGGTTTTGCTTTATTTTAAATTCTGTTTTGAGGTGATTTGATCCTGTTCTAGTATGTTCTTGTAGATTTTTAAATTCTGTTTGGATAGTGTAGTTTAGAATAGCTTTTTAATCCGAAATGGGGTGAGATCACACTGTTTGCATGCCACTCTTCAACTTTGCTTTTACTGACTTGGTTCCTGAACCACCCATGTCGCCAACCGACTCCTGTCGCAAAGCCATGTTTATCGACAGGAGGCTGTTCCGCGACATGGATGCCTAAGGACACTTGTCTTCATATTTGAAAACCCTTGGTCGCTAAACACCTTGTCGCGGACCCACGGTCCTCGACTCAACCTTGCTTAGCGACCAGGAACCAAACTCTTGATATTATCTTCTGCATGGCTCCTGTCGTGGAACACCCTTGTCGCAGACCCATGGCCCGCGACTCAACTTTTATTCCGAGACAGGAAATTATGCCCTGTATTATGTTGAAAACCCCAGTCGCTAAACATCCTGTCGCGGAGCCATGCTCCGCGACACAATTCCAGGTTAGCAACTGGGAACCAAAACACTTAGAAATTTCCAGAGCAATCCTGTGTCGCTAAACTCCTATCGCGGACCGTGTAGTGACACAAGGTGAAACTCTGCCCAAATTTCTGTAAATCTGTCGAGGCACCCATGTCGCGGGTCTAGGGCCCTGACACAATTTATGGCATCTCGACAGAACTCTCCCTTATATTTAACCCTAAAAATTCTGATCTTCTATCCTCCAATTATATTGCAAAAACTCACATCTGAATCCCACGGATTGAGATGTAACACCCTAGAATTGCAGTATAAGGCGTTATGCTGCCAAAATTTTGATTCTCCATTTCCCATCTGTTAATTAATTGAACCCTCTAGTCATTAATGATTGATGATTCTAATTAGCAATAATTAAATCACTAATTGTTGTGATTAAAGGACCTTTGTTCAATTGTCATTAAAACATTTTTCTATAAACAAAATCATGATGCCTTAAACAGATAATCTGGACTGTAATTAATTATGGAAGGAGGGATTATTTGAGCCATCAATTATGGATTGATTCCATAAGCTTGCATGAGAAACCAATGTCTCTCATGCAACCTCTTCTCTTTATTTCATTTCATTTTGTCTTTTACGTATTGTGTGTAATAATTAGTAAAGGATACATCAGACTAATGTTGGCAGGTATTCCCTCACGGATAACTAGCTCGTATTCTGGGTATTAGTTACTAAATGTTATTTTGCATGGTCTGGATGGCAGTCAGTGGAAGTCTTGGCAGTTCGTCCATCCAGGACTATAATAGCTGCTCAACTGATTCCCATCCGGATACAGTTTTATTTTATCTATCTTATTTTCAAAACCCAAATTCCAATCTGTAATAAAACTCTGCTAATGTCTGTCAACATTAGCTGATAAGTACTGCAGAGAGGAAGCATGTAGGTTTTTATCCGAATTCACAGACAGTGGAGGCCCAACTGGCATTGACACTGCCATTACAGGGTCTAAGCTGTCTAAATTTGCTCCATCCGAGTAATTGGGAAATTGGACAGTAGATGTTTACAGTCCACCCGATTATTCTGCCATTACTTTGGTCTCCTGACCACTTCATATCTGTGTTTTACCTTCTGTCTAGACCCGCATCTATATTTTTGGGTCAATTAATTTTACACTTCCATATATCCTTATGCATGATAATATTATGTACCATTGTGGTCTAAAATATTTTGGGATCCCTCCCTTGGACAACAGAAGTCTAGATCTTAAACAGATATTGCATACTACCTCCGTTCCTTTTTAAATGCACGTTTTGATTTTTGGTACTGTTTATTGAGTAGCTTTGACTTGACTTTTTAATACAATTATATAAGATAACATATAGTCAAGTGGGATCTTGTTGGATTCGTCTAATCCCATAGATTTAGAATATCAATTTTTCATAATTTTTACTTGTATGCAATTTGAGTTATGAAGCATTAAAGATACGTATTGGATTGCGTGAAATGTGAGTCCGTAGTATTTAAAAAGGAACGGAGGAAGTATTAAATTTCCGATAAAAACTCCTTTATAAAATCCGGATCTGAGCAAGGGATAAATTCCTCAGTTATGACTAATTCACATTCGACTGGGGGATGATTTTGGGAAATTAGAAGCAGAGTCAGCGATTAGGTCTCATCTAGACTAAAAGGATCTGTGTTTTAATTGAGAGTCCAGTACCTGTTTAGGGAATGATTTTCAGATTCATTATTTTCCAAAATTGTTGTTTGTTGGGAATCTAAGGTTAAATATTACACCGAGATGGGGTCCACTTGGACTCAAATACAGTGCAATAAATAATCTTAGAGGAACATCATCCAGGCCTTCGTTATTTTCTAAGATAGGGTTGAGTTTTCTTTCAACTGCTATCCTCTCTTACCAAAGCCTATTTTTGAGTCCTGAGTGAGTGCATCCGGAACGAACTAATTTATTAGTTCGTTTCATTAGTTTGTATCTCACAACCACCCGGAAGGAAGTGAACACATGAGTGGTTCACCAAGAGCCGGGAATTCTTGATCCATATTCCGTCATTATGATGGGGAGCTGTCTTTTACTACTGGGGTCAGAACTTCAAAACCTCCGAGTGATAGGTTTTAAATGCTTTCTCTACTGCTTTCTTTACTGCGTTCTTTAAATGCTTTCGTTAGAGGTCACTCGGTTGTATTGAGAGTTGCGTAACTGCTACTAGGACTGATAGTTAAGGGATAGTTCAAGGCTTGATTAGAATCTTTGGGTGTGACATGGGAGAATGATAGTAGTACTTGGCATTTCAATAAGTGATTTGTCAGGTGTTGCTTGTCCACCACAGATGAAGTGACATACCCAGGCCAGGGCAGTTACAAATCTGTGGTATCTTAGAATTTGCGCTCTTAAGAACATGTAAACTCATACTGTAAGTACCTGTCTGTTAAAGGGAACGCTGTACTGAGAGCATGAGAATTAGCTATCTGATAGGACTATCCCAAACAATGATCTGTGTATAAAAAGGGAAGTTTAACATTGCCTTATCTGAATCTTGTCCAAAAATTTCATTCTTTTCCTCTTGTCCCTTCTGTCCACATTGTGATTCAGCTTCATAGCTAGCATAGTGTAAATTTTCACTGCTTTCATAGATAGTATTTATCGCATTTTTTAGAATAACTTTACCCGCTTTTTAGAATAGACTTATGTGCTTTGTAGAATAGATTTAAGTGCTTTCGTACTCTAGTTTAAATTCATGTAGTAGATGTTAACCACTTTTCAAACCAATTGGAGCAATACGAATGGAAAATCTAGTAAAACGACGTGGGCCCTGCTTATATCGCACATCCTCCAGTGAACGATCCGGTCTTACAATAAATTACTGCAATTTTTGACACCGTGCGCTTTCGGGCCACAGTTTCTTAACACGAGTAATAAAAACGTGACAACCTATAAATATATCCCTAATCCCAACTCCGCAATCATAAATGATTTTCAATTAAATAAAAATCAAGACCGGGGTTTTATTATTTCGAAAATACTCGTGTGGGAAATTGTCAAAAGTTTCATGGCGCCGTTGCCGGGGAGGATGCAGCGCCGTTTTATTAGAGAATTACATTCCTCATTGCTCCTAGTTAGCTTATTCATATAAATATAAATATTCACCCCGAAACCGATTCTAACCTGGGGAATATGCAGGTACCGTCATTAGTGAAGCCGTTGTTCTATGCAAAGGAGGAAGCAGACGCCAGCCGAAATCCCGTATAACGCAGAAATAGAAAAGACAGCTCAACGTCTTAGGGCGGAGACTAAACGAAAACGGGAACGGGAAAGACAGGCACTATTTTCACCAAGCACCAGTAGCGACATCTCTGATATGGCCAACTCTGACCTTCCCCCAATCATTCCACCCAACCCACCACTTCACTACATCGAGGAAGACCCCGAGGATGCTGATAACGATGATTTGGATGATCCCCCTCCTCAGATCATACAAGGAGGCGGGAACCCACCAAACATTGAACAGCAACACTTCGAGGCACCTCCTCCCAACCCGAACCCCCAAAACCCACCAAATAACCAAAACCACCAAAACTTCCAAAACCAGCAAAATCAGCAGTACCAGAATCCTCATCAGAATCCCCCAAACCCTAATGACTTTAATGATCCGAGGAACTACTATATGCATCAGAACTACTACCCGCAGCAGTATCAAGGAGGAGTTGAGAACAATCAACAAGCAGCAGCCGCTGATTACATGCAGCCAATCTTGGAGCCATATTTGAACATTCCTGGACAAGCTCCATTCTTGGCCAGGAATTTCGAATTAAAGCCAGCCCTCATCAATCTTGTTCAGAGCAACCAGTTCGCAGGGGCAAGTCATGAAGATCCCCATGATCATCTGCAGACTTTCCTAGAATTGTGTGATACTATCAAGAACCAGAATGTATCTGCTAACACCATTCGATTAAGACTGTTTCCTTTCTCTTTGACTAGCGGTGCACGCACATGGTATAAATCACTGCCCATGAATCAGAAGTCTACATGGGAGGACGTGATCAGAAATTTCCTGACAAAGTACTTCCCGGAATCCAAGGTGGATGAATGCCGCTCTAAGATTGCGGAATTCAAGATGAAGCCAGACGAGTCCCTGTATGATGCAAAGGAACGGTTCTTCAACTTGCTCAGGAAAGGCCCTCAGCATGGTTTCCATGATTGGGAGAAATTGAGAAAGTTTTATAGCGGTTTGACCCCAGTATGGAAGAACATGCTTGATGCTGCCGGCGGTCAACACCTGCTATACATTCCCATGGATCAAGCTTGGGCCAAGATTGAAGCAATGAGTGTAAACAGATATGTTCTTACTGATGATGTTAATTCCCCCCCTCCTCGTGGTTTGTGTGCTGTAGGTACAACAGAGAGATCAGATATTGAAAAGCTGCAAGAGCAGGTGGCAGCATTGTCTGTTAATCAGGGAGCTGGGAGCTCCACTCAAGGGCAGCAAACAGATGTAATTTGTGGACTGTGTCAAGGTGCTCACGCAACTGACACATGCGAACAGATTACAGTTGAAAGCTGTAACTTTGCAGGGGCTTTCCCAAACAGGCACCCAAACTTGTCATACTCAAACAACAATGCCCTTAATTCCCACCTCTTGAACAAGCCACAACAGCAGCAATTCAATCCTCAGCAGAACCAAGGATTCAATCAGAACAGGGGACAGAACTTTCAAAACCCAGGTTTCCAACCTCAGATCCAACAGAGGCCACCTCAAAATTTCCAACAGCCTACCCAGAACTTCCAAAATTTTCAGCCCCAAAACTTCCAGCCTCAATTCATCCCGAACCAAGGCCTATGGAACCAAAACCAGAATCAGAATCAAAATCAAAAGCCCCCTTCAAGGCTGGAGAATTTGATGACTGATTTTATCACTAGCCAGAAGGAGATTAACACTCAGCTGCAGGCTTCCATCAGAAATGTGGAGACCCAAGTTACTTAAATGGCCAATGAAATGCAGAAAAGGGATAAAGGAACGTTGCCAAGCACTGCGGAAAAGAACCCGCAATGCAAAGCAATAACCTTGAAATCTGGGAAGACACTGGCTGGACCAAAAGGAGCGGATGCTGGAAACACTCATGAGGAAGATGATGATCTTGTTGACAATGCTGATAAGGAAGCAATGGATGAACAAAAGGAAGCCGAACAGCAGACTGACGCTGTAAAAAGAACGGCAGAAACAGAAAACGGTAATGGTGAAGGTACAACCTCTAACCATCTGCCACCAAAACATGATAACAAAAACAAGTTCATGCCTAGGGTTCCTTACCCGGCTAGACTTAAAAATAAGCAACAAGATCTGAAGTTTGAAAAATTTCTGAAAAGACTGCGGGAAGTTGAGATTACCATTCCTTTGATAGAAATGATCTCTGAAATGCCAGTCTATGCTAAGTTCTTGAAAGAAATGATTTCAGGAAAGAGACAGGTTGAGCAGGACGAATTGGTGGTACTCAACAGCACTTGCAGTGCCATCATTCAGAAGAAGCTGCCGGAAAAGAAAGAGGATCCCGGATGCTATACATTGCCGATTCGGATTGGCCAGAACAACGCCGGAAAAGGACTGTGTGACCTCGGTTCCAGCATTAACGTTATGCCATTAACCATGGTTAAACGTCTTAAGCTTGGAGTAGTTGAACCAGTCAAAATGAGGCTCCAGCTCGCAGATAGGTCAATTACAAAGCCAGTCGGGATCTTGAAAGATGTGATAATCAAAGCAGGCAGTACTCCGTTCCCAGTAGATTTCATCATTCTGGACATCGAGGAGGACTCCGACATGCCTCTCATCTTAGGCAGGCCGTTCTTGGCCACAGGCGGAGCACTAATTGATGCTAAATTCGGATGGGTGACACTCCGCGTTGATGGGGATGAAGTCATTTTCGACATGGAACAACTGCAGAAATTTCCGAACGACAGTTCTTGTTTTTCTTTTGATGATGTAATAGTTAGGAAAGAGCTAGACTCTTGAAACAATGATGAAATGATGCTGTATGGACCTTCAAAGCAGGTACTGAAGCCTGCTGGTGCTGAGCCAAAGGAACAGTGCAGCGCCGTCCAATTTGAGGATCCCGAGTCCGGGGACCTTGAAGCATATGACGGTGCTGATTTCACTGCACAAGGAAATGATGGCACCGAAGAGGAAGAAGAGGATCCTGTACTGATGCAGGGTCCCGAAGGTAAATCTGATCTCCCACTACCCAATTCTCGCAAATTACTCCCTTCCGTTGAATGCCCACCAGAGCTTGAACTTAAAACATTACCCGATCATCTCAAGTACGCGTTTCTCGCAGAACATAAAAAATTACCTGTGATTGTTTCGGCTAAGCTCTCCCAAGAGCAAGAAAATGCTCTGGTGGTCGTTCTTAAGAAACATGTACATGCAATAGGTTGGACCATTTCTGATATAAAAGGAATAAGCCCTTCTATTTGCATGCACAGGATTTTAATGGAAGAAGAGTATAAACCCTCCCGTCAGCCTCAGAGGCGTTTGAACCCCCTTATGCAAGAAGTGGTAAGAAAGGAGGTTATCAAGCTCTTAGATGCTGGTATAATCTACCCTATTTCTGACAGCAAATGGGTTAGCCCAGTGCAGGTCGTGCCAAAACGAGGAGAGATGTGCATAACCAAGAATGAGCAAGGAGAAGAGGTTGCAACAAGGCCAGTGACCGGATGGAGAGTTTGCATCGACTACCGGCAACTGAATGAGGCCACCCGCAAGGACCATTTTCCATTGCCTTTTATTGATCAAATGCTTGAGAGGTTGGCAGGGGGAGTATTTTATTGCTTTTTGGATGGTTATTCTGGGTATAATCAGATTGTTATTTCAAGCGAAGACCATGAAAAAACAACTTTTACTTGCCCTTATGGCACTTTTGCCTACAGGCGCATGCCATTTGGTCTTTGCAATGCACCTGCTACTTTTCAACGATGCATGATGTCTATATTCTCTGAATTTATCGAAAAATGCATTGAGGTCCTCATGGATGACTTCTCTGTATATGGAGATACGTTTGATGAATGTTTGACTAATCTTGCTAAGATTTTAAAGAGGTGTGAGGACACTAACTTGGTTTTAAATTGGGAGAAGTGTCATTTTATGGTCACTGAGGGCATAGTGTTAGGTCATCGCATTTCTCGTGCAGGCATTGAAGTTGATCCAGCCAAAGTTTCCATTATTTCCAATCTCCCTCTTCCTAACTCGATCAAATCAGTTAGGAGCTTTTTAGGGCATGCCGGTTTTTACCGGAGATTCATTAAGGATTTCTCTAAAATTGCCAAGCCGCTCACTAATCTGCTTTGTAAAGAAAATCCCTTCTTAATAAGTGAAGCGTGTGGCCAAGCCTTTGACACGCTCAAGAAGATGTTGGTTTCTGCACCAATAGTGCAACCACCCGATTGGTCAATACCTTTCGAGGTAATGTGCGATGCTAGTGGTCTCGCCGTAGGCGCAGTTCTTGGACAACATAAGGATGGGAGACACTGCGTAATTCATTACGCAAGTCATGCCCTGAATGAAGCCCAAATTAACTACACCACAACGGAGAAAGAAATGTATGCTGTAGTCTTCGCGTTTGATAAATTCAGACAGTATCTTATAGGTACCAAGACCATAGTGTACACCGATCACACTGCATTGAGATACTTGTTTAGCAAACAAGACGCCAAACCTTGATTAATCAGGTGGGTACTTCTGTTGCAAGAATTCGACATCATAATAAAAGATAGGCGAGGTCGAGATAATGGTGCTGCTGACCACTTATCTCGATTAGATAATGATAAAAAGGAAAAAGCCGTTAATGAAGAGTTCCCGGACGAACAGTTGTTCGCATTGCATCTGCATAATCAAGCTTGTCCATGGTTTTCCGACATCGCTAACTTCTTGGCGTGCGGAATAACCCCACAGTTTTCGAACTATCATCAGAAGAATAAGTTCAATCGAGATGTATTAAATTACTTCTGGGAAGAACCTTATCTCTTCAAACACTGCGCCGATTCAATAATCAGGCGATGTGTGACCGAGCATGAAGCCTACCAAATTGTCAGAAAATGCCATGAATCAGAATATGGAGGTCACCATGGTCCCGCTCGAACAGCCCACAAGGTCCTCGAATGTGGATTTTATTGGCCTCACATCTATGAGGATTGCAGGACATTTGTGAAAGGTTGCGACAAATGTCAAAGATTAGGAAACCTCTCCAAGAGGGATGAGATGCCTCAAATGGGAATTCTTACACTTGAGATTTTCGATGTATGGGGCATTGACTTCATGGGACCGTTCCCACCATCTGGTGGAAACTACTATATCTTGGTGGCTGTCGATTACGTGTCCAAATGGGTTGAGGCTGTCGCATTGCCGACCAATGATGGTAGCCAAGTCATCAAGTTCCTCAAGAACAACATTTTTAGTAGATTTGGCATACCTAGGGTGGTGATATCTGATGGAGGAACACACTTTATTAATAAAGCTTTTGAAACTTTAATGAGTAAAAATGGAATCCTCCATAAGATAGGCACGCCTTATCATCCCCAGACTAGTGGTCAAGTCGAAGTATCTAATCGCGAAATCAAACACATACTCGAAGCCACTGTCGGGATAACCCGTAAGGATTGGGCGCGTAAGCTCAATGACGCTCTATGGGCATACCGCACAGCTTATAAGACTCCCATTGGGATGTCCCCTTACAGACTTATCTTCGGAAAAGCCTATTATTTGCCGGTAGAGTTAGAGCATAAAGCTTACTGGGCCATTAAAACGCTTAACTTTGATCCGAAAGTCGCTCAGAGCAAATACAAGTTGGACCTCAATGAAATTGAGGAAATATGAGCATTAGCTTATGAAAGCTCTCGAATTTATAAGGAGCGGACCCAGAAGTTGCACGATCGTCGGATTAAGCCTAAGCATGTTTATGTTGGTCAAAATGTACTATTGTTCAATTCTAGGTTGAAGCTGTTCCCTGGGAAGCTTAAATCCAGATGGGAAGGACCACATGAAGTGCTAGAAGTGTTTGAAAATGGAGCCGTCAGGATCCGAACTGACAAGGGCAACATAGTGGTGAATGGACAACGATTGAAAGAGTACCTCGGACAGTTCGATCCGGAGAAAGAAAGCCAAGCAGTGGCAGACCCGGCTTACACTTAATAAGAAACAGCATTAAAAACACAAAAATTTCATTTTATATATATATATATATAGTATGTTATTTCATAACAAGAAAGTACCCAAAAATCAATTAAACATTTAGAGTACTAAGACTCTAAATGTGAGGATGTTGATATTTGGAGAAAATCTAATGCGTTGTATTTATCTGTCTTGCAGAAAGTTTGGAACCATCAAAAAGAGGAACAGTAAAGTAACACGGAAAACCAGGTTCTTGGTTGGATTAATTCCATGAATTTAAGAAAATAATTCCGGAAATCGAAGCAATTTAAATCCGGAATAATTTTTGCAAACAAATGAAATTAAACCAACCTAATTTATGCAAGTGGATCTTTCTTTAATTTCAGCCCAGTGCGTTTTTGAATTTATTTGGACTGAATTTATTCAGGCCCAAATCAAATAAAATGAACTCAAGCCCAACATCGCATTCGGGCCCTGTTCACGAAAAATTTGAAAATTCAAAATTCATGTCGTGGAACCAACCACTGTGTCGCGAAACAATGCTCCGCGACCAGGCCTGGTCCCGCGACACAGTCGCACTTATTACCCTTTCGATGTCGCGGAACATCTGTCGCGGTCCATGGGTCCGCGACCGGCCCTTCATTCCGCGACACCATTCCCTGTTGACTTTTCCATGCCAGAACTCGGTCGTGAAACTCCTGTCGCAGACCATGGCTCCGCGACTAGACTCAGATTCCGCGACTCGTGTAATGTCGCTATGCCCTGGTCGAGGAACCCTGTTCCGCGACACGGTCTGGTTTCCGCGACCAGTGTTTTTAGTATTTATACCCCCCTCCTCACCTCATTTTCCCTGCACTCACGTCAGTTTCATCCAACCTCCATCTTTTCATCTTCTCCTGTTCCCTCTTCTCTCTACCGAACGAACACCACCGTGTTCTTCGCACTCAATCACTCCTTTTTTCTGGGGGAGACTATGGACCGATTCTACAGGATCCTTCCAAATCTGGGACCTCTACCCAGACCTGAACCATGGAGGGCAGGGTAGAAGCCTACTTTTCCTCCTGTTCAGGGCTTTTCCTAGCTTCCTTGTTCTTTCGCTTTTATTTGATTTTGAGAAAGCATAATGCGGTTTATGTGTGCACCCTTGTTTTCAGTTTTTGAGGTTTTGAGTGCTCTCGGTTTTGAGCATTGTTTTGAGATCTTTTTGGATCCTTACAAAACCCATTTTAAAACTGTCATGAGTAAAATTTTGGAAGTTTAAAACTTGAAAGAAAAAAACCGATGAATATTGGGGTGTTGTTTTGAACACCATGATGTTGTTGGTTCTTCTGTTCTTGAGTTTAGGGTTTTGTGTTTGATTTTCTTTCTTGTGTAAGTTTTGCTTTTGAAATAAATGTTTCTGGAGTGTTATCTTGGAACATCAAAATGGAAGGATCTTTTTGGCATACTTGTTCCCACATGTTACAATCTTGTGGGAATAAATGTTTGTTTGTTTATGGAAACATAGTACAAACACCCAATGGGAGACTTCCACTTTTTAATAAAAGTGATTTTTAGAAAAAGACAAAAAGAGTGAATAGATTTAATATTTGACTTGTGTTCTTTCTGTTCCCAATGGAACTGTAGTGTGAGTAAATAGCAGTATTTTCGTCACCCAACTGCTATCCTTTTCAAAAATTCAAAATGGGACCACTCACATCCCACTTTCCTTAAATAAAGCAAGTCAACCCTTTAACATTAAAAAAGAGTGTTTGCAAATTTTTGGATGTTTTAACTGTCCAAGACAGTCCAGGCAGTCCAGAAATAGCAAATCCATTGTGCCACGCCTCCACTGCACATTCCTAAATTCGAGCATTCCACCTCTTCCATCCATCTCATTCCATTTTTCAACAAGTTTCTCGAACTTGTTTAATAATATTGAAAAATCAAACTTTTGGGCCCGATGGCCCATTAAAATATATAGGGGCCCAATGACCCCTATCTTTTCACAAAAATCTATTTTACCCATGCTTTAAATTAAAAATTCAAGTCAGAAACTTAATAATCTCACATTTAGAGCAAAACTCTAAATGTGAGGATGTTGGTTTCTAAACTTGAATAATTTCCGTGAAATTATAAAAATTGGATTCATCCCTTCTTATCTTTTCAGGGGAAATCTTCCAATCCCAGACCCAGTGCCCGGAGGAACCCATCTGCTGGACCTGCCAGAAGAGCTCCTAGGTGAGATCCTCTCCAGAATAGGAGAGGATGAGATCAGGGAAGTGTTCACTGCTCAAGAAACATGCCGGAAGCTTAGAAACGCAGGAAACCTCGCCATCGTTTACAAGCGATGCGAGTTGGATACGGCTAGGGTGAGGCAGTGGCAGGGGAGGATACGGCAGCAGAAAGAAAGATTTCTGAACACGTGCACTGAAGCTGGAAACTTCAACCTCAGAATTGTTACAGCACTCCAAGCATTCACAGAAGGGGATGAAGAGCAAGCCTGCGAATGGCTACGGCCAGGCATCGAAGACAATCATAAAGCGTCAATCTTCACCCGTGGACTGATGCTCATGAGCAAGCTAGATGAAGGCCAGGTCAATCAGGGGATCGCAATGATAGAAAGAATGGTGACCGATCGAGAGGTCCTCAACTACACGTCTACCAACATCCTCTCGTGGATGGCAGACAATCATGCCCCCTACTTGTTTGCAGGGCAACCACCCAGAGTCTTCTGCAGAAGGATGCATGAACCCCTGAGAGACCACAATGGCTGGTGCCTGCGCTGTGATCTGACCAGCTATGTCCACTGGCTCAGATACATGTTCTGAGAAAAGGAGGAAGAAGGAAAGAATCCTAGTATGCTTTAGTCCTTTTTAAACCCTAGTATCGGCATTATGTAAGGGATTTCCTCTTTTGTATGCAGGTTCGCACTAACTGCATAGGAATCCCTTGAAATTAATGTAATTTATTGCTTTCCACAAATGGAACTTCGTTTCGAGGTCCAAACAATCCCTATTCTTGAAAAGATCTCTGACAGTCCGAGATGAATAAGTGACTGTCAGGCCAAAAATATGTTGTTGACATACTCCGTATGCCAGCAGTGCCTCTTTACTGCTTTAAATTAAATAACCAGCAAAAATATGCATAAACCTGCTCTAAATTCACATGTTGAATTTAGGCTTATGATTAAATTTTCAAACTTTTAAATTGGGATAATATAATTGAGAACATGCATGAAATGAATTCCTAAGGTTTTGAGCTATAAAAATTTAATGATGCGATTAGCTTATTGGGTAATAAATCTGCATGTTAGAGATTTCGATTGAATAAATTGTTAGAATTAAGCTCTGATTAAATTTGAGAATACTGTATGACATGAATCAACCCAACCTTGTGAGATTTGAGCCATGAGTCACTTTTACTCATTTATTTTCTTTGATGTGTGAATCATTTTGATTAAAGGAAACTAGAACTTGCGATTGGGACCGATTCAAGACCATGCCATATTCCCAAAATCGAGCGTATGATCGAGGCACCTAGAAAAACCCAAATTTTTGGCCTTCGTTTGAGATCCAAACCCAAAAATATTTTCCCTTTAGGATTAACCAATTTGAGCCTTAAGCCTAATTTTTCTTTGAAGCCCTCTATATTATTCCTATCCTTACAAAAAGACCCAAAAATTCAAACCCAAGTGTGCAAGAATGAATTTTATCAAGGCATTACAATTTTTAATCATCAACAAAAATTTCAATCGGTATTCAAGAATCCGATCAAAAAAAAAAGAGTCGAGTTTCAATCGACAAGAATGAATTGCAAATGACAAAGCAAATTAGACATAGTCTAATGTCATGCAATAGCAATAGTAAAAAAAAGCAAAAGAAAGAGAAAAATATTGATGATCATAAATTTTTAAATAAATATGCCAAGTTATGATAGAATTAATTCTTGCCACTTCTTAGCCCAATAATTCCCTTCCTTACCAGATGATACAACCGTATGCCCCATTACAACCCTTAAATAAGACCTCATGATCTCGATTTGAGGAAATGAGCCGGTGGCGAGTTGGTCTGATTGCAAGCTTATGGGATAATTTAATTAAATTTGATTTTGAGCGTTCGTAATTAAACCCCAATTGAGAGTGAGTGAACTTTCCGATTCTCCTACATGTGAGGCTCTGTTTCATGAATTGCGATATGTTCGTGTCATCCCTTAATTCTCATTTTTAATCTCTGCATCTTTCAAACATGGTATTCATGAAGGGTTGATAATAATGTTTGATTTATAGGCCCGATATAGTGAGCAAGTATCATTTCATTAAACACTGCAATCAAGGGAATTTAATACTTGTAGTTTTTGATTGTCTTATCCCAATCCAAAAAGAATGTGATCTATGAAGCCACGAAAATGAATTGAATATGTAGAGTCCGTGTTCTTAGGAACATTGACTCTGACTGCTCGGGGACGATCAGTATTAAATGTGAGGATGTTGATAATGGCCAGAAATGACCATTATTTTCAATCCATTTCCGTGTCTGAAACGGGCATTTGATCGCATTCCGATCTTATCATAAATAAGAAAGCAGTTGAATTGGACTGATTTATGCATAATTGTAAAAATATTGAGCTGGTATGAAAAATGCATAAATATGTAATTTTATTATATATTTATGTTAGAAAAATCCAAAAACATGAGAAAAAGAAAAGAAAAGAAAAAGGAAACAAAAAGATGGGCAAAAGAATAAACAAGCCCACAAAATACAAAAAGATGGGAAAAGATAGAAAAGCCCACAAAAAGAACAACTTCGGCCCATCTGGCCCATTCAGCTCAGTCTGGGAACGTCCAGTCGAGGAACCTCGGTCGAGGACCATGGTTCCGCGACACAGGAGAGATTAGCGACCCAGCATGCAACATGAGGAAGAGACCAGTCTGGGAACATCCAGTCGAGGAACCCCGTTCGAGGACCATGGTTCCGCGACACGACCAAGGTTCCGCGCCACCAACACCTTGGAGGCCAAGCCACAACCCCAGTCGAGGAACCCCGGTCGCGGTCCATGCATTAGCGACACGGACATGGATAGCGACACAGACGCACCTATAGAGACACAAGACCCAGTCGAGAAGCCTTGCCACATGCAGCCCTGTCCCGCGACACAAGGTGATTCCGCGACAAAGTTGTGATGTGTGTGATGTCTTGAGACACAGTGGGCCTCAGATCAAGCCCATGGGCCTAGGGCTCCACTCCTATAAATATGAGGAGACCCCCATGAGCTCAGGGTTAGAAAATCATTCTCTTCAAGACACAGTTGGAGAATCCCTCTCTAGGTAGTTCTTAGTGTAGGTTTATTTTCATTTTTTTTGTATTATTTAATTTGAGCCATAGTTTAGCTTAGTTTAGTTTAAGTTTATGTTTTTTTTTTTTTCTGTTTAAGTAGCATAGGTAGCCACTGTTCACAGTTTTATTTTCTGTTGTTAAGCTTGATTTAGGATTTGTATCACCCAAATGATGGGTATTAACAAACCCCATTAATAAAATGGGAAAATATTCACCAAGTTGTGTCCCAAAACCATGAAATGGGTACCATAAACCCATGGATTTTTACTGCTTTCCTTTTATTTGGGTCATTTGACCCTTATTGCTTTTTGTCTCTTATTTTCGAATATGTTGTGTGCTCATGCGTGGTTGAACCCTAGACTAGGTTTTGCTTTATCTTAAATTCTGTTTTGAGGTGATTTGATCCTGTTCTAGTATGTTCTTGTAGATTTTTAAATTATGTTTGGATAGTGTAGTTTAGAATAGCTTTTTAATCCGAAATGGGGTGAGATCACACTGTTTGCATGCCACTGTTCAACTTTGCTTTTACTGACTTGGGTCCTGAACCACCCATGTCGCCAACCGACTCCTGTCGCTAAGCCACGTTTATCGACAGGAGGCTGTTCCGCGACATGGATGCCTAAGGACACTTGTCTTCATATTTGAAAACCCTTGGTCGCTAAACACCCTGTCGCGGACCCACGGTCCTCGACTCAACCTTGCTTAGCGACCAGGAACCAAACTCTTGATATTATCTTCTGCATGGCTCATGTCGTGGAACACCCTTGTCGCGGACCCATGGCCCGCGACTCAACTTTTATTCCGAGACAGGAAATTATGCCCTGTATTATTTTGAAAACCCCAGTCGCTAAACATCCTGTCGCGGAGCCATGCTCCGCGACACAATTCCAGGTTAGCGACTGGGAACCAAAACACTTAGAAATTTCCAGAGCAATCCTGTGTCGCTAAACTCCTGTCGCGGACCCACGGTCCGCGACACAACTTTTGCTTAGTGACACAAGGTGAAACTCTGCCCAAATTTCTGTAAATCTGTCGAGGCACCCATGTCGCGGGTCTAGGCCCCTGACACAATTTATGGCATCTCGACAGAACTCTCCCTTCTATTTAACCCTAAAAATTCTGATCTTCTATCCTCCAATTATATTGCAAAAACTCACATCTGAATCCCACGGTTTAAGATGTAACACCCTAGAATTGCAGTATAAGGCGTTATGCTGCCAAAATTTTGATTCTCCATTTCTCATCTGTTAATTAATTGAACCCTCTAGTCATTAATGATTGATGATTCTAATTAGCAATAATTAAATCACTAATTGTTGTGATTAAAGGACCTTTGTTCAATTGTCATTAAAACATTTTTCTATAAACAAAATCATGATGCCTTAAACAGATAATCTGGACTGTAATTAATTATGGAAGGAGGGATTATGTGAGCCATCAATTATGGATTGATTCCATAAGCTTGCATGAGAAACCAATGTCTCTCATGCAAGCTCTTCTCTTTATTTTATTTCATTTTGTCTTTTGCGTATTGTGTGTAACAATTTGTAAAAGATACATCAGACTAATGTTGGCAGGTATTCCCTCATGGATAACTAGCTCGTATTCTGGGTATTAGTTACTAAATGTTATTTTGCATGGTCTGGATGACAGTCAGTGGAAGTCTTGGCGGTTCGTCCATCCAGGACTATAATAGCTGCTCAACTGATTCCCATCCGGATACAGTTTTATTTTATCTATCTTATTTTCAAAACCCAAATTCCAATCTGTAATAAAACTCTGCTAATGTCTGTCAACATTAGCTGATAAGTACTGCAGAGAGGAAGCATGTAGGTTTTTATCCGAATTCACAGACAGTGGAGGCCCAACTGGCATTGACACTGCCATTACAGGGTCTAAGCTGTCTAAATTCACTCCATCCGAGTAATTGGGAAATTGGACAGTAGATGTTTACAGTCCACCCGATTATTCTGCCATTACTTTGGTCTCCTGACCACTTCATATCTGTGTTTCACCTTCTGTCTAGACCCGCATCTATATTTTTGGGTCAATTAATTTTACACTTCCATATATCCTTATGCATGATAATATTATGTACCATTGTGGTCTAAAATATTTTGGGATCCCTCCCTTGGACAACAGAAGTCTAGATCTTAAACAGATATTGCATATTAAATTTCCGATAAAAACTCCTTTATAAAATCCGGATCTGAGCAAGGGATAAATTCCTCAGTTATGACTAATTCACATTCGACTGGGGGATGATTTTGGGAAATTAGAAGCAGAGTCAGCGATTAGGTCTCATCTAGACTGAAAGGATCTGTGTTTTAATTGAGAGTCCAGTACCTGTTTAGGGAATGATTTTCAGATTCATTATTTTCCAAAATTGTTGTTTGTTGGGAATCTAAGGTTAAATATTACACCGAGATGGGGTCCACTTGGACTCAAATACAGTGCAGTAAATAATCTTAGAGGAACATCATCCAGGCCTTGGTTATTTTCTAAGATAGGGTTGAGTTTTCTTTCAACTGCTATCCTCTCTTACCAAAGCCTATTTTTGAGTTCTGAGTGAGTGCATCCGGAACGAACTAATTTATTAGTTCGTTTCATTAGTTTGTATCTCACAACCACCCGGAAGGAAGTGAACACATGAGTGGTTCACCAAGAGCCGGGAATTCTTGATCCATATTCCGTCATTATGATGGGGAGCTGTCTTTTACTACCGGGGTCAGACCTTCAAAACCTCCGAGTGATAGGTTTTAAATGCTTTCTCTACTGCTTTCTTTACTGCGTTCTTTAAATGCTTTCGTTAGAGGTCACTCGGTTGTATTGAGAGTTGCGTAACTGCTACTAGGACTGATAGTTAAGGGATAGTTCAAGGCTTGATTAGAATCTTTGGGTGTGACATGGGAGAATGATAGTAGTACTTGGCATTTCAATAAGTGATTTGTCAGGTGTTGCTTGTCCACCACAGATGAAGTGACATACCCAGGCCAGGGCAGTTACAAATCTGTGGTATCTTAGAATTTGCGGTCTTAAGAACATGTAAACTCATACTGTAAGTACCTGTCTGTTAAAGGGAACGTTGTACTGAGAGCATGAGAATTAGCTATCTGATAGGACTATCCCAAACAATGATCTGTGTATAAAAAGGGAAGTTTAACATTGCCTTATCTGAATCTTGTCCAAAAATTTCATTCTTTTCCTCCTGTCCCTTCTGTCCACATTGTGATTCAGCTTCATAGCTAGCATAGTGTAAATTTTCACTGCTTTCATAGATAGTATTTATCGCATTTTTTAGAATAACTTTACCCGCTTTCTAGAATAGACTTATGTGCTTTGTAGAATAGATTTAAGTGCTTTCGTACTCTAGTTTAATTTCATGTAGTAGATGTTAACCACTTTTCAAACCAATTAGAGCAATACGAATGGAAAATCTAGTAAAACGACGTGGGCCCTGCTTCTATCGCACATCCTCCAGTGAACGATCCAGTCTTACTATAAATTACTGCAATTTTTGACACTGTGCGCTTTCGGGCCACAGTTTCTTAACACGAGTAATAAAAACGTGACAACCTATAAATATATCCCTAATCCCAACTCCGCAATCATAAATGATTTTCAATTAAATAAAAATCAAGACCGGGGTTTTATTATTTCGAAAATACTCGTGTGGGAAATTGTCAAAAGTTTCAGTTTACCACCTTGTCCGAGATGCCTTGCTTTCGGGCACATTTGATCCTATTCTGGCAGCCACTTTTATTTGTCTGATCCCTAAGGTAGAGGTGCCAAAGGAGATACGACAGTTCCGGCCAATCAGTTTGTGTAATGTAAGTTATAAAATTATAACTAAAGTGCTAGTGAACAGGCTCCGCCCAATCCTGCATGATTATATCGGACCATGCCAATCGGCATTTCTCCCGGGATGGGGCACGTCGGGGAATGCTATTATATTGCAAGAGATAGTGAATACATTCCACATCCAGCATCGTCGCAGAGAGGAATTTATTCTTAAAGTGGACCTCGAGAAGGCCTATGATAATGTTTGCTGGGAGTTCTTGGAAGGTTGTCTATCAGAGATGGGATTGCCTCCTGCCGTCTGTAGACTCATCATGTTTTGCGCACGCTCGCCGGTGTATTCAATCCTATAGAATGGATCGGCGCTCCCTGCTTTTACGCCGGCCAAGGACTTCGACAGGGTGACCCTCTGTCGCCATACCTCTTTATTATTGTAATGGGGAAACTGTCTCACTCCATTTTGGATAAAATAAATGAAGGCAGGTGGCGGCCTATCGTCTTAAATCGTGGATCTCCCCCTATTTCCCACCTCATGTTTGCCGACGACGATCTCCTCTTGTTTTCCGAAGCTTCACTTGACAGTGCAAGTTGCATGGATGAAGTGTTAAGTAACTTTGCTGCTCAGTCAGGGCTACGTGTTAATCCCCGGAAGTCTCACGCTCTGGCATCCATGTCAGTACCTAGTAGTACTAAGCAAAGGATCTCCGACATTCTCCATGTTGCGTTCAAGGATGATCTAGGGAAATATCTGGGGTTTCCAATGTTTCATGGCGCAGCACGGAACCACCATTTCCAGTTTGTGTATGAGGGTTTACAAGCAAGATTGGGTACATGGAAGAGGGCTCTTTTGAACAAGGCTGGCCGATTGACAATGGCTCGTTCGATATTGGCTTCTATGCCGAATTATGTGATGCAATTAGCGTGGCTTCCATCAGATTTGTGTAGCAAGATCGATGGCCTTATCCGCTCGTTCATTTGGAAGAATGCTTCAGGGCGCGGACTGCCTCTTGTGGGATGGACAAAAGCTGCACTTCCTAAGAGCATGGGCGGTTTGGGGATTCAAACTAGTAGAGACATGAATGTGGCACTGCTAGGAAAAAAATATTTGGAGTTCCTTGTATCACCAACTACGCCGTGGGTGCAGATTGTTACGGCCAAATATGGGCCTCCTAGATCGATCCTGAATCAGCGCCCGGTGGCTTCGGCTTTGTACTGAGCCTTGGTAGAAGTTGCTCCGCACCTCGCATCAGGCTTACGTATGAGAATGGGTGTGGGTGATTGTAGTTTTTGGTTTTCGGAATGGCTTAATGCGGCTGCCATAGCGCCTCGAATTCCCTATGTGCATATATTAGACACAATTTGAGGGTGAAGGATGTCTTCAATAACCAACGATGGAATTGGGACACGTTATATACTCCTCTTCCCGAGTTCATCAAGGTGGAACTTTGCGCATTTGGTCCTCTAGTGCTCCATGCAGACGTCGCTAACTCTGTCTGATGGCTAGGAGATGTGGCAGGGACGTATAAGGTCAAAGGAGGTTATGCATGGTTGATTCACCAATGTGGGATACTGAAGGATCGAAACCGAGCTTGGGTATGGCGCATTCCGGCGCCGGAAAAGTTTCGGTTTCTACTTTGGTTGATGGTTCATAATTCTTTGCCAACCAATGATATGCGATTTCGGCGAGGACTCGCTGACACCTCCCAGTGCGCCGTTTGTGGTTTACATCAAGAAACCATCCACCATTTATTCTTTCAATGCTCATGGTCAGTTGCGGTATGGAAGAGCTTCGGCCTGTTTCGGCCAAGTTGGTGGCAGGAGGACATTGATGATGTTGCGGCTAGCTTCATGCAAATATGTTGTAATTGGACAAGTATGCATTGGGCGGTCTTGTGGGAAATATGGAAGGGGAGAAACTCTGTGGTTATGGCTGCCGAGGTGGTGGACATCGAAGGAACTGTGAAGCGAGCACGATTTTTGGGTGAATGCTATGCCAGGGCCTTTGGCAAGCCTCCGCGAGCTGTGGAGCCTAGATGGGTATCCTGGAACCCGATGGGTGCGAGTACTTATTTCCTACATGTGGACGGCAGTTCTCTAGGGAATCCGGGTCCTGCCGGCTTTGGGGGCATCATTCGGGATGCGGATGGCAGGTGGATTGAGGGCTTTGCGGGTTCGGTTGGTGTTGCAACTAATTTAGCTGCTGAGCTTCATGAAATTCTGAATGGCTTACAATGTCTTCTTGCCTTGGGGATTAATGATGTTATATGTTATTCTGATTCCATGTACGGATTCTTTGGCATGGTACTCCTGACTGTCATTGGTTACATCCTTTGTCTCTCCAGATTACTGAGCTATGTTATCAGATTCAAGGGGCTCGTTGGTTTCACATTTTGCAAGAAGGGAATACGGTGGCAGATTCTCTTGCCAAGCATGGGGCGAGAATGGAAGAATTCTTTACCTCATGGGCTTTTCCTCCAGATGAAGTTTTGGTGGCCTTAAGGGCAGACAGGGCGGAAGTTTGGTACCCCGGTTTTGATGTGTTGATTGATTGTCGTGTTTGGTTTTCTTTTTTGGCTTTCTTTTTTGGCTTCCTCTCCTCAACCTCCATTCTGTAGTATTTTTTAGCTTTGTAGGTAGTTATTTGCCGACGCTTGGTGTCACAGTCACCCAAAAAAAAAAAAAAAAATCCTTGATGAAACCCGGAATCTTAGTAGAGTTTGTTTGGAACTTAATGGGGTTTAATTATTATTATTATTAGTATTTATTTATATATTTATTCAGCAATAATCACTTCTCTGTTGACCCTTTTGCCTTCCCCTCTCTGTTTCTCTTTTTTTTGGCTCACTTGCACTCTTGCAGCAACTGTGTTCAGTGTTCGGTGTTCGGTGTTTCTCTTTCTTCTCCCCAACGACTGCAACTAATCCAGCTTCCCTCAATTTCCATGGCGATTCCCAATGGCCTACCGGAGGACAACAGCGACGACGACTCTTTGGAGGCGCTGCGTAGCCCGTTACTTCACCACGCCGAACACCCGCACCTTCTGCTCCGATCACAGTCCAATAACACATCTCAAATCGCCCTGGTCGGCTTCAATCTCTGCCCCATTGAGAGCCTTGATTACGAGTAAGCGCATTCAATCTCACATCATCTTTTTTGTGGGTGCTTTTCGTTGTGGTGTTGGAGGTGCTCCTTTTGGGAATCATGATTCTTTATGAAGAGGCGGCAAGTATTTCAAATGTTGTTTTAGCTTTTGGGATGAGGAAAGAGCGTATGATTTGTGTTGCTGTTGAATAGATTACTACTGTGTTTTGTTCGGGTTGGTGAGGTGTTTCTCCTCTCCACAATTTTTTTTAGCATTGTTTGAGGGGAATTGGAATTATCAGTATCCTGGGAGGCGTGAGACCCTATTCAGTTCTTTTAAAGTTTTAATTTTGGCTAATGTATATGCTCTTGTTGCTGCCAGTCAATTTTTGATTTGATTCCCGAGTTTGGGCATTGTGTTGGTTGGGCGCGTGGATCGATGTGGATTGCATGTTAATTGTCTGTTGTGTCTAAAGCTTTCTTCTTCTTCTTCTTCTTCTTTAAAAAAAATTCATGATTATGCTTTGGCACCCTGACAATCTCTAGGATTTCATTGCTGTTTACTTTTTATTTTTATTTATTTTTTAACTTTTCCATACAGCTTTTCATTTGCATGATTGAGTTGATCGAGATGTAAAATAGTGTATGCTACCACATTGTGTTGATTATAGAATATTATGTATGTAAAGATTATTTGAAAATTGTCTATTGCAAAGCAATATTTCACCTTTAGCCTATATTATTTTAAAATTAAGTGAAATTTGATACATGAATCCAATGAATTTATCAAGTTGTGTGCGGTATATATTTCGTAGTAGTAGTTTCTCATGAAAATTGTCATATAATATAGAGTGTGGAACCTATTTCAGCAAATCTTTTTGTACAGGATTTTTGAGAATGAAGTTTTTAAGCAAGACTGGAGGAGTAGGGAGGCAATCGAAATATTTCAATATAAATGCATGAAATGGGCGCTTTGTTTTCTTATTGGACTAGTAGTTGGTCTTCTGGGGTTTGTCATCAACCTTGCAATTGAAAACATAGCAGGTGTCAAGTTTGTCATCACATCCGATTTGATGCTGGTCAGAGAGTAAGATATTATTATTATTATTATTATTATTATTATTATTATTAATTAATTTGCATATTTTAAATGCTTCCAAAATTTGTTCCCATTTTTATTTTCGGTTATTTTGTTGTCTTGGGGCAATCAAGTTTTTTATTTATATTAGTTTTTCAAATATATAGAATGATTTTCCACAATGCACTGGCACTGTGGCAGCTTCAGTTTTTGCTGTCTTGTACTTTTGTGGTCTCCTTTAGGATTGAGGTAATTTGTGCATATTCCCTTACTTATAAGTTTGAAATGTGTGGCAGGTTCGCCACAGCTTTCTTTGTATTTTCAGCTTCAAATCTTTGTTTGGTATTCTTTGCCGTGATCTTCACTGCACTAGTAGCTCCTGAAGCTGCTGGTTCAGGTATACCAGAGGTAAAGGCTTACCTGAATGGTGTAGATACTCCTGAAATCTTTTCAGTGAGGACTTTGATTACCAAGGTAATTTTGGATTTGTGCGCGTACGTTGAAACTTCCTTTCCTACTCTCTTTACATATATACTAAAATACTCCATCTTGTCTTCTTGGTTCATTCTTCTGTACACGCTATCAAATACATTATTTTAACAATTAATATCTCAAATTGCATACTAGTAAAAAAATATAAAACTATATAGTCTAAATTACACAATTAGACGAATCTAACAAGGCATCACTTGACTATTTTTTATGATTATATAATTGGGATAACATTAGGTCAAAGTTGATCAATAAACAGTAATAAAAAGTCAAAACGTGCCAAGATTTCTGGGACGGAGGGAGTATGTAAGATAGATATAATTTGTGCCTGTGTATTAATTTTGCCATTGTATCTATTTTCTTTTGAGCAATTTTGGTTGCTTAATATGGTATTTTTAAGAGTGATTAATCTATAATATCAAACTGATAGGGAAATGCTTCACCATCTCATGTACTTCTGTCCCACATTTGTTTCATCTTTCTATAGCTTATAGTGAAAACTTAATGAAAACTGACTTTGCATTATTTGGCTTTGTCTTGCCTTTCGTGGTGGTATAGTTTTCTGTCTATATATATTTATAATAATATCTTGATAGTTTATTTATTGATTTATTTATTTGTTATCTTCTATTTATTGTTTTAGTTCTGTCTTTTAGTATTGTGAGATACCGCATTAGTTAAAATGTGGACCGCCCATGGGTTTATAGTTGGGAGTACATCCACCTATCACCAATTCGTTTTAGGTTGGAGCTTCCCATTCATTGTTTCTATTTGGTATCAAAGCGGTTCAATCCTGGCCATGTGATTTGATTTCGAGGTGAATATCATCTCGAGGAGAGGGTTTTAAGATCCCACATCAGTTAAAATGTGGACATCCCATGGATTTATATGGTTGGGAGTAATTCCACATATCACCAATTGATTGTTAGGTTCGAACCTCTCATCAATTGTTTCTACAAGTATATAATTGAACTGCATGATTTATTACTTTGAAATTTGAATGAAGTTTTACCTAAATGGTGATATGTTTCGCAGTTGGTAGGAATCATACTAGTCGTATCATCATCACTTAATATTGGAAAGGCTGGACCAATGGTTCATACTAGTGCCTGCATAGCTGCAATATTGTGCATGGGTGGTTCAAAGAAGTTTAGGGTGAGCTGGAAATGGTTACGGGTTTTTAAAAATGATCGAGACCGTCGAGATTTTGTAACATGTGGATGTGCTGCTGGGATGGCTGCTGCTTTTCGTAGTCCAGTGGGTGGCGTACTGTTTGCTCTTGAAGAAATGGCTTCTTGGTATTACCTTTTATCATTATCATTGTCGAATCTTACTGCTTATTCAACAATCCAGGATAAATGTTTATTTTGATACTGCTTATTTGTAGAATGATGCTGCATTATTTTTTTTATTTTTATTTTATTTTTTATTGACATAAATAGAGTGACTACACCTTACTTTTCAAAATTTACATTTTACATGTGTAAGCATGCACATATACTATTTTAAAATGTGAGATGGTTCTGCCTGCTTTTTCCACATTTGGAGATATATGATATAAATGATACTAATATATGTTAGAGATACATCTCTCACGCATTGACATATATTATTTTAAAATGTGAGTGGTTTTGCTGCCCTTTTCACATTTGAAGATATATATGATATCTATAGATACAGTTCTCTTGCTTGCTTGCCTGGCCGTAAGAAGCACTTTGTTATTTACTTATCAAAAGATTATAATAAAATTTAACAAATAATGCTGAAGTTAAGATAATGTTGTGCCTCACAATTCTAGATGGATTTATGTTTTATGTAAGCAAAATGGTGCACTGTTAGGAATTTCTGTTGGAAGTCTTTCGCCATGCATGTTTCATTGCCCACAGTGTACAGTCTCATGTTTCTGAGGTCGTGCAACAAACTAGGAATTTTTTTTGTTGTTTGATGATTCTTCTTTACCTTCTGGACTATATACTTTAAAATAAACCTTATGGTGAGTTCGCCTTACGTGTCAGTGTCCTATATCCAAAAATTAAAGAAAAAATGTGGTGAAGCTCCTGTAACATGTTGCATGAATATATATTTTCCTGCAAATTTCATATAGCGGCATGATAACAATTCAATATTGTCAATGTAAGCTTCTGTAACCATGAATATTATATTATTATTATTATTATTATTATTATTATTATTATTATTATTATTATTATTATTATTATTATTTTCCTTTTTGTAAACAATTGATGTTGCTTGTGCCAGTTTGCAACCTTTGTACCAGCCTTATTTGAGGTGTGAGTGATTAACAAAGTTTGCTTTTAATGGATGATAACGATACAGTTTTTTTTTTTTTTTTTTTGGCAAATCTCATAATGGCATGATAATGGGGTATACCATATTCTGATTACACTAAATCATTATTATTATCTGCTGAAGTTTATCTTGACTTACCTTTGAAGGTGGAGAGGTGCTCTACTGTGGAGGGCTTTCTTCACAACCACTGTTGTTGCTATTGTCCTTCGGGCTTTTATTGACATTTGCTTGAGAGGTGAATGTGGACTGTTTGGTAAAGGAGGCCTCATAATGTATAATGTCACTGCTGCAAATATTACCTATCACCTCAAGGATGTGCCTGCTGTCCTCCTCCTGGCAGTTATAGGAGGCATATTAGGAAGTATTTACAATCTTCTTCTTGATAGAGTTGTGCGAATATTCAAGCACATCAACACGTAACATTTTTATTCTTGTTCATTCTTATACTGAATGTGATTTCATTTTTATCTAAATAGTTCTTGCATTTGATAAAATTCAAGGTTTTTGCTTGTACTTGTTCCAGGAAAGGTGTTGCTTACATGGTGATGTTAGCTTGTTGTCTTTCCATTTTCACTTCTTGTCTCCTGTTTGGACTCCCATGGCTTGCCATATGTCGTCCATGTCCATCTGATGCATTGGAGCCTTGCCCCTCAATTGGTCGGTCTGGGAATTACAAGAAGTTCCAGTGTGCTCCTGGTTACTACAATGATCTTGCCAGCCTCTTCTTTAACACAAATGATGATGCAATCAAAAACCTATTCAGCAAAAATACTGACACTGAGTTTAATCCACTTTCGATGCTTCTTTTCTTTGTTAGCTGCTTTTTCCTGAGCATTTTAAGTCATGGCATTGTTGCTCCTGCTGGTCTTTTTGTGCCAGTAATCGTGACAGGTGCAGCCTATGGGCGTTTAATTGGGATGTATTTTGGGTCCGAATCAACTCTAAACCATGGTCTATTTGCAGTTCTTGGTTCTGCAGGTCTACTTGGGGGATCTATGAGAATGACAGTCTCCCTCTGTGTGATCATTCTTGAACTGACAGATAACTTGTTGCTGCTTCCACTCGTAATGCTTGTTCTTCTCATCTCCAAGAGTGTGGCTGATGTATTTGATCGCAATATTTATGACATTATTATGAATGTCAAAGGCTTGCCTTACTTGCATACTCATGCTGAGCCATATATGCGGCAACTGACTGTTGGTGATGTGGTTACAGGCCCACTTCACATTTTCCATGGTATTGAGAAGGTTGGTAACATAGTACATGTTCTCAAAACCACAGGCCATAATGGGTTTCCTGTGGTAGATGAACCTACAGCCTCGGTTTACCCAATTCTGTATGGTTTAATTCTCCGATGCCACCTGATTACTTTGTTGAAAAAGAAACCGTTCTCAAGAACACCCACATCTGTCAGCTCGAGTGCCTTTTCACAGTTTTCAGCCGATGATTTTGGAAAAAGTGGCACAGGAAATGTCAATCGTATTGAAGATATAGAATTGTCTGAGGAAGAGATGGAAATGTTTGTAGACATGCATCCTTTCACAAACACATCACCCTACACTGTTGTCGAGACAATGTCACTTGCAAAAGCCCTTTTACTATTCCGACAAGTTGGGTTAAGGCACTTGCTGGTCATTCCAAAATTTCCTGGGGTAAGATACTTCTTGTTCTGTAAGGTGTTTCTTGGTTACTCATCTTGTTCATAATCTCTTTCTTATAAATGAAATGCAAGATGCATGCAATCATCTGCTTCCACTGGAGTTGGTAAAATTATCTGAATTCGGTTTCAGAGTATAAATGTTGTTTCCATACGTTCACCAGAAATTTTGCTTCGATGTTAATATCTCCTTTTTGAAATTCAGAGTCTCTTTCACAACAACATAAATACAGCAATCCCTATTGAGGCTTGGTTTAGCTTTGCTGTTTTGACAATTCATTTACTTTAATGAAACAGGGATAACTGTAGTAGACTAGACTATAGGATAATTAGCATGGGTTTTTGACTATAACATATAGTATATGTATTGTGGGTTGTCTGATGTGGTGTTGGGTTTGATATGTTGCAGGGGAGTCCAGTGGTGGGCATATTAACGAGGCATGATTTCATGCCAGAGCATATTCTGAGATTGTATCCCCGGCTGACAACTGCGAGCAGCAGCTGGAGAAGGCTGAGACTACTACAATGGCCTCCATTGTTTAAAAAAGCGACTTCATAACCTACTCTGACCTGTAAAATGCAATCAGCAGGGAAAACCCTCAGAAGCCTAACAGTTACCAGATGATGATGATGTGCCACACATGTCACCAGATTTATATTATCACAAAAGCCGGGTTCATACCCTCGAGATCAGTAACTGTAAGGGTTGCTAGATTAGTTTGTATCACTGTATATGTAAAATATTTTCAAATGCTGTCAAATATATAGGTTTAATTATTGTGAAGTTTTCTAATGGAGGTTTTGAGTTTCGGCACAATCTAAGTAGTAAAAATACACACATTTTGCACTCGAGTAACAAATTCCCCTAAGTTGGGTACTATGTTCTTGACCATTCTTGAGCTACTACTAATTATTAGGGGGCGATACTCGACTGATACAGTCTGGGAATACCCGGTATATATCTAAAACAAAATCGCTAACCAATGGGGAGAGGACTTTCCCGTGTGACCAAGTCCGTCCTTTTTAATCTTATGGTTGGGGTTAGATTCCCCACCCAACCTTCTACCACTCTCTTTTATTAATTAGTGTGACATGACTATCAACATTTTTATAATTTAATATTTATACAATTTAATTAGGTTTTATACAATTTAATTATTAATCATTGGAATATATTGAATTACAGTTGAAATTGGAAACTTCTAAAATATGGAGAATGATTTGCTAACCCAGAATATTGTCAACCCCTTTTTTGGCAAAGAATTGTCAACCCCTTTTATTATTCTTATTTATAAGAAAAATTATGGTTGACCCTCAACTTTATTAGTAGAAGTATAAAAAAAACTTTATCCCTAAATATCTGAATTCAAACCGAAAACCGGATTGACAAGGCACCCTAACATTTCCTAACCCCTAAAGTCTTGAAAACTTTAGTAACATCAACCAACTTCTTTTACTAGTGAGGATGCTTGGGAGCCAGCAGATTCGCTAGCAGATAGCAGATTTGGAGAGAGAACTGTGAGACAATATGCTCTTTCAATCCGCTATCCGCTCAATCTACCAACATCCAAACATCCCCAGTGTCTGAAACACTATATATAGCTTTGGTTGGTAGTTTGCACTCAAACCAACCAATTTCACCACTACAGGAATTTTACCGGAAGACTGACTTAAGCAAAGATGAATGCCTCACATAAAACTAGTCACCCGCCGAATTTCTTCACCCTGTGAGCCAGGACAGGCGACGAACAAATCGACAAAATCTTTTTGTCACCCTCTGGCAAAAACCTTTTTTGTAATGTACAAACGCATCCATAACTATTCCCCTAATTCAAATTGAAGTGTTATAACTAAGGCATGCTCCCTCCCAGTTTTGGTCTTTAATATTTTTCGTGAAACAAGGAATTTCTTGGGGCTAAAAAAACAGAACCGCTTTTGATATTGAGTCTTGACCTAATACAAATTCTCTATTAGCATACTCTTAAACTTATGCTTTCGATTTTCGAATCCCCATCCACTCATCATATTCATATGTATATTTCTCATAACACGTTTTGCAGCCATCACGATTATCAACCTCATCTTCTGAAGCCCATGAACAAATCTTCTCCAAGAAGTTTCCAAGACATCCTCCCTATTTTACAAATCCCATCGGGGCATATCTCACGATCACCAAACAAAAGGGTTGTATATATTTACCGAATTTGCAACACCATAAAAAGCTAGCTTACAAGGAAACACAGGCACGCAGCAACGCCAAGCAAGAAGACAATAAAAACATCATTTTTAAGATACCTCGAGGAAAACTGATACTCCTATGGGAGTTTCCCACAACCTAATTTTTTTTCTTTATGGTTTCCCCAGAAACTTTGTAGTAGCTTATTTGTTTGATAACAATCTCCAAGTAGTAGAATCGAATGTCAATTACACATTACTATGCTCCGTCGTGGATATCACGCCATGAATTATACGCACTGTCGTGGATATCAAGATTTCTGTAACTCTCTCGGAGGGCAGTAAAGCATGTACATGTACTGAGCAATAAATATACTCCAAAAATGAAAGGAAGACTGTGCATATATGAAGAACAACCACACGGAAAGGCAACAACGATATACTGATGAGACGGGGGATATACCTAAAGCATCAGATTGATAATGCTGTTGAATGGAAGACCCAAACTTAAAGCACGACGTTCGTTTCAGCAGTAATTTATCTCTTCTCGCTTCTCAAGTAGTCCATTCTGATTCCCCACAATTGCTCTCCCACTGCCTTCATGTCCGGGCGATCAACTCGCGTGGGCGCTGCACAATGGATGGCCAAACCAAACATTTTGGCCAAGATATCCCCATCCACTCTTTCATTCATCATTGGGTCTAGCATCTCATTGTATCTTCCTTCATTGTATTTCCGGAAAGCCTGCATAATTGTATTTTATGTACAATAATTAAGAGAAATGGAATTTTGGCCTGGTGAGATACAGCTTCCCCCTTAAAAAAAATTTGACAAAGTGAATAACCATATTAGGAAAGGCTTACCCATTTAATTGTCACCCTCTCATCAGGATGTCTTTTCAAGTCCACTGGCCGGCGTCCAGTTAAAATTTCAATTAACAATATCCCAAATGAGTAAACGTCACTTTTGTCCGTGAGTTGATACGTTCTCATATACTCGGGATCAAGGTAACCGACTGTTCCTTTTACTTTTGTTGAGACGTGTGTTTTATCAGAGTCATCTCCGAGTCTCGCAAATCCAAAATCTGCAACCTTGGCTCTTAAACTCTCAGTCAAGAGTATGTTGGAAGATTTAACATCTCTGTGGATGATTTTCTTCTCTACAAAAAGATCAACATAACAGCCTTGAACAACCAGGAATCAATAGATAAAAAGATGGCACGCTGGGTGTGCCAAATTCAGCATAAAATCTTAAAATGACATGGACATGTAGCAACAAATTTAAACACAGCAATTGAATTATGGCAGACATAATTTTGTTACCAAGTAAAATTCAAGCCCATGTGCTTCTAAAGGAGATCCCTCACCCTCAGTCGTCTATTGTATCAATTAGTGCGTAAATTATTGAACTCGTGCCATCATTATTGATTCGTTTCCAGAAAAATTATAACCTAAGTTGTTCATGTGGAATGAGTTGTTACCAGCATACAGATGGAGATAGGTCAGGCCATGAGCAATGTCGATGGAAATTTCAAGACGCTGATTGAAATCCAAGATCTTTCCCTTGAGACCTAAAAAGAAAATCAGCCACAAAATTTTTATAACTGTGCACACAAAAGGAAAAACTGTAGACTATATGTTGGGATGAAAACCTTTACCATCAAGGTGTTCTCTAAGGGTACCGTTGGGTACAAACTCTGTAATAATCAATCGTTCATTTCCTTTTTCAAGATAACCAAGAAGCTTGACTAGGTTTCGATGATCAATTTTAGCCAGAAGCTCAACTTCGCTTTTGAATTCAGTCCGCAGAGCTTCAAAATGTTCCTGTATTCCACTCCAATAAAGAGAGATTAATTCATCAATTATGTCTACACAACAAAGTACCAAAACAGGAGTAACAAATCATGAAAAGAAAGACTATCATATAATGTTCTAAGTATAGACATAAAATTCCACGCATGGAATGCCTGCTTTATACTTTACCCAGAGAATGCTTCAGTCATTAAGCTAAAAACATGACACATACAGCAGAAGCTAGAGCTAGCCACCATGCAAAGGAATATGGAATATACATACCCTTCTTGCTCGTTTGATGGCAACCACTTGACCATTTGGTAAATCAGCCTTGTAAACAGTCCCGAAACCTCCTTCACCAATCAGTAATGATTGAGAGAAATTATGTGTTGCCTTGGCCACTTGGTGTATGTCTAGATGTACAGATCCAAGCCTGTTTAATTTTGGAGACATGGAAAATCTTGAAGGACTGGGGGGCACTCGTAGTGGGCTTGGTGGGGCCCTCATTGGACTTCCAGAATACTTTTCAAATGCATTCATTTCTAAAGATGAAACTGAATCCACTGCAAGAATATCTAAATATTACAGAAATAGACACAAGGAAGAACCCACAAAATTTAAAATATATCTAGCTATCAAGTATGATATGCAAAAATGCAGACTACATCAAGACATGTGTTTACATACATATATGCGTAACAGAAAAATAGCAGCAGTCAATGCATTTGCTAAGCATGATACGCAGCCAGCAGATGTTTATGTACATATTAAACAAGGGCCGAGGAAGAATTTTGCTACAAATTCTGAACCTTGCACACCATGAAGTAGTAGTTTTCATCAACACTGCAACTATTATTATGAGTCTGTGAGTAAAATAACATTGAATCACGAGTTTTAGACCTCACTCATCGGATCAGAATTTGTTTTGACAAATGTAATACTCCCTCCATCTCCGTTTGTTAAGACTTATGAGAATTACTTCGTATCATAATATTAGAAGCAGATTTGCTACATATGTAATATCGTTATTGCAGATTTGCAGGTATGATTTATGTTTTTACTTTACACCTGTTTCCCTTAGAATTTTGTTCGTGAGATATATTTGAAAGGTAAATTTTGGAAGAAATATTTAAATAATGGCACCATTAATGAGTCTAAACCAATAATGGTAGTTGTAATAATATTGAAGAATTGTTATTTAGAGGGACGAAAGGAGTATTATTACTGTTTGTCAAGAATTAGCTTGCTGGTAAAGGAGCAATGACCAAGGCTTAATGACTATGCTAATCTATGAAGGCAGAAAACTGACAGACATGCAGAGTTAGTGATTTTAAATATACTGTTCATCAAAATGTTGATTAACATATCAAAATTCAAAGGGATGTAGCATGAGGTCAATAACACGGAATTCAAATGCCAATCCGCATCCACATCCACTACTCTCTTACTTTTCTTTCTTTCACTTAAATTCCATGCCCAAACCTAACAAACCAATTAAAATAATTCAATACCTAGGAAGTATAAAATGAGGTATCTCCTTATCCACCTAAACTTTTCTACAGAATGGTTGCCCAATAATTACAATTAACTTTCTTTGAAATTTGTCACAGTTATAGAGAAGCTTTTGCACTTCAGGATGAACATGAAATATATTCAACCTTAGTTTGATTGCAGCTACATACAATTACCAAGAAATAAATTCACCCTTAACCAAAATAGGAAACAAGCAGCTCTTATGGCTGTAATGTACATTAAAGCAATACTATGTATTAGGGATGAAGCACACTAGTCGAATTTATTCCTAAGTTATAAAGGCATGGTGAGTACAAGCCTCAAGGAAGTAGTGTTCAGGTTATATTAGGGGAAGAAATTATGAACTCTGCTCAACCTGTTTAATAGGTTAACTATACCCAAAGAAAGTTGATAATTTGAACAAGTGAACTTGCAATAGAAAATAAAAGTGGCTCCAACCAGAGTAGAGCATTATAATATTTTTACCCATTTTTTAGTTACTTTACTACTCACAAACTGATATGAAGTTCAAGACTAAAAGTTAGAATAGGGCGAGAGTTTCTTCCAAGTGAAGTAGATAATGAGGGAAATCAAAAGGTAGACATATTATGCCCCTATGTTATATCAATCACTGGGCTCAAACCTGAGCCTGTGTTTATTTTTCAAACTCTCATCCTACATGATTCTTGCAGCCAAAAGGGGTCAATAAGTGCCTGAGGTGAACTAGAATTGGAAAATGGGACGTTCAGTTCAAGAAACTCATGGATGTTTCTTGTGGTAAACATTCTAACTTTCTAAGCAGAAGACATTGGCAAAACACATAGAATAAGAAATAAACACCTGCACACACCACATATGAACACACATTATACACAACTAAAAATGTGAATAGTTTTTATGGTTATTTCCATTACTAAAGGATCATTATCTGTAATAAAAGAAGAGCCGTTTTTTTCTTCTTATTCTTTTTTTTTCCCCCTCTTTCGGCATTGCTATACATTCGGTTGGATATAGTGCAGGTCAAAATTGAGGATAAGAACTGCAAAATAAATGGAATTGATCATACTCACTGGAATTTGGATCCTTCGAGAGAACTGTATGGTCAGTAGGTCTTCTCCTAGCCTGGAAGCATGGACAAACAAATGCACAACACAGAAGGAAGAAACCAGGTACTGCAATCACTAACATGTTGGTTTTCGTAATCGAACTGTCATTCTTATTCTTTCCACTCGAAGATGTTTTACCATACCCAGTCCTGTATTCATCTCTAACCACTGTTTTAAGAGATTTTCTTCCTGCCAACAAAACAAACTTGTCTGCGAGATGCACGAACAACTAAGGTTTAAAATAAGTATTTATAATAACTCCATAGATACTGTTTTAAGCATCAACTATGTTCACGAAAGCAATACAAAACATGATTTACACAGAAGACACAAAAAAGAACGCATTCGATGGTACCTAATGAATGGCAATACTGATTTCTGATTGTTTCTGAAAGGAAGCAACGCCTCTCATAAAAACCCCTCAAAGACTCACAGAATGCATTTCTGTCCACCAATTTACCGTCTATGTAAAACAATGCATGACCGGGATCATCTGAGCGGCTTATATGGTATGATGTTCCACAAACCTTTCCATGTTCCAACCATTCAAAAGCAGATATTCTTGGTGATTGCACAAGAACAAACAGAGCTAACAATAATAACGCCATTTTCAAATAAGTTCCACGCCAGAATTCCCGTAGCTAGGACGCTCCACAAAAAAGCATGACCTCAGAACCATCTAGGCCAGTTGAGGAAATCTATCGTGGGTTTGATCCTTTCAATATTTAAAACCAGCATTTTCACTGTTCACAAATTCCACCAATCAAGCAAAGCGTCTCCACAATATTACCTAATACATCAAATTTAAATGAAATTCTTAAAACCAAATGCAGGAACCCATGTAATCATGTATCAAGACAAAGTATAGGCTCAAAATAAAAAAATAAAAAAACCCTTGTTTGTTCTTCTTGTAAGAAAAAAGAGTTGTTGGCTTTCAGCCATCGACAAAATTTACCATAACAAAGCAGCAGCACTGGAAGAGATAACAAAATTCAAAGAACGACTTCTACGGGTAATAATAGTTTCAAACCCCAACCATCAAATCAAACAGACTTTCAAAAACTAAACACCCTACAGTTCTCCCCCAAATCCCTAGAATTTCCTGTAGATATGCTCACCCCCGGCCCCAAACACATATCATCAAGATCCCAACTTTAAATCAAAATCCCAATAGGCGAATCAGATACTATAACCCAACAATACACAGAAACCCACTATAAATAAGGAATCCCACAAAACCCAAGAAACAAAGCTAGTTTTGCATATCCCGAAATCTCCAAGAATCAATAAGCATTTAATTATTACAAACCTATTGTGTATAGTTGTAGTAAATTCAAGTCAAAACATTAATTGAAGTCAAACAATCAACCCAGAATAAAAGGCGGCTGCTGATGCTGCCGCCATGGAGAGAGGCAAGACTTACATGGAAGAAAGATGCATCAATAGAGGCGGAGTTTGAGCGTAGATTCTGAGTTTCTGGCGATTGTTTTCGATAAGGGCCAATAAATTTTTAAAAAGGGCGTCTAGATAAAGCTACAGAAGCCGGAAGCATCGCGGAAAATTGGTGGGCTCGGCTTCCCAATTCTCATGTGTGAACGCCTCATTTCGTGATATTTGTTTTTAGCTTAGAAGGGGATACAGTAATTGGGTGTTGAGACTTGAGACAAAGATTCAAAGCATGCGGATACGGTTGGGTGGAGTAGAGATTGGGATTTGCGGTATTGTTGACCCATTGCGACAAAGTCTTTTCTTGAGGGTTTAAGTCTCCATTAGTCTAATCGAATAATCGATTGAATGAGCTGAGAAATTGATGTGAATTCCGTGGGCGAGGGATTTCCTACTTTTTATTACCATTCTATCTATCCCTTCACTGGGTTTTATAACTTTAGTCTTTATACTTCCTTTCCTCCGTTTTCAAATGTTTTTAACATTTGAAAAAAAGTTACTATTCACATACTTTTACTTAAAGTTTTATCATAGTTATACAAGTTAAAATATAGTCAAGTGAGATCTTGTTAGATTCGTTTCGTCGTGTAGTTTTTAAATATCAAACTTCTAGAATTTTTACTTATACCGAATTTGAATTATTAATGGTTTAAAATGTGCATTGGATTACGTGAAAAGTTGGTTTGTAATAAACATTTGAGAACGGAGGAGGAAGTACATTAGAATAAAATTATTTCTGTAATGTTCTGTTTTAAATCTTTTTTCCTGCTTTCCACTTCATGTCAATAAAAAAGTTAGCTTTATTTCTTTGACATACAAATAATCCGGAAAGCAAATTTATTATCTATAATACTTTTTTTTTAATGGGAGCCTTGGGGACAAAGGGGAGGGATAGCGTCGGGCATGGATCGAACCCCCAACCTATTGGTTGGGATCGGGGACTTGACCATTAGGGTAAGTTCCTAATCCTGTTATCTATATAATATTTGCTCCGTCTTACTTAAACGTTTCATTTAGACTTTTTATATTGTTCATTATACATGTTTGACTTAAAGTTTTGCTGCTGTTGTATAAGAAAAATAATCAAGTGGGATCTTATTAGATTCATCTTTTCGCATAGTTTTAGAACATACAATTTATAACTTTTATTTTTTTTACATTTTAATATATCAACTGTTAAATAAATACATTTGATTGTGTGTCCAATTTTTTTTTTAACATTTTAAATGAGACAAATAGAGTAGTATATACTAAAACTTTATTAAGTTAGTTTATATTAATATAACTAGCTAGGTTGTAAAAGGGCCATCTATTTCTATTATACATTCGTTTAATAATATTTATTATTTTCGCTAGATAACAACATATATTATCACTTTTAGTAATGAAAATGTTTGGGAGCCAGCATAATTATCAGCATATAGCATATTGGAAGAGCATATTATCTCACGGTTCTCTCTCCGAATCCGCTATCTGCTAGCGAATTCGCTGACTCCCAAACATCCCCAATGTCTAATCAGCCAATTTATAATTTATAAATTCATTTGTGTTGAGTGAGAATTTATCAATATGCTGATAAAAATTATATTTGTTGGGTCATATGATTTATTGAACGTGTTGATTTAGAATAATTAAAAAATTATAATATTATTATGCATGTGAATACCTATATCTTACATGTGAATGTCTATTGCTATGCATGTGAAGATGTTAAGTCTTACACTCAAGTGCAAGTTAATTTGCATATTATCTTTTAAATTTAATGCAATACATGAGCAATATAAATAGGTGTAATTTGCAACAAAAAATGTACAAGCAATAAAATCATTTTCATCTCATAGCCATAATTATTACACTTTATCCATTTTATTATCCCATCTTTAAACTTCTTTTCTTTCATCATTTAATTCCAATTTCCATTACAATACTTCCACTATAAACACAAGCTAATAAGCCATATACCATTTTATTATACACATACATAAATAAAGATAGTTATTTCTATAACACGTTATCAGCACGAGGAGACTCTGTCCAGATTATCATTTGAGGTATAATCTCTTATTTCTAAACTTTCAATAAGATTATGGCTAACCTTGCAAAGCAGGAATTTGCTCCCTTAACCGTTGAAGGAAGCAATTATATGTCCTGGGCCCGAGATGTAAAAATGCATCTTACTTCAATGGGTCTGGAAGATACTATTGCTGAAGGCAAAAATCACAGCCATCAAAATCAGGCAAAAGCCATGATTTTCTTGTGCCATCATATCGAAGAGGCACTTAAAATGGAGTACGTGACTGTGGAATCCACACTGGCATTGTGGGAAAAGCTGAAAGAAAGATATGATAATCTTAAAAAGACGGTGCTTCCAAAAGCCCTTGATGACTGGACAAACCTGAGACTTCAGGACTTCAAAACAGTCCGGGAATATAATTCCGCTGTGTTCAAAATTACGGCCCAATTGCAATTATGTGGGCAAAAGATATCTGAAGCAGAAATGCTTGAAAAAACGTATTCTACGTTTCATGCTAAAAACTCAGTATTGAGTGAGACATACCGTCAAAAAGGTTTTCAGAGATATTCTGATCTTATCACCTGCTTATTATTGGCTGAACAAAACAGCCTATTGTTGTTGAGAAATCATGAATCTAGGCCCGCAGGTGCAAAACCGTTCCCTGAGGTGAACGCGGCTCAATCATCGAAATATGTGCGTGATCGTGGGCACTTTAAAAATCAAAATGATGATCGTGGCCAAAATCGGTATCACAATCGAGGCAGAGGTGAATCATCTCGTCAAAATAATTATCGAAATAAGCCTCGATTTGAGCAAAATCGCAGATATGATACCAGAAGGCCTTACAAACCACAACAAAGAAATTATGCAAGAAAGCATAAACAAAATGATGAAATTTGTGATCGTTGTGGAATTAAAGGCCATATGGCTCAAACATGCCACACAGCTAAACACTTAGCTGAACTGTATCAGGCCTCGAAACGAAAAGAAAGACCAGGTGTTGAAGCACACCATAATGCCCACGATGATACTTATGATGATATATTAAATGATAATATCACGCACCTGGAAGCTGATGATTTTGTCGAGCCAGATACTGTTACCAAATAATATATTATATAGCTATATATATATTTTGTACTTGTCTTTTATAATTCATGTTTAATATAAATAATGATATCTTGTACTTCCCTTTTATTATCCATGTATAATATAAATATGCTTTTACATTAATAATATTTATATTGCTGATGTTTAATAACATTCTTATATTCTTGTAAAGAAATGGATGCTGGAAATTCAAAAGTCGGAGATGATATCTGCCTCATTGACAGTGCAACAACGCATAGCATTTTGAAAAGCAAAAGCTATTTCTCCAATTTAAAATTGGAAAAGACCGCAGTGAAAACTATAAGCGGTAATGCAAAATGCATTGAAGGCTCCGGTAGAGCTGTTATATTTCTCCCTGAAGGGACAAAAATGGCAATTGAAAATGCCTTGTTCTCACGCAAAGCTCGAAGAAATTTACTGAGCTTCAATGATATTCGAAAAAATGGATATCACATTGAAACTTCAAAAGAGGCAGATCACGAGTATCTTTTGATAACTCGAATTGAAAATGGCAAAAAATTTGTGAATGAAAAATTGCCATGTTACTCCTCTGGCTTATACTATACAAAAATATGTGCCGCATATATACATAACCTAGTAGGCTTGAAAGCTACTAGTGAATTTATTATCTGGCACGATAGACTTGGGCATCCTGGCAGTGTAATGCTGAGGCGAATTATTGAAAATTCAAATGGCCATACATTGAAAAGGCAAATGATATTGAACCCAAATGAGTTCAATTGTGCAGCCTGTTCACAAGGGAAATTGATAACCAGACCATCTCCAGTAAAAGTGGGAATTGAATCCCCTACATTCCTAGAAAGAATTCAAGGCGATATATGTGGACCTATTGATCCACCGTGTGGACCTTTCAAGTACTTTATGGTATTAATTGATGCGTCATCACGCTGGTCACACGTTTGTTTATTATCAACTCGCAATTTGGCATTCGCAAGATTACTTGCACAAATTATAAAATTGCGAGCACAGTTTCCAGATCATCCGATAAAGAAAATACGCCTTGATAATGCTGGAGAATATACATCACATGCATTTGATGATTTCTGCATGTCGATTGGAATTACTGTTGAACATCCTGTGCCTCATGTGCACACGCAAAATGGTCTGGCAGAATCATTTATTAAGCGATTGCAATTAATTGCAAGACCCTTGTTAATGAAATCAAAACTCCCTGTTTCTGCTTGGGGACATGCTATATTGCATGCAGCCGCACTTGTGAAAATAAGGCCGACAAGCTATCATAGCTACTCCCCTACACAAATTGTGTTTGGAAAGGAGCCCAATATATCCCACTTGCGAATTTTTGGGTGTGCGGTTTATGTACCGATTGCGCCACCACAACGCACAAAAATGGGACCTCAAAGAAGGTTGGGCATATATGTCGGGTATGAATCACCCTCGATTATTAAATATCTTGAGCAAAAAACGGGTGATTTATTTACTGCAAGATTTGCAGACTGTCATTTTGATGAAACTCAATTCCCGACATTAGGGGGAGGAAATGATCAACTGAAAAAGGAAATATCTTGGCAAAGTCCATTTGATTTCCTTGATCCTCGTACAAGGCAATGCGAACTTGAAGTTCAAAGAATTGTGCATTTGCAGGGAATTGCAAATCAATTACCCGATGCTTTTAATGATGCTGCTAAAGTCACAAAATCATATATAAATGATGCAGCAAATGCACCAGCCAATATAAATGTCCCAGAAGGGCAAATTCCAAGTGCAAATGAACCTACTGCACGCCTGAAGCGTGGTAGGCCTTTGGGTTCCAAGGATAAAAATCCACGAAAGAAGAAAATTATCCATATGGGTGATAAATCAATCACAGATGATACTCCCGAAGGAGAAATTGATTCAACCCCCGAAAAGGTTGAACCTGAAAATATTCACCCAGAAGAAAATGAAGTTATTGAAACTTCTTTCAATTATATCAATACTGGGAAATGTTGGAACCGAAAAGAAACAAACGTTGATAATGCCTTTGCATACAACGTTGCACTCGATGTAATGGAAAATAACGAGGATCCTGAACCAAGATCAGTTGAAGAATGTCGGAAAAGAAATGATTGGCCAAAATGGAAAGATGCGATTCAGTCTGAACTAGATTCACTGAATAAACGAAAAGTATTCGGCCCTATTGTCCAAACACCAAAAAATGTGAAGCCTGTTGGCTACAGATGGGTGTTTGTGAGAAAAAGAAATGAAAATAATGAAATTGCCAAATATAAGGCAAGGCTTGTAGCCCAAGGTTTTTCATAACGACCGGGAATTGATTTTGAGGAAACATATTCCCCAGTTATGGATGGAATAACATTCAGGTATCTAATGAGTCTAGCAGTACGAGAAAATCTCGAAATGAGGCTGATGGATGTTGTTACTGCATATTTATATGGCTCATTGGAAAATGATATTTATATGAAAATACCTGAAGGGTTTAAATTACCTGAGTCTTGCAACTCAAAATCCAGAGAAAATTATTCCATCAAATTGCAAAAATCGTTGTATGGGCTCAAGCAATCTGGCCGAATGTGGTACAACCGCCTCAGTGAAAGTTTGATAAAGGAATGCTATACAAATGACCCGATCAGCCCTTGTGTATTTATAAAGAAAAATGGGTCAGAATTTGTGATCGTCGCAGTCTATGTTGACGATTTAAATCTAATTGGAACTCCTGAAGAGTTGAAAAAGGCGGTCGAATATCTGAAAAAGGAGTTTGAAATCAAAGATTTCGGGAAAACGAAATTTTGCCTTGGCCTACAAATTGAGCATTTGGAAATGGGCATATTTGTTCATCAATCAGCTTATACCCAAAAGGTATTAAAGCAATTTCGAATGGATTATGCTCATCCGCTAAATAATCCAATGGTCGTTCGGACACTTGATCCTGCGAAGGATCCATTTAGGCCGAAAGAAGATAATGAAGAGCAACTTGGCCCAGAAATCCCATATTTAAGCGCAATTGGTGCGTTAATGTATCTTGCAAACAGCACGCGACCTGATATCGCGTTTGCAGTCAATCTACTCGCAAGATTCAGCTCTTGCCCTACTCAATGACATTGGAAAGGCATAAAGCATGTTTTTCGCTATCTCCAAGGAACAATTGATCTTGGGTTATTTTACCCAAAAGACTCTCGACATGAGTTAATTGGCTATGCCGATGCAGGTTATTTATCAGACCCACACAAAGCCAAATCTCAAACAGGCTATATTTTCACGTGTGGTGGAACTGCTATCTCTTGGAGGTCAATGAAGCAGACTCTAACTGCTACTTCTTCTAATCATGCCGAAATATTAGCAATCCATGAAGCAAGTCGAGAATGTGTTTGGTTGAGGTCAATGACTCAACATATATTGAAGAGTTGTGGTTTAATCATTGAACCACAAATGCCCCCAACAATTTTATTTGAAGATAATTCGGCTTGTGTAGCCCAGTTGAAAGGGGGGTTATATCAAAGGAGATAGAACGAAGCATATTTCACCAAAATTCTTCTACACTCATGATCTTCAAAAGAATGGTGAAGTCGATGTGCAACAAATTCGATCAGAAAATAATTTAGCAAATCTATTTACCAAGGCATTGCCGACTGCAACATTCGAGAAACTCGTGAAGAAAATTGGAATGCGGCGGCTTCGAGATTTAAAATGATGTCCAAATCAGGGGGAGCATCTGATACAAGAATATTGTACTCTTTTTCCTTCACTTGGATTTTTTCCCACTGGGTTTTTTCCTAGTAAGGTTTTAACGAGGCATATTCTTCGTATTGACGACATTCAAGGGGGAGTATTATGCATGTGAATACCTATATCTTACATGTGAATGTCTATTGCTATGCATGTGAAGATGTTAAGTCTTACACTCAAGTGCAAGTTAATTTGCATATTATCTTTTAAATTTAATGCAATACATGAGCAATATAAATAGGTGTAATTTGCAACAAAAAATGTACAAGCAATAAAATCATTTTCATCTCATAGCCATAATTATTACACTTTATCCATTTTATTATCCCATCTTTAAACTTCTTTTCTTTCATCATTTAATTCCAATTTCCATTACAATACTTCCACTATAAACACAAGCTAATAAGCCATATACCATTTTATTATACACATACATAAATAAAGATAGTTATTTCTATAACAAATATGATGATATAAATGATTCTTAAATAAACATTATTTGTAATATTGTAGCTTGTTTTGAACTTTCTAGTTGGGCTCTTCCCGTTGAGTAGAATCTGTATGGGCCCTTTTTCCAATCCTATCATAAATCATTTAATTTATTGGGCCTAGGCCTGTATTGTGAAACCGTATGTATACACTTCAGCTTTTTTCGGCCCAACACAGGTCTGCTTTGCGACTTTTCCTAGCCGTGGCGCCGTTGGGGAGGTTGTGTGGATTGCGGAAGTTTCTCTGGCGGATTCTCTCGATTCTTCAAGTAAATTCCAGAACCGTTGAGCTGATTCTCCGTGAACCCTTAAATATATGACTGAGATGCGTGTTCTGATAACTGTATATTGAAAAGTTGTCGATTTGGTTGGTTGATTTCAAGTGAAGATGTCGAAGGAAGGTCCAAATTGGGAGGGGTTGCTGAAATGGAGTCTTTCTCACTCTGATGGTACTGGTGCTTCTCGTAATTTAAGGTACAACTCATCTTACTCTGGTTTGATATTATGGTGTTTTGGGGGGTGCACCGGAAGTTTATGTTTTTCGTTTATGAGTACTGTGATGCATTCGTGTAGTATATGCGGGTCTTGAACTGTGGTATTAAATTACATTTGATGTGATTTGGAGTGGAGCCTTGTCCTTTTCAAAATAGATTGATTGGTTATTTCTTTTCCGGATCCAGTGAGTCAGATAGGAAATGGTTTATGGAGGCAATGCAAGCGCAGACTGTTGATGTTGTTAAACGAATGAAAGAGATATCACTTGTTATGCAGGCACCGGAGCAGGTTTTGGAGTCTCAGGGTGTGAGCCCTCAGGACATTGAAGGTATGTATATCAGTATATGTGTATGCATATATATATATATATATATATATGAAAATTCAATATCTGCTATTCTGGAAGGAGACTCGGTAATTTTCATATGATTTGAAATTCTGATATTTTCTTTGTGCTTGCAGATATGTTGGAAGAGCTGCAAGAACATGTGGAGTCTATTGATATGGCCAATGGTTAGTTATGGACTCAGCAGTTTCTTTTAAAATTCTGGATTTTGGGGGCATGTAATTGAAGAGAACCATGCCCTGATGCGTATAAAATACTCTAATTGTTAAGAAAACTTCAATTTAGAATCAAGTTAAATATGTGAATTTCTTACAGTGCTGCTGATGTAGTATCTCATTATATAGATGGTTTCTTCTTTATCAGATCTTCATGCCATTGGTGGCCTGGTTCCACTCCTTGGCTACCTGAAAAATTCCCATGCTAACATCAGAGCAAAAGCTGCGGAAGTTGTTAGCACAGTCGTTCAGAACAACCCTAAGAGTCAACAAATGGTGATGGAAAATAATGGCCTTGAACCTCTCATGTCAAATCTTACTTCAGATCCTGATGTTGTTGTTCGCACCAAAGCCCTTGGTGCAATATCATGTAAGTCTCTTTTCGATGACATATTATCTACTGATGTGGTCATTGGTTGATTGGTCCTCTTATATTTGTTTGAATTTCAGCTTTGATCAGGCATAACAAGTCCGGGATTTCTGCATTTCGCGTTGGTAATGGTTATGCAGCTCTGAGAGATGCTTTGTGCTCTGAAAATGTGAGATTTCAAAGGTAGTTATTCTAGTTTCATGGAGAAATTCTTTGTCAATACTTCATATGACATTCTATCCAAGTTTTATATTCATTTATACAAAATGATATGAACTGATAATTGCAGGAAAGCCCTTAATTTGGTTCATTATTTACTACACGAAAATCAATCAGACGCAGCAGTTGTGAATGAGCTTGGATTTTCTCGTGTTTTGACTCACCTTGTATCAAGCGAGGATGCTGATGTACGTGAAGCCGCCCTTCGGGGGCTACTTGAGCTAGCCTCAGTGAGGGAGAAAGCTGATGATAACTCGGGAGAAAGACAGGATAAATTGAAGCAAATTCTTCAAGAAAGGATTCAAGCCATTGAAGAGATGTCTCCTGATGACCTAGTAGCTGCCAGAGAGGAAAGATATCTTGTAGACTCTCTTTGGAAAATCAACTATAATGAACCATCTACCCTCGGTCAGAAAGGGCTTCTTGCACCCCTTGGGGAAGAAGATGCAGTTCCCCCAGACGTTGCAAGCCAGCATTTTCAACCACCTCTGAGAGCTCTAGCTGCAAACAGAAATACTGATACGAAATCAGAAGTTCAAAAGCAGCAAGCGCCATTGTTAATTGGCCCAGGCCCTCCACCGAACAATGCATCCTAAAGCACTGATCATTAATACGGTAATTTCGAATACTACACTATGATTGTGATTACATGACTTTCTCTTTGTGGAAAAAATAGGTTCTCTGGGATTCTATTTAATCTGTAAGCTTGTGTTTTGTTTATTGTCTACTTGCGTGACTAGTCATTGGGCGTCTATTTTGTTGGAATTTTCCATGCCCAAGTATCATATGTTGGATGGTCCATTTTATATGGTTTTTGTACTTCTTGTTTATTGAAACGGAGTAGTTCTTAGTACCTATTAGTAAGCAGTTTTTTGCTGCTTAAAATGCTACAATGATTGAATACTACAATTTCCTTGGTTCTTACATGCTAGACCCATAATGACATATGTTGTGTGGTACATAATATTACAAGAAAACTACGACTTCATTTGTTGCTCTGGGCCATCCTCAAGATATCTGGAAGCCCTGCACTTGTTAAGGCTGGAAGAATCATCAAAGGGATAACTGTAAGCCTTGGAACATATGGCCTTGGAACAGATTAGCAAACATAGTAGGCTTGCAGGTTTTGGGGCTGGAATACTCCCCAGTGCAACAGCAATTTGCTTGATTTTGGATATTTATTCACTAAACTTATTTTTGAAATTTTCTAATTTGTACCGGTTTGGATTATATTATTTTTATTTCTAAATAGGATATTTTTTCGGTTAACCGGTATTTACCGGTATTTCGGTTATTTGAAGAGCATATTTGTTATATAATAGCTCGCTATGATTTGCTATAATTTGGGTAATGCGAAGAGTAGGATTTTCCTCCTTTAACCAAAATTTCGGTTAATTGAATTCTTCTATTCGATTTCGGTTACTAACTTCGAATATTTGCTCGGTTCGATTAGCAAATGTTTGAAAAATTTTGGATATCTGAATTGTGTCCACTTTACAATTTTTACGTGTATCGGATATTTCCATATCATATTGGGTGAAGCCCCTACATTTGGACAAACATATATGCAGTATGAATTTATAATAGTATATAATACTAACGATGAAAACGTTGGTAAATGGCCACCTTGAAATTATTTTTTTTACTGTCAAAATGTATTGATTATTATTTTTCTTTGTAAAAATTGTGGCACATATCACCTTGTGCATAAGCACAAGCACACTAGAGCCCTTGTGAAACCACTCATCAGGTGCAATCATCGGTCTCAAACACTCACCTTAGCCTAGCCGTACCCTGCTAAGCTTGACTTCGTCTATCTCCCGGGTCTACACTCAATCAATGCGCATGAGTGTCACCACCCCAACTCCCTCATGGCTACCGCCACCGTACCTGCTTTTCGCGCCCACGTTTTGATCTCTAACTTTTGTGCCAGACACCCACACTCCTTCTGACTTTCTTGTAGCCATGCCTCTGTGAGCTCTCCTATAAATGAGTCACACCGTTAGAGCAACCAGTGCGGAACCTGGCAATCCCACCCGTGTGGCCAAAATCCATCAATGTAGCAAAACCACCACAATAGCCTCTCAGTGAGTAAGTGTGTGAGTCATCCGAGTAGATGAGCAAACTACACATGAGTGTGTGAGTTATCTGAGTGTGTGAGGAAGACCTCCAGTGGGCCGGTGATGAATCTGAGTGACCTTACCTTTGTGACGTGGTTGAGACCGTTGGCTCTCTCTATGTGTTGGAGGATCTTGGTGATCGATGCGTATTGCTTGGGGTAATTATTGGGGATTGGTCCTGAGCCCTGAAGATTGATCGACATCATCTGAGATTCATATTAAGAGTTGTCTTCTTCATTTGTATTATACTTTGTGTATTATTGTTATCCGCATGTATTTTTGTTATGTGCTCTTGTTTTCTTTGTGTTTTGATTTCTGCAGATTTGTATAACGGTGAATACCTAACTGTGGTATGAGTGTGTAAATTCACAAAAGTGGTATCAGAGCAAATATCTAACATTCTTTATTTCATATTTGTCATCGAGAAAATTACCATAAGCAATATCTGGGAATGCCCTTGTCTTTGGTTTAGAATTTATTTATTTACTACTCCCTCCGTCCCAGGCAAGATGTCTGGTTTGACTTTTTGATACTGTTTATTGTTTAACTTTGACTCAATATTATTCAAAGTATATGATTGAAAAAAATAGTCGAGTTGGATCTTGTTAGAATCGTATAATCATATAGTTTTATAATATATATTTTAAATAATTTTTTGTTGTATATATTTTGAGATATTAATGATTGAAAAAATGCATTGGATTGTGTGCAGAAATGAAACAAGACATCTTAAATGGGACAGAGGGAGTAGTTTTTATTTATATATTCCCATAAAGAATGACTTGAATAGTTTTTTATTGGAAAAAGGCCAAATATATCCTTTTTGTTTAAAAAAAAAAGCCAAATCTATCCTTTTTCTATTTTATTACCGAATTTATCCTCTACATATGCTAATTATATCCGGAAATATCCTAAATTCACTAATCGTTGAATGCCTGCTGACGTGGCAATAAATTAACTTAAACCCTACACGCTGGATCGAATTTGAAGTGTGTCTCAATTAGGGCTGGGAAAAAATACCGAATATACTGCATACCCGCACATACCGTATCGAAAAAATACCAAAAATATTGCAATTTTCGGAATACCGTAATTTTCGGTATGGTATCATACCGTACCGTAAGATTTCAGTATGGTAACGGTATGAATTTTCTGATACCGCGGTATATCGCTACCGTACCGAACTTTGGTATATACCACGGTATCGGTATATACCGCGATACCGTTATATACCGTAATATCGGTATGTTGGTATATAGCGAAAGTTCGGTATGCCGGTATATACCGCAATACCGGTATGTCGGTATGTAGTGAATGTTCGGTATGTCGGTATATACCGCGATACGGTATGTAGGTATGTACTGAATGTTCGGTATATCGGTATATACCGAACTTACCGGAATGTCGGTATGGAAACGGTATGAAAATATTTCATACCGAAACTTTCGGTATACCGAAGATCGGTATACCGAAATGTTCGGTACGGCAACGGTATGAAATTTTTCATACTGTAAAGTTCGGTAAGGTATACGGTACGGAGAATTTTTTTCGGTATGATACCGTACCGAAAATTACGGAATACCGAAAATTTCGATATTTCTTTTTTCGATACGGTATGTGCGGTATGCGGTATACTCGGTATTTTTCCCCAGCCCTAATTGAGAGACACTTCAAATCCCATCCAGCGTGTAGGGTTTAAGTTAATTTATTGCCACGTCAGCAGCCATTCCACGATTAGTGAATTTAGGATATTTCCGGATATAATTAGCATATGTAGAGGATAAATTCGGTAATAAAATAAAAAAGGATAAATTTAGCTTTTTTGAAACAAAAGGGATATATTTGGCCTTTTTTCCGTTTTTTTATTGGACATTGCATCCTATCAACAGGTTTATTTTTGATCTTGTTTACGTTGTTGGTCGGAGCCTTGCAATTGGTTTTTGCGATTTCGCTACCGTAAAACCAGTAATGAAAATGAGGTGTCGAAGACATATGGTAGTATGTCCCAAATGAGTAGACTGTGTTGTGCCGGAAATGATATGATAAGAGAATAATTGAATGAAGACAGACACGCACATGATATTAGTGGAGTGGGGCCAACTCTACTGAATTAATCTTAAAAGATCACAACACTCGCCAAATTTCAATTGGACGTGCGCCAGACTAAACTCATGTATCGTTGCCACCTGTTGTAATATTTACCTGTTACTTACGAGGAAGCTGCATTCTATTTCTATTTCTCTTTCTACTTTTATACCCGTAATAAAATACGTAAAAAATACTGTACATGTAGACAGTAATTAGGTTGGGATATGAAGACAAGACAACACAACACAGGATAATACCATGACAGGATAGGGTCACAAGGACTCGAGAATAGGACTTGCCTATTACTACTTCTCAACCAATAATTATTGTGCTCTCTTATTTTCTCCATCCATCTTCAAATATTAATCTCACTATTCCATTTAATATGTTTTATTTGATTCGTATACATAATTTAATACATTTTTTTAACCGTTAATATATCAAAATATGTACAATTATATAAAATATATATTTTAAAAAAGTATATGATTATACGATTTTAATAAGGTCGGACTTAATTATTTTTTTAAATATATATATGCAATAAAATTGAGTCAAAATTATATAATAAACAATATTAAAAAGTCGAACATGACATTTTATATAGGACCAAGGGAGTACTACTTAACTCTTACTATATATATGCTACCTCCGCCTGTTACCCCTTGCCCCATTTTCTAATGTAAGGTTTGGGTTACTTGGTGGTTAATCTGAGGGGTATATGGTATTTTTTAAATTAAGAATAAATTATAAATTTATGTGATAAAGTTGAAATTTTAATTAATTTACTTTAATTTGATCGTTGTGTTTACGAAGATTGATGCATTAATTATTATAAAAGAGTAAATGAGACAAATAGAATAAGACAATAAAAAAGAAATCTGATAAGATATTATTAGTGGGATGGTCGTGATCACATATTCACATTAAAATTCTAATTTATTAATTTTTTTTTGAGAAGCCATTTAAGACCTGGAAAGGGGTGGTGGGAGCCCATGCCACACAATTACAAAGGGGAAATAAAGGGAGGGATAGGGGGCCGGTGGGAATCGAACCTCCAACCTTCCGTTGGAAGTCAAGGGACTTAACCGCTTGGGCTAGGTACTCATCCCTCTAATTTATTAATTTATTAATATGATATGATGGTGGTGTCACGTCTAAATCGTAATTCTAATTAATTTATTTATTTATATTACAAAGTAATGAAGTTAAAGTTTGATTTTTTACCAAAATGAAAGTGGATAAATAATAATGCCGAGAAAATACAATATTATTAGAACTTTCTAACCTGCTCTTAATTTTCTCTATCAGTGAATCCTAAACCCTAAACCCAAACCATATGATTCCCCTACCATAATCAATTGCCCACCGGCGATTCCTTCAGATATGTCCTTGTTTTCGTGGCCGTCGGCGACAAATCTAATCCGTCGCAGATTTCCGTCGCCAGATCGAAAAATTCTTGATATTCATATAAATATAAATAATGAGGAATCACATTATTTATAAATAAATAGAATATAGTATACTTAATTAGCATACATAATTATTGTAGTACCTTTATGTTTTAAAATATTATTATTGAAATGATATTACGCTTTTCTCCCACTAGCTATATATGCATTTGTCTATACTCTAACCAATAAAATTATTTCTATTGCTTTCATAAAAAAAAAATATATATATTATTTCTATTGCTGGTTTCCTAATGAAGCATTATTATTATTGGTTTTGCCTGCCATCTGTCCATATACATATAATCATAATTTGTGGCACTTGTCTGCATATTTTGTACTCCAACTTATAATGCAAAATATTCCACCAATATTAGCCTGTATTCGTACGATATGCATGAAATATGTAATTAATTAAATAAATTTTATATAATATAAGACGGGTGTTTTATTTGAATGCATCATATGGATTCCAATTAACAAGATTTACTATTGAATATTGTTCTATTCATTAGTGAATTGATTTGTCACTTACAATAATCAAATAAAAATATTTTATAATACTATACTCCTTCCGTTTTTCAATTCTTGCTACGGACCTACCCAGCACGACCGTACGTTTTAAACTATTAATAACTCATATTCGGTACATATAAAAATTATAAAAAGTTTCATATTTAAAATTATAATTAAAATGAGAAGAATCTAACAAGATTTCACTTGCCTATATTTTAACTTGTATAATTACGATAAAACTTTAAATCAAAGTATAAGGATAAATAGTAGCAAAACCCCAAATGGGGCATGAAAAAAAATGGAAGGAGTATTTTTTAGCCAAAGATATCTGTTAAGTCTCTTTGAGATTCAAAAATAACCTTTCAAGATGTGAGTATAGATTTGGTGGATAAAACTCTCCAAAAGCAATTATTTGCAATTAAAAACGTGATTCCTCATTGTTTATATTGATCAGAGCATAACCAATACATATTTTTAGTTCGTAATAACTCAAATTGCTCGGAGCATAACCAATTTTCATATGATGATATCGTACTCTCTGGAACAGATGTTGCAATACATGCTGATCATAATAAGTATTCTTAACTAATTTAAATTGTGAGCAACTTTTTATATAACAATATGCATGAGTGCCTATTTTAGAATTTAACTTTATTTTTTTTAGAAATAGTAAAAATTAAATCTTTTAATTCGAAACAAAAAGAAATTCTATTCCAATATTCCAAAAGTTGGGGTGCAACTTGCAAGTTTCCCAACATGGCCCAGCTTACATTTCTAAGTATGAAGACTTTATCTCATTCGCATATATACTCACCCAGTTAAAAAAATATGCTATTCGGATTTTAGTTTCTCATATATAGTAATTGAACAAAGCAAAAAAAAAACAAAAAACAAAAAACAAAAAAAAAAAAAAAATTGTTCTGTACTGTTGAAATAGATGCCAGATACCAATGGTATGATTTAAACGGCATAAGTTTCTAATTTAGAGAAAAATGTTGAAGTCAAATTTTATGAATACAAAATATTATCATAAAATGTTGAATTGTTCTGTTTGTTTTTTTGTTTTTTTTTTTAAAGAAAAAATAAGTCTTTGAAACTCAATTTTCATTAGGGGTGGGAATAGGTCAGGCTACCCGACAGAGGCCTATGGCCTGGCCTACGTAAGGCCAGGCCAGTCCAGGCTTTTTTCGTAAATAGGCCAGGCTCAGACCATTTTAAAAGCCTTTTTAGCTAATAGGATCAGGCCAAAGCTTTATAAAGAGCCTATTAAGCCTACCAGGCCGGCCTACTTATGAATATTATTAGAATATTTATGTTTATTGCACAGAGTATACGTTGCAGATTCATGAATACAGAGAATGTATATGATATTAATATTACTAGTAAGTAACCCGTCGAGACTCGACGGGTATAATTATATATTTTATACATAGTATATATATTTATATCATATGAAACTAATAGAGAATATATGATATTTATAATTTTATTATTTTAAAACTAATAGAGAAATCATATTAAACCGTCTTCTTGTGGCTTGTCTCGTACAAACCTAGCAGGTTAATAAAAAATAAATAATAAAATTATATTTTATTTAAAATTAAATAAATTTAAATAAGTATTAAACATGATATGAACATTTTTCTTACAATTTGCTGAAAATTTCACTGTAAACAACATTTCTTATAGTATTTTGAATTAATCAATCTTAAATAAATATTAATACTCTGAATCTCATCTTGCCAGTGACACGAGATATCGCAACATATAACTGTTTATTGCTATAAACTGGGTTTGGAAGATAGAGTTCGACTTTTTTTAATGATTGACATTGACTTTTCTTTATATCCATAGCAAAACAAACTGCAAATGAAAATTTTCTCATTTGAAATCGAATGGAGAACTTGGTTAAATCAGACGGGCTCATAATCATTCTACCAATCAAGAATTTTCTACTTTCATGGTTTCCCAAAATTAATTTAATCTCAATTATATAGTTTCGCATTTTGGTTACTATCAACCTGTTTCCATTGCATAATTTATTTGATGGTTATATATACCTAAAAAGAATGACTATACAACTCTCATTCAACTTTATTTTATGATTCAGTGTCCAGAATACGTGATCGTGTTTAGATATTCTGATGTAAATATTTCATTGTCATTATCCATATTTCCATCCTCTTGAGAAATATTTTTAGAACTGGGATATTCATTTTCATTTGCAGACAGACATTCCATGATGTAATCATTAATGTATCGACCAATATTATTGGAAGGGGCTAGTATACCACCTATCTTTAAAAATGTCTATATTTGAAGTGTTGCAGTTTATATTTGTATATGTACACTAAAAGAATGCTTATATAGGATCACCCGTAGAGTTTATAAGAATATTATCCGGAAATGTCACATCTGACTACAACTCCAAGATCAATACCGGTTTGACTATCACCTACATCAAGTATCCATATTGCACACTTTTTTATGTATAAAATTCATTGTAAACAATATTTCTTGTAATATCTTGAGTTAATCTTCTTCTTAATTAAATATTAATACTTTGATTTCTCTCTTGCTAGTGACACGAGATATCACGATATATAATTGTTCAAAGCTAAAAATTGGTTTTGAAAAATAAAGTTCAACATTCTTTAAAGATTGACATTGACTTTTGTTTATAATCAAAGTAAAACAAAGTGGAAATTTTCTCCTTTAAAATCGAATGAGAATTTAGTTAAATCCAATAGGCTTATAATCATTCTATCAAGGATTTTCTACTTTCATGGTTTCCCAAAATTATTTAGCCTTAATTGTATGGTTCCGCATCTTGTTTTACTATCAACGTGCTTTCATTGCATAATTTATTTGCTGGATTTATATTCCTAAGAAGCATGACTATGCAACCCTCCTTCAACTTTATTTCATGATTCGGTAATCCTGAAAGCTTGATCATACTTTGATATTCCGGTGAAAATATTTCATCATCATTATATATACTTTCATAATCTTGACAAATATCGTTAGAACTGAGATATATATTTTCATTTGCAAACATATGTTCCATGATGTAATCATTTATTGTATCAATAGCACATTTGTAGGGGCTAGTCTAGCAACATTTTAAAAAATGGCTGGATTTGAAGTGGTACAATTTATATTTATATATATAATCTCAACAATTTTCGACCCGTAGAGTTCATAAGAAAATCATTATGAAATGTCAAACCTGATTGTACATCTTCAGATCAATACCAGTTTTACCAATTACCATCACCTCCATGATATACTCATTTTGCATTTTTTTTTGGCATATATGAATTTCATTGTAGACAACATTTCTAATTGTATCTTGAGTTAATCCATCTTAATTGCATATTAATGCTTCGAGTACCCTCTAAAAACTGGTTCTGGAAGATAGAGTCCAATATTTTTTAAAGATTGACAATGACTTCTATTTATAGTCATAGCAAAACGAACTGCAAGTGAGAATTTTCTCATCTGAAATCGAATGGGAAATTTGGTTAAATCAGATGGGCTCATAATCATTATACCAATCAAGAGGTTTCATCCCAAATAATGAGCTTTGTTTTAATTAGAAGAGGAGTTAAATCATTTCCTGGGGTAATTTTTTTGTAGGTAGAATTCTCATCACAATCTAGTGGAATAACAAATCTAGAATTTGCAGTCGTACCTCTTGGAAGAAGTAGTGATACTATTTCACTGGATGCTACAAGCAATATCATATCATTCCTCCACGAAGGGCTGAACATAATGGTTTTCTAATAAATGCATTGCCCGTTCCAACACGTAAAGAAAAAAGAATTCACCTTCACCACTATCAACTGCAAACGTTATCATATATAAATATTCTTTATTCATCAATCAACAAAGGTAATAGTTTAGTATGATTCGTCATCATTTTCTTCTTATTATAATATGACTCTTCTAGGATTAGTAGATTCTCTGTTTTAGACATTAACTTCATCCGGTACCGGCATTCCAGAGGTAAGTTTCAAATTTATAGAATTTGCAGCAATTAACTTTTCAATTTTTAACAAAGCTAGATTTTTATTTGTTATTCTGTCAATTGCAAATCTGTTAAAGCATAGATTAATGAATTATTCCTTAAAAAATAGATTAAAAAAATTTGGCTTTCCTTCTTTATTTAATAATGGATATATTCGCACTCCAATAACTCTTTATACGCCCCAATATCTTATTTATAATATTCTTACAGAAATAGTTAATTTATTGTAACCTAATTATTCACATAATATGAATATGAATTTTCATAATTTCCTTAATAATTATAAATATTTTGTACAATTTTTAATATAATAAAATATAAATAAATTTCATATTACTACCTCCGTATTCAAATGTTGTTGGCATTGTAAATGTGCTACTATTCACGCACAGACTTTCACTTAAAGTTTTATCATAGTTATATAAGTTAAAATATAGCCAAGTGAGATCTTGTTAGATTCGTCTCATCGTGTTGTTTTTAAACATCGAACTTTTAGAATTTTTATTTGTACTGAACTGAGTATTTATGATTTAAAATGTACACTGAATGTGTAAAAAGTGGGTCCGTAAAAAATATTTGAATATAGAAGAACTATTTATATAAAATTAGAATGATAAAAGTAAATATTAATTATATATAATATATATAAATTGTAATTGGAAATTCTACATAAATTTAAAATTCAAAATCTTTCAAATCTTTTAAATTTTAGATTTTAAATCTTTCAATTTTTTTAAAAGTGAACAATATTGTGGGATTCTGTATAAATTGAAAATTCCATATATATTTCAAAAATTGAAAATCTATAATGAATAAATAAATAAATGAGAAACTCTAAAATTAATAAATTGAAAAATACAAAATATATAAAAATTGGAAATTTGAAATGGAGACACCACATTAAATATAGAATAGGTTGTTCACTAATGGTTTTATTAATATATAGATAAAATATAGTCAAGTGAGATCTTGTTGGATTCGTCTAATTCCATATATTTAGAATATCAAATTTGCATAATTTTTAATTGTATGGAATTTGAGTTATACAGATTAAAAATGTGCATTGGTTTGTGTGAAATATGAATATGTTGCATTTATTTATGAACGGAGGAAGTATAATTTTTAATAGAATAAAATATAAATAAGTTTCATATGACTACCTCCGTATTAAAATATTGTTGACCTGTGTAAATGTGCTAATATTTACAAACAGACTATCACTTAAAGTTTTATCATAGTTATACAATATAAAATATAGCCAAGTGTGATCTTGTTAGATTCGTCTCGTCGTGTAATTTTTAAATATAGAACTTTTAGAATTTTTACTTATACTGAACTTGAGTTATTAATGTTTTACACTGAACTGTGTGAAAAGTTTGTCCGTAAAAAATATTTGAATATGGAAGAAGTATTTATATACAATTAGAATGATATAAGTACATATTATTTATATATATTATATATAAATTGGAATTGACAATTCTATATAAATTTAAAATTCAAAATCTTTCAAATCTTTTTAAAGTTTAAATTTCAAATCGTTCAAATCTTTTTAAAAGTGAACAATATTGTGGGATTTCCATATAAATTGGAAGTCTAATATATTTCTAAATTTGAAAATCTATAATGAATAAATAAATAAATAATAAATGAGAAAATCTAAAATTAATAAATTAAAAAATGCAAAAATCTATAAAAATTAGAAATTGAAAATGGAGACACCACATTAAATGTAGCATAGGTTGTTCACTAATGCTTTTATTAATATATAGATTATTTTATGTAAAATAATTATTAGTTTGATCTTACATAGTTTTTAAAATATATAAAGATTTTCCCAGTATGTAAATAACTGTGAATAAAGTATGGCTCAAGTGCACAGATTTATATCTTACAACCTTATAATTATCCGGACATATTTAAAACAATTTTAAATTAATTTTAAAATAGGCTTAATCAGGTTGTTAGAATGCTTAAAACCTGGCATATTTAAATAAATAGGTCAGGCTCAGGCTTATAAAATAGGCCTATCGCAGGTAATAGGCCAGACTCAGGCCGTATAAAATCGAAATAGGCCTTGGCCGCACAAGCCTAAGACTAGCCCGACCTAGCCTATTTCCACTCCTAATTTTCATGTATGTATGACTCTAATAACATCTTAATTAATTAATTAATTAGTATATATATTACTCCCTTCGTTTTTTTGGGTTTGCACCATTGGGAACAGACACACATGTCGATGCATATTTTTAATGAGTAATAACTTATTGTACACAATTAAAAATTATAAAAAGTTGATATTCTAAAATTACAAGTTTAGACAAATCTAACAAGATCTCACTTGACTATGTTTTTTCTTCAATAACTATAATTAAAATTTGAGACAAAGTTAAACTATGAATAGTGCAAAAAACATCAATGTTGCAAACCTATAAAAATGGAGGGAGTATATAACTTAAAAAAAAAAAAAAAAAAGTGAATTAAAGGTAAACAATTAACCGCGTAAACTGAGGAAGCATATATAGGATAGATGGAATAATTCGTGTAATATGCCTACAGAACCCGAAACCTAGGAAAGGAAAAGTTCCATTTGATTAGGACAAATATGTAATTTTGGAGGGGAACAGTAATTGGTGGTGCTTTCACAATTTCATTGATGTAGATATTGACCATCCATCCATATGACCATATTCCAGATTCTGCCTCACCTATGTGTTTGTTTTCTCATGTCGTTTCATTCTTTCTTTATCACAACATGTCATATCACTAATTTACTATATGAAGTATATACTAACTAATGGAGTAATTAAGGTTTAAAGTTAATTTTTTTGTTTAATGTACCACACTAGTACAAATTAAAAGTGAACATTTAAAAGAAAATGAAGGGATTATTTATCAGAACCGAATTCTAGGGAGGTGCTTTTGGCTTTTGCTTCTGCCAAAAGCACTTCTAGTAGAAATTAGGTGTTTGTTTTGGCTTTTAAGAAAAAGCAAAAGCACCTCGAAAAGCGAAAAAAGTGCTTCTGGGAGAAGCAGCCCAGGGGGTGCTTCTCCCAAAAGCAGAAGCCAAAAGCACCTCGTAAAATGTGCAAGGACTTAAATACCCCAACTACTTAATATAAATTACACTATAAATATATCTTATTATCATATTAAGTAGCATGTCCTTTTTGGTAATTACCACACTCTAAAAGCACTTTTCATTTTTATTCATCCAAACATATTTTTTAGAAAAAGCCGATTTTCAAACATTCCATCCAAACACAAAAGTTACATGCTTTTGCTTTTGACTTCTGCTTCTGCTTTTACTTTTGGCTTCTGCTTTTTTCAAAAGCCAATCCAAACGGGCCCTAAAAGCCATTCCAAACACCCTCGTAGTAGCTTTAAAAAATAAGCTCCTAACTTATTATAGAGCAATTACAATTTTATTCCAATAATCAACTCACTACCCAATAGTCTACATAAATGTTTGTCCTTTTATTATCATTTCATACATTTTTTGACAGCTACAACTAGTTGTACAGAACACTTAAATAAAACTGACAGCTACAGCTCCCACAGCTCCCTACAGCTCCAGCTCGCAGCTACAGCTCTGCGTGCAGAACAGATCCGGATCATAAAATAAATTCATGTATATATAGTTAGTTAAGCGTGCATCACTTGCGAAAAATTAGACCGACAATTTATCATTGTTAATCTCATCTGTAATCAGTGTTTGAAAAGAACCTAATATATCTTGTCTGCAAATTTTTTCGTGTGTAGTTTAAGTACCGATGCTCTAAAATACAACCTCAAAGAAAACTGAACATATACGTCCGAAGTGTGGTTTAATAATTTATTTTATTTATTCGCTCTCCCAAAAAAAAAAAAAAATTGCGACATTTGCATGTTGTTTTGATGCATTTTATCAACGTATCTAGCTCGATGCAATGAACCTATAAAGATGTCTTAAACAATAAACATAGTAAACCTTTAGATTCCAAGAACACAAATTAAAAAAAAAATAAAATAAACAAAACGGATGAAACTTAATGTAGAAATTCATGGATGTGAGGCTCACACCAAAAACCAATTGGTAATAGGTAGAGATGCCCATGTCCATATAAGATACCATGTAGAAATTCATGGATGGGAGGTTCACAAGTCACACCTAAAACCAATTGGTAATAGGTAGAGAGTCTCATGTCCATATAAACAGGGAGATAACCCAACATATAACCGATGTGGGACTTCAACACTTAATCAAGGACCAGATACTTAAAAATGTTAATTATAAAGGTTTAAACCCCCTAAGATGTTCGACACCGAAAATCATAGTTTTAACCCTAAATTTATATTGGTTTTCTTTCTACTCCATACTGTTACTTATCAGAGAGTAAAAAAGGCAAACAAGAAAATTGACAAATAAAGTCGTAATCTGTATTTGGAATTGGTAAATAAATATACATAAATTGGAAAATGAAACGTCACTATACGTATGCTAATTTAGGATGTATAGCCCCATGACTGTTACGGGTCGTTTCGAGTTTTTGATGGATGACGTGTACCTGTCATATTTTTCAGTTAATTTACTCTCACCTCTTAGCTTATCTTCACAAATCTCTACTAAAACCGTGACCATATTTTCTTCTTATTAGTACTCTAATTAACAAGCATTCACCATACGATATACAGTGTATTACCAAAAAAATTATGGTTTTAAATGGACCTAAAATATGTCACTAAAATCATAGCTAATTGTCGTGAGAAATGAAAAAAATACATTATTTCACAAAAGGCATATTTTATGGTTAAAAGCGTCGCCAACCTTTTTTTTTTTAGGCAGCCAGTGTGTGATTTGTTCCCAATTGCCATTTAATCATTCTAAGATTTTTTTGACAGGGCTCGTGGTATCAAATTTCTGGCTTTCTTTGGAACTAGGCGATGGCGTGAGATTTCAATGTTGCCTTACTTTGCTTGTATGCTTAAACCTGGATCGTGTGTTGGACTTGCGTATTTGACCGATGACTCATCCTACATAGAATTCATAGTAGTGAAGAATAGAAATTTGATCATATGCATTTACATTTTGTTTCTTATTTAAAAAATTATTATCAATCAAAATAAAACAATAAATAATGGGAATAAAAAGAGTGGATAGAAGATCGATGTGGATCAAACTTCCAAAGGTTTGGAGGTGAATGTTTCACTACTAGGCCAAACCCCCTATTAAAGGTTGGGAGGTAAAGGTTTGTTTATTACTCCCTCCGACTTCCAAAGGTTTGGAGGTGAATGTTTCACTACTAGGCCAAACCCCCTATTAAAGGTTGGGAGGTAAAGGTTTGTTTATTACTCCCTCCGTCCTGTTATTTACGTCCCAAAATTTTTGGGCACGGTATTTATGTGGTGTTTGTTTAGTTTTGAAGTAAGAGTAGATTAGTATTTATAGTAGGGGTAAATTAGAGATTTATATGATGTGATAGTAGTAAGTTTGAAATTTTAATTGATTAATTAGTTGATGTAGTGTGATAGTTGTGAGTTGAATTTATTGGTGATAGTGAGTTTGAAATTTTAAATTATTTATTTATTAATGTGATGTGTGGAGTAGGTTGGAGTATTATTAGTTTAATTATTTTCTAAAATAGAAATGTGACAAAGGTATTGGAACAAACTAAAAAGGAAAGTGAGACATATATGGGGATGTTTGACAGTCAACGGATCCGCTAGCGGAAATCAGATTTGGAGAGAGAATTGTGAGAGAATATGTTTTTTTTAATCCGCTATATGCTAGCCAATATACTAACATTCAAACATACTATTAATGAGACGGAGGGAGCATTAGATTGACAAAAGTTTTTGGAAGCTGCATTTTAAATTCTTTCATAAAGGAAAGGTCCGTTACGACGAGAGTTAATAACTATAGCTTGTAAATAAGATAAGATACAGTATAAAGAGAAACTAGGAATAGTGTTTTTTTATGGCTAAACAGCCTATATATACTAGAGAATATAAAAAATATAAGTGGATTTGAGGGAATTCTAATAAGGGGTTTTTATTGTTAAATCCCTCCCCATTTAAGTTATTATTGTTAAATCCCCACATACCTTTCTTGTTATGTATTAGTACCTAATAGTGAAATACATACCTCTTTAATCCCCCTTGCAATAAAGAAATGGAATAACAAAAGAAATAATGAAGTTACATTTCTACCCTTACCTTTTGGAGGAAAAAGGTGGCCGGACAAGACATTTCATCATTACCTTTCTCCCTCCTTCTTTCATTACGCAGAAATGGGTTTAGAAATCCTCCATTCACTAGGTCGGTTTCTCTCCTTCACTTGGGAAGCTCCGTTCGCGCCAAATTCGTGAGTAAGAAGATGGAGGATGGCGCCCAAAAACGACGGTGAAGAGCTCGGTTTTGGAGATTGAAAAGGTTAGGGTTAGTTTCCACGTTTCCAGGCGTTCATAGATGGAATAGGGAGTGGGTTTCTGGTTCTGGGTGCTTTTAGAGGGAAGAGAGGAGGGTAAGGGTAAGGGCAAGGGTTTTGGAGAAGAATCTGGCGACACTCTTCATTCCGAGGAGAAGGGTTAGGGTGTTTTAGGAGGAATCGGTGGAGGAGAAGAAGTATGACGAGCTGTGGTGAAGAGCCACTCCATGGGGAAGAGATTATGCTTTTTTGTCATTACAATTCGGAGGTGAATCTTGTGCGATTTAAGGCTGTGGATCTTCTTCCGGACGTGTATGAAAAGTTGAGGGATAAATGGCCCGACGTATGTGCAACAAGAAATAGCTTACATTATGAGGTAAACGATGGAGGATACTCAATGGAACTCACCCACGACGCAGATGTAATGAGGATGGCAATGTTGAACAATGCTAGGGGGCTGTCCTTTGGCAAGATGAATGTGACGACGAAGGAAGCTGGCAGCAAAAGAATGAGGTACGTGTGGTGCTAAACGAACCCACTGTCGTGTCCAAACCCATGATTGTAGTGTTTTATTTTCTGAACATACATTGGTGCACACGGGAAATGATTGTGTTTGGAAGTAAAGGGGTATTTTTCTTTTGCATGCAACGATCACGATTGTTTCTACTGTTTTTATATATGGAATAGTGATTTAGTAAAGTGCCCTTGTATGTTATAGGTATTTGCGCAGTGTAATACATGTTTACGTACAGTGTCGTTTTTTTGTAGGCGAAGTTGTTGTTTTTGACTTGGTATGTTGTATTGGAATATTTATCACACACTGTATTCGTGCAGACATTGAGAAATGCGATTTGTTTGTGAATCAATGTTGTATACTGTTGTGGTATGTGTTGTGGCTGTGAGCGCTGATCTATTGATTGCAGGACGGATACGGAGGATGGTGATGAATGCGATAATGAGTTTGATGAGGAAGACAAGGAGGATGTAACAGTGTTGTGGGCTCACGCTTTTAAAGGGGAAGGACAAAAGTTTAAAAATGCGGATCAGTTTCGTAGGGTGCTCAAAAACCACTGTATTGCTGTCCGACGTGGGTTCCAATTTGTGAAGAATGATAGCGAGAAGGTGATCGTGATATGTTCGACGGAAGAATGTGGATGGCGAATTTATGCTTCCCACCGTAAATCAGATGAGTCATTCGCTATTCGCAAGTGCAATTTGAATCATACTTGTGGTGTGAACAATCTACAAGCGAGGGTACATCATAAGGCAAATGCAACATGGGTTGCATCCATCATCAAGGAGAAAGTGAGGCGAGACCCAAGCTATACACCCAACACAGCTGTGGATCACATTCAGGCAGCTTTCAAAATTCAAATTACCTATCGCACGGCCTGGACCGCGAAGGAGATTGCACTGAAGGAAATACATGGAGCTGATTTTGGTGCTTTTGACAAGATTAGGGGATTCTGCACTAGGTTGAAGTCGACGAACCCCGGCAGCGTTGCAGATTTGGAGGTGCATGAGGATACCGGGAAGTTTAGGCGGGTTTTCATAGCAATTGCAGCGTGCCTCGATGGGTTCAAAAGAGGTTGCCGGCCGCTTGTTGAGCTTGATGCGACACACATTAAGTCCAAGTGGAAAGGTTCAATATTGGGCGCTGTGGGCAAAGACGCAAACGGTAGGTTCATAACAATTGCATATGCAGGTACCCACCGACATTCTTTTTGTAGTTTATTGTATTACGGACGTGGTTTGGTATTTTAAACGTATACTTCGGTGTTTGAAGTATGCAGTCTTGTGTTTGTTATACCCTGAATCAGTTGTTTTATATTGACCATCAATGTTGTTTTTTAATGGATGAATTGCTTGGTTTATAGTTGCGGGGGGGGAGACTGATGAAAATTGGGACTGGTTCTGTCTAAAACTGAGGAGTGCAATTGACAGTGGCAATGAACGTGATCAATGGGGAGAGTTCACGTTTTTTAGCGATCGTCACTCCGGACTTATGAAAGCGATTCCAAGCGTGTTTAACGGGTGTAATCACTCCATATGCATACGGCACCTTGAGGACAACTTCAAAACGGAGGTGATAGTTGTTTCATATAGTTGTATGTTTGTTGTTCGGAGTTGTGTTTTTGGGACTTAGTGTCGTGTTTAATAGATTTCAGTTTGTGTGATTTCAGGTAATGAAAATGTACCCTTATAAGGATAAAACGAAATGGACAGGGGTATTGAAGGCTGCGGCTTACGCTGCTACCTATGAAGAGATGTGTGAACACCTGAATTCTATCCTCCAAGCAATGCCTCTATCTTCAACTTTCATTGCAAATTCGGAACCGCGACGTTGGGCAAATGCTGTGTTCCCGGGCAATAGATGGGGAGTGATGACCACTAACCTCATTGAGAGCTGGAATCCTGGGTGGTGAAACCGAGGAACCTGCCTCCGTATTCATTGCTTGATACAATTCGGATGCAAGTGATGAAGATGATGAATGAAAAGAGAGAGGAGGTGATAAGATGGAAGGAAAATTGTGTCCGAACCCGGAAAAGTTGTTGAGCCAATATTACATGGGATCTGGTGCGCTAGAGATTCAGCGGGCTGGTGGAGCGTTGTTCGAAGTACGTGAAAATAATAAAATACATGCTGTGGATGTTGAGAGGAGGACTTGTTCATGTGGATACTGGCAAATGCTGAAGTTGCCATGCAAACATGGATGTGCCGCGATCGAGGGAATGCAGGGTAATATTTATGACTATTGTGACCCATACTACTCCGTGGAATATTACAAGCGAACCTACGACGGTGTGATATATCCTCTCATGACGTCCACTGGAAATTGCGAAGAGGATGATGACGATGACAGTGCGTTTGTGCTGCCCTGGGATGTGAGGGTGCAACCGGGCCGTAGGAAGAAAAAGCGTATACCATCCTAAGTCCAGACAAGCAAGATTAAATGTGGCCTATGCCGACGACGGGGGCATAACCGCGCCACGTGCAAAGAGGCATACAAGTTCATTGCCTGAATGACAGTTGCACTTTTGCACAGTTTTTGCACACACGCTGCACTTTTGCACCTTTTTGAGCTGGTGTGGTGTTTAATACTGACTGGAGTGGTATTATTTTTGTCTGGTTTCATTGTTTGAAACGGTCCGTGTTCTGGATTGTTTCAAGATGTGATACCAATTTCATATTCAAATGTGGAATGACGTACTGTGAAGTGGACAGCTGTGTGTGGGTGTAATATTCTCTATGAAATGTTTTTTTTTATGGAATGTGGTTATTTTGTTGTATGCAAAGATGATATTTAACAGTGGTGACACTAGTGTTCAACGTGCACCCCGTTGGCAGAGTGATGTTTGTCGTTTTAACAGTGGTATTCCAGGTGCACATATGTAGTGTTAATATAATGAAATGTGTTGTTCGTGCACATAGGAATCCAGGTGTATGATTAACACCTTTTTGGATGTAACAGATATAACACATATATTTCCAAAGAACCCGGTGCACCTTGATACTACAACTAATAGGTAAATGGAAACAGGAAGGGTAAACCCTAACCCTAAACCCTAAACCCTAAACCCTAACCCTAACCCCCTAACACATATATTTACAAAGGATCCGGTGCACCTTGAACAACAAGTAAAAGGGATTTGGAAACGGTAAGGGTAATCCAGACGAAATGCGATTGTTCATCTAGTAGATGGAATCGATGAAACATACAATCCTAAGCTGTTACCATATTTGGAGGAAGATCAATGCTTAAACCCGATGAACCGGGTTCACCTAGGAATACAACGTGTTTGCACGTGGTTTTATAGATGGGAAGTTTCATCTAGCGATGAAACATACAGTGTGAATCCATGCAAAACCTAAGCTATAGGTGAATGTTATGAATGTTTGCAATCGAGTCCACATAGAACTATAGGTAAATGGGTTTTGGAAATGGGATTGTTCATCAAGTAGCTGGATTGGACGAAACATACAATCCTAAGCTATTTCCATTGTTCGAGGAAGATCAATGATTAAACACGATGAGTCGGGTTCACCTACAACTACAACGTGTTTGGTTCATGGGATGAGATACCACAGTTGGTATCAACAGCAACATACATACACTGTTTCACGCACCACCATACCACCGAATAACAACACACCTCTAAGCTAAAACACGATAGTCGCAAACAATGAAAATGTTGGGGTTGGACAGAAATGATGAGACCCACAGTGGTTCACATGGGTCTTGCCATGCAAACAACTACAATCTTCACCTTTTTTAAGTTAATAATTTTTTCTGCAATGTTTTTTTTTGGGATTTCACTAAGCTACCCTTAGCCTTCTATAGAATTCCTTGCTTAATTGGACATCATTAAAAACCAAATTTATAATTATATCCAGAAACACTTCACTTTAGCAGACAAAATGCTTCGGATCATTCACATGACAGAAGCTGATGTGAAACCACAGTTGTTATAGTGTTCAGTGAAACACCACATCTAGCCAGAATAACACAGACACAAAGCTCAGAAACACAACACGGAAAATATAAATCACTATTGTTCATTGGACACAGAGATATGCAGCATAACTTTATCATATTCAGAAACACTGCACTTGCAGAAGATGGGGCTCCACAGTCATCGTGATAATCAAATTTAGTGTGAAGCTTCTTGTTCTAATGTGGAGTCTAACACCACAAAAATATAAATATTCTGTCCACAACAACACATTCAAAAACAACACATCAATCCTTTGTAGGAGAAGGGTGGGCAGTAGGAGACTTTTCACTAATATCAGACGGAGATGGATCAGCTTTGGTTGGAGACTTGTCACCGTCATCGGGTGGCGTGGGATCAGTTCGGGTTGGAGACTTCTGAGCAGGAGCAATTGGAGGGGGATCAGCAGTGGTCGGAGAGTTCTGAGCAGGAGCAGGTGGATGTGGAGCAGCAGTGCTTGGAGAATTCTGAGCAGGTGGAGGGGGATCAGTACTGGTTGTAGCAGGGGCCTGAACAGGATCATGAGCCCGAAGTAATCTAAGCGCAATTTCGGCGCGATATCGATCGATATCCGCTGTCGCCTCCATATCCCAAAACTCATCAGTGTCCCGTAGAAAGGCCTCCGCCCACCACAACACATGCACCCCGCAGTCCACAGAGGTTTCAAGTTGCTGCCGACACATTTTTTTCTGCACCACGTGCTTCTCAATTTTAATATTGTGTCGGGTGCTCATGTAGTACCGGATGAAGTTGGTCTGAAAATAACACAGTTATATGATTAAACACAATAAGTAAGTACTTAAAAACAACGCATCAGCGCTATAAAACACAAGAGTTCAGTGGTAAAACACAACAACAGATACACTGAACAACAATTAACTGAAGCAGGAAATTTGCCAGAGGATTCAACTTACCACTCTAAGTGCCGCAGTTTGATACTTTGACGACCACATGGAATTGTACATCACAAGCTCCTTATTATCCAAGTCAATGATAATGAGGAACCAGTGGAACTTTATGCACACAGGCAGTGCGACAAACTGTATATCACGCTCGATGACGGATCCTAATGCTTCAAGCTCTGCCTTCCCTGGACCCCACAATTTCTCGAACAGATTCTCATATTGATTAGCAGTCATTGTGGTTTTCTGGTTCTTGTCGGAATACAGTTCTAAAATCCGTGACTGTAGTAGTACAAGTAAAAGGAAATTCAATGACTAGAATTGTCTGTGATTCTACAAACAACTAAAACAATCTAAGACATATGATTACCGTCGTGTACGCACTGACGAATCCCATCTCCTCGACAATTCCATTTGCAGCCCGAAACTTATCACTGCATAACAGTGCTAAGTAGGAACTAATTAGATCATTGTCCAAGGCTCCATAAAAAAGTAGCTCCAAAATGCTCGATGGCATGACCGCACATATACCCCTGCTCCATACATGTTTACTGAATATAACACGGTTCATCATAGTCAGAACATGAGAGTGGAGCAAAAAAACACAGCACTTGAACATAAACACACGACATAAGCTGAAACAAACACATAAATTCGAATCATCAACACCACAACAGCACAGAACGAGGTTCATTTACCTGCCCATCGGGTGGTCGATGAAATCCTCCACAAGTTTCCAATTGTCGGAGGAGAGACCTTGCCTTCCTGCATAGTCTATCCGTCCAACATACTTCCTTTGCTTTTCTAGTTCGGTGTCAACCGTCGGTGTTTCCTGCTCGTCTGCATCAACAACAGACTGATGCAAAAAAAAAACACAAAAGTCAGGAGCATATGCACCAAACAAACATATGCATTCTGAAATTTTTGTAAAAAACTGAACACATACCTCTTTCGTCTTCTTTTCAGGTTTTTTCCCCTTAACCTCTTTTCCCTTCTTCGTTGTCTTTTTGGCTGGTTTCTGGCTTGTCACTGGGGTCACGTAATCAGGTCCCTTTTCTTTCGCCTTTCGATCGGTACGTTGCCTTACATTACGTACAAGCGAAGAGTCCTTTGGAGGATCCTTTTTCCGTTTCCCCTTTTGCGCCGCTGCACATATGAACAGTGCACAATTAGAGATCTTGTAAATGAACAGGGACCAAATTTCTTCAGTAACTAACGGACCTATAGTACCTTTGCCTTGTTTCTCCCCCCTTCCTGTTTCGTTTAATGCATAATTTACAGCTTGTCCGACCATTAAATCCGTATCATCCTCTTCGAAGCTCCCATCACTTTTCTCCGATTTCTCTGCTTTTTCCTTGTCCTTCTCGCTCACCGTTGGGGTTGCAGCTTCCTCATCATCCGCTTCATTTCCACCATGTTCTGGTCCCTCACTGCTTGCTGTTGACCCGCTGTCAAAGCTCTCCTCATCCACATCCCTTGGTGATTGCAGTTTGGTCTACACCACATGCAATAAAACACAAATTTCAAATAATTTAACACTACAAAAATGCACAGGAAACAACACACTTTAGTAAACTCACTTGATCAAACAACAACACATCTTCGAGATAAAACACTACAGGTCATTACACATTACACAAAACACCACATTCAAAAACAACAACACCACATCAGGTCATTACACATTACCTCCGTTTTTTCATCAAACTTCTTTTCTTGATCCTCTTCATCTCCTTGCTTCCGGGGTTGCCTTCGCTGTTTTCGTTGAATGGGGAGCTCATCCACCAACCCTTCTGCACGCGGCACCACCACCTCTGCTGGTGTCTCCACCATGTCGACAGTAAACTTTCGCTCCCGAGGTGTGATGCCGAATGGCACTAGATCGAAATCCCTGAGTTTTTTCATATCTTCCCTGCACTGCTCCAACCGACCATGCTTACATTGCCAACAGACCATACGAGGGATGATCGGTTCAGACACCGGAGTGGCCATGAGGGGAAATCTCTCGTAGAACCAGGCCTGCATAGAAATATATCATGACGAGGGTAAACTTCTTCTAAGGCCAGAACAACAGTATTGTTTTTTAGCATGAGATTTGTGTTTTTTTAACAGTACACTGGTGTAAATCATGATGATGAATATTTTCAAAACACTTACCAGTACCCCTAACGTGCAGCCATTAATGTATACTTTCCCGCGACCAACAAAACTCCTCATTGCCTCCACCACATAACGATACACGGCATTGCCCCAAGCATACTCCCCCAATCTATTTAACTTGTCCACGTGATGGACAAGAAATTCAGGGAGTATGCCGGAGGATGTGGGAAACAGCACCGTATTGAATACAACCAACACAAACGCCCGGGCAAAGTCTTCCACATTTTCTGTCCCCGCCAAGTTTGTCATCAGCTCTATCAATTGTTTCCTTTTTATGTCGCTTGCCTTTTTCCCAAAGAACTTCTCTTTGAACTCCGATCTCTGGCAACACTTCGGGTGTACGTACACACCTTTGTCATGGAGGCCCACCACAACGGAGAATTCCCATGACCTGAAAGGCAGTACTATGCCATCCCCCAACACGAACACACACTTCTCAAAGTTGAAGCACTCTATGAGTGCTTGCAGCCGCGTGTTGCTGGTGTAGACACCCTCTGCCCTTGAAAGGTGGTGGAAGGGCGTCTCCCTTATCGCCATTTGTTGCTGCTCAGTGATGCGGTCTTCAATCTGTGCCAATGCATCACGAAGTACAGAAATCGAGCACCGTGTTACGAGGTCAGCAGGCTCCCTTTTTCCCTGGGTTCCCTTCCTCTCTTCCACTACATTTTCTTTTGCTTCATTTTCCTGTGACGGCTCAGTCACCACCCTCTCCTTTTGTGTTGCAGTTCCTTTTCTCTTCGGTGCCATTCTACTTTCATACAGACACACAAAAACACAACAGACTAAGAAAAATTAACAACAATCTGTCTATAAAACACCACAGTACACATGGAAAGACACAAACAAACACCATATCACAGTGAATACCTCAAAATCCATTAATCACAACATAAAACAACACATACACTTCTCGACACAGGTATGAACAAAAAATGAGCCTTTCCTACAAAAAAAACTACAAAACCACAGCTATCAACTCCTAAAACACCTTTAATCGCAATAAGACACAACACATACATAGAAAAACACAGTCTGTACAGAATCAACGTTTTCATGTGACTTTTATGGACAAAAAACAACACACATACATCTGTGAACCAAAACTCTTGTTGCCCCATCAATCATGCCATTTTCGCAACACTCTCAGAATACAGAACACCAATGTTTGCCTAAAAAACAACAAATTAACAACTAAACAAAAACACTTCCAAACACCTAAATTCCCCAAATTTCATAAACCCTACTCCCCAAAATCGCATCTACAAAAACACTTCCAAACACCAAAAATCCAAACCAAAACCATACAATCGAGGCCCTAAGCACAACCCTTTTCAATTGGTATTTCATAAACCCTAATCCCCAATTTCGCATCCACAAAAACTAATCCAAACACCTACAATCCCAACAAAAACACAATAATCCATGATCTAAGTACAAGAATCGCATCCGAAATCCGAAACACAATTCATTTTCGAGTACAGTGGTGGTATGGTGGAATACCTTTCTTCTCCGCTGCTTTCGCCGCCCTCGCCGCCGGACTCACACCCTTCGAACAACAAAACCTGCATTCGAACTCGACTCGCACCCTCTCTCCTTCGCAGCACAATGTGGAGCCCCTATTGATTTCTTTCGCCTGGAATGGTGTTTTTAGGTTGAAGTTTTGAATGGAATGTAGTGGGTTATCGGAGGGAGGAGTTGGAGGGAGGAGTTGGAGGCTGTGGGTTATTGGAGGGAGGAGTTGGAGTGTTGCAGCGGCGGTTTCGGGCTTCGTGTCCGACGTGACAGGGCCCTTGTGGAAAGACTTCTTAACCCTTACCCATGTGTTACAATTTTTTTTTCCAGAAGGTTATATTAGTCATTTCCCATTTTTATTTTCGAAAGAAAAGCAAAATTCTGACTGAGGGAGTTTAATTGAAGTATTAAAGTATGGAGGGAGCATTCAAGGTGTATTCTCTCCATGGGGGATTTAACTGGTATTTGCCGTTCTAATAATCATTATATAAAATTGAAAGCTCCAGTCGAATTCTAACGAACAATTATACAAAATTTAAAACTTTAGCTATTGTTACAAACTTTGATTTCTAAATGCTCCAACTATAAATTTAGCTGCAGTCGAATTCTAACAAAACAACTATACAAATTTATTAGCTCTTTTTTTTTTTTTTTGGAGGAGCCATTGGAGGCCTGGAAAGGGGTGGTGGGAGCCCAGGATAGGGAGCCGGTGGGAATCGAACCTACAACCTTCCGTTGGAAGTCAAGGAACTTAACCGCTTGAGCTAGGTCCTCATCCCATTAGCTCTTGATTGTAAGTCTCGTTAAAGTGAAATTAATAATTGAATTATTTAATTTTTATTTCCTTTTAACAAATATGTTCGAAAACTAATTTTGACTTATTATTACTAAATTATTTAAATTATATTTTCTGAAAATTAAAAGAATAAACTTTATTTTCTTAGGTGAATTAAGCCAGCTTCATAAACCTTTTTCAGGCTAAAGAATAATCTTTCAGGTTCGAATTTCAAACTTTTCTCAATAAATTAGTTTTTTTTAGGAGTCATTAAATGTCTGATAAATGGATGGTGGGAATCCATGCCACATAAATTAGAATGGAGAGGAATAGGAGGTCGGGTGGTGATTCAAACCCCCAACCTATAGGCAGGGGCGTTCCTGATATTTTAAGGGCCCTTGTAAAAATAACATAATAGGCCCTTGTAAAACTTCAACATTTTCTGGATTTCGTCGCCTCGTGTACCAGGTGACGAACAAGGCAATAAAATTCTTTCGTTGCCTTTCCTGAAAACTTTTGCAGTAATTGAAATTGTAAAAGAAATCAAATTTATCGCAATTTTTAGAGAAGAAAAATAAAAAAAATTATTTTTTTGTCATATTGATGGTGGAAACAAAAAAAAGTTCAATGAAGAAATAATATATACTATAGAAAAATAAAAAATTATTAACTCTAAAATAATTATTGGGCTCCATTTTAACTAGGGGCCCTAGGCCCATCTTAGCTAAGGTTGAGGAGGGTTCGTGGCTACCAGTGACGGTGGGACGCCACACTGATGCTATCTCGCATTTAATGTTTGCGGATGATTTGCTCTTATTCTCTCAAGCTTCCTTGGATAGTGCTCGATGTATGGACGAGGTTCTTTCTACTTTTGCTCGCCAAGCGGGGCTCCGGATGAATGTTAGTAAGTCTAGGGGTTTTGCTTCCGCGGCAGTCATCTCCACGAGAAAGCAGGAGTTGGCGGCCATCTTGGATATTACTTTTTGTGAAGACTTGGGAAAATATCTTGGTTTTCCCTTAATGCATGGTGCGGTGCGTAGTGATCATTTCGATTTCTTGGTTCAGATTATTAATCCAAGCTTGGTACATGGAAGCGTGGTCTTTTGAACAAAGCAGGACGGATGACACTCGCGCGTTAGGTCCTTGCCTCTATCCCCACGTATGTCATGCAGATTGCTTGGCTTCCTGCAGCGACTTGTGCTAGTATTGATCGTAATATACGGAATTTCATCTGGAAGGACTCTCGTGGGCGGGGACTCAATTTAGTAGCTTGGGATAAAATGGCCTTGCCACGGACGATGGGTGGCATGGGTTTACGGAAGAGCAGGGATATGAATGTCGCTATGCTTGGGAAAGTGGTGTTTGATTGTATACAAGCTTCTCCTAAGCCTTGGACTCGGTTGATTGTTGGTAAATATGGGTGTGCACCTGGCCGCTTTAGCCACCGTCCGGGGGCCTCGCCTGTATATCGTGCCATATGCAGAGCAGCACCTTTTCTTGTGGAGGGATGTCGATTACGGATTGGGAGTGGTACTAGCAACATATGGTACTCATCTTGGTTACGTGGAGACCCGATTGGCCCTCGTGTTCCATATGTCCATTATAATGATGTGGATATGTGTGTTAAGGATATATTTTGTGAGAATAGGTGGTGTTGGGAGAAGTTATATACGCCTATTCCGGATACTATCAAGGTGGAGGCTAGAGAGCATGGCCCGATTGTTTTGCATGAGAGTGTGCCGGATGCTTGGCGTTGGTTGGGGACGGCCTCTGGTAGTTATTCCGTAGCTTCGGGCTATGAGTGGCTCCTCAGTCAAAGGGGTTGTCGTCGGGATCCTTGTCGAGCGTGGGTGTGGCGGGTTCACTGTCCGGAGAAAGTGAAGGTGCTCTTGTGGCTTATGGTACATAATTCTCTTCCTACCAATGTCCTGCGCCATTCCAGGGGCTTGGCTTCCCAAGCGCTGTGCGTGATCTGTGGGCAAGGTGCGGAGGACATTTTCCATCTCTTCTTTACATGTGCGTGGGCGTCGGCTGTTTGGGGGGAAGCTCGGTTGTGGTTCTGGGTTGCGTGGAGGAGCGGTGCAACCTGGGATTGCCGAGCGGCTGCAGCAGATTTGTAGGGGCTGGACAGCCGTGCAGTGGGCAGCTCTTTGGAATATTTGGAGGGGTAGGAATATTGCTTGTATGCAGGGGGCGTCGACTAATGTGGATGAAGTAGTTCGCAAGGCTCTATGGCATGGGCAGGCTTTTGACCGTGTCTCTCCAGGCCGGGTGCGAGTAGGTGATGGTCGTTTGGTTCATTGGAATCCGAAGGCTCTGTCTGGTGTACTATTGCATGTGGATGGGAGTTCTCTTGGTAATCCGGGACTCGTGGGATTTGGTTGTGTCATCCGTACGGGGGATGGCCGGTGGGTTGAGGGTTGCTCGGGCTCTGTGGGGTTTGCTTCTAACATTGTGGCAGAGCTCCATGGGATATGGAATAGGATGAAGCGACTTCATGCTCTTGGGGTTACTCGTGCTCATTGCTTTTCGGATTCTTTGGTTGGTCTCAGTCTGATTTGTTCAGGGGTGGATGAGAAGCATTTTCTTGCGCCTTTACTTAAGTCTATTCGGGAGCTGCTAACGGCACATCCAGGTTATGTATGGCGCCATGTTTTGCGGGAGGGGAACATGGTTGCTGATTCCTTGGCCAAACGAGGGGCTCGATCAGAGAGTTTTTTCACTACATGGGCCTTTCCTCCTGATGATACCAAGGCTTGTTTGGCGGCGGATTATGCAGGAGTTTGGTTTCAGAGGGTTTAGCCTTCATCTTGTTTTCTATTTATCATTCCGTGTTCTTTTCTTTTTTCTTTTTCTGTAGCTTTTTTAGCTTTCTCCTTTGCCGACGCTTGAGCGTCACTGTTCACCGAAAAAAAAAAACTAGGGGCCCTAGGCGATTGCACTTCTCGCCGCCCCTCCGGAACGGCCCTGCCTATAGGTGGAAAGTGGGGGACTTGACCGCTAGGGTCAGTCCCCAACACCAAGAAATTAGAATTAAAATCATAGTATAAAATTTACTGGTAATTACCCCCTTTTATATGTAGTACTACTATTTAATACTAATATAAATTCAATCTTAGTCTTGTGGTTGTAGTCCATCTAATTAACAACCACGGAACTGAACCGGAGATACGCCTACTTGCCTACTTGTAAAAATGTAACGGACGAGTGACGACACAGTGACAAAGGCGGCCAAAGAACGAAATCTGAAAAACTACGTAATTACATCGACCCACATTTACTATTTAATTTCACCTTTACTTTTTCGTTTTTATCTCTACAAAATAGGAGTACTTCAAGTATACAAGTATATATTCCCAGAATCTCTCCAAAAAATATTTTTTTGTTCCATTTCTACTACTACTACTGCTATATGTGTTTGCAATCACAATTCACAAACTACCTCAAGAGGCTCCAGGATTCCAGAAACATCTTACCTCTAATCCTCCAAACCCCCTCACCCCTCTCCGCACTCGTACGCACACACGCATACCGATTTTGCTCAATTTTTGCCAGCAAACGCCACCTACTTGCATATATACACGCCTGGAGGATTAATGGCGGGAAATGATTGGATTAACAGCTATTTGGAGGCGATTCTCGATGTCGGCCCCGGGATCGATGACGCCAAGTCGTCTTTGCTGCTCAGGGAGAGGGGCAGGTTCAGTCCTACTAGATATTTCGTTGAGGAGGTGATTACGGGATTTGATGAAACCGATCTGCATCGTTCCTGGGCCCGAGTACGTCTTTCTGCTATGTTTTTGTTGTAAATTTTTTTTTTTTTTCTTCTGTGGTGTCTGAAGATGATCTTTTTGTGATTTTGCGCGTCTGTGTATGCTGTTTCAATGGAATTTGCAGGCGCAAGCGACGCGGAGTCCGCTGGAGAGGAACACGAGGCTGGAAAATATTTGCTGGCGGATTTGGAATTTGGCTCGCCAGAAAAAGCAGGTCTTTTTGGTTTTTTTCATTTTGTGCATCTTTTTGTTGATTGGGTTTCTGGCGAAGGATGTGATTATAATAGTTTTTGTTTTCTTTATGTATCTTCTTTGTTTTATCTTTCTCTCGTCTTGAAGATTGAGTGATGTCTGGCCGATTTTGATGCTCTGAAGTTCTTAATTTTTTTAAATGTTGAAATTGGTTTGAAACTATTATTGGCATCTGATCAGTCATATATTTTGACCGTGGATTTTATTGTGGAAAATGCTAAGACAAGTTTTGACTCGATCACTTCAAAAGATGATAAAATCAGGGGGCCAAGTATTACTGTTTGAAACTAATGGCGAGATTCTTTGTTTCTTATTAATTTATTACTTGTTGATGCAATTTGGAACACATTTACATTTAGATACCGGCGATTAAAAATGGGAGGTGAATATGCTATTTTTGTGTGCGAATAGCTAAAATATTTTAAAACAAGCAATGGATATTACTAAATGGATTTGAATTAGTGTTTAGACAGTGAGAGACTTTTAGTATTTTTCTTACTTTGACAAGGAAAAATAAGTGAGTTTAAGAATTTGATTATCTATGTTTACTTTTCATGCGTCATTTGTCATTTGTGATCTCTCATATCGCCTGGTCCTAGGGTAAGCTGCTAGATGTCCGTGAAACCTGGAAAAAAATATCTCACTAAATTCTGTGTGATGAAAGATATCCTTTATATTCCTGCAATAATTGGTAGCCACTTGGATCCGATAGCTAGATGATAAGCAAATTTTCTGTTGTATCCATCCACAGATTCAAGTTCATCAGATTCAAATTATTTTCCAGTTAAAATTTTTGCCGGTAACTGTAGTTGTGAGTACTGTACCATGTGTAAGGAAGCTTTCAGTGGAACAGGTCTCGGCGTTCTTCATGCATTCTGATCTGCGATGTCCCAATTTCCTCTTCATTTTTTTCTTTTTTCTTTTTCCCCTCCACTTTGGCTCTTGACAAAGTGTAAGCGTACTAATGGAACCACAAATCTACAACATAGAATAGTGCTACTATGAAATGGCTGTCACTAGTCACTAATTCTTTGTGCCTAAAATGTTATAATTATGATTGAATTATGAAATTTCTTTGTAGTTTCTACATCTTGCGAGATAATTTAATTCAGTGTTGGTGTGTTAGTAAGTTTATCAGCTATAGATCAGAATCTCAAATTTAATTGCCAACTGGCATTGGACTACATATTCCAAAACTAGCAACTGATGTACCCTTTATTTGGTTTTTAATATTCAGGCTGATTATAGCATGCCATTTTTACTTTGGCATGATAAACTTATTCATAATTGTAAATTTTATTGACATCAATACATCAATGCTCTGTCTGATGAATGACTAATTGATCGTCTAGCTTGAGGGAGAGGAGGCACAGAGGAATGCTAAACGCCGGCTTGAACGTGAAAGAGGTCGCAGGGAAGCAGTTGCTGATATGTCTGAAGACCTCTCTGAGGGTGAGAAGGGTGATATTGTTGTTGATCTTTCATCTCATGGGGAAAGCAACAGAGGTCGATTACCTAGGATTAGTTCAGTTGATACCATGGAGACCTGGGCTAGTCAGCAAAAGGGAAAGAAGTTGTACATAGTATTAATAAGGTGTGATAACGTTTATGATCTGTTTTACTCCTATGAAGTTTCAGCATAGTTTATTAATGAAATAATTCTAAAATCAATCTACGTAAACACTGGAACACCAATGCCTATTCATACAAAGGTCACATGATAACATGAAGATGTGACATTCTTTAATTTGATCCGTCTGCTAAAGGATTCTCATACACACAACAAATTTGATTGCATACTGTCTTGACATTAGAATTTTTCAGCATTCATGGTTTGATACGAGGTGAAAACATGGAGCTTGGTCGTGATTCTGATACAGGAGGCCAGGTAGGGGTTATTCTGAGAAATTTTCATATTTTCTTTTCTGATTATCTGTATGTCAATATAAAATTTCTTCAATGTTTACTTGGTCACTCAAAGACTTTTGTCAACGTAAAGATGATTTCCTTTTATGTTTCTACATGGGCAGGTGAAATATGTTGTTGAATTAGCAAGGGCCTTAGGTTCGATGCCAGGTGTCTATCGTGTTGATTTACTTACTAGGCAAGTGTCATCACCAGAAGTAGACTGGAGTTATGGTGAACCCACAGAGATGCTGCCTCCACGAAATTCGGAGGGTTTGGAGGAGGAAATGGGAGAGAGTAGTGGTTCTTACATAATTCGCATTCCCTTTGGACCAAAAGATAAATATATTCCAAAAGAACTACTTTGGCCACACATTCCTGAATTCGTTGATGGTGCCCTCAGCCACATTATACACATGTCAAAGGTTCTTGGTGACCAAATTGGTAATGGACATCCGGTGTGGCCTTCTGCTATTCATGGGCATTATGCAGATGCAGGCGACTCTGCTGCGCTATTATCTGGTGCTTTGAATGTTCCAATGCTTTTCACTGGCCACTCACTGGGTCGTGATAAGCTGGAACAACTTCTTAGACAAGGTCGATTGTCTAGGGATGAGATCAATTCTACCTACAAAATAATGCGAAGAATAGAGGCAGAAGAGTTGACCCTTGATGCTTCTGAAATAGTCATTACGAGCACAAGACAGGAAATAGAGGAGCAGTGGCGTTTGTATGATGGGTTTGATCCAATACTAGAGCGTAAGCTTCGTGCTAGAATAAAGCGTAACGTGAGCTGTTATGGAAGGTTCATGCCTCGCATGGTTGTAAGTACACTATTATAATTTTGGAATGCAAAAGTGGCCATGCAATCAATTTTTCTTATGATTGAAATCTTTTCAAGTCAGGTGTCTTTGCAACTTCATTATTTTTGCCTTATTCAATATTTTTCACACAATTTTGTGTCTGAGCAGATTTTTGTGACCATGCTGATTGAATTAAAATATCGTCTGTGAGATCAATGTGACATTAGCTTGATTAAACCATCCATTGCCACCTCAACTCCTTGAGCTTTTAGCCTTCAGAAAAAAATATATTATCCCTCTTTCTACTGTATTACATTATTTGTCATAATGTGCTTTGAACCATTACTTTTCTTGCTCTGTTTTGTGATAATTTCTTGTGCCTTAACCTACCATCCGCCACAATTTGGCACATTCCTTTTAGTTTCAATATGTTTAATGCATTTGTACTTGCAGGTAATTCCGCCTGGAATGGAATTTCATCACATAGTTCCGCATGACGGAGACATGGATAGTGAAACTGAAACAAATGAAAATGGGTCTCCTGATCCTCCAATCTGGACTGAGGTTAAACTATCTCATTTTCCCTAAATTACCATTTGGAGGTGACATATTTAAAGATATATGTCGATTGACTTCTGATATACCACCTGTATTGGGTAATGCAGGTAATGCGCTTCTTTTCAAATCCTAGGAAGCCTATGATTCTTGCACTTGCCAGGCCCGATCCCAAGAAAAACCTGACCACTTTAGTCAAAGCATTTGGTGAATGCCGACCGCTAAGGGAGCTTGCTAATCTTGTGAGTAACAAATATTTCATTTTGCAGTGAATTATCTTTTGCTGAATCGGTGTGTTCCCTTTCCATTCTTGCAGACCTTAATAATGGGCAATCGAGATACTATTGATGAAATGTCTGGTACAAATGCATCAGTTCTTCTATCTATTCTCAAGTTGATTGATACGTATGATCTCTATGGCCAAGTTGCATATCCCAAACATCACAAGCAATCCGACGTCCCTGACATCTACCGTTTAGCTGCTAAAACCAAGGTATTTTCTTGTTCAAAGCTGTGTATGGATGAGCTAACCATATTGCAAACTGTTCTTGGTTTTCAGTGTCAATATTCCTGGTTCAACTTGTTGGCTGAATTAATTGATATCAATAAATTACCATATGCTTCAACGCTCTCTCTGTTCTTGAAAAAACTATTGGAATGGATAAGTGCCTCTTGGAATGAAATTTCCTTTTTCAGGAAGTGGTTTTGTTTACAATGTTGAAGATGTAACCGTTATCAGATCTTGCCAGCATCCTGTTATGTATCTAGTTATCTTTGTTTCTCTTTTGACATAACTCTAGAAGTTTGGAGTTTTAAGCTTTAATATTCATATCTGTTGTCATGCATGCCAATGTCAGTGTTTGGATCCCCACACAAGCATTCTTGCATAACCTTTTTGTCTTTTGTTTTTTAAAGGTTCAGTCGATTTTGAAATTGAGGTACCATACTATTCTGTAGGGGCATGAGAGTTATAATAATCAAAGTTCATAGGTAGAGCACAAAAAAAATAAAAAAAAGATGAATAGCACTCAATAGGAGTACTAAACATACTAGTTGCTTTGAAATCTTTTTTTAGTTATATATATCTAGTGGTTTTGGTTGACAATGGATATGATTTTGGCTAGTGTCTGTATGTGGGAAATTGCATTCTAGTTCATGGTTTGATAAGTGAGATGCATTGTTTTTTTCAATCCCTTCTATATATATTTTACAAAGTTGCATGCGTGCTTCTTATGTTATAACGCTATATACATGATTGATATGTTTTGACAGGGAGTTTTCATAAACCCAGCTTTCATTGAGCCTTTCGGGCTCACACTTATTGAGGTATGTCTGTTAGCTACCTGAATATTGAGTTCGGAACTTTGAATTGTGCAACTCTGCTCAGGCTGACCATTATTGTTATCCAATTTTTGACAGGCAGCAGCACATGGCTTGCCTATTGTTGCTACAAAAAATGGAGGTCCTGTAGACATACACAGGGTATTTCTACTTTTTCCCTCCCTCGGAATATAATGATGTCATTGGGTTATTTAATTGCTTCTGTCCCCCAAAGGATTAATTTTATATGTGTCACACAGGTACTCGACAATGGTCTTCTAGTTGATCCTCATGATCAGCAGTCTATAGCTGATGCTCTTCTGAAACTTGTTGCTGATAAGCAGCTCTGGACAAAATGTAGAGCGAATGGATTAAAAAATATCCACCTATTTTCATGGCCGGAACATTGTAAATCATATCTCTCTAAAATAGCAGCATGCAAACCACGACAGCCTCGTTGGTTGAGGAATGATGATGATGATGAAAATTCAGAATCAGATTCGCCGAGTGACTCATTGAGAGACATGCAGGATATATCTTTGAACTTAAAGTTCTCCTTTGACACAGACAAAAATGAGAGCAAAGAAAGTGCTGATGGATCCTCAGATCCAGATGATCGTAAAAGCAAGATAGAGAGTGCAGTTTTAGCATGGTCCAAGGGCATTGGAAAGAGTGTTCAGAGATCTGGTAGTGCAGATAAAGGAGATCCAAGTGCTGGTAAATTCCCAGCTTTGAGGAGGAGGAAATGCATTTTTGTTATTGCTATTGACTGTGATGCAAGAGCTGGCCTTTCAGATAGTGTTAAGAAGATCTTTGAGTCGTATGAGAAGGAGAGGACAGAAGGCTTGGTTGGATTTATACTGGCCACATCCTTTAATATCTCAGAAATTCGCACATTCCTGATTTCTGAAGGACTAAATGCCACAGACTTTGATGCATTCATTTGTAATAGTGGTGGTGATCTTTATTATTCATCCCTTCACTCAGAAAAGAATCCATTTGTGGTGGACTTATACTACCATTCTCAAATTGAATACCGATGGGGTGGTGAAGGGTTGAGGAAAACTTTAGTTCGTTGGGCTAATTCTATAACAGATAAGAAGGCAGAAAAGGAGGAGCATGTTGTTGTTGAAGATGAAGAAACTTCTGCTGATTACTGCTATTCATTTAAAGTTCTAAAGCCTGGATTGGTATACTTTTTTGCCATGCATATTGTTTGTGGTTTTTTGTTTTTGTTTTGTTTTGTTTTTTTTGTTTTTTTTTTTAATATTTTTTTCTCTATATTGTGCTTAGATTACTGTAGAGCATCATGAAATCTGCTGCCGAATGTTTTATGACTTTGGGGTCTTGTGTTTTTGTGCTCTCTTCTCTTTTGCTGGTTTGAGTCATTCATGACTGCGAGCATGCCAGGCATTTAACTCAGATATAAACCGTTTTCTGTTTTTATGTTATCTGTGTCTTTTTTGGTATTGCAGATCCCTCCTGTAAGGGAAGTAAGAAAGTTGATGAGGATTCAGGCCCTTCGTTGTCATGTTGTCTATTGTCAAAATGGAAGCAAGATCAATGTAATTCCAGTTCTTGCATCGCGGTCTCAAGCTCTCAGGTACAGTTTTTTTTTTTTTTTTTTTTTTTTTTTTTTTTTTTTTTTTTCCAATTAATAATCTCCCCCCTTTTAACCAAGATTTCTCCAAAAAAAAAAAAAGTAACCAAGAGTTGAAATAAGACTTTTCCTTCACTTGCTGCCCCTGGTCCCGGATATTCCTCCATATGGTTTCAAGCATATCAAGCCTGTGGATTACCCTATTCTAACATGGAAAACATGCTCATCAGGTATCTGTATCTCCGGTGGGGTATGGATCTATCCAAAGTGGTGGTTTTTGTTGGGGAAAGTGGGGATACCGACTATGAAGGTTTGCTGGGCGGCGTCCACAAGTCTGTGATACTAAGTGGAGTTTGTCCCAGTGCAAGCTCACAGCTCCATGCTAATAGGAGTTATCCCCTGACCGATGTAGTGTATTACGACAGTCCAAATATTGCTAGAACCCCTGAAGGATGCAGCAGCTCTGATCTGCGCACCACATTGGAGCAACTTCACCTCCTCTAATTGGTCCGCGTCATCATTGATGTTGGGAGCAGTTCAAATGCTTGGGTTGGATGATGCATCCGTGTACATGCTGCGGGAGTGTGTAATAATGTTTTTATATTTTGGTATTTGTGCTTTTTCAAGGGACTACTAGTGTTGTCTGTGGCGTTCGGGGGAGCTGTCCCTAATCTCTATACCTACCCCATGAGTATGATAAAAATGCTGTCTAAAGCAAAAGCTCGATTGCAGATTTGGGGAGTTGTCTTGAAGAGTTTGAACAAGGCATGATTTTTGCTTCTGTAATCTGAGCAAAACAATTGATGTAGTATCTGTTTCACTGTTTAATAAATGAATGTCAATTTATACCATTACCATACATTCATAGTTTATTGTTTATACATAAATTCAACTTCTTCCCCCTCATTTTTATGTATGTGGCACCCCAATGGGAAATGCAGGGTGAATTGAAGATGCTCTAATATTTTGGACACGACTCATTAACTAGCTGTACATACTGTTTTCATGTTCATGCGACAACAAACTAAGATTTAATAGTCATGGATACACACACAAAAGCTGACAAACACTCCTACCACTGCTACTACACATATATAGGTAAGTAACTAATCACAAGTGCTAGCTCCTTAATACGATCAGACCCAAGTGCCCTTGAGCAAAGGGCGTGTGCTAACCGATGATGATTCCCCAAATGTGTTCAGCAGATCAGAGCATTCATCGTCGGTCTTCAAGCCCACGCCGAGTTCTTGCTCAATATCATCCGAAGCTGCTATCAGAAGAAACTCACATCCTTCATAGTTTAGGAAATCCGGCGGATCTGCAGGGTGATACCGGCCGTGCCCCATTGCCCCCTGCAGCCATGCCGGAAATGCTGCTTTCCTTTTGTTCCCCAATCCCCTGAACTCTCGTCCCGACTGCGGCTGCTCGGGGTTCTTTATCTGCAATAGGAAAGAGGCTTCCCGCGCTATATTCAGCGCTCTCTGAGGCTCCTCTTCTTCACCTTCCTGTGGATACTCCAGCTTGTACACTAAATGGGTGTGCATCTTACTGCTGCTGCTCCTCCCAGCAGGGTTGTGCCTCAGGATTGCATATACGCCTTCGCCTACGGCCCTCGCACTTGGCTGGTGGCGTTTGCCTCTTGTTGCAGTCTCGTAGTCCTCTGCTATATACACATTAGAAAAAAGAAGAATAGTTAATTTGAATTACAAGAATAATAATGGATATAATTATGAGTGAGGAGGAAAAATTGGTTCTTTAATTATTGCAATTACAATAGCACCTCCTTTGAGTGCATCTTTGATTTGCTGTACATTGGTGGTGACCATCTCCACGAAACCCCAATACGGTGTGCTCTTCCGGGAAGGATCCGGGAGGCTTTTACGGCCCATGATTATGAATCGAAGCAGCTCCTGTTGCTCAATATCCACTTGTTCGGTTCCATGCCCCCCGCCGCCGCCGCCGCCGCCCTGTGTCTGGCTGCCTTCTTTGCCGGAAGTGGATTCCTGTTTTTGTTCGAGGCGGTTCTCCCCGGAGCGCGGGTGCAGAATGACGTAGAGGCGTTGGACGTGTTGAGGTCCATGGGGATCTTCGTTGTCGACTTTAGGCCTGTAAAAGAAGAATATGTCTCCCCTTTCTTGAATCTCGACATCATGGATATGGGTGTCCGATCCCCTCTTGCTTTCCTCTCCCTCTTCATCACCTTGTCTCATCTTGCCCTTCGATCTCTACTTAAATCTCCTTCACAATAGCACTGTCTTCATCCGGCATGGACTTATTGCGCTAGTACTAATACTTACTAGGTAGAGTGTACCGAGGAATATACAGGAAAAGACAGGAGAAAGAGGAAGTCGGTGCTTCTTTCGGTGGGAAGAGCACTGTCAAACACGTGGTTACCCAATCCATACTGTGTGATAACTGATAAGTATATACTCCTTTTTTTTGAGTAAGCTTACATATATACTTTTACAGGAATAAATTGCAAGTTTTAATTTTTTATTGCTATTTATGATTACATGAAACAATATGTATTGGTCCACGTTAGTTAGTTTGTCATTAAGGAGTTGGAATTAGAAGAAAGGAGATGATGACTGATGATGAAGACGACAAGATCCTTGAACCAACCGCACTTATTAGCTATTACAATAAGTAGTACATGAATTAGCAAATGATCAAGACTTATATGCCTCATCAGCAATCCTCATTAGGTTCCAGTTACAAGAGGAAGACCAGTAATATCTTGAACAAACTTAAAAACCTTGTATCTATACATGGAACTAGAGTACATGAATGAAACCACGCCTGTGAAACCAGAAACAAAAGATATCATGAATCCCCACCAGAATGTTTCAACCAATGAAGAACTGCCCTCCTGATCATGCCTTGAACTCAAACTTGATGGAGGAGATTCAGAGCAACGTTTCTCCAACGGAGGCCCACACAACAGAGGGTTGCCCTCATAGCTGCTACTGTTAAATGTGCTGAATTGAGCTTTCATCTCCGGTGTTCTGCCCCACAGGTTGTTATAGGCCACTGAGAAGACACCCAGGGAGTTCAACTGTGTCAGCTCTGAGGGAATACTGCCACTTAGATTGTTGTGGGAGAGATCCAGGCTTTCTATTTCCTTCATGTTGCCAAACGTTGTGGGAATCGAGCTGGTTAACTGATTGTGGGACAAGTTTAGAGTATGAATTCCTGATAGGTATCCAAGCTCCTCTGGAATGCTCCCAACCAATTGATTCTCTGAAAGATCAATACCACTCATGTATCGCAAAATGCTCCCCCCTTTGTAGTTCTCAAATCTGTATTTTGTCATGAATTTAATTTCTTCTTCTACATCAGAAATCATGAAATTTACCACCAACATACGAATTACTGGGATTATGCTGTTGTAGTCGCGCATACTTGAAGAAGTAACTATAGGATGCTCAAATAAATCTACGCCGAAAGCATCATCAAAAGAGGATTTACTTCCAAAGGGGATTTGAGCTAAGCATGGTGGTATGAGGCCAACAAATTTATTTGCAGACAGATCGAGAATACTAATGTTTGTCAATTGACAAATTCCAGAAGAAATGCTACCCGTAAAACAATTGTTCTTCAATACAAGTACCCTCAAGTTGGACAATGAAGTTATCCAATCTGGGATCTCACCGGAGAACTGGTTATCTCTTACGTCCAACGTAACAAGGGAGACTGATTGAGACAGGACATGGGGCAACAATCCAGTGAAATTATTTTCATGAAAATGCAAGTACCTCAATGTTGTTAGATTGGCACAGGATGGGATGGAGTCCGTGAATTTATTTTGGGATAGGTCTAAAAAGCGTAGTTGGTTGAGTTTGCAAAAGCTGAGAGGTATTTGACCTTGAAAGGAATTGGCGGATAGGACTAGAGTGGTTAACTCTGTAAGATCTCCTAACCAATCAGGCAATTCACCAGAAATTGAGTTGTTGCTTATGTCCAAGAGACTTAAGTTGGTGTTGTTAACAAGTGCTCTCGGGAGTTGACCGGAAAACTGATTATTATCCAAATATAAAACTTGCAAGGAAGTGAGGTTTGAGTTCGGTGGAAGGAGAGGACCTTGCAATTTATTGTTGGATATCTTCAATATTTGCAGTGATGTGCATCCCATGGTAAAACTTTCTGGTATTTCTCCATGAAAGTGGTTGCTTGACAAGTCTAACCACACAAGATTTACCATGAGCCCTAGAGACGGGGGAATTGATCCACTGATCAAATTTGTTGACATGTTAACGTGCTCCAAATTCGGAAGAACAGAACCTATGAAGTCAGGAAGCGCTCCTTGGACTCGATTTCCAGATATATCAAGGCTATGCATATGTAGGTTCATTAGATCAGGATAAAGTAGCAATGGACCTGTAAGAAAATTGCCTCTAAGGCTCAGGAACTCCAAGTTTAAGTTATTTGTCAAGAGCCACGATGGAATGTTTCCCTTCATGCCATTGTTGCTCATATTGACAATCCTCAACTCATGCTGATGTACAAGGAATGTAGGTATGGCATGAGTTGGTTCGTTGAGTTTACAATTTGACAGCCGCAGAACTTTCAACTGAAACAGTGGAGTCCAAGGTGGATTTTCGGTGTCCACCTCTAACTCACTATTATGGTTATCAAGTTGAAAAACTTCCAGTTTGGAGTTGGAACTCAGCAAACTAAACGAAATGAATCCTTCAAAATGGTTATAGGAAAGAGATAAAAATTCCAGTGACTTGAGGTTTGAGAAAAGAGTCGATGGAATATTCCCATCAAGAAGGTTTTTAGAAAGTTCCAGGAGCTTTAGAGATGTCAAGTTGCTAAGACAAGGTGGGATGGATCCTGTCAGACTATTTCCGCTCAGATCTAGCTCTTCAAGATTCCTTAACATGCACAAACCTGTTGGAAGATAGATTAAAGATGAGCACAACAACATACACAATAATTTAACAAGTGCATCCGTCAAAATAAATGAATTGAGAAAAATGATACCAATTTCGCATTTTGTATTTAGGTGGGCCGGAGTGTCAATGTTGTGTTTCGAGTCGGTGAGTTGGGTGCGAGAAAAAATCTTTCAATCACAATCCGAAATAAACATGAATATAACAAACCCGAACAAGACGGCAAAAATTATTAGGTTGGGTTTGATATAGATTCAAAAATCCAATGTAACCTGAAAACTCAATCTAACCAGAAATTTAAAAGCATGAAAAAAATCCTAAAACTTTAAATTTAAACAATTCCAAAAAGCAAAATACGAATAAACAGCAAAATATGAATCCAGATAAATTTAAATGTGAAAGTTTCTAATAGCAATTAAGATATATTTATAATGTAACTCGATCCGAGTAGTTTTAAGTTGAAACGGGCTCGTGTTATTAGGTTTTGTTCAAAATTAACAACACCCCACATGGATGGATTCTTAATTTGTTCTGATAAGGAGACAAATTTAATAATAAAAAGACTCTACTCATCTAACTACAAACATAAATGGATATAGCAACACTTCCGACCCATTGTAAAAAGTAATAAAGAAAAAAAAAATGGAAAGAATTGAAAAATTTTATTTTAAGTTTTACTAGAACTAAAACACCTAAAAAAAATATAATTTTCAACAGTGGAATGAAGGTTGTTAATTTGAATTTTTAGATGTATATTTACAACTTTACTAGTAGTATACTACGTACCTTTCCGGTTTAAGCTGCCAGTAAGCTCGTTGGATGCCAGCGACAAGGCCTTCAAAGTTGTTAATTCACTTCTGAACGGGGGAATCTCACCATTTATGTTATTCCTCTTCAAAATCAATGTTTCCAAAGAAGTTAAACTTGTTAAATCTGAGGAGGCCATAGACACAAAGCACAATGAAATACGAATATACTTCAGCTCTTAATTAACATTGTTAAGCTTTAGTTTTTGGAAATTAATAAGTACCTTCAAACCGAGATAAATTTGTCAAAGTATTCCATCCAAGGTTTAAATACTTCAATGATTTCATTCCCTTCAAGAATGGTGGAAGCTCTTCAAGCCAATTGTAGCTTAAATCCAAGTGCTGTAACTTGGTTGAATATTTAAATTCTCCAATGAAACCTGTGAAGAAAAGAAAGAGTAATTAATCACATGTATGTGACACAAGAGAGCCAAGGGGCCGCCGGATATATATACAAAAGGGGGAAGAGATATTTGACCTCCTAAGCCATTCCCACTTAGGCTCAAATTCTGTAGGTGTTGAAATGGTAGAAATAACGACATATTCAAGTACCACGCTTCTTCAATATGCAGGGTGCCTTCGAGAAGAAGTTGGACAACGCGCTTAGAGTGGGAATCACAAGTGACATATTCCCATAAGCAGCAGTCCAACTCATCTTCTTCTTGTCCACCCCATGAACAAAACTTTTCACTGCCGTTTGGATAGCGGAAGGCATCTTTAATCTTAAGAAGCCCCATTCTCTCTTCTTCTGGGCACCCCAAGCAGCATCCATACCCGGCCTCATTTACAACTGCCATACAAAACAAAATTGCCCAACAAACCCTAATAATAATTGAGGAACTCATAATCATGCTCAACAAGAATTTTCAACTTAATTCAGAATCGCGCGATATTTCTTCATGACAAACCGGTCGGATAACTTGTGTTTATATATATTCACGGGGTATAGCTAGAGTTAGGGGTGGGCACGGTTCGGTTACCCGGAGTTTTTCAGGTATTTGTATTTGTATTTGAACCGGACAAATACTTAGATGAAGTATTTGTATTTGTAACCGGACTCCTCGGTTAACCGGGGGTTCGGTTTCAATTCGATTCAGCGGTTAAGCGATTCGGTTCGAATATTTTGTCTAAGCCTATTAAACTTTATAATCAAATATTCAGATCTTAATTCTTAACCTTTGCAGGTTTATTTTTGAGGTTATTACAATACAATAATAAAAAAAATCATATAACTCTCGATTTCGGTGGTTCCTTTTAGTGTTATCAAAAATATATTAATATATTTAAAACATCTTAGTGTAGTGTCTATTTCAATATTGAGTATTCTTAAGGGTAAAAAATCAATATAGGACATCTTTTTTTTTAATTATCTTTACTTTCTAATATTTATTTTATTGTATATTTAAATAATTTAATAAATAATGAAATATATTATTAATATATAATTATATACCATCAAATATGTATAATATATACAATATATAATTTTTAAAACACTATAAATATATTCGGTTCGGTTCGATTAATCGGGGAAAAAAATTAAAGTATTTGTATTTGTATTTGAACCGGGCAAATACTTAAATGAAGTATTTGTATTTGAACCGGTGTCCTCGGTTAACCGGAAATTCGGTTCGATTTCGATTCGATTTGGCGGTTCAGCGAATCGATTCGAATTTTTTGCCCAAGAGTTCCATGCATGTTGTCCAACTTGACTCCCGACATTTTTCCACCAAATTAAATGGAGTAAGTTAGTAGATATCAGTTATTGACAATAAATAGTACATCATAAATGCCCCTATTTAAATTATTTTTTTTAAAAAAACAATTACAATTTCTCTTGGACATCAATTTTTTAGTATGATTTTTTTTTTCTTTCTTCTACAATTCAATATAAATTATAAATTATGAAACGTTTTGCAAATATATTAAAACTAATTAAGAAATATTGAATACTTTTTTTTCAAAATTCTACATCAATCTGAAATATATTACTCCCTTCGTCCCACTAATTCCGTCACATTTTCCTTTTTAGTCCCTCCTATTACAATTGTCGCATTTCCCTTTTAGAAAATAATTAAATACTTTAATTACCAAACTCACCACCATCACATCACATTAATAAATAAATATATTAAAATTTCAAACATACAACTATCACATCACACATAAATAAATCAATTAAAAAATTCAAATACATTCCAATCACATCAAATAAATTCCTAATTTACCCCCATTTTAAACACTAATCTACCCATACGTTAAATACTATAACTACCACCATATAAAATACCGTACGTGCTAAAAAAAAAAAAAGGGACACTATTATATTAATTAGTAGGAGGGAGGGAGTATCATTTTAGCAGATATAAGCCATGAAAATCGCGTACCTATATAGGCGTTGAACTTGCTTGGCAGCATGATGCTGACAGTCAGGGGCGGATTTAGTTTAGGTCAAGGTGGGTCAATGACCCACCAAAAAAAAAAATAAATAAAAAATTAGTAGTAATAAATTTAATGTAATTAGGAATTAAGTTGTAATTTGAGATATTGTATGTGATGTTAATATTAATATTGCTATATTATAACATTATTTGATGTAATAAAGCTTCAATATTTGGTTCTTTAAATTTAAAATTCTATTTACTGTATTAAAATTAATTGTCATAATTATTGACAAGGTAAAATAATTAGATAGTCCTAGATTTCCATTCTTGGCAACATGTGATTGAATAATTTGGGATAAGTTTTATATATTCACTGTTTTTATATTAACATGTTTGTATATATTAGGGTTATTTTAGAAAATAATTAAATTAAAATTTAGATTTTGAAATTTAGAGTTTTGAATTAATGGTGAAAAATGGTTTTAAATTGAGATAATTTGGGTGATTGTATCAGTTATTGAGTTTAGAAGTTGCAGTTTGGAAAAGTAAAAATTGATAGATGTAATGTTTAATGTTAGATTCTACAGTAGAAATATTTATCATATACTACCTCCGTCTCAATATATTTGTTACGGATGGTTTTTTGGCACTATTCACTGTTTAACTTTGATTTGAGTTTTTATCATAGCTATGTAAGAAAAAACATAATCAAGTAAGATCTTGTTAGATTCGTCTAATCTTGTAGTTTTAGACAATTAACTTTTTATAACTTTTTGTTGTACACAATTTAAGTTATTAACCGTTAAAAATGTGTATTGACATACGTGCTGGGTGGATCCGTAACAAAAATAGTGAGACAGAGGAAGTATATATTATTTTTTTAGTATTTTCAAAAGTTAAACACTATCATTTATTTTTTCTAAATGCAACCAAGATATTTAAACAATAAATTTTGAAAGGTTAGAAGTATAAGGTTAGTTAATAAATTTACCTACCAAACTATAAATTCTGGATCCGCCACTGCTGACAGCCTGCTATAACTAGAAGTTTGGACACTAAATGCACTGAATTGATTAATTCAAAATTTCCAAGTAAACCGAGGACGACCGACGACGAAGACGAAGACCTGCCCAATAATGCCCATTATTGTACTGGTTGAGAAGGAAACGCTCACACTAATAAGGCGGCCAGCTAAGCTAATCACGGTATCATAAAAATATGGTGTAAGATGGCCAGAATAGTTTCATCATATGTCGAATCTGATTTTTTGTGGAAATATAAGTACTCCCTCCAATGGAGACCACTCATTTTGTCCTATTTTTACAGGTAATCTAATTGCCATAAGCCCCATAACTGTAAAAGAGAACAGAGGGCCTGACGACTTCTGAAGCGGCCTTAATGACTATTGGTGGTGTTGGCGAAACCAGCTTCATATAGACAGACAACCAAGATAAATGGTGCCAAAGGCACAGCATCCTCAGCCATCATGGCATCAACATAGTATCCCTAAACTCTACTAGTCTGTCTGGATTAAATGTTTTTACAAAAACCCATCAGACCCATTGACCCAACAGCTCGTGAATATTGAAAGAAAGAAAACTGTAAACAAGTACATAAGCAAATCAAGATACTACCTCTGTCCCATTCCAAATATCTTACTTACTATTTTTGGATGTCCCATTACAAATGTCTTCTTTCTATAAATAGAAATAATTTTCCCATCCAACAACTATGTGGACCCCATCATATACTCACAAACCAACTCTACCTTAATTCTCGTGCCCAACAGTAACAAGACACTTGGGGTGGGACGGAGGGAGTATTATTCTTACATGCCACATTATGTTCCAGCTGAAAGTGGAACACCAGTAATATCTTCAACGTAATAAAAAAGCTTGTATCTGTAGTTGGAACTATAGTTTGGACCATATATTTGGGACTTAAAAGTTCAATTAAACGCGGTTATGTTAAATTTAGGAGTTTTACCGATCCATGGTCCTCCGACACGGTTCACTATTAACCCGTCTACTCAATTAGTTATTGTGTAATAATAAGGGTTTCAATTTTCAAAGCTTTTTTGACTTGGTGTATAAACCAGTATGTAGTTCTTAGTATTTAGTATCAGGCGGAAAGCGCGTCGTCTTGTCTCAATGATCCGTCAATATGTGGAAATTGTAGGAAAGAAGCCCACCTTCTTCATTTATGATAGCTTGGCGAGCCTTAATTACTTGTGTCTGTAGAGTCTACCAGTCTGGCTTAAGTGTTTTTACAAAAACCCATCAGATCCAACAGCTCGTAAATACTGAAAGAAAGAAAACTGTAAGCATGTACGTTAGCAAATCAAGATATTACTGTTACATGCCACATTATTATGTTCCAGCAGAAAGTGGAACACCAGTAATATCTTCAACATAAAAAAAAAGAGCTTGTATCCGTAGTAGGAACTATAGTAGAGAAATGAAACTATGCCTGAGAAGGCTACAATGGAAAAGAAAATTCTCCCATAATTTTAAAAAAAATTTCAAAACGGTCCCACAAATATCGAATTAAACAAATACATCACATGCATAACTATCCTAATCATAGATAGGGCTGGGGAAAAATACCGAATATACCGCATACCGCACATATCGTGCCGAAAAAATACCGAGAATACCGAAATTTTCGGTATACCGTAATTTTCGGTACGGTATGATACCGTACCGTAGATTTCGGTACGGTAACGGTATAAATTTTTTTATACCGCGGTATACCGTTACCGTACCGAACTTCGGTATATACCGCGGTATCGGTGTCGGTATGTACCGATTCTTCGGTATGTCGGTATATACTGCGATACCAGTATATACCGTAAACCGATATGCTGGTATATAGAGAATATTCGGTATGTCGGTATATACCGTAATACTGGTATGTCGGTATATAGCGAATGTTCGGTATGTCGGTATATACCGTGATACCGGTATGCCGGTATGTACCGAAGGTTCGGTATACCGGTATATACCGAACATACCGAAATGTCGGTATGGCAACGGTATGAAAATATTTCATACCGAAAATTTCGGTATACCGAAGATCGGTATACCGAAATGTACGGTACGGCAACGGTATGAAAATTTTCATACCGTAAGGTTCGGTACGGTATACGGTACGGCGAAATTTTTTCGGTATACCGTACCGACCCACCCCTAATCATAGCCGAACCCGTCCCATAACTTTCATAATCATCGCCGAACGGCGATGATTATGATAGTTATGGGACGGATTTGTCTAATTCGATATTTGTGGGATAGTTTTAAAAATTGAAAAAACTTATGGGATTAAATGAGTTTTTTTTTTTTTTTTTTTTTTTTTTTAGCCTACAACAGAGGATATCATGAATCCCCACCAGAATTCTTTAACCAACGAACTATCCTCATGCGGCCTTGTTGGACTCGAGCTTGATCCAGGATATTCAAAGCAACCTTTCTCCTGCGGATGCCCACACAGCAGTGGGTTGTGTCAAATACTCAAGCAAGTAAATAATGGTATTTTCTCATTCAATAGAAGTTCAATGTTACAGAATGAGGAAACACCAACATATATAAGCAAAGAGGTAACAGGCCCAAACATAAGGCCCACAAGGGACAAGCCCAAAATACTAAAACCAAGATACTAAATACTACTAAGCCCACTAAGCCCAACTTTAGCTGCTGCCTTGAGCTCTGCTGTCTCGATCTCCACTGTCTTGATCTCTATACTCCACATCCCCCCCGCAAGATGAACCTTGCCACAGGTTCAACTTGGAACAATAGGCAAGAAAAACCTTCGAAGGAAGGCCCTTTGTGAACATATCAGCGAGCTGCTTGTTGGAAGGAACAAAGAGAGGATTGATGAAGCCTTGTTGATAGTAATCTCGGACATAGAGACATCCAATGTCAATGTGCTTAGTGCGTTCATGATGGAGCGGATTTTTCACCAACTGAATAGCAGAAGAGTTATCACAGAATATGGGAAAAGGAGATGGCAGAGGTATCTTCAACTCAGTGAACAAATTTCCAATCCAAAGTAGTTCAGCTGCAACAGCAGCTAAGCTCCTATACTCTGCCTCAGTAGAGCTCCTAGACACATAATTTTGTTTCTTTGTCTTCCATGCTATCAAGGAGTTCCCCAAGAAGATGCAGAAGCCAGATAAGGATTTTCGAGTTATGGGACAGTTACCCCAGTCAGCATCACAATATCCCTTAAGCTCAAGAGACAAACCATAAGGAAGAAAAGACCAATGGAAGGACAGTTGTGGAGGTATTGAAGAATTTGAACAACTCCTTGCCAGTGTTCTTCAGTAGGCTCCTGCATGTATTGGCTAAGTTGTTGGACGCTGTAGCAGATGTCTGGCCTAGAGAATCCAAGATACAATAGTTTGCCAATAGCTTTCCTATACAGATGAGGATCTTTAAACAAGACCCCATTATGCCCAAGAGTCTTGTGAGCAGGGCATGGTGAATGGACCTTTGGATTCTTGGGAACAGCAATTTCAGCAAGTAAATCAGAAGTGTACTTGGACTGTGTAATGGAGTAACCACCTGAGGATGTAGAGATTTCCAACCCAAGAAAGTAAGCTGCTTTCCCTAGATCCTTGATAGTAAATTTGTGATGTAAGCCAGACTTGACCTGAGAGATCTCCTCATGATCGGCTCCAGTGATGAGCATGTCATCAACATAGACAACAATAATCACAAGACCAAGAGAAGTAGTCTTGATGAAGACACACTGGTCACTGTAGGTTGGAGTGTAACCCAATTCCTTGAGGAATGAGGATAAGGCCCCATACCACTGCCGGGGAGCCTGTTTTAGGCCATAGAGGGATTTCTTCAATTTGCAAACTTGACCTTGCTGTGCTTGTAGGCCAGGGGGACAGTGCATGTAAATCTCTTCATCAAGAGAGCCATGGAGGAAAGCATTATTAATGTCAAGTTGAGACAAAGACCACTTGAAGGAGGCAGCCAGTGCAAAAAGGATTCTAACACTGCCAACCTCTGCAACAGAGGCAAAAGTGTCACTGTAATCTTCACCATATCTCTGACTGAACCCCTTGGCTACCAAACGAGCCTTGTACTTACTGATACTACCATCTGAGTTATGTTTCACACGAAAGATCCACTTGCATCCAATAGGATGCTTTCCTGCAGGCAATGTAACTACATCCCAAGTACCATTAGACTTTAAGGCATCTAACTCAGATTGTATAGCTAAGTCCCAATGAGGAATCCCATTAGCTTCAGCAAATGAATAAGGAACAAACTCTGGATCAAGGACAGATGAGCAATAATAATCATCAAATCTTGCTGGCCTCTTTATTACCCTTCGAGGTCTTGTTGACAAAATAGACTCAGGTACAGTTGCAAGTTGTGTTCCAGAAAAAGAAGAAGGACATTGCTCCATAGGAGATGGAGCAACTGAAGAAGAAGCTTCGAGGGAAGCTGCCTCAGAGGAGTGTGAATGCTGTGTCTCAGTGGGAGACACAGTAGAGATATCATGTAAGGTGTGACTCAATGGCTCAGTAGGAGCCAAAGGAGAAGGCATTATATTCTGAAGTGCAGTAGGCGCTTCAGTGGAGGGGGAAGTATTTGACTGAGTTGCAGTGGGCAACTCAGAGGAATGGGACATATATTGAATTGCAGTGGGCAATTCAGAGTCATTACAGGGTAAGGGACAGGAGGAGATGGTGTTGGAAGAGGGATTAGGGCAGGAGGTAGCAGGTTGAGATGCCACTTTGAGAGGGAAGATATCATCAAAAAATATGACATCTCTTGAAACATACACTTTCCTAGTTGCAAGATCAAGTATTTTGTAACCTTTCTGATTAGGAGCAACACCTAAGTGGATACCCTTTACACCTTTGGGATCCAATTTTCCTACATGAGGTCCTGCTACCTTCATGTAACACAAGCAACCAAAGGAGTGTAGGAGAGAGAGGTCAGGTTTTGTACCAAGAAGAATTTCACAGGGTGATTTCCAAGAGAGTGTTTTTGTGGGCAGACGGTTAATGAGATAGGTGGAGGTGAGTAAGGCATCCCCCCAATAGAGTTTAGACACACCTGAGGTAAGTAATAGAGACCTAGCCACTTGTATAAGGTGTTGGTGTTTTCTTTCTACCCGACCATTTTGCTGGGGTGTGTAAGTGCATGAGGTTTGGTGTATGATGCCATGACATTGGAATAAAGTGAGACATTTATGATTGCAGAACTCTGAGCCATTATCAGATCTAAGTATTTTGACAACACCATTATACTGATTTTTAATGAGGGAAAAGTATTGAGAAAGCAGAGTGGCTGTATCAGACTTGTGACTGAGGAGATAGATCCAGGTTGCCCTGGAGGCATCATCAACAATGGTTAACATGTATCGTGAGTTATTTCTATCACAAGGTGTAAATGGTCCCCACAAATCACAATGTATGAGATCAAAAGGAAGAGAAGCATGAGATGAACTTACTGGAAAAGGTAATCTATGTGCTTTAGAAATGTAACAGATATCACAAGGCAAATCAGGTGTTTTATTGGACAATAATCCCATATGAGACATTACAGTATAAGAGGGATGACCTAATTTGTAATGCCAAAGCAAATCTGATTTAGTATTATCTGAGACAATGGAACTAATAGTAGGAAATGGAGCTGGCTTACTGATGGAATTGATCTTAACAGTGTAGATGTTGTTATGCAATGGAGCTCTAAGAATGGAACTTCTAGTTTTCTGGTCCTGCACGGTGCAACAAAGGGGATCAATAACAGCAATGCACTTTAAGTCATGAATCAGTTGACTTATGGACAGAAGATTAAGAATGACCCCTGGAACATAATGGACATTAGGAATTAAGAGTCCATTTACTTTAACAGAACCAATGTGTGAGGGAGATTTTAAGGAGCCATCTGGCAGAACAAGTGTTTTAAATGAAGTGAAAGGCTGAGGGTCAATGAGGTAAGATAAGTTGGAGCACAAATGACAACTAGCACCAGAATCTAGAAGCCAACAATCATTCAAAGAGTGAGATGTAATAAGAGAGCTACCTGCCATTTTGATAGCACCTCCAACACAGTCGAATGGAGTGATGGTGGTTTGGCTCTTCAACAGCTTCTCCATCAGATCTTCAAGCTTTGAGAGTCTTGCTGAATCTGTGACATTATCAGTAGTACTTCCTTTTTCTGAAACTACTCCAGCAACTGTGCCAACCGAGGGCCTTCCTTTTCCCTTTTCATTCAATGCCTTGTACCAGTCAGGTACAATTCCAGTGAGCTGGAAACAATTAGCTCTAGTGTGCCCCTTCCTCTTACAATGATCACACACAGCAGATTTGTTGGCCAATTGAAAACACTTCTCTCTGGTGTGCCCGACCTTTTTGCAGTAAGTACACACTATGGTTCCACGTTTATCAGGATTAACTTTGTCAACAGAGGCAAGAACAAAACCAGTGGAGTTAGCATCATTTGCAGTTTCAACAGATCCTTTTTGAACTTCAATACTCCATACCATACCATGAGCCTTACAAATAGATGGTAAAGGACTCATAAGCAGGATCTGGTTCCCAACGTGTGAAAACTCATCATTCAGTCCCATAACATATTGAACAACTAAATCGTATTCATCTGAGTCATTCAAAGCCTTTAGAGTCTCTGAGCTACAGCTAATAGGGAAAGGCTTCAATGCTCTAAGATCACGCCAAGTAGTTTTCAAATCACCATAGTAAGAAGTTACTAACCTATTCCCCTGAGTTAGATTAGCTAACTTCCTCTTCAGAATAAGCACCTGAGGACCTCCAGTTTGGCCATAGCACTCAGCAAGCTCTTCCCAAAGTCCTTGAGCAGTTTCAATGTGCACAAGTTGTCGAGCAACCTCAGGCGACAAAGAGTTCCTTATCCAGCTCTGGATCAGGCAATCAACACAGATCCACAAATCATAGTTAGGATCATCCTCAGCAGGCTTAGGAAACTCACCAGTGAGAAACTTCTCTTTTGACTTGATCCTCAAGGCATTTCGAACAGCAACTCGCCAGAAAGTCCAATTGCTACCATCGAACAGAATTGGAGACAATTGGAGGTGTGGTTGATCAGCAGTGGTGAGATGAAGTTCCTTGCACACCGGAATAGTGTTGCTAGTGTTACCAGAATTACTAGCATCACTGGTGACTTCAGTTTCATTGGTAACCGCCATTAGAACGATGAGAAACTCGAAAATTGAGGTAGAACGAGCTGAGATAGAGCTCGAGATGATCGAAAAAGATCGGAAAACAAGGTAGGAATGTAGAATTTGAAGCAATCGAAGGAATCGAATGGATCAACCGCGCTCTGATACCATGTCAAATACTCAGGCAAGTAAATAATGGTATTTTCTCATTCAATAGAAGTTCGAATGTTACAGAATGAGGAAACACCAACATATATAAGCAAGAGGTAACAGGCCCAAGCATAAGGCCCACAAGGGACAAGCCCAAAATACTAAAACCAAGATACTAAATACTACTAAGCCCACTAAGCCCAACTTTAGCTGCTGCCTTGAGCTCTGCTGTCTCGATCTCCACTGTATTGATCTCTATACTCCACAGGTTGCCCTCAAAGCAGTGGCGGATCTAGAAAAAAATTTAAGCGGGGTCACAAAAATAATAATTTAAAATTAAATATATTAAATATAATATTTAAATTTAAATATATTAAATATAATAATCAAAACATACCTCTTATAAATACTCTCTACGGTCTTTCATACTTTGGATTGATTAGTAAGAGCTTCATTCATAACATTGAGGAGAGTTTCTTTCTCTATAGCACAAATAAGAGAATCGTTGATAAAAAAAATCATCACCCATTCGATTTCGCAAATCAGATTTCACAAGTTTTGGGGTCCCCACAAAAATTTAAGCGGGTGCACTAAACTACGCATAAATATTTTTTACCTTACAACACAAATTTAAGCGGTGTCCCGTGCCCCCGGTAGGCCACATGTGCATCCGCCCCTGCCTCAAAGCTGCTTTTTTTTTGTTAAATGTGCATCCGCCACATGTCCGGTGTCCTGCCCGACAAGTTGTTATGGGCTACTGAGAAGACACTCATGAAGCTCAACTGTGTGAGCTCCGAAGGAATACTGCCTGCAGACAGATAGTTATAGGACAGATCCAGCGCTTTCTAGTTCCTTCATATTGCCAAACGTTGTTGGAATCGAGCTGGATAACTGATTGTGGGACAAGTTTAAAGTATGAATTTCTGATAGGTATCCAAGCCCCTCTAGAATGCTCCCAACCAATTGATTCTCTTAAAGATCAATACCACTCGTCCACTCCTATATCGCAAGATGCTCCCCCTTTGTAGTTGTTTTCAAATCTGTTCTTCGTCATGAATTTAATTGCTTAAAATATTTTATTTTTTATTATATATGTGGAATTATATATTTATTCAATATAATATATAGAAAAGATTTATAATAAAATTTTAATTATTATTATTTAATAAATGAAGTTATCTTCTAGTAAATTCATAAATAATTTTATTTGGTATAAATGAATAAATTGGGTTTAGTTAAATGAGTTATGGATTTTTAATTCAATTGTAGGTTTGCAAATAGATAAATTTTTAAAATTGCAGATTGACCTCTCATAAAGTATAGTACTCCCTCCGTATTCAAAAAATTTCAACATTTCATGTTTTCACGCAATCCAATACGCATATTTAAAGTGTAATATCTCAAATTTTATAAAATAAAAAATTATAAAACTTAATATTATAAAACTACGTGATTAGACGAATCTAACAAGATCTCACTTGACTATGTTTTATCTTATATAACTGTGTGAAAAAGTCGAATCAAAGTTACTCAATGAATAGTGCTTACTATGCAAACGTTAACAATAATAAAATACGGAGGAAGTATTTCATAAAAAATAGACCGATGAACCAAAAGTGGGAAAAAATAATTATGGACCCAAAAGTGAAAATTTTATAAATTTGGAATCAAAATTGAGTGAAAGGAAATTCATGGGACCAAATATAGATTTTCCCCGAGAGATAAAGGGAGTGCTAGAATGTAGGAGTACATGCCAACATGATTCTTTATTTGAATTCGTTGACAAAAGAAGAAAAATCCCCTTTAGAACTTGGCGATAATTATTGTCCTAAGGTTTTTGCATGTATTTTAAGCACAATGTTCCAACAAAAAAATCAAAGAAACGACTAAAAAGATAAATAAAGAAATAGGTGGAGTATATATCAATAGCTTCTCAGTTTTCAATGATGTCTATAAAGAAGAAAACAAAAATTGTGTTCGGGTTTCTGGTTATAGATTTGACTATGTTTACACACTGGATCATACTTTCACTTATATCTTTAATTTTGGATGAAAAATAATGTCACATATATACACGGTGCAACAGGGAAGGAAATGCTATGAATGGACTTACAGCTTGTACATTCTCTTAACAAACAACTCATTCACTGGAAAATTTTCGCCTAATATATTTCACATTGATGATGCCATATACAAGAAGTCAGGGGCGGATGTACATTAAGGCCCGGTGGGGCCTCGGCCCCACTTCAAATTAAAAAAAAAAAATTTTTCTATTACTTTTTTTTTACCAAATTTTTTTTAATTTTTTTTTTACTTAAGATTAAAAAAAAATAGATTCCGGCCCTACCTCCGAAAAAATCCTGGGTCCGCCACTGCAAGAAGTTAATGAGAACTTCAAGCCATATATATACGTAAACTACCCCATTGGACATGTTGTCCAATACTCCATAGTCAGTTCAGCACTCATCATGCAACGCAATTTGCTCATATACAATATGAAAATATATAGTTTTAGTATATAGAAGCCATGTATTTAGGCGCTGAATTTGCTAGGGAGTATGAAGCTGGCAGCCTACTGCAAATAGTACTAACTAAAGTGTAAAAAAAAATACCACTTTTATCAGGGGCGGATTTACGTGCAAATTAGGAATGACACGCGACACCACTTAATTTGATTAAACTGTTATTTTAAAATAATTTTTTTTATATATTTAACTAAATTAGGCTAAGTGCACCACTTAATTTTTACGATGACACCACAATTATTCATTCAAACCAAGCTTCTCAATATTTTTGTATTGTAGTTACTATCCATAATTTGAATATAGCATTCATTATTTTTTGGGACACCTTAAAAATTTTCTGAATCCGCCACTAAATCTTTTACCTTTTAAGTATAAGCTAATACAAATATCTTAAAAGCATTAGAAGTATCTTTTTTGGTAAACTTTCACCTTTTATTTGGTAAACCGTATTAGAAGTATCTGTTTTGGTGAACTTTCACATTTTTACGTTTTAGAAAAAATTACACATACCAATGAATGCACATATTATTGATTAATTTTCTACTTTTACCTATACTCTATAAAAAATAAAATTAAAGTAGAGAGAGATTGTACAATATTTTAGGAGTAATATTTATGAAAAATAAAGATAATATTAAAAAAGTATAAAATAATACTCTCTCCGTCCCACTTAACTTGTCTTGTTTCACTTTTGCACACAATCCAATGCACTTTTTCAACTGCTAATATCTCAAAATGTGTACAACAAAAAATTATGTAAAATATATATTCTAAAACTACATGATTATACGATTCTAACAAGACCCAACTCGACTATTTTTTCCCAAATAAATACATAAAATAAAATCGAGTCAAAGTAGAACAATGAACAGTGTCAAAAAGTCAAACAAGACATATTAGCTGGGATGGAGGGAGTAACTATTTTGGAATATTTTTTTAGAAAGACTAACTAAAAAGAACACATAAATAAACCATATTAGTATCATTCATTCATTTGTCCCCTGAATACCTGTCGATCGGTACCCGAACCTAACCTGACTATCCGACTGACGCCTAGGGCTGGAGCCTGGACGCAAGAGGAGCCCGAGGCGAAAATGATCATACCCGGGCGGATCCGATCCGACCCATCATTTGCCCTACCAAACCCCAAACCTACAAAAACACATTTCTTCATGCCTTTCCCTGCTGCCCTTCAACAATCAAACCCCAGAACCTGCCATTTGCAATTTCTACACACGCCAAAGCCTGCTGGTACACTGCAACCAAGATTTGATGGCAGACGAGGCTCAAGTAGCCGGAGCGGGGGACTATGTACCAATGAGCACTTCAATCCCTTCTGGCAACGAAACTGTTTGGGCGGATGTTTCATCTCTCCTCCGCCTTGCTTGCAACGGTTCATTTCTCTCTCTCGCTCTCTCTGGCCGATGTTTTTATTAGGTTTATGGGTTTCTGATGATGTTTTTTTTTCCTAGCCGCGTGTGAGTGATTGATGTGACTTAAATTAAATTAGAGTGTTTGCTTTGCTTCCTGAGGTACATGTTCTCTGTTTATTGATGATGTATACATTGTTGAAGGAACTGAGCGTGGTAATTTGATTTCTCTATTAGCTGATAGAGCACGCGCGCTAGAGTATACTACTATTTGAGAGATTAGAAACTCCTATTTTAGTTTTAGCTTGGGTATAATTTGACTCCCTTGTCTGGCCGGTTATACCTTGTGAACCAACAAGTTTTGTCTAATGTTGATTTTTTGCATGACTTGGTAGGTGGGTTAATGAGTTTCCCAGAAGGTACATGAAATTGACACTACAGTGTGTGTTTGATAGAGAAGATGAAGAATTGAACTGAGGTGTTCTAGCTGTAAAAGTGGTTTAAATGGTTGTTTGTGCAGTCGATCATATGATTAAAAAATGTAAGGCTGCTACAATTGCCGAAGTGTGTGGCAACTGTTGATGTGATACCGTGCAAAGGAATCAAGTTTTGGTTGTTTGAAATTTTAGGATCAAGGTTTTAGGCCTCAGCTAGTAATAAAGCAATCTAGCATAAGCTCCAACCCTTTTTAGTGATACATTATAAGTTTGAAAAAGATGATATTCCAAGACATTGGGTAAATTTTTTAGATCCGGAAGTTAACAGGATTTTATAAATATATCACAATTCACATAAGGTTAGTGTTAAAGAAGGGACATGAGCTTCGGACTGAAACCAACTGTAATGAGTGGATTCGTCCCTGTCCCATATAAACTGGAGGAAATTTCTCAATCTTTCCGATTTGGGACCAACAGACCCCTTGAGATGATATCCCATCACGAAAAGAATCCCACATTTAGGATTGACAATATACCCATCACAAGCAATGAACTTGCAATAACATCAATGAAACTCTTTTCTTAAGAAAAAAAAAATTGGTTTACTTCTAACAGAAATCCATGTTCCAAGAAAATAGAAGTACTATTTAGTTGTAGTTTTGGATGGAAAACTGCTGTTTCAGTTTGCTTTCTAATTGAACTTGCAGTTTTCGGATAAATGACTGCAGTTTAACCTTACTGCTTTTTGCAAGCACTGACCAAATATCCTTTTCATTTTATTGATTGTATATGCCAACAGATCTGAGACTTGATGAGCTTATAAGTGGGGATAACTTTAATCTATTTGCAGCCATGTCTGCTTTGGAGGTAATATTTCTTTGTTGTCATAAGATATTCCAAAAGCTTCATTACATTGTAGTATCATGTAAAATTTGGTACAGGGGAAACTACTTATTCACTTGGAATGATAAAAAAGATGTATACAGACAGTTCTCAGTTGGTGAGCTGAATCGTTTCTTTTTTCTGCTTTTTTTCCCCTTTCATTTCCTTTTGAGTATTTTAAAAATGTAAAAGTTGAATTTGATCAAATTCAGCCTTAATAATAATAGGCTCATTATTACTCCATGAGTAAATCAAATAATTTTTTTTTTTAAAAATGCTGATAACCTGAATAATATATGGTATGTATAATTTTAATCCATAAATAAAAGTATATGACTATATAATAAAACTATATGTACTAAGATCCCTGAGGTCTGTTCATCGGTTCTATTTCTATAATGAGATCATCAGTAGAAATGAGTAACGTTATAGTATGTAAATAAAATATAATTGTTTATCACATTCTTTATAAATTTATTATTACTAGATTTTTTCGGCCGCTGCGCACGGGTGTTGAACTTATATGAAGATTATAAAATTAGAAGATAATTTTTTTTGGGTTATTACATAAGGTTTAAGGTCTTTTGCTTAAATAGTGGTGGAAATGTATGCAACAAAAATTTGAGGGAAATAAAGGAGATAATAGGAGCATGAAAAGAAATTCAAACTCCAAATAGGTGGATATAATATAAAATATTTTTTTCCATCATTGAAAAACTAAATATATAGTTTCGCTTTTATATCTAAAATACTATGAACAATTGGAAAATAGATAACCTTTAACAATTCAAAATTCGTATTACTTCAAAACTATATATGATTACCTCAAATCTTTACGTATAATTTATACTAAAATACTTCTTATATCCTTTTAGAGTACAAATTGTTTATAAAAAATTTATATAACAATTTACTCTGACTTTCATATACATTTTTATTTAATATCGAAATAGTTAACAATGAAGGATATTATGTTTAATAATTAAACTACGATATGTTATTTTTTTCATTTTTCTTTATTTTTCTTTAAAAAAATGATGTAGAATTTGTTTAGAATTATATGAATTTTTTTAGGTGATGAATCAATTTATATTAATCTATATTTTTAGAATCAATGAACTGACTACACTATAAATAAAGTTTTTCAAATTTCTTTAGAGATAATGAATTGACGTTAAAAAAATAATATAGTCCGTACAAACTAAAAAAATATTTAGGATTTATATATTTAGGTATATATAGATAATTAAATATATTAAAATACTAATAACATTATATGTTTGTTAATAATACTTAGTTTTCCTATATTATTTTGTTTATCAAACTTATATCTATGAGACCAAGTTTCAAAATTAAATCCAATATAAAAAACTCATGACAAAAATGTGATTAATTTTTTTATAATTGATTAAAATTTATAAATTTAATTATTTCATATATATTTTATTTAATTATTTCATATATATTTTAATGAAATATTTATATTAAAAATATATTATTATTACTTAATGATGTTTGAAATCTATGATGTTAATTGTTAAATTCCTTATATTTATATAAGATTATATTTTAATTAGTTACACATTTTAATACTATATAAATTTATTTAATAATATTATAATATTTCAATCTTTATTAAATATATTATATATACAATCAAATAATTTATATTATATAATTTTATATTTCTTAATATTTGAAATGGTAAGTATATTTACTATAATTAAAAAAACACATACTTACATTTTCCTTTACATTTTTTAATTTATCAAAATTGTATTTGTGAGATTAAATTTTGAAAATTAAGCCTTGTACAGACATGAGAATTAAAATTTCATTAAATTTTTATAGTTCACTAAATTTTTTAAATTTGAGTATTCAATATATTTTTAATAAAGTGTCTTTTTTTATTTAAAATACGGTTATTATATTCCTTATGTTGATAAAGGATAATACTTGTAGACATAAATTTAACCCAAATTAAATTTATTTAATAATATTATAATAATATTTATTAAAATATATGTACAAACAAATAATTTATATTATATAATTTTAATCAATTTAAATATTTTAAGTGTCATAATTTTTTTTTTATATCTTTTTAAAATATATATGGAGATTTTCTCAAGATTTTATTATATTAATAGTTAGATTTTTCTAAATATAGATATTGATGACGTGGAAGGTGAGTTGGAATTAGTCAGCGATTAATCAACGATGATGTGGATTAATTGTAGCCATTAATTATAAAATGGTGGTATAATTACTGATAAAACCCTAAATATTAAAAAGAATCAGTTATATTTAATAAGGACAAAAGAGTCTGCACATGTCAAAAAATATTCAGGATTTATTATATAGATAGATTAATTAACATCTGTATAAGTTTATCACCATTTATTTTACTGAGTTTGTTACAGGAATAAATTGTAAGTTTCATTTGTTATTTTTATATATCATTACATCACCACAATATATATTGCCACAGAAAAGTTCGAATTAGAAGGAAAGGGTTGACGATGAAGAATGAAAATCTTTGAAGTCTGAATCCGCGGCCACAGGCCACAGCATACAAGTACAGATCACTTGAACTTAGCTAATAATAATAACTAGTACTACATATATATTAGCAAATCAAGATTCTTATTGGTCGCGACCATGCCTCAATCCTCATAAGGCTCCAGTTACAAGAGGAAGACCAGTAATATCTTCAACAAATTTAAAAACCTTGTATCTATACTTGGAACTATAGTACATGAATGAAACCACGCCTGTGAAACCAGAAACAAAAGATATCATGAATCCCCACCAGAATGTTTCAACCAATGATGAACTGCCCTCCTGATCATGCCTTGACCTCCAACTTGATGGAGGAGATTCAGAGCAATGTTTCTCCAACGGAGGCCCACACAACAGAGGGTTGCCCTCATAGCTGCTACCGTCAAATGTGCTGAATTGAGCTTTCATCTCCGGTGTTCTGCCCCACAGGTTGTTATAGGCCACTGAGAAGACACCCAGGGAGTTCAACTGTGTCAGCTCTGAGGGAATACTGCCACTTAGATTGTTGTGGGAGAGATCCAGGCTTTCTATTCTCTTCATGTTGCCAAACGTTGTTGGAATCGAGCTTGTTAAATGATTGTGGGACAAGTTTAGAGTATGAATTCCTGATAGGTTTCCAAGCTCCTTTGGAATGCTCCCAACCAATTGATTGCCTGAAAGATCAATACCATTCATGTATCGCAAAATGCTTCCCCCTTTGTAGTTCTCAAGTCTGTTCTTTGTCCTGAATTTGATTTCTTCTTCTACATCAGAAACCATGAAATTAATTCCAAACTTAGGATTTACTCCGAGTATGTTGTTGTAGTCATCCATACTTAAAGAATTGTTAGAACTCCACCCATATGAATATATATCGAATGCAATATCAAGAGAGGATTTGTTTCCAAAGGGGATTTGAGATAAGCATGTTGGTATGTGGCCTGCAAATTTATTTCCAGACAGATCGAGAATACTAATGTTTGGAAATTGACAAATTCCAGAAGAAATGCTACCCGTAAAACCATTATTCTTCAATAGAAGTACCCTCAAGTAGGACAATGAAGTTATCCAATCTGGGATCTCACCGGAGAACTGGTTATCCCTTACGTCCAACGTAACAAGGGAGCGTGATGAAGACAGGACATGGGGCAACAATCCAGTGAAATTATTCTCTTGCAAATGCAAGTACCTCAATGTTGCTAGATTGGCACAGGATGGGATGGAGCCCGTGAATTTGTTTTGGGATAGGTCTAAAAACCGTAGGTAGTTGAGTTTGCAAAAGCTGAGGGGTATTTGACCTTGAAAGGAATTGGCAGATAGGACTAGAGTGTTTAATTTAGTAAGATTTCCTAACCAATCAGGCATTTCACCAGAAATTGAGTTGTTGCTTATGTCCAACAGACTTAAGTAGGTGTTGTTAACAAGTGCTCTCGGGAGTTGACCGAAAAACTGATTATTATCCAAGTATAAATATTGCAAGGAAGTGAGGGTTGACTGCGGTGGAAGGAGAGGACCTTGCAATGTATTGTTGGATAGCTTCAAAATATACAGTGATTCGCATCCAATGGTCAAACTTTCTGGTATTTCTCCAACAAAGTGGTTGTTTGATAAGTCTAACAATGTAAGAAGTACCATGAGTCCCAAAGATGGGGGAATTGATCCACTGAACAAATTTGCTGACGTGTTAAGGTACATCAAACTCGGAAGAATAGAACCTATGAAGTCAGGAAGCTCTTCTTGGACTCGATTTCCAGATATATCAAGGTAAAGCATTTGTAGGTTTTTTAAATCTGGATGAAGTAGCAATTGACCTGTAAGAAAATTGCCTCTCAGGCTCAGGAACTCCAAGTTTAAGTTATTTGTCAAGAGCCAGGAGGGAATGTTTCCCTTCATGCCATTGTGGCTCATATCGACAATTCTCAAGTCATGCTGATGTACAAGGAATGTGGGTATAGCATGAGTTGGTTCGTTGAGTTTACAATTTGAAAGCTTGAGAACTTTTAACTGAAACAGTGGAGTCCAAGAAGGTGGATTTTCCGTGTCCACCTCTAACTCACTAATGTAGCTATCAAGTTCAAAAACTTTCAGTTTGGAGTTGGAACTCAACAAACTAAACGAAAACAATCCTTCAAAATGGTTATAGGAAAGAGATAAATACTCGAGTGACTTGTGGTTTGAGAAAAGAATGGATGAAATATTTCCGGCAAGATGGTTCTCAGAAAGTGAAAGGAGCTTTAGAGATGTCAAGTTGCTAAGACAAGGTGGGATATGTCCTGTCAGACAATTTATGCTCAGATCAAGCTCTTCAAGATTCCTTAACATGCACAAACCTGTTGGAAGATAGATTAAAGATGAGCACAACACACGCAATAATTGAACAAGTACATCCGACAAAATAAATGAAAAAAGAAAAATGATTACCAGTTTTGCATTTTGTGTTTAGGTGGATCGGAGTCCGTGGCGGATCCATGATTTTTATTTGGTTGGTCAAATATTATGAAGAGTTAGAATCTAACTCTAGATGTATTCAATTAAAATTTTGTTATATCTTTTTAGACTGTTAAAATTGGTAAAAATGCATAGACTTCACGTAGAGCTGGCTAACTTTGTATAGACTTCATATTGTACAGAATCCATAAAAAAAAATTTTGAAAAAAAATTGTATAATTATATTTTTTTGAAGAGATCCCATAAAATTGATGGAGTCTAAGTCATTATCTTGTTGAATATAATACCTAAATATTTTTAAGACTTTCTTAAAATTTGTATTAAATACCTCAAGATTTTTTAAAGACTTTTTAAAATTGAAAATACTTTAAAGACTTTTTAAATACCTCAAGATTTATCGAATTCTTTAAGATTTTTAACTATTTTAAAATTCAAATTGAAAATACTCAAATTTTAAGATGCTAAAAAAATATTATAAGCTCTTTATTGAATACATTTCCATTAGAGTTATAAACCCTTTAAAAAATATTCATATATCATCTTATCTTATGTATACATACATTTACGATAAAAACAACCAACATGCTTAAATTTCTACTCCAATTACTCAACACTTGTCTTAAAATTATCACCTAATTCCAACTTATATCAAAATATTAATACTAATATTTTATATTTTATTTTTTTGGTGGGTAAATTGACACACCTTCCCCCTCGAATACATCTGCCACTTGTCAATTTTGTGTTTCAACTGGGTGAGTTTGGTGTAATGAAAAATCTTTCAATCCAAACACCAATAAATATGGATATAACGTAACGAACCAGAACGCGCGATGGGAAAAAAAAACAATCAGATTTGGTTTGGATTTACGTAAAATGTGAATTGGGTCCAAATTTTTTTTTAAAAAAAAAAAATCAAATGTAGCCTACAAGGCTACAAACCCAATCTAACACGAAATTCAAAAACATGAAAAGAAAAATCTTGAAACTTGAAATTTAAACAATATCTAAATACGAATAAACCCGAAAATATGAATCCAAGCAAATTTGAATAATAGAAACTTTCACTACAAGCTTCTAGTAGCAATTCAGATATACAGTATTTTATTTATAATTAATTAGTATAATGTAAAGTTTACCCCGCAAATTCCCTAAACAGAGAGTTAGAATGTTAGATAAATCCTAACGTGCGTGAAAATCATTCAAAAATACCTTTGATGTATAATCCTCATCCACAGTATCCAAAAATAATTCCAACAGCTCCATTTCCGTTATTATTATTGTAATTATTATTATAGAAAATTATGTTTTAAGAGAATATTATATTTTAAGTTAGACTAATGCCTAAACATTTAAAAAATCATATGAGCAAATTTTAGATGAAACAATATATTGGGCCACTATTGGGTTGCTATCAGATTATCAGGTCAACTCGATCATGCCTTACTCGATTTTTTTTTTTTTTTCCTTTCTTCCCTATTTCCATGTTCGGGTAGACCTACTTTCAGACGAACCCTGAAACCCGATTCTAATAATTTTCAATTCAAACAGGCTCGTGTTATTAGGTTTTATTCAAAATTAAACACCCCTACATGTAGGTGGATTCTTAATTTGTGATTCATTTATATAGACTCTACTCATCTTAACTACAAACGTAAAATGCCATAGCAACACTTTTTTTTTTTTTTTTTTGGGAAGAGATGCCATAGCAACACTTATGAATCATAGTAAAAATATTGGAAATTTTTATTTTAAGTTTTGTAACACCTAAAAGCAAAAAATAATTTCCAACAGAGGGATGAGTGTTGTTAATTTGAATTACTAGTTGTACATTTACACTTTTACTTGTAGTATACCTAATTACCTTTCTGGTGTAAGGTGCCAGTAAGCTCGTTGGATGCCAGCGACAAGGCCTTCAACGTTGTTAATGCACTTATGAATTGGGGAATGTCACCAGCTATTTTATTACCCGCCAAATCCAATGCTTCCAAAGAAGTTAAACTAGTTAAATCTGAGGCGGCCAGAGAAACAAAGCACAATATAATGAAATATGAATACAGTACTGCCATGCATACCTAACTTTGTTAAGCTAATTAGTTTTTTTTTGGAAAGTATTGAGTACCTTCAAACTTAGATAAATTTGTTAAACGATTATCTTGAAGTCTTAAATACGTCAATGATTTTATTCTCTTCAGGAATGGCGGAATCTCTTCAAGCAAATTGTCGCTTAAATCAAAGTGCTGTAACTTGGTTGATTTAAATTCTCCAATGAAACCTGTGAAGAAAAAAAAAGAGTAATTAATCACATGTGACACAACAAACGGGCCGGTTATATATGTATAAAGGGGGAAGAGTCGAAGAGAGATTTGACCTCGTAAGGCATTCCCACTCAGGCTCAAATTCTGTAGGTGTTGAAATGGTAGAAATAACGACATATTCAAGTACCACCCCTTCCCTTTCTTTGTAAAAACGTCGTATATATCCGAAGTGTTCTTGGTGTCGTTGAGAAGAAGTTGGACAACGCGGTTAGAGTGCAAATCACAACTGACGTATTCCCATAAGCAGCAGTCGTCCAACTGGTCATAGTGTCCACCCCATGAAGATAACATTTCGCTGGGGTATGGATAGTCGAAGGCTTCTTTAATCTTCAGAAGTCCCATTCTCTCTTCTTCTGGGCACCCCAAGCAGCATTCATACCCCTCATTTATTACAACTACAACTGATGCCCAACAAAACCAAATTGCCCAACAAACCCTACTCAATGACGAATTCATTTCGACTTCTTCACAATCGACGATATTCTTCTTCTTCACAACTTAGTATAACTTTTCTCCCCTATATATATATAGTAGTATATACTCTCTATTAAGATTCATGTTGTCCAACTTTTCTTCACCAAAATACGCGTGAGGTTACAAATAGACAGGTCAATCACACATCAGTCTTTTATTTATTTGTTTATAGGGTTCGGTTATGGTGCAATCATGGAATCCGCACATCAAGGCATCAATTATAGCCATTCAAAAGCATCCAACGGTTGTAGGTTAATAAGGGTATAATGGTAATAACACAATAATAGTCCATTTTACTAATAACAAATCATTTCAGCGACAATGCAAGTATTTTAGACATGTTATCATATCTAATATTTGGTAACTCTATATTTAGTATGTTATCATATTTATTATTTGGTAAATCATATCAAATATTTGGTAATCCATGAAATTTTTGACAAATTTCCCACCACGAGTATTTTCTAAAAATAGAAAATATGAGTTAATCCCGATTTAGATTTTATTTAATGAAAATCGATTTATGATGATGGAGTTGGGATTAGGGATATATTTATAGGTTGTCACGTTTTTATTTACTCGTGTTAAGAAACTGTGCCCCCGAAAGCGCACGGAGTCAAAAATTGCAGTATTTATAGTAAGTACCGGATCGTTCACTGGAGGATGTGCGATAGAAGCAGGACCCACGTCGTTTTATAAGATTTTCCACTCGGTTACTCGATTCAAGTTTGTGTTTTTAACTATCAACTACTTGACATAATTTAAACTAAGCTATGAAAGCAATAAAATAAAGCAGATAAAATTATTTTAGAAAGCAAATTAATTTTAATCCAATAAAGCAATGAAATTATTCTAAGAAGGCAATGAAATTATACTAAGCTATCTATCATTAATCTAAGAAAACAGATTTAAAGTGTGACAGAAGGGACAGTGTAACACCCCGGTTTTTGGTCACCCAGGTCGGGATGTCACCGCCACATCTCCCTAGTAAGACACGGTTTCTCCGAGCTTACTAAAGAGATGCAAGGCTAGGTATTGCAGTATTTAAAAATATTTAAATCATTCAATATAGCCCATACAATATAATTTGAAAATAATAATAGCATAGCGCAGCGGAAATATTTAGTTTAGTACCATATCGCAGCGGAAAATATAAAAGGGGCCGACATGGCCAAAACACGGGTTAAACAGGTCCGTTCATAATATAGTCTAAGTACGAAATTTAAAAGCAAAATAAGTGTTCCCCAAAATCCCATGCATGAATCGTGCTCACACATGCTCATTCCACATATTCTGTAAGAAAAGGAATAAAAATGGTTTTGGTCAGCAAAATTGCTGAGTAAGTTAACACATGCATGATCGTAGGGTTTAAAAGCCATTAATTTAATAATTTAACAAAGCATGATAATAACATAATATATAATTTAATCTAATCAAATATCCAATAGCCTAAATTATCTCAGGGTTCTATTTAATAACACATATCACATGGTTTAATCACAAAAGCCATAATTTAAATAAAGCATTTAAATAATTTAATTGGACAACAACATAATTTAATCTAATTTAATTTAATTTAGAATCCCCATTACATTCCCGATTTTGTATTTCAAGGCTTCACGATAAAATCGCGATGTCAACAAGTTTAGCCGGTAGCCCGGCGGCCGCAACCGTATCAGCCATACCCAGTACCACTCCGGAGCCTCGGGAAACCCATACGGATATTCACGAGAGTGTAGGCTCTAAGTTTCGCCGTTTAGACAATCCATATCTCAAGTTTAGCGCGCGGGGTCACCATCGTCCATTACGGCACGAAGTGAATCGTTAGGGGGCACCCTGCAGAGCACTCACCCCTAATTTTAGTTTATCAAGTTTGTAAGGGGATTTAATTTTTAAAATCTGACTTCAATTGTATTTATTTAGAAATAATATCTCAATTCGTTTCAACCCTAAAGGTTAATTCCATGTTTCAACAAGATTTCAAGATTTCGTTTCGGTAAATCACAGTTTACTCCAAAATTCGTCTAAAATCCGATTTAATTCAAAAAATTTCAAAATTTCATATCTGACTCGGAAACATCAAGATCTACAACTTTCGTTTTTTAACTTTTTCAATCCGAGATACCTAAGTAGGTCAAAATCACCAATTTTCGCATAAGAACAAATCTGTCCGAGTTTAATGCACCACAGTTTAAAGATTTCGAATTCTACCATAGCAATTCAACTCTAAATTTAATGAAATTTGACAGAGATCATCTTAAGACATTTATCTACAACTTTCATGTTTGGCCAAAGATCTAAAACAGCCTAGATCCTATGTCAAAAGCGTGATCAAGATCATTCCTAAGTTCTGTCCAAGATTTCAAGATCTAGATTTAAACAGCTCGGTTTCAATGGGTTTTCACATATCAAATCAACTCCAAAAATTCTAAAAAATTTACAGTAGCTAGATCTAAGTCTTAGGAACGTTTTTCGTGGTTTAAGTTTTTCCGTTTGAAGTCGTTTTAAGGTTCGGAAAAATTCAACAAATCTGTTGCGCCGGTAGAAAGTTTAGATTGACAGATTTACGGTTTCTTGATAATCTTTTAGTTTTGAATGTTTTAATTCATCCCAAAACCATGTAAGAGTTAACTTACAGTGTCTATGAACGTCGGGGATGTCTAGTTCGGAGGCGTGGCTTCCAGATCACCGTTTCTCCTCTCCGTTCGTCGGGTTCTACGATCTAGATTCAATACGGGGCGTAGAAAGAAAAGAATCGAAGTTAGAATCCGTTTTCGGATTGAAACGTGAAGAGATTTATCGGACTAGAGCTTACCACAACGTTTGGAGATCCTTGGATTTTCGTCCAAAGCTGCTGCCTCCGTTTGGTGCTTTCCGTCGGCTCCGAATTTAGGGTTTCGAACGTATAGTAGGTTGTAGGGTTTTGTAAACTTGTTTGGGGCTCCCAAGGGGCTTATTTATAGAATTCTCAATCCCTAGGGCGTCCACACCTGACCTAAAGGTCTTGGGTCGAGAGATGTTCAACCGAAAGTCGAAAAATCCGCGTTCGGGCGAGAGATTCACGCAACAACCAAATCTGTCAAGTGGCGCGGTCGTGGCGCGCTAATCGCCCTCCACCGCGCGGCCACCGCGCCGACTTCGCCTGGACTTCGGTCCGGGCGGGTCGTGCGATCCGTCGTGCTTCTCCGCCTCTCTTTCGGGTTTCTATCCCTCTATGCTCCCGAATTCCGATTTCCGGAGTATATTCGGGTTTCTACTTTCTCTCTAAATGCTTACTCGGGTCTAATTGGATGTTTGGACTCGAGTCCTCGAGTTCATTAGTGTCGGGTTTGGGTGTACCATTTATTTACCTTTAATCCATCATTTTATTTAATTAAATTCCTTTAATTCCTTTTTAAGTAAAAATCTCATTTCTCATTTCCTTATCTTTATTTACTTCTTTTATTTGCTGGATTTATTTATTTATTTATGATATTTATTTTATCTATTATTTATTTATTTAACTATTGTTTTATTTTATGATGGAAAATTCTCGAGTATTACAGTCTACCCTTCTTAAGAATCAACTTCGTCCTTGAAGTTGTGTTTCGGCTTTCCTCGTGCTAATGTCTTGTGTTTGTTTTATTGTTTTGTGACTGAACTTAGAATTAAAACTTCTAAGCTGCCTACGTACCCGGTAAAGGGATCAAGCCATAACGTAGTTCAAAAGTTTACAAAAATGCACGAAAAATTAGGGGGTATGACATCCTCTCCCCCTTAAGATTGCAGTTATGTCCCCATAACTGTGTCGGAATCGGTTTGGAACAACGTCGGGTATCGTTCTCTCATGTCGGATTCTACTTCCCAAGTTGCCGTCTCACTTTCGTGGTTTGACCAAAGAACCTTGATCATTTTGACGGTTTTGTTCCTCGTTACTCGTTCCTTAGTATCAAGAATACGCACTGGGACTTCCTCGTAAGTCAAATCTTCATCGAGCTCAATTATCTCCGGTTGAAGTACATGTGTCGGGTCCGGCACATACTTCTTTAGTTGCGAGACATGGAAGACATTATGAAATCGATCTAAGTGTGGCGGTAAAGCCAATCGGTAGGCTAGAGTTCCGACTCGTTCTAGGATTTCGTAAGGTCCTATGTATCGAGGACTTAACTTCCCTCGTTTGCCAAAGCGCATCACCCCCTTCATGGGTGATATCTTTAGCATGACCCTATCTCCCACTTGAAATTCTAGGTCTCGTCGTCTCACGTCGGCATAACTCTTTTGACGGTCTTGTGCGGCTTTCATCTTCCCTTGAATCACTTTGATTTGTTGAGCCATGTCTTCGATAAGTTGTGGTCCCACTACCACGGACTTATCGTTTTCTTCCCAGCTCAATGGGCTTCGGCACTTTCGTCCATACAACGCCTCGAAAGGTGCCATGCCGATGCTAGCATGGTAACTATTATTATAGGAAAACTCAATCAAGGGTAAATGAGATTCCCAATTCCCTTTGAATTCCAACACGCATGCTCTCAGCATGTCTTCTAGTGTTTGGATTGTCCTCTCGGTTTGTCCATCCGTCATCGGGTGGAATGCGGTGCTCATTTTGATTTGAGTACCGAGAGCTTTTTGTAACTCCGTCCAGAAGTGAGAGACAAATCTACTGTCTCTATCGGAAATGATATCGTGTGGTACTCCATGTCGTCGTACCACGTTATCAATGTAGGCTCGGGCCAATTGGTCCATAGTCCACGTGTCCTTCATTGGGATAAATATGGCTGTCTTCGTTAGCCTATCCACAATCACCCAAATCTTGTTCATGCCTTTAGGTGATCGGGGTAATCCCGAGACAAAGTCCATTGAGATGCTATCCCACTTCCAACTTGGAATCTCTAGTGGTTGCATCAATCCTAAGGGTTTATGTCGCACTGCCTTAACCTTTTGGCAGGTAAGACATCTTGCCACGAAGTTCGCCACTTCTTTCTTCATTCCCGGCCACCAATAGATCTTCTTCAGATCTTTGTATAGCTTTTCACCTCCGGGATGTACGGAATATGGCGTGTTGTGCCCTTCCTCCATCAACCTTTGCTTCAATTCGGCACATTTAAAGGGTACGCACCATCTCCCTTTAAAACGGATGCTTCCGTCCTCGTGGACAGCAAATCCTATTGCCTTTCCTTCGGCAATATACCCTTTTATCTTCTCGAGTTTCGGGTCGCCCGGTTGAGCGAGTCGAATCTCGTCTAATATTGGAGTTTCTACGACCATGGCATTGACCGTTTCTCTCACTGTGCCAGGATGCACAAGTTCTAACTCCAATCTCGCCAACTCCATGTACAATGCCGGCGGAATTACCAACGAGTTTGTCACGTGTTGGGTTTTCCGACTTAGGGCATCGGCTACCACATTCGCCTTCCCCTCGTGGTATGCTATCTCTAAATCGTAGTCTTTAATAAGTTCCAACCACCTTCGCTGTCTCAAATTCAACTCCTTCTGAGTGAATATATATTTCAAGCTCTTGTGGTCGGTGAACATTCGACACTTCCGCCCATAAAGATAATGTCTCCATATCTTTAGAGCGAATACGACCGCTGCCAACTCCAGGTCGTGTGTCGGATAATTTTCCTCGTGGGGTTTTAGTTGGCGTGATGCATAGGCTACGACTCTCGAGTCTTGCATCAAGACACAACCTAAACCTTCCTTCGAAGCATCGCTATATACTTCGAAGTCACCATTCTCTGATGGTAATGTTAATACGGGTGTGGTTGTGAGTCGTTTCTTCAGCTCTCGAAACGCAGTCTCACACGCTTCGGTCCACTCGTATTTTGCTCCTTTCTTCTGTAGCTGGGTCAAAGGACGTGCAATCCTTGAAAAGTCCTTCACAAATCGTCTATAATATCCGGCTAATCCAAGGAAACTCCTTATTTCCGTTGGACTTTTCGGAGTTGCCCATTCAGTTACGGCAGAGACTTTTGCCGGATCCACTGATACTCCATCAGCGGATACTATGTGTCCGAGAAATGCCACTTCTTTCAGCCAGAAGTCACATTTGGACAATTTGCCGTATAGCTGATTTCTTCGCAAGATTTCTAACACTTGATGTAAGTGTTTTGCATGCTCTTCCTCGCTCTTTGAGTAGATCAGGATGTCGTCGATGAACACTACGACACACTGGTCTAACAATTCTCGGAACACGTTGTTCATGAGATTCATGAACATGGCCGGAGCATTTGTTAACCCGAAGGATAACACTGTGAACTCGTAATGGCCATATCGTGTTCGAAACGCCGTTTTTGGAATGTCCTTCTCGGCAATCCTCAATTGATGGTACCCAGATCGCAAATCGATCTTCGAGAATACTGAAGCTCCCTTCAGTTGATCAAACAGATCCTCTATTCTCGGTAGGGGGTATTTATTCTTAATGGTCACTTGGTTTAGTCCTCGGTAATCTATGCAAAGGCGTAGTCCTCCGTCCTTCTTCTTGACAAACAAAACCGGTGCTCCCCAAGGGGACGTACTCGGTCTTATGTAACCTTTTCCCAATAGCTCCTCGAGTTGTTCCTTTAACTCCTTCATTTCCAATGGTGCCATCCGGTACGGAGCTTTCGAGACAGGCTCTGTCCCCGGAATGAGATCTATAGTGAATTCAAGATCTCTCTCAGGTGGCATGTCCGGAACGTCTTCAGGGAATACGTCCGGGTATTCTCTTACCACTGGTATGCTATCAACCTTGTTTCCTTCCGCCTCAAGGTTGTGCACATAGCACGCATATAGTTCATACCCCTTACGCATCAAGTTACTTAGTTTAAGTGCGCTAACGATTTTGTTACTTTTCTTAGGGGGCTGAGAGTAAAAGATAACCCTCTTTCCCCTACTTTTTGACAAGGTGATCTTTTGCTTTTGGCATTCGATCACCGCTTTATACTGGGATAGCCAATCCATCCCCAGTATGATGTCAAAGTCTCTTAAGTTAAATTCTACTAAGTTCGCGAAGAATTCTACGTTCTTTATCACTATAGGAATTCCGTTAAATCGTTTAGAGCAAGACACTACTTCTCCAGAAGGCAATTGAATTCCTAAGTTAATTCTCTCGCACTTAGGTAGATCTAACTCAGGCACTATCCTTGATGCTATAATTGAGCAACTAGCTCCAGAATCAAATAGAACTCTAAGGGGCGTATTCAACACATAAAATGTACCTGCCATCACTTCTCCTTGCGCAGGCACGTCCGCTTGGTTTACCACATTGAGCCTCCCCACAGGGCGCCCTTGGTTGCCCTGCTGATTCGCGTTCTGCTGCTGGTTTTGCTGTTGGTTTTGATTCTGCGGGGGCGGAGGTCGTTGGTTCTGGTTCTGGTTTTGCGGCCTATTTTGAGGGGGTCTGTACCCTTGGTTATTGCCATTTCGCCCGTTTTGGTTTTGAGGCTGTTCTTGCCCTGCGACTAAGTCGTCCCTCTTTGTTATGTTCTCGAGCCTAGTTCGGCAATCCCGTCGAACGTGACCCATTCGACCGCATCGGTAACAAGCGCCTTGTTGCGGGCATCCCCTTGCCAGATGTGGTCGTCCACATCGCGGGCAAGGCGGTACCGGATCTTCTTGGTTGAACCTCCTCCCAGTGTTGTTTTGTTGGGGCCTATTCGACCCTCTGCGCTGCTCGTTCCTCCCAGTGTTGTTCTCATTTCTTGAGTCTCGGCTTCTCTTGTCTTGAGGACCCCTACTGGACTCCCCACTCACCATTCTTTTCAGCTGCTGCACGCGTGCTACCGCCACAGCGCGATCGTATACGGCTTGCAAATCGGGGTAGTGTACCCCCGCGATCACCTCGCGCACAGACAGGTTCAGTCCCATCTCGAACTTCTGTGCCTTTTCCGCATCAGTAGGCACTAGCCTTGGTGCGAACCTCACCAGCTCCTTGAAGCGTGTGTAGTATTCTTGCACCGTTTGGCTTCCTTGCTTCAGTGACAGGAATTCTTCGTACATGGCAGCTTTAGTACTCAAGGGATAGAATCGATCCCTGAGTAGCTCCATCATCTCCATCCACGAGTACGGCTCGTCATCTTCAGTCAGTTTGGCTTGCGTTGCTTGCCACCAGTCGTCAGCTTCGCCTCCCAAGTAGTATGAAGCGACATGTACGCTCTCTCCTTCCGGACATTTGACCGCTCCCAGCAGCTTGTCAAACGTCCGGATCCATTCCTCCAGTTTAGCTGGATCCTCCTCACCAGCATAGTGGGGCGGCTGGTAAGGATTCACCATCGCCAGGTAGTTAGGGCGAGCTTGGGGCGGAGGTACCGCCGCAGCTTGACCCTGGTTGACTTGCGCGTTTCCGAGCGCAATCAACACTTCCTCTATCGTCCTAAGACGATCGCCCACATTGTTCGGTGCGGGGGCGTCCTGTGCACCTTGGGGTTGTTCCATCTCAGGTTGAATCGGTTCAGTGACGTTTGGTGGTGTTTCAGTAGGTATCTCAGTGGTGGTTTGGGGAGTGGTTTGAGTTCTTCCTCTTCCTCTTCCTCTGGGTGCCATTCTAGTACAAATGGGATAGATTAGGACTGGTGAATTTAGCATATAGTCTAAGCAATTTCTATAAATGTATATGTGTGTAGCAATTTAGCACGTGGTGCTTTGTTCGAATTAAGAAGCATACGACGCCTCGGGGGTTTTATTTTAAAATTTTCCTTTCGATTTAAAAAAAATAAATAAACCGGCCATTTTATTTCCTCAAAGAAATTTTAGTACAAAAGTAGAAATATTTTTCTAGCAAAACAATGTCTAACGATAGAATCTTTAGTGCCTCATGACGTCTCCCGGTGGGGTAGCAGGATCTTCCTCCGGATCTTCCTCCTCCGAACTCGGCGGTAGTAGGTCGTCAAAGATAGTGTTTAGGTCTTGCCCGTGGGCATCGATGTATTCTTTTAGTATTAAGTTTTGTGTGGTGAGGGTTTGGACTTGGCGCTCGAGTTGGTTTATGCGGTGATGATCCGCCTCTCTCAAGTTGCCCATGTGATGTAAATTGGCCTCCAATTGAGCCATACAGTACTTCATCTGCTCTAGGGTCTGGTGGGAATCGAGATGAACACTCATCATCCTGACCATCAACTGCATCATGTCTTGACTAGCCATCTAGCGCAAGCAAGAGATCTAAGTTAATATTCGCCAAGATTCTAAGTTCAACTCGCCAAGATTCTAGGTTCAAGTTTCGCCAAGATTCTAAGTTCAAGTTTCGCCAAGATTCTAGGTTCAAGTTTCGCCAAGATTCTAGGTTCGATTAGCCAAGATTCTAAGTTCATAGCAGAGATGCAACATGCAAATGCAAATGATATTCCCCCCAATAATAATTTAATGCACCACATATATATTTTTCCATGGGTTTTAAAATAAAGATTTTTCCATGGAAATAATACTTTAAAATTTAAAAGAATAGTCAAAATATTAATAATAGTTTGAAAATAATAACGGTTTAAAAATAGTAATTTAAAAATAATAGTTTAAAAAATAGTAGTTTTAAAAATAATAGTTTAAAAATAGCCGGGCTCTGATACCAACTTGTAACACCCCGGTTTTTGGTCACCCAGGTCGGGATGTCACCGCCACATCTCCCTAGTAAGACACGGTTTCTCTGAGCTTACTAAAGAGATGCAAGGCTAGGTATTGCAGTATTTAAAAACATTTAAATCATTCAATATAGCCCATACAATATAATTTGAAAATAATAATAGCATAGCGCAGCGGAAATATTTAGTTTAGTACCATATCGCAGCGGAAAATATAAAAGGGGCCGACATGGCCAAAACACGGGTTAAACAGGCCCGTTCATAATATAGTCTAAGTACGAAATTTAAAAGCAAAATAAGTGTTCCCCAAAATCCCATGCATGAATCGTGCTCACACATGCTCATTCCACATATTCTGTAAGGAAAGGAATAAAAATGGTTTTGGTCAGCAAAATTGCTGAGTAAGTTAACACATGCATGATCGTAGGGTTTAAAAGCCATTAATTTAATAATTTAACAAAGCATGATAATAACATAATATATAATTTAATCTAATCAAATATCCAATAGCCTAAATTATCTCAGGGTTCTATTTAATAACACATATCACATGGTTTAATCACAAAAGCCATAATTTAAATAAAGCATTTAAATAATTTAATTGGACAACAACATAATTTAATCTAATTTAATTTAATTTAGAATCCCCATTACATTCCCGATTTTGTATTTCAAGGTTTCACGATAAAATCGCGATGTCAACAAGTTTAGCCGGTAGCCCGGCGGCCGCAACCGTATCAGCCATACCCAGTACCACTCCGGAGCCTCGGGAAACCCATACGGATATTCACGAGAGTGTAGGCTCTAAGTTTCGCCGTTTAGGCAATCCATATCTCAAGTTTAGCGCGCGGGGTTGAAGCTTTTGAGGCGAAACCTCGGTCAGTGCCCCCCCGACAGCCTTTACACTATAATCTATATAGGGCTGTTAAAAAGCTTGCCTAGTTTCTCCTACCGAAAGCGCACGGTATCAAGCTGCAATATTTATTTTAATTGTCGGGATCGTTCAAAAGAGAGTTACACGATAGAAGTGTTTTAATAGAATTATTAGCTTCAGAATCTGTCTCTATTCTTGGTTTAAGAATGTTGTAATGATTATTACTAAAGTATACTACTGAAATGTAAATGCTTAAAACTATAAATGCAGTAAAGAAAGCAATTAAAATGGTGTAGAACATTATGATCTTATTCCTGTGTTTAAGGTATTACAGACCAAATCAAATGAAATAGGCATATGGTGAGATTATCATACTTCATTGGATAAAACATAATGAAGGTTCATTGAGATAGGAAAATCCTTTACATAATTCAATCAATTCTTCATGTCTTTAATCACTTCCCAAGACAGGTACTTATGATTCAGTGTCATGACATTCTAAGCTCTGAAATCATGGAATACTGCCATCACAGAATGATCTGTCAGACTCCTTCTGTGATAATAGCTTTCAGAACTGTCACTTAATCTTTTTCTTTCAGACTTAGATTAAGCCTTTGACAGCTTGAGGTCACTTCTAAATCTTACTATATTCGTCTGAACTTGAAGTTGTTCTTTTTTATTACTCTAATCAAACTGATCTTATGATCCTGTATTGGATGTCCTCTACAACAAATGAAAAAGCTATATTTAAATCTACCATCCAATGTTTTCATAAGATTTATCTCTTCAGAGTAATTCCTGCAAGTATTCATAAGGAATAATAGTCTTGTAAGTATATCAAGATGAAATTGCTATTCAACTTCCTTGACTTATCCAGACTACTCAGATTTGTATAACCGATTTAGCTCAAGAAATCTCTGTAAACAGCTCCAATTATCCATGATTTGACTCAGGATTAGTAGACTGTAGTAGAAATATTTAATCTCCTACTCATAGCTATAGTATTAACTAATACTATGAACCCCGGAAATTAATCTTCCTGATACTCTACTAATTTTTAGGACAAAAGATGGTTCTTGAAACATCTTTCCCTTTTAAACGACAGGTACTAAATGCCCAACTGAAGAACAAGTTTGTTCTTTATCAGTCCTGAGTAAATAATGATTGAGTAAACCTATATCATCATCTCTCTCAGCGTACCAGTGTAAACTAGTAATACGTGTTGCACATATGAATTGTAATTTTGTAATCATGAAGTATGATTACTCATCATATACTGGGAAATATCCCAAAATATTATATGTATATGTAGTATTATATGTATAAAGAGACGTTGAGGGTTCTGAATCCTCTTAATCAAAATGCAAAGGATGCTTCCAAAATATATGTTGGAAACTAGACAGAATTAGGAAATAACTTTCCCAAGAAAGAGAATTTGAGAAATAACTCTGCAAAATAAGTGTCCAAAATAGCTCGCAGTAACTATTTTGGGTTTCAAACTATGAACATTCCAATTTTCCGCGCGCTATGTCTGTACAGCGTGGAGGGAGCTAATATTCAAAGAATGTTCTCCAGATTTTATTTATACAAAGAATTAAATGCCTCGCGATAGTTTCTGTAAGAATGCGGCGAGGTACTCAATTCCTACTTATAGGTACTGGTTATATACATATAGGAAGTAAAAGTAAATGATTAATATCCTACAAAATGGATATCAAATCTATTGCTGTTGTAGATTGATCCTCTTGCTTTGTCAGATTGATATCGCGTGAGTATTCGAATAACCTTTGTCATAATAGATCTATCTAAATATTTCCTCGCGTCGTCTTTTAGGATAAAGCGAGGGAATATCCTTATTCGAAGTAAATGATCAGAATTAATAACTGTCATAACTACCTTCTGGAATTTCTGTTTAGAAAATTATGAACATAGAATCTTTTGCATCCAAGCTCATGAACTCAAAATTATTGATTCTCAAAGATTATCAAGCGATGATTAACACTGCATCGGGTCTCCAGGAACCTTTTAGAGTTCTGAACATTAAACCTTATGATTCTCCTCTATAAACATAACATTGACAGAAAATCTAGTAATTCATAATTCTGCCAGATCATACCTAACTCGGTTACAACATCCAAATTTCTTACGTAATTGGAACGAACAATTAGCGCATTAAAGATGTGGAAGTATTATGATCTTCGAAAATCGAATTAAAGATATGATGCAAAATTCAGATTAAATGATGCAATTGAGGTTTATACTCTGCTGAAACAGAATTACGAAATGGAAATAGAAACCAGAAAGATAAGAAATTCACAATCTGATAACCAATCATTCTTCTTATATCTCAAATAACAAAGAATTAAAAACGAATACACCTGGAAATCTGATTGCTATCAGAATAATGCAAAGATGAACGAGCGAGTCGGAGTTTAGATGATGATCGTCATGATGGATGAACAAGCGATCCGAAAGCAACTCTCCTCCCAGGGTATCCTCTAGCTAATCTAACAACTAATCTTAAAGAAATCTACTGCGAAATTGAATTACAGATCTACGAAAACAAATTACAAATCTGAAGAACATGAAAGTAAATTGCAGAGAAAATTAAATCCTAACCTACCTACTAAATTCTAAAAGTGGACTGGAGAGTAAAGTTGAGCTATTCTCTTCAATCTCCCGCCTGCTGAGCTGATTCCCCAAGGGTCTTATTTATAGATGGGTGTTGTAACTGTTTCTGCCTTGGATGATAACCGCTCGCATCAGAACAGCTCTCATCTTGCTTTGTCCAGTTCCTTCAAAGCGAGAGTAGAAATATAATCATCTTTCTTGATGAGGCGAGGTCTCACAGTTTCTCCCAAAGAACTCTGCTTCTCGCCATAACGGATGAAGCTTCTGTCTTACACAGAGTTCCTTTCCTCGCGATGTCAGTCATCATCGCGTGAACTTCAGCATTCGCACATTTTCCTTAAATCTCTTTCTGATTTAGGAACAAATCCTCGCATCATTCTTTTTCTTTCCTCGCTATGTCCTTTCCACTTCCTGCTGTTTCCCAGCTTAACTTCCTTCTGCATGACAAAGCGTGGATCAGTTCAATAGAAACACTGCGTGCGAGACTTTCAACGAAAACTCAGAATTTCAAGCCATTCTTCATGTATTTTCCAACTTCTTTGCAATCTTAATTCTTCTTTCATCTTTCCTAATCCTTTATGGCTATTCATCAAAAATCAATGGAATTAGGAGCAAAAAGTCATCATCAAGACACTAAATTGGACGCAAATGACAGTCACGAAAGGCTGTCATCAGGGGTCACCATCGTCCATTACGGCACGAAGTGAATCGTTAGGGGGCACCCTGCAGAGCACTCACCCCTAATTTTAGTTTATCAAGTTTGTAAGGGGATTTAATTTTTAAAATCTGACTTCAATTGTATTTATTTAGAAATAATATCTCAATTCGTTTCAACCCTAAAGGTTAATTCCATGTTTCAACAAGATTTCAAGATTTCGTTTCGGTAAATCACAGTTTACCCCAAAATTCGTCTAAAATCAGATTTAATTCAAAAAATTCCAAAATTTCATATCTGACTCGGAAACATCAAGATCTAAAACTTTCGTGTTTTAACGTTTTCAATCCGAGATACCTAAGTAGGTCAAAATCACCAATTTTCGCATAAGAACAAATCTGTCCGAGTTTAATGCACCACAGTTTAAAGATTTCGAATTCTACCATAGCAATTCAACTCCAAATTTAATGAAATTTGACAGAGATCATCTTAAGACATTTATCTACAACTTTCATGTTTGGCCAAAGATCTAAAACAGCCTAGATCCTATGTCAAAAGCGTGATCAAGATCATTCCTAAGTTCTGTCCAAGATTTCAAGATCTAGATTTAAACAGCTCGGTTTCAATGGGTTTTCACATATCAAATCAACTCCAAAAATTCTAAAAAATTTACAGTAGCTAGATCTAAGTCTTAGGAACGTTTTTTGTGGTTTAAGTTTTTCCGTTTGAAGTCGTTTTAAGGTTCGGAAAAATTCAACAAATCTGTTGCGCCGGTAGAAAGTTTAGATTGACAGATTTACGGTTTCTTGATAATCTTTTAGTTTTGAATGTTTTAATTCATCCCAAAACCATGTAAGAGTTAACTTACAGTGTCTATGAACGTCGGGGATGTCTAGTTCGGAGGCGTGGCTTCCAGATCACCGTTTCTCCTCTCCGTTCGTCGGGTTCTACGATCTAGATTCAATACGGGGCGTAGAAAGAAAAGAATCGAAGTTAGAATCCGTTTTCGGATTGAAACGTGAAGAGATTTATCGGACTAGAGCTTACCACAACGTTTGGAGATCCTTGGATTTTCGTCCAAAGCTGCTGCCTCCGTTTGGTGCTTTCCGTCGACTCCGAATTTAGGGTTTCGAACGTATAGTAGGTTGTAGGGTTTTGTAAACTTGTTTGGGGCTCCCAAGGGGCTTATTTATAGAATTCTCAATCCCTAGGGCGTCCACACCTGACCTAAAGGTCTTGGGTCGAGAGATGTTCAACCGAAAGTCGAAAAATCCGCGTTCGGGCGAGAGATTCACGCAACAACCAAATCTGTCAAGTGGCGCGGTCGTGGCGCGCTAATCGCCCTCCACCGCGCGGCCACCGCGCCAACTTCGCCTGGACTTCGGTCCGGGCGGGTCGTGCGATCCGTCGTGCTTCTCCGCCTCTCTTTCGGGTTTCTATCCCTCTATGCTCCCGAATTCCGATTTCCGGAGTATATTCGGGTTTCTACTTTCTCTCTAAATCCTTACTCGGGTCTAATTGGATGTTTGGACTCGAGTCCTTGAGTTCATTAGTGTCGGGTTTCGGTGTACCATTTATTTACCTTTAATCCATCCTTTTATTTAATTAAATTCCTTTAATTCATTTTTAAGTAAAAATCTCATTTCTCATTTCCTTATCTTTATTTACTTCTTTTATTTGCTGGATTTATTTATTTATTTATGATATTTATTTTATCTATTATTTATTTATTTAACTATTGTTTTATTTTATGATGGAAAATTCTCGGGTATTACAGACAGGAAGAAAAGAATAAAAATTGGACAAGATTCAGATGAAACACAATTAAACTTCCATTTTAATTACACAGATCTTTGCTTGGGATAGTTCGTCAGTTAGCTAACTCTCATGCTTTCTCCACTATGTTCCCTTTAACAGACAGGTACTTACAGCGAGAATTTACATGCTCTTAAGACCTCAAAATCTAAGATACCACAAATTAATAACTGCCCCTGCCGAGGTATGTTATTTATCTGTGGTGGATAAGCAACACCTAACATATCATTAGTTGATGTGCCAAGTACTCCTATCATCCCCCATGTCACACCCAAAGATTCTAATCAAACCTGAACTATCCCTTAACTATCAGTCCTAGTAGCAGTTACACAACTCTCAATGCAACCGAGTGACCTCTAACGAAAGCATTTAAATGAAAGCGATATAGAAAACATCTAAAATCCTATCACTTGGAGGTTTTTGAAAGTCTGACCCTGGTAGTAAAAGAAAGCCCCCAGTCAGAATGACTGGGTGTGGATCAAGAATTCCCTATTCTCGGTGAACCGCTCGCAGTGTTCACTTCCCGTCGGGTGGTTATGAGATACAAACTAATGAAATAAACTAATAAATTAGTTTATTCCGGATGCACTCACTGAAACTTTTGACAATTTCCGCACACGAGTATTTTCTAAAATATCCCAGGTTAAATTTATTAAATGAAAAGAGCTATGATTTGTGGGAAAGGGGTTTAAAGATATATTTCACTTTTTATTACTCATGAGGGGAAATTTTGAGTTCAAACGGCGTTATGGACCTCCCCGGCATGAAGTCTTTGACAATTTCGTGCCTTGAAGATCCTTGCCATGAAACTTTTGACAAGTTCCCACTACATGAGTATTTTCTGAAAATAAAATAATCCTGGTGTTCAATTTTTATTTAATGAAAATCGATTTATGAAGGCGGAGTTAGGATTAGGGATATATTTATAGGTTGTCACGTTTTTATTACTCGTGTTAAGAAACTGTGCCCCCGAAAGCGCACGGAGTCAAAAATTGCAGTAATTTATAGTAAGACCGGATCGTTCACTGGAGGATGTGCGATGGAAGCAGGGCCCACGTCATTTACTAAGATTTTCTACTCGGTTACTCGATTCAAGTTTGTGTGTTTGATTATCAACTACTTGACAGAATTAAACTAAGCTATGAAAGCGATTAAAATTAAGCAGATAAAATTAGTCTAGAAAGCGATTTAAATTTAATCTAAGAAAGCAATAATATTATTCTAAGAAAGCGGTTAAGATTATTCTAAGAAAGCAGATTTAAAAAGAGACAGAAGGGACAGGGAGAAAAGAATAAAGATTGGACAAGATTTAGATGAAACACAATTAAACTTCCATTTTGTTACACAGATCATAGCTTGGGATAATCCTTTCAGTTAGCTAATTCTCATGCTCTCTATACCATGTTCCCTTTAACAGAGAGGTACTTACAGTAAGAGTTTACATGCTCTTAAGAAAATAAATTCTAAGATACCACAGACGCATAACTACCATTGCAATGCATTGCTAAGGTATATTATTTATCTGTGGTGGACAAGCAACACCTGACAAATCATTAGTTGAAGTGTCAAGTACTCCCATCATTCCCCCATGTCACACCCAAAGATTCTAATCAAGCCCTGAACTATCCCTTAACTATCAGTCCTAGTAGCAGTTACACAACTCTCAATACAACCGAGTGACCTCTAAAGCAAGCAGTTAAAAGAAAGCGGTAAAGAAAGCATTTAAAATCCTATCACTCGGAGGTTTTTGAAAGTCTGACCCTGGTAGTAAAAGAAAGCCCCCAGTCAGAATGACCGGGTGTGGATCAAGAATTCCCGGATCTCGGTGAACCGCTCGCAGTGTTCACTTCCTTCCGGGTGGTTATGAGATACAAACTAATGAAACGAACTAATAAATTAGTTCGTTCCGGATGCACTCACCCAGGACTCAAAAATAGGCTTTGGCAGAAGAGGATAGCAGTTGAAAGGAACTCAACCCTACCTTAGAAAATGACCAAGGCCCACATGTTGTTCTTCTAGTATTATCTATTACACCTCATCTGAATCCTAGTGGATTCTGAGTCAGTGCAATATTTAATATAAGATTTCCAACATATAGCAGTTTTGGAAAATAATAGATATTTGAAAATCACTCCCTAAACAGGTACTAGACTCTCAATAAGAACGCAGACCCTTTCAGTCTAGGTGAGACCTAATCGCTGACTCTGCTTCTAATTTCCCAAAATCAACCCCCAGTCGAATATGAGTTAGTCATAGCTGAGGAATTTATCCCTTACTTAGATCCGGATTTTATAAAGAAATTTTTGTTGGAAATTTATTATGAGACATCTGATTTAAATCAAGACTTCTATGTCCAAGGGAAGGATCCCAAAATAATTAGACCACAATATTTACATAATATTATCATGCATAATTTTATATGAGAAGTGTAAAATTAAATAACCCAAAATATAAGGTGGGTTTAGACAGAAGTTGGAACACAAAGATGAAATAGCCGGAGATGAGAAGAATTTATTTTTGGCTAAAAAGATGGCAAAAATAACTAGGGTTATCTGGACTGCAAACATCTGCTATCCAGGTCCCAACTATTCCAGGTGGAATGGTTTTAGACAGCAGAAAACCTTAATTGACAGTGATCGCTATCATCAAGGTTTCTACTATCTGTGAAATGAGAGAAAAACCTACATGCTTTCTTACTGTGATACTATTCAACCAATGTTGATCGACACTGTTTGATAATATTATAGCTCAAAATTCGGGTTTGAAATTAAGATAAATAAATAGAAACTGTATCCGGATAGGAGTCAGCTGAGCAGCTATTATAATCCCGGATGGACGAACCGCCAAGGCTTCCACCGACTACTATCCAGACCATGCAAAATAACATCTAATAATTAATATACAGACCACGAGCTAGTTTATCCGTGTGGGAATACCCGCCAACATTAGTCTGTTATATCTCTTACTAGCTGTTTCACACAACACGGATAAAGACAAACTAAAATAAATAAATAAAAGAAAAATATTTTTGGGTCATCTTGTATGAGAGACATTGGTTTCTCATGCAAGGGTATGGAAATTAATCCATAATTACTCTTTATGTCTAAATAATCACTCATTCCATAATTAATTAATTACAGTCCGGATTATGTACTTAGATCATTAGAGTTTAATTTATGTAGAAAAATCTTTTAATGGTTTTGAACAAAAATCTTTATATCAAATTTATCATGGGTTGAGATCATTGGATTTCAACCTCTAAATAGTAATACAAAGGTTCAATTAATTGATGGAGTGAGATGGAGAATGAAAATTTGGCAAAAAGGTGCCAAGCCTGTCGCGGAATAGAGTTTGTGTCGCGGACCGTGGGTCCGCGACAGGAGGATCTCGACAGAAAGGTGGGAAATAAGAGAAATGAAATTTTGGAAATTAGGGTTGTCGTGTCGCGGAACAAGGAGTGTGTCGCGACAGGGGTTCCGCGACACAAGGTGTGAAAATCCAACAAAGGGCATAATTCCTGGTCACTGAACAAGGAGTGTGTCGCGGACCATGGGTCCGCGACAGGGGTTCCGCGACCAGAGCCCTTCTAGAATAAAATTGCAAGATTTTGGGTCCTTGGTCGCTAATCAAGAGGTTGTGTCACGGACCGTGGGTCCACGACAGGTTTGGTTTGCGACCAGGGATTTTAAAAGATTTATATAGCACATGTTCTTGGACACTCATGTCGCTAAACTGCCCTCCTGTCGCTGAACGTGGTTCCGCGACAGGAAGTGGCTAGCGACCTGGGTGTGTTCTGGACATATGTCAGAAAAGTAAAGTGGAACAGGAGCATGCATTATGCGTGATCTCACCCATTTCAAGTTTAAAAGCTACACTAAGCTAAAAGCAACTAAACAGAGTTAAATCTAGCTAGAACATGCCTAAACATGAAGGAAAATGAGACAATATTTAAAATAGAGCTAACCCTAATCTGGGCTTGATCACTCATAACATGCAACATTATCCAAAGAGAACATCACCAACAGTGATATAAAATAGAAAATAAAGGTCAAGTGACCAACAGAGAAGGAAATAATAAAAGATCCATGGGGTGTGAAACCCATTTCATGATTTTTGGGACACATTTCAAGAATATTTTCCCATTTTATTAAGGAGTTTGTTAATACCCATCATCCTGGATATCACATAACCCTAAAAACAAAGTTTTGAAACTGAAAACAAGGTGAAAACTGGCTATCTAAGCTGAATCGATGCAGAATTAAATAATACAGAAAAATTAAAGCTAAACTAAGCTAACCTAAAAACTACCTACAAACTAAGCTCCACACTTGTCTCCAAGAACAATTTTCCTTAATTTGTGTCCAACCTGCTGAGCTCATGGGGATCACCTCATATTTATAGAAGTGGAACCCTAGGCCCATGGGCTTGATCTGAGGCCCACTGTGTCTCAAGACATCACACACATCACAACTTTGTCGCGGAATCACCTTGTGTCGCGGGACAGGGCTGCATGTGGCAAGGCTTCTCGACTAGGTCTTGTGTCTCTATCCATGTCCGTGTCGCTAATGCATGGACCGCGACCGGGGTTCCTCGACTGGGGCGTGGCTTGGCCTCCAAGGTGTTGGTGACGCGGAACTTTGGTCGTGTCGCGGAACCATGGTCCTCGACCGGGGTTCCTCGACTGGATGTTCCCAGACTGGTCTCTTCTTTATGTTGCATGCTGGGTCGCTAATCCCTCCTGTGTCGCGGAACCATGGTCCTCGACCGGGGTTCCTCGACCGGATGTTCCCAGACTGAGCTGAATGGGCCAGATGGGCCGAAGTTGTTCTTTTTGTGGGCTTTTCTATCTTTTCCCATCTTTTTGTATTTTTATGGGCTTGTTTATTCTTTTGCCCATCTTTTTGTTTCCTTTTTCTTTTCTTTTCTTTTCTCATTTTTTGGATTTTTCTAACATAAATATGTAATAAAATTACATATTTATGCATTTTTCATACCAGCTCAATATTTTTGCAATTATGCATAAATCAGTCTAATTCAACTGCTTTCTTATTTAATATAAGACCGGAATACTATCAAATGCCCGTTTCAGACACGGAAATGGATTGAAAATAATGGTCATTTCTGGCCATTATCAACATCCTCACATTTAATACTGATCGTCCCCGAGCAGTCAGAAACAATGTTCCTAAGAACACGGACTCTACATATTCAATCCATTTTCGTGGCTTCAAAAATCACATTCTTTTTAGATTGGGATAAGACAATAAAAAACTACTAGTATTAAATCCCCTTGATTGCAGTGTTTAATGAAATGATACTTGCTCACTACATCGGGCCTACAAATCAAACATTATTATCAACCCTTCATGAATATCATGTTTGAAAGATGCAAAGATTAAAAATGAGAATTAAGGGATGACAAGAACATATCACAATTCATGAAACAGAGCCTCACATGTAGGAGAATCGGAAAGTTCACTCACTCTCAATTTGGGGTTTAATCAGTGAACACTCAAAAGCAAATTTAATTAAATTATCCCATAAGCTTGCAATCAGACCAACTCGCCACCGGCTCATTTCTTCAAATCGAGATCATGAGGTCTTATTTAAAGGTTGTAATGGGGCATACGGTTGTATCATTAGGTAAGGAAGGGAATTATTGGGCTTGAAGTGGCAAGAATTCATTTTATCTTGACTTGGCATATTTATTTAAAAATTCATGATCATCAATATTTTTTTTTCTTTCTTTTGCTTTTCTTTTTCTATTGCATGACATTAGACTATGTCTAATTTGCTTTGTCATTTGCAATTTATTTTTGTTGAATTGAATTCAACATTTTTCTTCTCCTTTTTTTTTGATCGGATTTTGGAATATCGATTAATGAGTTGATGATCATAAATTGTAATGCCTTGATAAAATCTATTCTTGCACACTTGGGTTTTAATTTCTTGGTCTTTTTGTAAGGATAAGAATAATATAGAGGGCCTCAAAGAAAAATTAGGCTTAAGGCTCAAATTGGTTAATCCTAAAGGGAAAATATTTTTGGGTTTGGATTTCAAAAGAAGGCCAAAAATTTGGTTTTCTAGGTGCCTCGATCATATTCCCGATTTTTGGAATATGGCATGATCTTGAATCGGTCCCAATCGCAAGTTCTAGTTTCCTTTAATCAAAATGATTCACATATCAAAGAAAATAAATGAGTAAAAGTGACTCATGGCTCAAATCTCACAAGGTTGGGTTGATTCATGTCATACAGTATTCTCAAATTTAATCAAAGCTTAATCCCAACACTCTATTCAATCAAAATCTCTAACATGCAGATTTATTACCCAATAAGCTGATCGCATCATTAAATTTTTATAGCTCAAAACCTTAGGAATTCATGTCATGCATGTTTTCAATTATATTATCCCAATTTAAAAGTTTGAAAATTTAATCACAAGCCTAAATTCAACATGTGAGTTTATGCATATTTTCGCTGGTTATTTAATTTAAAGCAGTAAAGAGGCACTGCTGACTATTACGATATTAAGAATCACAGATTATTTATCTCAAGAAATCTTCCAACGGGTTCAGGCTCCCGTCCCACTAATATTCCAAAGCCAAAAACATGACTAACCCTACCTGCTAATCAATATTTATAGATTACTAAGCAGGCCTTATTGGGCCATTATTTCTAAACAAAATACTCTACTAACCCAAATATATATGTTGCTATAATAATATGCCAATAACAATATCTAACTACATAGCCTACTGTCAAAGTGCTACGATCAGGCCCAAGTGTACGCCCCCATGTCGAGATCGCCGTGTATATACCACCGGGGAACGATGCTCCCTACGTCGCCAAGAATCACCCGTAACAATTTCCTCCTTCCCAGAAGACACCTTGTCCCCAAGGTGGAATGCCGGAAATTGTTGTAGTATCTCCTCACGATCCACCCAGCTTGCATCTTCATCAGCTAACCCATGCCATCGAATAAGCACTTCCTGCTTCCCCTGTGCACTGGTGCGTTCTGCTAACACCTCCTGGGGTTCGAATAGGTGTATTTCTTGACCCACCAGACTGTCCGGGAGTGTGTCTTCAACGGAATGATCACCAATGACTCGCTTAAGCTGTGATACATGAAAAACAGGATGTACTCGGCTGTGTGGAGGAAGCCGTAGCCGGTAAGCCACCTTTCCGATCCGCTTTTCAATCTCGAAAGGTCCATAGAATTTGGGGGATAATTTATGACATTTCCGGCCATCGTGGACCGAGAGTTGTCTATGCCTGCGGACCTTCAAAAACACCTTGTCGCCTAAGGAAAATTCCACATCTCTGCGATGCTTATTGGCCTGCTTCACCATGCGCTGTTGAGCTTGGGACAAGTGGTATTTTAATACCCGCAGCATGCAGTCCCGGCCACCAAGCATGTCGGCCACTGATTCCAGGTGACACTCCGCTGGAAGAAACCGTTGAAGAGTGGGAGGCGGTCGTCCGTATACAATTTCAAACGGAGTGAATTGTGAAGTCCCTTGAAACGCAGTGTTGTAGTGGTACTCGGCCCAAGGAAGGCAACCTGCCCATTTTTTTGCCTGTTCAGATGCAAAACAACGAAGATATGTCTCGAGAACTCGATTGAGGACTTCAGTTTGACCGTCTGTCTCAGGATGGTAAGCTGAGCTAAACTTAAGTACCGTCCCTTGCAAGTGAAATAGCTCCTTCCAAAAATTACTTAAGAATAGAGGGTCACGGTCTGACACAATGGATTTAGGGACACCATGCAACCTCACGATCTCTTGCACAAATATTTCTGCTAACCTTTTAGCGGATAGGGAGCCTCGAAGAGCGATAAAGTGACCAAACTTGGAAAATCTATCAACAACAACCAAAATTGCTGAATAACCTTGAGAACGAGGAAGACCAGTAATGAAATCCATGGAAATGTCTTCCCAAACTTCAGAAGGAATGGGTAATGGCTGAAGCAAGCCTGCTGGGGACATCGTTTCATACTTTGATTTTTGACAAACTAGGCAGGCCCGGACATACTCTTGCACTCTTTTATACATGCCACGCCAGTACACTCCCCCGGCCAGGCGTCGATATGTCCGGTACGTGCCAGCATGTCCCCCTTGGGGGGTATCATGAAACTCGGCCAATAGCTTCGGAATCCAACTGGAGTTTTCTGCCAGCACCAGGCGCCCCCGATAATATAAAATTCCTCCCAACAACTCATACCCCAAATGTGCCGTGGGATCCAATTTAAGTGCCTCTATAATTGTGACCAATGTGGGATGCATCGCCTGCTCCTTAACTAATTCTTCGAACTCCGGCCATACTACAGCAGACAATGCACAATTGATGAAATCTCTATTTTCCTCCTCTTGGACTTCGCATGCACCCTTGCGTGATAATGCATCCGCTGCGGAATTCACTCTTCCAGGTTTGTAGACGATTTCATAATTATATCCTAACAGTTTGGCCATCCAAGTTTGCTGCCCGGGAGTGGTGATTTTTTGATTTAATAAATTCTTCAAACTATGATGATCGGTTCGTATGGTGAAACGCTGCCCCAACAGGTAGGGCCGCCAGTGTTGGACAGCCATGACCAACGCCATGAGTTCACGTTCGTAGGCGGACTTGGTTAAAGTGCGATCGGACATCTCCTTGCTAAAATATGCCAATGGCCGTTCCTCCTGCATTAATACGGCCCCTACACCAGTTCCCGATGCGTCACACTCTACTACAAATGGCTTTTGAAAGTTGGGCATGGCCAGCAAGGGGGCGGTGGTTAATGCTTCCTTCAAGTGATCGAATGCCAGTTGTGCTTCTGAGGACCATGAAAATTTTCCTGCTAGGTCCTTCTTCAGGAGTTGTGTTAGAGGTCTCGCGAGACTGCCATATCCCCGTATGAACCTCCTATAATATCCTGTTAGTCCCAAGAACCCACGTACTCCTCGCACTGTTGTTGGAGTTGGCCAAGCTTTAACTGCAGCTATTTTATTGGGATCCATAGAAACCCCCGCGGCTGAAACTATGTGTCCGAGATATTCCACTTCCGTACAACCAAAGGAGCATTTCTTTTTGTTAGCCTGGAAATGGTTTTCCCTTAGCAAGCTCAGCACTACCTTTAAATGTTGTATGTGTTCAGCCCACGTCCGACTGTACACCAGGATGTCATCGAAAAATACAAGAACAAATTTGCGCAAGTGCTGACGGAAAAGGTCATTCATTGTTGATTGAAATGTTGCGGGCGCATTAGTGAGACCAAAAGGCATTACTAGAAACTCGTAATGACCGTTGTGGGTACGAAACGCCGTCTTAGGCACATCTTCCTCGCGGACTCGGATTTGGTGATAACCAGAACGCAGATCAATTTTGGAAAATATTTTAGATCCTGCTAGTTCGTCCAACAACTCTTGAATCACTGGAATTGGGTATTTATCAGGCAATGTTGCTTTATTTAATTCCCTGTAATCCACACAAAATCTCCAGCTTCCGTCTTTTTTTTTAACTAGCAACACTGGGCTCGAGAATGGACTCGAACTAGGGCGAATGATCCCTGCTGTTAGCATATCCTTTACCATGCGTTCCATCTCATCTTTCTGAAGATGTCCATAACGATACGGTCGTACTGATATCGGTCCTGCCCCTGGTTGTAATGCAATACGGTGATCATTATCGCGCCTTGGGGGTAGTGTCGTGGATTCTGCAAAGACCTGACCAAATTGGTTTAATACCTGGTCCAGAACTCGGCTGCTGTCCATGTTATCAATTCCAAATAATTCTACTCCTCTTGTTTGCAGGAGACCAGGTGGCTCCGCCATTAATAACCAAAAATCTGCCTCGGGAGTTTTAAGTAAAGTCCGGAGAGCTACCTTTGAACGGGATAGTGCAGGGTCTCCTTGCAGAGTGATGGTCGTGTTTCCCTGATTGTAAGACATCGTCATCGTACCCCAATTGACTTGGACATCGCCTAATGTCTGTAACCAGGCAACGCCCAGGATGAGATCCACACTGCCAAGTGGAAAAACATAGCAGTCGGCTATGATACCTGCTTCGCCAATTTCCACTGTTAATTGCTTGCAAACCCCTGTACATGGTAGTCGTCTTCCATCTCCTAACGTCACTGTAAATAACCCCGCATGTTGAATAGATAAAGATAGTTTTCCTGCCAATTCTTGGGACACAAAATTATGACTTGCGCCACTATCAATTAATATTGTGACTGCCTTTCCATTTAATATGCCATGTACACGCATAGTTTGAGGGCCTGTGAACCCTGCTAATGAATATAAGGGCAGGGAGGCGTCACCCTCAGTCTTGCCACAGTCATCCAGTACCTGTTCTTCTGCTTCCTTTTCTCCTTCCTCTAATAATTCCAATTCTGCATCCCATGAGTCACTTTCTTCCATGATTAGTGCTCTTATTTGTTTCAAGGGACATTCATGTGTAGGGCTATATGGTTGCTTACAGCGGAAACATAACCCCTTGGCTCTTAAATCACTAAATTCCTGTGGCGAAAGGCGTTTGAACTGAGTCCTTGTAGAGGACTGACCTGAGGAAGTGGGGCGAGCAGAGCTCGTGCTCCCGCGAAGTGTTCCTTCGCGTTCCGACCATCTGCCTGTTGAATAAGTGGACGGGGTTGCTATTGTAGTGTTTCCAGTTCGAGTGGGGGCAGGGGCTCGGCTTGTATTGTAACGACTAGGGCTCTTGCCTTGGGATTCAAGTAACTCAATCTCAACACTACGGCTTATCATTATCGCCGTATCCAAGTCTTGTGGATCTAAGGGCCGTAACTTATTTCGAATGGCACGGTCTAGTCCACTGAAGAAATACCCCAATACCTGTTCTTCGGCTAAACCAGGGGTTTGTTGGGCTAGTTGTAAAAATTTGTCAATGTAAGTATCCACATCCCCATCCTGTTTCAGTGAAGCCAGTTTCTCATAGGGGCTGCCAGCATAGCGATCATCAAAACGCCGTATCATAGCTTGTGTGAACTCCCGCCAGGACGAATCTTCATGTCTGGATCGAAAATACCGAAACCAGTTTAGTGCTACACCTTCCATAGCCACCATCGCTAGTAAGACGCGGCGATTTCCCACCACCGCATGCAACTCGAATTGTTGTTCCGCCTTCCCTATCCAACCAATCGGGTCCTCGCCACTAAAAACAGGCAGGGTGACATTGGGTACGGCTATCGGATTTGCGAAGGTTGTTGGTGAATGTCCCGCCGGCTGGTGGCCACTGCCTTGTTGCTCCGGCACTGGTTGTGTTGCACCGCTGGAACTTGTGGGATCACAGGTAGCGGTTGGGGGGCGGTTGGGGTTCGCTTGAAGGATTGCCATCAATTGTTGAAACTGCTCCGTCAATTGATGTTGGACTGCACCAATCTGTGTCTGCAATTGCGTTTGAGAAGCCTTCACGTGATCCACTTGTTGTCGTGTATCCTCATGAGCTGTAGTTAAGGCGGTGATAGTAGTTTCCAGGGCGGCAAGGCGGCTTTCGACGTCACCAGAGCGTGTCTGAACCATCCTTCCCTTTGGATCCGGCAGGTCGGACCAAAATATTACGATATTAAGAATCACAGATTATTTATCTCAAGAAATCTTCCAACGGGTTCAGGCTCCCGTCCCACTAATATTCCAAAGCCAAAAACATGACTAACCCTACCTGCTAATCAATATTTATAGATTACTAAGCAGGCCTTATTGGGCCATTATTTCTAAACAAAATACTCTACTAACCCAAATATATATGTTGCTATAATAATATGCCAATAACAATATCTAACTACATAGCCTACTGTCAAAGTGCTACGATCAGGCCCAAGTGTACGCCCCCATGTCGAGATCGCCGTGTATATACCACCGGGGAACGATGCTCCCTACGTCGCCAAGAATCACCCGTAACACTGACATACGGAGCATGTCAACAGCATATTTTTGGCCTGACAGTCACTTATTCATCTTGGACTGTCAGACATCTTTTCAAAAATAAAAGAACCAATAAAAACAGAGATTGTTGTTGGGGCTGCAAAATCCCAATTTGAAAGCAGTAATTATATCAATTACAAGAGATTTCATTTGCAATCAAATCTATCTTGCATGAATGAATTGAAATTCTCTTATATGATATTTACCATTAAGCTCAAGAATGATGGAGTCAGGAATCGCCATCTTTCTTTTCATCTGATTTCTTGGAGGAGCCAACTTCATCAGGGATTTTCTTGAGTAAGGTTTGCAGGATCTGATTTTGACTTAGGATCAGTGATTCCACCATCTTTCGATTCTTCTCTTCTTTTTCTAGCATCATCATTCTGAATTCTTCGTCTCTCCTTTCCTTCTCCAACTTCTCCTTCCGTTGCTCTTCATTTTCTCTCCTACGCTCTTGGCGTTCATCTTCAGCCCTCTTTCTCTGTTCCTCATGACTTGTCATAATGGCATCTGTCATAGACTTCATTCCTTCGAGCATAGATTGACTCATCCTGCTCATCATCTCGAATGCTTGGGAGTCAGCAGGAAACTGAGATACATTCTGGCTCTGAGGTGTCTGCGGTTGAGTAGGAAACGGGGATGCCAGAGTAGGAAAAGGCATCTCTGTTTGCTCTTGCTGAGATCTCTCTTGTGCTGTAGTGGAAGGTCCCGCATCAGTACGGGCTTGCTTTGTTCCCTTCTTTGCCCTTGGCGGTCTACTCCTCTTTTTTGGTGCTTGACTTCCGGATACGAATGAGGATTGAGCATCTGAATCGCCTCCACCATACAGCTGGGGGAAAGAATATCTAATTCGTTCTGTCAGAGGCAACCTTGGCACGCTGATGGGAGGGTTTATCTTCACGATTTCGTCCCTTGCAAATGTGCTTAAGTCGACGTTCTGGGTAGCACAAGGCCTGCCTGTCCTCTAACCGTGCTGTCATGACATCAAACACATGCCTTCCTATGTTCAACTTTGCTCCGCTCCACATTCTTGCAAATCCCATCAGAACACTCCCAGACGTGTTGTGTGGGTGCGAATTGGGCCGAATCTTTGACATGTAGAATTCGTAGGTTGACCTGAAGTGCACTCGTAAGAAGTTGGTATCAAAAGTATGCCCTGGGGCGGTGATTGTTGTCATGCTATTTGCCACGGTTGCATATTTTGCATACTCCTTTGTCTTGGCCCTCTTTATCATGATTTCTTCAGGGGGAAACTCACTCATGATGTCCGGGGTTCCAAAAAATTGATTCAACCATTCTGGTGAGATGTCTATCACGTTACCCCGAACCCAAGTTGTTCTGTCGACGGCATTGATATTGCAAAAGAATTCCCTTGTCAACTCAACAAGGCCATCTTCGTCGTGATGCAGCATAAAGCTTCCCCACTCTTGATTTCTGTAAAAGGTCTCGACAGTGGGGTGGATCAAGGCATCCTGTCTGAACCCTTTATCAGGCACTATCATTGTCTGCAGCTTTGCATACAGTTCTGCTCTTTCCTTGTTCCCATTGAACTTAGTCTGCACTTCTTCTTCACTTAGCTGCTTCTTTTTTCCATATTGTTTCGATCCCATCCTTTGCCTCACAGTGTGCTTAGACCAAAACTCTACTGGCCAAATAGATCCGACTGATTCATCTTCGCTCGAGTGCCAGTCTGTTTGGTCGTCACCTTCCTGCGGTTGCTCATCCATCGGTACAGCTTCATGTGCCCTCTGACTCGACTCTCCATAAGCTGTCTCTTCTCTAAGCTCCTCCTCATCTTCCCTAATCCGTGCAGCTTGTCCGACAGGACGTTGGAAAATGGGCGCCAACTGCTCCATGTATTCATTTTCTTCCTGCATGGCCTCCTCTCTATCTTCTTCTGCAGCCTCTTTCTGATTCTCAGCCATACCTTGTGGTTCACCCGCTTTGGTTTGTGGCTCTATAGCTTTTTGTTGCTCAACGGCTCTGTCCTTTAACAAGTCCGCCAATGTGACTGGGTTCGCGGGAGTTTCAGCAGTTCTAATCACAGCTTCGATTCTGGCAGTGCCTACGAGTGGATCAACGATTCGGGATGCCTCTGTCTGATAATGAATTTGTTCAGGCGCCTCTCCTTGGTCGATCCTTGCTTCGATCTGCTCATTCAGTCTGTTCCTTATGTCTCCCACGATGGTTTCCCTGTCGTGAGCAGTGGGGCCAGTCCATGCAGGAGGTTGTTCTTCTTTGATTTTCAGTCCGGTTCCCTCTTTTCCGCCTGTAATCATCAAATCATCATCACCTTCCTGTCCAACTTCCCCAGTTCCTTCAGACTTTCTAGCTTCCAAATCAGCTTGAAGTTTTTTAGCAATTTCTCGATCATGTGCCTCTTTCTTTTTCTTTTCCTCTTCAGCCCTGGTTTGCTGAATATTCTTTCTCACCTGCTCCTCTTCCGCAGCTTTCTTTTCTCTTTCAGTTTGCTCTTGCTCATCTATTTTATCCACTCCTGAACCACATGTTCCTTGATCAAGCAGACCAGCTAATGCAAGTTCATCATTTTGCATTTTCCGGGCCAGTTCAGCATCTTGAGCAATCAGTTCTTTTCTTTTAGGCGGTGGAGGTGGCATTGATCCCTTGCCTCTGTCCTTGGGATCCGTAGGTGCTGCCACTTTCCTAACAGTTGGCTCAGGTTCTTTGATCACCACTTTCTTTTCCGGAGCTCTTGCTGGTTTCTCTTTTTCAGCAGATTTTATCAATCTTCTTCTCGTTCCAGGTTGAGGCACGGGCTGACCTCCAGATGCAACAGCAGTATTAGATGTTTGCTCGGGCAGGATGGGTGGTTCAGTGGCGGCAGGTGCTGCAGCAGGTGTTGGCATTTCAGACTGAGTTGGCTGTACTGGAGTCTGAACTGTTTCTTGCTGTACCACCGGCTCGGTGGTAGCAGCTTTCTGCACTTCAGTTTGCCCTCTTGGCGGTAAAGCTGAAGCTTGTACTGTTGGCTAGGTAGGCTGTGGGTTGGCGTCAGGAGGAGTGGAGAAGTAGGCATCGATCTCAGCGTCTGGATCTTCCTGATTTTCCTGTTGGGCCTGCTGCGTTTCCTCCTGAGCTTCTTGAGTCCCAAACAACCTGTGTGCGTATCTCAGATAATCGTGCACAAATGTCTGACTTGTGATCCGCACCAGTTTGAACTCCCATGCCTTCTTGATCCGTGTGCAAAATAAGCTTCTGATTTTGTGGTTATAATGCATGACTTTCGTTCTATTTCCTTCCATCCCATATTTCAGGGCTTCTCTATCCATTTCCATGAGGAGTTCAAGATATGAAGTTCTGTATTGCTCCATCATGGTGTTGATCATATCCCTTTCCAGCTCTTTTGTCACATAAGTCATGCGTTGCGCCATATCATACTTCAGATATTCCCCCGCCTCAGCCCCAGTCATCAATCTGAGTTGCACTTTTTTATCTGTCATCACTGACCAATTTTTGCGCTGCACTTCATAAAGAGCTTTCTCCCTTAATTCTCTGATGTGCTCGGAAATCCATGATCTACCTCATTTCCCTTCTCGGCTGTTCTCGTCTGGCCGAACCGCTTGTTTATGAAAATCTTTCAAAGTTGTCCTCATCTGGCAGGATCAATCCTTTATCCAATCTTTCTTGTGTTATGAACCCTTTACCTTTCCCCCACAGATGTGCCATCTCGTGCCATTCCTTCCGAGCTGCATTGATTTCTTCTCTGAATTTGTTCAGCATGGTGGGGTTCCTTTCTGTGTTGAACTCCTCAATTTTTCTCAGCTTGTGGAGCAGGTTGTAACTCATTTCCCTATGCCTTTGCTTGGCCTGCTTGGTTACCCATCTCTGCTCCTCTGCCCATGTTGTCAAATAAACGCGGGTTCCAAATGCAGGGGAAGGCTTCATGCATCGAGATGGCTCCCTTTCCCAATATCTGGCTCACCGGTAAAGGTTTTTCCACAAACTGCAATCGTACTTGTGGGTCTATGGGCTGATCAGGGATGAGTATGTCATAATTTGAGATTTGGATTCCCACTGTCCCATCCTCTAAATGACGTTGCCAGACGGATGTGTGTATCTGGAACTTCAGTGTGATCCTTTCCAGATGTACTTCGGGTGTCATTATGGAGTCATTCGGGGCATGATATGTCATTAGTTCCCAGAACCTCAGCATGTGATAAGAAAAATCCCTTTCAATGTTCGTTAGAGCGGTTGATCTATCTGCAGGAGGGATGTTCACGTCCCATCCGGGCCTTAATGATAACTCAGCTTCGGTGCCCTGGTCCAACGGTACCTTGTACACGCTTATCAGTGCTTCCCTGAGCTTTTTGATCTGGGTTCTGTTTGCAGAGGCTTCTATTGCTGCCTGGTGTAGAGTGCAATCAGGCAGTCCAAGTGCTGATTTAATCACTAACTCATTCCTGAAAAATATAAAGAGTATTAGTTCCAATCGATTTTGTGTATTTTTTCAAAAATCGAGTTTCAAGTTAAAGATCAACATCCTCACATTTTGAGCTTTGCTCGAAATGTGATTTATTTGATCAGTACTCAAAACTTTATCAAAAGGCATATGTCATTAATTAACTTAAGAAGTCTAAGTCATTGGGCTTAGAGAAATTTTAATGGGCTATTGGGCCCAAAAAGTTTGATTTTCTAGCTTATTAAACAAGCTCGAGGCACTTGTTGAAAAATGGAATGAGACGATAATGACGAGACTGGATGCTCGAAATTGGAATGTGCAGTGGAGACGTGGCGTAATGGATTTGCTAATTCCGGATTGCTTGGACTGTCTTTGGACAGTTAAAACATTCAAGAGGGGGCGCAAACACTATTTTTAATTTTAAAATGGTTGACTTGTTTTATTTAATGAAAAAGTGGGATGTGTGGGGTCCCAATTTTTGGGTTTTGAAAATGATAGCAGCTTTAAGTGGCAAAAAAAATACTGCTACTTTAACTCACACATTTAGTTCCATTGGGAACAAAAACACTTGTCAACCAAAATTCCTAACAACCATTTTTGTCTTTTTGTGAAAAAGTGACATGCAGAAAAAAGGGTATTGGTGTGCACAGGGGCTGCCAAAACCAAGCAAGCATACACTTTTCCAGGTTACCAAGTGTACCAATACAGGACCACTAAACAAGGAAAACAGTAATAAATGATCACTTTGGCATGCAAGGCTCATGACAACACTTAGCAAGCAACCAACACTAAGATGAAGTTACACAAATGTCTGCCAACAACTCATGCCTTCACCCAGATTCAGACTAATTTGCTAACAAAGAAAACACACTGCTGCACTACCCCATGAATCACAGACTCTGTTATGGCCAAAGATTAAGAGCAGCAGTTGAGAACCTCATAATAATCATATCCACAGTATCAAAATAACTACAGCAAGAAGATATTCGAAACATATCCACAGGCTCATAGCTATTTCCACAAAGGAATTCCAGGTCAAAAAGCAGAAGTAAGAGGAGATCTACAGAACCATATCAACATAATTATAAGAGAAACAATTAATTTCAAGAATCCTAAAAGCTTGGAAAACCCAACAATGGCAAAAATTTTCCTGTCTAGCCCCCACCCGTGCCACTGTTCTTCTAACACCCTACATACAGAGAAGATAAAACGCCCACACAGAATAGGACCATCTTAACTCTTCCTATTTCAAAACAGATCATCTCCCCTATTCCTTCAATCATGCTCGCCCTACTCCCATCGCAACACAGGATTCACAAAAATAAAGCCCACAACTTACAATCCTCAAAACCGAACTCAAACAGTGGGAAAGTAACACATGGGAACCTATTTACACACTATCGGGAATCAGAACACGAAAATCCCCAAAATCGCGAAAACAGGGGCGATGGTTGCGCGAGAATCGGACGAGATAATGCTTACCAGGGCTCGGTTTTCTGCGGGGTTGAGGAAGATGAGGGTTCCATTGTGATTGCTTGCGAAAATTGGGCAGAGTAACGCCTGGAAGTGGTCGGAAATGGGTTGCGAAGAACACGGTGGTGTGCTTCGGAAGAGGCAGTTTCAGACGAAAGAGTATTTTGTTTTCGAAAAAATTCTAAGTATGAAAGCGTAGGGAGGAAGAGGGAGGAAAGGGGGTTTAAATACTGATGGCCCAGTCGTGGAACCCTAGCCCATTGTCGCGGAACAGGGTTACGCGACCAGGCCTTAGCGACATTAGAGGTGTAACGGAGCGTGGTATTTGGTCGCGGAGCAACGCTCCTCGACTGGGGGTATCATGACCAAGTTGGAAAGAAGAAGGGGGTTAAGTGCAAATCGTGTCGCGGAATTGGTACACGGTCGCGGGACAGTGTCCCGCGACACAGTGTATCGCGACAGCGACAAGCATTAATCAGGGACAAGCGAAATTGTGTCGCGGAAGTGAGCCGGGTCGCGAGGCAGTGTCCCGCGACAAAGTGGCCACTCCGCGACACGGATTTCACTGTATGGGGGGAACTGTGTCGCGATTCTTCTTCTGGGCGCGGGGTAGTGTCCCGCGACACCGAAGGGATTCCGCGACATATTATTTTGATTTTTCAAAATTTTCAACGGACTGGGCCCGATTGTGGTGTTGGGCCTGAGTCCATTTTATTTGCCTTGGGTCTGAATTTACTCAGTCCAAGTAAATTCAAAATATGGGGCTGGAGTTTAAATTAATCTACTTGCATAAAATTAGGTCGGATTAGCTCCATTTATCTGCGAAATTTATTCCGGATTTTAAATTGCTTTAAATTCCGAGAACATTTTCTTAGATTTGTGGAATTAATCCAACCAAGAACCTGGTTTTCCATGCTATTTTTCTGCTCCTTCTTTTTGGTGGTTCCGGAATTCTTGCAAAGTAGATAAATACCCAATTGGTTAGGTTTTCTCCTCAAATCAACATCCTCACATTTAGAGTCTTAGTACTCTAAGTACTCTAATTGTTTAGTTAATTTGAGGGTACTTCTCTGTTCTGCAATAAATGAATAAACTACACTAACTAGCTATGAGTAATCAGGAGTGTAATTCTCGTAATAAACGACGCTGCATCCTCCCCGGCAACGGCGCCATGAAACTTTTGACAATTTCCGCACACGAGTATTTTCTAAAATATCCCAGGTTAAATTTATTAAATGAAAAGAGCTATGATTTGTGGGAAAGGGGTTTAAAGATATATTTCACTTTTTATTATTCATGAGGGGAAATTTTGAGTTCAAACGGCGTTATGGACCTCCCCGGCATGAAGTCTTTGACAATTTCGTGCCTTGAAGATCCTTGCCATGAAACTTTTGACAAGTTCCCACTACATGAGTATTTTCTGAAAATAAAATAATCCTGGTGTTCAATTTTTATTTAATGAAAATCGATTTATGAAGGCGGAGTTAAGATTAGGGATATATTTATAGGTTGTCACGTTTTTATTACTCGTGTTAAGAAACTGTGCCCCCGAAAGCGCACGGAGTCAAAAATTGCAGTAATTTATAGTAAGACCGGATCGTTCACTGGAGGATGTGCGATGGAAGCAGGGCCCACGTCATTTACTAAGATTTTCTACTCGGTTACTCGATTCAAGTTTGTGTGTTTGATTATTAACTACTTGACAGAATTTAAACTAAGCTATGAAAGCGATTAAAATTAAGCAGATAAAATTAGTCTAGAAACTGAATTAATTTTAATCTAAGAAAGCAATAATATTATTCTAAGAATGCGGTTAAGATTATTCTAAGAAAGCAGATTTAAAAAGAGACAGAAGGGACAGGGAGAAAAGAATAAAGATTGGACAAGATTTAGATGAAACACAATTAAACTTCCATTTTGTTACACAGATCATAGCTTGGGATAATCCTTTCAGTTAGCTAATTCTCATGCTCTCTATACCATGTTCCCTTTAACAGACAAGCACTTACAGTAAGAGTTTACATGCTCTTAAGAAAATAAATTCTAAGATACCACAGACGCATAACTACCCTTGCAATGCATTGCTAAGGTATATTATTTATCTGTGGTGGACAAGCAACACCTGAAAAATCATTAGTTGAAGTGTCAAGTACTCCCATCATTCCCCCATGTCACACCCAAAGATTCTAATCAAGCCCTGAACTATCCCTTAACTATCAGTCCTAGTAGCAGTTACACAACTCTCAATACAACCGAGTGACCTCTAAAGAAAGCAGTTAAAAGAAAGCGGTAAAGAAAGCGGTAAAGAAAGCATTTAAAATCCTATCACTCGGAGGTTTTTGAAAGTCTGACCCTGGTAGTAAAAGAAAGCCCCCAGTCAGAATGACCGGGTGTGGATCAAGAATTCCCGGATCTCGGTGAACCGCTCGCAGTGTTCACTTCCTTCCGGGTGGTTATGAGATACAAACTAATGAAACGAATAATAAATTAGTTCGTTCCGGATGCACTCACTCAGGACTCAAAAATAGGCTTTGGCAGAAGAGGATAGCAGTTGAAAGGAACTCAACCCTACCTTAGAAAATGACCAAGGCCCACATGTTGTTCTTCTAGTATTATCTATTACACCTCATCTGAATCCAAGTGGATTCTGAGTCAGTGCAATATTTAATATAAGATTTCCAACATATAGCAGTTTTGGAAAATAATAGATATTTGAAAATCACTCCCTAAACAGGTACTAGACTCTCAATAAGAACGCAGACCCTTTCAGTCTAGGTGAGACCTAATCGCTGACTCTGCTTCTAATTTCCCAAAATCAACCCCCAGTCGAATATGAGTTAGTCATAGCTGAGGAATTTATCCCTTACTTAGATCCGGATTTTATAAAGAAATTTTTGTTGGAAATTTATTATGAGATATCTGATTTAAATCAAGACTTCTATGTCCAAGGGAAGGATCCCAAAATAATTAGACCACAATATTTACATAATATTATCATGCATAATTTTATATGAGAAGTGTAAAATTAAATAACCCAAAATATAAGGTGGGTTTAGACAGAAGTTGGAACACAAAGATGAAATAGCCGGAGATGAGAAGAATTTATTTTTGGCTAAAAAGATGGCAAAAATAACTGGGGTTATCTGGACTGCAAACATCTGCTATCCAGGTCCCAACTATTCCAGGTGGAATGTGAAGCTTTGAGGTAAAACCCCGCTGCAATGCCCCCCGACAGCCTTTACACTATAACTCCTATAGGGCTGTTAAAAAGCTTGCCTAGTTTTTCCTACCGAAAGCGCACGGTATCAAGCTGCAATATTTATTTTTATTGTCGGGATCGTTCAATAGAGAGTTACACGATAGAAGTGTTTTAATAGAATTATTAGCTTTAGAATCTGTCTCTACTATCGATTTAAGAATGTTGTAATGATGATTACTAAAGAATACTGCTGAAATATAAATGCTCAAAGCTTTTAAACAGAGTTAAGAAAGCAATTAAAATGATGTCGAACATTATAGTTATATTCATGTGTTTAAAGTGTCACGGACCAAATCAAATGAAATAAGAATATGATGAGAATATCATACTTCATTGGCTAAAACATAATGAAAGTCCATTGAGATAGAAAAATCCTTTATACAGCTTAATCAAATCTTCATGTCTTAAATCACTTCCCAAGACAGGTACTTATGATTCAGTGTCATGACATTCTAAGCTCTGAAATCATGGAATACTGTAATCACAGAATGATCGGTCAGACTCTTTCTGTGATAAAAGCTCTTCAGAATTGTCACTTAATTTTTTTCTTTCAAACTCAGATTAAGCCTTTGACAACTCGAGGTCACTTCTAAATCATACTATATTTATCTGAACTTGAAGTTGTTCTTTTTATTACTCTGATCGAATTGATCTTATGACCCTGTATTGGATGTCCTCTACAACAAGTGAAAAAGCTAGTATTTAAATCTATCATCCAATGTTTCCATAAGACTTGTTTCCTCAGAGTAATTCCTGCAAGTATTCGTAAAGAATAATAGTCTTGTAAGTATATCAAGATGAAATTGCTATTCAAATTCCTTGACTTATCCAGACTACTCAGATTTGTATGAATGATTCAGCTCGAGAAATCTCTGTAAACAGTTCCAAATATTCATGATTTGACTCAGGATTAGTAGACTGTAAGAGAAATATTTAATCTCCTACTCATAACATATAGCGATAACTATAAAGCCATGAACCCTGGAAATTAATCTTCCTGATACTCTACTAATTATTAGGACAAAAGATGGTTTTTGAAACATCTTTCCCTTTTAAACGACAGGTACTAAATGCCCAACTAAAGAACAAGTTTGTTCTTCATTAGTCCTGAGTAAATAATGACTGAGAAAACCTATATCATCATCTTTCTCAGTGTACCAGTGAAAGTAATAATACGAATTGCTGATATGAATTGTGAGTCTGTCATTATGAAGTAAGATTACTCATCATAGACTGGGAAATATCCCAAAATATTATATGTATATGTAATATTATATGTATAGAGAAATGTTGAGGGTTCTGAATCCTCTTAATCAAAATGCAAGGGTGTTTCCAAAATATACATCGGAAACTAGACAGAATTAGGAAATAACTTTCCCAAGAAAAAGGATTTGAGAAATAATTCTGCAAAATAAATGTCCAAAATAGCTCGCAGTAACTACTTTGGGTTTCAAACTATGAACATTCCAATTTTCCGCACGCTATGTCTGTACAGCGTGGAGGGAGTTAATATTCAAAGAATGTTCCTCAGATTTTGTTTATACAAAGAACTGAATGCCTCGCGGTAATTTCTGTAGGTGCGCGGCGAGATACTCAATTCCTACTTATAGATAGGGGTTATATATGTATAAGAAGTAAAAGTGAATAATTGATACCCTGTAAAATGGATATCAAATCTATTGCTATTATTGATTGGTCCTCTCGCTTTGTCAGATTGACATCGCGTGAGTATTAGAATAGCCTTAGTCACAGCAGATCTATCTGGATATTTCCTCGCGTCATCTTTTAGGATGAAGCGAGGGTTTACCCTTATTCGAAGTAAATGATCAGAATTTATAACTGTCATAACTACCTTCTGGAATTTCCATTTAGAAAATTATGAACATAGAATCTTTTGCATCCAAATTCATGAACTCAGAGCTATTGATTCTTAAAGATTATCAAGCGATGATTAACACTGCATGGGTCTCTAGGAACCTTTTAGAGTTCTGAACATTAAACACTATGATTCTCGTTTGTGATCATAATACCGACAGAAAATCGAGTAAATTCATAATTCTGCTAGGTCATAACTAACTCGGTTACAATATCCAAATTTCTTGCGTAATTGGAACGAACAATTTACGAATTAAAAATGTGGAAATGTATAATCTTCGAGAATCGAATTAAGGATATGATGCAAAATTCAAATTGAATATCGAAGTTGAGGTTTATACTCCGCTGAAACAAAATTAAGAAATAGAAATGGAAACCAGAAAGATAAGAAATTCACAATCTGATACTGATCATTCTTCATGTATCTCAAATAACAAAGAATTAAAAACGAATACACCTGGAAATCTGATTGCTATCAGAATAATGCAAAGATGAGCGAACAAGTCGGAAGTTAGATGATGATCGTCGGGATGGATGAACAAGCGATCCGAAAGCAACTCTCCTCCCAGGGTATCCTCAGGCTAATCTACAGCTAATCTTAAAGAAATCTACTACGAAATCGAATTACATATCTATGAAATCAAATTACAATCCTACGAACTCAAATTACAAATCTGAAGAACTCAAAGTAAATTGCAGGGAAAATTAAATCCTAACCTACCTACTAAACTCTAAAAAGTGGACTGGAGAGTAAAATCGAGCTATTCTCTTCAATCTCCCGCCTGCTGAGCTGATTCCCCCAAGGGTCTTATTTATAGATGGGTGTTGTAACTGCTTGAGCCTTGGATGATAACCGCTCGCATCAGAATAACTCTCCTCTCGCTTTGTCCAGTTCCTTCAAAGCGAGAGTTCAGAAACTTAATCATCTTTCTCAACAAGGCGAGGTCCTTCAATTTCTCCAAAGAATTTGCTTCTCGCCATGATGAATAAAACTTTCTGTTTTGTACAGATTTTCTTCCCTCGCGATGTCAAACAATCATCGCGTGGACTTCAGCATCTGCACATTTTCCTTGAATCTTTTCCTGATTTCAAAAACAAGCCCTCGGACCATTCCTTTTCTTTCCTCGCTATGTCCTTTCCTCCTACTGCTGCTTTCCAGCTTAACTTCCTGATGAATGACAAAGCGTGGATTAGTTCAATAGAATCACAGCGTGCGAGACTTGCAAGGAAAACTTAGAATTTCAAGCCATTTTCAGTGTAATTCTAACTTCTTCACAATCTTAATTCTTCTTCCATCTTTTCTGATCCTCTATGAATATTCATAAAAAATCAATGGAATTAAGAACAAAAGAACATGACTAAGACACTAAATTGGACGCAAATGACAGTCATAAAAGGCTGTCATCACCATCCTCACATTTAGAAACACTTGTCCTCAAGTGGTAAGAAACTTGTAAAGTTTCAAAGAATAAGTCCAATTAGTGGCTTCTGGAATTTAGATGTTCATGTAAGATTCCACTGGATCACTACCTTCTCTTTTCCAACCATCTCAAGCTCAACTCTTTCAACTGATTGATGCTTCATACCTGACTTTAAATTTACCAGGTTCATGAAAACATTAACAAAAGTGATTTGCATTTATGTGAATTATTGTTCTGCTCCTTAGTTAGTCAGACTTTTCTTCTCACGCTCAATCCTGTCCAACTCATGTACATATCTTGTATTCTTAAATGAAATACACTCTCTCTTTTTTTTATCAAGGGTTGGCCTTCCGTGGCTTTCAATAGCTCGGTTTCACATTATTAGGAGGAGTCGCATGGCCTGACATTGCAGATGAAACTTCAACTCCCCTGCCCTTGATTCTGCTTTTTTTTTTTAAAGTTCTTCAACTTATAAATCAGAGGGGCAGCTGTGCCAGCTACTTATATCCACATTATTTTACCACGTCTGTTTCTGAAATTTCCCTTGCTCTCTTTTTTTTTTTACTCAATATGCACACTCATCTTCCAAGAGAGACTAGATTAGATCAATCCTCCTAACCTTGTGCAGTTGTTGTTTATAGTATGCAAATCACTAAGGTTAATATAATCATAAAACCTTCAAACTATTTATTCAGTAATGACATCAATCAATATCAGAGCTTACAGCTAAAAGCAGTTTTCAAGAGCGGCTCATGCTTGCAGTGAAAATCTATAAAATAGATGTCTCCACAGGAACCACTTTTAAACTCATCTTCTATTCCTTCATCAGTTTATTAGCCTCCCTGAGTTTATTGCATTTATTTTTTTTATATATGATCCTAGCTTGAAATTCAATCCTATGATACAACTTCATATTAATTCTATCCTAAGTTATACTAAAATGAATGGAAACAGGAAAGAATTAAAGAAAAAGAGACTGCAATTAAAAAGAAGAAGGTCTCAGAGAACTCCCCTGTGATCTTAGGATGGTCCTGCATCATTGTCTGGATCTTTGGGTGGTATGGATGGAGATTTCTTTAAATCCGAGACTAGGTTGGCAAGAATGTCTACCAATCTCGTACTATTATACTGCTCCTGCCTCCTCAGCTCCATATCCCTTTCTCGTTCCTGTCTTCTTTCTTCAAGTTCTTCTCTTCTCAGCCTTTCAAATCTTTCCATTTCTTCCCTTCTCATCCTTTCCTGTCTATCCCATTCTTCCTTCCTTATCTTTTCTTGCCTCTCCATCTCCTCTTTCCTGAGTTTTTCTTCAGTTTGAATTCTGGCATGCTCAAGTTCAATCCTCTTCTGCTCCATTTTTCTTTGAACATGCTTGTCTTCTGACATAGTTTTTACTAGCATCTCCATGGACTGTGCAAAACTTTGGATTGAAGTACTCATATTCTGAGATTCATCCACAGATACTGTGTTCCTCATTGGTTGTCTCAAAGGTTGAGATGGTGCAGAAGTGTTCTCAAACTCCTCATCTTCTGGAATAGGATTCAATGCAGGAGATGGAGTTACAGTCTTTGTCCTTTTTATTGCGGCTCTTGGCTGATATGATCTTGATTTTGAAGGAAGATTGACCCTTTTTGTCTTAGGAGATGGCACCTTTGATCCTGATCCCTCGGAAGTTTGTTCCTCTAAATCCGGCATTTGGTAAACCAACTCTCCCCTCAAAGTGTCTTCTGGTAATGGAATAGGAGGATCTATCTTTATGATCTCTGGTAAAAATGGTGTGATTGAAACTCCTTGTTTCTTACAGAGTCTTCTGATTAAATTTGGATACGCCAATGCTGCATCTTCCCCGACTCGACTTAATAACATTGAGGACATGGTGTGCAGCACTGCATTTCCTTCCTGACCATAACAATGCAAATCCCTCGAAAGTTCCGGCTGAAGGTCCTTGAAAATTTGTAGTGGGTCTGAGCTTTGAATAATAGAAATCAAGTGTAGGCAGGTACTCAGGCTTCAAATTCTTCAATGGAATCTTATTCTGCTCAGTTCCTCTGTGTGTTGAACAGAATCCCAGTGCCATTTTTCTAGCATTAACAAGTTTATTTCCTTGAGTTTTCTTCCTCAAAAGAACCTCATATTTGACTTCTGGCTGTTCTAACAAAGGTGCCTGTATCAGATCATTTAGAGTTTCCACAGTGACTTGCACTGTTTTCCCTCTAATCCATGTTGTTTCTGCCTCAACATCAAAGTTAGCATAGAACTCCTTGGTCAGTTCCACATAACCACATTTGTTATTGTGTCTCATGAAAATGTCCCATTCATTGATCATCCTCCAGTAGCTGATACACTTATGATCCAGCCACTTGGGATGAAATCCTTTGTCCGGAACAATCATTTTGGACATCCCCAAGTAGTTCTCCAATGCCTCCTTTCTTCCATTAAACTTAATCTTGATTTCTTCCTCTGTGAATTCAGTCCTCTTTTCAATGCTATCAGGGATTGACAGCCTCACCTTTGGACTATTCTTCCCCCAATAAGTTGAAGGTAGCAATTCTGGAACATCTTTTCCGGGGGATGATCCTTCAGACGTATCTGATTCATTTCCATCGGATTCTTGTGCTTCTTCCTGCTCATCCCCAGCATTCTCATTTCCTTGTTCTTCTGTTTGGCCTCCTTCTTGAGCAGGTTCCGTGTTTTCTTCATGAACTTGTTCTGGGTTTTGTTCATGGTCAGGCTCTGGGTGTTCTTCTTGAACTCTATCAGTGTCATCATGTTGTGAATTGCCTATACCTGAATCATGTATCAATGACGTGCTGGTATCTAGCTTCTCAGTAACTTCCAGGCTATGCTGATTTAAGATCTCTGTGGGATCTTCCTGTACAGGTTCATTCAGTAGAAGAGGAATAGCAGTAGGTTCTGAATCTAAAAGTCCTTTGACTCCAAAATATTCTTCTACTTTCTTCTTCTGTTCTGCGGCCCATTCAGGATTATTCATCATTGCAATTGCTCTCTGAACTACTTCATCCCTGACTTGAGGTGGAAGGAGCCATTGATTCATTTGATTTTCAGCATTCGTCTGTGTTCTGAGATATTGACTGATAGTGTCTTCTACAAAATATTTTCTCTGCTGAACTTCTTGAGTTTCATTCCTCTGCACTTCTTCTTCATAAGCTTGAATTGCTAATGGAGATGGTTCCACTACTTGGTCAGAATTTATTTGTTGTTGGATTTCTTCTAATTCTGATTCAAGTTTAGCTGCATATTCACTTGCTTGTTCTACTGAAGTGCGTGCATTCCCTCCTTCTCTAGCCAATTTTCTGAACTTTTTAATCAGTCCTTCCAGAGAGTAAGTCATGTTTCCGACTGTAGTTCCATGCAAGTTCATATCTTCAAAAGTTTGCAAATCTTCAAGTGACTGTTCCTGAAAAGTGTCCGCCACTGATTTCTCAATTTGATTCACAAATTCTTGCTCATCTTCAGCTTGTTCTGGTGGTACATCTTGTTCAGTTTCTTTTTCTGAAACTCCTTGTAAATCAATCTGACTTTGAATAATATCTCTGTTAACCTGAGCTTGCTGATCTTCATCTTGCTCTTCTCTATCATCTTTTTCAGCAATCTGAACCAGTTGGAGATCAGTGCTCGGTCTAGTTGATCCTTGTTCATCAGGTTGATGTTCTTCAATACATGCTCTCCAGCCCTCTGGATCTATATCCCCCACTTCCAAATTAGTATAAGGAGTGAGCTCCAACTTCTCTGTGTAGGGAACTATCCCTAGAGTTGGTTCGACTTTTTCTTCTTCAGAGCTGGTGTCAGGTACCACATACTTAGGCTTCCTGGCTTTCATCTTTATCCTGAATTTCTTAACAGGTTTTTCAGGTTCTTTTTCTTGCTTCTTTTCTTGCTCAAAAGTGATTTCCAATTGTTCTACATTCTCCAGAAAAGACCCTTGCTGCTTAAGTTCTTCAGGATCAGTTTCCTTCTGATTAGAGGGCAGCTTTCCTCTCCTTTTATAAGTAACAACTTCTTTCTTTTCTTGGGCTAATTGCAGAATCTCGACATCTTCGTCCATCAAGTCCTTTGTCAAATCCAGAATTTCCTTGGCTGCCAGGTCGTCTTCATTCTTCCTCTTCTTTGGAATTCGGCTAGTCTCCTTAGATCTGCTTGTCTCCACCTTCCTCCCAGTCCTTTTCTTAGCTATTGGTACTTCATCTGAAGTGCTCGAACTGAGATTGTGTGACTTTCTCTTTTTGGTGGATACTTTCTTTTTACCTTTCTTGTCTTGAGTTCTCATGAGTTCCTCCCATTCACGATCTGCCTTCCGTTTGTTTGCATAATAGCAATCCATACTTTCTTGCAGAATCGGATGAATTTCATCATTTTCCTCATTCTTTTCTCCCACAATAGTTGTAACCTCATCAACTACTCTCATCTTCTCAATTCTTTGCTCATCATCTGTACTGTCTTCATCTGAATCGTGCTTCTTAACATAGAAATTCTTGCCCAATCCTTTCAGCATGATATTCATTCCCTTTCTATTCAGATATTTCTCATTCCATGCATCCCAATCATCAATAATTACCTGCTGAATTCTTCCTTGTGTTTGATCAGTGTAGGGTCTGTGCTCCTTGTATGCATTTTCCCTGCACATAGCATCATACATGACATACTTCTCAATGAATTCTTTCTTCCTCTCCTGGACATATCCATGAACTTCTTGTTGGAGAGTAGGAGGTAATCTTTTCATGATTTTGTTGGGTCTATCTGTAATGAGAAGATCTGCATCTGCTGGTGTTATTGATGGGGCTGAAACCTTTCTGAAATTCGCTACAGGTTCCAGTCCTTCATTAACAATAGATTCTCTGAAAATATTCCTTACTATATTTTGTGGTGTCTGTTTTGCATCTGATCTCTGCTTCCTGTTTTTGCCTGATCTCTCAGCTTCTCTCTCCTCTGCATCCTTAATCCATGCTTGCTGCTCTGGCATCAAATCAGCAAACTCCTCCAAGGGAAATTCCTCATCAGGTTTCCTTATCAACCCTGGTTTAAGAATCCTTTTCCTTAGATCTGTCCCTTTAGACCAGTTATTCATATACCTGATCCAGGTATTTCTAGCTTCCTGAATAATTCTAAGGACATCTTTCCATAACATCTTACCTTGTTTAGCTTTCTTGAAATAAGGCTCTAGGTCATACCTTAAGTTTATCCGAGCATCAATAATTCTATCAAGGGCCAGATTTGTCAAGAAATTATGTTCAACGGGTCCCTTCTTGTTCAGGAATGTTGGAGGCATGTATGCAGGGAGTGCCTGCTGAGCATCATAGACTCTAGCATTCCGGATTTCATTAAGTTTGCAGCAATATCTGGTGAGTCGCTTCACATATTTTGGTAGTGGTTGAGGATCAAAGTAATCCAACTCCAGACCTGTTTGATCTTTCGGATTGATAATTCTGTAGCATTCCTCATTCCACTCAGCCATGCACTTCTTTTCCCTTTCCAAAAGTCTTTCCAGTCTGATTTCATTAGGCAGATGCCTATTATTGATCAGAATTATCATTTGATCATCCCAAAATCTATTCATCTTATTCCAGAATGCTTCTTCTAAATCAATCTTCAATGATTCCTTTTCCTTGTCTGGTATATGTTGAAACATGAATGGATTGATATAAAAGTCTGGTGGTGAAATTTGCATTCTCGTCCATCCACCACTTTTCCGAATAGTTTCTACCATGTTAACCGTTTTCGTCTTTGCCAAGAATGATTTCTCTTTCTTATCCGATTCTATATTTCGAGCTTGAAGTTCTTCATAGGTCATCTTATGAATCCTTAAGAAACAAGAACAACTGGTAAGTTAGTGCAGATGATAAAAAGAAACACAATACCAGATTTCCTTTTTATATTCATCATTCTATCCATAATATCACCCTACTCACATTTAGAGGTTTGCTCTAAATGTGAAGATTTCAATGCTGACAAAGTCTACTTTAATGCAGAAAATAGCAGAAAGCTTAAACTCAAAACATCATTAATCAAAAGCAAAACATAGAATTCATCAGATTCAAAATATGGAACTACAAAGCATGGTGTTTCTTATGACATTCAACCTATCAATTACAAATGAGTAGGTGTCTCTGCCTCAATTCCAAATCTGAGGAACAGATTACAATGCTCAGAGACTAAGCACCTCATACAGTAAATTGACACAACTCCATAAGTGTTCCTTGAAGGACCGTGATTGTTATCATAATAGCTCCTAAGGTCACAAAGTCTCTTTTTAGGTTGTCCTTGAAAGGGTGAGATAAATTCCTCATAACTTGATAACCACCCTCTGACTTGAAGTCGAAGATCCTTGAGTCTTCGTCTATTCTTGCACAGAGGAGCGAAGAGCCAAATTCCCTTCTCTTGTTCTTCCCTTTCATCCTTACTTAAGAGCATAAGAGCTTTTACATAGATGGATGGGGGGTGATTATCAGTGATTGCAGGTTTCAAGAGTTCAAATGCTGCTTGTTCATTCTTGTCTTTAACGAACAAACGCAATGCCTCATGTAACTGGTACATCCAATTTCCTGCATTTTTGCAGGTTTCAAGGAAAACGCTTTGTGTCTCTTCAAAAGTTCCCCATCCCCATGCTGTAAAGTCTTCAAGAGAAGCCTTTTTCAAGACTAAAGGATGATGAGTAGCTTTTTCGAGCTCTTTGCAGACTAGTTTACAATTAAAGACAGTCTCAAGGTGGTCAAATGCCAATCTTGATAAAATGTTTCCAAGAATCTCATAAGGAAGATCTGTGATCTGAGTTTCCCCCGATCCAGATTTCTTTATTGAAGTCCTTGGTTGCTTTGATGAAGTTCCAATTTCATAGCTGAATAAGATTAAAAACAAAAATAGAATTAAAAGCTAAAGAATGCAATTCATTAACGGAAGAAGGGATGTACAGTTTTGAATCATCCACATAATTCTTTGTCCCAAGGCAAATAGCACAAAAGATTACAAGCAAAGAAACTATGAACCGCTTAATTTCTAAATCATTCTAATTCTAGCAGTTCTTCTTCATTCTGATCTTCCTCTCCATTGTTCCATTGCTCCCATTCAAATAATATGCCTAGTTCACCACTTGCTCTTCTGTATTGCTTGACATAATCAAACAGTTCACATGGAATACACTCCATCCTTTCGTTGAAAGGTAGTTGCTGTCGCTCTTGGATGGAGTGATTCTTACAAAAACTCCTTTCCTCTTGATCAAGGAATGGGTTTGGGAACTTTTCACCATAAAGAAGCCAGTGGAGACACTCATTTTTAAAAATAGAAGTTCAAAAGGATCCTGAGTCACAGATTTGATCAACTGAATTCCTTCCTCATCCAGCTGTGGATCTTGTTTGGAAAGCAGTAAAAGGGATCTTATGAAAGTAGTTGGTTTGTGTTTATCATCTAATCCGGGCTTAAGAATTTCATAAGCTTTTTCCTCATTTTTATCCTCCACAAAGGCTATCAATGCAGGCACAATATTAAACATATAATTGCCTGCATCCTGACATCTTTTAATGAATCTGACTTGGTTACTTGGGTAAGCATCTCCTCTCCAAACAGCACAAGTTTCCATATTAGCTCTCTTTAGAGCTAATGATGATCTGCTTGCTGAGAGGAATTGCTTAGAAGTTTCAGATGCTCTAAAGAGTGCCTTTATGCTCTCCGTCCCCAGTCTTGACAGAATGTCTCCCAGTAACTCAGTTGGTAAATCAAGTATTTGAGTTTCCAAGAGTTGAGGGTTTTCGACATTTCTGAAAAGAAGAGGAGGAAAAACACAGAATAAAGAGTTAAACTCAACATTTAAGCAGTAATGAGACTAGATTTTATTATCAAAATCAGGCTGTATTACATAATACAAAAGATCTGATCTAGTGACAGTTTCAAAGTCAAAAATTAGAAGACATGTCACATGCATCAATCTCTTCCTCTTTCATCCAAAAGCTTATTCATTAATGCTATAGGTATCATATTCCTCCCCTGCTGCCATCCTAAAATCAGCTATGGCTCTATTTGTGTCACAGCAGAGATAGCAGACCTGGTCGGCTGTATAGTTAAAGTATAATGGCCTATGGAAAGTTTCCTGATCATGAACTTCTATAATACAGAATTCCCTCTTTTTCTGCCCTGAAAATGGATTAGGAACATATTCCCATTCTGAAAGTAGGGTGAGAAGATTATATCGAAACTCATAGCTGTTTAATCTATCACTGAGAATTGGACTAATTAAGCGAAGTCCATCATCTATCTCTTCTCTAGAAGTTCTACTTAAACAGCATAAAGCTTTAAAATATTGAGAGATCTTAAAGTTATCTTCTATTCCTTCATCCAGGATCTGGAATGCCTTGAATCCTTTCCCTTGTGTAAACAGTTCCATAGCCTTTGATAGGTTCAGAATATGATTCTTAGCCTCTCTACAAGCATGTAGAAACTTGATTTTACCAGTGGATTCATTAGAGATTCTTTTAAAGGTTGGATCCTCTACATTAAATCTCCGGAGAACAATAGGGTATTCTGAGACTATTGTAAATGTTGAACAGATTTGTTTGCACTTGAGCAAGTCTTCAAAGCTGCTCTGCCCTACTCGTGACAGAATCTCCCCAAGGACATCCAATGGAAGATCAGTCAGGTGTAAAGCAGAGGACTCAGAAGCCTGCTCCTCACTGTTATTTAATCGAATTTTAAAAGAAGAAAGATCAGTTGAAATTATACTCCAAGTTTTCTAATTAGGGAAGAATGAGAGTGGATGAAGAGAGTTTGTACGAAATGAAAAACTTAAACCCTAGGATGAGTAAAACACTATAATGCAGAATGTAACAACTCGAAACATCAGGAAGCAATGCGATGAAAAAATGAACGGAGAGCTTACGGGTTGTTGCTCGCCATTAGGATTGTTCCTGAAGCTGAATGATTCTGAAGAAGGGTTTCGCAATGGAAGAAGAAAAAGAACTTAAAAATGGCGGTTTCTTCTCGAGAGAAAATATGAAAAGGTATGAGAATGATTTGAAAAGATAAGGAGGTTATAGGTCTTATATAAAACAATGGGCTGGCCTAGTTAAAGAATAAAGAGTAGGGTACTCAAGTATTTTATTTAGATTGTACTTATTCATTCTAGACCTGCCACATCAGTGCGTCTGGTTATTGGTTTTAAAAGTTGAGTTTATAAACCCGAACAACCATAAATTGGCTAAAATTAGATTGGATTAAACAAAGCGAGGGGTAAACATTTGAAAGAGATTAAGGCTTCTAAATTGTATATTAAGTCTGGTTAAATCTTCTTCACCAAATTCATCTTAATGCCTAACAAAAATCTACCCTTAACTTCTTTATTTTAAGATTACTAATTCTTTCATCTCATTTCCTGATTTTACTTCCTCTTTTAGTCTGAAGAATATTCAGTGGAGTGTTTGATCTAAGTTTCCTCTGATCCAGCCTCCCTCGATAACATTCTCAGTTTCAAGAGAAACTTCCAGTTTCATCTTTAATTCATGTTTGAATTGAATAAAGAACTGATCAAACAGGATAGAAAGTAGGGGAATTATAATACATAAAGTTTAAACGGTCCAAAATACATCAAAAGATTCCAGGCAATGCAAACATACATAATACTATAGAATTTCCTAGCTCTGGACTGCTCAAGGGTCAATTTCCTCATCATCGGAGTCGGTCCACAAAAACTCATCAGGAAACACTTCACCACAATACAATCTAAACTGCCTCACCATGTCAAAGAATTGACAAGGGATACAGTCCATCCTGATGTGTGGTGGTAATAAGACTCGAACTTGCAAGGTATGATCCTTACAATAGCTCTTCTCTGGTTGCCCTTGAAAAGGATTTGGGATTTGAGGAATATGGATGAGCCAATGAAAAAGATAGATTTTAATGAAGATCACTTCTAAGACATTAGAAGCTACTGTTTGGATCAACTCTAATCCTTCTTCAATCAACTTATCCTCTTGTTTTGTTAAGAGGAGCATCGTTCTGAGCAGAATGGTGGGTTCATGCCCATCATCTAGTCCTGGCTTGAGGAGTTCATATGCCTTCTTCTCATCTTGTTCCTCCACAAATGCCTTCAATGCAGGTTCAATGCTAAACATGAAGTTCCCTGCATTTTGACACTCTTGAATGAATCTTTTCTGGTTGTCAGGATAAACATCTTCCCTCCATCTCATACATGATTCCAAGTCCACTCTCTTGTATACAAGATGAGTTTTGCTTGCTTGATAAAATGATGGAGAGACTTCTGCTATCCTGAAGAGCTCTCTAACATTATCTTTTCCAATTCTTGACAGAATATCCCCCAACAACTCGGTGGGTAAATGAGTTATCTGAGTTCCAACACGCTGTGGATTCCTAGCATTTCTGTTTCCAGAAAATAATACGATAAGGAAAACAGGGGAATATTTTATCTCGAATGATGGAACCAGAAATTCGAAAATGGGGTATCATTCCTATTGTGAAGTTCCAAAAGTCCCATTTGGATAATGCGTCAGTTACAAACTGAAGATTTCAGAAAAAGACTCTCTGGATTAATGAGTGTAAAGAAACGGCTCTTAGTTATGAGGAATCTTAAATGTTTAATGTTTCCGTTTTCTACAGCCATTCCCTGAAGAATACAGAATCATGAACCCCAGGTCTAGAAATGCAATCCGACAACAAACTTTGCAAAATAGAACTAAAAATAAAAGAAAGATAGGATAAACTAGATTGCTTACGGATTGTTCTCGGCCATTTTCTTCGTCGATAGGTTCTCTGAATGATCTTGCTTATGAGAATGATTGAGAATGTCAAAAATGGTGTATGGCGATTTCTTCTTGAATAAGGGAAGAAAATCTGATGAAAAAGTTTTGAAATGACAACTGAGAGGAATGACTACAAGGACAGAGACGCCCTATTTTTATTTAAAGACTGCAGGGGTCAAGATAGTAAATCTTGCTCTCTGCAGAGAGTAATGATTAAGCCTAGAGTAAACCTATTTTGAAAATTATTTAAAAAGACTCAGATAAAAATCTGATGCAAAAGATAAGATCAAATTGTTTCCTTTCTGGAAGAATGAAGCGAGGAGTACATATCAACATCAAAGGACTTAGAATTTATATACAAATTAAGAGATTACATAATCATTCAATTTGAATCTGGATCAGTTTCTAATTCTGACTCAGATTCAATTACATGTTCATTAAAATTTTCTCTTAATCTCCTAATCAAACTAGTAACCTCACAACACAAACAATCAATGTTTGTGGCACCATAATTAAAGTGTGGAGGTTCCCTAACTAAGTCCCTATTATGTGGCGCTAAATAATCACAGTACTCGCGATGTCCTTGTCCCCGAAAGGGATTAGGCTCTTCTTCACTTTCGTTGAATAACTTGCTGATCTTCGCCTCAATCTTGCGAATATGATCTTCATCTTTAAGGATTGATCCAAGAAGATACAATCCTTCATCAATTTCTTCAAGGCTCTCCGAACTCAGAAGAATGAAGGCCTTGATAAAGATTGAAGGATGATGGTTGTCATCGATTCCAGGCTTAAGAACTTCAAAAGCAGCTTCCTTGAGCCCTGTGTTGCAGAATCTCGAGAGTGCAGGTTCTAGTTTTAACATGAAATTGCCCGCCTCTCTGCATCTTCGAAGTATTTGGACGTAATGAGAGTCAAGTGTCCTCTCTGCAGTCATCCGCCTTTCTACATTCGCTCTCCTCCATACTACAGGCGCCTTACTTGCTCTGGCGAACTTTTTGCAAGTTGGGGCTAACCTGGCTACATCCTTCATTTCTTCTCTTCCCAGCCTTGAGAGAATATCTCCCAAGATTTCATCAGGAATGTCTAGAATGGATGTTCTAGCATTGGGAGCTGCTGCGGCCATCTTGATTTCTGATAAAGGTTTTAGGGTAATCTCCAAGGAAGGAAAATGTTTGAGATGAAAGAAGAGGAGGATTCGACTAGATTTTATAGCAGAAAAACTAAATTCTGCCATAATTACTAGCGATTGAAACGACGTGTGATGGTTGGTGTAAGAGAAGAAGAAGAGTCTAAAAAGGGTATTTTGGTCTTTGGGAAGTTTGAAAATCTATCCATTCAATATTCCCAGACTTCTCGCTCTGTAAACTATCATCGCGTGGCTATAAAAATCGTTTCTCGCTTTGTTAATTATAACGCGAGAAAAACATCCTTGTAAAATTTTCAGAGTAGAATAGTCTCGCTTTGTTTTTTTCAACAAAGCGTAGACATCAAACTCTTATTACTTAACAACTTATCAGATTTAGCGGGATAAGAATTTAAACTGATCACCTTGCGTCATAACTTTTATAAAGCGTGAGCAAAAATAATTCTTTTTTAACTCACGCTTTAACAAAATTACAGGAGCGTGGCCTCAGAATTCATTCATACTTAATTTCCAAACACTTAATACTCAAAAACCTGGTTGAAGATTCTTATCTCATCCTCCTTCATTCCATCACAGCTTCATTTCTCGAATTCCTGAAAATAAAGAATAAAAGAATTAGAGATGAAAAATAAATCTAAAGAAAAGGGAAATACTACTCAGTTAATCTGGGTAGTATCCACCCCCCTATTTTTTTTTTTTTTAAGAAAACAGAAAACTAAGAATTATCCAAATATTCAGTTTGAATATTTAGATCTTGTTGACCAATATATTCCTTTAGCCTGTGTCCATTTACAGTCTTTTCTCCTTCATTTAGCATAATTGTAACTGCTCCATTGTCATGAACAACTACAACATGAAATGGTCCTGTCCACCGTGATCTGAGCTTACCTGGAAATAATTTCAAACGAGAATTATAAACAGAACCAATTGACCAACAGAAAATTCCTTATGTTTAATTTTTGAATCATGAATTTTCTTAGTTCGATCTTTATAGATCTTGCTGCTTTCATATGCTTCCAGTCTCATCTCTTCCAATTTAGACAGATCAAACTTCCTCTTATCTTGTCCTGACTGAAAATCCATGTTGAGCATTTTAATGGCCCAATATGCTCTATGTTCTAGCTCAACTGGGAGATGGCATGCTTTTCTAAAAACTAATCTGTAGGGAGACATTCCTATAGGAGTTTTAAAAGCAGTTCTGTAAGCCCATAAAGCATCATCTAGCTTCTTTGACCAGTCTTTTCTTGTAATATTCACAGAAGCTTGTAAAATGTGCTTAATTTCCTTATTAGATACCTCCACCTGTCCACTTGTCTGAGGATGATATGGTGATCCAACTTTATGATGAACACCATACTGCTTCAGTAATTTCTCGAAGAGTTTATTCACAAAGTGAGATCCTCCATCAGATATAATGGCACGAGGGGCTCCAAACCTGGTAAAAATATTCTTCTGTAAAAGTTTAGTAACTTGTTTAGCTTCATTATTGGGTAAGGCTACTGCTTCTACCCATTTTGAGACATAATCAACAGCTACTAAAATATAATGATTACCAAAAGATGGGGGAAATGGTCCCATAAAATCAATTCCCCAAACATCAAATATCTCTACTTCTAAAATCCCTTTTTGAGGCATTTCTTCTCTCATTGAAATGTTTCCCAGTCTTTGACATCTGTCACACATCTTTATGAGTTTCTGGGAATCCAAAAAGATAGTCGGCCAGTAAAACCCATAGTCTAAAACTTTTCTAGCAGTCCTAGCAGGACCATGATGGCCTCCTAAAGGGTTCTCATGACACTTTCTAACAATTTGGAAACCTTCTTTTTCATGAACACAGGCCTAATAACCTGATCTGAACAAAACTTGAATAAAAAGGGATCATCCCAATAGTATTTCTGAATTTCTCTGAAAAACCTTGACTTCTGATGAGAGTCTTTAAACTTTGGGACAATCTTGCAAGCTAGATAATTAGCAAAATCTGAAAACCAAGGACAATCAAATTGATGCAGCTGCAAAGCATACAATTGTTCATCTGGGAATTTATCATTTATAACTTCCTCCTTCTCTGTTTTCTCCTCCAATCTAGAAAGGTGGTCTGCTACTCCATTATCTTTTCCTTTTCTGTCCTTGATAATAATGTCAAATTCTTGTAGAAGTAAAACCCATCTTATCAGCCTCGGTTTGGCTTCTTGCTTTGAGAAAAGATATCGTAATGCAGAATGATCTGTGTAAACTATAGTCTGGGCTCCAATAAGATACTGTCTGAACTTGTCAAAAGCAAAAACTACAGCATACATTTCCTTTTCTGTAGTAGTGTAGTTTATCTGGGCATCATTAAGAGTATGGCTAGCATAATAGATAACATGATGTTTGCCTTCTTTATGTTGCCCCAAAACTGCTCCTACTGCATTCTCACTTCCATCGCACATAAGCTCAAAAGGTAGACTCCAATCAGGAGACTGAACTATAGGTGCAGTGATTAATTTCTCCTTCAAAGTCTTAAAAGCTGTTAAGCAATCTTCATCAAAGCTAAATGTCACATCCTTATGAAGAAGATTACACAAAGGTCTTGCTATCTTAGAAAAGTCCTTAATAAACTTTCTATAAAAACCAGCATGACCAAGAAAACTCCTTATTGCCTTAATTGTTTTGGGTGGTGGTAGATTTGCTATTACAGAAACTTTAACCTTGTCTACTTCTATTCCTGCTCTAGATACTTTATGTCCTAGGACAATTCCTTCCTGAACCATGAAATGACACTTTTCCCAATTAAGAACTAGGTTAGTGTCCTCACATCTCTGCAAAATTTTTGACAAATTTTTTAAAGAATCTTCAAAGTCAGTTCCATGAACAGTAAAATCATCCATAAATACTTCAATGCATTTTTCAATAAAATCAGAGAAAATACTCATCATGCATCTTTGAAACGTAGCAGGAGCATTACATAATCCAAAAGGCATTCTTCTATAAGCAAATGTTCCATATGGGCAAGTAAAAGTTGTTTTCTCATGATCCTCACTAGCAATTACTATTTGATTATAACCTGAATAACCATCTAAAAAGCTATAAAATGGTTTACCTGACAGTCTTTCCAACATTTGATCAATGAATGGTAAAGGAAAATGATCTTTTCTTGTGGCAGTGTTTAATTTTCTATAATCAATGCAAACTCTCCAACCAGTTACTGGTCTTGTTGCTACTTCATCACCATGTTCATTGGTCACAATACAAATCCCACCCTTTTTGGGTACAACTTGTGTTGGACTCACCCATTTACTATCAGAGATAGGATATATTATACCTGCATCAAGTAACTTGATTACCTCCTTCTTGACAACTTCCTGCATTGGTGGGTTTAGCCTCCTTTGTGGTTGTCTGGATGGTTTGTATTCATCCTCCATCAGAATCCTATGCATACAAATGTGTGGACTGATGCCTTTGATATCTGCTATAGTCCAAGCAATTGCCTGAATATGATTTTTAAGAGTACCTACTAGAGCTTGTTCTTGTTCTTCACTCAATTTGGATGAGATTATTACCGGAAGCTTCTTTTTGTCTGCCAAAAAGGCATACTTAAGATGTTCTGGTAATACTTTAAGCTCAAGCTCAGGTGGGTTTTCTATTGATGGAATTAATTTGCTTCGAGTTTGCACTTCCATCTTTAAATCAGATCCTTCTTCAGAAAGGTCTGTTTTATCAATGTCATCCTCAGATTGCTCTGAAGATGGCATATCCTCACTTTCTGATCCATCCTTGATTTCACCAGTCTCAGGATCAGCGAATCTAACCGCGCACAAGTAAGCAAAAGTAGCATCTTTAGCATTTGTGAGTGGGGTGAGATTGTTCTCAGTTACATCAGTGGTAAAGAGATTATAGTAATCAAAAAGATTTCCCCCCTCCATAGTACTAGCATCTAATTCCTTCCCCGCTACATTGGTTTCAAAAGCGTTAAAAGGATATGTTGACATCTTCATCATGTCAAAAGTGACCTCCTGGTTATCAACATGAAGTTTCACTATGCCATTCTTTGCATCAATCATGGCTCCCGCAGTCACCAGAAAAGGCCTCCCTAGTATTATAGGAATTCTAACATTTTCGTCGATATCAAGAATGACAAAGTCAGCTGGAAAACAAAGGCCTCCTGTCTTTACTATAACATCTTCAATGATCCCTTCTGGTCTGGTGCTTGATTGGTCAGCAAAGAAGAGGGTCATATTAACTGGCCTCATCTTTCCCAATTCCAAACGTCTCGCCATGGCAAGTGGCATTACATTGATGCTGCTTCCTAAGTCACAGAGTCCTCGCCCAGCTTCTTTACAGTTGATAATCAGAGGTAAAGTGAAACTCCCTGGATCTTCAAGCTTTGGAGGAATCCTTTGTTGAAGAACCAAGCTACAATTTTGATTTAAAACCACCATTTGCTGCTCTCCTGCACTTCGTTTCCCTGAAATTAATTCTTTCAGAAACTTAGCGTAAGTGGGCATTTCACCAATTAATTCAACCAAAGGGATTGATATTTCAATGGCCTTAATCTTTTCAAGAAATTTCTTAAATTTAATTTCTTGAAGATCATTTTTGAGTCTCCCAGGATATGGTATCCTGGGCATGTGTTCATCCAGTGAATCCTTTTTGTTACCTGTAGAGTTAGGATTATCATTACCTCCCTCTTTTTCCTTTGGAAAGGAATATCCTGAGACATTCTTTTCCAAACCCTTATCCTCAATTATCTGTCTTTGTTCAGGGTGATCATCTTCTTCCATTGTTTGAACATCCTTGAACTTTTTCTGCTGCAGCAACCTATCTCTTTTCTTTTCAAATTCAGGATCAACAACCTCTTTTCCTCCCCTCAGTGTAACTGCCTTACATTGTGGGTTTGTTTCAGAAGAACTTGGTAATTTTCCTTTCTCTCTCTGCTGTAGTAATTTGGCCATCTCTGTTACTGAATTCTCAACATTCTTGATTGAAGCCTGCAGTTGGTTATTCGTCTCTGTTTGCTTAACAATGAACTCCTTCAGAGCATTCTCCACCTTTAAAGAGTAAGTATTATCTTGGGCAACAGGATAAGGTTGTTGTGGAAAGTTCACCGGGACTGGTGCAAACTGTCCAAACGGCCTATTCTGTTGGTTCATCTGTTGGAAAGGTCTCTGTGGGTACATCTGTTGTTATGGATAAAATGGTTGTAGAGGACGAAACTGCTGCTGATTTTGTTGTTGTGGGTTCAGAAGATGTGCATTTTGTGCGTTCTGAGTATTACCATAACTCAGATTCGGGTGTTTATTCTGAAATCCGGTGTAGTTACAACTCTCATCTTGCTTTGGGGCTTCCTGAATTTGTGGACACTGATCATTGTGATGTGGCCCTGAGCAAATTCCGCACTGATACACCGGTTCCATTGAAGCAGGTTGAAGGATCATCACTGGTTGCTGTTGTTGTTGATGCTGTTGATTCGTTTGCTGAGCCAACTGTAGTTCAGCAATCTGCTTAGTGAGTGCTGCAAACTTCTCTTCATTCTTATCTGTATGGATGACAAGACTCTTTCTGGTAGGAGATGGTGGATCATCATCTTGGAGGACTGCTCTGCTAGCTGTCATGGTGTCTATTGTTGACCACGCTCTATCAAGTGGCATCTGAAGTAATTGTTCCCCTCCAGTGGCATTAATCATCATCTGCCAAGTGTGAGTGAGTCCAGTGAAGAAGATCTTTAACAGTCTTCTTTCTGTTATGCCATGCTGTGGGCATCTCTTGAGCATGTCAAAGAATCTGTCCCGAGCATCCTTCAGGGACTCTCCTTTTCTCATCTTGAAACTAGAGATCTTGTCTACCCACTCGTCTACTTTGCTTTCAGGAAAATACTTGAGTAAGAAATTCCTGACTAATTCTGGCCATGTAGCCTTCTGTTGAGCATTCAATGAATCATACCATTCTTTTGCTGAACCATCCAAAGAGAATGGAAACATAGCCAACTGAATAGTTTCCCTTGAAGCTCTTCCTTTCTTCACTGTCTTACTTAGTTCAACAAACTTTTTGAGATGTAAATGTGGGTCTTCAGCACTCATTCCATAAAAGGCTCTAGAAGATGCTAGGTTTAATATACCAGGCGGTATATCAACCTCCTCATCCGTTCCAGCCAAATATAGGTCGACATTAGGTTGCCATGGTTGGTATTGCTCTTCTTGAGGATTCGGAACAGGATTAGCAAAATTTGGTGGAAAATAGTGTTGATGAATAAATTGTGGTGCAGCAGCTCTCTGCGGTACTTGAAAAGGTCCTCGAAGTGGAACATTTTGCTGATTATCTGGTTGTCCGTTTGGTAAGTTTCCAGGTCCGTCATTCTGTCCATTGTTAGCCATCCTAGTTATGGTTGAAAGATTTCCTTCTGCAAGATCTCTCTGTCTCCTTCTTGCACTTGCTCTGATCAGCCTTGCTGTTCTCTCAAGTTCACAATTAAAAGGAAGCAAAGGTGGTCTTGAAGATCGAGTTATTCTCTCGCTCATAAACTGTTGAGACTTCTCTGTGAACAAAATGAAAGAATTTATGAATTTATTATAGTGTAAAGTAAATAATTATAATTAAACCAAAAAGTGTCTACAGTTCTAGAATTCATAACGCTACACCCTCCCCGGCAACGGCGCCATGAAGCTTTGAGGTAAAACCCCGCTGCAATGCCCCCCGACAGCCTTTACACTATAACTCCTATAGGGCTGTTAAAAAGCTTGCCTAGTTTTTCCTACCGAAAGCGCACGGTATCAAGCTGCAACATTTATTTTTATTGTCGGGATCGTTCAATAGAGAGTTACACGATAGAAGTGTTTTAATAGAATTATTAGCTCTAGAATCTGTCTCTACTATCGATTTAAGAATGTTGTAATGATGATTACTAAAAAATACTGCTGAAATATAAATGCTCAAAGCTTTTAAACAGAGTTAAGAAAGCAATTAAAATGATGTCGAACATTATAGTTATATTCATGTGTTTAAAGTGTCACGGACCAAATCAAATGAAATAAGAATATGATGAGAATATCATACTTCATTGGCTAAAACATAATGAAAGTCCATTGAGATAGAAAAATCCTTTATACAGCTTAATCAAATCTTCATTTCTTAAATCACTTCCCAAGACAGGTACTTATGATTCAGTGTCACGACATTCTAAGCTCTGAAATCATGGAATACTGTCATCACAGAATGATCGGTCAGACTCTTTCTGTGATAAAAGCTCTTCAGAATTGTCACTTAATCTTTTTCTTTCAAACTCAGATTAAGCCTTTGACAACTCGAGGTCACTTCTAAATCATACTATATTTATCTGAACTTGAAGTTGTTCTTTTTATTACTCTGATCAAATTGATCTTATGACCCTGTATTGGATGTCCTCTACAACAAGTGAAAAAGCTAGTATTTAAATCTATCATCCAATGATTCCATAAGACTTGTTTCCTCAGAGTAATTCCTGCAAGTATTCGTAAAGAATAATAGTCTTGTAAGTATATCAAGATGAAATTGCTATTCAAATTCCTTGACTTATCCAGACTACTCAGATTTGTATGAATGATTCAGCTCGAGAAATCTCTGTAAACAGTTCCAAATATTCATGATTTGACTCAGGATTAGTAGACTGTAAGAGAAATATTTAATCTCCTACTCATAACATATAGCGATAACTATAAAGCCATGAACCCTGGAAATTAATCTTCATGATACTCTACTAATTATTACGACAAAAGATGGTTTTTGAAACATCTTTCCCTTTTAAACGACAGGTACTAAATGCCCAACTAAAGAACAAGTTTGTTCTTCATTAGTCCTGAGTAAATAATGACTGAGAAAACCTATATCATCATCTTTCTCAGTGTACCAGTGAAAGTAATAATACGAATTGCTGATATGAATTGTGAGTCTGTCATTATGAAGTAAGATTACTCGTCATAGACTGGGAAATATCCCAAAATATTATATGTATATGTAATATTATATGTATAGAGAAATGTTGAGGGTTCTGAATCCTCTTAATCAAAATGCAAGGGTGTTTCCAAAATATACATCAGAAACTAGACAGAATTAGGAAATAACTTTCCCAAGAAAAAGGATTTGAGAAATAATTCTGCAAAATAAATGTCCAAAATAGCTCGCAATAACTACTTTGGGTTTCAAACTATGAACATTCCAATTTTCCGCACGCTATGTCTGTACAGCGTGGAGGGAGTTAATATTCAAAGAATGTTCCTCAGATTTTGTTTATACAAAGAACTGAATGCCTCGCGGTAATTTCTGTAGGAATGCGGCGAGATACTCGATTCCTACTTATAGATAGGGGTTATATATGTATAAGAAGTAAAAGTGAATAATTGATACCCTGTAAAATGGATATCAAATCTATTGCTATTATTGATTGGTCCTCTCGCTTTGTCAGATTGACATCTCGTGAGTATTAGAATAGCCTTAGTCACAGCAGATCTATCTGGATATTTCCTCGCGTCATCTTTTAGGATGAAGCGAGGGTTTACCCTTATTCGAAGTAAATGATCAGAATTTATAACTGTCATAACTACCTTCTGGAATTTCCATTTAGAAAATTATGAACATAGAATCTTTTGCATCCAAATTCATGAACTCAGAGCTATTGATTCTTAAAGATTATCAAGCGATGATTAACACTGCATGGGTCTCTAGGAACCTTTTAGAGTTCTGAACATTAAACACTATGATTCTCGTTTGTGATCATAATATCGACAGAAAATCGAGTAAATTCATAATTCTGCTAGGTCATAACTAACTCGGTTACAATATCCAAATTTCTTGCGTAATTGGAACGAACAATTTACGAATTAAAAATGTGGAAATGTATAATCTTCGAGAATCGAATTAAGTATATGATGCAAAATTCAAATTGAATATCGAAGTTGAGGTTTATACTCCGCTGAAACAGAATTAAGAAATAGAAATGGAAACCAGAAAGATAAGAAATTCACAATCTGATACTGATCATTCTTCATGTATCTCAAATAACAAAGAATTAAAAACGAATACACCTGGAAATCTGATTGCTATCAGAATAATGCAAAGATGAGCGAACAAGTCGGAAGTTAGATGATGATCGTCGGGATGGATGAACAAGCGATCCGAAAGCAACTCTCCTCCCAGGGTATCCTCAAGCTAATCTACAGCTAATCTTAAAGAAATCTACTACGAAATCGAATTACATATCTATGAAATCAAATTACAATCCTACGAACTCAAATTACAAATCTGAAGAACTCAAAGTAAATTGCAGGGAAAATTAAATCCTAACCTACCTACTAAACTCTAAAAAGTGGACTGGAGAGTAAAATCGAGCTATTCTCTTCAATCTCCCGCCTGTTGAGCTGATTCCCCCAAGGGTCTTATTTATAGATGGGTGTTGTAACTGCTTGAGCCTTGGATGATAACCGCTCGCATCAGAATAACTCTCCTCTCGCTTTGTCCAGTTCCTTCAAAGCGAGAGTTCAGAAACTTAATCATCTTTCTCAACAAGGCGAGGTCCTTCAATTTCTCCAAAGAATTTGCTTCTCGCCATGATGAATAAAACTTTCTGTTTTGTACAGATTTTCTTCCCTCGCGATGTCAAACAATCATCGCGTGGACTTCAGCATCTGCACATTTTCCTTGAATCTTTTCCTGATTTCAAAAACAAGCCCTCGCACCATTCCTTTTCTTTCCTCGCTATGTCCTTTCCTCCTACTGCTGCTTTCCAGCTTAACTTCCTGATGAATGACAAAGCGTGGATTAGTTCAATAGAAACACAGCGTGCGAGACTTGCAAGGAAAACTTAGAATTTCAAGCCATTTTCAGTGTAATTCTAACTTCTTCACAATCTTAATTCTTCTTCCATCTTTTCTGATCCTCTATGAATATTCATAAAAAATCAATGGAATTAAGAACAAAAGAACATGACTAAGACACTAAATTGGACGCAAATGACAGTCATAAAAGGCTGTCATCAGAATGGTTTTAGACAGCAGAAAACCTTAATTGACAGTGATCGCTATCATCAAGGTTTCTACTATCTGTGAAATGAGAGAAAAACCTGCATGCTTTCTTACTGTGATACTATTCAACCAATGTTGATCGACACTGTTTGATAATATTACAGCTCAAAATTCGGGTTTGAAATTAAGATAAATAAATAGAAACTGTATCCGGATAGGAGTCGACTGAGCAGCTATTATAATCCCGGATGGACGAACCGCCAAGGCTTCCACCGGCTACTATCCAGACCATGCAAAATAATATCTAATAATTAATATACAGACCACGAGCTAGTTTATCCGTGTGGGAATACCCGCCAACATTAGTCTGTTATATCTCTTACTAGCTGTTTCACACAACACGGATAAAGACAAACTAAAATAAATAAATAAAAGAAAAATATTTTTGGGTCATCTTGTATGAGAGACATTGGTTTCTCATGCAAGGGTATGGAAATTAATCCATAATTACTCTTTATGTCTAAATAATCACTCATTCCATAATTAATTAATTAATTGCAGTCCGGATTATGTACTTAGATCATTAGAGCTTAATTTATGTAGAAAAATCTTTTAATGGTTTTGAACAAAAATCTTTATATCAAATTTATCATGGGTTGAGATCATTGGATTTCAACCTCTAAATAGTAATACAAAGGTTCAATTAATTGATGGAGTGAGATGGAGAATGAAAATTTGGCAAAAAGGTGCCAAGCCTGTCGCGGAATAGAGTTTGTGTCACGGACCGTGGGTCCGCGACAGGAGGATCTCGACAGAAAGGTGGGAAATAAGAGAAATGAAAATTTGGAAATTAGGGTTGTCGTGTCGCGGAACAAGGAGTGTGTCGCGACAGGGGTTCCGCGACACAAGGTGTGAAAATCCAACAAAGGGTATAATTCCTGGTCACTGAACAAGGAGTGTGTCGCGGACCATGGGTCCGCGACAGGGGTTCCGCGACCAGAGCCCTTCTAGAATAAAATTGCAAGATTTTGGGTCCTTGGTCGCTAATCAAGAGGTTGTGTCACGGACCGTGGGTCCGCGACAGGTTTGGTTTGCGACCAGGGATTTTAAAAGATTTATATAGCACATGTTCTTGGACACTCATGTCGCTAAACTGCCCTCCTGTCGCTGAACGTGGTTCCGCGACAGGAAGTGGCTAGCGACCTGGGTGTGTTCTGGACATATGTCAGAAAAGTAAAGTGGAACAGGAGCATGCATTATGCGTGATCTCACCCATTTCAAGTTTAAAAGCTACACTAAGCTAAAAGCAACTAAACAGAGTTAAATCTAGCTAGAACATGCCTTAAACATGAAGGAAAATGAGACAATATTTAAAATAGAGCTAACCCTAATCTGGGCTTGATCACTCATAACATGCAACATTATCCAAAGAGAACATCACCAACAGTGATATAAAATAGAAAATAAAGGTCAAGTGACCAACAGAGAAGGAAATAATAAAAGATCCATGGGGTGTGAAACCCATTTCATGATTTTTAGGACACATTTCAAGAATATTTTCCCATTTTATTAAGGAGTTTGTTAATACCCATCATCCTGGATATCACATAACCCTAAAAACAAAGTTTTGAAACTGAAAACAAGGTGAAAACTGGCTACCTAAGCTGAATCGATGCAGAATTAAATAATACAGAAAAATTAAAGCTAAACTAAGCTAATCTAAAAACTACCTACAAACTAAGCTCCACACTTGTCTCCAAGAACAATTTTCCTTAATTTGTGTCCAACCTGCTGAGCTCATGGGGATCACCTCATATTTATAGAAGTGGAACCCTAGGCCCATGGGCTTGATCTGAGGCCCACTGTGTCTCAAGACATCACACACATCACAACTTTGTCGCGGAATCACCTTGTGTCACGGGACAGGGCTGCATGTGGCAAGGCTTCTCGACTAGGTCTTGTGTCTCTATCCATGTCCGTGTCGCTAATGCATGGACCGCGACCGGGGTTCCTCGACTGGGGCGTGGCTTGGCCTCCAAGGTGTTGGTGGCGCGGAACTTTGGTCGTGTCGCGGAACCATGGTCCTCGACCGGGGTTCCTCGACTGGATGTTCCCAGACTGGTCTCTTCTTTATGTTGCATGCTGGGTCGCTAATCCCTCCTGTGTCGCGGAACCATGGTCCTCGACCGGATGTTCCCAGACTGAGCTGAATGGGCCAGATGGGCCGAAGTTGTTCTTTTTGTGGGCTTTTCTATCTTTTCCCATCTTTTTGTATTTTTGTGGGCTTGTTTATTCTTTTGCCCATCTTTTTGTTTCCTTTTTCTTTCTTTTCTTTTCTCATTTTTTTGGATTTTTCTAACATAAATATGTAATAAAATTATATATTTATGCATTTTTCATACCAGCTCAATATTTTTGCAATTATGCATAAATCAGTTTAATTCAACTGCTTTCTTATTTAATATAAGACCGGAATACGATCAAATGCCCGTTTCAGACACGGAAATGGATTGAAAATAATGGTCATTTCTGGCCATTATCACTCACTCAGGACTCAAAAATAGGCTTTGGCAGAAGAGGATAGCAGTTGAAAGAATACTCAACCCTACCTTAAACAATAACCAAGGCCTGAATGTTGTTCCTCTAGAGTCATCTACTACATTGTATTTGAGTCCAAGTGGACCCTATCTCGGTGTAATATTTAATCCCAGATTCCCAACACACAGCAATTTCGGAAAAATAATGAATTTGAGAACCACTCCCCAAACAGGTACTAGACTCTCAATAAGAACACAGACCCTTTCAGTCTAGGTGAGACCTAATCGCTGACTCTGCTTCTAATTTCCCCAAATCAACCCCCAGTCGGATATGAATTAGTCATAACTGTGGAATTTATCCCTTACTCAGATCCGGATTTTGTAAATGAATTTTTGTTGGAAATTTATTGTGAGACATCTGATTAAAATCAAGACTCCTGTGTCCAATGGAAGGATCCCAAAATAATATTGACCACGATATCTACGTAATAATATCATGCATAAATTTATAAAGAAGTGTAAAACTAAATAACCCAAAATATAAGGCGGGTTTAGACAGAAGTTGGTACACATAGATGAGATAGCCAGAGATGAGAAGAATTTATTTGGCTAAAAAGATGACTGAAATAATCAGGATAACCTGGACTGCAAACACCTGCTATCCAGTTCCTAATTATTCCAGATGGAAACCTTTTAGACAGCAGAATAGTCTTAAATGACAGTGGTCGCTATCATTTAGACCCTTACTATCTGTGAATCGGAGAAAAACCTACATGTTCTTTCGCTGTCTTAATTACTAGACAACATTGACCTATGTCGTCTAGTGTTGGCACAGTTTGAGATTCGGGTTTGAAATTAAGATAAGAAAAATAAAACTGTATCTGGATAGGAGTCAGCTGAGCAGCTATTATAATCCCGGATGGACGAACCGCCAAGGCTTCCACCGACCACTGCCCGGACCATGCAAAATAACATCTAGTAATTAATATACAGACCACGAGCTAGTTTATGTGTGTGGGAATACCCGCCAACATTAGTCTGTTATATCTCTTACTAGCTGTTTCACACAACACGGGTAAAAACAAAATAAATAAAAGAAAATATTTTTGGGCCATCTTGTATGAGAGACATTGGTTTCTCATCCAAAGTTGTGGAATTAAATCCATAATTACTCTTTATGGTCTAAATAATCTCTCATTCCATAATTAATTAATTACAGTCCGGATTATATACTTAGATCATTAGAGTTTAATCACTTGTAGAAGAATCTTTTAATGGGAAATTGAACAAAGTTCTTTATATCAAATTAATCATGGGTTGAGATCATTGGATTTAAACCTCAAAATATTAATATAAAGGTTCAATTAATTAATGGGGTGAGATGGAGAATAAAAATTTGGCAAGAGGATGCCAAGCATGTCGTGAAGCAGAATTTGTGTCGTGAACCATGGGTTCACGACAAAGGGATCATGACATGAGAGGTGGGAGATAAGAGGAATTGGATATTTTGAAAATTAGGGTTTGTTGTGTCGCTAGACAAAAATCTGTGTCGCAAGGCGTGGCCTCGCGACAAGGGTCTAGCGACACAAGGTTTGAAAATCCAACAAGGGCATAATTCATGGTCGCGGAACAAGGAGTGTGTCACGGTCCGCGACAGGGGTTTCGCGACAGAGCCCTTCCAGAATAAAATTACAAGTATTTGGGTCCTCGGTCGCTAATCAAAGGTTGTGTTGCGAACCGTGGGTTCGCAACAGGATTGCCTCGCGACCGAGGGTTTTAAAAGATTACCAACACATGTTCTTTGGCACCCATGTCGCTAAACTGCCCTCCTGTCGCTAAACGTGGTTCCGCGACAGGAAGTGGCTAGCGACATGGGTGTGTTCAGGACACATGTCAGAAAAGTAAAGTGGAACAGTAGCATGCATTATGCGTGATCTCACCCATTTCAGATTCAAAAGCTAAACTAAGCTGAAAATAACCAAACAAAATTTGAATCTAGCTAGAACATGCTTCACGTAAAGGAAAATAGAACAAGATTAAAATAAAGCTGACACTAATCTAGGTTTGATCACTCATACACATGCAACATCATCCAAAGGAAAACCACCAAACAGTGACATAAAATGGAAAATGAAGGTCAAATGACCAAAAGAAAAGGAAAACAGTAATAGATCCATGGGGTGTGAAACCCATTTCATGATTTTTGGGACACATTTCAAGAATATTCTCCCATTTTATTAGTGGGTTTGCTAATACCCATCATTTTGGATATTACAAAACCCTAAACAAAGCTTAAAACAAGAACCAAAAATTTAAACACTGGCTACTTAAACCATAAATGCTGGAAACGACATTAAATAAACTAACTAACTAAGCTACACTAGTGCATAAATTAAATAATACAAGAAAAACCTAACTAAACTAAACTAAAACTAAAGAGAACCTCAGACTGATCTCTAAAACTTGTCTTCAAGAGTGATTTTTCTCCCCCCTTTTGCTCAAGGGTATCACCTCATATTTATAGAAGTGGAACCCTAGGCCCATGGGCCTTGATCTGAAGCCTGTGTCGCAAGACATCACACACATCACAACTCCTGGCGCGGAATCACGCGGTGTGGCGCGGAGTGAGGTTGCATGTCGCAAAGCTTCACGACTGGGTCTTGGTCCTTTATGGGTGCGTCTGTGTCGCTATCCAAGCCTGTGTCGCTAGGCCAGGGACCGCGACCGGGGTATCTCAACTGGAGATATGGCTTTGTCTTCAAGGTGTTTGTGGCGTGGAACCTTCCTGTGTCGCTAGGCCATGGACTGCGACACAGGACTAGCGACACAGTCTGTCTGGACTGGTCTCTTCTTCATGTTGCATGTTGTGTCGCTAAACTCTCCTGTGTCGCTAGGCCATGGACCGCGACACAGGAGCTTCCGCGACCGGGTGTTCCTGGACTGAGCTGAATGGGCCAGACGGGCCGAAATTGTTCTTTTTGTGGGCTTTTTCTATCTTTTCCCATCTTTTTCATTCCTTTTTCTTTTCTTTTTCTTTTTCTCATGTTTTTGGATTTTTCTAACATAAATGTGTAATAAAATTACATATTTATGCATTTTTCATACCAACTTATTACTTTTACAATTATGCATAAATCAGTCCAATTCAACTGCTTTCTTATTTAATATAAGACCGGAATGCGATCAAATGCCCGTTTCAGACACGGAAATGGATTGAAAATAATGGTCATTTCTGGCCATTATTAACATCCTCACATTTAATACTGATCGTCCCCGAGCAGTCAGAGTCAATGTTCCAAAGAACATGAGCTCTGCATATTCAATTCATTTTCGTGGCTTCAAAAATCACATTCTTTTTGGAATGGGATAAGACAATAAAAAACCACAAGTATTAAATTCCCTTGATTGCAGTGTTTAATGAAATGATACTTCTCACTTAATTAGGCATACAAATCAATCATTATTGATAATTTTTCATGAACATCATGTTTAGAAATAATCATTGATTTAATTCTAGAATTAAAGCATGACATGAATATAAATTAGAAATGAGGCCTCACATATAGTATAAGCGGAAATTTCACTCACTCTCAAAATTGGTTTTATCATAATCGCTCATAATCAAATTTAATTAAATTATCCCATATGCTTGCAATTGGACCAACTCGCCACCGGCTCATTTCTTCAAATCGAGATCACGAGGTCTTATTCAAGGGTTATAACGGGGCATACGGTTGTAACATTTGGTAAGAAAGGGAATTATTGGGCTAAGAAGTGGCAAGAATTTATTCTATCATAACTTGGCATATTTATTAAAAATTTATGATCATCATTATTTTTCTTTCTTTGCTTTTATATTGCATGACATTAGACTATGTCTAATTTGCTTTGTCATTTGCAATTTATTGTTGTTGAATGGAACTCAACACTTGTTTTTTCTTTTTTTTTTCCTCTTTTTTTTGATCGGATTTTGAATATCGATTTGATGAATTGATGATCATAATTTGTAATGCCTTGATAAAATTTCATTCTTGCACACTTGGGTTTGAATTTTTTTGGTCTTTTTGTAAAGCTTGGAATATTATAGAGGGCTTCAAAGAAAAATTAGGCTTAAGGCTCAAATTGGTTAATCCTAAAGGGAAAATATTTTTGAGTTTGGAATTCAAACGAAGGCCAAAAATTTGGGTTTTTTCTAGGTGCCTCGATCATATGCTCGATTTTTGGAATATTGCATGGTCTTGAATCGGTCCCAATCGCAAGTTCTAGTTTCCTTTAATCAAAATGATTTTCACACCTCAAAGGAGAGAATGAGTAAAAGTGACTCATGGCTCAAATCTCACATGGAATGGTTCATTCATGTCATACAATATTCCTAAATAAAATCTTTGAAAAATTCTTACAGTCTATTCAATTAAATTCTCAACATGATGAGTCATTACCCAACAAGATGATGATATCATTAAATTTTTATAGCTCAAAACCTCAAAAATTCATATCATGCATGTATTCAATTATATTATCCCAATTTAAAAGTTTGAAAATTTAATCATAAACCAAAATCTCATATGCGAATTTAAGCTGACAGATTTATGCATGTTTTATGCTAGGTATAAATATATAATAATAAAAATAAACAAAATAAAAATAGAACATTCTTTTTTTTTTTTGAAGTGAAGAATCAACATCCTCACATTTTGAGCCTTGCTCGAAATGTGAGTAAATCAATTCCTACTTAAACAAATTATTGAAATCAAAAAAAAATAAAAGAGGAGGGAGGGAGGGGGAAAATATTTATGTAAAAACTATGAATATAACTCCGATAGCCTTTTTCGTCAAACCAATTAAGTGTTCGACAATTTGGCTATGTGTGATCGTTTGGTTCATCGAACAAGGCTATTGTTCGATGCCCAATGCTTAGAAAAATTCTTATTTTCATCAAAATTGCTCAATCACGTTTTTGGATTTTTATAAAATTTAATCTACTATATTTACTTGCATAAATTAGGTTGGATTAATTCTGTTCTTATAAAAGTTATTCCGGATTTTAAATTGCTTTAAATTCCAAGAATACTTTCAATTAATCACAGAATTGATCCAACCGGGAACCTGTTTTGGAGCTTTAATTTTCTTTTTGGTAGTTCCACAAATTCCTGCAACGCAAACACAGAAGAAGTTATCGGGTTTTCTAAAAAATATCAACATCCTCACATTTAGAGTCTTAGTACTCTAAATGTGAGTTAATTGAATAATACCCGAATTATTTAATATAATAACCACAAGATGTATAAATATATATATATATATATGATTTTGACTTGCAGAAATTTAGGTTGGATTAATTCTGTGCTTGTGAAAATTATTCCGGATTTTAAATTTCTTTAAATTCCGGATACAATCTTCGGTCAATTACAGAACTAATTCGACCGGGAACCTGTTTAGATGAGCAAATGGTGGTCCGGAGGTCTGCTGCTCCATTTGTTGTTTCACAGTGATGAGGGTTTCCTCAGAGCGGTGGTGGTAATGAGGTGGATGGGCGATGGAGCAGCGGTGGAGCTAAGTGGTCCGGAGATGGTGGAGATGACAAACACGTGAGTCTCACGTGTTTTGCAATTTGCAATTGCAAATTAGTGTAGTTCCACTACTACACTTCTCCCCATTTTCCACATTTAACTCCTTACACCAATTTTGGTGGCTCCATAATTCCTGCAAGCAAAAATACCGAATTGGTTAGGTTTTCCCCTCAAATCAACATCCTCACATTTAGAGTCTTAGTACTCTAAATGTTTAATGGATTTGAAGGTACTTCTCTGTTCTGAAATAAATACACTAAACTAACTATGAGTAATCAGGAGTGTAATTCTCTTAATAAACGACGCTGCATCCTCCCCGGCAACGGCGCCATGAAACTTTTGACAAATTTCCCACCACGAGTATTTTCTAAAAATAGAAAATATGAGTTAATCCCGGTTTAGATTTTATTTAATGAAAATCAATTTATGATGATGGAGTTGGGATTAGGGATATATTTATAGGTTGTCACGTTTTTATTTACTCGTGTTAAGAAACTGTGCCCCCGAAAGCGCACAGAGTCAAAAATTGCAGTATTTATAGTAAGTATCGGATCGTTCACTAGAGGATGTGCGATAGAAGCAGGGCCCACGTCGTTTTATAAGATTTTCCACTCGGTTACTCGATTCAAGTTTGTGTTTTTAACTATCAACTACTTGACATAATTTAAACTAAGCTATGAAAGCAATAAAATAAAGCAGATAAAATTATTCTAGAAAGCGAATTAATTTTAATCTAATAAAGCAATGAAATTATTCTAAGAAGGCAATGAAATTATACTAAGCTATCTATCATTAATCTAAGAAAGCAGATTTAAAGTGTGACAAAAGGGACAGGAAGAAAAGAATAAAAATTGGACAAGATTCAGATGAAACACAATTAAACTTCCATTTTAATTACACAGATCTTTGCTTGGGATGGTTCGTCAGTTAGCTAACTCTCATGCTTTCTCCACTATGTTCCCTTTAACAGACAGGTACTTACAGCGAGAATTTACATGCTCTTAAGACCTCAAAATCTAAGATACCACAAATTAATAACTGCCCCTGCCGAGGTATGTTATTTATCTGTGGTGGATAAGCAACACCTAACATATCATTAGTTGATGTGTCAAGTATTCCTATCATCCCCCATGTCATACCCAAAGATTCTAATCAAACCTGAACTATCCCTTAACTATCAGTCCTAGTAGCAGTTACACAACTCTCAATGCAACCGAGTGACCTCTAACGAAAGCATTTAAATGAAAGCGATATAGAAAGCATCTAAAATCCTATCACTCGGAGGTTTTTGAAAGTCTGACCCTGGTAGTAAAAGAAAGCCCCCAGTCAGAATGACTAGGTGTGGATCAAGAATTCCCTATTCTCGGTGAACCGCTCGCAGTGTTCACTTCCCGTCGGGTGGTTATGAGATACAAACTAATGAAATAAACTAATAAATTAGTTTATTCCGGATGCACTCACTCAGGACTCAAAAATAGGCTTTGGCAGAAGAGGATAGCAGTTGAAAGAATACTCAACCCTACCTTAGAAAATAACCAAGGCCTGAATGTTGTTCCTCTAGAGTCATCTACTACACTGTATTTGAGTCCAAGTGGACCCCATCTCGGTGTAATATTTAATCCCAGATTCCCAACACACAGTAATTTCGGAAAAATAATGAATTTGAGAACCACTCCCTAAACAGGTACTAGACTCTCAATAAGAACAAAGACCCTTTCAGTATAGGTGAGACCTAATCGCTGACTCTGCTTCTAATTTCCCAAAATCAACCCCCAGTCGGATATGAATTAGTCATAACTGTGGAATTTATCCCTTACTCAGATCCGGATTTTGTAAATGAAGTTTTGTTGGAAATTTATTGTGAGACATCTAGAGATGTCGAAATGGGCCCGCGGGGCGAAATGGGCCGGCCCACGCGGGCCCCCATATTTTTGCGGGCTTGAACAGGGCGGGCCTAAATGGGGCGGGCTCAAAATGCCTAGGCCCAACCCGCCCCACACGCGGGCTACGAGTTTTGCGGGCCGGCCGCGGGCTTTTTAGAAAAATATTATTAAATTTATTTTCTAATCTAAAAAACATAAAATTGTGAATATTTTTTTTATTGTATAAACTAAAAAAATAAGATATAAAGATTTATAGATGATATTAAAATTATAAAGAGTTAAAGTGTGTATTTTTTGACACAATTATTTACTTTAATAGTACGTTTGTTGAATAATTCTTTAAAACTGAATTTATTCTAATTTGTAATATTAAATGGGTGTATTATATTTTAAAAATATAGTATTGGACAAGACAAAAAATTTATAATTAATGACTAGGTTGATAAAAATATTGTATCTGACGGTCGAAGTCTTTAGAAGGTTAATCTGTTTTAGCAGTGATTTTATATTTTAAAAGTAAGATAATTAACAATCAAACTATAACAATTTACAAGTATTCATAATTTTTGATAAATAAAATAAAAAAGAATTTATCTTAAAAAAACTAATATGAATAATATAAAGAAGCAGAGAAATATTAGAAGATATCGACTATTTATATAACAATTTGAAATTTAATGTGTAACCAAAATTATGATTTATATTTGATGACTTAATGAGTTAATGTTAGACATTGAATAATTTACCAAATAAATTAATCAATATTCAAAATCTAGTAAAAAAAATCTGGGCAAAGCCCACGGGCCGGCCCGCCCCGCTACGGGCCCAACCCGCAAAAGCCCGCTCCGCCGTGGGCTAAGTCTGTCTAGGCCCGCATCTAAACGGGTCTTAAATTCTTAAGCCCGCCCCGCATATTTTGTCTTGCGGGGCGGGTCGGCCCAACGAGCTCGGCCCACATTGACACCTCTAGAGACATCTAATTAAAATCAAGACTCCTGTGTCTAAGGGAAGGATCCCAAAATAATATTGACCACGATATCTAAGTAATAATATCATGCATAAATTTATAAAGAAGTGTAAAATTAAATAACCCAAAATATAAGGCGGGTTTAGACAGAAGTTGGTACACATAGATGAGATAGCCAGAGATGAGAAGAATTTATTTGGCTAAAAAGATGACTGAAATAATCAGGATAACCTGGACTGCAAACACCTGCTATCCAGTTCCTAATTATTCCAGATGGAAACCTTTTAGACAGCAGAATAGTCTTAAATGACAGTGGTCGCTATCATTTAGACCCTTACTATCTGTGAATCGGAGAAAAACCTACGTGTTCTTTCGCTGTCTTAATTACTAGACAACATTGACCTATGTCGTCTAGTGTTGGCACAGTTTGAGATTCGGGTTTGAAATTAAGATAAGAAAAATAAAACTGTATCTGGATAGGAGTCAGCTGAGCAGCTATTATAATCACGGATGGACGAACCGCCAAGGCTTCCACCGACCACTGCCCGGACCATGCAAAATAACATCTAGTAATTAATATACAGACCACGAGCTAGTTTATCCATGTGGGAATACCCGTGATAATGGCCAAAATTGACCATTATTTTCAATCTATTTCCGTGTCTAATACGGACATTTGATCGCATTCCGGCCTTATTTAATTAAGGAAGCAGTTGAATTTGACAGATATATGCAAGTTTGTATAAATAATAAGCTGGTATTGAAAAATACAAAAATATTGTTATTTTCATTAATTTATAAAAAATCCAAAAACATGATAAAAATATTAAAAATCCTCCACTTGATTAATTTTGGTTCGGTGTTGTCTATTCGGTAGAACATGGGTCTATTAGATGGAACACATACCAAATAGTCAAGTGGAATAAATATATCTATTTATATTATTTTGTATTGTGATGTATATATTTTTAATTTTTATGTTTATTTATTTTTATTTCTGATTTTCTGCTATAATTAAATTAATGGGTCCACTAATCCAGTTTAATTAATTGCAGGTTTTAATTTAATTTGATTTGGTCCAGTTCAATTAAATCAAGCCCAACCACAAATTCAGTCCAAAAATCCTATGAAGCCCACCAACAATGGCCCAACTCCACAAGCCCAATACCTAATTCAAACCTAAACCCTAACCCTAACCCTTATTTTTCTCCCCCGCCGCCGGCCGGCGGCCCTCGCCATCAGCCAGCCCTTCTCCGTCGCACAACCATTCCGGCCATCCCCGAATCGCCACCGACAGCAGCCCCCCTTGCCGAATCACCACCAAAACTCCATTTCCATCCTCATCCACCCTGTGCTCCGGCCGCCCCCTTCTCCGCCGTCCCTCCACCACAAACACCCCCAGCCTCCATTACCGCCACCTCTCCTCCCATTCCCCACATCCAATCGCCGCCCACCTTCACCAAACTCCGCCACCACCACATCTCCTCGCCGGCCACCACCAGCTGCACAACCATCCACCACAACCAACAAAAACCCCAAAATCAAATCAAACCCTCGCCCGCAGCTCCTGCCTCAGTCGCCACCGCCAACGCCCAAACCAGACCTGTCGCCGCTGCTCTCCTCCTCCGGTTCCCCTTCCGGCGTCCTGTCCGGGCTCTCCATTTCAAGCTTCCTCCAGACCCAGCAAATGAAAAAGAAGAAGAAAGAAGAAAGAAAATAGAGGAAGGAATCGAGACAGACAAAATAGAAGAAGACATTAAATGGAGCACAGCAAGAAAAAATGGAGGAAAGAAACTGGAACTGGAAGAAGAATGAAGAAAGAGGAATGGAGAGAAGAAAGGAAACGATGAAGAAGAAAGAATGGAGAGGAGAAGAAAGAGGAAGAAGAAATCTGTCGAGAAAAACAAACCCAGCAAAGAAAAATAATGGAGGAAAGAAGAAAATGGGAGAAAGAAAATAAAAGAGTAAAGAGAAAACAAAAAAGATTGTCGAGAAAGAAAAAATCACATCCGGTCGCGGAACCATGTTTAGAGACAGAGAAATTGTTTAAAGACTGGGGATGTTTAGAGACACAAAATTCGTGTCGCTAAACAAACCCCGGGTCGAGATACCATGGACCGCGACCGGGTGCACCGCGACCTGGACAGAAAATGGTTAGAGACTGGGAGCATCAAGACACAAAGTCTGTCGCGGAACATTCTGTCGCGGAACAATGTTCCGCGAAAAATGGATCGCGACCGCGACACACACTCCGTGACCAGACAGAGAAAAGCAGTCACGCTCCTCACGTGACATGGGTTTATTAATTTCCCACATGCTGAAATGCTTAAGAGATCCCGGGACCTCAGCTCCCGCAGGCATAACAATTTCGTCCTCTTTCCTCTGGACCTCGAGCTCCCGCCCCCTCCTGTGCGCCATCCTAAAGCTAAAAAGTGTGTCCTGAACCAGATTTGTTCCGCGAACAGGCACAATTGTTTAGCGACTGGTGGGCCTTGAATGGGCCTAGGGCTCAATTCTTCTCCTCTATAAATATAACCTCCCAACCCCTTTGAACAGTAACCTAGCCACACTTGTAGTTTAATTTTTGTTCTTGAGGCACCACTGTGCTCTCAAGTAGCTTTTAGAGTAGATAGTTTTATTTTTATGCAATGTAGATTTCAGTGTAGTTTTAGTTTAATTTCTGTAATAAATTAGTGTGGCTAGTGTTCACATTTTCCAGTTTATTATATTTTTGTATTTTGGGTTTGAAACACTTAATTAATGGGTGTGTTTAAACCATTGTTGGTTTTCTATGTTAGATGAGAAAATGTTCCACCAAAAATGTGTTATGGATCTTCCATAATATTACTTGCTTTATTTTTGCAAATTTTTGGTCATTTGACCATGTTTATTATTGTTAGTTAGATTTAGTGCTTTATTTAGATTTAATAAGTGCATAAACACTTGATCATTACCCTTGTTAGATTTAGTGTAGATTTTATTTTTATTTAATTTGTTAGCATGGTCTGTATTAAGTTTTGCTACTAGTATTAGGCTAGAATTTTTTTTGTTTTTTTTTTAATTTCTGTTCCTATTTCTATCTTTAGTTGTAGATTAGGCTTTTGTCTTTTTTGTTATTCTGTTTTGTTGTTTCCTTTCTTTTTTCCCATGTCTTTAGTTTAGGTAGTATTTTATTTTCTTTATTTTCTATTTCTAGGGCATTAGATCTAACTAGGGGTGCTATTAAAGTGTTTGTGCATATTTATTTAAAATTGCATCTCCTACATAATTTTTCCGTTGTGATCCCACAACGCACTCCCCTGCAATGCAATATTAGGCGTTATGCTGCCAAAATTTTTATAAAATTTTTCAAACCCCTTGGTCGAGAAGCAATCCTGTCGCGGACCCACGGTCCGCGACATAACCCTTGATTAGCGACCAAGGACCCAAAAACTTGCAATTTTATTTTGGAAGGGCTCTGTCGCGGAACCCCTGTCGCGGACCCATGGTCCGCGACACACTTCTCATTCCGCGACAGGAATTATGCCCTTGTTGTATTTTCAAACCTTTTGTCGCTATGCCCGTGTCGCGGACCCATGGTCTGCGACACAAATTTTTGCTTAGCGACAAAATAAACTCTAATTTCCAAAATTTCATTTTCTCTTATTTCCCACCTTTCTGTCGAGATCCCCAGTCGCGGACCCATGGTCCGCGACACAAACTCTGTTCCTCGACAGGCTTGGCATCTTTTTGCCAAATTTTTATTCTCCATCTCACTCCATTAATTAATTGGACCTTTATACTAATATTTTTTAGGTTGAAATCCAATGATCCCAACCCATGATTAAATTGATATAAAGAACTTTGTTCAATTTCCATTAAAAGACTTTTCTATAAAATTAAACTCTAATGATCTAAGCATATAATCCGGACTGTAATCTATACTATAATAAATCCTGGAAGCATATTTTATTGTGCTGACTATATTACCCTTTTAATTTATAATTAATCTATTTATAAAAATTATATGTTATGGGTTCAAATAGTAATTTTACCTCAAAGATATGCATATCTATCATAAAGATAAATATCAAAGGTCTAGAAAGTAAAATCACTTCATCCTAAAATTTTGTGACCGTAGGATTGAAAATCTGTTAATCTCCACCTTTATTCCTAATTATTTCTCTTAATAAATATATATACTACGGGTTTAAATAGTAAAGAAAATACATAAACAAATCTTTAAAAAAATATATGTACTATTTTCACTAAAAACAGTTGAGTATTAAAATTTAACTTTTCATTTTAATTTTTTTTCAAAAAAAATACATGATATACATAAAATAAAAAAAAAAGTACTTCATCAGTAAGAAAAATTCAATATACTACTATTTATGTATATAAAAGTTAATATCATGATAATTTAGCTTTTACATACATTTTTATTAGTCATTAATCTACATACATAATATTAATACTACCTATGTTCCCTTTATATATATAATATATACAGTTGACATATTTTTGTGGGTGACTAAAGTGAGTTAGAAAGGCGAAAGTTTACTTAATAAATTTAATTATACATATAATATTTATAATAGTAGGGGTGGTAATTAATATGGATTAATTTTTCTATTTATATTTTATTTAAAATAAGAAATTGAATTATATACCTATGGATTAATATTAGTTTGTATTAAAAAAAATTAATACCCGTGCGCGTAGCGCGGGTGAAAAATCTAGTTAATTAATTAATTATGGAATGAGTGATTATTTAGACATAATGAGTAATTATGGAATAATTTCCATACCCTTGCATGAGAAACCAATGTCTCTCATACAAGATGACCCAAAAATATTTTCTTTTATTTATTTTGTCTTTACCGTGTTGTGTGAAACAGCAAGTAAGAGACATAACAGACTAATGTTGGCGGGTATTCCCACACGGATAAACTAGCTCGTGGTCTGTATATTAATTACTAGATGTTATTTTGCATGGTCTGGATAGTGGTCGGTGGAAGCCTTGGCGGTTCGTTCATCCGGGATTATAATAGCTGCTCAGCCGACTCCTATCCGGATACAGTTTTCTTTTCTTTATTTTAATTTCAAACCCGAATCTCAAACTGTGCCAACACTAGACGACATAGGTCAATGTTGTCTAGTAATTAAGACAGTTAAAGAACATGTAGGTTTTTCTCCGATTCACAGATAGTAAGGGTCTGAATGATAGCGACCACTGTCATTTAAGATTATTCTGCTGTCTAAAATCATTCCACCCAAATGAGAGGGAAATTGGACAGCAGATGTTTGCAGTCCACCCAATCATTTTGCCATCTTTTTAGCCAAAAATAAATTCTTCTCATCTCCGGCTATTTCATCTTTGTGTTCCAACTTCTGTCTAAACCCACCTTATATTTTGGGTTATTTAATTTTACACTTCTTTATAAATTTATGCATGATATTATTATGTAGATATTGTGGTCAATATTATTTTGGGATCCTTCCCTTGGACACAGGAGTCATGATTTAAATCAGATGTCTCACAATAAATTTCCAACAAAAATTCATTTATAAAATCCGGATCTGAGTAAGGGATAAATTCCACAGTTATGACTAATTCATATCCGACTGGGGGTTGATTTTGGGAAATTAGAAGCAGAGTCAGCGATTAGGTCTCACCTAGACTGAAAGGGTCTGTGTTCTTATTGAGAGTCTAGTACCTGTTTAGGGAATGATTTTCAAATTAATTATTTTCCAAAATTGCTGTGTGTTGGAAATTTGGTATTAAATATCACACTGAGATGGGGTCCACTTGGATTCAAATACGGTGTGATAGATAATTCTAGAGGAACAATACATAGGCCTTGGTTATTTTCTGAGGTAGGGTTGAGTTCCTTTCAATTGCTATCCTCTTCTGCCAAAGCTTATTCTTGAGTCCTGAGTGAGTGCATCCGGAATGAACTAATTTATTAGTTCGTTTCATTAGTTTGCATCTCATAACCACCCGGAAGGAAGTGAACACTGCGAGCGGTTAACCGAGCGCCGGGAATTCTTGATCCACACCCAGTCATTCTGACTGGGGGCTTTCTTTTACTACCAGGGTCAGACTTTCGAAAACCTCCGAGTGATAGGATTTTAAATGCTTTCTTTACCGCTTTCTTTTACCGCTTTCTTTTAACTGCTTTCTCTAGAGGTCACTCGGTTGTATTGAGAGTTGTGTAACTGCTACTAGGACTGAGAGTTAAGGGATAGTTCAGGGCTTGATCAGAATCTTTGGGTGTGACATGGGGGAATGATAGCAGTACTTGACACTTCAATAAATGATTTGTCGGGTGTTGTTTGTCCACCACAGATAAATAGCATACCTCTGCGCGGGGGCAGTTTTATATCTGTGGTATCTTAGATTTTGTTGTCTTAAGGCATGTAAATCCGTACTGTAAGTACCTGTCTGTTAAAGAGAACATAGTATAGGAAGCATGAGAGTTAGCTAACTGATGGATTATCCCAAACTAAGATCTGTGTAACAAAATGGAAGTTTAGTTGTGTCTCATCTGAATCTTGTCCAATTTTTGTTATTTTCTTCCTGTCCTTTCTGTCTCATTTTGAATCTGCTTTCTTAGAATAATCTTAATCGCTTTCTTAGAATAACTTTATTGCTTTCATAGATTAAATTTAATTCACTTTCTAGAATAATTTTATCTGCTTTATTTTAATTGCTTTCATAGCTTAGTTTAAATTATGTCAAGTAGTTGCTAATCAAACACAAACTTGAATCGAGTAACCGAGTGGAAAATCTTATAAAACGACGTGGGCCCTGCTTCCATCGCACATCCTCCAGTGAACGATCCGGTACTTACTATAAATACTGCAATTTTTGACTCCGTGCGCTTTCGGGGGCACAGTTTCTTAACACGAGTGAATAAAAACGTGACAACCTAAATATTTCCCTAATCCCAATTCTGCCTTCATAAATCGATTTTCATTAAATAAAATTGAAAACCAGGATCATGATTTTTCAGAAAATACTCATGTAGTGGGAACTTGTCAAAAGTTTCATGGCAAGGATCTTCAAGGCAGGAAATTTGTCAAAAGTTTCATGCCGGGGAGGTCCACATGCCGTTTGAACTCAAAGTTTCCCTTCAAGAGTAATAAAAAAGTGAAATATATCCTTATACTCCTTCCCATGAATCATAACTCTTTTCATTTAATAAATTTAACCTGGGATATTTTAAAAATACTCGTGTGATGAAATTTGTCAACCCGCCAACATTAGTCTGTTATATCTCTTACTAGTTGTTTCACACAACACGGGTAAAGACAAAATAAATAAAAGAAAATATTTTTTGGCCATCTTGTATGAGAGACATTGGTTTCTCATCCAAAGTTGTGGAATTAAATCCATAATTACTCTTTATGGTCTAAATAATCTCTCATTCCATAATTAATTAATTACAGTCCGGATTATATACTTAGATCATTAGAGTTTAATCACTTGTAGAATAATCTTTTAATGGGAAATTGAACAAAGTTCTTTATATCAAATTAATCATGGGTTGAGATCATTGGATTTCAACCTCAAAATATTAATATAAAGGTTCAATTAATTAATGGGGTGAGATGGAGAATAAAAATTTGGCAAGAGGATGCCAAGCATGTCGTGAAGCAGAATTTGTATCGTGAACCATGGGTTCACGACAAAGGGATCTTGACATGAGAGGTGGGAGATAAGAGGAATTGGATATTTTGAAAATTAGGGTTTGTTGTGTCGCTAGACAAAAATCCGTGTCGCTAGGCGTGGCCTCGCGACAAGGGTCTAGCGACACAAGGTTTGAAAATCCAACAAGGGCATAATTCCTGGTCGCGGAACAAGGAGTGTGTCGCGGACCCGTGGGTCCGCGACAGGGGTTTCGCGACAGAGCCCTTCCAGAATAAAATTACAAGTATTTGGGTCCTCGGTCGCTAATCAAAGGTTGTGTCGCGAACCGTGGGTTCGCAACAGGATTGCCTCGCGACCGAGGGTTTTAAAAGATTACCAACACATGTTCTTTGGCACCCATGTCGCTAAACTGCCCTCCTGTCGCTAAATGTGGTTACGCGACAGGAAGTGGCTAGCGACATGGGTGTGTTCAGGACACATGTCAGAAAAGTAAAGTGGAACAGTAGCATGCATTATGCGTGATCTCACCCATTTCAGATTCAAAAGCTAAACTAAGCTGAAAATAACCAAACAAAATTTGAATCTAGCTAGAACATGCTTCACGTAAAGGAAAATAGAACAAGATTAAAATAAATCTGACCCTAATCTAGGTTTGATCACTCATACACATGCAACATCATCCAAAGGAAAACCACCAAACAGTGACATAAAATGGAAAATGAAGGTCAAATGACCAAAAGAAAAGGAAAACAGTAATAGATCCATGGGGTGTGAAACCCATTTCATGATTTTTGGGACACATTTCAAGAATATTCTCCCATTTTATTAGTGGGTTTGCTAATACCCATCATTTTGGATATTACAAAACCCTAAACAAAGCTTAAAACAAGAACCAAAAATTTAAACACTGGCTACTTAAACCATAAATGCTGGAAACGACAGTAAGTAAACTAACTAACTAAGCTACACTAGTGCATAAATTAAATAATACAAGAAAAACCTAACTAAACTAAACTAAAACTAAAGAGAACCCTAGACTGATCTCTAAAACTTGTCTTCAAGAGTGATTTTTCTCCCCCCCCCCCCCCCCCCCCCTTTGCTCAAGGGTATCACCTCATATTTATAGAAGTGGAACCCTAGGCCCATGGGCCTTGATCTGAAGCCCGTGTCGCAAGACATCACACACATCACAACTCCTGGCGCGGAATCACGCGGTGTGGCGCGGAGTGAGGTTGCATGTCGCAAAGCTTCACGACTGGGTCTTGGTCCTTTATGGGTGTGTCTGTGTCGCTAGGCCAGGGACAGCGACCGGGGTATCTCGACTGGAGATATGGCTTTGTCTTCAAGGTGTTTGTGGCGCGGAACCTTCCTGTGTCGCTAGGCCATGGACCGCGACACAGGACTAGCGACACAGTCTGTCTGGACTGGTCTCTTCTTCATGTTGCATGTTGTGTCGCTAAACCCTCCTGTGTCGCTAGGCCATGGACCGCGACACAGGAGCTTCCGCGACCAGGTGTTCCTGGACTGGGCTGAATGGGCCAGACGTGCCGAAATTGTTCTTTTTGTGGGCTTTTTCTATCTTTTCCCATCTTTTTCATTCTTTTTTCTTTTCGTTTTCTTTTTCTCATGTTTTTGGATTTTTCTAACATAAATGTATAATAAAATTACATATTTATGCATTTTTCATACCAGCTTATTATTTTTACAATTATGCATAAATCAGTCCAATTCAACTGCTTTCTTATTTAATATAAGACCGGAATGCGATAAAATGCCCGTTTCAGACACAGAAATGGATTGAAAATAATGGTCATTTCTGGCCATTATCAATCCATATCTAATATTTCAAATAATATCTTTTTATGATCAAAGATACGTATCAAATTTATTAATAGATCATTTCAGCGATCTTACCAAAAACAATTAAGTGATGTTATAAAATATATTTTAGGGACCACAAGTAGAGGAATTCAGCGACCGTATCTAGTATTTTTTTTTGAGGAGAAAACGGTATTTTATTCCATCCAAGTCCAAATGTTTGAGGTACATCATACAAAATTTGGGGAGCCCAAATCCGAAGTAGATAAAAACTAATAGAAAGACACCGCAACAACATAGACTGAAACAAACATCCGAAGCCAAACATATAAGCATCTCTACTACCCAACGACAACGTCATCCAGCGACCGTATCTAGTATAATTCAGCGATGGTAAGCAGAATTCAGCAGAATTCAGCGACACAACCAAGAATGATTCAGCGATGCTACAAAAAACAACTATGTGATGCTACCAAAAATAATGAAGGGATGCTATCAATATATTTCAGCGACCTCAAGTAGAGGAATTCAGCGATGGTACCAAGCAGAATTCAGCGACACAACCAAGAATAATTCAGCGATGCTACCAAAAACAATTCTGTGATGCTACCAAAAATAATGAAGGGACGCTATCAAATATATTTCAGCGACCTCAAGTAGAGGAATTCAGCGATGGTACCAAGCAGAATTCAGCGACGCAACCAAGAATGATTCAGCGATGCTACCAAAAATAATTCTGTGATGCTACCAAAAATAATGAAGGGATGCTATCAAGAACATTTCAGCGACGCTCATTTCCGTTACATTTACTTTTACGCAAATTTACTATTTTAACCTTAAATTAATCTCAACCATCAATTTACAAAATGCATCAACGGTTTAGAAGCATCCGCAGCACATCATGTCACGGCACCCTAACGGATCCCTTGTTTTATATATATATATATATATATATATATATATATATATATTTGGCGAAGTTTATTTGTTTAGATTCAGTTTTTCTTTTCTTTTCTTTTTCTTTTCTAATTTTTGAGATGACGAAAGAGTATGATTTTTTTTCTACATCTCAACACTAGTACATAAATTACTGTACGTAATTAATTAAGAAACCTCCCAAAACATGGCGTTGTGAAACCTTCCCCCATCGAGTTGGGTGGCCCTATGTTACTAGTAACTTTCTATATATGAAACCCTTATAACAGAATAATTGGAAATAGAAATTTAACATACTACTACTAGATTACCCAGCCCAATGGGCGAGAATATGAATAAAAAAAAATTGAATTTTACAAATAGAATTGTTCAACTTTATTGTACCGATTACATTCTTCAAACTCCTTACATGTATATATATACCACACAGAACAATAGACAATATGTCACTATCAATAATTTATGGTATATTAGAATTTAGTGCCTTAAAAAATCTTATACTACGAACAATAGTCTAAAAGGAGGAAAAACTGAAAAATGAAAGATAAAATACTTTGTATTCACGGCTCTAATGCAATACATTGAAAAATTAAGTTTATGAAATCACAGTTGCATACGGTATTTGATTATTAATTAATATTGATCACCCTAAGGCAGTGAGAAATTAGAAATTTCACAAAGATATAGATATTTTCAAATTAAATTAGAAAAATATAAGAAAATACACTTTTGAATTAAAATTTAGAAATGATTGTGGAAAAAAATGTTATTGAATGTACCGCCATCACGAATTTCATAATGATATGATTTTGTGGGATGTATAAGCATAGCTTGATCAACTTTTACAATTTATATAATTTAGTTAATCTATCTAATACAAATATTTGTTATCCATTGATAAATATAATATCAATCTATAAAGTATTTAGTATTAAAATTTGTTATCGATCATATTATATATAATTTCAATTCATAAGTATTTGTTAAGAATAACAACAAATATTGAAATTATTTTTAAATCATAAATATAATATCAACTCATAAAGTTTTTGCTACATATTTGATAGTATTTTTTATTCATAATAATTAATGATAAATTATCTAATGTGAATTTCCCCTCAAATTTGGTTCTCATATATTTTAAAAGTGTATTATACTTTTATATACTTCCTCCATTTCTGTATAGTGAAAAATGATGGATTTTTCTTACTGTTTATTATCCAACTTTGACTTATATCTATTCAACATCTGTAGAAGAAAAAACATAGTCAAGCTGGATCTCGTTGGATTCGTCACATCTTGTAGTTTTAAAATATCAAAGTTTTAGAATTTTTACTTATACACATTTTGAATTATTGCGCTTTATATATTGGATTGCGTGCAAAAAGTGAATATTGAGGATATAAGTAGGTTACTGTCGGTATTGTTTTTGTATATTATACAGATATAGATTACTCCCTCCATCCTAGTAGAAATGTCATATTTGAATTTTTGACATTGGTCAACTTTGGCTCAATATTATTATAAGGATATACTCCTATTCGAAAAAAATAGTCAAGTTTGGTCTTATTTTATTTGGAAGGCTTGGGAAAGAGGTGGTGGGAGCCCATGCCACACAATTACAAATGGAAATAAAAGGGAGGAATAGGAGGCCGGTGGGGAATCGAACCTCCAACCTTCCGTTGGAACTCAAGGAACTTAACCACTTGGGCTAAGTCCTCACTCCTCATCCCCAAGTTTGCTCTTATTAAATATACTCCAATCAAATAGTTCTATAATATATATTTTATATAATTTTTATTTATATATATTTTGAGATATTATCGATTAAAAAGTATATCAGATTGACTCCAAAATTCAAACAAGACATTTTAAGTGGAACGGGGTTGTAATTATTTTGTTATAACATATCAATAATATGTTTTATCCAAAAAAAACTTCTTCCCAGGTCATAAAGTATCGAATTAATTCAAAATTTACAAGTGGATTGGGAGTGAACTTCATCCAAGTGGTCATATTTTTTGCCTTCCAACCATAGTTTGGGGGGTTCGATTCGATTCCTTGATTTCTGCACACAACTCAATATACTTTTTCAACTGTTAATATCTCAATATATGTACAACAAAAAATTATGTAAAATATATATTTTAAAATTACATGATTATACGATTCAAACAAGATTCAACTCGATTATTTTCTTCAAATATATAATACAATAAAATTGAATCAAACTTGTAGGTCCCTTAATTCAAGATTCTTGACTACGAGCGGTCGTTAGTGTGTGATCAGAACAACGTGTAAACAGCAGAAAGACAAAACACCAAGAATTTGTTGACCCAGTTCGGTTTTGCAACCTACATCTGGGGGATACCAATCCAGGATATCTAGACTAAGAAGAACCAAAAACTCTACAGACTTCAACCAAGATTCAAGCTAGAAATGGACTCAACACTAGACGAACTATCTAGATGAACTCCATCGTTAGGACTCCCCCTCAACGACGGCCTGCAGGAACACCTCCTGATCCGAATCTCCAGAATCTCCTTGAATCTGATCTCCTTCGTTCTTCTTCTTTGATAAACCTGAATCTTCAACTCCAGACTTCCAATAAGCGCAGATTTCAAGGCTTCTTCGCAAAGCAAACCTCCACAACGTGATGTATAGAAACGAGATCTTCAATTCGGCAAACCAATTGAAGCATATGAAGCGCAAGACATTGATGATCTTCAAGAATGACTCACAGATGTAGAACACTCATCAAAGTCTATCTAAAAACTCTCAAGAACGAACTCTATGAAAAACAAGAGAGAAAAACCAACTTCTAAAAATATTAAAGTGAATTACAACTCAATAGATCAATCTAGCAAAAATCTCTTAATCCCATCTAGGACTAACAGACTTATATAGAGGAGAATAAATTCGCAATATGCTGAAAGTGGCTCCTCCCAATCAGTTAAAAACAGTCCAAAATAACTTCCATCAGAAAACTGATAATTCTGTTCAGTTCTTATCGTCAATGCGTCGTTCCAACATCGTTATGACGACACTGTTCATCTGCACAAAAAGCTTTAGTGTACTAACAATCTCCCCCTCTTTTTGTGTAGATGATGATCCCATCAAAAGTGTCTCAAACATTAAAAAGTGTTAGTATCACAATGAGAAATCACAATAAGATATATCAATAAATCCATAAACATCCATTAGTAGTTGCCATATAGCTGTAACACTCATACATCAGCTCCAGTAAGTTTCATAACCAAAATCATCAGGCAATAGTTAATCAGTTGTCATAACCATCAGAGAATTTCATCAAAATATAAGCTCACAAAGTAAAACCTCATTACCAACCAAGTATAATAGATACCATTACCAACATATTAAGCCAAGCTTCTCCAAACTCCCCTTTAACATTAATCACGGGATAGACACCTTTATTTATCTCCCCCTTGATGGGAGCTTCATCAAACACATGGGCATCGATCATTGAAGTAACCTAATATCTCCTTAATAACAAGCAATCGAAAAATTCATTAGTTCAAAAATATATCAATGCAAAATAAAATCAGTTTACCCATTTTTGAACTGAGTTGGGAAGCTTTTCTGGTTGGTACAGAAGCAAAACACTGATACAGTAGTCTGTGAGTAATGATGACACTTTAATAACAACTTCATCATAGCTATGTATCTTTATCTCAACTGCAGTGATTCAATCTTTGGGCTGGGAATATGTTTCAGTAACAATTGGCCCAATGCCTTGTCTTTCTAACTCTGAAGGCATAACTCCAAAATTCTCTTTAGTTGATATGAGTTGTTGTTGGTCTGTGATCACAACATCACATGGTGGTAGACTATTCTTCTTTGGAATCCAAACTCTTTGTATTCTGATCCTTTTTCGAAGTTTCTCCGTTGGCCATACAACAGCTCGACCATTCATTAAGTCTCTTACTATTCTGATGCAAGTTTCAGCAGAATGTCCTGGTAGTTGGCAATAGCAACAGTCTCTCTGTCGTTTGGACGATGTGCTGACTTCAACTTTGTCAGTCTCCTTGTATTGTGAAGTCAAGTATCCTCCACTCACGAATTTGGTTTTGCTTGGAGTTGATTTCTTCTTATAACCTATACCTGTTTGATCACCAAAAACCTTTCCCATAGACAAAACTTCATCGAGTTTATTTTTACCTTTTACTACCTTTTGGGAATTGCGGTTTTCCTCTTGTAGATCATCCAACTCCTTTTGCATGTCAAGAACTTTAGCTTTAAGCTCATCATTCTGCTTCTTTAAAGAGTCGACTTCCTTTAGAACTTCTTCATTCTTTTCAACTTCAATATCATAGGCTATTCCGATGTCTGCGAGTTGTCCCAACAACTTTTTATTTTCATGAACAGCAGTTTTGAATTCTTCCTTAAGCTCATTGTAGTCAGCAAGTAATTTATCGTATTCATCATCACTGTCACCTGAATCAGAAGCAACTTCGTTAGGTGAAAAACATATTGACTTTATTGTACCTTCTAATGGAGTGGGGCTTGCATCTCTCAAGGTGAATGCAACAACGTCTTCAGCGTCACTGTTCTGATCATCAGGGGTTTCATCGTCGTCTTGATCACTGAGGGTTGCTTGTAGAGCTTTCCTTTCCTTCATTGCTTTCCTTTTGGCCGTGGCACATTCAGATTTGATGTGTCCTTTTCCTCCGCATTCATGGCATATCACAGAAGTGAATTTGTCCGGCTTTTCATGGTTTGAAGACTTCTTGTTGAAACGATCCTTTTTGCCGCTGTCATTCTTTTTGAAATCTCTGTGAGGTTGTCGATCAGTCGTCTGAACGTCATCAGAACCACGGTTTTGGTTCTTTCCTTTGTTGAATCGCTTGGACTTTATTTCTTTAAGAAGTTTGGCTAATTTCTTCATTATGTAGGAGTCTTCATCTTCAGAACTGTCTCCAGAATCTTCTTCAACATTTAGAGCAATGTTTCTTGATCGATCCTCTTCCAAATGATTCATCTCATAGGTTTGGAGTATCCCGACCAATTCTCTCAATGACATGGTTTTAACCTTTTCAACTTCTTCAAGTGCTGCCACTTTCCCTGAATATTTCTTTGACACCGTTCTGAGCATTTTCCTAACCAACTTAGGTCCTTCAAAAGTCATTCCCAATGCAGTTGCTTGGTTCACAATATCTTGGAATCTTCCAAAATATGCAGTTATGTCTTCATCATTTCTCATTCTCAGGCTGTCGAAGATAGACTCGATTCGATTCAGTCTGGTTGTTTTCACGTCGTCAGAACCTTCATGTTGAATCTCCAAGAAATTCCATGCTTCGTAGGCGGTTGTGCAATTTGCAATCATTCTGAATTGGGCTTCATCCATGGCACCACTGATAGCATTTAGAGCTGTGTAGTTTTCTCGTCTCATGGTTCTCTCGGCCTGAGTAAGTTCAGCGTTGGTGGCCGGTCGGATTGTTGTAGTAGCCGTCTCTCCTTCACCGGTACGAACCTGTCTTGTCGGTTGAGTCCATGGCTCCAAAACTGCATCCCAAACACCATCTCCTTGTGCCAAAAGATAATTCCGCATCCTAGCTTTCCAATATGCATAATCACTTCCATCGAACAAAGGCGGACGAGTGTTAGATGCTCCTTCACGGTTCATGATTCTTGAATCTTGAAAGAATGGATTTCCTCAGCTGCGTTAGAGGGAGGCTCTGATACCAATTTGTAGGTCCCTTAATTCAAGATTCTTGACTACGAGCGGTCGTTAGTGTGTGATCAGAACAACGTGTAAACAGCAGAAAGACAAAACACCAAGAATTTGTTGACCCAGTTCGGTTTTGCAACCTACATCTGGGGGATACCAATCCAGGATATCTAGACTAAGAAGAACCAAAAACTCTACAGACTTCAACCAAGATTCAAACTAGAAATGGACTCAACACTAGACGAACTATCTAGATGAACTCCATCGTTAGGACTCCCCCTCAACGACGGCCTGCAGGAACACCTCCTGAGCCGAATCTCCAGAATCTCCTTGAATCTGATCTCCTTCGTTCTTCTTCTTTGATAAACCTGAATCTTCAACTCCAGACTTCCAATAAGCGCAGATTTCAAGGCTTCTTCGCAAAGCAAACCTCCACAACGTGATGTATAGAAACGAGATCTTCAATTCGGCAAACCAATTGAAGCATATGAAGCACAAGACATTGATGATCTTCAAGAATGACTCACAGATGTAGAACACTCATCAAAGTCTATCTAAAAACTCTCAAGAACGAACTCTATGAAAAACAAGAGAGAAAAACCAACTTCTAAAAATATTAAAGTGAATTACAACTCAATAGATCAATCTAGCAAAAATCTCTTAATCCCATCTAGGACTAACAGACTTATATAGAGGAGAATAAATTCGCAATATGCTGAAAGTGGCTCCTCCCAATCAGTTAAAAACAGTCCAAAATAACTTCCATCAGAAAACTGATAATTCTGTTCAGTTCTTGTCGTCAATGCGTCGTTCCAACATCGTTATGACGACACTGTTCATCTGCACAAAAAGCTTTAGTGTACTAACAAAACTTAAACAATTAACCGTGCAAATAAATCAAACTTAAACAATGGGACCGAGGGAGTATTGCAAAACTTTCCACACGGTATCATAAATATGCATGTGGTGTGTCACATTGCCACAACTCTTGATGTTATCTTGTGACCCACCGGCCTTATTGTTTGCCTTATTTGCAAGGCAACCGAAGTCAATTTGTCCATTAGCAGACAACAAAGTCAGTTCAAAGTCTAGTGGCCCTCATTCTTTGCCTTAATTGTAAGGCAACCAAAGGCATTTTGTCAATTAGCAGACAACAATTTAGTTCAAAGTCTAGTGTCGTCCTTTAGCATTGCAATTTATCTCAATTGTAGTGCCAGATGATATGTTTATATGAAAACATATTTTTTTGTGTATCCTACAAAAGAATTTTCTTAAAAATAAATAAATAATAAGGTTCATTATACACCGGTCGCACCCGACCTGTTTTCTGTTTGGCTGTTTCTGCTCACACATGTTAACATGTACACAACCTGCAATGCCTATTTGTTGTTTCTGCTTATTTACTTGAATTATCCAACTGTGGAGGGCAAAAATAGCTTGTTTATTCCTTTTATGTTGAGCTGATGTTGATTGTTGATTATTTTTTTCCCTTTTAAAGAAGATGAAGTCAGGAAAAAAAAAAAATTCAAAACGGAAAAAGAAAGAAATTATATAGAAATAATAATAATTGAAATTAAAAGAAAATTAAACCATAATTGTATTATTTTAAAATGAAATAAAAAAAAGAAAAAATTAATGACAACTGAACTTGGATGAATAAAACAAATAAAATAATGTGTATTAGAATAAAAGTATATAAAATAAAACAGTATAATTTTTTTTGCTTTAGCATCCTCTATAAGGGTGGTGGGAGCCCACACCACACAAATTACAAAGGGACAAAGAGGAGGGATCGAGGGCCGAGTGGAGAATCGAATCCCAACATAATTTTTTTCTTTTTTTTTTCCCCTTCTGAAAAGCCGATACAGGCTAGCTAGTAAATAGATAGTGCGAGTCCATGACACACAAATTACAAAGAGAATAAAAGGGAGGGATATAGGGCCGGTGGGGAATCGAACCTCCAACCTTCCATTGGAAGTTAAAAGATTTGACCACTTGAGCGAAATCTTCATCCCCTACCCCAAACATAAATTGAGTTGCAATGCATTTTTATTACTTTACCCGTCCCATTTGAAATATCCTGTTTCATTCCTGCACATAATTCAATGCACTTTTTTAATCGTTAATATTCAAAATATATACAAGTAAAAATTATGTAAAATATATATTCTAAAACTATACGATTAGACGAATCTAACAAGACCGAACTCGACTATTTTTTCCAAATATATGCTTACAATAATATCGAGTCAAAGTTGAACAATGAATAAATCAAACAAGACATTTGAGTTGGGACGGATGGGGCATTATTCTTTTATCCGGGTTTGTAATGCATTTTTTATATATTGAAAAAATATTAAAAAAATCATTTTTAAAGGAAAAAATTAAAAGTTTGCAATACATTACAAAATTTTGGTTGCTATAGTAATTCAGTTCCAAAAATTCATTTCAAATGTTGTTTTACGCAAAGTGTGAAAACTGAAAACATTGATATTTTCAGAGCGGTTTATCCGTATGGTATCGGATAAATATTCTGGACTAGGGTGTAAACAAGCCGAACCGAGCCCGAATAGTGGTAAGCTCGGCTTGAACTTATAAGAATTCGAACCGAGCTTTGACCGAGCCAAGTGTTGACTGAGTTACTTTGAGCCGAGCATTGATCGAGCTTTCACGAATTCGAGCCGAGCTCGAATTGTATTATTTTCATTCTCACATAATTTATAAAATGAATTATATTCAATATATTACATATATTTAATTATGTTTTATTTAATTTACATATTTAAATAGTTTTAAAATATATATTTATAATTTTAAAATTAAAAGATATAAACAATAATAACACTTATACTTTTAATATTTTATATAATTTCTATATTTACTAATAAATAAATATATGTATCAAAATAAATCAAATCTATCATCGAGCTTTCGAGTCGAATAGTAGTTGGTTCGACTTGAGATCATGAGTGTTACGAGCCGAACTCGAGCTCGAATCGAGCCATCTCAAGTCGAGCATTAAACCGAATTTTGGCCGAGTCGAGCTCGAATAATTCACGAGCCTATCAGTCTCATTTACCCCATAGTGGACCATATTTGGGACTTAAAAGTTCAATTGCTGAATTCTTAGCAGCCTTATGTACTGGTGTTGTTCGCAAAAACAGCTTCATATAGACAGACAACCAAGATAAATGGTGCCAAAAGCACAGCATCCTGAGCCATCATGGCATCAATAGTATTCGTAAAGTCTACCAGTCTGGGTTAAGTGTTTTTACAAAAACCCATCAGACCCATTGACCCAACAGCTCGTGAATACTGAAAGAAGGAAAATTGTAAACAAGTACATTAGCAAAATCAAGATATTGTTACATGCCACATTATGTTCCAGCCGAAAGTGGAAGACCAGTAATATCTTCAACGTAAGAAAAAAGCTTGTATCTGTAGTAGGAACTATAGAAGAGAAATGAAACTACGCCTGAAAAAGCTACAACCGAGGATATCATGAATCCCCACCAGAATGCTTCATCCAATGAACTATCCTCATCATGCGGCCTGGTTGGACTACTCGAGCTTGATGATCGAGGAGATTCAAAGCAACCTTTCTCCAGTGGAGGCCCACACAGGAGTGGGTTCCCCTCAAAGCTGCTACTGTTAAATGTGCTGAATTGAGCTTTCATCTCCGGTGTCCTGCCTGACAAGTTGTTATGGGCTACTGAGAAGACACTCATGAAGGTCAACTGTGTGAGCTCCGAGGGAATACTGCCAGACAGATTGTTATAAGACAGATCCAGGCTTTCTATTTCCTTCATGTTGCCAAATGTTGATGGAATCGAGCTGGATAACTGATTGTGGGACAAGTTTAGAGTATGAATTTGTGTTATGTATCCAAGCTCCTTCGGAATGCTCCCAACCAATTGATTGTCTGAAAGATCAATACCACTCATGTAGTGCAGAACGATCCCTTTGTACTTCTCAAATCTGTTCTTTGTCATGAATTTAATTTCTTCTTCTACATCAGTCATGCTGAAATCTATTTCAACCCTAGGAGATACTCGGAGCATGTTGTTGTAGCTGTACGTACTTAAATAAGTGTCAAAAGTATACCCAAATAAATCTACTTGGAATGCATCGTCAAGAGAGCTTTCGCTTCCAAATGGGATTTGGGATAAGCATGGTGGTATCAGGCCTGAAAATTTATTTACTGACAGATCTACAATACTAATGTTTGTCAATTGACAGATTCTGGAGGAAATGCTACCCGTAAAACCATTATTCTTCAATAGAAGTACCCTCAAGTTGGGCAATGAAGTTATCCAGTCTGGGATGTCACCGGAGAACTGGTTATCTCTTACGTCCAATGTAACAAGGGAGAGTGATTGAGACAGGACATGGGGCAACAATCCATTGAAATTATTTTCTTGCAAATGCAAGTACCTCAATGTTGCTAGATTGGCACAGGACGGGATGGAGTCCGTGAATTTGTTTTGGGATAGGTCTAAAAACCGTAGGTGGTTGAGTTTGCAAAAGCTGAGCGGTATTTGACCTTGAAAGGAGTTGGCAGATAGGACTAGAGTTTGTAACCCTGTAAAATCTCCTAACCAATCAGGCAATTCACCAGAAATTGAGTTGTTGCTTATGTCCAACAGACTTAAGTTTTTGCTGCTGTTAACAAGTGCTCTTGGGAGTTGACCGGAAAACTGATTATTGTCCAAGTATAAAACTCTCAAGGAAGTGAGGTTTGACTGCGGTGGAATGAGAGGACCATGCAATTTATTGTTGGATATGTGCAAAATAGTCAGTGATGTGCATCCCATGGTAAAACTTTCTGGTATTTCTCCATGAAAGTGGTTGTTTGACAAGTCTAACACCCAAAGATCTACCATGAGTCCCAAAGATGGGGGAATTGATCCACTAATCAAATTTGTTGACATGTTAAGGTACTCCAAATTCGGAAGAACAGAACCTATGATGTCAGGAAGCGCTTCTTGGACTCGATTTCCAGATATATCAAGGCTAACCATATGTGGGTTCATTAGATCAGGATAAAGTAGCAATGGACCTGTAAGAAAATTGCCTCTAAGGCTCAGGAACTCCAAGTTTAAGTTATTTGTCAAGAGCCAGGATGGAATGTTTCCCTTCATGCCATTGTGGTTCATATCGACAATCCTCAAGTCGTGCTGATGTACAAGGAATGTAGGTATGGCATGAGTTGGTTCGTTGAGTTTACAATTTGACAGCCGCAGAATTTTCAACTGAAATAGCGGAGTCCAAGCTGGTGGATTTTCGGTGTCCACCTGTAACTCACTATTATGGCTATCAAGTTCAAAAACTTCCAGTTTGGAGTTAGAACTCAACAAACTAAACGAAATTAATCCTTCAAAATGGTTATAGGAAAGAGATAAATACTGGAGAGACTTGAGGTTTGAGAAAAGAGTGGGTGGAATATTTCCAGAAAGAAGGTTGCTAGAAAGTTCCAGGAGCTTTAGAGATGTCAAGTTGGTAATTAGACAAGGTGGGATGGATCCTGTCAGACTATTTTCGCTCAGATGGAGCTCTTCAAGGTTCCTTAACATGCACAAACCTGTTGGAAAGATTAAAGATGAGCACAACATACACAATAATTTAAGAAGTGCATCCATCAAAAAAATAAATGAATTGAGAGAAATGATACCAATTTTGCATTTTGTGTTTAGGTGGGGCCGGAGTGTCGATTGAGAGAAATGATAAACAATAATATAACAAACCCGAACATGAGGGCAAAAATTATTTAGTTGGGTTTGATATCTATATCTATATAATACTCCTATATAAAAACAATATCCTTATGAACAGTAACCTATTTTTATAAACAGTAATCTATCAATTCTCTTTCAAAAAAATCCCCTTATGAACAGTAATCTACCTATATTCTCAATATTCACTTTCTGTACGCAATCCAATATATATTTAACCTTAATAATTCATTAATAACTCAAAATGTGTATAAGTAAAAAATTTAAGAGTTTGATATTTTAAACCCATAAGATGAGACGAATCCAACAAGATTCCACTTGACTATATTTTTCTTTTATATATGTTGTATAGACATGAGTCACAAAATTGGATAATAAACAGTAACAAAAGTCAATCATTTTTCACTATAAAAAGTGGAGTAAGTATATAAAAGCACAATTCACTTTCAAAATATAGGAGAAACAAATTTGAGCGAAATTTTACATTATATAATTTAATTTCATCAATTATTATGAATAAAAAATACTACCAAATATGTAGCAAAAATATTACGGGTCGATATTATATTTATTATTTAAATATAATTTCAATATTTGTTATTATTCTTAACAAATAATTTATGAATTGAAATTGAAATTATATTTATTATGATAAAGAAATTAATAAATATTTTACAGATTGATATTATATTCATCATGAACAACAAATATTTATATTAGATATATTAACGATTATATAAATTGCATAACTATGCTTATACATCCCACAAAATCATATCATTATGAAATTCATGATGATGGTGCATGCAATAATAAATTTTGCATAATCATTTCTAAATTTGTAATTCACAATTGCATTTTCTTATATTTTTCTAATTTAATTTGGAAATATCTACACCTTTATGAAATTTCTAATTTCTCAAGGCTTAGGGTGAATCAATATTAATAATTAATTATCGTGTGCAACAGTGATTTCATGTACTTCATTTGTCTCTGTATTGCATTACAGCCGTGAATATATAGTCTTTATCTTTCATTTTTTTTTTATTTTTTTTCTCCTATGAGACTATTGTTTATACCATAGTTATCAAAATCGCGATCCTGATCATAGGATCGCACGATCCTACGATCCCACCCATAAAAAACAATCCGGATCGCCATAGGATCGCAAATATGGTAGGATCGCAGTAGGATCGGTAGGATCGGAGTAGGATCGTAGGATCGCTGAGCGATCCGATCCTACCTCTTTGGGTTTTTTTTTTTTCGGAGCAAAATTACTTATTATCTCTAGCTCTTTGTGATTTTGGTCATGATGTTATTTTTGTCAATTTTGTTTAATGTATCTTTGCATATATTGAACTCAAAATTGTTGGGTTCTATGTCAGTGTTTAACTTCTATTGGATCATTAATAAGCATACAATTAACTATCAAATTCTTGTTAAAAATTGATCTAAAATATATATTTTCAATTATACATGTCACCAGTTTAATGAGATAATTAACAAATATTAATTTTTAAAAATATAAATAATAATTTCTTAGGATCTTAGGATCCCGATTCGATCCTACGATCCCGATCTTGCAAAGACAAAAACGATCCTACTTAGGATCCCGATCTTGATAACCTTGGTTTATACTATAATATTTTTTATGGTATTAAATTTTAATATACTTCCTCCGTTTTTAAATGATAGCTACGTTGGTGAATTTGACACTATTCACACAATCACTTTAACTTGAAGTTTTATCATAGTTATACACGTTAAAATATAGTCAATTGAGATCTAGGCATCGTCTTGTAGTTTTTAAATATCGAACTTTTAGAATTTTTACTTATACCAAACTTGAGTTATTAATGATTTAAAATGTACATTGGACTGCGTGCTGCGTGGGTCCGTAGCAAACAAAAAAATAGAGGAAGTATGAATTATTGATAGTGTCATATTGTATATTACTCGGTTGTTATACAATTTCACATGTACTCATGTAATACTTAAATTAGTTTAAGGAGCTTATGAAATGTAATCGACATAATATAGTAAACAATTTTATTTGTGAATTTTGAGTTTTTTTATTCACATTTTTCACATTCCCGCCCAATCGACCATTGGGCGGGGGTAATACTAGCAATATATAAAAATAATATCCCTTATGAACAGTAATCTACTCTTATGAACAGTAACCTATCAATTCTCTCTCACAAAAATCTCCTTATGAACAGTACCCTACTTATTTCATCAATATTAATTTCTGCATGCAATCCAATACACATTTCTAATGATCAATAACTAATCAATAACTCAAAATGTGTACAAAAAATTCTAAAAATTTGATATTTAAAAACTACATGATGAAACGAATCTAACGATAGCATTAGTCAAAGTTGACTATGTTTTTTCTAAAAATTCTAAAAAGTGCACTTGACTATGTTTTTTCTTATATAGATGTTGTATAAGCATTAGTCAAAGTTGAATAATAAACATTAGCAAATGTCAATTCATTTTCACTATAAAAATGAAGGAATTATAAATAAATAAAAAATAGTGCACTTTTAAAAAATAGGAGAACCAAATTCGAGCGGAATTGACGTTAGATAATTTAATTTCATTAATTATTATAGATAAAGAATACTATCAAATAAAAGACTTAATAAAAACTTTATGGGTTGATAGTTGAATAATAAACAGTAGCCAAAATTAATCCATTTTCACTAAAAATTAAGGAATTATTAAAAATATATATATATAATGCACTTTCTAAATATAGAAGAATCAAATTTGAGCGAAATTCATATTAGATAATTTAATTTTATTAATTTTTATAGATAAATAATACTACCAAATAAAGGATGTAACAAAAATTTTATGGGTTGATATTATATTATTTTTTAAATATAATTTCAATATTTGTTATTATTCTTCACCAATACTCTACTAATTGAAATTATAGTTAAAGAATATATTGTAAATTATTAATAAGTACTTTATATTTGTATTAGATAAATTAACTAAATTAGAGACATTGAAATACGACAATAAGTTGATGAAACTATAATTATTTTAATTTGTCAATGGATTCATTTATAAGAGTATTTTTTATATTACCTTTTTAGTCTATTTCACAACGGAGGTATTTTTCTAATTTAATTTGGAAATATCTACATCTTTATGAAATTTCTAATATCTCAACGCTTTAGGGTGAATCAATATCAATAATCAATTATCGAATACAGTACGATTTCACGTACTTTATTTGTCCATATATGACATTAGAGTCGTGAGTAGAAATGTTTTTATCTTTTCTTTTTCATTTTTTTGTCCTTTCAACTATTGTTTGTAGTATAAGAATTTTTAAGATACTAAATTGTAATATATAAATATTGGTAATGACATATGTTGGTCGATTGCTATGCAATGTATAGATGTATTCATGTAATGCTTAAAATAGTTTAAGAAAGTTGGGGAATGTAATCGAAATAATAAAATTGAATAATTTCATTTGTTAAATTGGATAATTTTAATCATATTATTCATAATTTCCGCCCATTGGGCTGGGGAATACTAGTAGATCTAAAAACCCAATGTAACCTGAAAACTCAATCTAAGCAGAAATTTAAAAGCATGAAAAAAAAATCCTAAAACTTTAAATTTAAACAATTCCAAAAAGCAAAATATGACTAAACATCAAAATATGAATCCAGATAAATTAAAATGTGAAAGTTTCTAATAGCAATCAGATATATATATATATATATATATATATATATATCATATTTATAATGTAACTCGATCTGAGTAATTTTGAGTTGAAACGGGCTCGTGTTATTAGGTTTTGTTCAAAATTAACGACACCCCACATGGGTGGATTCTTAATTTGTTTTGATAAGGAGGCAATTTAAATAATAAAAAGACTCTACTCATCTAACTACAATCGATATAACAACACTTCCGAACCATTGTAAAAAGTAAAAAAGAAAAAAGAAAGAAAAAAAAGGAAAGAATTGAAAAATTTTATTTTAAGTTTTGCTAGATAACTAACACGTAAAAAAATATAATTTTCAACAGTCGAATGAAGGTTGTTAATTTGAATTTTTAAATGTATATTTACAACTTTACTTGTAGTATACAATACTTACCTTTCTGGTATAAGGTGCCAGTAAGACCGTTGGATGCCAGCGACAAGGCCTTCAAAGTTGTTAATGAACTTATGAATTGGGGAATCTCACCAGCTATATCATTATCCGCCAAATCCAATGTTTCCAAAGAAGTTAAACTAGTTAAATCTGAGGCCAGGGACACAAAAAATAATGAAATATGAATACACTGCCATGCATAACTAACTTTGTTAAGCATTAGTTTTTTTGGAAAGTATTGCGTACCTTCAAACTTGGATAAATTTGTTAAACGATTATATTGAAGTCTTAAATACGTCAATGATTTCGTTCTCTTCAAGAATGGTGGAATCTGTTCAAGCCAATTGTAGCTTAAATCCAAGTGCTGTAACTTGGTTGATTTAAATTCTCCAGTGAAACCTATATATGAAGAAAAGAAAGATTAATTTTAATCATGTGACACTAGGGGCCAGATATATCATATATGAAGGGCGAAGAGAGATTTGACCTCTTATGATATTAGAACTCAGGGTCAAATTCTGTAGTTGTTGAAAAGGTAGAAATAACGACATATTCAAGTACCATTCTTGTTCATCTATGATGTCGTCGAGATTAAGTTGGACAACGCGCTTAGAGTGGAAATCACAACTGACGTATCGCCATAAGCAGCAGTCCAACTGATCTTGATCTTGTTCACCCCATGGAGGGAAATGTATGCTGGCATTTGCATAGTCAAAGGCTTGTTTAATGTTAAGAAGCCCCATTCTCTCTTCTTCTGGGCACCCAAAGCAGCATCCATACCCGGCCTCTTTTACAACTGCCCAACAAAACAAAATTGCCCAACAAACCCTAATAATAATTGAGGACCTCATAATCATGCTCAACAAGAATTTTCAACTTCAGAATCACGCGATATCTGTTCATGACAAGCCGGCCGGATAACTTGTGTTTATATATATATTCACGGGCGTATAGAATATAGATAGAGTTCCATGCATGTTGTCCAACTTGACTGCCGATATTTTTCCACCAAATTAAATGTGAGTAGGTTAGTGGATATCGGTTATTGACAATAAATACATCATAAATGCTCCTATTTAAATAAAAAAAATAGTACTCCCTGTCCCATTTGATAATGTCCTACTTACTATATTTGGATGTTCCATTAAAAATGTCTTTTTTCTATAAATAGAAATAATTTTTCCTTTCATAATTATGTGTACCCACAATATACTCACAAACCAACTCCACTTTGATTCTCGTGCTCAACGGTAACTTTTATGTTTCTTCTACAATTCAATATAAATTATACTATAAATTAAGAAAACTATGGGAATTGACCCAAGTGGTCATGTTCTCTGTCTTCCAATCATAAGTTAGGGATTTTCGATTCTGACCAGGACTCATGATCATCCCTACTCAGTGGGATAGTCAGGTTAGGTTCGGCACTTGGCGGGTATTCAGAGATAAATAATGGGGGTGTTTGGCAAAATAGTTATTCTGAATCTGTGAGAGAATGCAACATTTTTAAGAGACAAAACAATATAAAACAGTGGTCCATTAGTTCATTTTGAATATGCTGCAGCCTGCATGCAGTGAGTAGCATTTTAGATTCTAGTTTAATGCATGCAAAAAATGGGTAGCGAAATTATCAAACAACTAATTTATTAGGGCCGTCTTGACAATTTTGGAGACCCTGAGCCATTTTATTATTTTGGGCCCCCACTTGAATTTTAAAAAATATTTTATGTAACTATATTATTAATTTATATAAAAAATGTTAATGTATGTTATTCCCTCTGTCGTCTATCCCATTATTTCTATCTCAAAATTTTGGACACGCAGTCTAATGCATTTATTAACATGTTATATTTTAAAATATATAAAAGTAAAAATTATATAAAATATACTCCCTCCGTCCCAGGTAAGACGTCTTGTTTGACTTTTTGACACTGTTCATTGTTAAACTTTGACTCAATATTATTGTAAGTATATATTTGAAAAAAATAGTCGAGTTTAGTCTTGTTAGATTCGTCTAATCGTATAGTTTTAGAATATATATTTTACATAATTTTTACGTGTATATTTTTTAAGATATTGAAGATTAAAAAAGTGCATTGGATTATGTGCAAAAGTCAAACATGACATTTTAGTTAGGACAGAGGGATCGGAGTATATTATAAAACTATGCAAAATGACGAATCCAACAAGATCTTATTTGACCATATTTCTTTTTAAATAACTACAACAAAAAGTTATGTCAAACATACATCATGAACAGTGTAAAAAGTGAAAATGGGGCATATATTTAATGGGATGGAGGGAGTATTTTTTTTTCAAACTAATTTATAATAGTAGTATAATTTTTGTTAAGAAAATTTTCTTTTTCCTTTTAGAGATCGTAATAAACCATCAAGTTTCAACACTTAGTTAAGGTTTAGCCATACTTCATAAAATCGAACTAAATTTTCACTGACATCAATTCAACTTAAATTCAATATAATAATGAAAATTCATGCAATATAATGCAATTATTGGGAGCCCGGCAGGAGAGCAGGCCTTGATTTTGATTGATTTATTACTCAGATAAAAAATTACTTCCTCCGTCTCACCCTTTTCGTTACGGATGAGTTTTTGGCACTATTCACTGTTTAACTTTGATTCGAATTTTTATCATAGCTACATAAGAAAAAATATAGTCAATTGAGATCTTGTTAGATTCGTCTAATCTTGTAGTTTTAGACAATCAATTTTTCATAACTTTTCTTTGTACGTAATTTAAGTTATTAACCGTTAAAAATGTGCATCGGCATGCGTGTCGGATGCCTTTGTAACAAAAACAATGAGACGGAGGAAGTATAAGATCTTGATTTTGACTGATTTATTATTCAAATAAAATATTATTTCCTCCGTTTTTTTTTTAGTTACGATTTGATAAATGCTACTCTTCACTTATATATTTTGACTTAAAGTTTTATCATGGTTATATAAGTTAAAATGCTAACTGAGATTTTGTTAGATTCGTCTCGTCTTGTCATTTTTAAAGACCGAATTTTTAGAATTTTTACTTGTACGAAATTTAAATTATTAATGATTGAAAATGTGTATTGAACTGCGTGTTGGGTGGGTCCAGGAAATATAAGCTAAGCTAACAGCTAATTGATAAATACGGCCAAAGCCGTTTGAATTAGTTTATTTTAAGATGTTTTTAGCTGGGTGCAAGAGGAGCCCGAGGCGAAAATGATCATACCCGGTCGGATCCGATTTGACCCATCATCTGCCCTACCAAACCCCAAACCTACAAAAACACATTTTTGTTCATGCCTTTCCCTGATAATTTTCAGCCTTTAAACATGATTGATCTAATGGTTTATATTAGCTGTAGGGATAATAATGTCTTTTCCCATTCAACAATTTAAATAATAAAAAATTGAACTGCATTGTTATTACCTTTTTCTTTTGAATACACAATTTTGTATTACTGTTTTTAATACTCCATCATACATCCTGACGTATGCAAAGTAAACATTATCTTTTATAATATTACACATTCTTTTTTCTAATATCACACATCCATATGTAAATATTATATTTTTTTACATTATCTTTTCTAGTAGTAACCATTTATTTTTCTATTTTCTAATATTGCATATTCTATCGTGTGCAAAAAAAAGTAAACAAAACCATTCTATTTTATAATAGTAGAAATTTTATTTTCTACTATTGTACATTCCGTCATATGCAAAAGAAAAAAGTAAACATTTTATTTACTAGTAGTAACCATTCTATTTTGTAGTAGTAGACGTTCTGTTTTCTAATATTGTACATTATGTTGTATGAAAAAAAATATTAAACATTCAGTTTACTAGTAGTAACAATTCTGTTGTATAGTAGTAGACATTATGTTTTCGAATATTGCACATTCCGTGCCGTGTGCAAAAAAAAAAGTAAACATAAACCATTCTGTTTTATAGTAGTAGACATTCTGTTTTCTAATATTTTACATTCTGTCGTATGCAAAAAACGTAAACAGAAATGTTTACTATTAATAACCATTATGTTTTATAGTAGTAAACATTCTGTTTTCTAATATTGTACATTTTGTTATATGCAAAAAAAATATTAAACATTCTATTTACTAGTACTAACCATTATGTTTTATAGTAATAGACATTTGTGTGTGTTAAATTTTAATATATTTATTTATTGATGTGATGTGGTAAGAGACAATATGGTAATTAAAGTATATAATTATTTCCTAAAAGGGAAATGTGACAATTGTATGAGACATACGAAAAATGAAAGTGAGACAGAATTAGTGGGACGGAGGGAGTATTAAGCATTCTGATTCTGTTTAATAGTAGTAGACATTCTATTTTCTAATATTGTATATTATGTTATTTTTTTAAGGTATTGATATTAATTTTCAATTGAATGCTATGCGCTTACCCAAAAAAATTGAATGCTATGCAAAAAAAAAAATCAATAATAGTTTTTGGCTTTTCGTATTCTCTCTCCATCATTATTATTGACTGACAGTATAATCATCACCCATAAAAAGTTGTAAAATAAATAAAATTAGATAAATATCTTTGTATCTTCTATCCATTGATTTAATAAAAAGTGTAATCCAATGGTTGTAGATTGATGCAGCGTAATGGGAACGGTGATTGCAGCATGGGAACCAAATCGGTTCCCTGCTGCCTTTCACGCCTCGACCTCGTATAATCGACTTCAACAATCAGACCCCAGACCCTGCCATTTGCAATTTCCACACACGCTAAAGCCTGCTGGTCCACTGCAACCAATATTTGATGGCAGACGAGGCTCAAGTAGCCGGAGCGGGGGACTATGTACCAATGAACACTTCAATCCCTTCTGGCAACGAAACTGTTTGGGCGGATGTTTCGTCTCTCCTCCGCCTTGCTTGCAACGGTTCATTTCTCTTTCTTTATCTCTCTCTCTCTCTCGCCGATGCTTTTATTAGCTTTATGGGTTTCTGATGATGTTTTTTTTTTTCCTAGCCGCGTGTGAGTGATTGATTAGACTTAAATTAAATTAGAGTGTTTGCTTTGCTTCCTGAGGTACATGTTCTCTGTTTATTGATGATGTATACATTGTTGAAGGAACTGAGCGTGGTAATTTGATTTCTCTCTATTAGCTGATAGAGCACGCGCGCTAGAGTATACTATTTGAGAGATTAGAAACTCCTATTTTAGTTTTAGCTTGGGTATAATTGACTCGCTTGTCTGCCGGTTATACCTTGTGGACCGACAAGTTTTGTCTAATGTTGATTTTTCGCATGACTTGGTAGGTGGGTTAATGAGTTTCCCAGAAGGTACATGAAATTGACATTACAGTGTGTGTTTGATAGAGAAGATGAAGAATTGAACTGAGGTGTTCTAGCTGTAAAAGTGGTTTAAATGGTTGTTTGTGCAGTCGATCATATGATTAAATGTAAGGCTGCTACAATTGCCGAAGTGTGTGGCAATTGTTGATGTGATACCGTGCAAAGGAATCAAGTTTGGTTGTTTGAAATTTTAGGATCAAGGTTTTAGGCCTCAGCTTGTAATAAAGCAATCAAGCATAAGCTCCAACCCTTTTTAGGGGCTGTATTGGATTAAGATTTTAACAGATTTTTTTGGATTTGAAAAAGTATATGGATTCAATAAATCCATAGAGTCCACATAGAGTTTACTTGACTTTTTACAGACTCTATGCAGACTTTGATAGACTTTTTTTTATTGATTTCAATAGATTTCTATGGATTGTAAAATATCTTTTCTATTCTTTTTTTTTCTTTCTTTCTTTTCTTAATTTATTAATTTACATGATTTTCTAAATAATATATCATGCATGGTAAATCATATCACACCAAAACTATGAAAGTGGGCCATGACTCCAGTCTCAAGTCAACTAGAATATTGCTAATTTGATATCTGCAAGCAGTTCATGGGAGGAAAACCCGAACACTACCCACTGTGATTCATGCATAAAACAAAATAGCTTATATCAAAAAAGTTTTCAAATGGCTAGGAAAACCAGCACAACCAAGTAGTATAAATTATCATGACAGATGATCCACTCGTGTCTTGACATTCTGATTGCATAAAGAAATTGTTAGTTCTATCAGCAAACAACAACACATCAGAACCAGCTAAACAAGTGCTAATGACAAGAATAAACTCTACTTGACACTCAGATGGAAATTTTGTGTGTGCAAAGGCAAATATCATAATAACTCTGTTACATATTATATGTGAGTGGCTTTCAGGAGTAGTGCATTCCTGGCTACAAGCATTGCTTGGGAAGATAAATGCTTTTAGATTCCACCGAAGAGGCTGGCCATCTGTGGCGACTCGTCAACCCGAATGTCGAAGGCGCCAGGCAGCAGTATTGATGCAGCTGCAAAGGTCATGAAGGGGCTAAGGCCACCTGCCTTGTAAGCTCTAATAATAAAGGTGAGATGGACTGAAGGGTTGCAGTTAGCTAATTATAATAATATCCACCCTCCCAATATGTTTGTGTGCACGATAAGATTAAAATTTGGTACAAAAATCATGAAATTTTGGCCATGGCATCCCACCAATACAAAATCAAACCTTGCATCAACGTACTAATATTCAGCAAATCAATAATTATGATAATGTGTCAATGAAGCATTTCTACAAACAATAAAAGTGCATGCATTTATATGAACACCCAAAGGTTTCTAAAGAAATGCATAGTAATACCAATATGCTAAAATTGAAATCTATTGCAATGTAGCATACACTATTCTCAATTACTCAACAAAAACGGCAAAATACATTCAAGGAAATTAGAAAAAGAAAGAAAACAGGGTGGTGGACTGGTGGGGAAACGAGCCTGATTACTTCAACTGCCGTTGAAGGATAAACATTCACCTCAGGTCACCGTCCACTTTTCCACAGCCGATGTCCTGTATTTCGATCCGAGATCTATGGCCAAATGCAAGATTTTTTAATCAAGAGTTAAGAAGAGGTTTGAAGAAAAATATAGTGATTCACTCCTGTTTACCGTCTCGACGCAGCTTTCTGTATAAACATGTTCAGTAGAAAGTATTGCGGATAGACTTTTGAAATCTCAACTATTTTGTAGAGATTTTGGGGACTAAAGTTTCTTCATATTTTTAGGATAGAATCCAACAAAGTCTATAGAGTATTAAAATCTGCAGATGTTTGGATATCCCAAACTTTTTATTGACTTTTTAAAATCCTTATTGAATACTCCAAGATTTTTAAAGACTATTAGAAGTCTTGATTGAATACATCTAAATTTTAAAGGATTTTTGTAAATCTAAATTCAATACACCAAGATTTTAAGAATCCAAAAAAATCTCAGAGAGTCATACATTATAAGTTTGAAAAAGATGATATTCCAAGACATTGGGTAAATTTTTTAGATCCGAAAGTTAACAGGATTTTATAAATACTATCACAATTCACATAAGGTTAGTGTTAAAGAAGGGACATGAGCTTCCGACTCAAACCAACTGTAATGAGTGGATTGGTCCCTGTCCCATATAAACTGGAGGAAATTTCTCAATCTTTCTGATGTTGGACCAACAGACCCTTGAGATGATATCCATCACGAAAAAGAATTCGACATTTAGGATTGACAATATAACCATCACAAGCAATGAACTTGCAATAACATCAATGAAACTCTTTTTTAAAAAAATAAAAAATAAATAAATAAATAAAATTGATTTACTTCTAACAGAAATCCATGCTCTTTTTTTTCAATTATCATTTTAAAAAATTGGTTTACTTCTAACAGAAATCCATGTTCCATGAAAATACTACTATTTAGTTGTAGTTTTGGATGGAAAACTGCTGTTTCAGTTTGCTTTCTAATTGAAGAGGAAGTCCAACGGTAAATTCACTCATTTTATTTAATAATATAGTACATTATATTTTATTAGGGTTAATAATAAATCTCAATCTCCTTCCAAATTGAGACTATTATAAGGAATTATGAATAGTTTAATATACTTCTACAGAAATCCATCTTTCAAGTTTTTAAGTTCATTATTGAATAATATAAAATTTTATAGTCTTGAGTCCAATGTGGTCTAGGGATACCCGGTATAAAAAAAAATGAAATTTATGTCGACCTTTTTTGGCCCTTCGAGCCAAGCTCGAGCTTCAATATATTGTGTCGAGCTCGAGTCGAGCTCAATTTTTGAAGCTCGTCGAGCTTCGAGCTCGAGCTAAGCCGAACTTATACTTAACCGCGGCTCGTTTACACCCCAGGTATCGGTTAATTTAACCCGGTTTGATTAATTTTAGGACTTTTACCCATCCATAGTCCTCCGACACGGGTCAGAATTAACCCATCTTCTTCTGAATTAATTATTGTGTAATTAAGGGTTTCAAAGTTTTTCTGATTCAGTGCAATTTATTAACCAGTACTTTCTCTTGCCGAGTTGGATACTATTACGAGAGGAAAAGTACTTATTGAGAAAAATATACATTTTCTCACCAGGTGAAAACTATGGGAAGCCGTCGTCTCAATTTGTGAAAGGTTGACGAGCGTTACCTGTGTCTTATAGTACATGACTCTAATCTCTAGTCATGCCTGCGGGGGGCCTTAATTAATGACTGGTGTGGGGACATTTCTGACGGGTAATCTAATTGCCATAAGCCTCATAAGTGCAAAAATGAAAGAGAACAGAGGAGGCTCACTTCTAAAGCGGCCTTAATGAACCAAGATAAATGGTGCCAAAGGCACAGCATCTGCATCCTGAATCATCATGGCATCAATAGTATGCGTAAACTCTACTAGTTTGGCTTGTGTTTTACAAAAACCCAACATACCCAACAGGTCGTAGATACCGAAGAAAGAAAATTGTAAAACAAGTATATATTAGCAAATCAAGATATTGTTACATGCCATGCCACACATTATGTTCCAGCAGAAAGTGGAAGACCAGTAATATCTTCAACAAAAGAAAAAAGCTTGTATCTGTAGTAGGAACTATAGTAGAGAAATGAAACTACGCCTGAGAAGGCAACAACAGAGGATATCATGAATCCCCACAAGAATGATTCAACCAACGAACTATCCTCATGCGGCCTTGTTGGACTCGAGCTTGATCCAGGAGATTCAAAGCAACTTTTCTCCAGCGGAGGCCCACACAGGAGTGGGTTGCCTCCAAAGCTGCTACTGTTAAATGTGCTGAATTGGCCTTTCATGTCCGGTGTCCTGCCTGACAAGTTGTTATGGGCCACTGAGAAGACACTCAGGAAGGTCAACTGTGTGAGCTCCGAGGGAATACTGCCAGAAAGATTGTTATAGGAGAGATCCAGGCTTTCTATTTCCTTCATGTTGCCAAACGTTGTTGGAATCGAGCTGGATAACTGATTGCGGGACAAGTTTAGAGTATGAATTTCTGATAGGTATCCAAGCCCCTCGGGAATGCTCCCAAACAATTGATTCCCGGAAAGATCAATACCACTCATGTATCGCAAGATGCTCCCTTTGTAGTTCTCATATCTGTTCTTCGTCATGAATTTAATTTCTTCTTCTACATCAGTTATTCTGGAATCTAATTCCATCTCAGAAGATGATTGGAGTAATCTTTTGTAGTTGTTGGTCCTTACAAAATAATGCGTTGAAGGCCCCCCAGAAAAATATACTTGGATTTCATCATCAAGAGAGGTTTTTCTTCCAATGGGGATTTGAGATAAGCATGGTGGTATAAGGCCTTCAAATTTATTCACAGACAGATCGAGAATCCTAATGTTTGTCAATTGACAAATTGCAGAAGAAATGGAACCCGTAAAACCATTATTCTTCAATAGAAGTACCCTCAAGTTGGACAATGAGGTTATCCAATCTGGGATCTCACCGGAGAACTTGTTATATCTTACGTCCAATGTAACAAGGGAGAGTGATTGAGACAGGCCCTGGGGCAACAATCCAGTGAAATTATTTTCCTGCAAATGCAAGTATCTCAATGTTGTTATATTGGCACAGGATGGGATGGATTCCGTGAAATTGTTTTGGGATAGGTCTAAAAACTGTGTTTTGTTGAGTTTGCAAAAGCTGAGGGGTATTTGACCTTGAAAGGAATTGGCAGATAGGACTAGAGTGGTTAACTCTGTAAGATCTCCTAACCAATCAGGCAATTCACCAGAAATTGAGTTGTTGCTTATGTCCAAGAGCCTTAAGTTGTTGCTGCTGTTAACAAGTGCTCTGGGGAGTTGACCGGAAAACTGATTATTATCCAAATATAAAGCTTCCAAGGAAGTGAGGTTTGACTGCGGTGGAAGGAGAGGACCTTGCAATTTATTGTTGGATATCTTCAGAGATCCCAGTGACGTGCATCCCATGGTAAAACTTTCTGGTATTTCTCCATGAAAGTGGTTGTTTGACAAGTCTAACACCCACAGATCTTCCATGAGTCCCAATGATGGGGGAATTGATCCACTGATCAAATTTGTTGACATGTTAAGGTACACCATATTCGGAAGAACAGAACCTATTAAGTCAGGAAGCTCTTCCTGGATTCGATTCATGGATATATCAAGCCAAAACATTTCTTCGTTTTTTAACTCTGGATGAAGTAAAAATTGACCTGTAAGCAAATTGTTTCTAAGGCTCAGGAACCTCAAGTTTAAGTTATTTGTCAAGAGCGAGGCTGGAATGTTTCCCTTCATGCCATTGTGGCTCATATTGACAATCCTCAAGTCATGCTGATGTACAAGGAATGTAGGTATGGCATGAGTTGGTTCGTTGAGTTTACAATTTGACAGCCGCAGAACTTTCAACTGAAATAGGGGAGTCCAAGCTGGTGGATTTTCCGTGTCAACCTCTAACTCATTATTATGGTTATCAAGTTCAAAAACTTCCAGTTTGGAGTTGGAACTCAGCAAACTAAACGAAATTGATCCTTCAAAATGGTTAAAGGAAAGGGATAAATACTCAAGCGACTGGAGGTTTGAGAAAAGAGTGGATGGAATATTCCCAACAAGATTGTTCTTAAATAGTGAAAGCAGCTTTAGAGATGTCAAGTTGCTAAGACAAGGTGGGATAGATCCTATCAGACTATTAAAGCTCAGATCGAGCTCTTCAAGGTTCCTTAACGTGCACAAACCTGTTGGAAGATAAATCAAAAATATTTTTTGGTAAACATTGACACGCGAGTATCAGCAAGTTGTGTGGGAGTCGAAACTACACAAATTACCAAGGTGATAAAGGGTAGAGATAGGATGCCGAATGGGGAATCAACCCCAACCATAAGGTTGGAAGTCAGAAACTCAATTCCTCATCCCAAATCAAAAATATTAATTAAAGTAAATCTTTACATGTAGAGATATAATTATAAATACTAAGTTTAACTTCATAATTTAGGGAAAAATTCACTTTTGATTTCGTAGGATTTTCTCTCATCCATTTTTGGTCCCAAGTTTATAAAATTTCCACTTTTGATCCCACAAGGTAACTATCTTTTCCATTTTTGGTCCTTCGGTCTATTTTTTAATATTAATTGGGGTCAACGTGCAATTTTTTAGATTTTGTTTATTTGCAAAATATACACAATTCAATTAAAAAAATCATAACTCATTTAATTAAATCCCAATTTATTCATTTGTACCAATAAATTTTTTTTTGAATTTTTTAGAAGAATAATATTTATTAAATTTTAAGTTTTAAAATTTTGAATAAATATATTTTTTGAAATTTGTTAAATAAAATATCTAAATTAATAAATTTAAAATTACTTTAAATACAATATTTAAATAAATATTTTTTAAATAAAATTAAAATATATAAAAATATAAATGCAATACACAAAATAAAATAACGCATATTTATAAAGTTTAAAAATTATTATTTAATAATATTAATTAGAATATTTTTATGTTTATTTTATATGTGGAATTATATATATTTTCATTCAATATAATATATAGTAAATTTCATTATAAAATTTAATTATTATTTTTTAATAAATATTATCTTCTAGTAAATTGGGGATGAGGACTTAGCCCAATTAGTGGTTAAGTCCCTTGACTTCCAACGTAAGGTTGGAGGTCCGAATCCCCATCGGCTCCCTATCCCTCCCTTTTATTCCCCTTTGTAATTATGTGGCATGGGCTCCCACCACCCCTTTCCAGCCTTCAGTGGCTCATCCAAAAATCTTCTAGTAAATTTATAAATAATTTTATTTGGTAAAAATAAATAAATTTTTGTTTAGTGAAATACGTTATGAATTTTTAATTGGATTGTGTTGTAAATAAATAATTTTTTAAAAAAATGCACATTGACCCTTATGAATATTCTTTCTTAAAACATAAATCGAAGGACAAAAAGTGGAAAAAATAGTTATGTTATGAGACCAAAAAGGGAAATTTCATAAACTTGGAATAAAAAATGGGTGAGAGAAAATCTTATTGGACAGTGGATTTACCCCTCATAATTTATCCAGAGATACTCATTAATTAATGATATACTACCTCCGTTTTTGTAATGCAACATTTGCTTTTTTGACACTATTCATTGTTCAACTTTGATTTACGTTTAAACAATAGTTATAGAAGAAAAAACATAGTCAAGTGAGATCTTGTTAGAATCGTCTCATCTTGTAGTTTTATAATATCAAATTTTTATAATTTTTACTTATACACAACGTGGGTTATTAACTGTTAAAAATATGTATTGGATTGCGTGCGCAGGGTGAGTGTTGCATTTTCATGAAAACGGAGGAAGTATATACCTACCTTTCTGGTGCAAGGTGCCATTAAGCCCATTGCTGCTAAGCGACAAGGCTTTTAGAGATGTCAAGTTGTTAAGACAAGGTGGGATAGATCCTTCCAGATTATTTAGGCTCAGATCGAGCACTTCAAGGTTCCTTAACATACACAAACCTGTTGGAAGGTAAATAAAATAATATTTATTAAAGTAGATCTTATATTATATATAGTATGTATATAATACTAAGTTTACCTTCATAATTTATCAAGAGATGCTAATTAATTAATGATATACTACAATATTAGTCTCAATGCTTTTGCTACGGACCCACCTAACACACATGCCGATACACAGTTTTAACGGTTAATAACTTAAATTGTGTACAATAAAAAATTATAAAAATTTGATATTCTAAAACTACAAGATTAGACGAATCTAATATGATCTCATTTGATTATATTTTTTCATAACTATAATAAAAATTTAAGCCAAAGTCAAACAGTGATCAATAGTATCGAAAAGTCAAACATAATGATTACAACGAGACGGAGGAAGTATATACCTACCTTTCTGCTGCAAGGTGCCAGTAAGGTCATTGTTGTCAAGGAACAAGGCCTTTAGAGATGTCAAGTTGCTAAGACAAGGTGGGATAGATCCTGTTACAATATTTCCGCCGAGATCAAGCTCTTCAAGATTCCTTAGCATGCACAAACCTGTTCGGAGATAAATAAAGTTGAGCACAACATACACAATAATTTAAGGAGTAGCTAGATCAATGCAAATAAATGAAAAATGAAATTGCGAATTTTGCATTTTGTGTTTCAGGTTGACAATTTAAATGTATAATTTTTTTTAAAATTTTTTTTGTAATAAGTGATATCCTAGCTAGTGTCGGCAAAGACTGACGGGAGCCTAATCCACACAGATTATAATGGGATAAAGAGAAGAGATAGAGAGCCGAATGAAGAATCGAATATCCAATCATAAAGTTAAAAGTTATAAACCTTGACTTCTTAACCAAATCTCTATCCCCAAATTTAAATGTATCATTATATATGTAAATTTTAAATTCAATAGGCACATAGGTTTTTGAGGGAAAAAAAATGTACCATGAAAACAATGAGTGTAAAAGGTGTAATGCTACTTAATTATTACCATAAATTATTATCATATTATTCTTATGATGATGATGATGATAATAGGGAATTATGTTAAAAACTCATTTCTAGTGTTAACCATTTCAACAAAATAAATTACTCCCTCCGTCCCACTCCAAATGTCCTACTTACTATTTTTGGATGTCCCATTACAAATGTCTTCTTTCTGTAAATAAAAATAATTTTCCCCTCCAACAACTATGTGGACCCCACCATATACTCACAAACCAACTCTACCTTAATTCCCGTGCCCAACAGTAACAAGACACTTGGAGTGGGACGGAGGGAGTAGTTTTTAAGCAATATAACCCCACCATTTAATTTGACGTTTTCAACACTTGCTACCAAACCATATAGTATTAAACAATTCCTAAGCCGTAATATACACAAACATATTTCGAACAGTTTCATCAACATAGTATCTCAAAACTAAAACAGAAAACCCTAGGATTATCATGCCTCAGTTTCTCTAAAGATGGTTCAAATAGATTCTAAGGTTTCGACTTTATGCTTAGCATGCTTAGATGGTCAAATAGCATGCAACTGGAATGAAGAACAAGAGGGTGTGAAGTTCACTTACTTGTTTCAAGCTTTAACAAAAATAGAAATGAAGAAAATGGATGTCCAACACTTATTGATCTCGATTTTGTAGAAGAACAAGAGTTCTTCAAAAAACCTCAAAACTCGAAAAAGAAAATGAACAGCATTCTTACCTCACACCATGCAAATCCGGAAGCGAAGTGAGGAATGAGTAATGGTTTGGCCAACTAACGAAGCAATTCTGCTTAATTTGACTAATGCTATCCATAATCTCAATTCTATTTTTAAAATAGATCATACGTTATCATAACCTACGAGCTAGGGTTGGTTGGGGGCAGTAATCTTATCCCATGTCATCAGACAAGATTTGGATTCAAATTTTTTACGATATCATCACCAATGACGCTGGGCAACAAACATGCAGAAATAATTCTACCAATATTCATATGTCGTTGTAGGTCTCGTGTGTCCTAAGGGACATGATGATGTATCGCGTTGGACAACATAATGCAGAAGCAATTCATCATCCAGTGTCACATGAAATGCATGACTCGCATTTCATAAAGGACAGTCTAATATGATACGTGGAAAATGGCACATGCGGATGGAAGAGAGTACTATGCAGTTGCGAGCATGTGCAGCTGTGGGAAGTGGGAGATGTTTTGTTACATTTAAAAATTTTGTGATGTGTACCATCATTTTTGTGATGAGAATTATATTATGATGTTAAGAAGTTATGATGAATGAGACTATCTTTGTGATGTAAAAAATACAAACATTACAAAACTAAATTCTCCCAACACAGTTGCTGCACGGGGCGGACTTAATTAGTTAGGTGCCTGGGGTGCCCAGACCCCCCAAATATTTAGCCTATTAATAGTGTATTAGTAGTTCATTAGGCTTAATTATATTATTTTAGCAATTTTCAGTTTTTAACTCTATTCCATTAATATTATATTATCTCATTTCTCGATCTTTCAACCCAACCCATTCATACTAATTCTCATTTTGACCATTCTCTCTCAATTTGAGTGTTGCCTTACTTCTCCTGTCTAAGTTTAAGCTGTGGTTATTCTATTCTTTCTCATTGGCCTTAATGGGGCAAATCGCCTACTGGTCATTCTCCTTTCACTAATTCTCGTCAATTCTTGTTTTCTAATTATTGTTGATGAGTATTTTTTACTTGCCATCTCTAATTTTTTTACAAACCATGTCTATTATTTATAGACACAAACAAAATAACTCATATATATTGCTTTAAGAATATATTATGTTAATTGTATGAAAGGATTTATTATATTTGTTTATGCTAGTTAGATTCATTTGAAAAGATAAACTCAAAAAATCAATGCCAAAAATTTTTTATGGATATTTTAATTTGATTGTCTCAATGATAAGATTCTATAATCTTTCTTTCTTTATAACTTGTAAATGATTGTGTTTACAGGGAAAAAGAGTTTCAAACCATTACATTCATTTCATTCTTTTTGTAATGATAGTTGCTTGTTAAAGTTTTTTTTTTACTTCTTTTGATCAAAAACTAAGAAAAATATGTAAATTTGATAATTTTTTTTGATTTTTTTTTTGTGTCGTTCATTCATAGCATAAATGTTTAGTGTTCCTTCTAGTCGAAGGGCCCCGGGAATAAAATCCTGGGTCCGCCTCTGACTGCACCATAATCTTGTGCATATCATTTGCACAGAAACTCAGCCGCATGCGGACATTGAGATTTCAGTGTGATCATCCATTCTCGTGTGTCCTTAGACGTTACCCACAAAGAGACAGTTTAACAAATTAAATTATTTCCATTTTTTAAAGTATTTTATAGGGAAAAATTAATTGTCACGGCCAAATTTTTCAGATGATGTCCTTGCATTATCCTAAACCTTTTCGTTGCGTTTGGTTGGGTATCTTGAATGCCCCTTGGGAATATTCAGTAGGGAATCATACATTCCCATATTTGGTTGGAGTAATTTTTAGGAAGGAATGTCAGATTCCCAACCAAGTGGGAATGTGAAGGAGATTTGATGGGAATCTGATTACCTCTACGAAGGCAGGTAATCTAAGATTACCAGGCATCTTCTATTTTATCTCACGTTAAATTGTCTTTTATAAGTTATAACCCTTAAAATTTTAAAATTATACATCAACCAATTTTATTCTTTTTATTCTTTGCTTGTTTAATTATTTTTATTCTTTTTGTGGTTATTGAGTTTTTGAACACTTTTCGACGCATTTCACTATATACAGCTTGCACATTATATAAAATTGCAAAACCAACAAGTAGATTTAACTAATTCTAAGGTACAATTATCTTCCAAACATAATGCAATATATGATAATTTACGAAATTAAAATATACATAGGGTGAAGAGGGATTTTAGTATAAATGAGCTGCATATTAATTAATTTGAACGAGAAATAGGCTTCATGTGAACTATTAAGTAATAATTTTGAATTAAGGGCATTATGGTCTATTTATGTCATGTAGGAATCTGAGATTCATAATCCAACCAAACACAGTAATCTTAGAATACCAAAAAATAAGATTCTCAGCAATCTGACATTCCCAACAATCACATTCCTACTGGCAATCCAAAATCTCTCTAACCAAAAGCACCGTTTGAACCATATTAAAAATGATATCCAGAGAATCTATTATAATATAAATCCTGTTGTCCTCATGAACAGTAATTATGGAAAGAAAACTCTCTACAATGGATGTTCCTTAGGAACAGTAACAGCTTATGAACAGTGATTCTCCTTAGAAACAATAGCTTATGAACAGTGACAGCTTGGCTTGCTTTTGAAAAGTTCTTTTCTAAGCCCAATGTAAAATTTTTGAATTTTTAAATTTTGAAAGTATGGATAAAACAAAACAACAAGCCTGCTTAGTGTCAGAAAGTCCTTTATTTAATACAACCTTCAGGAGCCTAAAATATCAAATTCAACATTCAAAATTTAAAAATTCCCAGGGAGGTTTTAGATAGCTGTCTGCAAGCCTCTTTCCATAATATCCACTCCTCAGTCCTCACTCAGCATCCACAGTCCCAAATCTGCTCTGAAGTGTGAATATCTTAGTTCATCATTTGCAATCTCCATTCCTTACTCAGCAGAGGCTGCATCAAAAAAAAATTGATGTGGTTAGAGGTACAAAATTATGGTTTTTTCTGTTTGACAGTGATCCTACTTATAACTTACATTTGTATTCCAAATTACCTGAATGATTTGCATGTTCCACAACTTGCAGATTTGTCAAATGCATTCACATCCAGCGCACTTCGTCACAGTACAAGCCCAAAGTTATAATAAGTGTAGATGCCATCTTTTGGGAAGAAGAGGTAATTTTTTTCTGAGAATGTTAATCCATGAGAAAGTTAAGCCTTAAAAAATAAAATATTTCAGTAAAATATTTCACTACTCATTCTATGGTTTCGGCTTCTCAAAACAAAGGAAATACAGTTTAGATAAAAGGTATTCTTTAAGTATTTTTTTTTCAACAATATAAAAGAGCTCCTACAAAAATTTACTTTTTAACTTTTGAAATCACTTTTAAAGTTTATGTGTCTTATATTTAGATTTTAAAAAGTGTTTAAAAATTCAGAGGTATTCAAATTCGTGATTGTTGTCATAGTCAATAAGGATATTTGTTTTTAAAAAAATTTGAAGTATTCAACCGTCTATGAATTTTAATTCTCTATAGATGTTAATGGATTCTCTTAAAAAATAATAATCCAAATTTCTCCAAATTTCTACGAATTCTATACAAGGCAGCCAACTCTATAGAAGTTTATACAAAATCAACCAACTCTACGTGGAGTTTAAATCCACCAGCTTTTTAAAATTCATAAAAATCTGAATCAAATATACCATGTCCCCTAAGTATTATTATCCAATACACATATCTTAAAAAAAAATACAGAATTTGAAAGTATTTTATCTTTTAAGTACTTACTACCTCCGTCTCACTATATTTGTTACCTTTGATTTTTGAATACTATTCACTATTTAACTTTTACTCGAATTTTTATCATAGTTATGCAAGGAAAAATATAGCCAAGTAAAACCTTGTTAGATTCGTCTAATCTTGAAGTTTTAGAATATCAACTTTTTATAAATTTTCATTGTACACAATTTAAGTTATTAATCGTTAAAAATGTATAGGGCGTGGTAGAAGGGAATGTAACAATTATTGTGAGACGGAGGAAAGCTCATACGAATATCTTAAAAGTATTTATCTTTTGAACTAGAAAGAGCTTAAAATATCCAAAGGGCTTATCATTCGTCCCCTGAATACCTGTCGGCTGTCGCTACCCGAACCCAACCTGACTATCCGACTGACGCCTAGGCGCTGGATGCAAAGAGGAGCCCGAGGCGAAAATGATCATGCCCGGTCGGATCCGATCCGACCCATCATTTGCCCTACCAAACCCCAAACCTACAAAAACACATTTCTTCATGCCTTTCCCTGCTGCCCTTCACGCCTCGACCTCGTATAATCGAATTCAACGATCAAACCCCAGAACCTGCCATTTGCAATTTCCGCACACGCTAAAGCGTGCTGGTCCACTGCAACCAAGATTTGATGGCAGACGAGGCTCAAGTAGCCGGAGCAGGGGACTATGTACCAATGAGCACTTCAATCCCTTCTGGCAGCGAAACTGTTTGGGCGGATGTTTCGTCTCTCCTCCGCCTTGCCTGCAATGGTTCATTTATCTTTCTCTCGCTCTCTCTCTCTCGCGATGCTTTTTTTATTAGCTTTGAGTTTCTGATGATTTTTTTTCTAGCCGCGTGTGAGTAATTGATGTGACTCGAATTAAATTTGAGTGTTTGCGTTGCTTCCTGAGGTAGATGTTTTCTGTTTATTGATGATGTATACATTGTGAGAGGAGCTGAGCGTGATAATTTCTCTCTATTAGCTTATAGAGCATGCGCGCTGGAGTATATTATTTGAGATTAGAAACTCCTATTTTAGTTTTATCTTGTATATAATTGACTCGCTTGTCTGGCCGGTTATACCTTGTGGACCAACAAGTTTTGTCTAATGTTTCTTTTTGCATGACTTGGTAGGCGGGTTAACGAGTTTCCAGAAGGTACATGAAATTGACATTACAGTGTGTGTTTGATAGAGAAGTTAAAGAATTGAACTGAGGTGTTCTAGCTGTAAAAGTGGTTTAAATGGTTGGTTGTGCAGTCGATCACGATTAAATGTAAGGCTGCTACAATTGCCGAAGTGTGTGACAATTGTTGATGTGATACCGTGCAAAGGAATCAAGTTTGGTTTGAAATTTTTGGATCAAGGTTTTAGGCTCGAGCTTGTAATAAAGCAATCAAGTATAAGTTCTAACCCTTTTTAGTCTAACATGAGCTCTATGTTTGCTCCTTTTTCCCCTTTCCTTTCCTTTTGTTTTGTTTTGTTTTTTTTGTTTTTTTCGTTTTTTTTATATACTAGTATATATTGTAATTTATAAATACAAAATTAACAATATTTATGAAATTTCATGAAATACAAAACTTACATTGGTACAGCATGAAATTAGTTTTAATTATTTTATAAGTTTGAACAAGATGATATTCCAGGACATTGGGTAAATTTTTTAGATCCAAATGTTAACATGACTATAAATATATCACAATTCGCATAAGATTAGTGTTAAAGAAGGGACATGAGCTTCCGACTCAAACCAACTGTAATGAGTGGATTGGTCCCTGTCCCATATAAACCGAAGGAAATTTCTCAATCTTTCCAATGTAGGACCAACAAACCCCTTGAGATGATATCCATCACGAAAAGAATCCCACATGACAATATACCCATCACGAGCACCTGTAGCTATTATACCATGTTAAACAAGATACATGAGCGTCCAATTCGAACCTATTTGCTATGAGTGGATTGGTCCCTGTACCATATAAACTGGAGGGAATCCCACTATCTTTTCGATGTGGGACACTCAATGGTTGGAAACATGTATGAAATTAAGTCAATTGCATGTTAAAAGGATAACCTTACGTAGTTATGTGTTTTATGTGCTTGGAACATCAATGAAACTCCTCTCAGCCCTGTTTTTTTTTTTTTTTTTTTTTTTTTTTTTTTTTTTTTCCCCCCTCCCATTCTAACGTTGATTTACTTCTAATAGAAATCCATGTTCCAAGAAAATACTATTTAGTTGTAGTTTTGGATGGAAAACTGCTGTTTCAGTTTGCTTTCTAATTGAACTTGCAGTTTTCGGAAAAATGACTGCAGTTTAACCTTACTGCTTTTTGCAAGCACTGACCAAATATCCTTTTCATTTTATTGATTGCAAATGCCTACAGATCTGAGACTTGATGAGCTTATAAGTGGGGATAATTTTAATCTATTTGCCGCCATGTCTGCTTTGGAGGTAATATTTCTTTGTTGACATAAGATATTCCAAAAGCTTCATTACATTGTATCATGTAAAATTTGGTACAGGGAAAACTACTTATTCACTTGGAATGATAAAAAAGATGTATACAGACAGTTCTCAGTTGGTGAGCTGAATTGTTTCCTTTCTTGCTTTTTTTCCCCTTTCATTTCCTTTGGCAAGGATATAACAGAACTTTCTCTTCTTAGAAATCAAAATGCATGGAATGAAAATACAGAACTGTCCTGTAGTTATGCAAAGTGAGTAAACAGATTTGAGTACCTATTTTTCTGGTAGAATAGTTAGGGCTTCAAAAAGAGGTCTTGAGCTCTATTGTTTGACCTCTCCTTGTTGATTATTCTTCATTGCCATACCAAAACTCATTATGTTCAAGACATGGAAAAAATGCCTGGTAGTTGGAACAAGCCCAACCATATTATACGCTTTGGTTGAATGAGTGCTCAGTATCAGGGATATTCAAATATAATTATAAGGCAGAATGAAATCAACCATCAAACAAGATAGAATCGTCAATGACTTGGATTGAGTAAAACTAATGCCATAATCACAAAAGAAAGATGCACAACGGAAAAATTGTAACTGTACAAGCTAAGGAAGTAAATCAAGGACAATATATTTGTGAAAATCCAAATCAGGAGAAACCCTCCTCTCGGCGAAGTAGGGCTTGTTTAATAGAATGAATGGGGTTTGAATATAATGCCTGAATGATTAAATGACTGAAGTTGAATCCTTAAGTTGTAAATTTAAAACTTATAGAACTAAAGCGTAATATTATTTTACCACAATCACAAAAAGAAAGATGCACATCGAACATTGTACAAAGTTACAAACTAATGTAGTAAATCGAACACAAAATATTTGTGAAAACCCGAACCGAAGAAAATCTTGCTGGTGGTGAATTAGGGTTTATTCAATATAACTGAATAAATTGAATAGGTTTGAATCTGAAATTTGAATGATTAAGTTACTGAATCTCAATGATTAAATGGTAAATTTAAAATGAATAAAACCAATGGTTAAAATTATTTTTAAATTTCCCCCCTAAAAACTTGGACTGACTTCTGATTCGTAATAATAATTGAAAATTAAATCGCTTTATTATAGACTCTATTTTATTCGTAACATTTACAACCACTTAGTCAATTAATTCATTGCAGTGGTAGTTATCAAACAAGATGTATAAATAAGTATTTAATTCAGAGTAAGTGATAAATGTTTTTTCCAAACACTGTCTTAGACTCCAAGGGGGCTAATCATCTAATCAGAGAGATTACAAAGAAGGAATACAAAATACCCATTGGTGTATTATAGCCTGCTCGCTATAAAAACAAGGAGATGAAATTCAAGCTCTCTTCCCAAATATACCCAGGCGTGCTATTTACACTGTCTACTCCGCATCTCCTTGGGATTCGTGAATAAGTTAGGAACTTGCATAGTCTTGCACCAATGCTGAGTCTTGCTACAAAGCACAAGCGTGAGAAAGACCATGCAAAGTTTCTGACCCACTCAAATTTGAGGCACCTAACTCAACACCTACGTACAATCTACATTTGAGTTTCTGAAGATGGGTATTAATGAGATCCTTCTCTTTCGACGTCTTTGAAAATGGCTCATATATTAAACTGTGTGAGCATTTTATACTTCCTGGAGATTGAGATAGTTGATTACAGAGAATAAGTCATATTACCAGAATAAAGTATTGCATGGAATAATCTCTCGTGATGGCGTCATCTGTATAGCCATTTCGTCCCCTGAAAGTTGAAACTTTAGAAATATTTTGTTTGGTTGGCTGATGTATAATGTTTTTTTTTTTTCCTTGTGTGCTGGTTTTGAGTATTCTACCAAGTTAAAATTGTACCTTTTTAGTCTTTTGTTATGCCTAAACCGGTGTTCAACATATTTATTGTGTGTATATTCTTTTACACGGACATTACATAACTTAGTTTCAGTTCCTAATGCGAAGATTTTGTTGTAACTAGATAATGGACCCAAAGATGGATTCAGGTATTGTTTCTACATATTATTCTGTTGATGAAGCGATTGATAATGGTGCTGCCCCTGTTCCACTAAGCTATGATAGAACAATTAATATTCAGCGTGTTATTGATATAGTGGACCATCTTCTAGCTTGTGAGGTATGGCTAACCATAAGAAATCAATTCAACTGGCGGCCCATGAGTAGCAAATCAAAGCCTTTATTGATATTTCATTTCTGTTGCAGGCAACATGGCATAAAGGAGGGTCACTGGCACAAACTGTTTACTCTTGCATCTACCTTTTGAAGCCAGAAAGAACACCATTGCATGCTTTGCTGGATTCTTTCTGCAGAGTCATTCGTACAACCTGCAGTACTGTTGTTTCAGCTGTTTTACATGCACGAACGAATGAAGTAAAGTACTTCAACGAATCTTAGCTTTTTACTTATATATTTATATTTATTTATGGAGATTTCTGTCATAAAGACATAGACACATTGTGTGTCAATTTTAGACAGAAAAAGTGCCTTCCACTTGCCAAATTCATCTTCCGCATGTGACTTTTGTCCTCTAGAAGACTGAATTAAAAATAACATCAGAGTCAAACAGGCACTCAGAGATATTCTCTTTGAAGAAAAAGGGCTTAATGAATCTTTGGTTGATTTTAGAGATTTGAGATATCACATACATTTAAGACAATGGAATAAATAGATTGATAATCACTTACCTTTTTTGTCTCATGCCAAATAAAGTTGAAGGGCACCTAAATTACATACCTTCTGAAGGCATCTCTAGGGTCATAATTCTGCATTTCTGCAACCTTCTCAGTAATTTGCTTTCACATTATAGGGACTTATATAGTAGCATGTGAATGTAAATTGTATTAATAACAAGTTTATGTTGTTGGCCGATAGATATTTTCTTGTTCCCAATATTTGCTACCTAATGTACAAGTGTGTGTTGCTCATAATTGTTAAGAGGATTCTTCTCGCTAGCTGCCTACCCTTTTTTGGAATAGATACTTAGATTTTGATTCTGAACAAACTAGTTTGTATTGACTTAATGTAAAATGACCTTATTTTATAATTTTTCCATGCTGCTCATTCTCAATGTTCTTTGATATGTTGGACAGAAGCTGCAGTGTTTTTGTGTAGATAACTCCGTATTCAACTGAGTAACTCTGTTTTAAAATTTCAATGGGGTTTAAATGTGTATCTTGGCCTACTCTACTTTCGTGCAATGTAATAATTCTTACTTAATGAAACATGTGATGTAATAAAAGAATTACGTACAAAATTGCCATTCTGGAACATTCCTTGCATTATGTATTAGGTTTTCTCTGTGTTATGTTTCTTGAATGTCAACATGGATTCTTTCAATATTTAGAGGAATGTGTTTTCATACAGGAAGAAGATCTTTTCACCATGGCTTATGGTCTACCATTAAAAGTTGACGGGGATGAAAAATGCTTATCGGTGCTTCATGCAATTGATGAAACACTTTGCCGCCAACTAAAAGCTTGTAAGGCACCATTGCCTAAACGGAGAATCATAGAAGGTACAGGTTGTATTGTTAATAATAATAATTCAGTGTTATGTTGGTAAAGATGTTCAGGCATGTTTATACAGATCTTTTTAGGTTCTGCGGCAATTACTTATTATACAATTAGTAGTAGCAGAACTATTAGCACTTTAGCATTTGGAGTAAAACATTACTGAACTTGTTATGTTTGCTGTAGCTACTTAAAAGTTGCCTAAATTGATCCACCAGTTTACTGTTATAACTTATTTTGGTACTGCCTCTGGTAACTTGCAAAGTAATTACCTGTTTGAAAGTTACAAAGTCAGATTTGCAGTAATTTCCCCTTGAAATCTGTTGTTTTCTTCTTCTTCTTCCTTTTTTTTTGAAAGAAAAAAAATCCCTCTTTCTAAACTATCAGAATAATCTAGTTTCAGTTATACCTTCTCTTCTTTACCTTTTCTTTAATCTTTCTTCTTCTTCTTTATTATATATATATAAATGATTTTATTTTTATTTTAATTTCTTAATTTTTAAGATGCAGATGTAGAGCCACTGCAAACTGATCCTGATCTTGAAGAAGGGCTTTGCAAAGCTGTTCTGTGCCGTTTACGTTTTCGTAAGGTCTCATCTTGTATTATGTCTGGTTTTTTGCATTGCACAATTAAGTTGTTATTAACTTATTATTGTTATTATTATTGTAATTATTATTATTATTATTATTATTATTATTATTATTATTGTTGTTGTTGTTGTTGTTGTTGTTAATATTATTATTATTATTATTATTATTATTATTATTATTATTATTATTATTTTACTTTAGATTCAACGGATTGATGCTGTCATGAACTTTATTCCACTAAAATGTCTCTTGGGTAACTGGTTTATGCTTCTATGGTACTGATCTCGAAGTTTTACCTGTAGAGCTCAGCATCTGGCTTGCACAATTAACAGGGATTTTGAAATTTTAATTTGGCCAATGATGTCCTCTTTCTTGTAGTTACCTTTGAGGACTAGATACAAATATTACGAAAAGTTTAAAATTTCTATTTCTCTCAAAATGCACCAAGTACAAAAATATAAATCAATGCACAAACAAGGTTAATGATAGATTGAGGATAATTGGAGTAATTGGTAGAGTTAGTCTATAAGTACTACTATTAAGATTAAAGTTCTATAACCTAAAAGAACTTATATCTAGAAGAGAGGGAGTATTATTCATAAAGATTTAAAAAAAAATGGAGTATTAACTATCCCAATGTATTGCAACAAGTGAAATGTACAATGAATTAAACTGATCCTTGGAAATGTATAACAATCAAATTGATATGACTATCCACTTTATCAAGTCAAAAGTTGTCATTATTTACCTCAGGACAATTGCTTGACTGCCTGAGTATAGGTTATTGTAGTGGTTAGTCTACTTTGAGGAATATTTTTCTGTTACGTAATGCTAATATTTATAATCTTTCTATTCTGGTACTAAACTGGAAAACTTAACATCTCCAAACTAACAAAATGTTACTAAAACTAATCCAGTGATAATTGAACTGCAACATATTTATTTCCTGACATTCACAAAAAGATTTAGAATACACTGGTAGGAGACCAAATGAATAGATCGTGAAATGAGTTTTTTTGAACTGGTTTCCCTTCTTTTGACCTTGGAGAGATGATTTGGTTTCAGCTATGTATCTGTAACAAAGATATTACTCGGATGGTATTACACATTCAATGGTTTTGGTTGTTCTGTTCAGTCCTTTTGTCTCTTTAACCAGTTTAATGCTATCTACTCATTGATGTTGCTTGTGCTGTTTCAGTGTTTCCCATTTTAAAATATTGTTCCCTTCCCCCCCTGTCTGTCATTTTTCACTCCAATGATATTTGTTTAATTTTCTGTATGCGCAGCATTATTATCATGTGTTAACATGTATGTGGAAACCTCAAGGCAGAGGGTTAGAATTAGCCAAGAAACATATTGTTTCTTGCTTATCTGAGCTAGATTCAATGCTCAAGTCGGAAGAATTTCTTCAGCGTAATTTTGCATGTGGGGCTCAAGAGGTTGGAATAGAAGATCAAACAACTGCCTCTGGATGTCGGCCTGTGGGATTTGATTCTACATTAAACAGTCGGTCAGCAGCTCCAACACCACCACGTTCAATTAAACTCCTCAGCTGGAAAAAGGTTAGTATCAAAGAGTTTGCAAGTGTAGGTTATAGAACAACATTCTAAGTTGAAGATTTTTCATTTGTACCAGGCTGTAAATTATTTCCAGAATCTTCTTCATGATCTAGAAATCATATGTTCCTGCTCTTTGGATCCTGGTTATGATAGTGCCTTGCGCTTTCTTGTTGACTTTCAGACGTTTCAACCAGATTTAGTTGCTAGAGCTTATCTCCAGGTTTGGCTTTTATTATAAATGCAGTTAATAATTACTAATATGTTTGATCTGATGCATGGTAAACAATTTGTTATTTTGGAATTGCACATCCCCACCATCAGGATGAAAATGAAAAAAATGATTTTAGTAAATATATCTAATTAATGGCTAATTTTTAACATCTTGTTGGGCACTTGCATTGGCTTCCCTGTAAGAGTTCAGAATGTGTTTCAATAATGAATGATATGAATGGGGTTGGGGTGGCATGTACCTAAGTACAGGGTATATCTGACTAGCAAAGTAATGGCTGAGTCCATATCTGGCTGCCATTCTCTATGAGGGGCTTAAATATCTGGTATGGTATTATTTGATAGGGACAGAAACAATCAAACGGCAATAAGCCGTTTGCCCAAGCAATCAAACGGAATGAACCGTTTGCCCAAAGCCGTATGGCTTCTTAATTCAATAATAATGGTATGATGATTACAAGTAAACCCTAGTGACTCTTTAAATACTACTAGGGATTAGCCCTAGAAAGGCCCAAGCCCAATAAGAAATAATAAAATAACAATAAAGACCTAATGACCCAAATAGAAATAATAGAAATAACAATAAGGACCTATCCCATAAAATAGAACAATTCTACTAATAAGCTTAAACAATCTAGCCTACGGACAGTAGGCTCCTTTCCGTCCCCGCCTGCGATAAACCACCCCTGCGATAAACCACCAGCGGCCGAGGTCCTGCCTCGGTGTTCAGCTGCTGCTCTTGAACCTCGGTACCCAGTTGTTGCTCTTGCCTCATATCAACTCCATCCTCCTTCAAAACCACCTTGTCCTCAAGGTGAAAGACAGGAAACTATCGTCGAAATATTTCCTTCCTCATCCAGGTAGCATCGTCTTCTGACTGCCCAAACCATGTGACCAACACCTGTTCTTCCTCGCCATCCCTTGCCTGGACCATAGGTTCAAACATAGGAGACCGCCCATATAAGCTCTCAAATGGCGTTAGACGGCCAGCTGTCTGAAACTTTGTATTATACCAAAGCTCAACCCAAGGAAGCCACCTTATCCATTGTTTAGACTGCTCAGTGCTCACCAGTGACGCAACGCAAGCACGTTTCCACCTCCTGATTCAACACCTTAGTTTGGCCATCCGGTTCAGGATGATAAGCTGAACTGAACTTTAACTGTGCCCCGGACAAGGGAAACATCTCCTTCCAAACGGCACTGATAAATATGGAATCTCGATCACGAACAATGGTACGAGAAATCCCATGGAGTCGGACAATTTCTTGGACCAGCACTAACCGCCCTTTATGAAATAGTCGCCCACCTGTGAGTTCGAACCCTGGCATGGAATTCAGATCAATTCAGATCATGCTCAAGTGCCTTTCTGACATGCTGTAGATAAGCAACCGGTGTCTGGTTAACCACATCTGCCAAACCCATCCATTCCGGCCCAGTAGACTTGTCGGAACAGTGGACTTGTTGAGTTCTCGGTAGTCCCCACAAAACTGCCGGCTATCATTTGTCTTCCTAACCAAAGGGACCACGCTCAAGAAAGGACTTCTACTCGGCCGAATTATACCTACTTGTAGCATCTCATCCACCAACTGTTCAATCTCATTCCTTTGTAATAAACCCTATCGTTCATCATTCACCCCTGCATGCCGTGCAAGGATATCATCTATCCTCCCCGTTGACTCGGATGTTTAAGCAATTCGGCTCCTGGTCGAACAGAACTGCCCACAATTCCATATCAGTAACCTTGCATAAAGTCCGAAGGCTAACCATCCTCTTACACATGGTAGGATCTCCCCGTAACTTCACCCTCCTACCTTTCCAATCAAATTTCATCATTAGAGTTTCCCAATTTTTACGCACTTCGCCCCATGTAGTATCCCCTCTTCCCAACGCAAACACGTCGCAACCAGCCCGAATGTCACAACCTGGTAAAGCAATTGGTAACTCTCTACCAACTCCCTCTGATTCTTGTACCTTTCCATCTCCCTACCTGGTAAAGCAACTGGTAACTCTCTACCAACTCCATCTGATTCTTGTACCTGTCCATCTCCTAGCTGTACCCCGAATCGATCCGACTCATCTGGACTCATGTTCAGTAGGGATACCACATGGGTTGAAATAAAATTGTGGCTTGCACCCCTATCAATAGGGACAGTATATCCTCCAACCATGCCTCGAAGTTTCATGGTTCGCGGTCTCGAAATCCCAGCCATGGAATAAACTGGGAGGTCAGCACCACCTTGGTCCAATGTTTCGGACTGGACATCCCCCTGCATACGCGGGTTAAAAATCTCAACCATAGAATAAACTGGAAGGTCATCACCATCCTGGTCCAATGTTTCGGACTGAACATCCCCCTGTCCGGTCACCTCGCACACCTCGTATTGTTGGAGATCTAGTTCCTCATCTTCCTCAGCCAACCTCACCCGTGATTGTTTAAACGGGCAATCATGTCCTGGTGTATACCGCTTCCGACATCTATCACACAATCGAGTATCGAAGCGCGCTACTAATGCCTCAGTAAATTCCTCCCACGACATTTGCGGCTTTCGTTCTTTCAACCAAATAAACCAAAGTAAAGCCAAACCATCCATGGCGTCCCACACTGCGTACATTCTCTTTTCTAGCAGCGTTCCACCCGTCACGAATTGTTGCTCCGCCTTGGCGATCCACCCCAGCGGATCTTTCCCTTCAAACGGCGGCAGGATTGTGACTTCCTTCACTGAAGGTCGTGCTGTTGATGGCTGCTTTCTCTCCTTGACTAACACTGCCACGGCCGCAGCAAGGTCAGATAGTCGCGCCCTCAGCGCATCTAATTTCTCCTTCCCCTCAGCGTGCACGGCTTCAAGCCTGTCGAGACGTTCGCCAGTTGCTCTCGTCGTCGTCATCTAGGCGGAGACGGATCCGGCAGGTCGGACCAATTGATAGGGACAGAAAAAATCAAACGGCAATAAGCCGTTTGCCCAAGCAATCAAACGGAATGAACCGTTTGCCCAAAGCCGTCTGGCTTCTTAATTCAAAAATAATGGTATGATGATTACAAGTAAACCCTAGTGACTCTTTAAATACTACTAGGGATTAGCCCTAGAAAGGCCCAAGCCCAATAAGAAATAATAAAATAACAATAAAGACCTAATGACCCAAATAGAAATAATAGAAATAAGAATAAGGACCTATCCCATAAAATAGAACAATAATACTAATAAGCTTAAACAATCTAGCCTACGGACAGTAGGCTCCTTTCCGTCCCCGCCTGCGATAAACCACCCCTGCGATAAACCACCAGCGGCCGAGGTCCTGCCTCGGTGTTCAGCTGCTGCTCTTGAACCTCAGTACCCAGCTGTTGCTCTTGCTTCATATCATTATTCAACCAAATCAATGTGCATTCCTAACTCCTAAGAGGTTGGGATCTAGTTTGTGTTATTTTGTGCATCTCATAAAAAGGATGTATAAAATATTCCTGCAGGATTGCAGCTCTGATTTTCTGTTTCTGTGATCCTGTGTTACTGGAATTTATGATGACTTTTTGGTCCCCATTATGTTGTCATTCAGATGCTAGATATGTGGCATAATCTGCATTGCATGTTAATAGTTTACTTTTGGTAGTTCTGTTTCTTGGACTAAGCATCTGAAATCTGCAACCAGCCATTAGGACTTCAGCGACTCTTTAGTTTTTATATTACATCCGAGTTAAATATTTTGCACTAGTTTAATAATACAAGAAGCACTGGCATAGGGGACAAATAGTTGGCATTCGGCCTTCCAGGTGCGAATGTTTATATTATGATATTACATATTCTACTTATATACACATTCTCTCGCCCTCAGCTGTTTAACAAATCGATACATTCGATGGCCCTCTTTTGCAATTAATATGTCCATCCTTAAATGAACTTGCATATTCCTGGTTTTTTGATGAACTTTCTCATGGTAAAAGTTATTCTGTGTTTGTTGATCCATGACATATCTGAGCCATTAGCCTGGCTTTGTTTAATAACAAATGTAAACTACCATGAATATGCCTTTATTTAGCTTTCAAGGTGATCATTTTGGTATTATTGTGGAATTTATTTAAATTTCTTTTATTAAAAAGCATGTCCCTTTGATAAAATTTATTAGGGTTTGAACTGAATCATTTAAATCTGAATTATTAAGTTCTAAATTTTAAATGATAGAAGACAAAGCCTAAACTATTAACTATTAAGTTTTTCAACTTTCTCTTATGATCTGTTTGTGGCATGGCTGCCTCACCTATAAAAGCTTTACTAATAGAATCCATCTTTTTATATTTATATGTACTGTCATCGTGCTAGGGATATTTTCTCATAGATCGTTGCACCTACCATCTGTTCTGTTACCGTGTTGTATAGGTGAAAATTAAGGTGATAGGGAAATGGATCATTTTAAATTTAATATTATTATTGTTACCTTCTGGTATCTAATTTTTACTATTTCTTGTGCATTGGATCTTCAACTCCACAACTTATCAGCATCTGCTTGTACAAGATGGAAAACTCTATGGACGTGAACCTATGTTTTCTGCAATTTGCAAAGCTGCCCTGCTACCCGATGTGGTGAAGAATCATGAAATGCAGAATAATGAAACTGTTGCACAATTAGGGCAGGTGAAATTCCCGACGCACTAACTAAGCATTTCAACAAAGCTAAGATTATTATTTTATTTGAGATTGTCTTATGATCATTGATGCATGTCTGAGCTGTTGGGATTGGGTTTTGACTGAAAATAACATTTTAATTTAATAACTTTTTTAGCTTTGCCATGCAACTTAGGCTAATGGTTTGATTTAATTTAATTTGTCTTTTCCAATCCGTATGTTAAACACTGAATCTAATGCAATTATTTGTATTGGATGCAGTTAGTGATCAGTCTGCTTCGGGTTCTATGTACTAACACTGCGTGGCAGAGGCGTAAACTTGGGAAACTCTTACAGGAATGGCAAGTAATACATGTACAGGTTTGTTAAAGATGATACTCTACTTAATTGTATGATGGTGATGTTCTTTATCGTTCTGTTTGCTGCCCTTTTTCACTGTATCAATTGAATATGATTGATGCTTGCTACCTTTCTCTGATATCATTTTTCTATAGCCAAGTTTTTGTTGATCTATCAGAATGTGCCAAGATATGCAATCCAATCAATGCCTAATTGGTGTCAAGTTTTTTGGGAGAAACCCATGACCGAATAAACTCAAAAGTAAAAATCACTCGATGAAATTCCTGGTAAATTGTTTATGAAGAATAAGATGCTTTCCTAGGTCTCTGCTAAAATGTTTATAGGGTTGGATGTCAGGATCTGTCTTGAGTACCTTAAATTTTGTGTAACGCTTCATGCCAACATAATACAATTCACAAAATCCATAAAGCTTGTGTAAAGACAATTTTTCTGATAGAATTTGGCAATAGGTATTATACAATTTTATTATAGAACTTGGCAACAGGTGTGACACCATATTTAATGTGCAATTCTGTGACGGATCTTGTGTAATTAATTCAACAATTATGTTGGTTCAGTTCAACAATGAAAAAGAACATTACATCCTGAATGTGAAGCTCTTTGCATTGTATCCTGCCACAGAAAATTGCGCACCCTACTAATTATTAGTGTATTTACACATTAATTTTTCAACTATACATGTTAATAATAAATAAATAAACAAAACGACGTTGCCCTGAGTGGTATGGGCTCTGGCAACTTAAGCAAATGGCTTGAGTTCAAATATTTGTGTATACAGAATTCTGCTTTGGGAGAGACAACCCTTCAATGCCCACCAGATCCTTGAGGGATTAGTCTTGAGCCCAATGTGGTCTAGGATACCCGGTATACAAAAAAAAATTTAAATAAACAAAATAAATAAATAAATAAAAAAGAACTTCATACATATGATCAATTGTTGCTGAGTTGTACATACACACTCCCATCACATTTTGCTTGGCTGTTTTTGTTTGTTTTCTCATTATGATATGCACTCCTTTTGTTGCTAAGTTGTACATACACACTCACTGTGATCAATTGTTGTATGATATAGTGCGCCGTTGAATTGTATGCTACCAAATTGCAAAATGATATGTCACTGAATATTTACTAGTATCTACTATCTCCTGATGAATTCCTTCAACACTGTAATAATACCTCATATTTGCAATTGAAAAAAACATTCTTTATATTATAATGATTAATCTCCATCGCTAACTATTTAACTTTATATAAAATCAAAATAAAATATTTATATTACTATTTGAATCATTTTCTTCATTAGTACCAATTATCTCTCTTTTAGATCTAAAAGATTAAAAATTGAGGGGAAATTAATAGTTCTGTTTTGATATATTCTGAGGCAAGTATGGAAGTATTTCTCCAAATTCTTGTTTGTACAATGAGTTATTATAATTGCCAATGTATTGCCTCTGTTTTCTTTTGCTAACAGTGATTCTACATGTTAAACTTTTGAAAAATCATTACTTACGATATTGGATTTCTCATTATAGTAGTTAAAGTTGACTTTGTTTTGAGTAGAGAAAATACCTGGTGTAGTTGATTGATGCTTTTGACTCTGATAATCCGCCCCCCCCCCCCCCCCCCCCCCAAATATATATATAGCTCGAATTGGCATTCAGAAAGGAGTTTGGAGAAATCACAAGCACTTCTGTCGATCAGGTATGTGCATCTTATCCTTGCCGCTAAATGAAGTGTTCCGTTTTGTTGCTAATCTTCATTCTGCAATTAATTTAGTAATATAAATTGGAGTGGTTTATCATTTACGCTGAGATACATGGATATTGTCAGAAGAATGAAGCGTAACAACTTTTGCCCTTGTGTCTCAAAAAGGGATTTTTAATTATGGTTTATTCCTTGTGTTTACATGGCCATGGTTGAACCACATTTGCAACATGATTGTTACCTATACTGTGTTCTGAAAAAAACGTGGTGTTACCTATGCCATGTTCTGAAAGAATATAAGTTCCCGTATGAAAAAGTATGACGTACTGAAGATACTTGCAAATGCTGGTTAAGGATTGCTAATACTCTGTAAATTAAGCAATGCAGATGAAATGATGTTTGCTTGCCAGATGAATCAAAGTTATTGTGGCTTTAAAATGCATGTGTTAGTAGTTGATGAAATGTGTGGTATTATTAAAGAAACTATTACGAGGGTGAAGAATGACTGCATTGTAGCTGAGGGTGGGAAATGACTATATTATGGCTGAGGGAGGAGAATGACTGCATTTATGATTACTGGTAGTCTTATACTGTTTCCCTGGTACTGGGTGCTGTGTAGTGTGAAAGGGCCCCTTTGAGGGCCTGGTGGCTGAGTTCCTCTCTGTGACCAATAAACAATGTCTTTTGCCTTGTGTTGTGTTTGAAGAAAAATTAGTAGGAAGGCTTAATTCCTTGCAAATCTCCTCAATTTAGCGGCTTACTAAATGGATGGATTTAATTTTCGTAATTGTTTGCATATTCATCTCTGACAGTCGTTCATAATGTCTTGCAGAATGTTTGTTTAAAAATTTGCAAACACATTCTTATTTGGGTGGAAGAGCAAACATACTGGATGGCTCTACGGTTCCTCTTGCTTGGATTTGAATTAGAGCTATATTCAACCAGTGAATATTGCATGGTGTATTGGTATATTTATGTTATTTTGATCAAACTTGCTGAAAAAACTCACCTCAAAATGATGCTGAGCAATGACCCCAGTGAGTATTTCTTAATTCTTCATTCACTATAATACTATAAGAATAATTTCAAGCTTTATAGACTGTGTTAACGTCTGTTGCTATTACCTGATGTGCATTGCCAATATGATTCTGAGATTCTGTCAGTATTACTTTCATGAGATTTCATTATGTTAATGCCTTAGCTATATTTTTTTGATTATGATTGTAGGATTTTTTTCGGATTTATTATGATAAGATTTTTATTACTTTTTTCTTGCTTCCACTTGTAGCATTATGAAAAATCAATTTTCGGTTGACGGATAATCTCTTAAATCCGCATAAGAATATCCTCATGAATTCTATCACCGTCTTAAGCAGGTCGGAGAAAATCAAAAAAGAAGAGAGATTTTATCAGGGATGTGGGAAAGGACCATCAGATCCCACCTGCAGTCTTGTTGCTTCAATGCTATATATATGTTGCTGAAGGTCTTATGATGGTATTTATCAATGAATTTATGATCCGTATTATACTTTCAACCTCAACGTTTAGACCATCTGTCAATTGATGTCTCATGAGTCATCCCTCATGGTATACAAAACTGTTTTGAGGTGAACTTAGGTGGTGCTTTAACGGTTTCTAACAGATTGAAAGTTAGCATGCTAGTGAAAAATGGTGAACTCTCTAATGCCTGAAGTCGTGTTACAGAAGTGCAGAGATTTTTATTATTTACCCAAATTATGACATGAACTATAAATTTAATCACCCATCAACACTCAGCCTTATTTTTACATCTGCTGTTTGAGATTGCACTCGAGTGACCGACATCTCACTTATGTATCTCATTCAAACATTTCAGATGCTTGCTTCGTTAAGGAATGAAAACAAATCCTTTCTATGCCTGGGTCCTTTCAACACCGAACAGGAGGTAAACTATCGTCAACTGTTTCTTTACTCATGAATTGCGGAAAGCCCCTTTTTTGTTTTTTTCTGTCTTTCGTGCATAATTAGTTTGCTTATCGTTTTGATGCTTGATGTCCTGTTATTTTGTAATTTCTTCCAATTTCACATTTATCTGATTTTCCCCAGAGATTCATCCAGCAATTTGAGCTGTTGCAAAAAGCTTGCCTTCCAGATCACGCCTCATACCATTCATTCAGAGAGACTACAGCACATGCTCATTTCTCTGTGAGTATTTGCAATTACCTTCTCACACTGTCCTCTTGTACACTTTCTGACCACACACAAATCTTGTTTTGCAGGCTCTGTCCATGTATAATTGCTTTAAAGATGCTCAGAAGATTGCCAAAGATCTTCGGGGCAGTTTTTCTAATGATCCAGGGAGAATTGCAGAGCTTCGGCGCATTGAGCAGGTGGCTGAACATAACAGTGTTGCTCTGAACCTTCTTTCTCGGTTAGGATCTCTCGAACCGTCACTGAAAACATCCTTTGAATTTACACAGCATCCACATTTTGCCGTTGCTGTTGTGAAGAGGTCTTAAAAGATCTCAAAAATTTTGATATCCCTTGGTAGGTCGCTGTAGCATTTCAGCCATTCAGCTTTGTTTTCTGTAGCATTAATAGCATTTTCACATGTACACCATTCATTTGTTTCTCTTCCAAAACAAGTGTAGAACTGTGCAATTTTAATTTTTTTTAACTTGGGAAAAAGGAAAGGTGGTTTACAGCGTTGGTGATATGTTTGATTTGGAGTTTTATGTGGGATGAAGCTCCACAGAAACTGTTTCAGCTGCATTGCTTGTCACAACATTAGCTTCTTTTAATTTCTTTCATTGTGCTTTCCCTCGAATCTTGATCCACTCATTTGTTGTCCAGACAGATTTTACGATGAATGATCCATTAATTTCTGGCCAGAGAGAACTTGATCCATTAACTTCTTTCATTCTGCATGTAATCTCACCACCTCCTATTTTCTGGCTTATATAAGTTGTGCAGCAAAAAGAACAAAACTCGAAAAATAATAATAAAGGAACCCACTCAATCACATGCCCAGAAGGAAGGAAACGAGCTACCAATATCCATACGACCCTCATCAATCAAAAATTAAATGTAAAATATTGAAAACTTGAAGCAGTAATCTGCTACAAAGTAATGCGTACTCGTCAACCTTCATCTTTTAATTTGCATCTGCTCCTTAACCATATGTATCTTTGTTTGAACAATTGGTTCAAATTTACAAACTCTAATCACCAGTCACAACCATCAAAACACAATAATGTGAACAAAAAGGTTACGTAACAAAATGTGATCCAATGACAATTTTTTTGGTGAGCTCCTCCTAAGAAGTAATTTTTACGTAACTTGGTTAAAATACTAGAGTGTCAATTCATTCGAACCAACTGTGGTTGATTGATCAAATGACACTTTGATATATTTATAAAACAAAAGGGTTTGATATATCTATAAAACAAAACGGCATGTATGTAACACAACAAATAGGCTACTATATATCAAAATGACCCAGATACCTCGCACAAATCGAATGTGAGGATTTATATATAAATAATACTATCATCTTCTGATACTTATCCCAGATATTCTTCATCTTCTGATTCTTGTCCGTCATCTTCTGATTCTCGTCCCTCATCTTCTGATTCTTGCCCCTCATATTCCTCATCACCATCAATGTTAACTCGAAAGCTCTGATTCCCCATATTTTGTTGTTCTTCCCGTATTTCTTTTCCCCACTCATTAACCTTTTCATTGCAGTCTTGTATTCCAATTCTCTGCAAAGTTGCTATATTTCCAATGTCCGATGAAATATCCTCCAACAATGCCAGCCCGTCAAGCCAAAGACTCTCGACCTTGGGAAAGTGAACTTCATCGGCATTCCAACACCTTAGATCGCACTTCACTAAGCACAGTGACTTCAATTGTTGAAATCCCACTTCAACCAACTTCCACTCATCCCCTTGCCCAGATTTCTCCAGCCAAAGGAATTCCAAATTTGGCAATGAACCAACAACTCTCATCATATTCATCCAAGAAATTCTGCATCTCTTCAGAATCAAAAATTTTAGTGATTTTGGGAAAATAGCATGCTCCAGGCCGGCATTGTTGATGTACAGGAATTCGAGTTTCTGTAGATGGATAAGATTACAGAGAGAATCGTGCAATCTCTGCATACCATCATCTTCCAACTCATCTTCATACTTAAGGCGCAATTCTCCTAAATTTGGGATTCGATCGACACTGTCCTTGGTACACTCCCAGTTAACCACTTTCCCAAGAGTCCACAGATATTTTAGAATATGAAAATCTTTTCCCGAATCATGAGTGTTGATTGGATTAGGTAAAACTATATATTCCTTTCCAGTTGATTGAAGCTTCCTGAGTTGTGAGAGCTCCCATATTTGAGGGGGTAAAACAATCGATGATCCACCAACGCTGCGAAATGATAAACATTGAAGGTTCCAAAGTAGTTGTAGCATACAAGGAGAAACAATTTCCAAATGACAACTAACAGTGACTTTTGCATATCTCACTCGAGTAGGGAGCACAATTTCTTTTCTGAAATTACCATTTCCAGCATCTTTATTTTCATCAATGCTTGCCACCTTCATTAATCTTGGTCTTTTAATCTGATGAGTAGGGAGCACAATTTCTTTTCTGAAATTAGCATTTCCAGCATCGTTATTTTCATCAATGCTTGCCTCCTTCATTAATCTTGGTCTTTTAATCTGATGAGTTGGGATCACTTCTTTTCTGAAATTAGCATTTTCATAAATGCTTGCCACCTTCACTAATCTTGGTCTTTTAATCTGATCTGAGTACATCATTTCACAATCTTTGCAAATGACAAGACTTTCCTTTGATGTTGTCTGGGAGAGAACAATGAACTCAAGGACATTTGTTGCTTCAGAAGATTGGTGTGATGTCCCACAATGGAAGCAACCATCCTGTGCATTACTTGGACTTAACAATTGGCGTTTGGGAGAACATGTGAATTGTTCTTTCTCCCATTCTTTTATGCACAATTCCCGAAAAAGATCGTGCATGTATACCCTTGTTACCTCATCAGGAACAGCACTGATATAGCCAGCTTCAAAATCCTCCTCCCAGACAATTAGATTTCTAGCACTAAGATCTTTGAGATAATTCAATCCTATATCTATCAAATCGCTGTTGTGGTCGCGTTTGATGCATCCCTCGGAGATCCATCGTTCAACTAGGTCCGACGGATCAATCTCTTCATCTTCTTGAAAAACTCTCATATGAAGGAAACTCAGTTTGAGATGAACAGGCAAATTCTTGTAGCTTAAATACAACACCTCCATGCAGTGCTGATAATCTTGTGTATCACCAAAGGACTTCATACTCTCAGCAACATACTCCCAATATCCCTTTGTCATGTCCGAATTCGCAAGGTGGCCTCCGATTACAACGATTTCCAGAGGAAGTCCTTTGCAACTTTCTGAAATTGACCTTCCAATTTCCTCAAGGTCAGGATCAGGGCATACATCTTGTGCAAATATTGTTTGACAAAATAATTTCCAACTATCATCCTCATCCAAGAACGGCAACAAATATGAATCATGACAGTCCAAAGAAGTTCCCAAATCTGCGAGCCTAGTAGTCATGATAACCCGGCTGCCATTGACATCATTTGGGAACCACTGGCTTAAATCATTCCAAGCTTCAATATCCCACATATCATCCATCACAATTAAGTACCTTCTTCCATATAATTTCTGATACAACTCCGTTCCCAGGTCACCGGCATCATTTCCGCCCTCATTTTTAACATGCCCCTCGTTCACAAGGCCCAGAAGAATTTTATCGACACTATATTCTTGAGATATTGTAACCCAAATTCGCAAATCAAAATGTTCAACTGTAACAGTATTGTCAAAAATATTTTGAGCCAATGTGGTCTTACCGATACCCCCCATGCCCACGATGGGGATAATTTGGAGATCACGTTGGTCACTTGTCAGTCGATCCATGATCTGGACTTTATGTTCTTCAAATCCCACCATGGTACTCTTGCTCTTGCCACTAGAAAAAGCAGTCGATGATGAACCACCACTGCTAGGGGTGGGAATTTTGGGCTCGTTTCCAGTTTGAAGAGCAGCATCCTCCCTCACCTCTTGGACCAGTAAAAGATCTTTCTTGATGAAGTCAACTTGTTGGATAAGTCTCTCCACATCTTGGTTGAAAGCTAAGAAGCCCAGATCACCTTTCTCTCCTTGAGATCTCAGCCGAATTTGATCCACAACATGGAGGTCAAACATTTCCTCTGCTTCAAAGGCCACTCTGGATATCTGCCTCCATAAATCCTGCTGTCCTTGGCTTTCTGAATGAGCTTCAACATAGTTCACCAAACAATTGACGCCTTCCTGGAGAGATTCAATTAGTTTGATGTCCACATGGATTTTGTGCAGCTCAGCAAGACCGTGAACGTTGTCGAGGACATGGAGAAGAGAAACCAAAGATCCATAAGCAGCTACAGCCATCTTAAAGAAAGATGTTTTGAAATCTGGACTCTCAATAACACCAAAACACTGATTCGAGATTTTTGCAAGAGAAAATGGAATATTTGGAAACACCACTGATATCCAAATCTATGGCAACACCAAATCACAGATTCCAAATTTTGCAAGAGAAAATGGATGATGAAGCTACCGGCTACGGATGAGGATGCATTGAATATTTCACTATTTGATTGTTGATGATTTTTTTATATGCATGTTGATGATTATTTTTTTATTTTTTTTTGCATGTTGATGTTTGACTATGCATTTGATATTTAACTATTTGATTATTTGTTACGTTTTGCATATTGATGTTTGATGATACTTGGATGGTGTCTTATATTGTTATTTTAATTTTTAGTGATTTAAACTGTTTTATCATATCTATATATTAGCTATAGGTATGTTTAATAGGGAAGTAATTACTAATTACACTTATACAAGAGGAATTAATATTTTAATTAATATTAATTCAACAAAAAACTCCAACCATTATGTTTCATTAACACATCTCCAATAATATAGCTATATCATACCAAAAAGCTTTTAGAATTACCTTGAATCAATTAGTTTTCGTCATGAGAGAAAATTCAATACTAACTTTTTTTTAAAGAAAATATGAAAGAAAATGAATAGGGTTTTTGGAAAAGATAATTTTGGGACACACTTTTATATATCCAGTTACAACAAAGAATTACTCTCATTATTTTTACAACCAGAGATCTCATTTTTAGCTAGTCGTAAGATATTTATTTTTCATCCGTTAAATTAGTTTCTTTCCCTCTTTTTGATTCTACGTTCATATTCTTTCTTTTTTTTTTTCTTTTTTTTAAGTTATTGAATTTTTTGCGTTTAAAAAAAATAATGACAACTTTGAGTTCGGGAGGAATTAGAGAAAATTTTATTCTAAAATTCATACAACTTGTTAACACATAAAAATAACATAATTGAGCTGGAGTGGCCACTACCCCAAGCCCCTCTCCGTCCGCCACTGAATTATTATTTGTGTGTCAATGCTTTAGAAAACAGAATTGTAAATGTCTGTTGTGTGGATTTTAAGCAAATTCTTTTTTTTTTTCCTTTGTTGGAATTGGATTGTTATGCTAATTCCAGTGTGTGTATATGATATTGAGTAAAATCAAAATGGTATTGCTTCAACAATTAATTAATAACATGAAAACAAACCCGCCACATACAAAATGCAACACGAGCAGCCCGATGTCATCTTATTTTGAAACTTCTTCCCATTTTTGTTAGGTAGCAAACCCATCCCACATCGATGAAGCAAGAAAAATTGGACTTGTTTATAAGTGTCCACCTAACTCCTTCTGGGAGGAGCTCAAAAATAAAACCGTGCGGGCTTGGCCCAAAGCGAACAATATCAAACTAATGTCGGAGTTAGGGTGGGTTGCAAAGCAACAATTTTTAGTATATGGCCAACTTGCAAAGCAAAAATGCCTTTTGTGTGTATTAACATGGTCTCCTGTTCTCTGCCAATTTCACATTTATCTGATTTTCCCCAGAGATTCATCCAGCAATTTGAGTTGTTATCACGCCTCATACCATTCATTCAGAGAGAGTAACAACAGCACATGCTCGTTTCTCTGTGAGTATTTGCAATTGCCTTCTCACACAATCCTCTTGTACACTTTCTGACCACACACAAATCTTGTTTTTGCAGACTCTGTCCATGTATAATTGCTTTTAAAGATGCTCACAAGATTGCCAAAGATCTTCGAGGCAGTTTTTCTAATGATCCAGGCAGAATTGCAGAGCTTCGGCGCATTGAGCAGGTGGCTGAACATAACAGTGCTGCTCTGAACCTTGTTTCTCGGTTAGGATCTCTCGAACCATCACTGAAAACATCCTTTGAATTCACACACCATCCACACTCTCCCGTTGCTGTTGTGAAGAGGTCTTAAAAGATCTTAAAAAAAAAATTATATGCCTTGGTAGAGCATTTCAGCTATTCAGCTTTGTTTTCTGTAGCATTAATGGCATTTTCACATGTACACCATTCATTTGTTTCTCTTTCAAAACAGGTGTAGAACTGTGCAATTTCAATTTGTTTAACTTGGGGGGGAAAAAAAAAGAAAAAAAAAAAGGTGGTTTGCAGTGTTGGTGGTGTGTTTAATTTGGAGTTTTTTTTGGAATGAAGCTTCACAGAAAATGTTCAGCAGCACTGCTTGTGACAACATTAGCTTTTTTTTTGTCCTTCATTGTGCTTTCCCTTGAATCTTGATGCCTTTCATTTGTTGTCTCCAGAGAAATGTTTAAGTATGTAAGATCTTGATTAGTTACTTGCTCATGAGTATGCAAAAACAGAATTGTTTCAAAAATAAGAAAAATTGAAAATTTTATATTTTAATCGAAAAATAAAAATAATTCTAAACAACTATTAATAATTCAAACACAATAAACAACATTGATTAAGATAATTTCAAATAGTTCACCAAAAAAATGATAATTTCAAATAAATATTAAAGTTTGTTTATTTGTTATTTGTTGTTGGGTGAAATTATTCTAGGATTTTATTTTTATTATTTTATTTTTAAATATAATATATCATGTACATAATATTAAAAATTATGTTAATCTTAATATATAAAGATAAAAACTGAAATTTTTATGACAATCTTTGGTATAATATGGCCTTTATGGCCCCCCTATTGGAAAGAACTGAAAATTTTAAGGTAATTCAAATCAAACAAAAAATTGAACCAAATAATAATAATAATAATAATCATCATCATCCATGCATTGTCATAAGTCATAACTACAAGATTTCTAGGGGTGGGCACGGTTCGGATACTCGAGTTTTTTTAGGTATTTGCTAACCGAACCGAACCGAGCAAATACTCGAAGTTGCGAACCGAAACTGAACCGAAAATTTCGGTTAACCGAGAAAAATTCAACTATTTGCGGGTTATTCGAACCGAACCGAACCGAACTATCATATGACAAAAATGCACTCCGAATAACCGAAATATCAGTTAACCGAAAAAATAAACTCCTATTTGCAAACACAAACCGAACCGAACCGAATCGTTAAATTCAAAAACATTTAGAGAATAAATATCCAAAAGAAATGTCATCACTCATCAACCACAATCTTCCAAATCATACAAGTCATCAATCAAAATATTCAAAAAAAATTTAGGCCAATTCATCCCATATAGAAAACATCCGATGTCTTCAGTTCATGGACTCTAATCAAAACAACACTAGCTGCAAAATCCAACAAGAGATACAGTCAAAGATTTGGAAGATTATCCAACTAGACACAGTTTTCCTTGGTCTTCAGAGGACATGTAAAATAGAAAATTGCATCTAGCTAGCAAAGATGTAAAGGGAGAACCAAGTTTTAGTTACTTGTGGGAGAGACAACAATAACTCTCTTGTCTGCCTTGCCTCATTGAACTTGTTCTGCATCCAGTTTAAGAACTGTACCAAAATACATAATAAAAATCAGGAATAAGAAACATCCATATGAGATTTGAGCTTTCAACTTTCGTGCAATAGATTCGATAATCAAATATCTTCAATAGGATAAGCAAATAAAAAGGCAGAGTGCTTGAAAGATATACTAAAGAAACTAAAGAATTAAGCATTTACCTCAATTCCAAATCATCTTCAAGGTGGTTAAGGAGTTTCTTTTACAAAGAGCATAACAAAATAAAATCATTTACAAAGAAACTAAAGAATTAGGCAATAATAATCTTTCACAAAGATCCAGTAGTTAAGGAGCTTCTTTTGAACAATTAAACTTAAACAAAGAACATAACAAAATAAAATCATTCCAGACTAGAGCTTTGACATCATTAATAAACATACTTAGCCAACCAGTTCACTTTGGGAAATGAATGCCGCTTTGGTAGAACTTAAATCTGCAGAACTAAATAGATATGCAAATGGTCCCATCTTCATGGCCAAGGAAAATTCTCAACTATATTTAAGGTAGTAAAATTAGCTTACGCAAATACAGGTAAGGAAAATCCATGACTTCATAAGTTCTCATTGGAGTTAACCGAACTACAAACCGACCTCGGATTTCAAATTCGCAGCATAATATACAAAAAATCAAAATCATAACATAAATAACGGCAGCAGCGGATACCAAATAGAAGCAGCCTCGCGAAGGAAAGGTTGGAAGGGGATGAACGGACTGTGCATCGACGGGGAAGACCGGCTCCGTGCAGCAGCGGCTCCAGGAACGGGGATGAGTGGGTGAGCGAAGGAAGGCCAGAAGGGGTTGAGCGCGCTGTGATGCTGTCGCTACCTCGCCACGCCGGAGCCTGGAGGTGGAAGGATTGGAGGGGGTGAGGGGGTTTGGGAGGACGACGGCGCTAGTGGAAGGCTGGAGGGATACGGGGAATTAGAAAATTAGGGTTACAATTTTCAAGCATTTGTGCAACAATTATTTTGAAATTAATATATAAAAAAATATATATAAGAATTAAAAATTATAATTTAATTATAATATACGGTTCGGTTCGGTTAACCGGGGGGAAAAAATCCTAAAAACCGTAACCGAACCGAACCGAACAAATATTTGTATGGAGGTATTTGTAACCGAACCGAATACCCCGGTTAACCGAAAATTCGATTCGGATTCGATTCGGATCAGCGGTTCAACGGTTCAGTTCGGATTTTTTGCCCACCCTAAAGATTTCAAATACAACACCAAGCAGTTGAAAATGTATAGAACCCTTTAACATAATTTATGATCAAGACAAATATAACAGAATAATGAAATTAAAAAATACAAACACTTTCTTTAATAGTATTTCATAAAACTTGGACATATTATTGAATACTACTACTATAAAGGAACCCACTCATCAGTCATCACATGCCCACAAAGAAGGAAAAGAGTTAACATTATCCATACAGCTTTCATCAATCAAAAATAAAAAATGTAAAATATAGGAAACTTAAAATAGGAGTCTGCTACAAAGTACCGTGTAGTGTAGGCCTCTCCATCTTCATCTTTTAGTTTAGTTTCCTCTGCTCCATAGGCACAATTTATTCCACACCGATTAACAATTTTACAAACCACACCCTAATCACCACTCACAACCATCAAAACACAATCATGAGAACAGAATGGTATGTATCGAAATGTGATGAAATGACACTTTGATATATATATATATATATTCATTTATATAACAAATGGTATGTGGCACAGAAAATAGGGTAGTAGTATATATCAAAAGGACCCAAATCCCAGGATCTAGGCAACTCTAACAAGTAGAACATCTAAAAAAATAAAAAAATGAAAAATGAAAAATAATAAAAATAAATTGTCGAAGAAGGAGATACCTTGCACAAATCTAAAGTGAGGATTCATAGTATATGAATAATATCATCTTCTGATACTTATCCCATATATATCTTCTGATTCTTGTCCATCATAGATCTCATATTCTCCATCCTGGCTCTTGTCCATCATATATCCTACCATCAATTTCAACTTGAAAGCTGTCATTCCCCATACTTTGTTGTTCTTCCCATATTTCTTTTCCCCACTCATCAACATTTTCATGGCACTCTTCTATTGCAATCATTTGCAAAGTTGCTATATTTCCAATGTCCGATGAAATATCCTTCAACGATGTAAGCCCGACAAGCAAAAGGCACTCGAGCTTTGGAAAGTGAACTTGATCGGCATTCCAACACCTTAGATTGCACAACTTTAAATGCAGTGTCTTCAATTTTAGAAATCCCCCTTCAACCGGCTCCCACTCACCCCCTTGGCCAGATTTATTCAGGAAAAGGAATTCCAAATTCGACAATGAACCAACAACTGTCGTCATATCCTCCCAAGAAATTCTGCATCTCTTCAGAACCAAAAGTTTTAGGGATTTTGGGAAGATTGCACGCTCCAGGGCCGCATTCTTGATGGTCAGGGTTTCAAGTTTCTGTAGATGGATAAGATTACAAAGAGAATCGTGCAGTCTCTGCATACCGTTGTCTTCCAATCCATCTTCATACTTGATGAACAATAGTCGTAAATTTGGGATTCGATCCACAATGTCCCTGGTACACTCCCAGTTAACTACTTTTAATAGAGTTGACAGATATTTTAGAATATCAAAATCCTTTCCCGAATCATGAGTGTCGACAGGATTAGGTAAAACTATACTTTGTTGTCCAGTTGATCGAATCTTCCTGAGTTGCGAGAGCTCCCATATTTCAGGTGGTAAAACTATTGATGAGCCACCATATCCATAGCAAGAAAATGATATACTTTGAAGGTTCCAAAGTAGTGGTAGCATACAAGGAGACACAATTTCCAAAGGATAAAAAACAGTTACATTTGAATATCTAACTTGAGTAGGGAGCACAAGTTCTTTTCTGAAATTACCATTTCCAACATCTTTATTTTCATCAATGCTTGCCACCTTCACTAATATTGGTCTTTTAATCTCTGAGTACTTTATCTCACAATCTTTGCAAATGACAAGACTTTCCTCCGTTATTGTCTGGGAGATAACAATGAACTCAAGGACATTTGTTGCTTCAGCAGCTTCGTATGATGTCCCACAATGGAAGCAACCATCTTGTGCCCTACCTGGCCTTAATTCAAACAATTGGAATTTGGGAGAACAAGTGCATTGTTCTTTCTCCCATTCTTTCAAGCATAAGTCCCGAAAAAGGTCGTGCATGTGTACCCTTATTGCCTCATCTGGAACAACAGTGACAGTGATTATATCATCAAATTCAACCCTGGCAATTAGATTCCTAGCAGTAAGATCTTTGATATATTTCTTTCCTATATCCAGCAAATCTGTAATGTGGTCAGGTTTGATGTATCCCTCAGCGATCCATCGTTCAATTAGGTTCACCGGAAGAATCTGTTCATCTTCTTTAAAGACTCTCATATGAAGGAAACACAATTTGAGATGAATAGGCAATTTCTTGTAGCTTAAATACAACACCTCCATGCAGTGCTGCTGATAATCTTGAACATCACCAAAGGACTTGATACTCTCAGCAACAAACCCCCAATATTCCTTTGTCATTTCGGAATTCGCAAGGTGGCTTCCGATTACGACAATTTCCAGAGGAAGTCCTTTGCAACTTCTTGAAATTGACCTTCCAATTTCCTCAAACTCAGGATAAGGGCATGAATCTTGTGCAAATATCGTTTGACAGAATAATTTACAACTATTATCCTCATCCAAGAATGTCAACACATGTGAATCTTGAGAGCTCAAAGAAGTTCCCAAATCTGCGAGCCTAGTAGTCATCATAACCCGACTTCCATTGACATTATTGGGGAAGAACACTCTCAAATCATTCCAAGCTTCAGTACCCCACATATCATCCATGACAATTAAGTACCTTCTTCCAAATAATTTCTGATACAAATCCTTTCCCACCTCACGGAAATCATTCCCACCCTCATTTTTAACGTGCCCGTCGTTCACAAGGCCAAGAAGAATCTTTTGGACACTATATTCTTGAGAAATCGTAAGCCAGATGCGCAAATCAAAGCGTTCAACAATAAGAGCATTGTTATAAACATTTTGAGCCAATGTGGTCTTACCGATACCCCCCATACCCACGATGGGGATAATTTGGAGATCACGTTGGTCACTTGTCAGTTGATCCAAGATCTGGAGCTTATGTTCTTCAAATCCCACCATAGTATTCTTGCCACTGGAAAAAGCATTCGGTGATGATGAACCGCCGCCGCCAGCAGGGGTGGCGATTCTGGGCTCGTTTCCGGTTCGAAGAGCATCCTCCCGCACCTCTTGGACCACTAGAAGATCTTTCTTGATGAAATCAACTTGTTGGATAAGTCTCTCCACATCTTCGTTGAATGCTAAGAAGCCCAAATCACCTTGCTCTCCTTCAGATCTCAGCCCAATTTGAACCACAACATGGAGGTCAAACATTTCCTCCGCTTCAAAGGCCGCTCTGGATATCTGCCTCCATAAATCCCGCTGTCCTTGGCTTTCTGAATGAGCTTCAACGTAGTTGACCAAATAATTGATGCCTTCCTGTAGAGATTCAATTAGTTTGATGTCCACATGGATTTTGTGCAGCTCAGCACGACGGTGAACGTTGTCAAGAACATGGAGAAGAGAAACCAAAGATCCATAAGCAGCTACAGCCATCTCAAAGAAAGATGTTCTGAATTTGGACTCTGAACGGCACCAAAACACAGATTGAAGATTTTGGAAGAGAGAGTGGAATACTTAATTGGAAAGGGCGCTCATATCTGGGGGGTGGCTCGTATCTAGTGGTGGCATCGGTCGGGGTTAATCGGTTGACTTCAGTTCAGATTAGTTGGGTTTTTTTTTTTTTTTTTTTTTTTTTTTGTTAAAACAGATTAGTTGGGTTTGGGTACAATATTAAATTACCTGAATAAACCTTTACATTGGTGAATACCTCATATGCCGATCAGGTCGGTACCAACTCCGTGCATTTAATCACCATTTTTTTTTATTTAAGTCTTAAAAAAAATTGAAGCTAAAAATGAAACTAAATGACAATTGATTGAAATTTGTTAAGGACGACTAATTCAAAATTAAATTTTTGATAAATATTGACACCTATGTATCGGGTGTGGGAACTCAAACCATACAAATTATAAAGTTGGATAAAGGGGGAATAGGGGGTCGGGTGGGAATCGAACTCTCAACCTATATAGTTAGAAAGCATGAAAGATGACAATTGGATCAAATCTCATTCCCCATTAATTCAAAGTGAACAAATATCAGAGAAATTTACGGGATTATCTATACATAAAAATAAAAAAATAAAAAAATAAATACTCCCTCCGTCCCAGTATATTTATCTTATTTGACTTTTTGGTACTGTTCATTGTTTAACTTTGACTCAACGTTATTGCAAATATATATTTGAAAAAATAGTCGAGTTGGGTCTTATTAAAATCATAAAATCACATAGTTTTAGAATATATATTTTACATAATTTTTTATTATACACATGTTAGAGATATCGCCGGAGGGAGTACAAATATGTATGCGGCGTTTTTTAACAAATACAGATTGATTGATATATGAATTAATAAATTTTCATACTTGAGGAAGATGCCGTGAAGGCAGAAGAATTTGGACAAATACTTGAAAAGATAGTGGCCCTGTTTGGGAATTAACTGTTAGCTGTTAACTGATTTTGTGAGTAATAATTAGTTAAAATTAGTTGTTTGACAATTTTGAGACTAACTTTTTGCCTAGAATAAGCTAAAATCCAAAATGCTGCTATTTGCAGCAGTTTCAAAAATAGCTGATTGAACACTGTTTTAAGTTATTTTGTCTTTTAAATAAGCTAATTCAGTTCAAATTGCCTAGAATAAGCTAATTTCGTTTAGCTATTTTGCCAAACAGGGCCAGTGAAGATTTCTCATACTTATTCAATCTAGAGTTTTATAGATTTTAAGAAGTTGGTGGATTTAGAGAGTCCATAGACTCACACAGAATTAATTATAGATTCCATGTAGAATTTGTCTAGAGTTTGTATGTATGACTTTTAGAAATCTTGAATTGTTTAGAGATATTTTGTTTAGTTATATTTTTTAAGAGAATCCATTAAGAAGTATAAAGATTTAAAATCTATGGACCTCAAAATTTTTAAATACTTTTTAAAATCTAAGTTGAATACTCCCCAACTTTAAAAATCTAAAAATATCCTACGAATTCTGGATTGAATACACCCTCTTAGAAATTAATAAATTTCCATATTTGATTGTGTATATACATTACATAATAACTGTGATAATTGGAAATAAATGATTTGTTTTTTTTTTTTTCAAAAAAAAACTATTCATACAATCCATAAGTTGACAAAGTGGTATCGCACGTGCCTTCACATTCAATAATAAGGGTTCTAGTCCCATGTAGAATTAAATACGAACCATACAAATTTTCTGTCACAAATTCCATCATAGAATCTATCACTTAGGAACTTTTCTATTGATAATTCTATTTCTATTTGCAATAGTTTCGTTGCCACTTCAGTCAATAGTCAAATTAGTGCAATGGGATTTTTAGTGAGAAAGAGAATGTGATTTGTAGTTTTATTGTAAGATTGGAAATTTTCCATTGTAAATCCCAAGCATTTTTTTTAGTGAGAGAGACTGTGTGATTTGTAGTTTTATACAATAGTGCAAAGAGGAGCGAGTGAAAGTATAGTACAGTTCATACATCCTTCGTTTTTTTAAAGATAGTTACGTTGTTTTTTTTAAAGATAGTTACGTTTGTGAATTAGATATTATTCATACAAATACTTTAACTTAGAGTTTTATCATAATTATATAATTTAAAATATAGCAAATTAAAATCTTGTTAGATTCATCTCGTCCGGTAGTTTTTAAATATCAAACTTTTAAAATTTTTACTTATATTTATTTTGAGTTATTAATAATTTAAAATGTGTATTGGACTGCATGCTGAGAATGCGTAGCAAAAAAAAAAAAAAAAAAAAAAAAAAAAAAAAAAAAACTGACGAAGTATTTAGGTAAAGGATTAACTTTCATTTCTCTTATACTAGTAGTACTTATTAAACAAAAACGAAAATGAAAAGTGAAAAGAAAGCAATAAGACATAAATAGCATCTGTTTCTGGAAGCTGTACAAACTACAAAAAGAACTACATAAGTATCGGCAAGATAAGTTTACACATTTTCCCCCTCCTATTTTACATTGACGTACACGTATTATTATTATGAAGTAGGAGTATTTACGGTAGTACTCCCTCCGTCCCATTTAAGATGTCTTGTTTGATTTCTGCACACAATCCAATGCACTTTTTAAATCGATCATATCTCAAAATATATATAAGTAAAAATTATGTGAAATATATATTCTAAAACTACACGATTAGACGAATCTAACAAGACCGAAATCGACTATTTTTTTTCAAATATTTACATGCAATAATATTGAGTCAAAGTTAAACAATGAACAGTACCAAAAAATCAAACAGAACGTCTGAAGTGGGACGGAGGGAGTAATATTTATTACCAAAATAGGAGTATTATATTGTACAGCATCGCTGTACCATATGATGTTATGAGCTATGACAATGGGGGTCGAAAAGTATTTGCAATTTAAAAAAAGGTGAAAATAATGACGCCGACGGCCAACCAGAACCAGAACAAGAACAAGAACAAATTCGCTCAGTCTTTGGAGACTATTCTTCCCAAGAGACGAGACATCCCACTGAGAAAACGACACCTCCTCTGACCCTTCCTACGGTTCCTCAATTTTCTCACCTCAAGGTCCGATTTTTCCTCCCTTCTCGATCTGGGCCTTTGTCAAATTTAAGACCTCGATTTCCTTTTGGGGGTCTTTTCAAGATTGAGCTTGGAAGGGTGGGTGTCTGGATCTTTTCTTTTCTCTTTCTTTTAATTTCAATTTCATTTTGTTGGATCAGTCACTCATGACCCTTTTTTTTTGTTTTCCCTTTTGTTTGATTTTAATTGGGAGTGAATTCAATTTGTGTTAAATTTGTCTCTGTTTCTTCTGTTTAGGATTCCAAGAGCTGTTATTTTTGTGTGTTGGTTTTTTTGTGTGGTGATAGGATTAGTGTATGTTTGTGGACAGAGATCGATCAGCTTAGAGGTGAATTATGGGATTTGATATCTAGATTCATGTCTTCTCATTATTAAGGAACATTTCAACTGTAATTATTTTATGTAACTGCAATTAAGAAATAACAGTGTGTTTTATGTTGTATATCTATTTTTGATTGGTTAACAGTTTCTTTAATTCATTGCTCGTTACCTTTCTTTTTGCCTTCCCCATATCACTTTTTGCCGGATTCATAATATTTGAATCGGGTGAGCGTGTCGGTATTGTTCTGGATTTTGGTTGGATCTACTGCATCTTTAAATTAATTATTATATGTTTTGGTAAATTTCTGCTTTTCACATAATAGAGATTTTATGGTAAGTTGAGGTATATTTAATGATGTGCAGCATTTAATTGTAACTGTAACCTTTTTGTAGAATCTGGAGAGAGGATGTCGACTGGTGGAACACAGAACAGTTTAAGGAAAACTCTTGGTGCTCTTAAGGACACTACCACTGTTAGTTTGGCGAAAATAAACAGTGACTACAAGGTAGTCATGATTTTCGATCTTATGGTAAATACTTGTGTTTTATGTATCAGCTGTCCCTAATATAAATTGGAAGCAGGAATTGGATATTGCCATTGTTAAGGCGACAAACCATGTTGAACGCCCAGCAAAGGAGCGCCACATAAAAGGTGCAATCTTTATCCCGATTTTTGATGATATCGATTTTACCAAACCTCTGTAAGCTGACATTACTGACCATTTCTGCATTCTGTAATCCTACTTTCAGCTGTATTTGCTGCGATATCAGCCACTAGGCCTCGAGCTGATGTTGCCTATTGCATACACGCCCTTGCTAGAAGATTGTCAAAGACTCATAATTGGGCGGTATGTGATCTCAATGATGTTATTGTTCCACAATCCACATGTTACTACTTACTGGTGTAATGAAGAGTTCTAGTAACTAATAAAGAAAAACTGGGAAAATGAAAGAAATTTACATATCTTTGATGTTTTCCGACAGTAACAGACATTTTTTTCATGGTAACATTTCGGGATAAAAGGGTTAACTCTAATCCCCACTCATCTGTTGTGGCTCATGGTTTAATTGTCATTCCTTTTTCCCATTCACAACAATTGTTAGTTTCCACTCTTTTGCTAGAAAATTGCTATAAGATGTCTTCAATACATTTGTTCCTCAAATTTTGTGTTTGTTGGTAGCCCGCCTCAGGGGCGCCATCATATCTGTTCAGAACTTGTAGTTAATTAGTTAAATATGAAATACTAAAAATTTTTCCTCAAATTTTCTGTTCAGGACTTGTCAGCCTTTAGTGCTTGATTAGAAAATATTTGTTCTACTAAAATGATGAATAATCAAATTTAAACGAGTTTAAACACCTTCACAGAACGGCTTCACGATAATTTCGTTCATTCAGGATGCTTCTTATTTGATCTGGCAATCTGACTGCTGCCTTGTCTTACCACCATCTAGGTTGCTTTGAAAACATTGATTGTCATACATCGTGCATTGAGAGAGGTAGACCCTACATTCCAAGAAGAATTTATAAACTATGGTAGGAGCCGAGGTCATGTGCTGAACTTAGCCCATTTCAAGGACGACTCCAGTCCTAATGGTATGACTCTATTTTTCTTTTATCATGCTGTTATAGCTTAAAGAAATGAAGAGCTCATTACTCTTTTCTGATTTTGAGCAGCATGGGATTATTCTGCTTGGGTACGCTCTTACGCCTTATTTTTGGAGGAGCGGTTGGAATGTTTCAGAGTAGTGAAATATGACATAGAGGTTGATCGTTCGGTGAGATAGTGTTATTTGTGTCTTTCCTAGGAATTTATATATTCTTTAATTATTCTATGTTGCCATATGTGTAGACATCCTTGATACGTTTCGTATATTCTTGATTGCATCTGAAGTTCAAATTTTGACGCAGAAAATGAAAGATCTTGACACTCCAGATTTACTCGATCATTTACCTGCATTGCAACAGTTGCTTCACCGTGTGCTTGGCTGCCAGGTAGCATTTACCCCGAATTCTGTCTCGTTTTTGGATAAATTATCTATCTCATGCATTGAAATATGTATTGAGGTAACCCTTCTTGTGGACCGTATTATTAAACTCAAATTTATGATCATCAAATGCAGCCACATGGAGCTGCAATTCATAATTTTATTATCCAGTTGGCCCTTTCCATGGTATGTAGATCCTCCTTCATTTGTTTGGCGCCGATGGGTCCATTGTTTTGTATGTAATCATCTAACTTTCTTTCATACAGGTTGCTTCAGAAAGCATTAAGATTTACAATGCAATAAGTGATGGTTCTGTGAATTTGGTCGACAAGGTACCACAAGTCTGTTAAACTATGCTAATGTATCTCCTCGTAGCAATGTACTTATCGTCTTACCATTGACAGTTTTTTGAGATGCAAAGAAATGATGCTCTGAAGGCTTTCGATATATATCGGAGGGCTGGACAACAGGTACATCCATTAGAAGTTCGCTTGTAATAGGGCTTTCAAAATAAGCTGATGGCCCATTTTCTCTAAAGGCTGTCTTTCTCTTTGTTGTAAAATGTCTAGGCTGAGAGATTATCTGAGTTCTACGAAATATGTAAAAACCTTGATGTTGGTCGAGGAGAAAGATACATCAAGATCGAACAGGTTTGCTGGCATCAGATACTTTTTTGTTAAATATAATTAATCAATCACTTCCTGTAATATCTCTGATTTCTTTTGGTGGATGGTAATTGAAGCCACCGGCATCATTTTTGCAAGCTATGGAAGAGTATCTTAGAGATGCACCTCGTGCGTCTACAGCTCGCAGGGATCTGGTACAGATTTCATGGGAATTTTTTTTGATTGTTTGGATTTTATTCTACCATTGTCATCCTATGGATTCAGATTGTATGCTATTATAACAAACATATTTCTCCAACGAAACAGGGTGATGGCAAGCCAAAGGCTATCCTAGCCATAGAGTACAAAAAGAGCGAGGAGGCAAAAGAAGAGCGTCCGCCATCCCCACCTCCGCCTCCACCAGAACCCCAACCAGAGGTTGAACCTGTGAAAGAGGAAGTTCCTGCCGCGAAACAGGAACCTGATTTGCTGGTAATTATTCGCATTGCTCAAATCCTCTCTTGTTTAATGCTGTCCTCCTTGCCTGACCGTAGTTTTTGGTGTAGGGACTGAACGAGCCTCTTCCAGCTGCCACAGAGTTAGACGAGAAGAATGCTCTGGCGTTGGCTATTGTGCCCGTTGGTGAGTTTTTTTACTCAAATCTATCAAGTGAGATGCTTTTAAGTTTTAACTATTGAATGTCCAAATAGAAACTGGAAATGAGTATAACCGTTTAGGCTAAGGCCCCTGATTGAATCCTCTTATTTTTCGAACCAAATCATCATTGTTCTGCTGTTGTAGCTACCCAACAACCGCATTCGACTGCCCCAAATCCGGCTAATGGAACCACCGGCTGGGAGCTCGCGCTGGTCACTAATCCCAGCTCCAACGAGAGCGCTGCAGCTGCAAGCAAATTGGTACCACTCGCCATATCCTTCATAATTCGAAACTCTTTTCACCTTTACGATTACTGCATTACTCAATTCTGAACATTCCTCTTGTTTTTCTTCCCAAAGGGTGGGGGTCTGGACAAACTCACTCTCGACAGCCTATACGATGATGCAATCCGGAGAAATAACCAGCCAGTAAGTTACAACCCCTGGGAACACAACCCAATGGGCAACGCCATGATGCCCCCACAAATGGCCCACGATCCATTCTACGCCTCGAATGCTGTGGCCGCACCCACATCCGTTCAAATGGCAGCCATATCCAACCAACACCACGGCTTCATGTACCCACAGCAGCAGCAAATGATGATGATGGGCCCACAACAAATGGGTAATCCATTTGGGAACCCGTACGGTGCTGCTGCTCCACAGCCATACGGCCCAGGTATGCCCGTTCAAGCCTACAACCCGTACTCCGGCCTCATCTAAAGTATATATATATATATATATATATATATATATATATATATATATAAGCCGAAGATGGAGCTCCAATTCAGCTCTGGACCACAGGGGATATACTTGATAGAGGTGATTCATGATTTTGTATAATATATATGATGATGTTTCTTATGCGAGCTGTCAAAATTAATTCAGTAGAACACACAAAATTCATTGTTGAACATAACTTAGTAGATGATCTTTTTTTTTTTCTGCGGGTCGATTTAATTTTTTTTGGCATACGGTGATTGGCAAGAATAATGCGGCGTGGTTTCCAGGACATGCCGGTGGCACCTCATATATAGTAGTAGTTAATAGTTGTTTGCCTTGAGTTTAAGGTAATTAGGCGTTGCGTTGCGAGTGGAACCAATGTATGTATTTGCAATGAAACATTGTTTTGTTCTGTGGATATTATTCTTTTGTTTGTGGTTTTCAATTTGTAAGTTGGTAAGTTGTAACTGCATTTTTACATTACAAAAACAGAAAGGTTTGGACGAGTGATTCTTAAGCCTCTACGTTGATTTTTTACCAAAGGTTAAGGTTAAGGAGATGGCAGCAAATTCGAATGTAAAGCAGCAAATTCAAACTAAAAGATGCTTCTTCATTCAAACCAACGCATCATTTCGATGAAGGGAAGTCATCTCTCAGCCATCTATAAATAGGCATGCCATGCTAATAAAATCCAACAAACGAACATAAGCATTCTGCTGCCATCGTTCATAGTTCGAGTTCGCCTTCGTCAATCTGTTGTATCCTGGGAAATAATTGCACGGATACGTACACGATTGTTTTAAGGAAATCGTTGAACAACGATCCTCAGATTCATCCAAACCCACTGCGCACTTTCGAAGTTCTAACCCCATTATCGTAACATAATTGACAAATTTGTTAGAAGCAACAACAATTTGTTGTTAAAGTTGAGTAGTATGATATTCTAGTTGCTTAAACATAATTTCGCCCTAGTAATAACTTTGGTACACCAAAAAGTTAATTAGAAGCAAATATGTATATACACATCAATTTGGGGACACAAAAATATCGAGTTCCTGTACGTGACAACTAGCAAAATTTGGCCTATCCCCCTGAGTTCACATGACATGATTTATTGGGTTTCCTATGCTCATCCACACTCCCTAGCTCCCTCTTAGCCTTCTATATATTCCTACTCCAATCCCACATCGCTGATCACACAAACAAATCTCAATTTTCCCACTTCATCAATCATGGAGTCATCCAAGATTTTAGCCATTGTTCTCCTCCTCCTCCCCATTCTCATCTCCAATGCATCCACCACCACCACCACCACCACTCCCATTCTTGAATCCAAATGTGGTGGCCCTTGCCCCAAGCCCCCCATCTACGAGCCCCCCGTCACCGTCCCAACCCTGCCCCTTCCCCCGATCGTAATCCCCACGCTACCTATCCCACCGGTAACAATCCCCACGATACCGATCCTAAACCCACCCGAAAAGGGAAATCCGTACCCATACCCGTACCCGCCCAAGAAAGGAAAGCCATACACGTACCCACACCCGCCCAAGAAAGGAAAGCCGTGCCCTTCGCCTCCCGGGAAGGCTGCAGCCACGTGCCCCATCGACACGTTGAAGCTCGGGGCGTGTGTGGACCTTCTCGGTGGGCTGGTGCACATTGGGCTGGGAGACCCGGCGGTGAACGAGTGCTGCCCGGTGCTGGAGGGGCTGGTGGAGTTGGAAGCCGCGGTGTGCTTGTGTACGACGCTCAAGATCAGGGCTCTCAACCTCAATATATATGTGCCATTGGCTCTGCAGCTCCTTATTACCTGTGGCAAAACCCCACCCCCTGGCTACACTTGCTCTCTCTAAATTCAGGTAGACATATATATATATACGTATTCATATACAGAACTAATAATACTTCTAACTTCTAACTCATCATATTTATGTCTCTTTTATTAAACTTTGACACCAAAATTTATACTATATTGAAAAAACAATCGAATTGTACATGATTATTGTTAGAAATAAGATGGACGTAGGGCTTCAACTTAAAACCAATTGGTAATAGATAGAGTGGCTCATGTCCATCTAAACAGGGTGATAACCCAACATATAACCGCTGTGGGACTTTAACAATTATAATTAAATGTAAAGAACACAGGGTTTTACTGTAGAACAAACAGAGTGAAAAATATTTCTGGACCATAATATATTTATTTTGTTATTTTGGTTGATAATTAATATTACTGTACTCATGCATATCCATAATTATCCGTTTTCACCATCTTACACTATAGCTTCGAGTGTCACAGGAAGAAAAAATAACAGGGGAAAACAAAAAGAATGGAAAGTGTTATATATAGTATATTTAGAAAAAGGGATTGATGGGCGTGTCAAATTTTAAATAAATTTCGATGCTTTGACAATTTAATAAAATAAAAATAAAAATAAAGAAAAAGAAAAAAAATATATATTGATAATGCTTTTGACACTAAATTTATGTCACAAAAACATGGTACAACATACTTATACTTTGGACTTCATCCATCGGATCGGAGTTTAATAATAATAGTAAAGGAAATAAGTGCTAGCTTCCTCCATCCTATATTTGACTTTTGACACTATTAATTATTTAACTTTGACTCAATTTTATTGCAGGTATATAATAAATTAAAAAATATAATCAAATTGTATCTCACTAAAATCGTCTCATGGCATAATTTTATAATAAACATTTTATATAATTATTTTGGGAAGCAATGATGTACCTTATTTCTTAGATAATTTGATGAGAATAGTCCCACCTATTCTTCTTATTAATTCTTTTATGCTGTATTTTTTTTAATAATTATATGAATGAACATGGCTAAAAAATTCATTCATTTTCACTAGCAATAGTTAGCTTTACAGAAGGACATAATAAAATTTGAGGAAGTAATAAAACAAGTTCTTCAATATAGTATTATGCCCAGGGGCTTAAATTTATTATTTTTTTTAAAATGTGTCGTTTACTAATTACTCATTAAAATAAATAATGCAGCAACTATTTCAACGTCTGTACGCCTTCGTTTGGATTTTTCACTGTTACTGTTAACTTCTACTTAAAATAAAAAAAATTCGATTTTTTAAATAATACAGTGTTTATTTTAAAGAGAACTTTTTTGGAAATATATTTTAAAGAGAATTGAGTCATACGCATAAATTAAAAGTTTATTTTTTCTTTTTTTCAAATACAAAATATTATTACTTTTTTTTAGGTGAATACCAGGGTATCCATGCCACATTGAGCCCAAGACTATTTGGATCGATATAGATAAAATCTAGTATTAACATTATTTACTGACAACTTATCATTTCTTCAATAGTAGCTATACATATAGATTATGACAGTTGATCATTTATTTCCACAATTTGCAGGGTTGAGGAATTAATAAAGAATGAAGCATGGATTTGGAGTCGATGGAAACGAGAGAGTTTCCATTATTTTAAGTACTATAATTTTCTTAGTCATTTATATATTGCTTTCCCATCTTTAATTTATCATCATTTCCCTTCGTTCTTTTTCTTTTTTTGGGTATGTATGTAATTGTTTGAAATTGTTTCATATTATGTACTACTACTTGTATTGGCCAAGGAAGAAGTAATCAAGAATGACGCCTTTCATTTGTTTCAAACTTTATTTTACATTTACGGGCAAGTATAGAATTATTAATGATCAATAATATACCGATTCATAATTTATATTTACCACACTTTTATAGAATATATATATTATTATCAACAAAAAACGAGAAAATTTGTTTATTTAGAATAAATCTACCCAGTAAACATTTACAAGTTCATCAACTTGTGGATTAAATAAATAAATTTACCAAAAAAAAAAAAGAAAGAAAAAAAAAACAACTTCGGATCTGAAGGAACAAATACAAACTGAATTAAATAATGTTTATATATCTCAATTCTTATGCATGTTTATCTGGCCTCACGGCTTTGCAAAAAAAAAAAAAAAAAAAAAAAAAATCTTATGCATGCCTACAAATTGTTTAAACTTTCTTTCTTATTCATTTGAACAGCCTATAAGGACTTTTGAAAAAAACAAAAGAATGAAAAGTCAGTAGAAGAATGAGAATTAGGAATAAGGATAATTTAGAAGCAAAAGAGGCCAAAATAGTTATTTTGATGGATAGTACTTCCTCTGTCTTATTATTTTGTTACAGACCCACCCAGCATGTATGTCGATACACATTTTTAATGGTTAATAACTTAAATTGTGTACATTGAAAATTTATAAAAATTTGATATTAGAAAACTACAAGATTAGACGAATTTAACAAGTACAAGATCTCACTTGACTATGTTTTTTTTATACATAACTATGATAAAAATTTGAATCAAAGTTAAACAGTGAATAGTGCCAAAAAATCATCTGTAACAAAAATACCAAGACGGAGGTAGTAATTAAAGTTATTTTTTAACGGAAATATGTTTAAATGAATTATACGTAGAATGTTTTATATATTAAAATTAATAAAAAAAAATGACATCAATCTTAATTATAAGAGTATTTACAATTTATTTTATTTCTTTATTATATAAGGATAATTTTATATTTTTATTACTAAAACATTTTCTTCTTTTTTCTGAAAGTAAGCCTCTGCCTAATTTAAAAAGAAAAAAAATAAAAGAGTGAGAAATTTTTTACTTCTACTACTCATTTTTCTTTTTTTTTTTTGAGTCATTGAAGGCTTGGGAAAGTGGTGGTGGGAGCTTATACCACACAATTACAAAGTGGAATAAAAGGGAGGGATAAGGAACCGGTGGAAAATTGGACCTCCAACCTTCCGTTGGAAGTCAATGAATTTAACACTTGAGCTAAGTCCTCATCCCTATTCATTTTTCTTTTGAGAAAAGCCAAAAAAACAGGTAAAAAAATTTGGAAATGACTTTCTGGTGGAACAAAAGTAAAATGAAAAAAAGGGCTATTTTTTTTTTGGCGTAGCCGAAGCCGGAAAAGAAATGAAAAAGCACAAACAAAAAGAAAAGAAAAAACAGGAAAGCAGGAACAAATACACGCAAATTAGATCCTCGGGAACCATACGCCGGACGCATCCGCCGCCATGTCCCCTACCACAAAATCTGGAGGGAATGCCCAAGTAGTGTAGAAGTCCTGAATAGACGCACCATGCTTGGCCAGACGATCCGCCACCTTGTTCCCTTCCCGAAGGACATGGAAAATTCTGCATTCGCCAAAGGATGATCTAATGTCATTCACCTTCAGAACCAAAGCCGCCAAAGGATGGAAGGTATCTTTGGAGTCTAACAACTGAATGGCTGTAATAGAATCGGAGTAAACACACAAGCGCTCCACTCCCATGTTACGAACAAACTCCAATCCGGCTAACAGAGCAGCAATTTCAGCGTAAGTGTTGGTGGTTTCACCAAGGAAACCACATCCTCCACCTTTCCACTGCCCCTCCTCGCTACGAACCACAAACCCGAACCCCGCTCGTCCCGGGTTCCCAGCTGAACTTCCGTCAACATGCAGGACAATATCAAACCCTCTGTTCATATGCCAATTGACCATACGGATCTCGGAAGAGCGTCCAGTAGGGGAAGACAGCGCCTTGGAGAATTCCGCAACCAAAAAGGCGATGTCCCTCTTCAGCCGCCAGTTGGATTTATGAGTCCCGCGAAAAACTCTGGCATTTCTTTCCACCCATATCGTCCATAGAGAAGCCAGGAAGATCAACCCATAATAGTGATACAAGCCTTTGAGGAATTCGCAGATGAAGCCTTTAGGGATCAAGTTACCATCCGGGGGAATATCCAATTGTAAGTCCAACCACAGAAGTCTTACCCAGGGGCAATAGAAAAAACAGTGCGCCCAAGTTTCTTCTTCATTACCGCATAGCATACACAGCGGAGAGGAAGCCACCCGACGTCTATATCTCAAGGAGTTAATAGGTAGAGCCTCCTGGCTCAATAACCAAACTAGAAACCACACCTTTTCAGGAACATATATCTTCCAGAGCCAACTCCAGTCCGATGCAGTGGAGGCGTCCGAGGAGAGAAATTTATAGGCGGACTTAACCGTGTACATACCTGAAGGGCTGTTATCCCACACCCACAGGTCATCCGCGACATTATGTAATGGGGGCGGAGGAGAGTTGTTGAGTTCTGTCATCAGGTCGGAGGAGATCGGAGTATAAATATTCGCCCAATTCCAACAACCCGAATCGATCACATCACGCACCTTGAGATCGATGTCCTGGGTGGCCACATAAGGAAGCTGAGGGCCTAGAATCTGTCCCTTCCACCATCTGGAAAACCAAAAAGATACATCCCCCCTCCCCAGCCTAAGTTTAAACCCGTTCTGGAGAAACGGTATCAGTTTAAATAACAGGCGAGAGATGTGAGACCGAGGCCTGGGGGCAGTCGAGTGTAGAAAATGTGAGGGCTGAGGAGATCCGCCCACCAGCTGGACCCAGGTTTTGTTTGGGCAGTGAAGGAATCCCCACATTAGCTTTCCCAATAGCGCGATATTCATGAGACGCGCACGCTTAATTCCCAGGCCTCCAGCAGCTCGTGATTTAGAGACTTTCGCCCAACTCACCAAGTGAAGGCCCTTACCATCTCTGTCTTTCCAAAGAAAGCGACTGATTCGTCTATCAATTCCTTGGCAGACCGTCTCTGGGAGCCAGTGGATCTGCATAAAATATGTGGGGATAGCTGCCAAAACCGAGCGACAGAGAGTAAGTCGGCCGGCCTTATTAAGAAGCTTAGCCGCCCATCCCTCCAGTCGGCCATCCATTTTCTCAAGTAAAAATGTGAAATCACTACAACGCTTCCGTCCCTGAAGCATGGGGAACCCCAGATATGAGCCAAGACTATTCACCTCCGTTATCCCTAAAGTGGAAATCACCCAATTTCTGTCCGAGTCTGAAATGGCGGGGGAGATGAGTACAGACGATTTCTGGATATTGAGGACCATGCCAGATTCCTTAGCAAACTGAGTAAGGGAATGGGAAATCGTCTGAATACTGTTCCTATCCATAGACGAGCACAAGATGAGATCATCCGCGAAACACAAATGGGACAGACCAATAGACGAGTCGGGCAACCAAATAGATTTCCAGCTTCCCTCGGTGACCAAGGAGTTAATAAGAACTGACAATTTCTCCATGACCAACAAGAAAAGATATGGTGACATAGGATCACCCTGACGGAGCCCTTTCCCTGGCCGAAACGGAGACAACGCTTGACAGTTCCAAAGTAGAGAGTAGGAGGGAGAAGAAACACAATGCATGATCAGTTCAATGAGGGCAGCAGGAAGGCCAATTTCTTGCAAACATTGTTCCAGGAAATTCCACAGTACATTGTCGTATGCCTTGGCAATATCTATCTTCAAGACCACCGCTCGGGCACGCGATGAAGTTCCTGTAATATATCCCATAAGCTCCTGAAGACAGATAGCGTTGTCCACTGGTCCTCTACCCGGCAGAAAGGCAGATTGGAGAGGTGAGATACACTCCTGAAGACAAGGTCGAATGCGGTTGATAATGACCTTGGTCAAGATTTTGTATATGACGTTGCAAAGCGTGATCGGTCTGAACTGTGAAAGGGACGAAGGCCTGTCCACCTTAGGCAGCAAGCATATACATGCCTGAGTAATTTCCGACGGGAGAGACCGATCCTGGAAGGCTTTGGTGATGAACTCAACCACTGACGGACCAACAATACTCCAATAAGTTTTGTAGAACAGTGGCGAGAAGCCATCGGGGCCCGGCGCTGAATAACCATGCATGTCTTTAATCACCTTGTCCACTTCCTCTGCTGACACTTCTGTGGAAAGCTCAGGGTGAAGGGCCATTGAAGACACAGGTAACTGGGGTAGAAGAAGGTGACCAGCCCCCGTGTCAGCAGCCATGCTAGCGCCATCCTGAGGCATAGAATACAAGTCCTGCCAAAACCCTCTGGCGTGGGTAGCCAATACTGTGTCGTCTTCACACCATTCTCCAGAAGGTAGGAAAAGACCATGGATCCGTTCCCTGTGGCGTTTGTATTTAGCTCGGGCATGGAAAAATGTTGTATTCCGATCTCCACATTTAACCCATTTCTCGCGCGACCGTTGATACCAAAACATTTCTTCCTGCGTTAAAAGTTTCTCATATTCAGCTTTGAGTTCAGATTCCAACAGCAGTACGCGAAGCGAATCAGTGTGTTCCAGCGCTTTAGCAATACCTTCTAATCGCTTAAGAAGTTTCACTTTACGCCACTTGAAGTTTACGGCATTATTTTTTTTGAAATGGATCGAAGCTTCCTGGACCTGCTTCAGTTGTTGGGAGATGGGGGAGGCTGGGTTTGTCCAAGTAGAAGCCACCAAATTCTTATATTCACTTGACAAAGTCCAGTGGGCTTCCCAGCGAAAAGGAGTCGAGCGAGCCCGGTAGTCATCCTTCCAGCAGCGAAGAAGGAGGGGACAGTGGTCGGAACCCAACATTGGAAGCACCTGAACATGACCTTGAGGGAACTGAGAAATCCAATTCAAGTTCCCCACTGCTCGATCTAAGCATTTATAAATTCTGCTAGAATTCCCCAAGGGTCGTGACCAAGTGTAACGCCCTCCTTGAGAATTTATGTTTAACAAACCACAATCAAACAAGAGATTAGCAAATTCCTCTGCCCTACTAATATTGAATAGACCCCCAAGGACTTCCGATTCCCCCAGGATCTGATTCCAATCCCCCAAAAGCAACCAGGCCTCCTCAATACGATCCGCCAGGTCTTTAATATACTCCCAAGTAGCCCTCCTTTCCAAGTAACGGGGAGAGGCATAGACGGCTGAGACAAACCAAACAGATGAGTCCTGCGAAAGCTGGACTGTCAGAACTCTATTCTCTTCGTAAAAAATATGAGCTTGGCAAGAAATCCCAATTCGTGCCAAAATCCAAACACCACCAGAGCACCCAGAGGCCTCCTGTACACACAACGGAACAAACTTAATTTGGAAGAAAAAGAGCTGCGAGCGAGCAAACAGCGATTGGGGCTCCAAAACAAACAGTAAATCCGGACTATGACGAAGCACAAGATCTTTCATTACACGCCTGGTCGGCGTGCCTACCATACCCCCCACATTCCAAGATAAGATTTTGAATTTTCTAAATTCCATAGGAAACAATTTTTGGGGGAGGAGAAACACGTACCTAAGATTGCATAGGTACCCCCTCATCGGGGGGTTTTTCCGTGGGTGTGACAGAGGGCGACGCCACAGCATCCTTCCGACTGTTCGAAGCTTCAGAGGAGCCCTCCCCCGGCGAAGGTGAAGACCATGCTCGTTTGGCCAGGTAAGGCCGATCGGTTTTGGATTGAAGGGTGCTCGACTGGGGTGTCTTCCCTTTCTGCCCAGAAGAGAGGTTTTTCGCCCCCACTTTCGATGGCCCAATATCAGTGTGTAGTTTAGGAAGCCCCTGGCCCAACTTCTTAGTCAGCCCAATGCTTGTGGGCCCAGGCTTCTTCTTTGGTCCAGTAGGCCGCTTACGTTCGACCTTAACCCACTCAGCCCCATCCGGTTGGTGCGGGATTATTTCGGGAAAAGATTGACTTTCCGTGGGACCCGAATTTCCAGGCGGATCTTTAGGAGTAACTTCCTCAAAAACTGAATCTGCATTAGTGGGAACCAAATCTTTGTTTGAATTATCCGGGGGAGAGATTCCGGCGGCAGTTTCATTTTCCGGCGGCTTCGAAGGACACTTAGCGGCCCCATGGCCATAGCATTTGCAAGTAGGGCAGAGGAGATGAAGCCCCTCATAAGAGACTTTTTGCCATCTATCACCCACTAGGATGCTCGATACTACAGGGAGCCTTAGACCAATCTTCACGCAGACCCTGGCATATCTCCCACGATGAACATTCTTCGTCATATCGTCAACCCGAACATGAGTTCCAATTGCATTGGCCAACTGCGCCAGAATAAACTCGTCATAGTGTTCAAAGCACAATCCCGGAAAACGGGCCCAAACAATGGTTTTCTGAGGCGCGTTCTCTTCCGCAATGAAGTTCGGCCTCCATGGAACTATTGTGAGATAGCTGTCGAACACCAACCAAGGTCCATTGTTGAGGACTCGAAGGCGGTCATTAGCCTGATCAAACTTCACAAGGAAGTAACCGGCCTCCATTTCAATCATCTCGAAATCACCCTTCAACTTCCAAATGGTTTTGATTCTTTCTTTTAGGGCTACGTAGCCCACTTTCTTCCTCATAACAGAAACAATAAGGGCATCTTCCCAGGGTTTGCACAGGCGTGCATGGACCCGGGGGTCGATGGTAATGCGCGGTTTCAACCTGTCACCCCCAATGAAGTCCAACGTCACCAACTTATCTTTGTCCGGCGCAGTGATTAACGAGGCAGGCGGTGGTTCCTTTCCTGCCAAAACCTTATCCCGGAAGGAGGGTTTGGTGCCACCAGAGAACACGAAGCCCGCAGGGGAGGAATCCGGTAGAGGAGGAGCGAAGTCAGCCGAGAGAGACATTTTTTTCCTTCACATGGAAAAATCAGAAAATTAACAATTGAGATTTAAAAAAAGTAAAAAAAGGGCTATTGGTACTACTCGTGAATATTTAAACCCTATTAATTCAACGTAGTTGCATAATAAAATTTTTCCGTTAATAAACTTAATGGAAAAAATGGCAAATACGTCCTTAACTATAAAAACCCTTAACTATAAAAACCCCTTTCTTTCGGCAAATGTGAGTTAAATCCCTCCCAAACACAATACACCTTCCAAGCTCCCCCTATACCATTATACTGTAATTATACTCCCCACCTCATAATATAGCTTTTCTTTTGAAATAAAAAATAGGAAAAGACCAATATACCCTTGTTGAAATAAAAGTGGCAATAGATGGAGCAAGGGTTAAAGTGTCAATGTACATTTAGAGTGACATGATGTCTGCCTTGACTGCCACAACCACTGCTCAACCTCATAATTACACTCCTCAACTCATAATATAGCTTTTCTTTTGAAATAAAAAATAGGAAAAGACCAATATACCCTTGTTGAAATAAAAGTGGCAATAGATGGAGCAAGGGTTAAAGTGTCAATGTACATTTGGAGTGACATGATGTCTGCCTCGACTGCCACAACCACCGCTCAACCTCCCTCCAACTCCAAGTAACCACCCACGACGAAGACATACATGTTATTGAAGGTGTTTATTGTAGACATTCATGTGTTTATTGAAGGTGTTTATTGGGTTAATAACTGTACTGTCGTGTTTTATAGAAAGATAATAGTTGTTATTTGTTCTCAGTCTGTTGTTTTTTGTGTGTAATGATATGAATGCGTATTGTATGCAACAACAAATGGCAATAAAGGGGGACGCCCTTCCACCACTTTTCAAGGGCAGATGGTGTATATAATAGCAACACGCGGCTGCAAGCACTCATAGAGTGCTTTAAGGTAAACCCGATTCTTAACATATAACAATTGATCTTCCTCTGAAGTTGAAAATAACAAAACATCATCCACTAGACATACATTCCCATGTTTTTGGAGTTGATAACTGTGCCGTGTTGTGTTTTTTTTGTATGAAAGTCTCATTTTTTGTTCATATCGTATGAAAATGTTGATGAAATGGGAGAGTTGTGTTCTTGTATGTGTGTGTGTAGTACCGTGTGAAAATGTTCCAATTCTTTTATGTATGTGTGTGTTCCAAAAGGAGACTGTGGGGACTGGAGGTGGAGGAACTGACCGCTCCATGAAGAATGAAGCGAAGGAAAATGTAGCAAAAGAGAGGAAGAAAACATAGGGGAAAAGGGAGCATGCTGCCCGCTCCTACTGCCAACCCTTCTCCTACAAAAGATTGAAGTGATGACTGTGTTGTTTTTGATTGACTGCACTGTTTTATTCCATGATTGAATGCCCGGAACAGAACATTTATATTTTGACTCTGTTGTTTTGCTGAGCTATTTGTCTGTGTTATTCGGGTCAGATGTGGTGTTCCACTCAACACTGGAACAAGAAGTTTGACATCTTTTATAATGTGAAAGATGTAGTGTTTTGGATTGCAAATATAGTGTTTCTGGATATGATTATAGTTTAGGTGGAAGATTGTGTCCAATGAAGCAATGAGTTTCTTTAGAAACTAAAGGGAAGCTTAGTGAAATCCCAAAAACAAAGTACAGGTTGTAGTTCACGATGAACCCAATTCATTTAAGCAAAGTGAAGTGCAGGTTGTAGTTCAAGGTGAAATCCCAATAACAAAGTACATTTAAGCAATGATATTCCTCCGTAGTTGGAAATAGCTTAAATTTGTTGGTTTCATCGATTTCATCCACTAGATGAACATTCCCTTTCCAAAACCCTATTCATTGTAGTTTAAGGTGAATCCGATTCTTTCAGAACAAACCTATGGTGTGGGGGGCAGATCATTTCAGTAAAACACTAACAGTTTCGTAGTTCATAACTGTTGTGTTTTAGAACGACCATGTGGTGTTTTAAGACAGTATGGCGTTGTTATCCTTAATGATTGTATGTTGCTGTTGATTCCAAGTGTGGTAGTTTAGGGTGAACCCGATTCTTAAGATATAACAATTGACATTCCTCCGAAGTTGAAAATAACATAAGACTGTAAGTTTCATCATCCACTAATCCACTAGACATACATTTCCAAATCATATTCGTTGTAGTTCAAGGTGAACCCGATTCATAACATATAACCATTGTCATTCCTCTAAAGTTGGAAATAGCATAAGTTTCTATGTTTCATTAGCCTCTTATCCACTAGACATACCTTCCCATTTCCAACACCCTATTCGTTGTACGTCAAGGTGAACCCATAATTGTAGTGTTTTGTTTTGCATTCTAAATTGTTTATGATCTTCCTTGTAGTTGTGGTTTTTAATTGTATCCTATGAAGTCATGCAAGGGTGATGTTTTCGTCCCCCATTAATTTAGTGTGTTATGTGAAAGGTTGTGTTTCATAACACACTTGTGGTGTTGGGTGCACATCATTTCAATAAATGCCCATCAGTTTCATAGTCGATACATGTTGTGTTTTAGAACGCACATGTGGTTTTGTATGACCGTAGAGTGTTGTTATGTTCAATGTTTGTATGTTGCTGTTGATTCCAAGTGTGGTAGTTCAAAGTGAACCCGATTCTTAAGAGATAACAATTGACCTTTTTCTAAGTTGAAAATAACATAAAACTGTAAGTTTCATCACCCACTTATCCACTCGACATACATTTCCAAATCATATTTGTTGTAGTTCAAGGTGAACCCGATTCATAACATATAACCATCGTCCTTCCTCCAAAGTTGGAAATAGCATAAGTTCGTATGTTTCATTAGCCCCTTATCCACTAGACATACCTTCCCATTTCTAACACCCTATTCGTTGTACGTCAAGGTGAAACCACGATTGTAGTGTTTTGTTTTGAATCATAAATTGTTTATGATCTTCCTTGTAGTTGTGGTTTTTAATTGTATCATATGAAGTCATGCAAGGGTGATGTTTTCGTCCCCCATTAATCTAGTGTGTTATGTGAAAGGTGTTGTTTCATAACACACTTGTGGTGTTGGGTGCACATCATTTCAGTAAATGTCCATCAGTTTCATAGTCGATACATGTGTTTTAGAACGCACATGTGGTGTTGTATGACCGTAAGGTGTTGTTATGTTCAATGTTTGTATGTTGCTGTTGATTCCAAGTGTGGTAGTTCAAAGTGAACCCGATTCTTAAGAGATAACAATTGACCTTTCTTCTAAGTTGAAAATAACATAAGACTGAAAGTTTCATCACCCACTTATCCACTCGACATACATTTCCAAATCATATTCGTTGTAGTTCAAGGTGAACCCGATTCATAACATATAACCATTGTCCTTCCTCCAAAGTTGGAAATAGCATAAGTTCGTATGTTTTCATTAGCCCCTTATCCACTAGACATACATTCCCATTTCCAACACCCTATTCATTGTACGTCAAGGTGAACCCATGATTGTAGTGTTTTGTTTTGCATCCTAAATTGTTTATGATCTTCACAAATTGGAACCCACGACGGCCTGCAATACAGTGGTTTTTGAGCACCCTACGAAACTGATCCGCATTTTTAAACTTTTGTCCTTCACCTTTAAAAGCATGAGCCCACAACACTGTTACATCATCGGTGTCTTCCTCATCAAAGTCGTTATCGCATTCATCAACATCTTCCGTATCCGTCCTGCAATCAATAAATCACCGCTCACAGCCACTACACAAACCAACTGAATACAATATTGATTCACAAACAACATTGCATTTCTGAATGTCTGCACGAATATACGGTGTGCAATAAATATACCAATACAACATTACCATGCTAAAAACAACAGCTTCCTCCACTAAAACACGACACTGTGCGTAAACATGTATAACACAGCGCAAATACCTATTAAATACAAATGCACTTTACTAAATCACTATTCTATATATAAAACAGTAGAAACACTCGTGATCGTTGCATGCAAAAGAAAAATACACGTTTACTTCCAAACACAAATATTTCCCGTAATACATACATGCACCAATGTGCATTTAGAAAATAAAACACTACTATCATAGGTTTGGACACCACAGTTACACCCGTTTAGCACCACACATACCTCATTCTCTTGCTGCCAGCTTCCTTGTTCATCATATTCATCTTGCCAAAGGACAGCCCCCTAGCATTGTTCAACCTTGCCATCCTCATTACATCTGCGTCGTTGATGAGTTCCATCGAGTATCCTCCAAAACCCTGCCCTTACCCTCTTCTATTCCCTCTGAAAACACAAAGAAACCCACCCCTTATTCCCCTGATGATCGATTGTAAATGTGGTAAGAAACCCTAACCTTTTCCATCTCCAATACCGAGCTCCTTTCGGTCGTTCCACGCTGCAAATCCCTCTTCACGCACATGAATTTGGTGCGAATATAACCTGCCCAAAGAAGCAGCAACCCGTTGTGTATGAAGTGGAAGAAAGGGTTTTGTAACCCATTTTGTGTAAGGAGGAGGGAGATGGTGTAATGAGTACATGTCCAATCACCACCTTTTTGCAGCAAAAAGGTAAGGGTAGGAGAGTAAAATCACTACCTATTATGTTTTTCATTTTCTTTTATGTGAGGGGGATTAAAGTGGAATGTATTTCACTTTTAGCTACTAATACATGACAAGAATAGTATGTGGGGATTTAACTAAAATTATTTAAATGAAGGGGGATTTAACTATAAAAACCCCTTTTTCTTTTCCAAAAATCCAAATCAGTCTTTTTCTATTTTATTACCAAAATAGTCCGCTACAAATGCTAATTATGTCCAAATCAATCCCTTGTTCACTAATTATGCTCTAATTGCTGACGTGTCAATGGTTTTGATTTAAACCTGACACGTGGGCTTAATATAGTTCTTTTTCTTTTATCTTTTGCCAAATCAGTCATAAACTTTTGTTTTGTTCCATTTAGTCCTCTACCCAAATCAGTCATTTTTATATTAATTGGTCTTCAACCTTTCAAATTATTTCATTTCGGGCTCAGAACCTTAAATTTTTTATTACTATTAATCCATTTATTAAATAAATGCCAACATATTTTCGTAAATAAAATTAAACACCAAACCTCATCCATTGAGTTTGATTGTCTTGTTACCGGGTTTGGTGTATGAGGTTTGTTAGAGAAAGTCCGTAAAATTTCGATATTTGGAAGACTCGATAACAAGGTAGTCAAACGCAATGTATGAGGTTTGGTGTTTAATTTTATATACGGAAGTATGTTGGACATTTATTTGATGAATGGATTAATAATATTAAAAATATTTAAGGTTCTGGGTCTGAAATGAAATAATTTGAAAGATTGGAGACCAATTAATATAAAAATGATTGATTTGGATAGATGATAAATGGAACAAAACAAAAGTTTATGATTGAATTGGCAAAAGATAAAAGCAAATGGACTAATATTATGCTCATGTGTCAGGTTTAAATTTAAACCATTGCCACGTCAGCAATTAGAGTATAATTAGTTAACAAGGGACTGATTTGGGCATAAGTAGTATTTGTAGCGGACTATTTTGGTAATAAAATAGAAAAAGAATTGATTTGGATTTTTGGAAAAGAAAAATGACTTATTTGTCCCTGGTTATCAAGTGGATATCTTATCTTGCCCATGCCACACAATTATTATTATTATTATTATTATTATTATTATTATTATTATTATTATTATTATTATTATTATTATTATTATTATTATTATTATTATTATTATTATCTATATCTATATATATATATATATAAAAGTAATATAGTATAATTTCCCCCACTTCCCCACCCCCCTTTTTCAACATCTCATTCGACTATTTTTTCCAATTTCTACAATCATATATACTTACTAAATCTAATATATATATATATAATCTAATTCAACTAACTCAATTATATATATTCCCATAATATATATAATCTAATATTTAATTTCAACAAACCCAATCATATCATATATACTCCCTATATTTATAATCTATAATATACTCCCTAAATCTATAATCTATAATACTATTAAAATTTTAAATTAATTCCATTAAATACACCTATTTGAATTAACTATATATACATCCGATTATTCTATTCGTTTCATTCATCTCTATTCCAAATCTCATATTTTCCAATTTTTTTTATTGCTTTAGATAATTTTTAGTCATTTTTCTCTAATCTAATGTTTATTCATCTTTTGGTTTTTGTAGCGTGTATGTGATTGACTCATGTGAATCGGTATGTACATGATTGTAGCATGTCTTATGAATACTTTTTTTCTATTTGTATTTTAGATTTTTTTCCCTATATTTTTTTATATCATCTTATTATACTTTATGTTTTATAGATGGTTTTAATCATTTAACAAGTTTCTTTCACCAATTTTTAAGGAAAGATATATCTTCCATACAGCACATATGCGTTTATCAAAGATTCTCTTCATATAAGAAGTCATGGGACAGTTCAGGGAAGAAGAAAAATTTGAATATTGTCTCTTTTATTTATATTGATTTTTTTTCCCTTTATAATTGCAGGATATCCATTGATAATATTGAATGGTAGAGTGGATTAAAGTCATGTACATCAATTTTCTTCCCAAAAAGAGAACTTGGCAAGGATGTGATCGAATGCTTTTATAATCTACATTCGGAGGACAAGAAAAATGTGAACTGGGATGAAGATTGCTTTGAGATTCTCTTAACATGACAGTGGATTTTCTATACATTGTTATTCAAATTCAGAATTTTTTTGATACAATTTATGATGTATTTTTCTGTGATTCTATACGTTATGTGGCTTGATTAGAGGAAAAAATTAGGTTCGAAAATATTATGCCTAACCTTAAAAAAAATTTCTAATGTAATGTTTGGTTGTGATGAGTTAAAAAATTATACTTTCTTTATGTATCTTCATTTTTTTTAATGTATTCTGTATATTATTTATGTCAATTATATATATTTGTATGATTTATTTTTATGCTTTAGCCTTTCTATATATTTTACTGTCAATACATATAGAGAATACTTAATTATTTCACAATCACTAATTGATTCAAAATGATTTATACCATTTAACTAATAGATTTTGTGTACAAAATGATTATACTTTATTTATATTATAATTAATAATTTTAATTAATTATCTTTCATTCAACATTATATGTATTTCGTGAGTATTTTTTTCTGTGACAAAGTATAATTATTACTAATCAAGTCGAACTTAATAATCTATTTATATAATATTTTTGACGATTTATTATAGTATGGAACTAGGATATATGATATATAGATCTATGAGTTTTATTTATTTATACAAGATTTAGATTTTTCTTATACCTTGATTTCAAAATATTTAATTGGCTTTTTTTAATTAGGCAAATGGTGTTTTCGAAAATTTAATATTAGAAAATTTTGTTTTATTTATTTATAGAGGATAAAGATTAATTGATTTTATTTATTTATAAAATGTTAATATCACTCCCTCCCATAAACTTTTATGTGCACTTTTGATTAGTATAGTATTAATTATTACGTATAAATCGAATGTATTACTCTATTATTATATTATTAAATTAGACTACAGAAGATATAGATATATTTGTTTTATTTATTTATAGAACATATAGATTTTTTCGTATTCCTTCATTTCAAAAGATTTATTTCGCTTTTCTTAAATTAGTAGGGGTGAAAGCGGTAGGGTAAATATCCGACCGATCTGATGTCGTATCCGGTTATACGAATCTGAATCTGCATCCCACTACCCGACCAAATATTTCAATATTCGTATCTGAATCCGAATCCGTATTTTAATATTCGCATTCGTATTCGTAATCGAAAATATCCGACCGTATCTGAAAATTGATAGGATATTATCCGGATTTTAAATATGGATATCCAAATATATTAATATATTATTATTTATTAACTAAAAATTATCAATAATTAAAAAAAACCAAATTATCAGGTAATTTTAATTAAAGTTATCAAATTTTAAAAAAAAAAAAAATTATAAAAAATTATCCAATAATTTGTATCCGATTGAATCTGTATCCGTTATATATTCGTCCTGTATCAGTACCATATCCGTAACCCGAAATATTCGAAACCGTTTTCGTATCCGGCCCATCCGTATTCGATCCGAATTTGAAATAATTATATGGATAATATCAGTATCCGGCACTATCCGACCGTATCCGTACCGATTTCATCCCTATAAATTAGGCATTCAAAATAATGTTTTTGAAGATTTTGGGGGTGTATTCAATTTAGACCTTTATGGATTTAAAAAAGTTGATGGATTTGGAAAATACGTAAACTCCACGTAAAATTGATTGATTTTGTGTAGACTCTACATTTTCTCATTTATACATTTATTCTTCTCCATTTTTTAAAATCTATATTTTGTCGACATTGAGATGCCAAACGACTCCGTCGATAAGAGCTCTTGTGAGTCATCAGCGAACATGGCCACAGGGAGTGGATACCCCTTACTATCCGTATTTAGAAATCTTGGATTGTTTGGATAGATTTTTTTTAATTATATTTTTTAAAAGAATCCATTAAAATCTACAAAGATTTAAAATCTATGGACTGTTGAATACCTCAAATTTTTTAAGATTTTTTAAAATCTGTATTGAATACACCTAGATTTTTAAAGATTTTTGTAAATCTGAATTGAATACCTCAAAATTTTAAAAGACTCTTTAAAATCTAAATTGAATACACCCCAACTTTAAAAGTCTTTAAAAATCCTATAGAGTCCAGATTGAATATACCCCCTTAGTATTATAAATTTAGTTTTATTCATTTATAGAAGATAAAGATTTGTTAATTTTATTTAAGTAATGTAAAACTAAATTAATTATTGTCTAAATTAATTAAAGAACAAAATTAGAAAAATATATTGACCTGTATATCATAAATTTTATGTTGAATTTTTAAGGTGAAATACATTCATCCTATATAATGTAAAGTGTGCTCTAACAATTTGTTTATCTCATGTAAATTATGGTGAATAATTATCATACAGTCTTTTATTTTATGAACATTTTGGTAGGGATATTTCAATATAGTTAGCGTGCGGACAATATTCTGTCTGCATGTGCAGGCGTAATGAGAAGTATAACTTTTGTGATATTTGAGAGCATTATTGTTTTCCATTACTTAATCATGACATAATTATGCAATCCATAACCCATTATCTAAACATCACATAAATCGTCGCGCGCATCACATAAAAGCTCCTACAACCATTCTGCAGGGACAGTCAACAACACCATATTCACTTCCGGGAAATTTTACTTTACATTCTTATGGCACGGTCTCTTTTTTATCATTGTTTTTCTCACCTTTTTTTCTTAATAATATGTGGTCGGAAATGGACATGACCAAATTAAGTTTAGAAAATAAAATATTTGAATGTTTAAATTATTACCCTATTTTTCTAAAATAATATAAATTTTACTTCCCGCGCATTGCGCGGACGGGTCTGCTAGTTATTATTATTAACACTATACTTTAATCTCACATTGGGCCTTCTCAACGCATAGGATCCAGGATTTTGTTAATGGGGTCTTAGACCATCTTTATCCATGACCTTTCCACTCCAAATCCAACCATACACATCATTATTGAAATTTTTTTAAAAAATAAAAAATATGTCATGGTCCATCCTTCAAGGTCGACCAAAAAAAATATGAGACCACTTGGTCTCATCTCCTTTCATCTCCTTTGGCCAATGGGATGGGGACATTTGTCTCCTTCCCATAGGTCAATTAAAATTTTAAACCAATTCCATTAAAATTATTGTATTTTTATAATTTAAAATAAAAATAAATAAAAAATATACCATATTTTTAATTTTTTATTCTCTACAAATAGAGACCACTCTTGCTATATTTTTTTTAAATACATAATATATCAATTTTGATATATTTAACCCATTTTAAAATTATAAACTAATTAAAAATAAATAAAAAAATATATTAATATTTTAGATTTTTTATTCTTTATAAATAAGATAAATGTTTTATATTTTTGACATATTAATTTTTTATATTTCAATATAATTTAAAATTGTATAATTTAAATAATTATATATATATAATATTGTGGTTGGATATATGATTGGGTGGTTATTGATAAAGTATGTAAAATTTGGATGGTTGGATTATGATGAATATTGATGAGTTAGAGAGAGAGAAATTAATAAAATAATAATATGGTTGGGTGGTTGAGGTGGTTATGGATAGAGGTAGCCTTAGTCGCAGGGCTGGTCGATTCGTGTTCGTTCCTGTATGGTGTTTTCAATTTTTTGCATTTTTTAAAATTTTTTTATTTGGTGTTTTTTTTTAACATTTTTTTCATATTCCCTATTTTTCTTTTGACATTCCTTTCATTGCAATAACGCAATGCAACATCAGCTTTTCTCTAGAAAGATTTTTTTAAAAAAAAAAAATTTGATTGAAACTTCTTTTAATTAGCTATAATATGTCTTGATCGTAAAAATGAAATTGCCAAATTTGAGAAGTATATAGTGATATTATTTGTTAACTTATATTAAGATTTTCCTGTATGAAAAAAACAATTATATTAAGACGATTTTGATAATGAGGTCTCGTTAGTCGTTATAAGCAAGGACGTATTTATTGTTAAAGCATATGAACACGTGCATTTTTCTTCGTCTTTAGAGTATTGAAGATCTTGCAAAAAGAATCGTTAAAAAAATGACATATGGAGCCCAAGTGAAAAACACGATTCCTTCACAATATACATACACTCAATTCATATAGAAGTACATTTAAGTATTAACTAAAGAGTGTACTATGTATGTACTACCAAAAAAAAAAGTTTTAGCAACCGAATTTGTTAGCTACTAAATTTCGATAGCTACCAAACATTTAGTTATCGAATCCGATAGCTAAATTCTTTTTTCTTTTTTTTGGTAGTAGTATATTATGTATGAACGCACTCAAGAAAATCGCTCGTATAATTCCTGGTCGCCTCCTGATTAGTCGTTCTTTTCCTCGCCCCAGAAGCGACAGACTTGTTTACTGAGGAACTAGGAAAGGAATTTGGTGACAAATTTAGTGAGGACTTCGACGAGGAGGAAGGCGAAAAATTTGCTTTCCTCAACCTAGCCGTCGCCTCTGCGCGAGGAATAACAATTTTCTTGTCTTGTGTTCGTCGCCCAGAGGCGCGATTCTTGTAGTATAAAGTACTACCATAATCTTTTATTTTATAGTAGTATTATTGGAAGCCCATCAATTGCTATAGCAAACTATGATTTAATAAATGCGCAGGTATTATAGTCCCGCACGGGCATAATTCTGAAAGAATTTAAGGTTGTACATAAAATATTTAATGGGTATGATTAATTATATACTTATAATACAAGTGAAAAAATAAATAAATAAATCCCAAAATTGTAATGCCTACAATGTATAATTCTTGTTATGGTTAAGGAAGATTAAAATGAAACTGAGGTTGGGCTTATTGGAGAAATCTAATGATAATTATAGTATATACTGTATATGCAGCATACATAAGCAGATGAAGGAGAAGAGCGTTGGATGAGAACAACCGATTAAAAGTCTGTTTGTTTTGTCTTAATTTTTTTCCTTTTGACTTTTGCTTCTTCCAAAAGTCTTTTGATTTTTTTTAGTTGTTTGTTTTGACTTTTTTTTTAAATAAAAGGAGAAGCAAAAGTTAAAATTCTACTTTTTTTCAAAGTAGGTAGGGGTTACTTTTTTTTAAAGGAGAAGTCATTTAGTAATAAAAATAAAAAAAAATAACCCTATTTAAAAAGGAAATAAAATTAATTATAAATGTCCTTATAATATTTATGTTCATTTTAGTAATTTTAATATATCAAAAGTACTTCTATGTACAATTCATCCAAATATATTTCCGTTGAAAAACAACTTTAATAATATCCATCCAAACAATTATTTGAGTTGTTTTTGCTTTTGATTATCCTTCTCCCTCCTTCTCCTTCTTCTACTGACTTCTCCTTTTTTCACAAGCCAAAACAAACAGGCCCTAAGTTTATATCCAGATTCTGGACCTCCAGAAGTGATATGGTATTTAGATTAAAATGCTATGTAAACATATATCATTAAAATGGCAACAAATCTCATTAAACAGCATGTATCATTTCTGTCATCATTCTGTAGCATAATTAATTAATTATTATATTGGCTTTCTATTACAGCAATGATTATTAAAATGACAACAAATCTCATTAAACAGCATGTATCATTTCTGTCCTCATTCTTTAGCATATATATATATCCAGAATTAGTCTATTCTGGACAGAAACCGAGTCGGAGAACAACATACCAAAACAGGAAACAAATAATTGAACAATAATGAAGTGTGAATATGTCTCACTTTCCAATGACCAAAACACGTGAAATTATTATTAAATGACTTTATGTGAAAGAGAGAATGAATGAATTTCCTTACAACTTTATTGATGGAATTCTGGATTCTAGTAAATTGCAATCCCATCATATACCTTCGTAGGGAATCCGCATGCACCTTCGTGGCCCCAGGGGCAGATCTATGTTTAAACAAGAGTGGCACGGGACACCATTTAAATTAATTAAACTGTTATTTTAAAGTATAATTTTTTTTTATTATTTAACTAGATTAGGTTTAGTGACACTATTTAATTTTTATGGTGACACCACAATTATTCATTCCAACCAAGTTTTCTCAATATTTAGTGTTAAAATTACTATCCTTAATTTTAATATAATTTTCATTATTTTTTGGTACATCACTTAAATTTTTTCCATTTTCATATCATTTCACTCATTGTTAATTGATTTAACACCCTTTTGTCCATCCAAAATCCTACATACTATAATCTATATCAAAGGATTCATAATTTCATAAGTACAATCTAATATCCAAAATCCTACTTACTATTTCACTCATTATTAATTGATTTAACACACCCATTGTTCATATAATATTTTCAAGTACAATATACATCGTACTAATTTATACTCCCTCCGTTTTTTTTTTTTTTTTAACCTTACCATTTGCATAGTTGATACTATTCATCAAGTAGCTTTGAGTCAACTGTTTAGCATAGTTCTATAAGATAAAACATAGTTAAGTGAGATATTTTTAGATTCGTCTAATCGCGTAGTTTTAAAATATAAAATTTTTATAATTTTTACTTATATATAATTTGAGTTATTAATGATTAAAAATGTGTATTGGATTGCGTGCAGGATAGAAATGGAGAAGTTATTAAAAAAAACGGAGGGAGTATGTGATTAACATCATATTATCTTCTATCAACCTCTCCAACCGATGTGGGACATCACACGTGGAGCTGATGTGTAAACTATCCACCAATCCTAGACAAAACATATGGTAGTAGGTGTTAACCACATCATTTCACGACCTTATTAGCTGGGGTTTATATGAACGGTTTTCTTTTTTCTTTTTTTTCTTTGTGGTGATTATATATAATTTTTTTAAAAAAAATATAAATATCGAAGTATATATATATACATATTGCTGCATAATTATAAGTAATAAACAAATAATTGGATCAATAATACATGAATGAAACAAAAACCTAGCCATGTAGATGTGGGCAACTAAGGAGAATGATATGTAGGGTGGGGGTGCAGTGGGCCTTCTTCAAGCAGGGAATATTGATGGATGTGTCTGCTATATACTCTCAATTTGCAATATTGCATGGTATTTGGAAAGCTCCAATTGATCTCAAAGTAATTGTAATTCGACCCCATGAATTGATCCGCAATTCCAAAGTTTTCTTCTCTTTTTAGTGAGCACATTTGGACATGGTCCTTAACTAGGCATATGCCCACGCTGAAGCCATCATAAACAATGAGCTAAAAGTGAGACTTTAGAGGGCTTATCTTAATAATAAGTCTTGTTAGTATGTTAACTTTATTACATATCAGTTTACAGATTATAGATTTATGTGTGCATGTCCTGATGTCCTTGCAATATCTTGGAGGAGAGTAGCCAACATGTTTGTGATGTGAAAATTGTGTTTTGTGTGAGACATGTTTTGCCTGATGGAATAATATGTGATGTGAGAGATATGTAATGCGAGAGTGACTTTTTGTGGTATCGCACATGCATACTATTAAATAGGTTATACCGTAACCGGATCTTTTGCTATACAAAACATGTACACTTGTCTTCTTGCATTAAGATTTTGCATTACCTTGTAAAATTGCTCGTAATAAGGTTGAGCATGAATGTCAAACCCAAAGCAAATAGGCATGTGCAAAATCGAAATTCACAAGCATGAATAAATACTCTCACAGAATTTGTAGTTTTCTTATGAAAAGTCTAGAGAGAGGATGCCCTGACCTTACTTTTACATTTCCCCCTTTGAAGTTTCACTTTTTCGACAACCTAAATAACAAAAATGCCCTTGAAGTCTATTTTTCGAAATTTAGAAAATTCAAGTTTAATACTATATATTACCAGGTAGTATGTAAAGAAAATTGAGTGGCTATGGGTCGCTCAACAAAATAATTGAGGTCAAGAAGAGCAGTTGGCACAGTACACTTGGTGAATAAAGAAGCAAAAATTTGAAACCAATGTCACATGAGAGGAGAATCAAGCACCAAAATATATGAAAGGTTACATGATCACTAACTCAAATAATACCCCATTGCATTTGCATAGAAGAGGGAGAGCTGAGGGAGAAGGGCATTATATCCTTAATCCACTATGAGACACTATTTCTCTGAAAGCACTAATTAGGAACCTCAAAAACTTGCACTTCCTGCTTAAGCCCATAAAATACACAAGGAAAATTCATCTACGGCATTCCTGAATTGGTACACCTACATGAAAATTTAAACTAGCTTATAGTATCTTTGCGACACCTCTACCCTCTTATGTATTCGAAGCCGGACCAGACTCATTCTCGCCTCTAATACCACATCACTATGAACCAAAAACATTGAAATCCAGGGGGTGAGAATCTGTAATCTGACACCTTTAAAAAAAACACTATCAATTCCTAAAGAGATCGGTGCGGGGATGAAAATTTTTAAAGAAAAAGGGAAGTCAAAAAATCTTATTCTCTGAATTGGACTATATATGTGTTACAAATCCTTTCTTGAAGGATTGTCGAGCTACCTGCTAACCCACGGAGAGGCGCGTGGTGGAATTGACCAATTGAAACAAATATAACAGTCACCATCAGCCACTCAATGATGTCACACTGTCCCGGACGAATCGAACAGCACTGTGCTGTTTCAACTTGGCTAAAGCATCCTCTGTCTTTCCACACTTTAGATCCAAATAGATTGAAGTGAGAATGGCTTGGGAACTTCGTGGAATACTGCATAACGCCTTTGTGACAAACTGTTTTGCCTGCTCAATGTCCCCCAGCAATGCTAAGTTGGCAGCATAATTAGCACAAAGAACACCACGTGCCTCTTCAGGACTGGAATACGCAATTGTTTGAGATTTATCGGATGATAAGCCAACACCAGGAGCAATTGTCCCTGCATTGGAATCTTCATTGTCAATTGCTTTTTCTACTGTCCACTTCTCACAATCCTCTTGGCTAAAGGGAACCTGGACATCATTCCCATTGGAAATGTATTTCATCAAATGTGTTGCAGCTTCTGTGGGTCGATTTAGCAGACATAAGGCCTCAGCAATATATGTGGTTCCCAGAAAGATGTACATCCTTGAACACTCAGGAAGCATCAATAGAGATTTTGCAGTTGAAAGGGCTTTCAAGGGATCTCCCAACGACAACTCTACGTAAGCCAAATCTGCAAGTATGGCTTGCTTAATCATCTTGTTTTCCTTCATTCGAATATCATCATACTCGGTAATAGAATTCTGCAAGGATGCATTCTGAGTGTTTCCACCCTTATGTTCTTTCACTTCACCGTTTGAATTGGGTTGACTCAATCCCGATGCTACATTAGGTTCTTCATGATCACCAACAGCAACTGTCTTGTTATCTGCACTCCGGGATAATAACGTTACACTTGGATCACTTTCATCAGTAATAAACGGAAAGCCATATCTGGAATCTTTTGGCTCAGAAGAGTCCAACAAATGCAAAGCATTGACAAGACACTGTCTTGCAAGAGGCAACGACAATTCATGCTTTTTAGAATCATCTCCGGAAAAACGATCAAGTTCAATGAATTTTATCCGCCCATTTGCCAAACTTTCATGCCTCAGAGCAAGCTCCCTCCATTTTCCCTTTCCAATAACAGTGGCACCAATATCATGTCTGCCAGCAGCAGGGGAATTACACAAAATTAGTCCCTTTTCTAGGGCCATGAAACAGCACTCAGCTATTCGCAGCCACAGAAGAGGTCTATTGAAAAAAATTAGGCTAGCTTTTCGAAAACAACGAGCAGCATGGAAAGGTCTGCCACAGGCCAAGGAGTGCATGCCACAATTATATGATATCAGAAGGGATTTATCCTGTGACAAAGTCAAGAGATTTGAAGATCTTTCCTTGCGCACAGCAGAGCACTTCTTCATGGCTTTGGAGAAGAATACACCACATGTATGATACTTGCCTAGTTGGTAATAGATGCACCCAAGATTATTGTAGTACATGCTAGAGATTCCATTTTCAGTAAGGTTGCTAGATGCCATCAAAAGCTTGATTGCTTTGCGATAGTTCCTTCGAGCATATTCAAGCTGCGACTTCAAAAACAGAGCCATGGGATAATCCTTTCCACGAGCTAAATTCATTGCCATCTTCACCTCACGCTTGGCAGCTTTGAGATTCCTTGTGAGAAGAAAAAATCGAACTTTGTAAAGATGCATCTTACGCCTCAAATCATCCTCCCCTTGGTTCCTAGGAGGATCAGAAGAAGATAAAATACCAGGTCTTTGAAGGTTCTGTCCACTGATATCAAGGGAAGATAGTAACTGCAATGACTCATCTTCAAGCGCTTCCTCTGATAAGGTTCTTGTTAAAGAATTTTCCAAAGCATTCCCAGTGATGACATCAGATTGAGAGGGATCATGAACAGTTGAATTGCTTGGAAGTGGAGCAGATTTTGGCACTAACAAAGATTGTTGAGCTAATGTTCCATTATCAACTTGATTGACCAGGCTATTGACACGGAAAACCTTCTCCATGTAGGTTATCACATCCTGAATAATAAATTTCAGTTGATTCACAAACAAATCAAGGAAAAGATTATAGTAAAAGAATATGAGCAACTACATCTAAGTGACTTAGGGCCTGTTTCTTTTCCTCTTAATATGGTCCAGAGGCAATTTTATGCCTGAACTGAACCATTCAGTTCAAAGCCTAGCAAACAAAAAGCAGACATATAGAGAGAGAAACCATATGGTAAATCCAGTGAAAAAAAACAAAAAAGAAAAGAAAGCAGCAAAGAAACAGTAGAAACATCCATTTTCAATAAAAATGATCCCGCATATTTAGGCTTTAAATAATAATTACACAAACTAGACATTTCTGAAGCTAACATAAAGAATTTTCTATTACTCACTAGCTTCTGATCCTGAGAATAGCTTCCCAAACCAACAAGAACTTACCGCAGATTTTGATGCACGATGAGAAAGTAATGAAACATCCAGCAACAGTAAGCATATACGGAGGGCTGTCCCCTGCAAGATAGCTTGCAAAAGTTAAAGAATTGCCATCACACGTAATGCTAAGGTCTTTATAATATGTTCGTAATTGATACCTCATCAATAGGTTCAATAATCTGATACAACGTATCCAAATACCAGAATGATTTTGAATATTCATCAAGATGAAACCAGATAACAGCCTGCATTCAAAATTTCAAATTTGAGTTAACATTGGATACAGAAAGACTATAAACAATTGGCATGGCCAGTGGGACTAGTAGAAGTAATACATACTATGTTGAACATTACTACTGATGTATCAAACTTCTCACTGTAAACAAGTGATGATCTAGAAAGATGGTCTGCTGCAATATTAGTTCCCTTCATTGAAGACGTAGATTTTGCATCATCCTCGCAATTAACCTCTAAGCATTCTCCAGATGTTTGAGCAAGCTCCTCAATTTGATTCTAAGTTGAAAGGAGAAAACCATTATATTCGAAGAACAAACAATGAAGTTTCATCCCAAAAAAAAAGGGAAATTGAAAATTCAAGTACATCCATTCATGTTAGGCTTATAAATCAAGTTCAATCACCAGGTTTAAGCTCATAATCAAGATAGAACTTCAATGCGTAGGGTTTATTTTTTACAGTATAGTAACATCAAGATTAAATTTAAAAACAATGCAAAGGTGTGAGAAAAAATGCATGCTAGTCCCTCACCACCCTAACTATTACGGTAATCAAACTATCACATTATCTAACCATTTTAAAGAAACTATTTATGAACTAACATTCTAACAAGAAAGAAGAAAACTCAAACCTCCTTCCTCACCCCTGCTCACCCACCCAAAAAACCCACAAAGATAGCATCTAATTGGTAGCAGTGTGTTTGGCACCAATTTTGCATGAAGATGAGAAAATGGCACAATGCATCACACACGGACAAGGAAATTGCAGGGAAAAATAAATAAATAAATAAAAAACAACAACAATAATAATAATACTCCCTCCATTTTCACTGTCATTTTATATGATAGAATTAGTTTTGACATAGATGTCATTTGCCACCTTTCAATGCAAATCTTATGAAAGAAAACCTAGAGTTTATGATGTTACCTTAATTAATGCATTCTTTGCTTATTCAATTTTTATCTATATTAAATATGGGTGCTTTATTATATACTGAAACCTTCCTAATAAATGTGGTAGCGTGTAAAACGATAAGTATTTTGAAAAAAGATATAGTATAATTTTTATGCAGCAGAAAAAATAATGCTAATCTTTGGATGTATTTTATGAGTTGATGTCAGTTGTTTTTGAAGAATATGTAGAGTATGAGGTAGAGAAGATTATATGAATAGTCAAAAAGAAAATATTTTGGGTGAATAAGTAAATACAAACTTTAGTTGAGGGATTTTAGATTTTTGTGTAATTAATGTTATGTAATGCTTCAATGGTGTGATTGTGTAAAAGAAAGGATATGGCATAAGCAGAACTTTGTGAATATTTAAAATTTTGAATTTCAATTTAAATAAGGTTAATTATAGAATTATTATTGAAACTTATTTTTAAAAATTCATATAAATGAAAAAATACAATGTTGAAAGCTTATAATTATTTGTGCCGATTATGTAAACGAAAACATCATAACATTCATCCAAACACCCCGAATAATTTTATCTCGTACTCCCTCCAATTCTTTTAAGAAACAACAAATGAAACATCGGAACCAATAGACCTACCTCTTGTTAGTTGAAGCCATTAATCATACCCAAAATTATTCACATTAATTAAGCAGCGCACAAAAAATTTTTACTATAGTAAAGCCAAAAATGTAAAGTGTATACCATCCATGTACTACTACTAAATACACTTTGACTTCATATACTTATAGGAAACAAACAAACAAAAATGCCAGTTCGTTATATCTCAATACGGGCTAAGATATAATCCACCAAATACGGTTTTTGGTCAACAGGTAACAACTTTGTCTGGACCCAAAAACGCAGGTTTTGTTCACGCTAATCTTGCGAAAGTTTCTTCAACATTCAGTTTATTTTAAAGCCTCTAATTTTTTGTCTATGTGGCAAAACGAAAATAATTTCACTTGTAGCTAATGCACAAAATGGAACGCACCATGGCACAATGTGCACATAGAAAACACGCATAACGCAAACATTCAGAAATATTGAGTGGTTTTGAGAGAAGAAATTTATGGGGATTTCTTGGTGAGCATGGATTGGCAAAATAGCTGTGATATTTGGCTGAGGAAAACTAAGTTCATTCATTTTACTTTAATGACTGGATACAACACTTTTTGCAAATCTATACCAAAGTTGTAAATGGTGAATTGCGCAGAGCAAAGTGGTGCAATGTCATGGCTCGAAGCACAGCATACCCCATAGCAAAGAAAAAAATTGATCATATATATTTATTCCACATTCCCACTATCTATCTATCTATCCATCCATTCAATCCATCCATTCATCTACCTAAAACACAGTCAAAAATGTTAATAAAAGCTGAAAATAAGCACCCAAAACATATAAAATGTTCCAAAACAAAGCAAGGAATATGGATTGAGATTTTTGGTAGGGGGTTGACAATCCCCAAATAGATGCAGCTTTTTCCCATAATTCCATCATAAGCAGAAGCGCACACATATTCCACTAATATTTGGTTTTTGCTTTGCTCTTCATCTTTGTCATTACATAACTTATTCCATAACATATGCATTATATTTTGTTCATTTAATATTAAAAGGGATGCAACAACCTCGATCACATTTATAAAGGTCCCAAACGAATGCTCCAATCAAAACTTCCATATTAGATTCGATATTGAATGTGAAAAGTTCTACTCCCTCCGATGGGATTTATTAGTCAGCTATTGCCATTTTAAATATCCAAAAATACAAGTCATGTTTCTTATTTTAGTAAGTTAACTCTGTTAAATCCGCATATACCCCTATTTATTATTAGGGAAGTATTTATGAAATTGGTGGTAAGAACTTCAAAAATACTATCAATAAATAAGGGCATACTTGTAATTTTTAAATTATTTTGTTAATATGCATGAAAAGTGCAACGTGACTTATCAATCTAGATAAAGTGAGTACAAAATTATATTATAATCATATACCTAGATCAAGTAAGATCAATTTCTTTAAGATTTAATTTCTTCTGCTGTCATCAGATTTTAATTTTATCCTCTATGTTTGCATGTATTAATAGTGTAATTATGAAATGAGAACACATAGGCTACAATCAGTACAGCCAGTGATACATTAAGATGCATCTGTGTGTGGCTGGAGAGAGGACTGGGTAATAACTACAAACCTTGATGTTTTCAAGTGATTCCAAGAGCTTCTTAGGATCTGAGCATCCGTCTTGAAAGTTCTCAGTAATGATCATATTATGACGAACCTGAAATGCACAAGAGGATATCGAAAAATGATAAAGCAGCAACATGATTCAAAATTGCATAACTATTGGGTGTAGACTGTACACACATGCAAAATTTTAAAGTTGCATAAAGACTGAACTAAATCAACTTGGACTGCTGTTTATAAGTAACATCACATAACTGATGGCTAAGGTATTCGGCAGCATCAACTTAATTCCTAGGTAAATTTGAACATTATACAAGCTTTCAAGGGTTTTTTAAGTATTTTTTCCCATCAAGTTGGAGGTGCACAAATTAGACATACTCTCTTAGTCATATACGTGCAGAGGTTAAAATCTTGTTCAAAGGTTTTGATCTAGAGTATTTTCAAAATAAGCTACTTAAACAAGACTACTAGTCATTGGGTAAAAATCTAGTGTCCAATGTCCATGTGCTAATGTAGATGGATATGGAGTTATAGATGCAAGAGAGCACCCAGTAAAAGGCAAACTCTAAAGAAGAAAATCTTTAGAATAACCTGGAGAGAAGAAAAGTAAAAAAGAAAAAGACGCCCCAAGGAATAGATTAAGGTATCATTGAATTTGTGGAAAACACCACTATGAAAATATTGAGAAAGCAAATCCCAAAAACAGTCCATGTCCAAGCAGCAATTTATTGCAAAATGAATTTAATGTAAACTCAAACTAAACCGAGTATCAAAAATTGAATTCAACTATAAAATAATTACAAGAGGTCTGCATCAACAAAAGTCATTCTACTACTTTACAAATTTCCATCACTTGAACCAACAAGAATTAGGAAAGATATACAAAAGCCAATGTTCAATCAAGGTTAATAGAAGCATGAAATGATCAAACATAATGTGATATTATCCCTCTTTTCTCCACTCTTCAGGGACACGGCGATGTTTAAAAATAGAAGCATACGCCATTAGTCAACCCTACAGGTAACATAGAAAAGAAACAGAAAAATGTTTTTCATATAAGATTAATCAAAAAGAAACTGGTCGGTTATCTCCTTTTATTCTTGAAAAAAAAAAAAAACTATTCCCGCATTTTTTCAAACTAGCATGCACTGCACAAAGTAGTTGGAGAAAGTGAATAGAAAAATTCATGCAAAACTGCATCATTAAGGACCTAGAGATGTCAACATCAAACAATACATAACATAGCACACATTTAAAGCATAACTAGAAAACAACCAGCTCCATATTCATATGCAATAAACAAGTGATCAATAGATATATATACATACATATCATACAGGATGAATGAGAGCAAACCAACACTAATAAATAGAACAGCCGATTCAAGTAGTCATCACATTAATCCAATATAAGTATAAATTGGAACAGCAGAAAAACCAAATAGTATGCCCTCAGCTCGTGTATCATCCAAACAAAATCAACTTCGACACAGAGGGGAAAAAAACATAAAAAAAATTAAATAAATAAATAAATAAAGCAAGAATATAGAATTCAAACAACCCAGCAAGCCATCATCCAGACATCCACCATTAACTTAAACTTCCAAAGTTTAGGAGGAGGAATGGTAATACATTTAAAATAATAACCTTGGGATCGTCTTTCTTCTGCGACAACTGAATCAAAACTCTCCTACACTCCTGAAGCTTCCCAGCCTGAAAGAGCAAAGCCGCCTCCTTGGCCAACCCCGCGGCAAGCGAAAGCGCAGTGTCGTCCTCAACCGCTGCCGCTGCCGCAGATGTCGACCCATCTCTCGTGTTAAATGGCAATGACGAAGACGTTGCATCCATTGGCGCACAGATCCAAATAAGAGGAAACACAAAAAGGACTTGTATCTCAGCAATAAAACAAAAACCCTCAAGTCACAGTTCAAATTAAACTTCAAATTCTCATCCGAAACCTGAAAATTGCATTCAATTGAAGTCCCAAATGAGCGTTTGTGACCAATATAATCTTAAACCCTAGCGACACAATGAAAGAGGCCAATACGTACACATATATAGTCACATCTGCAGATGAGGGAGCCCACGCTTCCACTGCGATGCGTCGATTTAGAGAGGAGAGAGATAGAGAGTTGCAACCGAGAGAAAATCTAGAGAGAGTTGGGGCTTTATCAGCGCTTTACTTTTGTGAAATGGAATCAGGAGTTATTCGGTGTTTAGTGGTGTAGGGTTGGTGTACGAGATGGGATGAATTACATCCGTCGATCAAAGACGTTGCTTGTACGTTGGCATATTGGAAATGACCGTTTGTACGTTCTGGCCCTCATTTGGATTTTGGACCTCCACGACCATCTTGCACAAATAGTTTTTGTAAAGATATCGATCATATTCTCACAGTCACATAACATTTCTTTCATCACACAAAATATATAATTTCATTTATACGACTCATAGATAGGTGTGTATTGGTCGAGTATATTGGATTCACGTAAAATCGGATTGGGCGACCCGCCGACCTCCTAGTTGTGTCTCATAGCTTATCTCTAAAACAATGACCACTTCTCTCCAACAAGCCTAGCCAAAGGTTAGATGGATCGATAAATTTTAGTGGGATGAATACTGTAATTGGAAATATAACGGTACACTGTGCTGCCATGCTAAATTACCGATGAATAATGTAATTGAATTTTTCTTTTATAATTAAAATAATTAAATTATAGACACTTCTAATTTTTTTTCGCTGAAAACACACACTTCTAAATTTGAATAAAATTATGTATTTAATAAACTTTTAATTAGTCCAGCTAAATTTGAATATAATATATATCTAAATAAATGTAAATATAATATATATTTAAATGAATAGTAAAAGTAATTATAATATTTTTAGATATAGAAAAATTTAGAGATGGTTGTTTGAGATGAAAAGTAAAAAAAAGTATAACTTACTGGGAAATAGATGAGAATTGATTGAAAATTGGAATTTGTTGTTGGAGATGGGCTCAGTAATATCTATATCAATAGGAGAGGATACAAATATTTTACTCTAAAGAAATAATTTAATAAATTTATCCTTTAATTTATAGAGTTTAAACAAATCCTCTCTCTCTTTATTTCTTTATTTTGGATAGGTGATCATTCTTATAATAACTTGGGATGTTGACTTAGCCCAAGTGGTTAGACGAATAACTCAATTTGTATAAAAGTATAATTATATTAAAAAAATATTATTCTAAAATTGTATGGTTAGACGAATCCAACAAATATATCATTTGATTATATCTATCTATATCTATCTATCTATATCTATATATCTATATCTATCTATATATCTATATCTATATCTATATATATATAAAAACAATATAGTCAAGTTTCCCCCCACTTCCCCACCCCCTTTTTTCAACAATCACATCTAATTCATCCAACAATGTTTAATCCTAAAATTTTAATATTCTATATTGAAATATCCATAAATTTTATTAATATCCAATATTAATTTATATAAGATTTGAAAATATAAAATTCATTCGGATAAAGACCACACACACATATATATATATATATATTATATTATATATTCATATCTATAAATTCTTTAATATATCTATTATCTATTATCAATCTATATCTATATATCTATATTCTATATATTCTATATATATATATATATATAAAAACAATATAGTCAAGTTTTCCCCCACTTCCCCACCCACTTTTTTTCAACAATCACATCTAATTCATTCAACAATGTTTAATCCTAAAATTCTAATATTCTATATTGAAATATCCATAAATTTTATTAATATCCAATATTAATTCATATAAGATTTGAAAATATAAAATTCATTCAGATAAAGACCACATATATATATTATATTATATATTCATATCTATAAATTCTTTAATATATCTATTATTTATTATCAATCTATATATATAAACAATATAGTCCAATCATATCCGTACCTATTTCTCTATAAATATTCACATATATATCTCCACAAAACCTCATCATATTTCTCTATAAATATTCCATTTATTTATCTAATATCATGGTTGTCTTGAAATTCTCATCACCTCACATTTTATTTCTTCATTCTTTGTTTTATCTTCTCAACATTGATTTATATTTAAACAATGTCTTTTCTTTCTTCTTCTCATGTATTACAATGTTTCCCACGCCAATGTTCTCCTAATATTTCTTTTGTTTCAGGTTAATTTTTCTCAGATTGCAATATATTCTTTGTCTCGCTATTCATGTAAGATATTTTTTTTACGCGAACGTGAATATTAGTGTGATTGCAATGAAGTGATACTCTACAAATTATTTTTATGATTCTCCTTTGTATACTACTCAAAATTTTTGTATATCATGAATCTATTTTATGTTGATTTTGTTATTGTTTGTTTTTTTTGTCAAAAAAACTGAAGAGAATAAATTTGGAGATGTTTCCACTTTACTTTTTAATTTATGTATTTTTTCTTTTTTGTTAATAGATTATTCCCTTTTTGACATCTTTCCTTTTGGATACATTTTTTAAATTTTTATATATTTTTTAAATTTATTTAAGTTCACTATAAAGTAGAAAACAATCATTATTTAATTGAATTCAAGAAAATTGGGAATAATCTAATAAATTGGATAGGGAATGATTTAAATTAGATGTTTATTTTTTCTCAACTTTTTATTTAGCATAGTGATTTGTTATTATTTTAGAAGATCTCAATCTAATTTTGAATGGTTGATATATATATATATAAGATAGATATCGATCCTATATTTTTAAAAAGATTTACTATGATATACAATATCTTTTAACTTTGTCTAATTGAATAAATATAGTACTATATAGTTGTATAATATATATACTTATAATTAGGGGTGAAAGGGGTACGGTAAATATTAGACTGATCCGATGCCATATCCGATTATATTCGAATCTAAATCTGTATCCGACTATCCAGCCAGATATTTCAAAGACAATCAACGTCCATTTTACCCTCGCAAAGTACATGATGAACTGAATATCGGTCAAAGACGTCTCTCGCCAGGTGCGGGAGGCAGGCTATTGGTCAAGTAGTCCAGTAGCATTACTAGTGTAATATATAATAATAAATTAACATATAAAATATAAAATGGAGTTAAAATTATATAGGAAATTATAAATTTAAAAATATAAATCAAATATATTACATAATTCGTATCAAATGTATTACTTTGAATCAAATAATGTAAAATCAAATTGATTATGGGCTAAGATGTTTTTTATTTTTTTTGAGAATAATATATTTATTGAAAGCTTCCGCCAATACAGTACATAGTCAAACTGCATACCCGAGCAAAAAATAATTCAATACAAATGGTTCTCTAAGGGACATCATGTTTTATATGAGGGCAGATTTGGTGAGGAATTTGGGTAATATGAGCAATTCGGAGCTTCACAAATGGAAACTTCATGTGCCAAAGCTGATAAAGGAGTACATAGATGAGGTCACAACCCAACTAAGAATGGTGTGCAACTCTGAATCAGAGGATCTTCTATTGGAAGAGAAGCTTGCTTTTATGCACGAAACGAGGCATGCCTTTGGCTAAGAGGATGTTTGGATGTGCGTTTTAAAAAGTGCTGCAGCGTTTAGAAAACGGATAATCAGATAATTGCTGTAACAAAATGTGTCGTAGAAAATTAAGTGTTTGGATGAGCTTATGTTGTTTCAAATCGCAATAATCAGATAATCATTAAAAAGTATTTGGATTTGCATTTTTCATTACCTCAAAAGGCAATAATATGGTAAAATCTACTTTTGGCTAAACGCAATTTTCTTGCAGCGCCAAAATGGAGCTGCAAGAAAATAGCATTTCCATTTCCTCAAAATGCTAAACGCAATTTTCTTGCAGCACCAAAATGGTGCTGCAAGAAAATAGCATTTTCATTTCCTCAAAATGCAAATAATAGATTATTGAAAGTTAGTACACAAACAAAATTAACTGATTATTTGCATATTGCAAACGCAATAATCAGATAATCAGGCCCAAAACGCACAAACAGACACCCACTAAATCTATAAAACAACAATATTAGGAAAATAACATAATTGACAAAGTTGCTAAACCACTTTGTCACATTTTTTCTCAATAATGTGGTCAGAAAATTAGCATGAACCAAATTTTTTTGAAGAAGCCATTGAAGGCCTGGAAAGGGTGGTGGGAGCTCATGCCACATAATTACAAAGGGAACAAAGGAAAGAGATAGGGAGTTGGATGGGGATTCGAATATCCAACCTATAGGTTGGGAGTTGGGGAGATACCACTTGATTAAGTTTCCAACCCCGCATGAACCAAATTATATGTACTACGTACAATATTTGAACTTTTAAAATCTTATGTTATTTTAAAAAATATATATAAATTTTACTTACCGCGCAATGCGCGGGCGGGTATGCTAGTTTTATCTTATATAACTATACAAAAAAATTGAATCAAAGTTACCCAATTAATATCCATCTATGCAAATCAGCAAATGTAATACTCCCTCCGTCTTTTATAAGTTCACCACTTTTGCATTCACGCAATTTAATACATATTTTTAATGATTGATATCTCAAATTATATAAAAATAATTATTTTTAAAAAAAATAATATTATATAATTATGTTATTATACGAATGTACAATCATCCCAGTTGACTATGTTTTATTTTATACTTCATCCGTTTTCAAATCTTTTTTACATACCCACTTTTCACGCAGTCCAATGCATATTTTAAACCATTAAATAACTCAAGTTCGGTACAAGTAAAAATTCTAAAAGTTCAATATTTAAAAACTACTCGGCGAGGGGAATCTAACAAGATCCCACTTGACTATATTTTAACTTGTATAACTATGATAAAACTTTAAGTAAAAGTCTGTAGGTGAATAGTAACACATTAATAAACGCCAAAAACATATGAAAACGGAGGTAGTATAACTATGTAAAAAATCGAATTAAAATTACTCAATAAATAGTATAAATTATGCAAATAGTAAACATATAAAAACGCGGAGAGAGTATATAAATAAGTACGGATGGAGAATAAATAACAACTGCGATGAAATTAACAATAAAAAGAACGCCCATAAGAGAACCCCAAAATTGACCCACCAAGCCACCATTCTATGATTCTTGATTACCTATACATAAGATAATCAAACCCAAGAAGCATCAATTCAATTGCCCTCCATTCTATAGTTGCTCTTAAGGTTGCCTGCAATTCCCAATCAACCATGATTATGTATGAAACCTAAATAGAATGTCACTCACCTCATATCACAAAGAAAAATGGGAAAAAAAAAATCTTTATACTAGTATTTCAGAATGGATCATGAATTCCATTTGCTCATAAATAAATTTATTGTTCAACATATATGATTCTTGTTCTGTTGATGTAATATTGTCTGTATATCTTCATATAAGGAGTTTTTATAAGTTTTTTTTTTTTTTTGGGGGGGGGGGGGGGTGGGGTGGGTGGGGATGTTAAGGAAGAGAAGATTTCATTCCACAAGAAAGCTAGCAACATTACTCGAGAGTTGAAGTTCAACCTATCTAAAGGCCATGATGACAAATTGTATGAAGACAAGTTAATTAGCTAAGGAGAGTTGAAGTTCAACCTATCTAAAAGCTCATCTTCCAAAATTTATTAGTTCAGCCAATTAAAAGGTTATGCTTCCTTTCTTCCCAATGAGAGTGTTATATCAAAGGGATGATGAACATCATCGAGGGAGCTTCTAATATGCCAAAAGAATTAAGGTTTCAATCCTTTATGGTATGGTCTCCTAAAACCGGCTGGTGGTACCAGCCAAAGAGAAAATGGGCAAGTCTAGATTGGAGTACTAAAAAGAAAGGGGTTTGCGTGTTTTTATGGGAATAGCCAAAGCCTGCGGTTTTGGGTATTTGGCCAAAAAGAAACACGCAAAAAAAATACAAATAAATAAATAAAATGACAAGCAAAGGATTTGGGAAATGAGACAAGAAAAACACATGTTCCATGATTTTGCATGACCCAATAAAAAACAACTTCGAAGATGTTTCAACCTGGTCCAACATTTTTTTTATGGAATCTTATGTTGTACATCTTATATCGCATCCTAGTACTAGGGTGAATGAAGATATAATAGGTTAATGTCTTTTGTTAGTTTTATGTTTAGAACCTGTATTTTACTAGAAGGGTTCGGTTAGGGTGCTGTGGCTAAAAGCCACAGTACATCAAGGCACGCATCATAGCTGTTGAAAAGCATCCAACGGTTGTAGATTAATAAGGGTATAATTATCATTTCATTTGAATAAAAATCATTTCAGCGACAAGGTAAGAGCATTTCAGCGACGGGGATAAAGTATACACATTTCCGCGACAAGGACAAAATCATTTCAGCGAGGTTTTTGGAATCTAGAGGCACTCTTTTCTTCATAGCTAGATTGTCGCTGAAATGGTGTACAAGTGTCGCTGCAAATGGTGTACAAGTGTCGCTGAAATGTATATCAGGGTGTCCCTGAAATGTATTAAATCAAAGAATTTGGGTTTCAACTTTTACGAAGTCGCTGAAATATACAATATCAAGTCGCTTAAAAGTACTACAGCATGTCGCTGAAATATAATATTATACGTCGCTGAAAAACGCAGAAGGAGTCGCTAACACTATGTCTGTCGCTGAAATATACTATTATAATGCGTCACTATTACTCAACATCGCTGAAATGCACATACATTGTCGCTGAAATGTATTAAAATATATTTTGGAGTCATATGTCAAAATTATTTTTTTAATCTTTAAGTTAATCTCAACCGTTTACTTTAAAAAGTTAATCAACGGTGAGTAATCGCCGCAGCACATCAAGTCATTTCTCATGATCGCACCCTAATAACTTCCTCACTAGAATGTCTTGTACGACGGGGAGTTGTGCGAGTTTAGAATTGTTTTAACTTTAGTTACACATTATTCTTCTCACTTTGGCGTCCACACATTTATTTTTGAAGTTCTTAAATAGTTATGCGGTTCAAGCTATTTATTTTGAAAGTTTGTTGGGGTCAATTTCGGTTAGAGAATCTTTTGTTCCACGGGAGATGTGTTGACCTCTTTCCACCAATATCCTATATCCTTTTATAAAAATTCAATTAACCTCTTTCTAAACTAGTCCAAGTGATAAAGTTCATACCTTCAAACTTTAGGTTGAGGCGGGCTTGGGGACTTACCCTAGCGGTCAAGTCCCCTTTCTCACAACTATAAATTGGGGGTTCGATTCCTACCCGGCTCCCTATCCCTTCCCTTTATCCCATTTATAATTTTTTTTAACCAAAAAAACTTTAGGTTAAGGCAATTAAGTAATTGGGTGTGAGGTGATTTTAGAATTAGAAAGTTTTTTTCTTTTTTTTTGAATTTAGCAATACATAAAATGTAAATAGTCGCACTCTTAAAAATTAACTCAAACACCATAACAGTTAACTTCTATTTTTAATAATTTAAATTATACCAATATTTGGGAGTTCGATTGCCACCCCTTTCACACTAGTGTCACCAAAAATAGTACTCCTTCTGTCCCATTAATTCTGTCCCATTTCCTTTTTAGTCAGTCACATTCCAATTGTCTCATTCCTTTTTTGAAAATAATTAACTACAAACTTACTTTCATCACATCAAATTAATAAATAAATTTATTAAAATTTCAAACACACAACTATCAAATCACACATAAATAAATTAATTAAAAACCCAAACTCATTCAATCATATCACATAAATTCCTAATTTACCCACACTTTATCTCTAATTTACCCCTACATTAAATACTAAATATCCCCATATAAAATATCGTGCTCAAAAGTATTGGGACACTTTAAACGAGACGGAGGGAGTATTTTAAACTCTCCAACTTTTTTTTAGAAGCCGAAGCCAGATAAATTGTGGTGAGAACACATGCCACACAAATTACAGAGTCATTTTACTTGAATAATCTACTATAGTGCTATGTATTTAAATTTATAGTTTAAATTTGCTTTCTAAGTAAAATGAAAATTGTAACAAGTTTAAATTAAAGAAATTAATAATTTGGACAAGAAAGGGGTATTTGGAGAGGCATCTGGGTGCTCCATCAGAAAGGGGTGGTTGATGCGGCCTGCTTCTCTGACTCCCAAGAAGCGATAGGTATGATTCGACAAGGGGTTCCTAGTGATCATCTATTGTTTCATCTAGTGCGAAATATCATGGACTTATTGCGAGAGCGACCTGGTTACAAGTGGAGCCACATCCTCCGAGAGGGGAACATGGTCGTTGATTCTCTTGCCAAAAGGGGGGCAAGGTGTTGGAGTTCTTCACGACTTGGACCTACCCTCCGGATGACATTCGAGATTACCTCGTTGCTGATGCATTGGGAGTCTGGTTCCGCGCTTCTAGTTTACTGTTTCTTTTCCATTCTTAACACTTTTGCTGTAGCCGACGTCTTCACGTCACCATTTATCCAAAAAAAAAAAAGAAAAAAAAGAAATTAATAATTTACTAATTAAGTCCATTCCCTGAACTAGACCAACACTCGATTTCGTCTCCTTCGCCCAGCCGTCTCTTTTTACACAGCCACGCTTTTGCAGGTATGTAGGCGACAATGTCAGTTTCTTTTCCCCTTTCTCCTCTTTTGCCCTAATTTGCCCCCGAAGAATTCTGTGAACAAACCGCACGAGTTTGTCGATTCACTCTTATCTTTCCCTAAACCGGTAAATCGCATTCATAAACGTGTACTCCTAAAAAAAACGTGTCTTGTTAGGGTATCGGATCGGGAAGTGCCGATCTGGTGAACCCTGTTCCAATTGTAAGGATTTGATTTTTGATTTCATGAATTCCTCTGATGACGCGGATGATAAACATTGTTCTTTTACTTGACGTGCTTGTGGTGTGTGAATGATTTTATTGACTTGGGTTTTGATGTGGATGGGCAGAAAATGGCTGAAGAATCTAAGAGTGATGCTGGCTCCGAGGATTCTGTACCCGGTACAGACGCTGAGGTTAAGAGAGCCAAGAAGAAGAAAGGAGTGTTGTCAAGAATATGGGGCGCTCTATTCAGAGTACGTGAGGATGATTTTGAGAAACGATTGAAGCATATATCCAAGGAAGAGGCTGCTGTTCTTGCCAGAATTACGAAGCGCTCGCACAGTTGGCGGAGGGTTGCTAGGAACCTAATTGTGTTATCTCTTATGTTTGAGGTAAACTATGTTCTTATCTTGATTTGTTTTTGCCGAGTAAATGGAACTAATAGATTTTGGTATATTATATTGGATTCATGCTGCATTTCTACTCGCGTTCAAGCACTTTCTTGAATTTTGTTTTCGAATCTTCTTGCCATGATTTAGCTTTCCTTGCTAGAGTGTGGTGCTGGATTTCTCGACACTATGTAGAACCTGCTCGTTTTTTTTTTTTTGCTTCTCTCTCTCTCTCTCTCTCTCTCTCTCTCTCTCTCTCTCTCTCTCGGCTATCTGTAATCTTGTTCCTCCCATGAATTTTAATATTTTTGCTAACTTATTATTCTGGACAATCTTGTAGTTCACCTGGCCTGTTATTGTATTGTAAATTATATAATTTTTTAAGTGAAAAAGTTTGTACAAAAGCGGCACCAGCTATCCTGTCAATTGTCTGAAAAATGAATTACGTGAGTTATTGAGTGTCTAGGCTAGGAAGTTAAAGATACTGATATTAATTTTACATTTCAATACCGGGGAGAGAGAGTTAGTTCGGTGCAGACTGCAGAGAGAAAGTTTCCATCATATTGGTACATTTAGGTTCCCTCTGGGCTCTGATCCATCCCCTAATTCCATGTTGTTTAGAGATCTATTTAGCCCTACTCCTTATATTTCTGATTATGATGCTCCTGAACTTAATTCTGGTCTTCCCAGGCATTGTGGTTGAAAATGCTGGCGTCTAATTTTTATTACAGGTAATTGCTGTGGGTTATGCAATCATGAGCACCAGATCTTTAGATTTAAACTGGAAAACAAGGGCATTGCGTGTCTTGCCAATGTTTTTGCTGCCATTATTAAGTTTCAGTTCTTATTCACTGATGAGAAGCTTCACAAGAATGCGTAAGTATTTGAGTGCTCTTTGTGGCTGGGATTATGTGTTATATATGTTCTACCTTTTTTATTCCTCTTTCATTTCTATATGGTTAACATAAAGGGGATATTTTCTGAACACAATTAGGATTTCTTTTTCTTCTTTTATTTATTCCTTATTTGCTTCCACATCATGCTGCTAATACATCCATCTAGATTATGTGCCATGTATTTCCTTTCTTGACATCATAATATAATTGTATCTTTTGTATCTTTTCCTTTATATATGCATGGTAATTGCTTTTTATAACTAATATGCCCTTCTATATATATATATATATATATATATAATGCTTTTCCTATTTGAATTTAATTGCGGATGAAAAAGTTATTTTATCCAACTTCTTAATCTATGCTAAAATTCTTAAGGGACAAATATTGGTTTGTTTTGCAATTAGTTCTCAGTTCGCGGATAATTGATATTTAATTAGTTGGTTTTGGCTATTAGATGTTTATATTAAAAATTTCTGTAAAATAGCTAAAAGTTGTTTTGAAATGCTGAGTTATTTAACTTTTCAAAATTAGTTTTTCTAAGACTAATAAGCTAATACTAAAAGATTTTACTGAACACCCCTCTTGACTGTTTGAAAAATTCAAACTAAAAAGCATTCCAAAAGCTGCTAAACACTATTCGTGTTCGCAGACACCCTCTAAACCTGGGCTGTCTCTTAGATTTATTTGTATTATACTCCCTCCGTATTCAAAAAATGTTGAACATTCCTTATTTTCACGCAATCCAATACACATTTGAGTAATATCTCAAATTTTTATAAAATAAAAAATTATAAAACTTTAATATTATAAAACTACATGATTAGACGAATCTAACAAGATCTTACTTGACTATGTTGTATATTATGTAATTGTATTAAAAAGTCGAATCAAAGTTACTCAATCAATAGTGTTTACTATGCAAATGTCCTTTACTCTTGGGAATTATGTAAAGGACTATTCTACATTAACATGAAACCCGTACTCTAATGATTAACATATTTAATGTCCATCCTGATTCAATGGGATTGACAATTTTTAATTAGAATTTCATGATGTTTATTTTAAATATTTATTCACCTTTCTCATGGTGGATTAATAGCAATAACTGCTGTTTGATTGAAGAGGCTGGTAAGGGCATTAGTTTGCTGGCAATTCCTTCATTTATGTGTGTGTAATATATATATATATATATGCATATATATATTTGTTATGCTTTTCTATAATGATTGCATAATGTGATGGGATGGGACATATAAGTCTTCTGCCTATGTGAAATGCGTATATTTGAAGCTTAATTTAAATAGCGGTAATGGTTGACTAGTTAGTTTTTAATGTCTACTTCCTCCGTCTCATTGAAAATGCAACGCTGGGCTTTTTGGTACTATTCACCGTGAGATCTAGATTCGTCTGATCTTGTAGTTTTAGAATATCAAATTTTTATAAATTTTACTTGTACACAATTTAAATTATTCATCGTTAAAAATGTGCATTGACAAACGTGTCTGGGCCGAACGTAGCATTTTTAATGAGACGGAGGTAGTATACAACAGTGAATTATCTGGAAGGAAGTTATATTCGGTAGTTAGAATTTTGCCCGATGAAGGGTTTTAAGGTTTATAACAGCTAAACAAAGAGTATGAGTGGAGGATTCATAAAAAAGAAAAGGCAGATTTATACCCAGATTTTATCCTTCATTTCTTTTCTCCTGCTATGTGCTGTATTTATTGGATATGGCAAGTGCTTTCTCATGCATCATTGCATATTTAGCATAAAAAAGAAAAGGCAGAGTATGATATTGGCACTTGTATTTTGATCAATTGATCAGTTCTGAGATGATATATACAATCAATTTCTTGAAAATATTTCAAATGTGACCTCTGTTTGAGAATTACTTCTGTTGTTGCATTTAAATGTCTGAATGTTTTATTTACAGGTGACGCTAAGGATAAAAAAAACCTGGAAAAGCTTCGAGCTGAGAGACAAGCAAAAATTGATGAACTAAAGGAGCGAACAAATTACTACATTACACAACAGTTAATACAGGTAATTCCTGTAAGCTAGATTTGTTTTATAGTTGGTAATGTTTGACCCAGTTCAATTATTCCCCATGGTTAAACCCAAGAAATTTGTTAGAAACTATTTGGCTGCACATCACCCTATCTGAGCTCTGTTGCTGGGAACTGTCCATGGGTCATATTCCCCTTTCTAGACGATTTAAAATGTATGAGATTCTTATTTGGCATTTTCAGTGCAGAGGTATGACTCTGATCCAGCTGCCAAGGCTGCAGCTGCCACAGTTCTTGCATCCAAGCTGGGTGCAGACACTGGTCTGAAAGTATATGTGGAAGATGATTCTGTCCTAAATGCCTCTACTGGAATGAGTCATGATGCAGAATTTGCAAAAACTGGTGGGCTTCGTCATAGAAGGTCACCCCTTGCAGGAACAAGTAGCACAGATATTGGATCCATGAATCTTATGGATGGAGGAATGCTTGGACAGACTGAGCTTGAGGGTACTGACTTAGGTCAACAGCATCCATTGGTTGTTGAACATCGTTCTCAAACAGGTTTGAACTCTAGTAATGGTGGATGGATTGCTCGACTTGCTGCCTTGCTTGTGGGAGAGGATCCAACACAGTCGTATGCACTTATATGTGGAAACTGTCACATGCACAATGGTAAATAGAATTTGAGATGGAACTTGCAATAGAACAAAAAAACCCCGTGCTAAGTTACTGATAATTCTGCTATTTGGTTAATACTTGTAGGGCTTGCTAAGAAAGAGGATTTCCCATACATTACGTACTACTGCCCACATTGCCAAGCCTTGAACCAGCCAAAACAATCCCCTGATAATGTTCCTCGATCCAGTTCCTCTGGTACGACCTCCTTGTCAAATGTGGCAGATTCAATGGCTGCAGAGGCGGCAGCAGCATCAGCATTATTATTGGCGTCAGATACAGGTGGTTCAAATCCTGACAAACCAACTGGGGATAAAGATTCAGATTCGGGTGAAGAGAAGGAACCAAGTCCAGATGGTTCAACAGAAATCAGTACTCCGGTGGATGCTACTTGAGGGGATGTTTTGAAATGTGGGAGGTAATATGTTTTGGTTTTGGCACTTGAGAGTGCAGAGGTTTTGTTGGTGTGGATTGGTCTTGAGATTGAATACTTATCACACTTTTTTCCGAAAAGGTTTGTGATTACGAGTGTTATACGAGGTACGAGGTTACCCTTTATATTTTTGTGTCAAAATGTTTGTAACAATATGGGAAGATCATATGGCTGCTGCCGCTCTTGAGAACAAGATTTTATTTCCCTCTTGATGAATGATGTGATCTTTGTTTGAATTGCTGCTGAGGTGTGTTGGTAAGATCAGGCGATAATCTGGTTGAAATAAGTAGTACGTCAAGGTCATGTTTATTTTGCATTATGGAATTGATATATACAAAGAGATGATAAATATCAATCCCATCATGCAAGGATAGAGGGGATGTGATTTGTTTTTTATTTTTATTTTTATTTTTTTTTTTGGGGGGGGGGGGGGGGGGGGGGGGGGGGGGGGGGTTGAATACATTTGACAAGAATATTTTCCTTGTTAAATGAGAAAAATATTTCCCATTCATATATGGCCGAATGTAATCAGTAATGACCTTGCCATGAATTTCATCAACTACTGTCTTGAAGCAAAACTCACTTCATTTGGTTAGTATACAATGTTTAGAAACATCTGCATCAGTCATCACAAAATCCATCGAGTTATATGCACACCCAAAAATCACATTATTTACTACACTATATCTCAACTACCCTGAGAATTTTTCGCAAAAAAAAAAAAAAAACTACCCTGAGAATAACTACCATTCCCACACTAAAAAATTACTATATACAAAGACAGACTGAGAAGCACGTAGTGTGCAATAATTGCTCTGTAACTTTTGAGTCCCCCAAATTCTCTCACAGATTTGCAACATGTTTTGTGATGTCCAACCTCAGATCAACCCACAAGATAAAAATGGTATCAAACCCGCGAATGCAATAAATCACTGGATCGCGACCTTTGCTCAGTGAACTTTTTTCAACAGCTCCAAGATAGACTCAGCATCCCTAAACATTGGGGCTGTCCTGTGATTCGTCATTACCACCTTGGGAGAAGTCAGCACTAGTGTAGGTCCTGATTCCAGGGCCGTGCCCACTGCAATCCCTTGTTCGCCCTTGCTGTGCTCGTCTAACTTCTTTCTGGTGTTCTGTCAGCTCCAATTGTTTGCGTTTTCGGCCCAAGTGTGTGTCATCCATGTTTTGAGATCCGCTGCTCACAATTTCAACCCTCTTGGAGCATTTCCGCAGAACCGAGGTAGTGACTTTACATCTCTGCGCGCCACTGCTGAAGCCCTCCTCAGTATAGTGATTTCTGTTGTGGATTTTTATTTTTCCATTTCTAAATAGCTTGTCCAACAATGGAAGTAGCTTCTCGGGAAACTCCAACTTATTCTGTGCACCGAATACTGAATTCCAGTAATTAATAGTTGCATCAGATATGCCCGGATTTGGGTGATCAAGAGTCATTTCAAGCAGAGGTTGTTGGAACTCAAGGAATGAGGAGTTGAAATTCAGGGATGGTTCACTCCTCTCCAAACCTTTAAGCATTTCAGTCCATAATAACTGTAGCTGACAGTTCGCATTATCGTCAAGAAGATGCATTTCTGAAAGCCACTCAAGCAACGGGCTTGATATGCTCTGAAAGTAGAGAGGAAAGAAAAAATCAAATACCTTCACGAGAGCACTAGTAATTCCAACAGTTATGAGGTACTTAAATTTCAGATTCACCACAGGAATACGAACATTAAAGGGATGTGATTCAGAAAGACGAAATAAATGACATGTATAATGAAGCTTTTTACCTCAACCAACACAAGAATATCTTCACTTTGGTGAAGGCATCCAAGAAAGTTGACTAGTTGTAACAAAAATCTGCAACAAAGACTCAAAAAGAAATTAGAATGGGCGCTAATGAAAGGGGCAGATTGTGAGTATTGATGATATTACCTAGATGGGATGGAGAGATGGGCTGGTTTAACTATCTCCTTATTCACCCAAAACAGCTTCATAAACCTGCGCAGTGGATGTGAAGTGCAAGATTATTAATCTTTAGGAAGAGAGGAAGTTCACCATGATCAAGATTAGGATCACGGGCTACGGCTGGTAGAGGATCAACGGGGGCATGTTATGTGAGAATGCATTTTGGCCATTGGGTAAACACCTTTAATTGAAGGAGATTCTATAGGCGGTGGAATACATAAAGGAAGGCCACTCTCAAGAGTAAAAGAATGATTTGGTGTTGCTGGAGTATAATAAGGTTGGGACTAAAAACAAAAAGTGACATTTGCAGAAAGAAAACGCCTATTGAAGGATGGCTCATAAATTAATAATGGTAACTTTTAGTGGTACAAGAATATCCAAGAAAAAACACACTTTATGGACTGGTTAGATAATTTTTCATTCTGTGAACTATTATGGACAAAACAAGTACAACCAAAAATACAAGGAGCGATGGGACATAAATGTCTATTGGGGTAGACACTAGAAAAGGAGAAATCATCATTTAGAACACTAGAGTCTAGAAGGAATTCTATTTTATTGAAAGAACATGCAGTTAGTATAGCATCCACCAAAAACGTCTAAGAACACCCATGTGAAACATGATTGTATGAGCAACATCCAAGAGATGACAATACTTTCACTCAGAAACCTCATTTTGTTGATTTGTAAGGCCAATACTGCAAGAAGATTGATTTATGATACATTGTGGTTCAGAAAAGATAGAAACCTCTTTTTGTGCAAATTACAAAGTATATCTTGCAACCGATCAAAAGTTGTAAAAATTTATATTTTATTTAATCGGTGAAAGACTGAAAGACACAATGACACTAGGCACTTTAAATTGATTTTTCAAGAAATTATAGCCACATCATCCCTGACTAATTATCAATAAAAGAAAAGAAGTAATGAAATTCACCATGAAGTTTCAATATTACTTCATAATCTATTGCAGTTAAAGTTTAAGATTCTGAAGTAGAGATTCAATAAGTGCTCATCCTTACCTCTAGGAATAGTAACAACTAACAACGAAAGTTTCTGCAGTTAAAGTTTAAGATTCTTAATCTATTGCACACAATTTTACCAAAAGAACCCCCACCTCGTGTAGCCATAGCAAAGATGTCAATAGGTTATGATTGCTAGACTAGAATTACCCCACTCTCATACCATGTTAGAAAATAAATTCATAAAACATATCTATAGCATCTTTTCTATTGAGATTTCACATTAAGACGACTCTCCCAATACTTATAGGTTGCAATTGGATTGGATGGATGGATTTGGATTTGGATTTTGGGAATGATTTGAAGAATGGATTTGAAATGACTCAATTTAGGAAGGATTTGAAATCCAACCTAAATTAGTTAAAAATTAGGAGAGTGGATTTGAAATCCATTAAAAAATCCTTCCATTAATCCAAACAAGTGGAAGGATTTGTTATTATGGATTTTAAATCCCCTCTCAAATCCATCCATCCAAACACAACCATAGGGGAATTGTAATCCTGTAATTATGTAACTAATAATGGTAACAATATATTTGACGAAGACTAATATTGTACTCCCTCCGTCCCACCCCAAGTGTCTTGTTACTGTTGGGCACGGGAATTAAGGTAGAGTTGGTTTGTGAGTATATGGTGGGGTCCACATAGTTGTTGGAGGGGAAAATTATTTCTATTTATAGAAAGAAGACATTTGTAATGGGACATTCAAAAATAGTAAATAGGACATTTGGAATGGGACGGAGGGAGTAATAAATATAAAGGTATCATCTCCAATTAGCTTAAACTTTTTTAGGTGAAACGGTGTGGCACTTTGTATTAGAGTAGGAGGTCCCATATTCAAATCCCCATATCGTCCCTTTATACAATAAAGTGTTCCTTGTTCAAGACTAGTGATAATGACGATGCATCTCTCTACTTGTTAAGTTAGTAATTTAAAAGTCGTCATGGGCTAAGCAATTGGATGACTTGAGAAAATTACAAGAATTTATAGTCATAATTATCTTACCGGGCTGCTAACCCCATGCTGTTCTTGATGATGGATTTTCTGAGATCACAATCCATGCAATGCCTTTGTTTCGAGCCTATACCGCAACCTAGTTGCTTCAGGACACATATAATTGCATTTCCACAGAGTGAAGCAAATGTGCCATAATTCTTTTCTTCCTGCTGCAGCTCAGCTTGAGTAACAGATGCTGATGTACTTTGATCAATGCATACACTCAGTAATGCACAAAGGTCCTTCGACAAACTCTTGACCAGGCAATGAAAAGATTGTTGTAAAGCTTGATCAAAAGATACATAAAGCAGATTCCATACTTCAATTACAGTCTGAAGCTCAAGTTTGACATGAGATAATGGCCATGAAGCAAAAGGATATAACAGCAGGTGCAACAAAAGCGAGTAGCCAACATTGTTCATCTCCATCATCTGTACTAATAGATCCTTTTTATCTTTTATGCATTCTTGAAGACAGTTAACAATAACTACCCACATCTCTATGCTATTAGACATTGTATTTTTATGCAGCAAACACAGAAATACATGAATGACTTCCTGAGGATTATATGAAGATACCACAAGTTTCAAATACCCTTTCATCTGCTGCAACTGAGATTCGTATTCAGGTATCCTCAGAGAAAACTTTACAACCGCAGAGTAGTAGAGAACACATAATTGCACTATTGGAAGAACACTGCCTTCAAAATCCTCAACAGAACAGATACCTGGTACTGTTGCATAACTAATCTCAGTAGAATATTCTAACGATTTAATGCTCTCTAAGCTCACTTTGTAAAGAGGAGATTCCAGAACAGAGGGTCCTAATATCTCAGTCACTACTCTCAGGAACTCAAGACAAGTCTGGCAAGAATTATAGTTGGTACAATCTCCGGAAGACATGTTTTCACAGAGTTTCAACAAGAACCCAAATATGGTATTAAGGCATTGCATAATATCACCATAGGAAATAGAATCACAATGGAGATTCCTTCCAACTGTTTCCATAAGTGATACAAATAACCGCAGTGCAGCTTCATTTGTCGATCTTTTAAGTTCTGATCCAACAGTTGTCTTTGACTCGAGATCTACGACGATAAATATCATCCTCAAGAAGAAATCCAGCTGACTTAGGTTCCAAGGAGAATAGTTTATCACATGATGCTTCAATATGTGTTTCACAGGTGCTTCCAATGTAGATTCAACTAATTGCTTTATTTCCGTGTTAGACATTTTGCTAAGGGCTACTTGATTTCTACCCAATATAAGATTCTCAAAGAGATCCAAGCATGAATTCCATAACCAAGTGTTCTTACCATCTGGCCCAACGCTAAAGACTGCTTTGATAATGGGCTCCCAAACAATATTGATAACTGATTGGCAGCTAACAGAAGCCCCAAGCTTATGCAGCAAATAAGACCATGTATTCATGCACGACGCATGGACAGATACATCACATTTACTTGACATAACTCCTGCAAGAGGTGCCATTATAAGCTTAATTCTTTTCAAGTTCCGGTCATCTTCTGAGTCAGTGGTGTTAACATCAGATAACCTGAACAATTGAACTCCGGGCTCAATTACAGCATCAATAAGACCTTCCCAGGCCACCTGTAAGGAATTAGGAAATCCAATATTTTATCTAATCAGTCAAACATGTTAATTTGGCTAGATAAAACAGATAGTCTTCCTCTCTTCAAACAAATAAGTATCAATGATGATTGATGGGAAAACAAGAACTACAAGCGCACCACTGCACTACAGAAAATAATTAATTAGAAAAGTTAATTTCCCATTGCATCTCATTTGGGCCAAAAATGTTGTGGAAAAAGTTTGTTCTAAATTAAAGCAAAACATGGCCTACATGGCAAGAGAAATAATACATAGATGGTCATCACATGTTTACATAGGCCATCCAGAAATCATTTGGTAAAAAGGAAGTAAATTTTGTTGTAGGAAACTCCACATTGATTTACATTGATAAAGTTCAAGAGTCCTGCGAACATCTTTTAGAAACAGGGCTGAAGAACAACAGCTAGAGCAAGCAACACTTATCAAATTAAGAGAATAACGTCAAGCAACAAAATCAGAATGATAATATACTTAAATAAATACCAGTGATGCAATTTGAACTGGTGGGTCAAACTCTGAGAATGTCTGCTCCAAAAATTTCAGCATATCATTGATCAAAGGTTTGTTTTTTATTGCACAAGATCCAAGTAGACGAATAAACCACCCCCATGCTCGCAAACACTGAATCTTCATCCCTTGGTCCAATAGCTCCTTCATAGCCTTGAACAAATTTTTCTTCATGTCTGAAACAATTGCCTGTTTAAAGCATCAGATATGATCTTAGTAGAATTATCAACAAAACAAAGGCAAATATCAGTGGGGAAGAAAATTTTAGAACCAGATAATATACAATTGAGAGGCAATCATGTAGAAATATTCCTCGTCTATGTCTACTTATTACAGATTTCACATTTAATATTATTCTGTATAGTTTATCAATAAATTATTAAATTAATCTTACAAAGTATAAAAGCATATTTTCATTCTATAGGGGCTCATATGGCTCGAGGCCCGAAAACGCCCGAGAGATCTTAACATGTAAAATTGATTGCTTTTTCATTCATGGAAAACTTCAATGCACAATCTTGCCACTGCATTTTTGGAGCCCAAATTATTCATTAGCACATATCTTTACCAAGTCCATGAGACGAGTAAGATAACATTAGTTTGACTACATATGTAACGAACAGGGCGCTTACACTCTACTGTAGCTTGAGGGGGTGTTAGAACTATAATTTTGTAATGTAATGCTGACAAGTGATTTGATTTGATCATAAATTAGTTAGGGAGATCTTATTTCCTTTTACCTTGGTACTTCTATTCCTGTACATACTAGTTAACACCAAAATTGGTTGTCGGTTCCAGTAATAACAATACTACATAGGGCTTCACTGTTTCAGTAAATATGAAGAAAATTTCGTTCCACACAATTCTATTATTAGTATTCAGCAATCAGCATAAATTCTCCCCTTATGTCTGTCTCTTAATATTTCTTAGGCACTAAAAAGTAGTGCAAACAAATAATAAAATTGAATGATATTAAATTGTTACACAATTAATCATATTTTTACTATATATCATAAAGTTGTAACTCTCAATAACGAAAATTATGAATAAAATAGTCCAATGCTACATACCAAAGTGAGCATACTCTTCATAAAATAGCATTATTAGTCAATATTTATGCTTATGCTACTTTTTTGAGTTTAACCCAAAGTAGGAAGTGATATAGATATTGTATTTGCAGCATGTTGAAAAAAATGTTTATATGTAATACTAACTCGAATCTCAAACAGATATTGTATTCAATAAACCATTATAGTGTTTTCTACGGTTCAACAGTCTCCATTAACAAAGGGCATGATATATTGAGAAAATGCATGGCACTTTTATATATTCAATGCAATCATTTTAGGACCCACGAGCGCATGCAGACACATACATATCATACTTCTAACAAAATAAAACTGTAATTAGCAAACAGGAAGAAAATATATTGAACTAGTAAAATTAAGTCAAATAATCACATATTGTTACCTTGCACAGAGTAGTTGGTGGAGGACACAAAACATGCGTAATCTTCAGTAAACATCTCTCTGACATGTCTCTTTCCCTTTTATTGACACTAACAAGTCTTCGGTAAATTGGTGGAGCCCAAACACTTGACATGTTTCTCATTTGTTGAGTTGATGAACTAGCCAACTTCACCACAGCCTGTGACAGCAAATTCGGAAATCATTGCTAGGACGAACATCCCTAAAAAATGTGACAATCATCCATCAACCAATATAAAGAATACAGGCATGATTTATGTCAAGCTTAACAGTGAAGTCACTTCAAAACTAGTTTTAGATAAGTGGGCAAATTTTATTTCAAGCTTTTAAAGTGGCTTAGCCATATTTGCAACAGCAATCAAGATTAAATTTATGGTTTGTGATGTTCATGTGCTTTTCTGAGTTTATTCGAAAGCACAAAAATTTGAGAGCATCCAACCTAGAGTATTTAGGCACATTTTTTGGATAATCATTTTGGCAAGTGAATAAATTCTAAGTTAAGCAAGGGCAAGGCTCCATTTTTGCTAGGTTGGTTGCAGTTATTATAATCAAGTATGCTTAATTGCTCAGAGTAATAGAATATGATTGCAAATTAAATTACTAGGATATGAATTGAAAATCCTTAAAATGAAGAGAAAGATACTACTAACATCTACTGTACTTCCACTAATAAGATCTACACTTCAGCAATATTTTACTGACTGGTATTACACATGTTGAACATATACTTTAGATGTTGATTGATTTGATGTTATTATGTGCCCCTAATATTATCATGTTTCTTTAGGAAGCCAACAAATAATAAAAATTCTTATTTTCATCTTTGCCTTCCCTTCCTCCTCTAAAGGAAACTACCTAAAAGAAATCACATTGTCTCAATTGCAAAAGATTTGGGCATCTAGAAAAGAATAAGTAGAACAAACACAAGAGAAGAAACAAGGAAATATATCAGGTTTCTAAAGTGTTCTATTATGCAATGTACACAAACGGACATGCAATTAATTGATCAAAGGAATTTCTTGATGTCTAAATACGATAAGAAGCTGGTAAATCCATGTGATGCTATGAAATTTCTGTATGGCATCTAGTAAGAATTTGAAAGATAACAGATCATACTGAAAATAAAGACGAACCTGCATTGCCTCAAATGTCACTGACACCGAACCCATTGGGTTGTCAAGGGCATGATTAACTGCCCGTATTAAAGACAGAAAATGGTGATCCAACAAAGAATGACTGAACTGTTGGATTGATATACACCACACACCTAAATTGCAAACAGACTGCAACAAACATTGCAAGTCATGCCATTTAACCATAACCGAAGTAGCACAAGTTCAATGTGTTGTGGAGAAGTCAGCTTACCTTGGTTTTAGTAGTTGTAATGACCTTTACCAGTGATGCAATTATTACTTCAGCATCATCACCTGCATACCAAATAAAAATGGAGCTTTAACCACATCAGAAAACCTCCCCATCAAAGTATTCTGTTCAATTACATATCTATATGTTATTGTTATTTTGATGTGACACGGACATACACTTAATCTAGAATGCACGCTTCTTTTACTGATAATAGATATCAGCACTAAGCATTGATCTTTGCAAATGATAAAAAAAAAATTCAACTGTGTCCGGTTACCTAATTCAGGGGAAAAATTCACATGAACACCAAGATGTGCCTGCATACACGTGTGTTTCAGCCTAAGCATCTACAAAGGCTACACACTCTCCAATATCACATTCAAATATATTTAGTCTGACTTGATCCATTCTCGTCTAATAATGTACTTGCAATCTCTTTCACTTATAAACCACACTATTTAAAGTTATAGACTACTGCAATAGGCATAATCACATCTGAATCTTAGATCCAAGAGAGACATTTTAAGCAATGTGTCAATATTAGTCCACGGGCTACCCCGGAACTCTCCAACAAACATGCAAACAACCTTCTTTCACTTCACTGGTCACTTATTAATATGACTAACATACTTTTATTTTCACATTCATTTTCCCTATAAAGATTATATTCACAAGGCAACCATGCAATATATACAAACGTTCAGACAATGTCTGCTTTCTTTTCCGTTTTCTTTTCAAGAATAGGGCATTTAACTAATAATTCATCCAAGACTTCCCAAAATGTTATATTGAAAAACATGGCAATCCATCCTTGAACTGCATTAGATATTATTAATATTAAAGCTCAGCATTATAAAAACCACATGAACACAGAAAGGAACGAAAATTACCACCAATCGAAGCCACAATACTAGGGTGGTAAATCATAAAACCCAAGCATTTCAACGCCTGAGAAGCACTAGAACACGAGAATCCCGTATCAGTAACAACAAACTCTAAACATTTTTTTATCAACTGATATCGTTATTCATTGACAAAATTAGAGGAGACAGAAAAAAGATACGCATACATTTCTTCGTCATTGTCAGAAATGTCGATAACCAGAGAGGAAATGATGGCACGAGAAGCAGCGACGAGCGTCTCAACAGCAGAGGGATCGTTGCCCTCCTGCAAGCGCAAGAGTTTCGCGTACGCCAAAGGCTTGTCCAGGGATGATAAAAGGACTTTAATTTCTTCGATTCTCTGGCCGGAATCCACCATTCTGGCTGACTGGAGTTCTCGAGCGCTGGGTAAAACCCTAGTTCAGCGACTGCCTGACAGCCTGAGAGTCGGAGACGTGCTGATTTTAGCGCGAAATTTGATGGGCAAGTTGAGTACGAAAATACCGCCATTGAAAACTCGCGGGATGAACTTTGGATTTGTTTCCTGGGCCGACCCATTAAAATGATTTGGGCCTGGCCCATTAAAATGCTAAACTCTATGAAATCGCGAATACAGGCCGAGATACTCTTCCCATAAAAAAAATGAAAAAATTCGCTCACTAAAAAATGCGGTGAGCAACCAAAAAGTGTTAGCTATCATAATTTTAAGGATCAAAATTTGAACAAATAATTTCAAAAATTTTCTTGTACTAATGGTTATTACAATTATTCCATGCACAACGTAAGAAATAAAATAAAATATTGCAAATGAATTTATACTAGTATTATCTTATCGTTTGTGGCAAGACGACGGATATAGAGGCTAGGGGATTCGTCATTCGTCAACACTCTAAGTCTAACCTGTAATGAATTAAATAATTTTTTTTTTATATTATAAATTTGCAATACAATTTGATTTTTAAATATTTAAGATATTAAAATTTAAAAAAGTGTGTGTACGTCATAGCCTAGTTTGTTTATGAGTATATATGTGGACAAAAATGCATGACTCATTGGCAAACATTTTGATATTGTCGTCCTCTTTACTTATCTTGCTTTGTCAAAGTTCGCCTGTAATTTTTAATAAATGTGGGAATTGTTGAAGAACACGCGTGAATGTCTATATAACAACATTTGTCAAAGTAAACTAAGGCTGCTGCTAAAGCCTATCAATTTTGTCTGCATATATGACTAATTAGCACTAGTAGACTTCATTTTTGCCTATATATAGATCAATATCATTGTACCCCATTAGTGTATTTTTGATCACTGAAAACTTCTTCTTCGATCTCTCATTGCTATTCACTTTTACTCTTCAGCGCTTTGCTTTAATATTGCACAATTAGTTCATTGCCTATTAATTCCCTTAGCATTAATTCGTGTCCACCATCCATTTTATATTCAACATACACATATATATACTATATAATCTACAACACGTTATCAGCACGAGGAGACTCTGCCCGGATTACCAGAATTTGAGGTATAATTTTTATTCCAAAAATTTCAATAAGATTATGGCTAACCTTGCAAAGCAGGAATTTGCCCCCTTAACCGTTGAAGGAAGCAATTATATGTCCTGGGCCCGAGATGTGAAAATGCATCTTACTTCAATGGGTCTGGAAGATACTATTGCTGAAGGCAAAAATCCCAGCCATCAAAATCAGGCAAAAGCCATGATTTTCTTGTGCCATCATATCGAAGAGGCACTTAAAATGGAGTACGTGACTGTGGAATCCCCACTGGTGTTGTGGCAAAAGTTGAAAGAAAGATATGATAATCTTAAAAAGACGGTGCTTCCAAAAGCCCTTGATGACTGGAAAAACCTGAGACTTCAGGATTTCAAAACAGTCCGGGAATATAATTCCGCTGTGTTCAAAATTACGGCCCAATTGCAATTATGTGGGCAAAAGATATCTGAAGAAGAAATGCTTGAAAAAACGTATTCTACGTTTCATGCTAAAAACTCAACATTGAGTGAGACATACCGTCAAAAAGGTTTTCAAAGATATTCTGATCTTATCACCTGCTTATTATTGGCCGAACAAAACAGCTTATTGTTGTTAAGAAATCATGAATCTAGGCCCGCAGGTGCAAAACCGTTCCCTGAGGTGAACGTGGCTCAATCATCGAAATATGTGCGTGATCGTGGGCACTTTAAAAATCAAAATGATGATCGTGGCCAAAATCGGTATCACAATCGAGGCAGAGGTGAATCATCTCGTCAAAATAATTATCGAAATAAGCCTCGATTTGAGCAAAATCACAGATATGATACCAGAAGGCCTTACAAACCACAACAAAGAAATTATGCAAGAAAGCATAAACAAAATGATGAAATTTGTGATCGTTGTGGAATTAAAGGCCATATGGCTCAAACATGCCACACAGCTAAACACTTAGCTGAACTGTATCAGGCCTCGAAACGAAAAGAAAGACCAGGTGTTGAAGCACACCATAATGCCCACGATGATACTTATGATGATATATTAAATGATAATATCACGCACCTGGAAGCTGATGATTTTGTTGAGCCAGATACTACTAATGAATGATATATTATATAGCTATATATATTTTGTACTTGTCTTTTATAATTCCTGTTTAATATAAATTATGATATCATGTACTTCCTTTTTATTATCCATGTATAATATAATATGTTTTGCATTAATAATATTTATATTGCTGATGTTTAATAACTTTCTTATATTCTTGTAAAGAAATGGATGCTGGAAATTCAAAAGTCAGAGATGATACATGCCTCATTGACAGTGCAACAACGCATAGCATTTTGAAAAGCAAAAGCTATTTCTCCAATTTAAAATTGGAAAAGACCGCAGTGAAAACTATAAGCGGTAATGAAAAATGCATTGAAGGCTCCGGTAGAGCTGTTATATTTCTCCCTGAAGGGACAAAAATGGCAATTGAAAATGCCTTGTTCTCACGCAAAGCTCGAAGAAATTTACTGAGCTTCAATGATATTCGAAAAAATGGATATCACATTGAAACTTCAAAAGAGGCAGATCACGAGTATCTTTTGATAACTCGATTTGAAAATGGCAAAAAATTTGTGAATGAAAAATTGCCATGTTACTCCTCTGGCTTATACTATGCAAAAATATGTGCCGCAGAAATACATAACCTAGTAGGCTTGAAAGCTACTAGTGAATTTATTACCTGGCACGATAGACTTGGGCATCCTGGCAGTGTAATGCTGAGGCGAATTATTGAAAATTCAAATGGCCATACATTGAAAAGGCAAATGATATTGAACCCAAATGAGTTCAATTGTGCAGCCTGTTCACAAGGGAAATTGATAACCAGACCATCTCCAGTAAAAGTGGGAATTGAATCCCCTACATTCCTAGAAAGAATTCAAGGCGATATATGTGGACCTATTGATCCACCGTGTGGACCTTTCAAGTACTTTATGGTACTAATTGATGCGTCATCACGCTGGTCACACGTTTGTTTATTATCAACTCGCAATTTGGCATTCGCAAGATTACTTGCACAAATTATAAAATTGCGAGCACAGTTTCCAGATCATCCGATAAAGAAAATACGCCTTGATAATGCTGGAGAATATACATCACATGCATTTGATGATTTCTGCATGTCGATTGGAATTACTGTTGAACATCCTGTGCCTCATGTGCACACGCAAAATGGTCTGACAGAATCATTTATTAAACGATTGCAATTAATTGCAAGACCCTTGTTAATGAAATCAAAACTCCTTGTTTCTGCTTGGGGACATGCTATATTGCATGCAACAGCACTTGTGAAAATAAGGCCGACAAGCTATCATAGCTACTCCCCTACACAAATTGTGTTTGGAAAGGAGCCCAATATATCCCACTTGCGAATTTTTGGGTGTGCGGTTTATGTACCGATTGCGCCACCACAACGCACAAAAATGGGACCTCAAAGGAGGTTGGGCATATATGTCGGATATGAATCACCCTCGATTATTAAATATCTTGAGCCAAAAACGGGTGATTTATTTACTGCAAGATTTGCAGACTGTCATTTTGATGAAACTCAATTCCCGACATTAGGGGGAGGAAATGATCAACTGAAAAAGGAAATATCGTGGCAAAGTCCATTTGATTTCCTTGATCCTCGTACAAGGCAATGCGAACTTGAAGTTCAAAGAATTGTGCATTTGCAGGGAATTGCAAATCAATTACCCAATGCTTTTAATGATGCTGCTTAAGTCACAAAATCATATATAAATGATGCAGCAAATGCACCAGCCAATATAAATGTCCCAGAAGGGCATACTCCGAGTGCAAATGAACCTACTGCACGCCTGAAGCGTGGTAGGCCTTTGGGTTCCAAGGATAAAATTCCACGAAAGAAGAAAATTATCCATATGGGTGATAAATCAATCACCGATGATACTCCCGAAGGAGGAATTGATTCAACCCCCGAAAAGGTTGAACCTGAAAATATTCACCCAGAAGAAAATGAAGTTATTGAAACTTCTTTCAATTATATCAATACTGGGAAATGTTGGAACCGAAAAGAAACAAACGTTGATAATGCTTTTGCATACAACGTTGCACTCGATGTAATGGAAAATAACGAGGATCCTGAACCAAGATCAGTTGAAGAATGTCGGAAAAGAAATGATTGGCCAAAATGGAAAGATGCGATTCAGTCTGAACTAGATTCACTGAATAAACGAAAAGTATTCGGCCCTATTGTCCAAACACCGAAAAATGTGAAGCCTGTTGGCTACAGATGGGTGTTTGTGAGAAAACGAAATGAAAGCAATGAAATTGCCAAATATAAGGCAAGGCTTGTAGCCCAAGGTTTTTCCCAAAGACCGGGAATTGATTTTGAGGAAACATATTCCCCGGTTATGGATGGAATAACATTCAGGTATCTAATGAGCCTAGCAGTACGAGAAAATCTCGAAATGAGGCTGATGGATGTTGTTACTGCATATTTATATGGCTCATTGGAAAATGATATTTATATGAAAATACCTGAAGGGTTTAAATTACCTGAGTCTTGCAACTCAAAACCCAGAGAAACTTATTCCATCAAATTGCAAAAATCATTGTATGGGCTCAAGCAATCTGGCCGAATGTGGTATAACCGCCTCAGTGAAAGTTTGATAAAAGAAGGTTATACAAATGACCCTATCAGCCCTTGTGTTTTTATAAAGAAAAATGGGTCAGAATTTGTGATCGTCGCAGTCTATGTTGACGATTTAAATCTAATTGGAACTCCTGAAGAGTTGAAAAAGGCGGTCGAATATCTGAAAAAGGAGTTCGAAATCAAAGATTTCGGGAAAACAAAATTTTGCCTTGGCCTACAAATTGAGCATTTGGAAAAAGGCATATTCGTTCATCAATCAGCTTATACCCAAAAGGTATTAAAGCAATTTCGAATGGATTATGCTCATCCGCTAAATAATCCAATGGTCGTTCGGGCACTTGATCCTGCAAAGGATCCATTTAGGCCAAAAGAAGATGGTGAAGAGCAACTTGGCCCTGAAATGCCATATTTAAGCGCAATTGGCGCTTTAATGTATCTTGCAAATAGCACGCGACCTGATATCGCGTTTGCAGTCAATTTACTTGCAAGATTTAGTTCTTGCCCCACTCAACGACATTGGAAAGGCATAAAGCACATCTTTCGCTATCTCCAGGGAACCATTGATCTTGGGTTATTTTACCCAAAGGACTCTCGACATGAGTTAATCGGCTATGCTGATGCAGGTTATTTGTCAGATCCACACAAAGCCAAATCTCAGACAGGCTATGTCTTTACTTGTGGCGAAACTGCTATCTCTTGGAGGTCAATGAAGCAGACTCTAACTGCTACTTCTTCTAATCATGCCGAAATATTAGCAATCCATGAGGCAAGTCGAGAATGCGTTTGGTTGAGGTCAATGACTCAACATATATTGAAGAGTTGTGGTTTAATCAATGAACCACAAATGCCCCCAACAATTTTATTTGAAGATAATTCGGCATGTATAGCCCAGTTGAAAGGGGGTTATATAAAAGGAGATAGAACGAAGCATATTTCACCAAAATTCTTCTACACTCATGATCTTCAAAAGAATGGTGAAATCGATGTACAACAAATTCGATCAGAAAATAATTTGGCGGATCTATTTACCAAGGCATTGCCGACTACAACGTTCGAGAAGCTCGTGAAGAAAATTGGAATGCGACGGCTTCGAGATTTAAAATGATGTTCAAATCAGGGGGAGCATCAGATATAAGAATAATGTACTCTTTTTCCTTCACTTGAATTTTTTTCCCACTGGGTTTTTTTTCAAGTAAGGTTTTAACGAGGCATATTCTTTATATCGACGACATTCAAGGGGGAGTGTTGAAGAACACGCGTGAATGTCTATATAACAACATTTGTCAAAGTAAACTAAGGCTGCTGCTAAAGCCTATCAATTTTGTCTGCATATATGACTAATTAGCACTAGTAGACTTCATTTTTGCCTATATATAGATCAATATCATTGTACCCCATTAGTGTATTTTTGATCACTGAAAACTTCTTCTTCGATCTCTCATTGCTATTCACTTTTACTCTTCAGCGCTTTGCTTTAATATTGCACAATTAGTTCATTGCCTATTAATTCCCTTAGCATTAATTCGTGTCCACCATCCATTTTATATTCAACATACACATATATATACTATATAATCTACAACAGGAATAATAATAAAAGAAATCGCGGCTCGTTTTCTTTTCTTCAGTTTTGTCGACAAAAGTCAGCTGCGGTTAAAAAATCTGTAATTAATTAATCAACTTGAAGTAATTTTCTACATCAATTTGTTTCCCCTTGTCTTTTTATACTAGTAGTATTTATTAACTAGCATTATTTGCAATAATTGTCTCCAAAACGGACACTTAATTCTATGTCCCCTTCCACGCACGTCGAAATTTCTTAGCACACTATTTCTAATAGTAGTTAGAATACCGCTTTAGATTCTGAATTTACAGAAGTGATGATAAGGTGTATTTTTGTGATGGTTGAAGAAGGAATCGGAATTATAAGAGAAATGCTAAACATCACGAAAAGTCATCATAATAGCACATTGTGTGCCAAATATTACAAAAAAAGTCATGGCACCATCACATTCTGAATATCACAAATACCCATATTATGCATGCTAATACTTCTGCTTCCGCGTGAAAGCTACATACGTGTCTTTATTAGGCATTAATGTTTTAGGTTAATGAAGAAAAATGGTGAGCACAAATTAAACTTATTCACGTAATTATATTTTATTCTGAGTTTTTGATCCAGTATTATATATGTCCTGACACGAGCATGGTCCCAATAGGACATTTGCTGTTGGTCCCCCGTTCGGAGCTATATATCCGTCATTATGTGCAAATGCAGACCATTCTTTACGTGTCTTCTTTTATTATTGCAAATAATGCTAGTTAATAAATACTAGTACTATCAAAAAAAAAATTTATTATTTTTTTTACTTAAGATTAAGAAAAATAGACTCCGGCCCTACCTTCCGAAAAATCCTGCGTCCGCCACTGTATAAATATATATGTGTGTGTCCTAAGGTGCAAATATAAACTCTTCTCCCTCTACCTTCTCAGAGAGTTCAAAAGAGGCCTTTCAACTCGCCCAAGGCCAATATTTCTTATTAAACTCGGTTGATTAGTCACCTTTGAATAAGATGCTTGTTAAATTTTAAACATCATACTTCTTTCATTTTAAAATTACTTCTCATATTATATTCTTATCACCACATTAGAGATAATAGTACTTTCAAATTAAAACTATATAACTATATAACACTACAACACTTTACAATAAGAAAAACTCATTATAAAGATACCTCCAAATCAAAAGCGTCGCTAAAAACATCACGAACCGCAAAATTTGGATTTTATATTACTACTCTCTCTTTTTTCTAATTCTGTTTTAGGGACGGCGCTGCTAACTGCCTAGTTTGTTACATAGTCTACTTTCATAACCTATTTAATACCAGATTGTTAGTAAAATACTACTAAAATATTTTTGGTCAAAAATATTTCCCTAACCAAAAAACAGCCCTCATTTTTTAAACAAAAACCTGCAGTTATGCATCGCAACCAAATTACCCGAATGGTGATGTATTTTAGAGAAGGAAGTCTTGTTTGGATCACATGTAAATTCTTTTGGAATAATGAATTAATGACCCAATAACATTTTAGGTGAATTGAAGGTAACTAGCACATGGAGTCTGCAGTGTTTTGTCTTTTAATTTGTTTATAGTAGTAGTAAAAACAGGCGGAAATGGAGGACGGTAATACAATACAATAATAATAATATAGACAAAACTTAAAATGCCATGTAGTGTGGTGGATATATGATGATGTTTTAAGGAATCTCTGTTATCGGAAATAATCCAATAAAAATCGAGGGGAGACGAATCATTGGAGATGCACACGACACGACGACACTCCCACATCCCATCTTCCTAATAATTTTGTAGTACTAGTAGCATTATTTTCTTCCAATTCTCACCCCCACAAAATTACACAGATCAAAATACATACCCGATCACATGAACGAACATGAACGATCACAATTCTCACCCCACAGAATCACATGAACGAACATGAACCACACATGCATGTGCTTTTTCAATCTCCCCTTCTCTACTGATCATTCATTGTAATAATAAAAACATCTTATACAAATAAATGCAGATACACAAACATGCAGAGCTTGAGGGGATGTTGCACCTGTGAGCCTGTGCAGTTTAGCAGAATATTGGTATAACGAACTGTATTTATAATCTTTTTTAATAAATTTTTAATCTTTTATTATTATTGAAAATTTATTAATTGTTTTTTGACTTTTCAGAATTTATTACTATGAAATTTTGTAAAATGTTCAATTTCATTATATTATTATAATTATTTTTGAATTAGTTTTTTATTATTTAATATATATATATATATATATATATATATTGGTGAATTAGTGGTGTTGTGATATTTAATAGTAGTACGATCTACTCAGTATTACATTAAAACTTGACCCTACCCCCATGAGTAATGAAACTGTACAGTGCAGTGCAGTCCACAACTTGTGCTACTCAACCGTACAATGCACATGCATGCATATTGTTTGGCTCGGGTGTAGCCAAGGACCTTTTTCTCCTCAAGGGAGGCTATCGGAAAAGGATCAAACCGATTACGGGTTCGGATTAACAATAATGCGCCCACAATTGAATGAATTTTCCTTGAATTGATCAACAATAACACGATACAACGGAGAATCTGCCTGTTGTTAAGAAACAACGGCGGAATTCACCAAAAACAGAGAACCAAACTACCAGCTGCTAAGGAGCAACGGTGGATTTGGAAATGGTAACCGCTACAAACTAGTCTAGATTCTAAGGAAAGCTGTAAAGGAAAGCTGTAAAGAAAGCAGTAAAGATAACAAGGAATTAAAATTGATAAAAGTAATTTGGGGGTTGGATTGATCTCTCTGATTTTGAGTGTGTCGACCCCTATTTATAGCCGGAGCTGGAATAACCGCTCTCCGGCTAACTCCTCTGAGCCGAATTCTTTCTTTCTTCAATTCGGTCGTTTAGGTTTCGGCTGTTTCTTCCCATTTCGGCCGAAATCTTCCTCAGCTTCGATTTCCTCCCTTCGGTTTACTATGTATTTTCGGCCTCACCAATCTTGAGCCCATCTTCTTCTTGGACTTCCTCTTTCTTCCGGCCCACGTCTTATGGCCCAATAGCTCTTTCGCGGCCCATTATTCCATATGGCCCCAACAGATGCCCTCCTTACTTGGGCGAATTGCTTCCATGCGAAAGAGCCCAAGTAACCTCCCTTTCTTCTTCCTTTTGGCGGTTATTTTCTTCTTCTCGAGGATGCTCTCCATCATTCCCCTATTTACGTAGCCTACCACGTACTCGGAGTGAACTGCCTTTCCAACTTCTCCTCTCTCTCTCTCTCTTTTCACTTTCTCCGATGGAAAATCCCTCTGCACCTGTCACTGCTCTTTCCGCTGATCTTCTCAGAATTGAGAACTTTTTTGCTTCTCATTCCGCAGTTCGCCTCTTGCCTGAGGGCTTCTATTCCTTAGGTCCGTTGGGCATTCCTGAAGATATCGATGAATTTACTGCTCGGATCTTTGATAATCGTTCCGTTCTTCTATATGAGCCCCGTTTTTCTTCCAAGCTTTTCCCTTCATCTTTCGCTAATTGGTCTTCGCCTTCTCCTGATTATGTGGCGTGGTATCATCACCTCGAACCCCACTGTCGTGATTCTTGGCATAAGTCATCTGTCTACCGTATGATTTCCCTTAGTACCTTGCCACTTCCCACAGATCTTCGCCCTATTCAAGCCCTTCTTTGCTTCTGGAATCCTTCTGTGAACTGTTTTTGTTTCCCTTGGGGGATGATGACTCCCACCATTCAGGATGTGAAACTTCTCCTTGGCCTCTCTGTTCGTGGGGATAACCTCGCCATTATGTCGTTGCCCAAGGAGAAAAATATTGGCTTTTCCTCTGGCGATTCCTTTGCTAATTGGATCGTTTCCCATCAGAGTGATCCTATTTCGCCTGCTCCACACCCTTCAGAGCCTCTTGCTTTCATGATGTATTTCCTTACGAAATTCTTCTGGTGTGTTCCTTCCAAGGGTGTTCTCCTCGAAACACACTCTTTTGCTTCGGCACTTCTTAATCATGTGACCCTGCCTTCAGCCGATTTCTTCCTCGCTCATCTGTATGCGGGTATTTCGGCTACTGTGTCGGGTTGGGAAAAAGGTTCGCCTGATAAAGCCCGTGGCCCGTTATGGTTCCTTTACTTGTGGTTGGTTTGGCACTTCCGCGATATTTCCCAATTTCCTTCTCATGATATTTGTCCTAACCATTTCATCGCTCCCGATCTTCTTAGAGCACCCCTTCCTCCTTTGTCGATCCCTCACTGGATCAACTATTTCCTGGGTCGTACTGTCGAACAAGCCTTTTCCCATTATCATTACCGGAAAGCTGACTTTGCTTGGGTCAGGGATATTGTTACTTCCCCTTTCGGGACTCCTCTTCCTTTGGCTTTTGCTCAAATATGGAACAGGTGCATATTACCCCGCCCGATCTTCAATGGTTCCACATTTGTATCTGCCAAGTCTGCTATTCCTTTCGAAGTTTACAATCCCCATCTGGTTAGCCGTCAATTCGGCTTCGGTCAAGACTTAGTGGAGGCCTTCAGAGCCGGTAGACGTCTTTCTGCTTCTACCAGTCGTCAGCAATGCTCCCTCTATCATAAACGTTTGATTTCCTTCAAGGTTTGGAAGTTTGCCGTTCGTCCGGGGTCCGTTACCTCCCGCTTCCAATCTTGGTGGAACGGTGTTGCTGGTGTCTTTTTTAGTGCCAACCTTGATTCGGTTCTGCGGAGAGGTGGTTTCTCTCCTATTCTGGCATTCTCTACTGTCCCTTTCATCATCTCCGGGTTCCACTCCTCAGCGCATTCTCGGTTCGTCTTCCGCTTCTCGCCCAGGTATGTTTCTTTTCTTCTTCTCCCTTCTTCGGTCGTTGCTTGTTCCTTTTCCTCTGTGTCTCATTTATCCGATTTCTTCAGATGTTCCTCACTCCTCTACTTCAGAACCTGGTCGAAAAAGACCTGCTTCGCCTTCAGCCTCTCTTATCGACTTTCTCCCTCCTACTCAGACCAAAAGGCGTTCGTCTCATTCACCGCTTGGCAGAATCCCTGCCTCCCTTTTTGCGGTTCGTTACACTATTCTTTTCCTTTCTCAGGCTCTTATCGTTCGACTAATTTTCTTTTCTTATTCTTGTCAGGTCCCACCTATTTTGCCACAACCCGATGTTCATCCACTTCCAACTGTGGCATCGGCCTCTCCGGCGACCGAATTTCGCACATCGGCCAGTACCAGTAATTTGGCCGTTCACGCTAGTTCTTCTGCTGTTAACCCTCATGGTTTGATTGCAAGCTCTACTTCGGCCGACCCTTCCGTCCCTCTTTCGGTCGATCGTCCTCAGCCTATCACGGATTCTGCTACACCTTCATCTTTAGTTGTTCCGAAACCGTCTGGCCCCCTACCTAGTGGTATGACTGCTGATGAAACCCCTGCCGATCATGTCCCTTTATCACCATTCCCTGATCGGCATGTCTTGGACGATTTCTTTTCTCCCGCGTCTCTGGTTTCTCGTCCGTCGGATCTTTCTACTCACCTTGGCGATTGTCTGGCCAGGTTATGCAATCTAATCGGCCGGCAATCTGACGTGGAATTCGTCAACCCTAAACCGATCCTTGTTCTCTTGTCTCATCTTGAGCAGCAATTTCATGACGAGATGGTATCCCTGAATCTGAATGGTACTCTTCAGATGATTACGAAGTCAGTCCTCTCAATGGATCAGGAACTCCTGGCTCACTTAAAAATGCGACATAAGCTTGCCGCCGAACGTGAGACTGCAGCCGCTTCACGAGCCATCTTTGACAACTATTCTGCAGAGTATCGGGCTCAAATGAGTAAGCTGTCCGAAGTGGAATCCCAGGAACTCAAACAGTCCGAGGACCTTTCTTTGATTCGGGCTGAGATAGCCAAGCTCCAGCGACAAGAGAAGGATTTGGAATTAACTTTGGCTCACACTAAGCGAAATCGGCCGATCTGAAACAATCGATCAAAACCCTTCGTCAATCGGCCGAAGCTCCTAGGGCCAAAATCTTGGATTCTCAGGAGGATGCTTCTTATTTGGCTATGCGGATCAGTTTCAACGATTACATTATTGGTACCTTCCAAGAAAAATGGGCCGAAACCCAGTCTTTAGTTGGTCAACTGGATTCGGCCATCAAGAGCCTTGGTGGGCACAGTGTTGTTCACGTCCTTTCTCCACATGTCTTGTTTCCTTTGGACCCTTCCGAAATAGAGTCCTCCCCTTCGGGCGATAACCCACCTTTGCCAATCATTCCTTCAGGTACCCTGTTTCCTTCCATTTCCTGTTGTGCTTTTTCTTCTTTTATGCTCTCTTACTTATTATTCTCCCTTTTCTTCTTCTCTTCTAGGGAAAACTGGGCTTCCTGTGGTGCTGGTTCATCGACCGTTCACCTTCCTCCTGGTGAAACTGCTGGTCCTTCCCCCTCGGCAAGTCCGAATTTGATGACATCTTCGGCTAATCCTACTACCGCTACCTCGCGAGGCTTGGATGATGTTCCTTCTGACGCCCAGGAAGACCACTAATTTGTCTTTGCATATTAGTTCTGTGTTTTGACTTGTCCTTTGTCAAGTGTAAATTTCGGTCACTCTTCCCTTTTTTGACAGCTGTAATCGGCCTTTTTTAGACTATGTTGGCCGATACATTGTACTTGGATTCGTATCTTCTGTATCTTTTGTAATGCGATTCGTATCCCGTTAATTCCATTGTTTTCGGTCTCCTTTATTGCTGATTTCTGAATATTAGCAGCTTTTTCCGGGAATCAGCTGTAACGTTTTCCCATAAATAACATTTACTACTGACCGTTTCTTCCGCCAAGCACTTATCTCTTCCTATAAATACCCGGCTTTGTTGAAACTTATCTATCATTTCCTTTTCTCTCTTCTTTCTATAACAATATGGATCTCCCTTCTCCCTTGTTCAACTTCCTGTCTCCAGTTCCTCCATGGTCTTTGGCAAGTATTCTTGTGCAAGGATTTCCAGACGTGATACGAAAATTTTTTGCCTATGCAACACGAGTTCAACTAATGCTCTTTTCACCATGTTCGTATGGGCGAGGATCTTTATATGTTATTCCAAATGAAGGTCTCGACGGCTATGCTGATGTGCCCCTTTTCGACTTTGCGGATGCATATCCTGTCGGACCTTTTCTAATGGGGGGAATAACTACCCCTAGTTATTCCTCCCTCCTTTCCCCCTTCCACCGCTTTTGGGTGACTGCCTCGCTGCACTCCTCCTTCTTCTGTCTGAGGTCGTGCGGCGGCTGTACCCGAGTTTGACTTCTACCTCTGGGACGTTGTACTTTTCGTTCTATCGTATCCTAGAGTAGAAGTTCGGTGGTAGGACTTAAATCGGCAATACTGTTCTGGGGCAAGCAACTGTGCCCCACTTCTGTGTTGCCGATAGTTTTAGCGGCATTTCTACAAGGCTGAATGTCTTTCAAGGACCTTTCCCTTGTATATGCCTGCTTAGTATAGGACGTTTCCCTTGTATATTGTAATTTCGGGCTATCGACGCCGCTCTCGGCCGAAGTAGCACCCTCTTTGTACTTATTCGTTCATGCAATAAAATCTTTACTTTTTCGCCTCGCTTAATATTTAATCCCACACTGATGGATAATATTTCTTCATGTATCTTGCATTAACTGGATTTGACATCTGCTCACCATTTTCGTCCACCAAAACGTACGCTCCATTCGGTAATCTTGTATGAACAATAAATGGTCCCTCCCAATTGGGACTCCACTTACCTAATCGGCCATCCTTCTGCTTAGGCGGCCATATAACTTTCCAAACTAAGTCTCCAACTTCAAATCGCTTAAGACGAATTCGCTTATTGTACCAATCGGCCACAATATCTTTATTTTTCTGCAAATTCTCAAAGGCCTGCACCCGATCGGAATTTATCTCCAATAACTCATCTTTCATTGCACAATCATACTGTTCGGCCGACATTGAATCCGCTTGGCTTGTTCTCAAAGTCGGCACTGTTATTTCGGCTGGCAATACTGCATCCATTCCATACGTCAGCCGAAACGGTGTGAACCCAGTAGCTGAGGTTTTAGTATTTCGATAAGCCCACAGTGCTTCAGATAACTTTTCGTGCCATTTTCTTGGTTGATCTTCAATCATTTTCTTTATAATTCCTATTAGCTGTTTGTTTGTGGCCTCTGCTTGTCCATTTCCTTGCGGGTAATATGGTGACGAATGTACAATTTTTATCCCGTATTCGTCTGCAAAGGCCTTGACCTTTTCTCCCACAAATACAGTTCCTCTATCTGTTAGAATCGTCTGTGGGATCCCGAATCTATAAATCAACTGTCTCTTAATAAACTCAATCACCTCCTCTTGTGAAATACTGACATACGCCTGAGCTTCGGCCCATTTCGTGAAGTAATCTGTTGCCACTAGCACGAACTCATGTCTTTTCGACGAAGAGGGATGAACTTTTCCTATGATGTCCATGGCCCATCCTCTGAATGGCCATGGTTTGATCATTATATGTAATTCTTCGGCCGGTAACTTCTGAATCGGCCCATGTTTTTGACATTCGGTGCATCCTCTTGCATATTTCTCACAATCAGGACCCATATTCGGCCAATAATATCCCAGCCGAATAATACTCCACTTCATCGATTTTCCTGCCCGATGCGCACCACATATTCCTTCATGAACCTCTCCCATTACCCTTCTTGCATCTTCTTCTCCGACGCATCTGAGCAATATTCCATCAATAGCACGCTTGAATAATAATCCTCCTATTATGACGTAGTCCATAGCTTTCCGTTTTTCGGCTGGATTAGCCTCCGAAGGATCTTCCAATGTCTGTGCTATCTTTTTAATCCATTCGGCCTTCTCTGTTTCGGCCAAACGCACTTCTACATTTCCTGCTATCGGCATCAACCGATATTTAGCCGCATGTTGAGCCAATTCATTGGCTACTTCGTTCCTTTCTCTCGGGATATATTCAATGTACACCTCATCAAATTCCTCTAACAAAGTAACCGCTTCTTCATATAATCTAATCAACTGAGAACTTTTAACCGAAAAATCGCCTAATAATTGCTGAATAACTACTTGCGAGTCTCCTTTGACAATGATTGCTCTGACTCCTTCTTCTATCAACCGTTGTAATCCCGAAATTAACGCTTTATATTCGGCTTGGTTGTTCGTATATGACTCTGGCAGTTGCACGAAATATTTGTATATCTTGCCTTCCGGTGTTTGTAGGGTAAACCCTGCTCCAACTCCTGAAGCGGCTTTAGAACCATCAAATGTCATTACCCATGGTTGCAAGTATACAATTCCTATCTCACCAACTTCTTTCGGCCGATCCTGATGACCAATGTCATCGGTTATCGGATGTATCACATGATCGTCTAGGAAATCGGCTACAATCTGTCCTTTCATAGCCCTCAAAGGTTGATATCTCAAATCATATGCGTTTAACTTCATGGCCCATTTGGCCATTCTTCGGCTACTGACCGGATCATTCATCATAATCTTAACTATGTCAACCGAAGCTACTACTATCACTTGCCTTGGCTGAATATAATATTCTAATTTCTGGCATGCATGATAAAGACTTAAGCATAGTTTATGAATCGGCGAGTACCTTACTTCGGCGTCCCTTAGGATTCGGCTAAGATAGTAAATCGCCCGATCCCTTCCTTCATCGTCTTCTTGCGCCAGTAATGCTCCAATAGATTCTTCGGCCGCTGCTATATACAACTTCAATGGCCGTCCTAAAATTGGAGGGACCAACACTGGTGGACTCATCAAATCCTGCTTCAATTGTTCGAAGGCTTTTTGTTGGTCGACTCCCCATTTGAACTCCTCTTCCTTTTTTAACCTCAATAAATCGGTTAGTGGTTTCGACTTTCCAGCCGCATTTGCTAAGAATCGTCTCAAGAAACCGATTTTTCCGAGAAACTTCTGTAGACTCTTCTTATCATGTGGAGGTTTGGCTTCTTGGATAGCCCTGGTTTTGTTCGCATCAACTTCTATTCCTTTGTTATGTACCAGGAACCCGAGAAAATTTCCTGCCTGTACTCCGAAAGCACACTTAGCTGGATTCATCTTGACTCCATGCAGCCTCATCCTCGTGAACACCTTCCGCAAATCGTTCAAGTGGCTTTCGATATCTTTGGATCGGACCATGACGTCATCAATATAGACTTCAACACAATCCCCTATGAGGTCATGGAAAACATAGTTCATGGCTCTCTGGTATGTAGCTCCCGCATTCTTCAGTCCGAATGGCATCACCACCCATTCATATATCCCTATGGCACCAGGGCACCGGAATGCAGTCTTGTGAATGTCTTCTTCGGCCATAAAAATTTGGTTATATCCTGAGTATCCATCCATGAAAGATAGCATCCCCTGTTTTGCGGCCGAATCAATCAACAAGTCAACAATAGGCATCATATACTCATCTTTTGGAGTGGCTATATTAAGATTCCTGAAATCAATGCAAACTCTCAATTTTCCATTCTTCTTTATTACAGGAACAATATTTGATAACCATTCTACATATTTAGCTGGCCTAACAAACCCGGCCGCTAACAACTTCTCTATTTCTTCTTTTATTTTTGGGACTAATTCGGGCGCTGCCCTCCTGGCCGGCTGTTTATGCGGCCTGAACCCTTCTTTAATAGGCAGTCTGTGCTCTACAATCGACCGCTCCAATCCTGGCATCTCTGTATAGTCCCATGCGAAACAATCCTTGAATTCGACTAGAACCTCCCTGAATCGGCTTGTCATCTGCTGATCAAGATTCGCACTCAGCGGGATCTCCCTCGGGTGTTCGTCTGTACCAACATTGACCATTTTCAAGGGGTCTTGAGCTTTGAAATCGGGCGTTCGCTTTGGAATTGCGTCTATTAAATCGCTCCATCTTGCTTTGTCGTCTGAAACTCCGAGTTCGGCCGATTCGAACTCGGTCACTTGATTCGGTTGTGCCTCCATCACTTACTTTCTTCTTCGACTGGCCGTTCATCGGCCTGGTATCTGATTTCAAACCCCAAATCTGTCCAATCACACTCGATCACCTGCGGGTACCGATCTCCTACCACTGCTAGGAATGGTTGTATCGGTTCTTCATATAACACCGCATCAATTCGTCCGGCTGAGCTGACCGGAAATGGAGGTTGATCCCCATCTACTTCTTCTACTGTGCCATCCTTCCTCCAGAACCATACTTTCTGGTGAAGCGTTGATGGCAAACATCGGGATGTATGAATCCAACATCGGCCTAATAGGGCCGCATACGGGACTTCTGCATCTACCACGAAGAACATGGTCGGAATTGATATTGTTCTGACCGTTACATCGACCAATATACATCCTTCCGCCGCAGTTTGAGCTCCCACAAAACTCATCACCTTCATTCTCGTAGGGAGTAAATCTTCCTTCGAACGGCCTATCTTCGTTAGCGTGGATAGCGGCATGATATTAACTGTGGCTCCACCGTCGATAAACATTCTTCTAAGTGGTCTCCCATTGACCCAACCTTTAACGTATAAAGGCCTCACATGCTGGGACATCTTCGCAGTTGGAGGCAAAATCGTACCTGGTTGAGCTTCTGGAACAAATGCCTCGTATCCTTCCTCAAAAGATTTCTCTATTTCAGCTTCCGGCCGAAATACCTCAAGTTTATCGAAACAAAAATCCACTATGGGTTCTTCATCACCATAGTATTCTCCATCCTTTTGACAGAAAACCACAGCTGGTTCGGAATCCGACCAGTACTCCTCTTTCTCTTCGGTGGTTACCGTCACCATATTCGCGCTAGATCCGAAGTCGAACTTAAACTGCCCAACAGGGGGTGTATCACTATTCGGAATGATAGTTGTCTTCGGCTTCCACTCCCTGGTTCGGACTGGTCTAGGCTTCCATTCTTCTTTCGATTTCGGCTGCTCACTTTCAACTTTCGGCTGTATTACTTTTGGCCGAAATTCGGTTTTGTTCTTCAGCCGATCCTGTCCTTCTTTCGGCTTCCTCTCTTCTTTTGATTCGGATTTCAAACGAGCCGAAAATACCCTATTGAGTATTCGTCCTCCCGAGAACGAACAGTCATCAGGGAAGTCCTCTTCCATATGCATCATATCATACTCCTCTTGCTCAGAAGCAGCAGCTACTTTAAGCCGTTGCATTCTTCGTTTGAAAGTACGATATGATCCCTTTCCTTTTGGGACTTTTCTCTCCTCTGCCCTCCAAGCTGAATGGTCATGCCGACGTTGATCGAAATGCCTTCTTTCTGGAGAGTTTCGGACCCATCGGCCTACCTGAGTATTTGCTGGTGGCCTTCTAAGCTTTTTCATTTCGGGGCTAACAGCTTCTTCAGGGACTGTGATCTGTATCACAGTCTTTCCATTCTGCTTATCGGCTGTTAACTTCATCTCTGAGTCCCATCCGTTGGTTATGATTTTCAACGTTGGTCTCTCACTCTTATCTCCGACCTCGATCTCCTGATGTCTCTCCGATTGCTTGATCCACTCTTTCACCTCATAATTCCCCAATCGGTCAAAAACATCTGTAACTTTCTCTTTTCCCTTCGGAGATCCTAGCCTTTTCCAGACTCCTGACTTCTGAGCCGATGGCCGATCCCCAAGCCGATCGTGCACAGAACTCCTGCTAGATGATGTTTGATCCCCTAATCGGTCATGCACCGATTTATTCTGGTTGGGCTGCACCATCACCATGTTGGCAGCTGGGAACGGATTCTTATCGATTGCCATAAGCCTTTCTGGGAACTTCAGCTTCCCATCATCGACATGCTTCTGAATCAGCTTCCTAAAATGCCCACACATAGCCGTGGAATGAGTGGCTGATCCGTGGAATCTGCACCATCCGGCCTCCAATTGATCCTTGGTAGGCTGTGGATGGTTTCCTTTAAACTCTAGCAATCCGTTCTTCTGGCAATAATCAAATATCTCGTCCATTTGTGACAAGTCGAAAGAGTAAAACCTTTGAGATTCATCTCCTCCTTCTTTCTCCTTGCCTCTGGCTGGCCGAAGTGCTGGACAAGTCATAGGCTTTTTTATGATTAACTCTGCCCTTGCGACTTCGGCTAATGCAGGAACGTCTTCCGTGTTGTACTCTTCCTGAATTTCACATCTATCCAGGGATTCAGCAAATGAGGCAGCTGACTGGATAGGTTGTGACCTCCCGCTTTGACTTCGGCTTGATTTGAAAGCCGCCTGTTCCGCCAAATATGTCTCCATCCTTATAGCTTCAGCCGTTAATTCGGCTACCGTCCTCGGTCTTGTTACCATCAATCTGTCCTTAATGGCAAACTTCAAATTCTGCTTTAAGATTTGAATATATTCATGCTCAGGCAACATTGTCTTCACCTGAGCCTTCACTGCATAAAATCTCCCAATGAATTCAGTAACCGATTCAGACGCCTTCTGCTTGGTTGACGTCAGATCAACTACCGAAACTTCCGGACTTGTATTATAGAATCGGTCATGGAATAACCGCTCCATTTCGGCCCAAGTATTGACCGATCCCGCTGGCAAATTAATGTACCATTCGAATGCTGGGCCAGTTAATGACAAACTGAACAATATCAGCTTGTGAAAATCATTTTGCGCGATTCTGGTACATTGAGCTGTAAATCGGCCGATATGCTCGATGGTAGAGCGGCCGACTTCTCCAGAAAAGGTGTTAAAATCTGGAACCTTCACCCCTCTAGGCAGTGGATACTGCTCCTCAATGTAATCTGGATAAGGTTTCCGATACATCGGCCTATTCTCCTGGCCGATGAGATTCCCAAACTGTGTACGAATGATCTCAGCAATAAGCTCTCTGTCAACCAGTTGTGGAGGATTCTGCTGAAGTGGTGCGTATTGTTGTTGAACCACTGGAGCAGGCGGTTGAGCAGCTGGTTGAGGCGGTTGATTCTGTTGCTGATCGTACCTCTGTTGCGGAGGAACAAAAGGCCGAGCTCCGTGCCCTCCTGGCGGCCTAAAGGCTTGCTGCTGAAAATTGTGAGGATTTTGCGGTGGATTTTGCGCCACTGGAGCTTGTTGCGCTCCCATCGGATACATACTCCTCGCGATTTCGGCTCTAAACATGGCTGGCATTGCTGCCAGGATATTTCCTTCGATTTGGCGAACCGAATTGGTAACCGCCGCCTCCACCATAAATTGAACCTGATCTCGGAATCGCGGGGTTAAATCATCGTTCGAAAACTCCTGATTATGGAAATGTGATGGTCCGGGGAACCCTGGGGGGAATTCTCCGGCTTCTGGTGCGCGCTCTTCCTGAATCGGCGGCAAATCAGTCCTCGCCGCCGTGTTTGCTGCTGGAGTTGCTTGTTCAAACGCCATTCTGCGTCCCACTGGGCGTGCCACTGTTTGGCTCGGGTGTAGCCAAGGACCTTTTTCTCCTCAAGGGAGGCTATCGGAAAAGGATCAAACCGATTACGGGTTCGGATTAACAATAATGCGCCCACAATTGAATGAATTTTCCTTGAATTGATCAACAATAACACGATACAACGGAGAATCTGCCTGTTGTTAAGAAACAACGGCGGAATTCACCAAAAACAGAGAACCAAACTACCAGCTGCTAAGGAGCAACGGTGGATTTGGAAATGGTAACCGCTACAAACTAGTCTAGATTCTAAGGAAAGCTGTAAAGGAAAGCTGTAAAGAAAGCAGTAAAGATAACAAGGAATTAAAATTGATAAAAGTAATTTGGGGGTTGGATTGATCTCTCTGATTTTGAGTGTGTCGACCCCTATTTATAGCCGGAGCTGGAATAACCGCTCTCCGGCTAACTCCTCTGAGCCGAATTCTTTCTTTCTTCAATTCGGTCGTTTAGGTTTCGGCTGTTTCTTCCCATTTCGGCCGAAATCTTCCTCAGCTTCGATTTCCTCCCTTCGGTTTACTATGTATTTTCGGCCTCACCAATCTTGAGCCCATCTTCTTCTTGGACTTCCTCTTTCTTCCGGCCCACGTCTTATGGCCCAATAGCTCTTTCGCGGCCCATTATTCCATATGGCCCCAACACATATGTGACTTGGATTTGTGGGGGAATAACCAATTGGATTAATATGGATCCAACAATATTGTGCCTACTTGAATTTATCTACTTTATTATTATTATTATTATTATTATTATTATTATTAGGTTTTCCACTTTTTTTTTTTTCATACAGTATGTTTTAAAATAGTTATTTGTTGTGACGTATAATAATTTCTCTCATCTTATTCTTTTCATTATCTAATGGTAGTAAATAGTATCAATGAACCAAATGGAATTCTTAAGGCTCTATTCAGGTGCACAGGTGAAGTTAACTAGTAGTAGGCATGCAGCTAGACTGCTAGAGCCCTAGATAAGCAAGCAGTCAAGTGTTTTTACTACGTACACTGCAAGAAAAACGCGTTTTATCGACCGAAATTACCGACCGACATGTTGCGGGTCGGATTTACCGACCGCTGGGATGGCAATTTCACCCGCACCCGTCCAAAATCCGACCCACCCGATCCGCCGAAATGGATGAAAATCCGGCAAAAGGTGGATTCTTATAGGGTGATGGGTGGATCGGGTGACGGATCGGGTCGGAGATGGATCCAGGCTCATCCAACCCACCACCCGATCCATCATCCAACCCACCACCCAAACCATCCATCACCCGTTATATTTTATTAAATATGTATACTCAATATATTTTAGTAAAAAATATTAACATGGTTTTTCCTCCATTTTTTTCTTCCACGGTCCCTTCGGGCGTTCCATCCTTCACAATTCCCCCGTAATTACATCACTCATTGCTAAGGAATGCCTTATTGACTAATCTTCCTCATGTCAAGACTCATGTTTTATAAATTTCTCGTTTGACCCTTTCATTCCTAGTGTTCGATTCCTCCACTTTTGGATATTATTATTTCGTTTACACTTCGCTTCCATATATAGCAAATAAGGTATGGTTTCCTAAACTTTACGATGTTCAAACATGAATTAATTTTAAATATAAATGATTGCAAGTTTATGTATATTTTCAAATCCATTAGTCACCCGATCCACCCGTTTCACCCGTGGTTGATAGGTGGATTGGATTTGGACCGAGTTTTAAACGGATGATGGGTGGATTTGATGATGAAATAACACTCATGGACGGAGGTGGATTTACCCTTCTCCGATCCACCTCCGACCCATTGCCAACCGCAGGGCCGACCGCAACATGTGGTCGGTAATTTAGAGCCGTTATGGTGGACCCGGTTTCCGGACGACCGCTGCACCGACCAAATTTAATTCGGTCGGTGTTACCGACCGCATTACCGACCGCAATTGCGGTCGGTAATTTTTTCCAATTTTTTCCAATTTTTCTAAAGTTTTTTATTATTTTTTTAAAAAATAAAATAATCTACCGACCGCATTACCAACCGAAATTTCGGTCGCTAAATTTTTTTCACATTTTTAATTTTTATTTTTAATAAATATTTCTTTAATTTTCTTATTAATTATTTTATTTAATTTAGTGATTTTAGGTTTTTTTTAATTATTTTATTTTATATTTTAGAATTTAATTAATGAATTTTAATATTATTTAATTAATATAATTTTAATTTTTATTTCATAGTTTAATTTAGTTTCTAATTTTCACATTTATATGTATATATGTACTTATATAGGTTATATATACAACATTTCATACATTGACATGAAACATGAAGTGCACAGATGGCCACACACGCGAGGCATGCAATTGCCTACCCGGGTTCGAGGCTTCTCTTCAGCAAATTCTTTCAACATATATGGGAAGGTGTACTATAAAGGACACATGGCGGAATATGATTGATGTGTTAGACAACCTAGCTAAGCTGGTTAGGGTTGAGGATAGTGATGGTGAGGTGGGCGGTTCGAGCCCTTCCAAGAACAATTTTTTCATAAAATAGAATTACCGACCGCATGTGCGGTCGGTAAAGTTCTCCAGACCTCTTAGGACCAGATTGTACCGACCGCAAATGCAGTCGGTAATTCGGTCGGGAAATTTACCGACCACCGTGCGGTCGGTTATGCGGTCGGTAAGGTTCCGACGGCAAATTTTTTTGGTCGGAGGAAAAATACCTACCAAGGAATTACCGACCGACCCTTGCGGTCGGTGGTGCGGTCGGTAATCCCCGAAACGACCCGCATTTCGGGGTTACCGACCGCAGGTGCGGTCGGTAAAACGAATTTTTCTTGTAGTGGTACTCCCTCCCCTTTTTTTCTCTTTTTTTTTTTTTTGCACCTTTGCGAATTTTGTTTTCAATTAGTTGACTTTGGAATTTTATTTTGCTTGGTTAGAGAATGATCTTAAAGGTAAGCTCTTTGTTGTAATCTCCACTTTCACTATCACTTTATCCATTTTTATTTAGCCTAGTAACGATTCATATAAAACCACCCAAAATCAGCTTTATGTCTGTGTTGCGAAAATTCATCAAGCACAGAGATATTGTTGAAATTTGGAAGGGAATTAGGGAGTGTTTTGTGTTGACGTTGTGTAGTATTGCGAGTTTTTTGTTGGAATTTGGAACAATCTATGAACTAAAATTGCGATATTTAGGCCCTGTTCTCTAGGGCCTGAATTTGTCAAGTCTGATCTGAATATTTCTGGTCTGATCTGATTCAATCTGGTCTGGTCTGGTCTGATCGGATCTGGTCTGATATGATCTTATTTTATTATTAATATTATTATAATGATTTGATATGATATGATTTGGTCTGGTCTAATGGATCTGGTTCGATCTTAATATTTCTTATCTGATCTGGTCTGATTCGATTTTAATAAAAATAAGTAATAGTTCCTGAAAATAAGTTCTAGATAACGGGGCCTTAGTGTTAGATGCCTCGTCAAGCTTTTAGATTGGAAAGTGGCGTCGGTGTTAAGGTCATCTCCAACCATACCTTCTATTTTTGTAGGAGCTACAGTATAAATCTCTATTTTTACAGGATAACTACAGTAATTTCATCTCCAACCTAACCGCCCATTTTTGCAAGATGAAGAAATATTCTCTATATAATCTATTTCATGATTCTTTTTTAATTTATAAATAATATTTATAAACACTTTTTATACAAAATATAAATAATATATTTATTTTTATTAAGTAAAGAATATATAGAAAATTAAAAAAAGAAAAAAAGCAAAAAAAAATTAAAATAAAATTTGCAGGGTGATGAAAATGGACGGAACACTGTAGCATCCTCTCATTTGGAAGGGAGGGTGCTGCAAAAATGCAGGGTGGGTTGGAGCCCCACCCTGCGTTTGGACCCTGCAATTTTGCAAATTGCAGGGTCCGTTGGAGTTGGCGTAAGAGTTCTGTTTAATCCCCAATTTGAAATACTACTTCATCCGTCTCATTTAATATGTCTTATTTGATTTCTGCACACAATTCATTGCACATTTTCAACCGTTAATATCTCAAAATATGTATAACATAAAATTATAAATAATATACTTCTTCCTGTTTTTTAAAGGTTACACTTCTCATTTGCACGTATGTCAATACACATTTTCAACGATTAATAACTCAAATTGGGTACAAGTAAAAATTCTAAAAATTTGATATTTAAAAACTATAAGATGAGACGAATCCAACAAAATCTCACTCGCTCGGCTATATTTTGTTTTCTATAACTATAACAAAAATTGAAGTCAAAGTGTTACAATGAACAGTAAAAAAAGTCAAAACGTAACCTTTAAAAAAACGGAGGGAGTATATTCTAAAACTACATGATTTTACGATTCTAACAAAACCCAAATTGACTATTTTTTTCAAATATATACTTGCTATAATATTGAGTCAAAATTAAACAATGAACAATAACAAAAGTCAAACAAGACAAGTAAGGTGGAACGGTCAAAGTATTTGAATAGTTTTTCTCAGTTTTAATATGGATAATTCTTATATTTAAGTATTTGAATTGTAAACTGCTGGTTAGTTTTTCTTTTTCTCTTTTTTTTTGTCAGAATATTTGGGTTCACGGATATCCATTTTTGAAAATAGTACTTCCTCCGTTTGTTTATATGCTCCATTGAGCAAATTGTTACTGTTCTCATATGATTTTGATTTAATGTTTTATCATAGTTAAACAAGTTAAAATATAGCCAAGTGATATCTTGTTAGATTCGTCTCGTCTTGTAGTTTTTAAATATCGAACTTTTATAATTTCTATTTGTACCGAATTTGAGTTATTAATAATTTAAAATGTGTATTGGACTGCATGATGAGTGAGTCAGTAACAAAAATTTAAAAACATATGAAGTAATTAATATCTCATTCGCTAGGATGTAGGGACATTAAAGAGTGAGAGAGTTAACCCAAAATTTTAAGATTGCTTCATACTCGAAGTCATGATTCGATCTTTCTTACATTTGGTTAAAAATGAAGAAGGCCTCAATCGCTCTACCACAGCGTAAGTTTAGTTAGTTGTTTTATCGTGTCTCTTGTTATATTCATTTTTCTTTCCTTTCCTTTGCATCAGCTAGTAAAAAAAAAAGAGCGGTCTAAAGAAGAGGGGCTTGAACCTTACTAAAAGAAATTCGCGAGAATGCTACAAATAAGGCAACGAATGTTGGCGCCTAAAATTTTATCATCTGTCGGATTTCGTCGCCTCATACGCTCTTCGCCTCGTGCGCTAGGCAACGAACAAGGCGACAAAATTCTTTTATCACCTTCTGCGAAAATTTTTGTAGTTTTAAGCTCTTGGTCAGTCATAGCAATTTTTCTTTTACGGTGGCAAGGCAGGGCCGAAGCCTTTGTGTATGTAAAATTATGTTTTAGGAGAGATAACCTTTACGAAATGTTTGATTACATATACAATCCATTATTCATTATTTTCCAAACTGTTAATATTACCCCTATACAGCTTAATTTTTTAAATTCGCACATTTAAACTCTAATACCAAACACTATTAAAACCCTAATACCAAACACTATTATTTATAAGTATCCGAATTTAAAATACTAAATTTTTACAATTAACTCCAAACTATAAGCACCTGTATATTAAATAGACTTCAAATTTTGAGTGGCGGGTCTCAATCATTAACAATTTGGAGTATAGTATAAAAAAGTTGAGTAATAATAGTAATAACCAATACACCAAACCAAGGGCCGTGAGTGTTTTGACCTTTTGGGGAGTTTTTAGCTTCTTCACTGGGTTTATTTTATTTTAGTGATAGTATATCTATATATTCTCTCTAGAAATGTAGTATAAACAAACAATGTAGTGACACATATTCCATAAATAATTTGATATACTAGCTCATCCGGGTTAACATCATTAATTTGAAAATGTTCATAATCGATCATAGCTTTGCCCACAGCTTTGGTTCAAGAAGACACTTTATAAATTAACTAGAAATATGGGATCACATGAGTAGGTGAGAGATCAGTGTACGAGGGAGGGATTGATGGCGGGACACGATTCTATTACAAAATGAAATTTTGTTATATTCGTCTGATAAGTATAACTTGAAAATATCGATCTTTTATAACTTTTGCTCATATTTAATTTAAATTTTAATTAATAAAACTACATATATATTAGTGTTGTTATTATTAACGTGCTCTTGTACAGATGAGGTAGTTCCATGGTTGTTGAAACCACGACAAAACGACAAGAGCAGTTACAGTCAGACATGTGCGACAGTTTCTTTTTCTGTGCGCGTGTCTAACCGACTCAGGAGAGTCTAATTCGTACTTCTGAGTATATATATCGTGTTTAGACTCTCTGTATGTAGGTTTTGATTTTATCGAGTTGTAACTTTCACTTTTACACACATTACACACTTGAGTCGGTTTTTCTCTCTAGACTTGATAGTTCTATTTTCTTGAGGGAGTTTGAAAAATCCTTGATGAGTGTTCTGCAAATTTGAAGATCATTTCAATCATTGAGGTCTGTGCTACACCGATTCAACAAGCATTCTTGTTGAACAAATCTTTTCATTCAACGAATTTGGAGTTGCCTTGCGAAGGAACTCAAAGGAGATCTGAAGGATGAATTCAGGCGATCTGCTACACCAGAATTTCAAGATCTGAGGATTCAAACAATCGGAGAAATTGGACGAGCTGTCCAGTGATCGTAGTTGTGGGGGAGTCCTGACCACGATCATTCTACAAGCAGGGAAGTTTTGGTAACAGAATCTGTTTTGATTGTGTAATCTTTTAGGTCTAGGATTTTTGAGTGTTAGTTTAAGATCCTGGATTGGAATCCCCCCGACGTAGGCCGAAGGCCGAACTGGGTTACCAAATCACGTGTCTTTACTTTCTGCTGCGTACACTGATTTGCACACACTATCGTTCACACGTAGTTTTAATCACCGCTCGACGACCGCGCTAAATTCAAGATTTTCACGTAATCTGGGACCAACACTTGGTATCAGAGCGGCAAACTTTGATGTATTAGAGGCGATTTGAAGAAATCTTGGAATTCTTGGAAAGATGAATAGAGAAGGCGCATCACTTTCAAGACCACCATTGTTCGATGGCACTAACTACAGATATTGGAAAACTCGGATGAAGATTCATCTAATGGCCCTTGGAGATGAAGTATGGGATGCAGTCGAGACAGCCTGGAAACCACCCACTCGACCGCGAGCTGCAGCTGAAGGTTCCACAGAACCACCTGGTAGTCGGCCAGCAACCAAGGCTGAATACACTCAAGCTGAAAAAGATGCCAAGAAAGGAAACTATACGACCCTTAATGCGATTTTTAGTGCTATGGACGAGACGCAGTTCCAACTAGTCACCAACCACACGTTAGCTCATGACGCATGGAAAACCCTAGAGGTGGTGTATGAAGGTTCTGAAGATGTTCGAGCTACCAAGTTACAGCGAGTTGAGACCATGTTCGAGAATCTGAAGATGAACAAGGATGAATCGATCTCAACCTATTACGGGAGGTTCAAAGACATTGTAAATCAAGTCTATTCCTTTGGGACTGATTTATGATAATCAAAAATTATTTCGAAAGATGTTGAGGACTCTCGCCAAGAAGTATTCCCCGAAGGTTGCTACATTGGAAGAATTGGATAAGTTGAACACTATTACCTTGGATGGTCTAGTAGGAATTCTTCAAACTTATGAAATGAACCACCTCGAAGAAGAATCGTCAAGGAACATTTCCCTCAATGTGGAACAAGAAGATTCTGGAAACTCTTCCGAAGATGATGTATCTTACATTTCCAGAAAAGTTGCAAAGATGTTGCAAGACAGACGTGCAAAGCAATTCTAAAAACAACAAGGTCGTAGTTCCAACGCTGTTCAGACGACGGACAAACAACCTCGCAGAGATTTCAAAAGAAAGGATAGCAGCAAAGCTGATCATTCCAACAACAACAAGAAAGACTATGACAAGCCGGATAAGTTTGCCTCAGTGATCTGTTATGAATGTGGAGGCAAAGGACATGTTCGATCTGAATGTGCCACAGCCAAAAGGAAGGAAATGAGAGAAAAGAAGGCACTGCAGGCTACTCTAGGTGATCAGGACGATGACAGAACTACTGAAGCACAGATTTCAGATTCTGATGAAGTCGTCGCATTCACTCTAAGAGAAACTAGTCCTACTAGAAAAGGTATTGTCAAGTCAATATGTTTTTCACCAAACAATAATGCTTATGATTCAGGTGAAAGCGATGATGAGTATGATCAACTACTTGCTGACTACAATGAGCTCAAAGAGGATTTCGAGGTTGTTGTTCAGGAAAACAAGAAGTTGTTAGGACAACTGGCATACGTCGGAATTGCTTATGATCTTGAGGTTGAAAAGAATGAAGACTTGCAAAAGGCAAACAATACTCTTAAAGGCAGAATCCATGATATGGAGAAAGAGCTTGATGATCTCAAAGCAAAGAACTATGAACTTCAAAAGGTATCTAAAGGTAAAAATCAACTTGATGAAGTTTTATCTTTGGAAAAACGTGTTGGAGATCAAACAGGTTTAGGTTATAAGAAGCAAAGCACTCCTAGCAAAACAAAGTTTACAAGTGGAGGCTTCCTCATTTCAACTACTGATGCACCACCTGAAGAGTTCGTTGGAAAGTCGTCCAAACGACGGAAAGACTGCCTGTACTGCAATTTGCCTGGACACACTGCTGAAACATGCATGTGGATTCTAAGAGATCTCATGAACGGTAGACCAGTCGTATGGCCTGATCAAGAGCTTCGAAAGAAATTCAAAATGCAGAAGGCATGGATACCTAAAGGTAAAACTAATAATAAAGATTCTGCTTGTTTTGTAGTTCTTTCGGTGCAGGAACAACATCGAAACGAAAAGTGGTATTTTAATTCGGGATGTTCAAGGCATATGACGGGAAAGAAAGAAGTCTTAAAGGACATTATTGAGAAGGATTGCGGAGCCGTCATGTATTGTGATGGTACTCGAAGCAAAATTGCAGGTTATGATAAATCTAAGGATAATACTCTTTCTAAACTTTCTAGAATTTACTACGTAAATGGTCTTACTACTAATCTTACCTCTATTAGTCAACTTTGTGATGAAGATTTAGTGGTTAAGTTTACTAAACACACATGCATAGTATATAATGATCAAAAGGAGATTATCATGATGGGAGGCCGTAGCAAGAATAATTGTTACATCTTAAAGGATGATATTCCACGGGTTCTACTGACTAAAGATGATCAGACTACTCTATGGCATAAGAGACTTGGACACCTCAATTTTCAGTCACTGCATAAGCTGAGTAATTCGAATGTTGTTCGCGGGTTGCCGCAACTACAGAAGAACGACCAAACCATCTGCAGAGATGCGCCAAAGGAAAGCAAACCAGATCGAGACATAAGAAGACTGACAAAACAAAAGAATGCCTCGACCTGATTCACATGGATCATATGGGTCCAACCGAAGTGGAGAGCTTAAATGGTAAAAGGTACATTTTAGTATGTGTTGATGATTTCTCTAGATATTGTTGGGATTTCTTTCTTAGGTCAAAAGAGTGAGACTTTTGAGTACTTTGAGGCTCTGAGTAAAAAACTCATGAATGAGAAGCATATGAAGATTGCACAAATCTGAACCGATCATCGAAAGGAATTTGAAAACCAGTCGTTCGATCGTTATTGCGACGACAATGGAATCACTCATGAATACTCAGCCCCCAAAACACCACAGCAAAATGGTGTTGCTGAAAGGAAGAACCGAACATTGCAAGAGATGGCCAGATCAATGCTTCAGAAAAGTTCAATGAGCAAAAGATTTTGGGCGGAAGCTATTAACACTGCCCGTCACCTCATCAACCGAGTGTTGTTGAGACCACACTCCAACTGCACACCTTACCAACTTTGGAACGTAAAACTCCAACGGTAAAATACTTTCATGTTTTTGGTTGCAAATGCTATGTTTTAAATGATAGAAATCAATTGCATAAATTTGATTATAAATCTTTGGATGGATATTTCATTGGTTATTCTAACAATTTTAAAGCATACCGTGTCTATCTTACTAGTGATAAGAATGTTATAGAATCTACTAATGTTCTCTTTGAGGATCTTGATCTTTCAGAAAACAGGGTAGACGATGATGAGTTACCTCTTAATCACAATCATGCGAATGCTAATGGTTTTGAACAATCTGTCACTGAAGAATATCATGCCAGTCCTAGTGCTCCAGATAAAGGTGCTGATAAAGATTCTGTTCCAGAAAAGGATTCTGATACAGACACTGTTGTTGAGACTACAGCATAACCACCCTGTGAAGGTCAGAGCAATAGAAAAGGATCTAGAGTGCATAAACATCATTCAACTCAGGATATTATTGGAGATCCACAAGGTCAGAGACAAACTAGGCATAAAAAGATTAATTTCAAGGATCTAGCAAGCTATAATTGTTTTGTTTCTATGGTTGAACCAAAGAATACTTCTGAGGCGTTGAAAGATGAGTACTGGATTCCTGCAATGCAAGACGAGCTACTGCAATTTGAGAGGAATGCTGTCTGGGAGTTGACAGAACCACCACAGAACGCCAACATTATTGGAACCAAATGGGTTTACAGGAATAAGACAGATGAGAAAGGTAATGTGATAAGGAACAAGGCAAGGCTAGTAGCACAAGGCTATACTCAAATTGAAGGTTTGGATTATGGCGAAACATTTGCTCCTGTGGCAAGGATGGAGGCCGTAAGGATACTACTTGCATTAGCATGCTCTTTAAATTTGAAGCTGTACCAAATGGATATTAAGACAGCCTTCCTTAATGGCAAAATCAAGGAAGAGATCTATGTTGCACAACCTATTGGATTTGAAGACCCGAAGTATTTGGTGGACAATGGATTTAATAGAGGAAACGCAGACAAGGCGTTGTTTTTGAAGCGTCAGAACGACCACTTAACGATAGCTCAAGTGTATGTTGACGATATTATTTTTGGATCGACTTCAGTCAAACTCATAAAGGAATTTGTTGATGCTATGAAATCAGAGTTTGAGATGTCTATGATGGGAGAATTACACTACTTTTTGGGATTACGGGTTAAGCAAGAGGATGATGGTATTTTTCTATGTCAGGAGAAGTATGCAAGAAATATGTTGAAAAAGTTTGACATGGATGATTGCAAGGTAGTCAGAACTCCGCTAGGACAACAGGAGAAACTGAGTAAAGATGAGAATGGAAAATCAGTGGATCAAAAGACTTATAGGAGCATGATTGGAAGTCCACTGTACCTCACTGCAACAAGACCAGATATTTCATTTAGTGTAGGTGTATGTGCAAGGTTCCAATCCGATCCTAAGGAGTCTCATATGAAAGTAGTGAAGCGGATCATGAGATATATTAAGGGGACAATGAATATTGGAATTTGGTTTTCAAAAAGGTCATCACTTGACTTGATTGGATTTACAGATTCTGACTGGGCAGGTTGTTGCGACGACAGGAGATCTACCACTGGCGGCTGCTTCTACTTAGGAAACAATCTAGTAAGCTGGTTTCCCAGAAAGCAAAACATCGTAGCTCTATCAACAGCCGAGGCAGAGTATATTGCTGCCACATGTTGCTGTTCACAACTTCTTTGGATGAAGCAACTACTCGAGGACTACGGTATTCATAACGATAACTTTTTAGTTTTCTGTGATAATACTAGTGCAATAAATATTTCTAAAAATCTTGTTTTACATAGTAGGAGTAAGCATATTGATATTCGTTATCATTTTATTAGAGATCTTGTAGAGGATAATGTTTGCAGGATTGAGCATATAGCATCGTTGGAACAACGGGCGGACATCCTAACAAAAGCATTAGATGGAGAGAAATTCGAAGGCCTGAGAAGTACCTTGGGTCTTTCCTACCACAATTAAAATCCTTATTCATTTGGGCCTGATTATTTTCGTGCATAAGTATTCTTTACAGGCCCAATTCAAATTTGAATGGAAAAAAGCCTATCCGGAAGACCATCATTACGCACGGCAGTCGAGGTGACGTCACAGCAGCGCTCGTAACCGTTGCCACTCCATCAGTCACGTCGCACATTCTCCAAACTGTCGAACAACCCCTCCACTTCCGGCTACCTCCTCCATTTAAAGGTCATATTACTCTCTCTTTCAGTTCAAACTTTCCCCCTCACTTTTCGAATTTGAGTCTTGCAGAAATTTTAAAAATGGCAAACACTTCCGACCCCGACGCTCCTCACTCCGCCACCTCCTCCACGACGAGCTCGCCGTTTGGATCACCCATAGACGCCCAACCTATTTCTGTCCTACCCCCAGTTCGTTACCTCGCTGGTCCTGCTGCTGCAACTTCCGAGCAGCTACCTTCTGAAAATGAGCCAGAAACCCAAAATCCTCCTAACCCTAACCCTGAAATCATCATTGATCCCTCCATTGTTGATCAAGTTGTTCGTGAGTTAAATGCCGAGCACAACACTCCACCTCTTTCCCCCCTGCAAAATCAAGGTTTGCACGACATGAGTCAAGAGGAACATGCTGATGTCACTGCTTCACAGAAAACTGGAGGTCCTACTGCTGTTGCAACCACGCCGTAACCACGGAGGAAATCAACCAGAAAGCGAAAGGAGCCCACTCCAGCACCAGTAGCCACAACTTCGAAGAAACCACGCAAGGAACCACAGCAACCTTTTGCTGCTTTGAAAGCCGAAGATGCCTATAGTCTCAAGTTCTATACTCGAGAAATGATGGCATTTTCCAAGGAAGTTCTCAAAGGGAAGGAGTTTAAGCCCGAAGAAATCTTCAAGCACAACCATTATGACGTTCTAGGTTTCTCGGACCACTTACAAGAACGGCACTTGACCTTTTGGGCTAAGGGTCTCACGCACTACTCACCTAGTCATGTTCGCGAGTTCTATGCGAATCTACATCCTGAGACCCTCAATCAAAATTCTGCTTGGTTCGGTAAGATTTACATAAGAGGAAAATTTCATGAACTGACTCCTGCTGTGATTCTTAAGTTGTTGAAGCTACCACCAAACGACGACATGAGTGACTGTTTGGATCTAATGCCGGAAAACACTCTCACTACTGCACTGACGATTTCTAATCAAAAGTTCAAAAGCTTTGGCTGTAATAAGTTCAGTGTTAAAGAACTTACATTGAAGTACTACTGCCTGTACCAGTTCTGTAGTGCCAACATCCTTCCGACGACTAATCAGTCTCAAGTCAGCTCTATGATGGGTAAATTCATTCTCTGTGTGGATAAGCATATGAGTTTAATCAATTTTGGCTATTTTCTTCTCAAGCAAATGCTAGGGTATACCTCTGGGAGAATCAAGAAGACAACAAATCTACCCTATCCAGCCCTCATCACCGAATTCCTCATATCCATTGGTGTGAAGATTAAAGACAAGCATATGGTTGCTCTCAAGGAGTACAAACCACCTCCGAATTTGATGGACATGCATAATGACTTTAAGAATGGTCCTCCTTTGACTGGTCCTGCCCTTGTACATCAGCTGAAGCAGAGGATACTTCGTTAGAACGGGAGGCTGACCACCTGGAGCCAGGAAGCAATGGCTATAAAAAGGGAGAATCTTAAAATTCTTCATATGCTTCTTTTGTCTTTTGATGCTGCTGATTTGCAGGATGATGATGAGGACGTTGCTCTTGATGATGAAGAGTGATATTCCATCATGGGGGAGATTTGGTGTTGATGCTGAATTCTGACTAATACTTTCTGGTAGTCATGACAACTGGGTAACGATATTTTCAACTTTGACTGTTTTTGGGATTATTACTGGACTTAAACTAATATTGGTCTGTAATAGTTAGGTAATTCTGATGACTGCTGAACTACTTGTTTTTATCTGCTCTGATGTTTTTATGTCTGCACTGTGATTATGCTCTGAATGCTTGATGGATGCTGTTCTGATTCTTTTTGACCCTTCTTTAACATCCTATTTGTGTATCACATTATGTTGCTCTGTTATGATCTCTTATACTCTTTGGACTTAGATAGTTTCAACACCATTTGGTGATGGAATTATCATCTCCACAAGAGTGGGGGAGATTGTTGTTATTATTAACGTGCTCTTGTGCAGATGAGGTAGTTCCATGGTTGTTGAAACCACGACAAAACGACAAGAGCAGTTACAGTCAGACATGTGCGACAGTTTCTTTTTCTGTGCGCGTGTCTAACCGACTCAGGAGAGTCTAATTCGTACTTCTGAGTATATATACCCGTGTTTAGACTCTCTGTATGTAGGTTTTGATTTTATCGAGTTGTAACTTTCACTTTTACACACATTACACACTTGAGTCGGTTTTTCTCTCTAGACTTGACAGTTCTATTTTCTTGAGAGAGTTTGAAAAATCCTTGATGAGTGTTCTGCAAATTTGAAGATCATTTCAATCATTGAGGTCTGTGCTACACCGATTCAACAAGCATTCTTGTTGAACAAATCTTTTCATTCAACGAATTTGGAGTTGCCTTGCGAAGGAACTCAAAGGAGATCCGAAGGATGAATTCAGGCGATCTGCTGCACCAGAATTTCAAGATCTGAGGATTCAAACAATCGGAGAAATTGGACGAGTTTTCCAGTGATCGTAGTTGTGGGGGAGTCCTGACCGCGATCATTCTACAAGCAGGGAAGTTTTGGTAACAGAATCTGTTTTGATTGTGTAATCTTTTAGGTCTAGGATTTTTGAGTGTTAGTTTAAGATCCTGGATTGGAATCCCCCAGACGTAGGCCGAAGGCAGAATCGGGTTACCAAATCACGTGTCTTTACTTGCTGTTGCGTACACTGATTTGCACACACTATCGTTCACACGTTTTTAATCACTGCTCGACGACCGCGCTAAATTCAAGATTTTCACGTAATCTAGGACCAACAATTAGATTGTATGAAAATATAATTAAACATGGATTTAATTCTTTTTTACTGAACAGACTCGAACCCCCCAACCTATAGATTGGAATCGGGGATTTGACCACTATGATAAGTCCCATCCCTAACGTGGTTTTAATTTTGAAAAGGTAGGTATTTTTTTTTAAAAAAAAGGAAGAAATTTATTTGCATTGAAAAAGTTTAAAGTTAAAAAATTTGATAAACCTTACTAGCTGGCAGATTAAAAACATCCAAACACAATATTATCGAACCATGGAATAGAAAGACGAGTAGACGACGTATGATTATAGTAATGATACAGATACAGACATACAGTGGATGTCCTTTTGGACATGGCTTTGTTTAATGGGCAATATAATGGCCATTGAACCATACCAGCGGCCACAACCCACATTTTGAGTTGTCTCTGTCACTATGTCACTCACACAAGTCAAACACTCACTGCATAACCATTTACAACATAGGGAGTGATCCATGGAATGAGTGGTATATGTGATTCATGACGACATTGAATCTCCATCTACCATAATACGACATAGAAAATGTCCAGCGCGCATTCTATCAACACGGCTGCTGGTAAGGACCTTCAAAGAATGGCCCGCACCAGGCCCTAAACCGGTAGAAATACTATCATCCCCGATCGTCACAATCGGAGAAATATTTTATTTTATAGAAGAATATGTGATGGAATATATATTTTTTATAATGCGAAATATATTTTTTAGGATGTCCACGACTACATACTTTTTAAAGGGTTGTACTTGTACCCTAACTAGATTGTATACAAATACCCTATACGTCTGTGACACCATGCCATCGGACATTAAACGGTACTAGCTTTGAGATCTCATTTAACATAATTTTATTCATATGCAAGTGTTTGAAATTTGAATTTGAGATCTTATTTAAACTATTAAAAGCTTATATTATATGGTAATTATTTTGGAGGTACGTTTATTTTTTGGGTACGGTTACGGTGCAATCATAAAAAACCGCAGCACATCAAGGCACCAATCTCAACCGTTCATTTAAAGTCCAACGTTTCAAAATGTACACGGGTAAAATTGTCCAAAAAAAATTATAATGTCAAGTCGCTGAAAAATATACACAATGGTATCGCTGAAAAATACTATATGTGTCGCTGAAATACACACAGCTCGTTGCTAAAATGCACACAGTTCGTCGTTGAAATACACTTAGCTCGTCGCTGAAAATATAATAAACCAAAGAATTGGGGTTCCAACTTTTATGAAGTCGCTGAAATGCACAATATCAAGTCGCTGAAAAATACTATAGTTTGTCGCTGAAATATACTATAAAGCGTCGCTGAAATATAGTACTATACTACGTCGCTGAAAATATACGGAAGGCGCGCTGAAAACAACATGCATGTCGCTGAAAACAATATATTAATCAACAAATCGCTTAAAAGTACATACGTTGTCGCTGAAATGTACTAAAGTATATTTTGGAGTAATATAGCAAAATTATCTTTTTATCCTTCCAGTTCATCTGAACCGTTGATTTTAAAACTTAATCAACGATGGGGAGTTTCCGCAGTACATCATTTCATTCCTCTTAATCCCACCCTAACAATGGCCTTATTTTTTTAGGATTCGAAATCATAATTATTTATGCGTACGATATTATTATTCTTAATTAATGTTGTCATTATAATGTGGGCTAAAGAGGTGGGATGAAAATAATCTCATCCCGAGTTCAGTTAAGGTGTTGAATTGGATCGTCAAGCATTTGCTGAATGTGCTAAATATTTATTACTGTATTTCGTGCTATAATACTCCATCTGTCGTCAAATGATATTAACATTTCATATTTTCACACAATTCAATACAAATGTTTAATGATTAATATATCAAATTGTATAAAAGTAAAAATTATAAAAATTTAATATTATAAAACTATGTGATTAGATCTAACAAGATCTCACTTGACTATGTTCTATCTTATGTAACTGTGTTAAAAAGTTGAATCAAAGTTATTCAATGAATAGTGTTTACTATGCAAACGTTAATATAATTAAGTATAATATCTTTTCAGAATTTCCACAAAATGGTTAATATGGTACATCTATATGGAAATGTGATACATCCGTATTTATAAAGTGGGCAATTAATCGTAAATAAAAACAAAACGTACAGTAGTTATCCCAATTTAACCTTCATAACTACAATCCTAATTCTAAGTTAATTTATCATAATATATTATACTCCGTAATTATGTTTAATATTTTTTATGGTTTATACCGGGTATTCTGGCAACACTGGATATAAGATTAATACTTGAGGGTCTTGTGGCATTGAAAAATTGTCTCTTCCAAAACAACATTTTGCATACACAAAAGCTCAAACTCGAGACCTTTGATTAAGCTGTAAGATCTTCATATCACTCAGGCGGGCCAACCGCATTTGGTAATTATCTTTAATAAATTGAGTATCTATTATTTTAATAAACATAAAATAAATTAAAATGTTTAAATTATTAATTTTTTATATGCTTTATTGCTGATTTAGGAAATTTATTATCTGAAAAATTAGGATATATATGGCCTTGTAAATGTGGGCATAGAGACATATACTATAGTGGAGTTATAAAATAATGAGACGGCGATTTTGCCCCTATCCTAGATTGCCACCTATGGAATTCTTTTTAACAGCTCAATGTTCATTGCAATATAGTTTTATCCTAATCACTAATCATCCAACATTGACCTAATAATTACATTTAATAATTATTTTATCCACTAAATGCAATTTATTTAAATTATATAGATTCTAATCTTCAAGTAATCTTAAATTTAAAATTATAAATTATACTAGTAGATACTACAAACAGAAAATATTTTTAAAAATCGTTACTCATTTACTCCATGTGATACGCGTATCAAATACTAATGGACTAAATGGGCTTGGAGACTTATCAAGTTACACCGAGTCCTCTATCCCTCATATTTATTTACTTTGTAATTTGTACGGGTTTCCACCAACTCCTTTTCTAGGGCTTTAACTCCTCCTGAATAAAGTAATGAAAAAATTAATGGACTAAATATTTTCTGTAAATCGAAAATAAAATAATTAATTATTACATCCCAACCGTTGGATACGCCGTCAGCGTGTCACCATCGACCCCGTCGGCATGCACAGCTATCGAGGCGCCTACGTGGAAACACGCCAGCACATTAAATTATTGACCACTTTCGACGCTACTGTAAAAACCACTGCGGTCAGTCTCCACTCTACTCGGGACACGTGTCCCTTTGTCCTAAAGTAGTCTATTCTGCCGCTTGAGTCAGTGCATGCCGGCTATTCATTTGTGTTTTACTACTACTACTTACTACTTTTAACACATGAAAGAACAATAACAGCAGACTATCTTTAACAATGACCACCCCAACTACTTAACCATCTTATCATCTCATTATTTAATTAATTTATCTCTCCTCCAACTCATCAATATCCATCCCAATTCAACCACCCAAATTTTACATACTCTATCAATAACCACCCAACCACAATATCATATATAATTATTTTAATTGATATAATTTTAAATTATATTGAAATATAAAAAATTAATGTATCAAAAATATAAAATATTTATCTTATTTATAAAGAATAAAAATCTAAAATATTAATATATTTTTATTTATTTTTATTTTATAAAAATTTAAATGGGTTAAATATATCAAAATTGATATATTGTTTATTTAATAAAAATATAACAAGAGTTGTCTTTATTTGTAGAGAATAAAAAATTATAAAAATTGTTATATTTTTTATTTATATTTATTTATTTATATAAAAGATATAATTATTTTATTATATACAATTAAAAGAATCACTTGACCAATGGGATGGAGACAAGTGTCTCAATCCCATTGGCCAAATGAAAGAGACCAAGTGACCAAGTGGTGGTCGTTGGGCAAAGTCAATCATCCAAACCCAACCACCATCCATTTTTTTTAAAATAAATAGTAACGTGACGGTTGGGTCTCCATGCTTAGGATCATAGATGAAGATAGTTTAACAAGAATTTTTCCATCGAATCACTAAAAAATTCACTAGCTAAATCTTCAAATTCGATTGCTAACTCATTAATTAGCAATCAAACTCGTTACCAAACTTATTAACAATTAAATAGTTAGCTATCAATTGCTAAATAAATACTATATTCTTATATCATAAAACACGAGCAGGTGCAGATTTATGAGTAATCCATGGAAACATACAAACTACTTAAATTGTTAAAAAATATTTTTGTAAGTTAGAAACGTGTTTAAGTTTACATTTTTGTACACATTTAATTTTTGTGGACAACTTAATTTTTTTTATATTCTATGCATACACCATTAATTTTTTTTTGTTTGAATCCTTTACCGCTCGAAGACATACCTTTGTATTTTCATATATTCCCTTGATGTTTGTTAAATATTAATCCAGCAATCCTACATAGGTGGCTACTTTTTTTTTTTGCCCCACAGAAATTAAGGTGTAATAAATTAATACTACTATTTATCAAAAACAAGTTGAGATCATGAAATATATTATTAGTAATTTGAAATTCAATTTTATTGTTGGGACCTCAATTTTATTATTTGCTGTATTCTTCTCTTTTTTGTTTTCTTTAACTTGCCTTTCTGGCTATTACCAAAAAAAAATTTGTTAACTGCCCAAGGGAAGCTAACCTTGTGGCAGACCAACTATTGCGGGATAGGAAGTTTATTTGTAATTTTGAGCAACTTTCCTGACCCCGATTCTATTTGTGAGGCTCTCTTCTTCGACTTGGCCGGGTTGCTTCATCTTTTTTTTTTTTTTTTGTTGAGCCAAAAGGCCAGACAAGAAAAAGGAGAAAGTTAAAGGGGAAAACAACAAAACATGAAAATGAGAACTAGAAACAGATCACGTTCAAGGAGGAGACACGTCCTCAGCTCTGTCCGCCTCCAACTCCCCGGAGATGAAGTCCGGTGGGAAGGGCCATGTGGTGTAGAAATCTTCTGACGAGGCCCCGTGTTTCGCCAAAATGTCCGCCACTTTGTTCCCTTCTCGCCTCAAAAAAGGATACGGCAACCATCAAGTTTCCTCTTCTTTTCCCTGATCCGATATATGAGTGGAGCCAAGGAGTGGCTTGGAGTCTCAACATCCAGCAGCTTGATAACATCAAGAGGGTCAGTATAGCAGCAAACGTTTTTAATCCCTTTCAGAAGAATGAATTCAAGGCCTGTTGCAAGCCCCGCCAGTTCGGCCTGGAGAATGGAAGTGCGTCCAAGGAAGCCACTCCCTCCTCCACGCCATCGTCCCTCGCTATCCCGAACCAAAAAACCAAATCCGGAACGTCCAGTGTCCTGGAAAACACTACCATCCACATGGAGAATGCTTTCATCACCTCCCTCAGGATTCCAATGAATCCTACTAGGCCTGCCCGTCTGGTTTTTCTGCTTCAAACCCGCCTGTTCCAGAGTAAGGGAAAGCCTGATGATCTCTCGATGGAGAGTCCATGTTGATCTTTGGACTCCTCTGAATATCCGGGCATTCCGTTCCAACCATATGGTCCATATGGCCGCCACTAGCCGGTGACCAAAGGTTCGGATCAAGATTTCAAAGAGCTCTCTTATCTTTTCTTTATTCATTTCCTTGCAATCCATGGGGACTGGAATATTAAGCTGCTTCCATATAGGATGCGTCCAGGGGCATGCGAATATGCAGTGACTCCAATCTTCTTCCGAGACTTCACACAACACACACAAGGGAGATAAGTTAAGTTCCTCTTGTATCGAGTGTAGTTGACCGACAAAGAATCATGGCAAGTTAACCAAAGGAAGACTCCTATTTTCTCCGGGGTGCTTGCCTTCCAGATCCAGCTCCATCCCTCTGATCTCTCTGCTCTCCAGTTCAAAAACTGGTAGGCTGTTTTAACTGAGAAGATCCCCGATTTGGTCCCCTTCCACACCCATATATCTGGCACCATCTCATGCATGACTGGCGGGGGGGCAGCAGAGATCTCCTGGATAATATGCCCTGGGATTAGTGTCTTGACAGCATCCCACCTCCATACGCCTTGGTTAACTACATCTCTCACTCTTAATTCCAAATCCTGGTTCTCCACAAACGGTACGAGAGCTCCAATATGAACACTGTCCCACCACTCCGAGAACCACAAGGATGCAGCACCCTTGCCAATCCGAAATCTAAACCCCCCTTTGAATATCTGCATCAATTTTTGGAGCACGGTGAATAGTTTCGATTTGTGGGAGTGGCCTATGATCATAAATTCTCCCTTACCAGGGGTGACTTCTTTCAAGAGCTTAACCCATATTTTTTCAGGGCAGTGAAGGTAACTCCATACAAGCTTCCCCAACAGGGCTAAGTTCATGTTCCGAGCCTTACGAATACCCAAACCGCCCTCTTTTTTTGGAAGAGTGCAAGTCTCCCATTTAATTAGGTGAAGGCTTTTCCCGGCTCTATCTTTCCATATGAAGCGATTGAACTTGTTGTCGATGGCAAGGCAGATAGAGGCAGGCAACAAATGTAGCTGCATAAAGTATGTAGGGATTGCCGCCAACACCGCGTGACACAAGGTTATCCTCCCGGCTTTATTAAGTAGCTTGCATGCCCATCCTTTCATTTTCGCCTCAATCTTGTCGAAAATGAAGGTGAAATCACTGCAACGTCGTCTGCCCATAATCATGGGAAAACCGAGGTAGGTCCCAAGGGACTCCACCACCGTAATATCCATTGTCTCAGAGATCCAATTCCTTTCCGCCTGAGGGACCGCCCTGGAAATGTAGAGAGCTGATTTTTGGAGATTTAATTTCAGTCCAGACATTGTGGAGAAGGCTTTGAGTGATGCTGAAATACTCTCAATGCTTTCTCTATGCGCCTTCATTTCACTTAAGCATTGATCAAGGAAGTCCCATAGCACGTTATCATATGCTTTCGCTATGTCGATTTTGAGTATAATGGCCTGCATCCGAGCCTGCGAGCCAGTCAAGTTGGATACCAGTTCTTGCAGGATGATGGCATTATCCACCGATCCTCTTCCGGGAAGAAATGCAGCTTGGTGTTGGGATATCCGATTTAAGAGGAGTGGTATGATTCGGTTTACAAGAATCTTGGTCAAGATTTTGTAAAGAACATTGCACAAGGTGATGGGCCTAAACTCTTTTAAGGAGATTGGAGCAGCATTTTTTGGTATCAGGCAAATAAATGCTTTGCCCATAGCATCGGGTATGCTACACTCTCTGAATGCTTTCTCCACAAATGTGACAACAGAGTTTCCAACCGTAGGCCAGAATTGCTTGAAGAACAATCCGGGGAATCCATCCGGTCCCGGAGCCGACAAGCCGTTGATCCCGTTAACCACCATATTGACTTCCTCCCTAGTCACATTATTTTTAAGTGCATTACCCTCTTCCTCTGAGATGGCAGGAAAGTGGGGCAGACAACAACGATCATCCAAGCCGGCCATCCTATCTTCCAGAGACTGTTGTGGACCCGCATATAACTTGTTGAAAAAATCATAAGCATGAGACCGAAGAAGGTCCTTATCCTCACACCATTCACCACTGGATAGAGTGAGCCCATGTATACGCTTCCGATGGCCTTTTATTTTAGCACGAGCATGAAAATATGCCGTGTTTCTATCCCCCAACCGGACCCATTTATCCTTGGATCGCTGATACCAGTTTACCTCTTCTTGAGCCAAGATGCAATTCATACTCTTTCCTTAATTCAGATTCCAAAAGAATAAGTCGGATCGAGTCGACTTTCTCCAGGGTGCGGGCTATTCCTTCAAGTCTCTTGAGGATTTTAAATTTCCTCCACTTGAGATTACCCATTTTGGACCTTTGGAACTCCACCGAGGCCTTCCCCACGTCCTTCAGCTTTTCTGCAATCAAGGGTTCATTAAAGTTCCAGACTTTTTCCACCACCTCAGACTATTCCTTATGTTCGGCCCAAGCTGCTTCCTACCGGAATGAGATTCCATGTCTTTTCTGGGGGATGGAACCACAAGAGAGGAGGAGCGGACAGTGATCGGATCCAACCCCCGGTATGATCTTGGCAAATCCTTCCGGAAAGTTGTCCACCCAATCCTTGTTGATAACACATCTGTCCAGCCTTTTGTGTATCCGTTGGCACTCCCCCATTGGCTGAGACCACGTGAAGCAGCCTCCGTGGGTGTTAATTGTCGATAGGCCACAGTCATCTAATAGGTTCCCCAATTCCTCTGCCTTAGCCAGATTATATAGCCCTCCTCTGACTTCGGAAGAGGAAAGAATTTGGTTGAAATCTCCGATAACTACCCACGGTTCATCAATTCGCCCCGATAATTGGAGTAATTGATCCCACCAGAGTCGCCTTTCGGAGTATTTCGGCGGTGCATAGAGTCCAGTAATGATCCATGAGGAGGATCCAGAGGACAAACCTAAAGTGATCATCCTTTCATTTTCATCGATAACTTGGATCTGGGGTTTAAACCCATGGCGGCTTAGAGCCCACACTCCCCCAGCCTTACCATGAGCTTCCTGGATACACACTTCCACATACCCGGCAGCTAAGAACAAATTCCGAGATCTCTCAAAGGAGGATTGAGGTTCAAAGATAAAAATAATATCCGGGTTGTTAACCCTTAACAGTTCCCGCAACACCCTTCTAGTGGAATCGCCAATAAGACCTCCCACATTCCACGCTAATGTTTTGGAATTTTTGAAAACAGCAAAATCCATAAACATGATGAAAAGGGGCAACTTCCGGCAGACATACCTTTAAGGAGATCCCGTCGGACCCGGAGTGACACCGTCCACGCCCTTCTCCATTTCATGATCTTCTCCATCAGCTCGCTTTTTGCCTCCCCCCTTGGCTCCTTCATCGTCTTTGCCTAAGTCGGAGTTCTTCCCCTTCCTTTCCCCATCACCGATCTCCACTGGAAGTGGGCGTTGCCTCTTTATGTTTAATTGTATTTCTCCTGATCCATTCGATGCTCCCTCTTTAAAGGCCAGCCCATTAATGATTGGGCCCCTACCCGTTGCTTTTTTCCCCTCTCTCTTCCCCAATAGGTTAGTGATCGTCTGAAGTGGCCTCACAGCCCCTTTCGGATTTGTGGGCTTTGTTATTCCTGGGACAGATTGAGGGACCAGCATTTTCCCTTTCGGCCCATTAGCTTTTGGATCCATCCCAGATCCCTTTTTCGGCCCAGGTGACCCTTTTTCTTCTTTTTTTCCACTTTGATCCAGTCCCCTCCCATGGGTTGAGAAGGGGTGTGTGTTCCCGAGTTTGTAACATCCATTGGTTCTGCCGCTCCGGATGCCGTCTCGTGATCACCTTTTACATTGACTGAGTCATTTGTAGAGGGTTGACATTGCGCCTCCTTTCCTAGAGTTTCCTTTTTAGTGTTATTTTCCCTGCTTCCTTCTCCTGAGGAAAATGTCAGTTTGTCTTTCTCTCCACAACTAGTAATTCCCTTCTGTCCCTCTGCTGCAACTTTTTTGTCTTTCCCTTGACCAACAGGCGGAGCCAAATTAGTCCTTCTCTCCACCGGAGTCTCAACTTTGTCCACTTCCGGCGAGTATGTGCAAGCCTGGCTTCCATGTCCGTACCGGTGACATTTAGTACAAAGTAAGTGAAGCCCCTCGTAGGCAACCTTTTGCCACCTTTCCCCCACCAAAACACTGGAGACTACTGGTAGGTTTAAATCAATTTCTACACATACTCTAGCAAATTTACCTCTATTTGCCCCCTTGGTGACTGCATCAATGCGCACCACCTTCCCCAGCGCTGCAGCCATTCTTTTGAGCATTAAGTCATCATAGAACTCAAAGCTTAGCCCTGGAAACCTTGCCCAGACTATCGTCTTCTTCGGGGTCTCCTCCTCCGCAACGAAGTTGGGTCGCCACGGGCACATCGACAAGTAGCTATCAAAAACTACCCATGGGCCGTCGTTCAAGACTTTCAGTCGGTCAGCCAGTTTGTCGAACTTCACCATAAAAAATCCGGCTCCCATGTCCACCATTTTCGATACGATTATGCATCTTCCATAAGGAGAAGATCCTTTCCAGTAATGCCATATAACCAACCCTTTTGCCTAGCACGGATATAATGATTCCATCTTCATATGGCTTGTATAGCCGCTCCTTGATCCTTGGGTCAATGGTGATGCGGGGTTTGAGCCGATCCCCATCTATGTAGTCCAAGGTTATCATGCTTTCATTTGCCGGATCCTCACTCAGGTGGCGTGGGACTGCAGCTTGCCCTTCGATCACTTTGTCACGGAAAGACACGGTTCCACCACTTGCAAACACAAAGGGCGATGGGGAAGCCGGGGGGGAAGTCGGGGATGAGGGAGTAGAGCTTACCGGAAGCTCCATCCTCGCTGGTTGCCAATCTCAGAAAACAAGAGAGCGATAGACGTAGAGAGAGAAAGAAACCACTGCTTTTCAACTAAATGATTCAGGCACTGGTTTAGAATAAAACATCCTAAGAATGCCGGGTTGCTTCATTTGAGAGTTGAGACAAACATTTGAATACTATGGCTTTGGCCCTCACTATTATTTCAAAAATTATTTTGATTTTATTGTTAAAAGTAATTGTTTAATTTATTTCTATTTTTATTTAAATCGAGGTTGTTTTTTAAAAAATCATTCTATTAGTTTCAAGTGATATATTAAATTAGATACTACTATTAATTGTGGTATTTGTAATTTTATTTAAAAATGAAACAATTGGCCGGGTTCAGCAAAATTTGAGGCAAGTGAAGTGAGCTGAAGGCATAGACGAACTAAGTGCTACAGTTTAATAACACAATAGAGATGTTTGGATGTTAGTAGATTGGCTACCGGATAGCGGATTGAAAGAGCATATTGTCTCACAGTTCTCTCTCCGAATCTGCTATCTGCTAGCGGATCTGCTGATTCCCAAACATCCCCAATATGTAAAATTTTAAAAGCAATTTTTTTTAAATTTACCTGTGGGCTGTGGATACCTTGAATGTAATAATAATAATAATAATAATAATAATAATAATAATAATAATAATAATAATTACTTCCTTTGTTTTTGTGAATGTGCAACATTCACTTTGCGCACGAAGTCCGATGCATGTTTTTAACAATTAATAACTCAATTTGTATATAAATAAAAGTTATAAATATTTGATATTATAAAACTACGAGATGAGACGATTCTATCAAGATCTGACTTGATTATGTTTTCTTTCTATAACTATTGTATAAACGTGAATCAAAGTCGAATAATGAATAGTGTCAAAACACCAAATGTTTCATTTTCATGAAAACGAAGGTAGTATTATTATTATTATTATTGAGCTTAGCAGTGTTTGTCCACACGTACACGTACGCCTGCCTGTGATTATCGAGCTTCTATCTTTTCGGAAAAAAAGGACGAGAGTCTTTTTTCTATTTTATTATCAAACAGTCCACTATAAATACTAAATATGTTTAAATCAGTTCCTTATTTACTAATTATGCTCTAATTGCCGACGTGACAATAGTTTAAATTTAAACCCGATACGTGGATATAATATTAGTCCATTTTCTTTTATCTTTTGCCAATTCAGTCCTAAATTTTTGTTTTGTTCTGTTTAGTCCTCTAACCAAATCAGTCATTTTTATATCAATTAGCCTCCAACCTTTTAAATTATTTCATTTCAGGCTCAGAACTTTCATTTTTTTTATTATTACTAATCCATTTATCAAATAAATGTCCAACATACTTCCGTAAATAAAATTAAATACCAAACATTATACATTAGGTTTGACTGCCTTGTTACCAGGTCTTCTAAGTTTCGAGATTTTACGGACTGTCTCTAACCACCCGACCGCAACCGATGGTTCATTGGTTTTGGTTTTCTTCAGCAACAATCAGCACAACCATACTTTATTTCCTACCTTAGAACGTAGCAATGTTTGAGTAAATGATTTTACTTGAATTTTTGGAAGGTTATTGATACATAAACCTTTGATTTTATTAGAAAAGATATTAAAAATATTATTCAAATGTTATTAAAAATTTTAAAACATAGCCTGAATTTTGTTGTTCATGCTTCCTGCATCCATAATTTTCCAAAAGGTAAAATTAAATCATTTACACAAAAATTAAAATTAAATGATTTACTCATACATTCCTACGTTATAAGATAGGAAACAACGTATGATTGTGCTAATTGTTGCTGAAGGAAACCAGAACCGATGAACCATCGGTTATGGTCGGGTAGTTAGAGAGAGTCCGTAAAATTCCGGAACTTGGAAGATCCGGTAACAAGGCAGTCACAACCAATGTATGAGGTTTGGTGTTTAATTTTATTTACGGAAGTATGTTGAACATTTATTTGATAATAAATTAGTAATAATGAAAAATTTAAGGTTCTGGACCTGAACCTGAAATAAATAATTTAAAAGGTTGGTGGCCAATTAATATAAAAATGACTGATTTGGGTAAAGGACTAAATGGACTAAAATAAAAAATTTAGGATTGAGTTGACAAAAGATAAAAGAAAATGGATTAATATTATATCCACGTGTCAGTTTTAAATTTAAACACTTGTCAAATCGGTAATTAGAGCATAATTAATAAACAATGGACTGATTTAAATATAATTAATATTTGTAGCGGACTGTTTTGAATATAAAATGAAAAAAAGATTTATTTGAATTTTTGAAAAAAAAGACATATTTGTCATTTTTTCCTACTCGGAAGATATTTTCATGTTTGTAAATCCACACACGTCAACAGTTAAGGTGTTCAATTAACGCGCTCCCGTTGGTTATAATTCTCTGACTATTTATCATTTATTCCATGTGAAAAACCGAGGTTGCCACTTTCCAACAGGCCTTTTCATTACTCTTCTTATGACGTCATTTCTAATCTCTTGATTCTTTATTCCATGACTTCTTTTAATACATAATTCATTCATTTTTTTTTCACGAACCTATATTTAACACAATTTTATATATATTTTTAATTCTTAATAATTCAAATTGTATATAAATAAAAATTATGAAAATTTGATACTTTAAATCTTTCTCACTTGACTGTATTTATCTTATATAATTATATTAAAAATCGAATCAAAGTTAATCAGTGAACAGTGACAAAGCTCCATTTGTGTTAATAAATAAAGAAGGGAGGGAGAATATCAAAAAAATTGCCGAACACGTTGGAGCCCCTTTTAATTTGGGGTTTGGCAACTCTACGTTTCATTATCTTGTGATAGATACTCGTTACTGACACGTATAGCATAACTTCAAAATGAATAAAGCAATTAACTCAAGGAGTTGAATAAAGTCCCTTTAAAAGAAGAGTTGAATGAATCATGTACTAGTACTAATATGTGTTCGGCTCAAATTAATTACAAATGCAACAACGGATTGGCATTTTATGGCCGAGACTCGATAGTGGAAATAATTTGCGACACTTGACGGGACCTATATCTGTCTACAACAACGCCCAATTAGTCCTAATAAGACATTAAGACGTGGTGTGTCTCGGTGTCTAGTCATTGCTTTGGAGGTGATATTTTTATTGCATAAATTGAAGAGGTTCAATGTACAGACGTAATTACATTTTAAGGAAACTAACAATAAAATATGATTCCAAAGAAGAGGAATGCATATTCGCATAGTATATAACGTTAGCAGTGTTTTTGGTCATTAGTTGGGATTTTGAAAGTCCAATTAGTGTTGCTAAAATGACCCAATGTTTTCAAACCCGCTTTTGTTTTAGTTGTAAGAAAAGACATGTGAGAGACAGAGAGAAGTTAGGTAGTTGAAGTTGAAAGTGGGGTGTCATGCCGTGGATCTGACGTGTATTGCTATAATTTTAATTTAAAAAAATAATAGAGTAACCATATGATTGTCAATTCTATATAATGGACAATACAATATTAAGTACTCATTCCGTGACATTAATTCTGTCTCACTTTCCTTTTTAGTCCATCCCATTACAATTGTCTCATTCTATTTTTAGAAATAATTAAGTACAAACTCATTCACATCATATCACATCAATAAATAAATTTATTAAAATTTCAAACACACAACTATCACATCACATAAATAAATCAATTAAAAATTCAAACTCATTATAATCACATCAACTAAATTCCAAATTTACCCACACTTTAACACTAATCTACTCCTATATTAAATAGGAGTACTAACTATCCCCATATAAAATATTGTGTCCAAAAGTTTTGAGACACTTTTAACGTGACGGAGGGAGTAATTTTTTTTGGTGTATACCCATTATTTTGGAGGTTACATTAAATCCAAAATTAATCATTCAGACTTTGAAATGTTCCATATTTAAATCTGAATTTTGCATACACAAAAATTCAAACATGTGACATTTACTTAAACTGCAAGAATCCAATATTGAGTAATTTAGAATTGAATTTTTTTTTATATATTAATTATTTTATTATAAATATATATATTTTTTAAATATATGTGACTATATTTATAATGGATTAATATTTAACAACCCTATAAGTAAACCACCAATTGAGAAGTTCAATTTTAATTTGCAGCCACCAATCTTGTTCCTCCTCCAGTTTCCGCCGTTGGATGTCAATACTCGATCAATATTGAATGTTGTATTTTGTAGTGTAGTATATATAGTACTACTAGTATTATTAATGCGATGTTCCATCTGCGCCAACACACAGGCTGGCCACCATTCATAATCTCAATCTCATCATCCATTTTACAAATCAAAGGCTAATCTTCATTTGGATAAAAACCCCCACCTTCACCCACCATTTCCCACCTATAAATACCTCCTTTCCTTTCCACATTCTCCACACCCATTTCTCCCTTCTCCGTTCCGTTCACTCTATTTTCATTTTCCGTTACTTTGTTTATTTATTTTGCTTCATTTCTTGTTCCTGGTTACTACTTCTCGATAGAAGAAGAAAGTGCTTGTCCTCACCATTGCAGGCACCTAATTAATTTTGTAATAACAATAATAATTTCTTAAAAAGTTCTAAAATTTAACGAGAATAATGACGATCAAGCCGGCCGTCCGAATCGCGGAGAAGAAGCTGGTTGTGAAGGAGAGGACCATCCTGACCGACGTACCGGAAAATGTGGTCGCCACGTCCGGGAACGCGGCGGGGCCGGTGGAAGGCGTGTTCTTGGGCGCCGACTTCAAGGAGGAAAGCAGCCGCCACGTGGTTTCCCTCGGGACTCTCCGCGACGTCCGATTCCTGGCGTGTTTCCGGTTCAAGCTCTGGTGGATGGCCCAGAGGATGGGAGACAAGGGCCGCGACATCCCCCTCGAGACCCAGTTCCTCCTCGTCGAGACCAAGGACGGCTCCCAGCTCGAAGACGAAGATTCCGATTCCGACGAGAACAAGATCGTCTACACCGTCTTCCTCCCCCTCATCGAAGGCCCCTTCAAAGCCTGCCTCCAGGGCAACGACCGCGACGAGCTCCAGCTATGCCTCGAGAGCGGCGATTCCGCCACTCTCCGATCCGTTTTCCACCACGCCGTCTACATCAGCGCCGGCACGGATCCGTACGCCACCGTTTTCGAGGCGATTAAGGCCGTTAAGCTCCATTTGGGCACTTTCCGGATGAGGCACGAGAAGAAGCTCCCCGGAATCGTGGATTTATTCGGGTGGTGCACCTGGGACGCCTTCTACCAGGAGGTCACTCAGGAAGGCGTCGAGGCTGGCCTCGCCAGCCTCGAATCTGGTGGAACTCCGCCCAAATTCGTCATCATTGACGACGGATGGCAATCCGTCGGATCCGACGAAAGAAAACAGGAACAAAAACAGAAAGAGCAAGAACTCGGCCAACCGCAGCTTCTCCGACTCACAGGAATCAAGGAGAACGAGAAATTCCAGAAAAAGGAGGATCCGTCGACAGGAATCAAGAACATCGTGAACATCGCCAAGGAGAAGCACGGGCTGAAGAACGTGTACGTGTGGCACGCCATCACCGGTTACTGGGGCGGAGTCCGGCCAGGGGTGAAGGAAATGGAGGGCTACGAATCGGCGATGCAGTATCCTCAGCTGTCGAAAGGTGTTCTTGCGAACGAGCCTGGATGGAAGACGGATGCAATCGCCTTGCAGGGATTGGGATTGGTGAACCCTAAGAACGTCTACAAGTTCTATAACGAGCTGCACAGCTACTTGGCGGCTGCCGGAATCGACGGAGTCAAGGTCGATGTCCAGTGCATACTGGAGACGCTCGGCGCCGGGCTCGGCGGCAGAGTCGAGCTCACTAGGCAGTACCATCAGGCTCTAGATGCTTCCGTCGCCCGGAACTTTCCGGATAATGGATGCATTGCTTGTATGAGCCACAATCTCGAATCTCTTTACTGGTAATTAATTGCCTGCAAATTTCTCCCAATTGTTGTCGATCTCCATAACCTAATTGTTGTGTATATATCCTAATTTGTTGTGACCTTTTGATGCTGCAGCTCAAAGCAAACGGGGATTGTTCGAGCTTCCGATGATTTCTACCCTAGGGATCCTGTCTCGCACACGATCCACATTGCTTCGGTGGCGTACAACACGGTGTTTTTGGGGGAGGTCATGCTGCCTGATTGGGACATGTTTCATTCGCAGCATCCTGCGGCGGAGTACCACGGATCGGCCAGGGCGATCAGCGGCGGGCCTGTTTATGTCAGCGATGCGCCGGGGAAGCACAACTTTGATCTCCTGAGGAAGCTGGTTCTGCCCGATGGAACCATTCTCCGGGCGCGTTTGCCCGGCCGGCCTACTAAGGATTGCCTGTTTTCAGATCCTGCTCGCGATGGCGTTAGGTGAGGGATTGTATTCGATTCGTGCATATTTATATGTTGTACTAACAATTTCGATTTCTCTGTTTTGATGACTGATTGGTTCCTTGTTGTTGATGTGTTTTCAGCCTGCTGAAAATCTGGAACATGAACAAGTACACCGGGATCCTCGGCGTGTACAACTGCCAAGGGGCGGCCTGGAACACGGTGGAGAGGAAAAACATGTTCCACCAGACGAAATCCGAGGCGATAACAGGCCAAGTAAGGGGCCGCGACGTCCATCTCATTTCAGACGCCGCGACGGATCAGGCCAATTGGAACGGGAACGTGGCGCTCTACTCGCACAGGAGCAGCGACATCATCGTCCTTCCCCACAATGTCGCATTGCCCGTGTCCCTAAAGGTGTTGGAGCACGAAGTTTACACCGTAACGCCCATCAGAGTATTCGCCCCGGGATTCAGCTTCGCGCCATTTGGCCTAATCGACATGTTCAATGCCGGTGGAGCAATAGAAGGGCTCAGATATGAAGTGAATTCGAGCATTCCTGCATTGGATGCGGAGAATGGGGAAACCGTGGAGAATTTGAGCCCGGTGGCGGTGGCGGTGGTTTCCATGGACGTTAAGGGCTGCGGTCGTTTTGGTGCCTACTCGTCGACAAAGCCACGGAAGTGCAGTGTGGGATCGGTTCCGGTTGAGTTTGAGTACGAGCCCGCGTCGGGTTTGGTGAGCTTGAACTTGAGCGCGATGCCCCGAGAGGATGAGAGGGTTCATAAAGTTGAGATTGAAGTATGAAGTTGTGGTTTTATGGCCAGAATTTGAGAATGAGCTGTGAAGATTTGAAGATTGAATACAGCTGCAGGGGTTGGAAAAGTAGTACTATGAGGGGTGGTTTTATTACAACCTTGGAGAGTTCTAAGGAAAGAAGCTAAGCCCAGCTACTACTTTGTAGAGTAATCCATGAGCCAGCCCCATGTCGATCGGTCTTGTAGCTGCTCGTAGATTGGAAGGATGGAACTCAAATCACATTAAATTGGATAATAATGTGGGTAGGGAGGGAGAGCAGTGATGGGGCTGAATTCCCCTGGATTTTTGAGTTTGCATTTGTTGTACTTTGTGCTGTGTTTCATCCTAATGCGAGTGATTGAATGAATGAATGAATTAGTTTCAAATATACCCTTGTGAGTTGTGACCTTCAATTACTTAATTTTTATAATCTAAAAATGCAGCAGAATTTATTTATTACTATTATTATTAAGCAAAATGCAAACAGGAATTTTTTGTGATGAGGGATACAAATGGATGGAAATCATTCCCCCAGTCACCAGTGCATTATATCATAATCTCATAAGAATTTTTTTTTAAAAAGGTAAAATAAATAATTTAAAATAATACTCCCTCCGTCCCATGATACTTGTCCAGATTAATTTTTCAGCACGGTTCATTGTTTAACTTTGACTTCATTTTATTTAAAGTATATATTTGAAAAAAATAGTCGAGTTCGGTCTTGTTAGAATCGTCTAATCATGTAGTTTTATGATATAATTTACATATTTCTTTTTGTTGTACATAGTTTGAGATATTAACGGTTTGCATTGAATTATGTGCAGAAATCAAATAATATAAGTTAAATGAGACAGATGAAGTACTTGTGGTGCATTTTTTTTTGGAGGATCCATTAAACTTGTGGTGCATTTTTTTTTTGGAGGAGCCATTGAAAAAGGGGTGGTTGGAACACATACCACACAAATTACAAAGAGGAATAATAGGGAGGGATAGGGGGCCGGTGGGGATCGAACCTCCAACCTTCCGTTGAAAGCCTAGGGATTTAACCACTTGGGCTAAGTCCACATCCTGCTTGTGGTGCATTTAAGTAAATGTTTTCTTTTCTACTACAGAAAATGTCTTTTTTGAGATGCATGATCTTAAAAAGAAAAAAAAAAGGTTTTGGTCTAATTTTTTCAAAAGATGACTTTTCATATCTGGGACAACATTATTTTGGTCATTTTACTATTTTTCTAATAGTGAGTTCTTACATTGAATAATACTACTCCCTCCGTCCCGCGAAAGTTGACACGTTTCTTTTGGGCACGGTAATTTATGTAGTGGGGTTTAATGGTTAAAGTGTTGTGGGTATTTGTGTTTAAAATTTTAATGAATTTTCACTTTACTTATTGTTTAACTTTGACTTAATATTATGGTAATGATTTAATTAGAAAAAAAATATTCAAGTGTTGTCTTGTTAGAATCGTCTAGGTGTCTAGTTTTAGAATATTTATATAATTTTTATTTGTACCTATTTTGAGATATGGAGAATTAAAGAAAGTTAAGGGATTTGTATATAAAAATAAAGGTGTATTGGGAGTTGTGCAGAATAGTTAAAGTAATTACTTTTGATGGGTTTTTAGAAACCATTAAGATTCTAATTATATTTATATTAATTTAATTTATCTAAAAAAGGAAACGTGTTAAATTTCGTGGGACAGCTAAAAAAGGAATACGCGTCAACTTTCGCGGGACGGAGGGAGTACCATATTCGCTATTGTGAGGATTGAATATAGTTCCCGTTAACAAGGATAGCATCAATTAGCACTGGACAATTTATTTCGTCATTTTTAAGATTTATGTTACCTTTTCTAGAATATAATGATTAAAAAGGTCTATAATTAGAAAATGGGGGAAACAATTGATGCAAGAAACATGGACCCAATTTCCCATTGGATCCCAGCTTGGAATAGTGACTAGTGAGGAATGACGAATACAACTACTTGTCTGGCTTTTGGGTGTACAAAATAATGGAAAATCTTAAGAAATCATTTGTTGCTCCCCCGCTATGGATAAGATTCATTGAATTAAACAAGGCTCGCAATTATTTATCATTGAGTTTACATCTTACTCATTGATCATTCACATGCCAAGAAACATTAAAAACAGTCAAACATGATCAAGGACAAACAATATTTGGGTTATGGTGCACTTCATTATATAAAATCCAAAAAAATAAATATTAAAATAAATAATTATGGGTGATTAATTTTGGGATTAGGCCCATTTCGTAGTTGGACTAGGCCCAATGAATTTGGGGGACCCAACAATTCACAAGAACTGCAATTTTGTGTTTGTATTCGAACAAGTAGTTGGGGAACAAGAACAAGAGGATCACTCAATACACACACCCCATATATATATATATATGGCGGAAAAAATACCAAAATGGTGCCATGACTTTACCCATTTTCCAATTTGGTGCCATAAGTTTGGAATTTTCTAATTTGGTGCCATAACTTTGCTAATGTTTTCGAAAATGGTCCCATTAGGCCTTAATCACCCACATTTGCTTACGTAGCATGAGATTAATGTAAATAATTAATTTAATTGTGCTATTTAGGTGTCACTAAGGCATTGACTGAGTTTAATCTACGCGTGTGCATACTTTCTAGCCCATTTGGTGCGTACTTGCAGAGTGCGAAGGACACATTTAAATTAGAAATAGGGTCAGAAAGTGTCCACATCTATAGGTCAAATTCAGTCATTGCCTGCGTGGCACCTACATGGTACAATTAAATTAATTATCTACACTAATCTTGTACTACGTCAGTAAATATGGGAGATTAAGGCCTGATGAGACCATTTTAGAGAATATTAGCAAAGTTAAGGCACCAAATTAAAAAAGTCAAAACTTATGACACCAAATTGGAAAATGAGCAAAGTTATGACACCTTTTTGGTATTTTTCCCTATATATGGCACTATCCTTAACTACAAAAGAAGTCGGTGGTATTGATGGTTATGGTTTGAAGTATTTAATTTTGAATCATCCAAACTCATTTTATCTTATATTTTATTAAAATATTGTATCTAGGGTTGTAAAAGAATCAAATATTTTTGGTTCGATTCGTGATTCGATTCGAAATTATTCGGAATTTTGATATTCGATTAATATTTGATTCGATTCGATATTCGATTTTATATTAAAATTATATATAAATATATAAATTTATTTTGTTAAATAATTTAAAATTTTAATTTTAGTGACTATATTTACTAGTTAATATAACTATATTTATATATAATATTAAAATATTAAATTTGATCTATAAATCAAATTAAATATTTAAGTTTAATAATTAAAATTAATTTTATTAATTATTAAATTACCTTATAGAATAATTCGATTCGATTCGATAATATTCGAAAAGCTTATCAAATCAAAGCGAATACTGTGGTATTCGGTTCGATTCGGTTCGTTTACAACCCTAATTGTATCCTTATTTTTTGAATCTTATTATTTTCCATATAAATGAAATATGGGTATTGTAAAAGGTAATGATTGGGTAATCCTTGTATTAACAGCCAGTCAAAAGTTAGGACAGTTATTATGTAAGTTGAGAAGTAGGTACTTAAGTGCTCAAATAGTTATTTGTATGTGTTTTTTTTTTTTTTTTTTTTTGCTACACAGCCAAGAAGGTTAGGGAAAAAAAGAGAAAAATAAACTAAAAAGCAAGAATCAAAGTTAGGAGCATGGCAATACAATTATTGCCTCAGAAACCAAGTGCCGGCTGCATAAGCCGACACAAAGGACTTCACGCAATCTGGAGGGAAGGCCCACGTCGTGTAAAAAAGTTCCCCATCAGCCCCCATCTTAGCAAGTCCATCGGCAACAGAGTTCCCTTCCCTTAGAATATGTTCGAACCGACAGAACTGAAAACACCTACGGGCATCTTGAATCTGCTCCAAAATAGACGCCTGCCTATGACTCCCAGAGGTGTTGGCAGAAAGAATTCCCAGGGCATGCCGAGAATCAGATCTACAAACCACCTGTAGAAATCCTTTATCAAGTGCCAAACGAAGACCTTCTAAAATCCCCATGAGCTCGGCCTCTAGAACCGAAACCAGCCCCAAGAATCCCGACACACCCCCAAGCCACATGCCACTAGCATCACGGATGACAGCCCCATAGCCCGCACGGCCTCGGCTAGCCAATAGAGACCCATCCGTATGTATAAAGATTCCATGCCAATCTCCCATATTCCAAGTAACATATCGAGAAGGCAAGGAGAGGCTACCTGGAGCAGGCATGGCACGTTGGATATCCTGATAAAGGTGGAACACACGCCGCTGCATTCCCTGGAGCGTGGAGGAGGAGCCACGGAAAATCCGTTGATTCCGTTCCGTCCATGTAACCCACAAGGCAGCAATGAAAATACTGCCAAAGTAGTTGACCATCCCCTTAAGCCAAAATCGAACATCTTCTTTCGGGAGGGAGTGTAGATCAGTAGGGACATCCACCCCTATTGACGACCAAAGAGTAGCAGCCCAAGGGCACTGGAACAGAGTGTGGTACCAATGATCCTCCTCAACGCCACAAACCCCGCATAAAGGTGACACGGCTAACTGACGATGATGACGAAGGGCATTGCATGGAAGAGCAGCCTGTGAAATGAGCCATATAAGGAGACAACATTTTTCAGGATAGTGGGATGACCACATCCAAGACCATCCAGAGCTACCGTCGCCTTCCCCCAACAAAAAAGAATATCCAGATTTTGCCGAGTACTCACCATCGACTGAATGAGACCATAGCCAACCATCCCGACAAGACTGATGCATGCAGGGCGGCGGCTCTTTAGTTATCTCCAGCCGAAGATCCTCAGGAAAGAGAGTATACAATTTAGAGAAGTCCCAATTAAGTCCATCAACAACATCCGCAATCTGAAAATCCAAATCATGGAGTTCAATAAATGGAACCTGGGGACCTAAAGATGCACCATGGAACCAGGGCGTAGACCATAGGGAACTGGCACCATTCCCAACCTTAAATGTAACACCCCGGTTTTTGGTCACCCAGGTCGGGATGTCACCGCCACACCTCCCTAGCAAGACACGGTTTCTCCGAGCTTGCTAAAGAGATGCAAGGCTATGGTTTTTCAGAATTTAAACATTCAAACAGCCCGTTTATATATAATTTAAAAATAGTACATCAAAGTTGCAGCGGAAAATATTTACATAAGTATAATGCAGCGGAATTTAAATAAAGCCAACACGGCCAGAATACGGGTTAAACAGGCCCGTTCATGCAATTTCTAGTCTAACGTATCATTTACAAATAAAGCATTTCCCCAAAATTCCCATGAATGCATATGATGATGCATATTCTTCGGCTCTGAAAGAAACAGGAAAAAAAATACGGTTTTGGTCAGCACTACGTGCTGAGTAAGTTAACACATACAAGATTATGAGGTTTCAAAGCCTTTATTTAAATTTAATGAAAACATGTGCATAATTTAAATAATTCATGTAATCGCATAATTTAGAAATATGGATTCATAAGATCATCATATAGCTTGCAACGTAATTAAATAAGTGGCCATAAATTTAACAGCACAATGTAATACAGATTTAATTTGGAATTCTCGCAACTTCTCGTTTCATATCTTTTACAGATCACCACCGCCAGGGCTCTTATGTCCGCCAGCCTTACGCCTGGGCTCTTATGTCCACAGGTATCATGATCGATCTTTTAGTTAGAGTTAATCCGTCCGCTAGCCATACGATCACTGTTTCGCTAGGGCTCTTACGTCAACCTAGACATACACTTGGGCTCTTATGTCCCAAGCCGCAGAGAACATTGACAGTATCTAGCTTAGTCATAACCCGCAATATTTTAATCTCCTCGTTTTGTGTATCGTATTTCAAATATTTCTATCCGTTTCAACCTCAAATGTTAATTTCACCGTTTCAACAAGATTTCAAGTTTTGACTCGGTCAACCACAGTTTACTCTAAAATTCATTAAAAATCAGATTTAATTTAAAAAATTCCGAAATTTCACGACTGACTCCAAAACGTCGAGAACTACAACTTTCGTGTTTTAACTTTTTCGATCCGAGATACGGAAATAGGTCAAAAACACTAATTTTCACAGAAGTACTGTTCTGTCCGAATTTCATATAACTCAGTTTAAAGATTTCAAATTCTACCATAGCAATTCAACTCCAAATTTAATGAAATTTTGCAGAGATCATCTTAAGACAATTATCTACAACTTTCATGTTCGGCTAAAGATCTAATTCGGCCTAGAACCCTAGTCAAAAACGTCAACAAGTTCGGATCTATGTTCTGTCCAGTTTTCACGATCCGATTTTAACCAGTTCGGTTTGGGGTGGATTTCTTATATCAAATCATCACGAAAATTTCTGAAATTTTACGGTAGTATTCATAACATATAGATCTACAACTCTTATGTTCAACGCCAAGCCTAGATCGGTCTAGATCTAAGGTAGAAATCACCAACAAGTTCGAATAAAGAATCTATCATCGTTTCAAGATCTAAATCTAAAGCAGGCTCGTTTACGATCAGTTTCGGATATCAAAACACGATGAAAAATTATGAAAATTTTACAGAAGCTAGATCTATGTCTTAGGAATGTTTTTCGTGTTTTAAGTTTCCTCGTTTGAACGTTTTAAGGGGTCTGAATAAATTCAATAAAAGCGCTGCGCCGGTGTAGACAGATTTTAGGTAGGGTTCCATTAGATCTATATGTTCGAATCTTTTAACAACCCAAAACCAACGTAAGCGTTAACTTACATATTGTTGAGCGTCCGGGATCTTCGATTCGGAGGCGTGGCTTCCCGTCCTCCGTTTATCCTCTCCGTTTGTCGGGTTCTTCGCTCTCGATTCGGATCGGGGGTTTAGAATAGAAAAAGATCGAATTTAGGATTCGTTTTCGAATCACATATGGAAAAGAATGGATCAAGGCTTACCACAGCGACGGGGGTCTCCAAATTTCGTCCAAGTCAGTTCCTCCTCTCGGTGTTGTGCCTCCGACGACTCCGGGATTAGGGTTTCGACGTATAGAAAGATTTCGTAGGGTTTCAAATGTATCCGGAGCTCTTAGGAGGTCTTATTTATAGATGCTTAAGACCTAGGGCGTCCAAGATCTGACCCTAAAAGTCTAGAGTCGAAGATGTTCAACCGAAAGTCGAAAAATCCGGAATCGGGCGAGAAAATCGCGGAACGGCCGATTCTGCCAAGTGGCGCGCCCTTGGCGCGGTAAACCCCTAAAACCGCGCGGCGACCGCGCCATCCTGGCCTGGACTTCGGTCTGGGCCGGGTCGTGCGATCCGTCGGGCGTTTCCTCCTCTCTTTCGGACTTCTATCCCCCTATGTTCCCGGATTCGGATTTCCGGGGTATCTTCGGGCTCCGATTTCCTATCTTAATTTTATTCGGATCTAATTTTACATTTGGACTCGAATTATTGAGTCCATCGGTGTTGGGTTTCCGTGTACCCATTTATTCGATTAAATTGTCTTCGGCTTCCCGGGTTCTCGGAATTTTGATTCCTTTTAAATTTAAATTCCATTTCTCATCTTTTATGCTTCCTTATCCATTTATCATGATTATTATATTTATTTATTTATTTATTTATTTTATGTTGCAAATTTCTCGGGTATTACAGTCTACCCTCCTTAAGAATCAACTTCGTCCTCGAAGTTGTGTTTCGGCTTTTCTCGTGCTAAAGTCTTTTGTTTGTTTTATTATTTTGTGACTGAACTTAGAATTAAGACTTCTAAGCTGCCTACGTACCCGGTGAAGGGATCAAGCCATAACGTAGTTCAAAACAAGTTGAATTTGTTTATTTATGATTTAGGATACATGATATCAAGTCGAACTCCAAAATAAATAATTACGGGGTATCACATCCTCTCCCCCTTAGGACTTCAGTTATGTCCCCATAACTGCCTATTCATTATTCTCAAGAGGATTCGGGTTTTGGTCTTGTTCCTCGTCACTCTCTCCTTGCTGAAGGTTCGCCAAATCTACTCTCTTTTCGATCGCCTCCTCTGGCGTTCGACATCCACTAGCCTTGTGACCAAGCTTGCCGCACCTACGGCAGGTTCCAGGCTTCGGGCATTGGCGCACCAAATGTGCATGGTTGCATCGTGGGCAACGTGGTATAAACGCACCACGGTTGTTGTCTCCCCCATTGTTGAGACCTTTATTTCCTTTCCTTCGGGATCCATTGTCTTTCCTAGAGTTGTTGTTGTTGTCTTTCCGATCCTTCTTCTCAAGTCCTTGCGAGTCCTTGCTCGACTCACCATGTTCCTTACGCTTCAATTGCTGGATTCGAGCAATTGATACGGCGCGATCATATATCGTCTGTAGGTTCGGGAATTGTCCTACTGCAAGTATCTCCCGGATACTAAGGTTCAGACCCATCTCGAATTTCTGAGCCTTGTCAGAGTCGGTTGGTACTATTCTCGCAGCGAATCGTACTAGCTCCTTGAATTTGCTGTAGTACTCTTGCACTGTTTGCACACCTTGCTTTAGGTTGATGAATTCCTCGTACTTCGCAGTCTTGGTGCTCAGTGGGTAGAATCTTTCCCTCAAAGCTTACTTAAGTTCTTCCCAAGTGTAGGCTTCTTCGTCTTCCACTGAATTTGCTTGGAGATTTTGCCACCACTCATCGGCTTCGCCTCCTAGGTAGTAGGTCACTACGTGTATCTTCTCCTCATCAGGGCACTTGATAGCATTCAAGAGCTTATCAAAGGTACGGATCCAACCTTCCAACTTGGCCGGATCCTCTTGGCCGTCATAATGGGGTGGATGGTAAGGGTTCACTAATGCCAAGTAGTTGACTCGAGCTACTGGCGGAGGTACTGTTTGTACCCTATGCACCTCGGCATTTCCTAATGCTACAAGGAGTTCCTCTACAGATTTTAAACGTGCTTCCATATTATTGGGCGCTTGAGGCACTTGCTCCCCTAGGTTCTGAGGACTTCCACTGTTGTTGGGCGTGCTGGAAAGGTTAGCGTCAGTGCCGTTTGGACTCACCTTCATTGGTTTCCTCCTAGGCGCCATTTTCTGTTATTCATGTGTATAGATTAGCTTATCTTGGTTTAGGTAGATCGCTCGAATGAGACGTTTCGTAAATTTCTAATTTCAAATTTTCGGGTTTGTTGTTTGGAAATCCCAACAAGATTTTTGGAATAAAGAGTGTTTTAATAAAACTTGATTTTGTTATTGTTCCACATGAGGAAGTTTTCTAGTTCGTACCAGGATAGGAATGGCTAAAGCCGAGATTTGTTATGCTTAGACGTGCGCTTAGATGAACGCGATCTAGAACTAAGGCAACATCAGTCTCTAGTGAGCGTTTCTAATTTGATGTCATGCCTCAAGATTATATAGGTGTAACAAGAGATCTAAGTTAATTTCGCCAAGATTCTAAGTTCAAATTCGCAAAGATTCTAAGTTAAATTCGCAAAGATTCTAAGTTCTTTACGTAAAAGAGATGCAATATGCAAATGCGAATGATGATTTCCCCCCAAAAATAATTGATGCACTATATATATTTTTCCCATGGGTTTTAAAATAAAAATTTCTCCATGGAAATAATACTTTAAAATTTTAAATAATAGTCAAAATATTAATAGTAGTTTTAAAAAATAGTAATGGTTTAAAAATAATAGTTTAAAAAAAATACTAGCTTAAAAATATCCGGGCTCTGATACCACTTTGGTATCAGATATTTTCCTTAAAATAAATAGCTTTAAAATAGTCTGGGCTCTGATACCACTCTGTAACACCCCGGTTTTTGGTCACCCAGGTCGGGATGTCACCGCCACACCTCCCTAGCAAGACACGGTTTCTCCGAGCTTGCTAAAGAGATGCAAGGCTATGGTTTTTCAGAATTTAAACATTCAAACAGCCCGTTTATATATAATTTAAAAATAGTACATCAAAGTTGCAGCGGAAAATAATATTTACATAAGTATAATGCAGCAGAATTTAAATAAAGCCAACACGGCCAGAATACGGGTTAAACAGGCCCGTTCATGCAATTTCTAGTCTAACGTATCATTTACAAATAAAGCATTTCCCCAAAATTCACATGAATGCATATGATGATGCATATTCTTCGGCTCTGAAAGAAACAGGAAAAAAAATACGGTTTTGGTCAGCACTACGTGCTGAGTAAGTTAACACATACAAGTTATGAGGTTTCAAAGCCTTTATTTAAATTTAATGAAAACATGTGCATAATTTAAATAATTCATGTAATCGCATAATTTAGAAATATGGATTCATAAGATCATCATATAGCTTGCAACGTAATTAAATAAGTGGCCATAAATTTAACAGCACAATGTAATACAGATTTAATTTGGAATTCTCGCAACTTCTCGTTTCATATCTTTTACAGATCACCACCGCCAGGGCTCTTATGTCCGCCAGCCTTACGTCTGGGCTCTTATGTCCACAGGTATCATGGTCGATCTTTTAGTTAGAGTTAATCCGTCCGCTAGCCATACGATTACTGTTTCGCTAGGGCTCTTACGTCAACCTAGACATACACTTGGGCTCTTATGTCCCAAGCCGCAGAGAACATTGACAGTATCTAGCTTAGTCATAACCCGCAATATTTTAATCTCCTCGTTTTGTGTATCGTATTTCAAATATTTCTATCCGTTTCAACCTCAAATGTTAATTTCACCGTTTCAACAAGATTTCAAGTTTTGACTCGGTCAACCACAGTTTACTCTAAAATTCATTAAAAATCAGATTTAATTTCAAAAATTCCGAAATTTCACGACTGACTCCAAAACGTCGAGATCTACAACTTTTGTGTTTTAACTTTTTCGATCCGAGATACGGAAATAAGTCAAAAACACTAATTTTCACAGAAGTACTGTTCTGTCCGAATTTCATATAACTCAGTTTAAAGATTTCGAATTCTACCATAGCAATTCAACTCCAAATTTAATGAAATTTTCAGAGATCATCTTAAGATAATTATCTACAACTTTCATGTTCGGCTAAAGATCTAATTCGGCCTAGAACCCTAGTCAAAAACGTCAACAAGTTCGAATCTATGTTCTGTCCAGTTTTCACGATCCGATTTTAACCAGTTCGGTTTGGGGTGGATTTCTTATATCAAATCATCACGAAAATTTCTGAAATTTTACGGTAGTATTCATAACATATAGATCTACAACTCTTATGTTCAACGCCAAGCCTAGATCGGTCTAGATCTAAGGTAGAAATCACCAACAAGTTCGAATAAAGAATCTATCATCGTTTCAAGATCTAAATCTAAAGCAGGCTCGTTTACGATCAGTTTCGGATATCAAAACACGATGAAAAATTATGAAAATTTTACAGAAGCTAGATCTATGTCTTAGGAATGTTTTTCGTGTTTTAAGTTTCCTCGTTTGAACGTTTTAAGGGGTCTGAATAAATTCAATAAAAGCGCTGCGCCGGTGTAGACAGATTTTAGGTAGGGTTCCATTAGATCTATATGTTCGAATCTTTTAACAACCCAAAACCAACGTAAGCGTTAACTTACAGATTGTTGAGCATCCGGGATCTTCGATTCGGAGGCGTGGCTTCCCGTGCTCCGTTTATCCTCTCCGTTTGTCGGGTTCTTCGCTCTCGATTCGGATCGGGGGTTTAGAATAGAAAAAGATCGAATTTAGGATTCGTTTTCGAATCACATATGGAAAAGAATGGATCAAGGCTTACCACAGCGACGGGGGTCTCCAAATTTCGTCCAAGTCAGTTCCTCCTCTCGGTGTTGTGCCTCCGACGACTCCGGGATTAGGGTTTCGACGTATAGAAAGATTTCGTAGGGTTTCAAATGTATCCGGAGCTCTTAGGAGGTCTTATTTATAGATGCTTAAGACCTAGGGCGTCCAAGATCTGACCCTAAAAGTCTAGAGTCGAAGATGTTCAACCGAAAGTCGAAAAATCCGGAATCGGGCGAGAAAATCGCGGAACGGCCGATTCTGCCAAGTGGCGCGCCCTTGGCGCGGTAAACCCCTAAAACCGCGCGGCGACCGCGCCGTCCTGGCCTGGACTTCGGTCTGGGCCGGGTCGTGCGATCCGTCGGGCGTTTCCTCCTCTCTTTCGGACTTCTATCCCCCTATGTTCCCGGATTCGGATTTCCGGGGTATCTTCGGGCTCCGATTTCCTATCTTAATTTTATTCGGATCTAATTTTACATTTGGACTCGAATTATTGAGTCCATCGGTATTGGGTTTCCGTGTACCCATTTATTCGATTAAATTGTCTTCGGCTTCCCGGGTTCTCGGAATTTTGATTCCTTTTAAATTTAAATTCCATTTCTCATCTTTTATGCTTCCTTATCCATTTATCATGATTATTATATTTATTTATTTATTTATTTTATATTGCAAATTTCTCGGGTATTACATTAAAAGAAAACCCATCCTTTAATTTCATGAAGGATTTCCGGATGCTACGCCAAATGAAAGACCCTGCAGATGGGAGATCACAATTCATCAACCCATGAGGGCAGTATTTAGCAATGATCTCCCGCACCCATAGCTTATCCTGGCCACTCATAATATCACTAACCAGTTTCCCCAACAAGGCAACATTAGTAAAGCGTGCCTGACGAAGACCAAGGCCGCCCCTCACCTTCGGCCTTGCAATGTCACTCCAATTAACCAGGTGTATCCCCTTACCCCTGCGATCCTTCCAGACCAAAGTACGAATACGCCGATCAATTTGGGAACATACTGATTCTGGGAGCCACCCCAGCTGCATCGGGTATATTAGTTATTTGTATGTGTTGAATGAGTGTTTTTTATGTGTTGATTGTTTTTATACAAATCAAACTTCATTACATACCCAACACAAAGCTCATTAACATTCAGTACACATACATTATTATCGGGTTAACATGTCAATACATGCTGAATGACACTCATTAATCACAATATCCAGTCCCGATTAGTGTATACCCAATCACGATCAAAATAATGCATTAAAAAAAGTGAAGATGTTGAGATTGGACTATTGAATTCCTTCATGTTGAATTCCAATCCAATACTTTTAAGAGTGGAGTTTTGAAGGTCCCCGTAGACATATACTAACGCAAAACTAGTTGAAGACTCTATTCCTTGCAATCTTGCATTTGAGGAATACTTTCGTTATTTAAGTTGAGTGAAGCTACCGGCTTTCATGTTTTTTATTTTCCAATTAAATTTATTATTCTTCACTGTCCATCTCCAACATGAACTCTAAATTTAATTATTTATATTTATAAACTTTAATTAAATATTTACATATTGAAAAACTAGGTCGTGACAATAAAATTTTAAATAAAAAAAATTAATCGGGAAGCAAAAAATATAATTTAATTATATTCAATATAAAAAATATTTAAAAAAGATTATCATGTTGATTAGTGATCCACTAAATTTGGAGGGCAGATTAGGGATGGCAATGAGTCGGAGATGGATCGGAGGTGCCTAAATCCACCTCCACTCATCAATGTTATATTGATCATCCAACCCATCCATCATCCATGTAAAACTCAATCCAAATCCAATCCACCCATCAACCACGGGTGAAACGGGTGGATCGGGTGGTTAGTGGATTTCAAACATACATAAACGATGCAATAATTTATATTCAAAATAAATCATGTTTGAACATTAAACTATTACAAATCCCCACTAAAATTTCAACGAGCAAAGTAACAATTATCCTATGAAGGAAAGTGTAAAGAGCCAAAAGGATATATTAGTAAAAAATAAGTGTTAGTGTCGCCAAGATATATCGGCGAAGCAACAGTCACAATTTGCCGATTTGGGAGAGGGGAACGATTTCAATTCTCAATTTTCAGAGCGGGATTGAGAGATTCTAAATTTCTAATGCAATATAGGGTTTTGACTTTTTATTAGTTTTTAATACTATTTATTTTATTTTATATATAATATATAGATTATTTAATGTGAAATATTTATATTTTTAAAAATATATATTTATATATTTAATAAAAGAAGCGGGTGATGGGTGGATTGGATGATGGGTTGGATGATGGATCGGGTGGTGGGTTGGATGAGCCTAAATCCATCTACGACCCGATCTGTCACCCGATCCACCCATCACCCTATAAGAATCCACGTTTTTTCGGGTTTTCGTCCATTTTACCGGATCGGGTGGGTCGGATTACGGGCGGATGCGGGTGGAATTGCCATCCCTAAGGGCAGTATTCAATATTCATAGACCAAATATGGCATCCAATTTAGCATCAAGCCGGACCAGGAATCCTAGAAGAATTTTATTGTTGTTCTTACAATTTCTTTCATTTTAGCGGAACATTGCAGAAGCTAGGATAAATTATACTCTAGTTGGGCTTGACGCCCCAAATTAACCTAGGCCTGTTTGGCAAAACAGCGAAACAGAATTAGCTTATTCTAGGTAATTTGAACTGAATTAGCTTATTTAAAAAGACAAAATAACTTAAGACAGTGTTCGATCAGATCTTTTTGAAACCGCTGCAAATAGCAGCATTTTGGATTTTAGCTTCTTCTAGGCAAAAAGTTAGTTTCGAAATTGTCAAACAGTTAATTTTAACTAATTATTACTCACATAATCAGTTAACAACTAACAACTAATTCCCAAACAGGGCCCTAATCATACAAGTACTCACTCATTCATTCAAATTGCAAAATCTCCAGTCGGCAGTCGGCACAAAGCATGTTCACTTTTTTAAATCTATCAGCAACAAGTTCAACAAGATTATTTATTCTAAAATAAAACTTAGCACATTATAGAGGGATTTACTCTTATAATTAAATAGTAAAGTAGTATTATATAATTAATGTTGATAATATAATGTATTATTAAACCCTTGATCACACAATATAAACAGTAATTAGCCTTGATAAACATGGCCTTACGTGGACGGGACGGAACGATCGCCCAATTTCACCTTTGTTTTCAACAAAGCCGTTCCAGATTTCCAGCTTCTTCTCGTCTTCAATATAGTTAAAGTGTAACCCAGATTGTTGTTCAATTCTTCAAATCTATTTGAGCTAAAAAAAATTCTTCAAATCTATTTCAACAAATTCCAAAATTTACTCGCTCGGATCTTCTTGTTTATTCAGAAACACACCAACTGCGTCTGCTTCTTTGTTGTCGAGATTGCATATCCACGATTCTGTGGCGTGGCGACTGCAGATGCAGATCCAATTTGGAGAAAGATTAAAGCTTTTGGGTTCGTTGTTGACGGGATCGAAAGTAAGTTTAATTGGGTTTCTTTTGTTGCTTTCTGTTTGTCTTTTCATTATTCGGCCGAGAAACCATTCGATTTACTCCTGTTCGCCTCGTTTAGAATATAGTAAATCCGTAGAAATAAGCGTTAACCGGAGCATAGACTAGTTTTGGAAATATTTTTGATAATATTGAGTGTGACTACATTTCCGGCTTTCACTTGTCATGTAAATTGGTCTTGCTGAATCCGCAGCTGCTTAGTTTTGTTTATGACTCTTGCTTGACTTGCAGTTCATGTTAGCAGCGAGTGCTTAATAGCTAATACTGCTTGTTGACTCCTCTTTTCTCTTCTTTCTTTTTTACATTTTTACATAGGTTTGAGAACCTGTAATGGGGGTTGTAAGCAAGTTCTTCATTGCATCCATGCTTATGTGGGCTGCTCCTATTTTGATTATATATGGATTTAACCATAATTTATTCCCAGGTAATTTTTCATTTACAATTTAAAGGTCATGGCTGCCTTTTATTCAACGGTTGTAGTTATATACAGTTATTAATTCAAAGCCCCAGTCTTGCCAATTTATAAGAGAATGATACTGTTCTTGAATGTTATTATGAGGAAGTGTACATATTGTCTCTGTCCTTGGGCTTCATGACACTTCCTTAGGGATTTTTGTTGGTTCTTGAGGAGTAATGTAAAGTAGGTATGCTAGACTTTTGAGTTGCAGTTTGTAGGAAATTCTCAAGTCATTTCTGAGAATTTTAAATCATGGCACAGGAAATATTGCCTCATGATCTGTTCTTACTCCCTCCCAATGGTTCTTTTCTTTCCCAGAAGTTATTCACAAGCAATTTTGGGGAAAGGCTTATTTCACATTCGGAGAAACTCTTGAGTCTGATCTCATTTTGGTGAGAGTTTACTTAGTTCATCTCCTTTCCCACAACTCCATAGATATGCTGCCGAATATGAGGCCCTCACAATTTGATAGGAAATAGATCCACCCAATTTAGAACTTCAACTTCTGGAAATTGAAATTTATATTGCTCTCTCTCTTTTTTAAAATTTACCCGACTTTTTGTTACCCCTTTCTGGAAGCCATAACTCATGGTTATATATGTCGAGTGAATTTGAGAGAGTCTCGTATGTTCTGCTGTGTGTTCATGAGATTTTCTGCATTATATTGTGTGATTGATTTCCTATATAATTGTGGGCTGGGTTCAAGCACACCTACTGTAGCTTTATTTGGTGTGCATATCCCACTCGCTCACCATAAGAGAGAGCTTCAGACCTCCTGGCTCTATATTGGGATTTGGTCTTCTATCATCTCTGATGGACACAGTCCCTGAAATGTAAAACTGTAAATGATGATGACAAGCATGTGATCATTGAATGAAGTAGGTTTTTGCAACAAAATTCAAGGCTATTCCTTGTTTGCACAGGCCAATGTCATCATTTTATTTTGAGCTATGGTTAACCAGCGTGCATTTCTAATATAGTCGATGAGTGAGTGTAGTTTAGCGTAGAATCCTTCCTACTTCCTAGTCGTCATTCATGTTGACATGTTGAACAGGTTCAGGTCAATTGTCACCCGAGTCCTTAACAATATGGAGTGGACTACTTGCAGTAGTCTCTGTGAATTTGATCATAGCATTGTACATCTTCATGGCCATGAAAGAGCCGTCACACAAGCACGAGCCAGACCCGAAATTCTTGGCTGATGCCAAGGCTAGCATAAACCAGTCTAGGTCAGCTGAAGAGGGCTCATCATCAGACCGTGCAAAGCAAGAATAATTGTAGTTTATGGCTGATGCTACCAAATAACAAAGACTGAGACTACTTAGATTTAGGCACAATTTTTGCAATTCTTTTTGTCCTTGTAGACCGGTGTGGGAGAGTGCTTTCCTCTCTTGAATATAGAATTGAAGTTTTTATTTGCTGATTATAGTAACTGAATTGTCTATGTTATTACTAGTATTTTTGGGTGTACAATTTTAATTGTGCTTGTTGAAGCCAATAAGAGACAATCAACACATATGGAATGCATACTATCACTGTCCAATGCAAACAAGATATAGCCTTTGAATTTTGTTGCAAAAGCGTAAGGAATTTCAATCGTTGATATATATGCAAATATAATAAATTAATTCATTACGTGCGCTAATTTAATTTGATTTTCACTTCTGATGCACAAATAAATAAAAGTTAACATAAAATATATATTTTTTTTTTATAAAAAATGAAATAATTTTAAGCATTTCTTTTATAAATTACGCCAATTTAATTATTTATATAGCTATTTATTTATTTATTTATAATTTATTAAACTTAAGATTTCAGATTTAACATTTATTCAATTTTATCACTAATTATACTTTTGGACCACATTATATTGAGTTGAATCAAATCTAAAGGGTGAACCCATTCATGAAATAAATAACACCAAAAGTTCAAGCCAAGAAAGGGAAACCATACTCCCATATATACTATAAGCTAAGCTGCAAAGTTGTCCACATCAGTCTATTAAATTTGTCGGAATTCTAAAATAGTTAGATGTGTTTAACTACTAATTTGACCTAAAATGATGGTCGTCACGATCCTTAATCACTCATTCAATATTAAATAATCTTAATCTGCAGTGAGCATAAATTGGTGATGTGGCACCAAGTAGACGCACAAGCAATGTGGATGTTTTATATTAGGCCCACAAAATGTGGATTGTGGAGCCGAAAACATGACTCTGAATTCTGAATTAAACAAATACTAGTACTAGTTAGTTGAATTGGTCCATTTTTCATTTTAATTTTTTCTCTTAAGAAAAGGTTCATAAATAGAGAAAGCAAAATTGATCAAAATAACTTTGGTCTATTTGCTTTTATAATAATCTTAAATGTAATGAGCTATGATTTGTTTGCCTTGCTTCTGTGTCTTACATTTACACTATATAAATATATATAGATATATATATTTTACACGGGTTTAGAAGGCGAGCAAAGGGGTGTGGACTAAAAGGTATAGATAGGGGTTGGGTGGGAAATCCAACTACCAACTATAATATTAAAAATTAAATTAGACAATAGACCCCTAAGCCAATTCTTCATTTCCAATTCATTTACACTACTAATACTGTAATACATACCGCTCTTATAATAATATCCAATCTTGATCTCATTGTCTGCCACTAATTTAGTTGCCAATATGGTTATTGATGTTGATGGTGGTTTTTTCTTTTACTCTTTGATTCTTTAGATTTCAAAGTAGAAGACCTTTAGGTGGCACACGTAAAACCTCTATGCATTTCTAGACTTGTTTATGGACATAAAAAAAGTGAAGAATTTAGGATTGTATATATGTAATATATATACATTTGCATGTGAAACAATGTGTGGTTTGGAATGTTACCACCCTATTTATGTGTAGTGTAGGAGACATATGAACGACCAACTTAAGAGAATGGCTAGTTCTGAGTGAAAACTTTATTCTTTTTTTTTTTAAAAGAAAAACAAAAAAATAATGATAGGATCATAGCAAATTATAGAATTAAGCTCAAGTGTAAGGGAAAAAACATATGATATGCAAACGTTATTTAAGAGCAACTCTGAAATAAAATCGTCATAAGGTAACTTCTTTTTCAAGTCTTGAACATGCATAATCTTACCCCATGTAATAATTATATTCAATAAAATGCTCGCACACAGTCACTTGACTACTTGAGAAAAATAAAAATAACTTCTACTATAACTGAATGACGATAATATAACTTATGCTTACTTCGAAGTCATAAGATTTGAAAGATGATAAAGATTATGTTTAACATCATGCAAATCAAGGACTTGAACTCGGTGAAAATCTGAGATACTTATTATTTTAAAAGAGAGAAAATTAGAGAATAATTGAAAATAGAGCAATATATTTAAGTTAACAATGACACCAATTAAGCTGTAATCCAACTATTCTTAACAAACTCTTACAGAGGAGATACATCTAGTATTCTAAATTACATATCTAGAGGATATATATAGAATCGTACATGACCAAGAATGTAATCAATCAGTAATTCATATATTTTTAAATTCATTGCATAATTGTCTTTTAATTGTGATCAAATGAGTGGAAAAATTGAATTAAGATTCAAATAAAAACCTAAAAATGATGAATGGAATATGCGAAGTTTAGTCAACAAATTCGGCAGCGAATTTCTATTCTCCACAGACCACAGGCACTTCACCCAATAACCTTCTTGGTAAAGATATCTACATTAATTAGCTACTAGTGTACTAACTCTTTAATTTGTAATAGAGTCATGCTGCAGGGTAATAACATTAAACAATGCTATATGTACTCAAATCCAGTAATTAGTTTGCATCAATGGATAGCTATCATATCTCCCCAAATTTTAATTTCTTTTCCAACTATTCTCCCTAAAAAAATAATGAATTGAAACATTCAATCGTAAAACACAACACAAAAGCCTCAAATCGAGAAAACCACCCCACTAACAAGATTCATAAAGTAAGACAATTTGCAGCTTAGAATACAGATTGTCTGTATGTATGTACCTTATTTTATTCATTCACTTTGGGGCCACTACGTTGTTCGAGGCATGAGACAACAAATCACACATAGAAACACCCAAAAGTGTCTCTCTACCCAATTAAAATTAAATTGTAAACTTGTCAAAATAAAAATTCAACAAAATGTACAAAACCCTAACTTGGGAATGGGAAACACGTGATGCCATTAAGACAAAAACACCCCGACCAAGTGTTTTTTTTAACAATAATAATTAACTCAAAATATTCAAATTAAATAGGCAATAATGTCTCTGGAAACTCAATTAATCCTTTTTTTTTTTTCGTTTTTCCATTCTAATTTTCAAAGTAAATGGTAGTAGTAGTAGTAGAAGAGTATCATCATCAGTTATTAAAAATTATTGTTATCATACTTTTTTTTGCCATTTTTCTTTTTCTCCTTTTATTCAATAATTAATCTCTAACACAAAGGTGACCTATGGGGAACTCCTTTCCTTCTACTCATGCTGATAGCCATGTCCTCTTCTGTAACCTTGCTAGACAACCGTCCACAAACGTACATTTCGCTTCTTTTCTTTCTCACGAAGCCCGTGCAAGAAAAGCTCATGTTGTCGGAGCCTGATGAGCCCGAGGACGAGCTCAAGGGGCCATCGCTTGCGTCCACTATGGTCGAATGTGGTGTTTCATTGGTCATTTCCTCGTCTCCCATGTCTTGTGGGATGAAGAAGTCTGGACTCAGTTGTAATGTTCTGCATACTCTTAAGAATGGGGAGAGATCTTTGTAGTGTGACAGCACAAAATCAACCTATAAAATTGATAGTAAAGATTAGGAAATTGGGATTGTTTAATATGATTGAAACCCTAGTTTCTTATAGATTGTATGGCTTGTAGAATCTCACCAACCCATTGCACATGTATGAAATTTGGGAATACTTTTGGTATCAAATTCGACATGATGAATAATTAGAATTAAATCAGATATCAAAATTGTGGCAAAGAAGCATTATAATACAGAATTATGAATCCAAATTAAATCCAATATAATATAGGTTGAAATTAAAACCTGAAATTTAAACAAGTTCACAAAAAAAAAAAAAAACACATAAAATTTTCTGTTACTAATGAGAATTGAGAACTACGAAGTACTCTATTTTGTTTTGGGAAAATAAAGCATTCCCATAATCAAGACACCAAGAAAACGGATTCATTTAAATTGTGGGGAAAGAAGAATAAATCATCCAAAATTGCCTATTGTCTAATACTAACTCAAAAGGGAATTTAACTAAAATAAACTAGAGAAACAATTTTCTTTTATGTTTTGAAATTGACGGTTCTCCAAAATCAAGAAAAGAAGAAACATGAATTTCATAGAGTAAATACCTTGCAGCTTAGAGAGCAATGAATAAAAGGTTCTTGGAGGCTTCTGTCACAAGAAGTGCAATAGTTTCCAGAGCCCTTGAATTGCCTGTTTTGGGGCCTCTTTTTGATGAACACAACTTTCGCAGCATTGATCGTATACGCCTGATCAATCAACAAAAAAACATAGAATTATACAATCGAACGTTACATATGTCTACATAGAGCAACAATAGTTTAATTATTACAATGCAACAACAAATGCCAGAATTGGACACACTACAATAACTAAAATTCTAACAACCTGAATGTTGGAGCAATCCATGAGTTTTTCGAGGTCCTCCAACCGGACAACCTCATGGTAGACATAGCGGCGAATCTGAAGCAGGCGGTGAGACCTGTGAGAAGTGACACAGTGGGGGCAAATGCTGGTGCAGCAATCCAGACAGCAGATGTTCTTCTCGTTTTTTTTGGCAGCCTCGTGAATTAAGCAAGGGAAGAAGAATTTCTGAATGTAGAGGGCATCCAACCATGCTGGCTTCTGAGGCCTCTGTCATCATCATAACTCCAATTTCTTATAATCATCAACATAAAAAATTTGAAAGGACGGGTCAAGGTAGCTACACCTAAAATTCAGCTTAATATGCTACATGAAGTATATAGTATATTACGTACGTACCATTATTGCTGGAATGGCTTTCCTGTGCTCTGTGAGAAAGAGAGAGAGAATATGAGCTTACTGTAATGGAGGAGAGAGAGCAAGGGAGGACCAGGCTGAGGATGCCACTGTTATTTATCGAGTGTTGCAATAGTTTTGGGGTGTAAATTTCTGTGGTAAATACAAAATTTTTGCATAGGCCAGGCCAAACTTTAAAAGAAAAAAAAAATAAAATTTACTGATGGTTTGGATCTTATATAACCGACTCAATGGAGATCATGTGGATGGTTTTGTTTTTTTTTTTTTGAAAAAATAAATATTTATTTAGTTAGGCTCTTTTCTAATGATAGTAGTTATCAATATACTACAAGAACTTCTTCTATTTTTGTGTAAAATTCAGTTGTGAAACCTTAGCGAATGAATTTGATGTCGAAACTCGGTAGCTATTACAGGTTTGGTGATCTAATTCAATAGGTAAATAGGAAAAAAATAATGTAGTCGGATCATGATATGCTGAGGATTGAACACCAACCACAATTGATGAAGCAAGGAGTTAGCGTACCGGGTATTCATTAGCCACGTTGAAAGGACTAATCACTAAGGATGTGGCGGACATTGAAGGGTTGTCTATTCCAAAGTAGAATTCTGCATACATAAAGGCTCGAACTTGAAACTTTTGCTTAATCTGCCAGTCATTATAGGTAAATGACGCACATGAAGCTATTTTGCTTAAAGAGGAAAATAAAGGGAGAGATAATTAAGTGTATTATTTTTCTAGTAATTGATAATTTTTTCGGTAAACGGTGACACTCATGTCTCGGCAAAGGTGTGTGGGAGCCCAAACCATATAAATTACAAAGGGGATAAAGAGGAGGGCGGGGGCCAGGTGGGGATCGAACTCCCAACCTATGGTTGGGAGACATAGTACTTGACCACTAGGGTAAGTACCAACCCTTAGTAATTGATAGTATAAGTCATTTGCTATGAAATTTTTTCGCCTATATTTTCACTAAAATTTTACTAATAATGTATAAGTTTACTATACCCTAGTGGTTAAGTCCCCGTCTCCCAGCCATAGTGTCACGGGGCGCCGGGTCCGTATCGGGACTGCGGCGCACCGTGTGGCTAATAGACTGATTCCCAGCACTATTCCGCCAAACGGTCCATCCGAAGGGTCGGGTTGGACAACATCATAGAGCAACTCCGGAAACTATGGGATCCTTCAATTTAGATTCCAACGGCAGACAAGCCTTACAGTAACTGCAAAACAGAAGCCATAGAAATGTGGTTAGAGACCGAAAGGTCAACTAGTCCACCCGAAGTGCCTTGCCGAGGGGCACAACAGCAAGACGCTGCACACGACTATAAATGGCTTCTAAGAAAGCAGTAAATAGAAAGCAGTAAACACATAGCTTCGGGACTGCGGGGTCAAGGGCGACCACCAAGCGGAGCCTTTGGCCATCGGTCAACATTCTCCCCCCGCTAAGTTGGCGATGCCCTCGTCGCCGTGGCTCTCCAAAAGTCCTCGACGAGAGGTTTGAGAGCGTTCTTCTCCGTGGTCTCCTCCATCGAACATCCCGCCCACTTCACCGGATACTCATCATATCTCCTCTTCTGATCTGCATGTTTCTTCATGTGCTTTTGGGCCTTAGATAAGTAACTTCTGGCTAACTCAAGATTCTCTGCCCACTCCTTAGCAAAATTTACCGCCCGAGAGGAACTCCAACCTCGTGTTGCATCCAAAGTGTGGGGGAGGAGGGGTTGCTGTCCAGTCACCACTTCGAACGGGCTACGGTTCGTCGTGGAGCACTTTTGGGAGTTAAAGCATAGCTGGGCCGCATCCAACAACTTCACCCAGTCCTTTTGGTTACCGCTCACAAAGTGCCGAAGGTACTCCTCGAGCATCGAATTGAATCCCTCCGTTTGCCCATCGGATTGTGGGTGGTAACTCGAGCACATACTGAGGTTTGATCCCCTCAGTTTTTGAATAATTCCGACCAAAAAGGCTCGTAAATTTTTGATCCCTGTCACTGACGATATCTTTGAGTTGTCCCCAGTACTTCACCACATGGCTGAAAAAGAGATGGGCCATCGTCTCGGCCGTAACATGTTGCGGAGCCGCCATGAATGTGGCATATTTGGAAAATCGGTCCATCACGACGATGATGCTCCCAAGGTCTCCTACCTTGGGCAGTGCAGAAATATAATCCACCAAAATACTCTCCCAAGGCCTAGTAGGAGTTGGCAAGGGTTGAAGAAGGCCCTTTATTCTCTGATGGTCGGCCTTATCTTGTTGGCAAATGAGGCATGAACGGACATAAGCTTCGACTTCATTCCCCATCTGTGGCCAATAATAAGCTCTTTGAAGCAGAGTTAAAGTCCTCTCTCCTCCTCGGTGTCCTGCCCAGAGTGTATCGTGGCACTCCGAGATTAACCGTCTGCGCAAATCCCCCCCCCCCCTGGGACATACAACCGGCTCCCTTCCGTCATCAATAGTCCCTCATCAATCCAGAACTGTCGTGTGGAACATGTGACCACCAGTTGCTTCAATTGCTTGGCCACGTGGTCTGACTCCGATAATCGCTTGATGAGGTTCCGGACTTCCGTCGAGGCCGAGCTGGCTGAGAGAGAGACCAGGATATGCTCCTTTTCAAGGTCCGCCCTACGGCTCAGCGCATCCGCCACTTTATTCTTGCCATCTTGCTTGCCTGCCTCACGAAAGCTTGGGCTGTGTAAGGAAATGACTCGTGGCACGGTTGTCGGTTCTTACCACAAAGGGAGCGCCCAGTAAGTAGTGGCGCCATGTCCTTAAACAGTGCACAACTGCCAGTAGCTCCTTCTCGTGGGCCGAGTATCTCCTCTCCGTATCCTTTAATTTACGGCTCTCGTAGGCAACCGGGTGTCCCTCTTGGAGAAGTACTCCCCCAATGGCGAAGTCAGATGCATCCGTTTCGACTTCGAAAGATTTTCCCATGTCGGGCAAGGCTAGGACCGGGCTCGTGGTCATCGCCTGTTTTAGCGCCTTGAAAGCTACTTCCCACCGAGGACTCCAGTCCCAATTCTCTGACTTCTTGGTTAGGTCCGTCAATGGTTTGGCGATGGCAGAATATCCCTTGACAAAGCGTCGATAATAGTTAGCCAACCCCAAGAAGGACCTAACATCGTGGACATCCTGCGGCGGATGCCACTCTTCGATGGCCTGTACTTTCTTTGAGTCCACTTTAATCCTCCCTTATTCAATAATGTGCCCAAGGACGCGAATAGACTTCTGAGCAAAGGAGCATTTTGACGGTTTTGCGTATAATCGAAATTTTCTGAGACGTTCCAAGACCTTTCGAAGGTGCATTAAATGTTCTTCTAGGGTCTCGCTGTAGATCACAATGTCGTTCAGATAGACGACCACAAACTCGTTCAAGAATCCCTGAAGTACCTTGTTCATCAGCGTACAAAATGTCGCTGGGCGTTAGTCGCGCCGAACGGCATCACAAGGAATTCGTAGATGCCGTATCGATTTACGATTGTGGTCTTCGCTTCGTCGCCCTCCTATGAGCGCTTGGAAAGCTTCCCGCTTGGCCCACTGCTAACTCCGATCATCCCATACTGAAAGAAGGTTTCAATAGGCTTTTACGTAAGCTTTCTGCCTACTCATCTCATGCTCACGAGCGCTTGGCCACCCATCTCGATCTCATACTCATCGGGTGCCTGCCTACTCTCTCATTGCACAAACGCTTTCTTCCTTGATTGATATGGCTTCCTGCCTACTCTATTCGCCTCTGCGATGCGAGCGCTTGGCAAGCCTTTCGCCCTTCGGCATACAAGCGCTTGGCCCTCATTCGAACCTGCGTGGCAAGAGCAAACCCACATCTCGCACACAGCTAGCGAACCCACTGTCACGGGGTGACCGCTCCGTCTCGGACATCACCCGTGCGGCACCTCGGGTTCCCTCGATACTCTACGGACACCCGAGGTTCAGCCTTTCTCATCTCCGATGCTTCACTGGTTTCGGCCTCCCATGGCCTCATCAGGGGAACGGGATCAGCTCCCATCTTGCCCCACATGGATTGCCTTGCGCTTCTCTGGGCAACACTTGTCTCTTTAACTAGCAACGCATTTAGGGCGTGCTTCTTTGGGCAATCTTTAAGTAGATGTGGGCCGTCACATAAGAAGCATCCCGATCTTCTCGTGGACCCCTCGCCTCTGTTGCATACTGGCCGAGGGCCCTTGACGATCCATTCGGTCGTCATAATAATCCATAAGCCTTTCTACTGCCGCCATCGCAGAGTTGAGGTCATTCACTCGCTGCCTCTGCAGCTCCAATCGCGTTCCTGGACGGAGGCCCTCCATGAAGGCGAACAACTTGTCCATTCCGGACATGTCCTTGATGTCGGGCATCAGTGCCGAGAAAGTTTTAACATATTCTAGGACATTTCCCGTGTAGCTCAGATCTCACAGAGCTTTTCGAGCGTAATATTCGACATTTTTCTGGGAGGAACTGATTCCGAATCGCCTCTCATAGTTCCGCCTCGGTATCAATTGCCATTCTATCTTGCTGAATCTCAGCATATTTTCCACGCCATCATAACTTGCCGTCTCCCGCCAGATACATCGTGGCCGAAGACACCCATCTAGTTTAATTTTCAATACCCAAATTCTCAAGGTACCAATTCATATCGAAGAGGAAGTTCCCGACTTCCTTAGCATCGCGGTTGCCAGTGTAAGGCTGAGGTTCCGGGACACGCACTCTTGGGCCAGAACTCGGAGCAACTTCTTGCTCTCTACTTACAGCTCTCTGTAGTAGTCATATTTGGATGGACATCTCTTCCATCCTCGCCTTGGCCTCTGCCTGTTCGAGTTCAGCTCTCACAGCTAACTCTTGTGCGTGGGTCATCGCCATCTGCGAGCCCTACTCTTGTGCCTGGGTCATCGCCATCTGCGAGCCCTCGGTATTACTCATCATGGGCCTCTGCCCGTTCGAGTTTAGCTCTCTCAGCTAACTCTAGTGCCTGGGTCATCGCCATCTGCGAGCCCTCGGTATTACTCATCATGGGCCTCTGCCCGTTTGAGTTTAGCTCTCTCAGCTAACTCTTGTGCCCGGGTCATCGCCTCTGCGAGCCCTCGACATTACTCATCCTGGGCCTCTGCCCATTCATTCGAGTTTAACACCACTCACACGCCCTTTCGTACACAATGCCCGGCCACACCAGTCGTCCATCGCACCCCGCAACACCCATTGGGAATCACGAGGTTGCAACGACAACCGGCGTGTTCGGACAGCCCCGACAGGCGTGGACATTACTCAAGTGATCGACAGAGCTCCTGGCACTCACTCAGGATGGCTCTTGTCTCTGCATTTTCCGTCTCAAGTTCTTCAACTTTCGACCGGAGTCTTGCCTCTGCAAGCTCCGAGTCAACCAGCCTCGATGTCAAAGTCCTGATCTGCCGCGCCGGGGTGTGCCCGCCTGCCGTTTCCGAATCCGATCCTGATGTACTCTCGCTCCTGATGCCACCATCCGTTCCGGAAGGCCGGCTCTGATACCAACTGTCACGGGGCGCCGGGTCCGTATCGGGACTGCGGCGCACCGTGTGGCTAATAGTCTGATTCCCAGCACTATTCCGCCAAACGGTCCATCCGAAGGGTCGGGTTGGACAACATCATAGAGCAACTCCGGAAACTATGGGATCCTTCAATTTAGATTCCAACGGCAGACGAGCCTTACAGTAACTGCAAAACAGAAGCCATAGAAATGTGGTTAGAGACCGAAAGGTCAACTAGTCCACCCGAAGTGCCTTGCCGAGGGGCACAACAGCAAGACGCTGCACACGACTATAAATGGCTTCTAGGAAAGCAGTAAATAGAAAGCAGTAAACACATAGCTTCGGGACTGCGGGGTCAAGGGCGACCACCAAGCGGAGCCTTTGGCCACCAAGGGATCGAACTCCCAACCTATGGTTGGGAGACATAGTACTTGACCACTAGGGTAAGTACCAACCCTTAGTAATTGATAGTATAAGTCATTTGCTATGAAATTTTTTCGCCTATATTTTCACTAAAATTTTACTAATAATGTATAAGTTTACTATACCCTAGTGGTTAAGTCCTCGTCTCCCAGCCATAGGTTGGGGGTTCGATCCCCACCTGCCCTCTATCCCTCCCCTTTATCCCCTTTGTAATTTGTGTGGTTTGGGCTCCCACACACCTTTGCCGACACATGAGTGTCACCGTTTAAAAAAAAAAAAATGCCTCCATCCCAAATACCAACCATAATTGTTATTAGTCGTTGAATATAAGATATGATAGTATTAAATTTGAATTCAATAATTATATACACTATATTTGTAGATCATTAGTGTATTTATATTACAAGAATTAACAATCAGCACAATAATCTATATATGCTCACATGAAGAATAATTTTTTTTATTAGTTGCACATATATAATAGTTTCGATGCTAATTGAACATTGCAATGCAACATAATTGAAATACTTTAGCATAATTATTCATGTGACTGACTAATTAATTATGATATCAACCTTTGCAAGTATTAATCACTGATTCACCATGAATTACTTATTGTATTCCCTTCATTCAAAACACTAGCTAGATTTATCTTTTCTATAATTATAAGAGTACGTGTGGTTGAGAGAGAGAGAGAGAGAGAGAGAGAGAGAGAGAGAGAGAGAGAGAGAGAGAGAGAGAGAGAGAGAGAGAGAGAGAGAGAGAGAGAGAGAGAGAGTAATATTATAGTACATAATTAATTTATCAAAATTTAACAAAAAATAAAGTAGTAGTAGTAGTAGTAAGGAGGGTATGAGGAGAACGTGGGCGCTGTTCCCATGTCTCCTAAAATTAAATAAAAATTAGTCATTACCTAGTGTTAAGAGCTTTAGCACCCCCCCAATTACTAAAACAAACCATCTTGAACCAGCTGCACCTGCACCTTATTATTACCTACCTAGAAGTATATACTACTCCCTCCGTTTTTTTTTTAACTTCTCCACTTCTTCACTGCACGCAATTCAATGTACGTTTTTAATCATTAATAACTTAAATTATATACAAGTAAAAATTATAAAAAATTGATATTATAAATCTACGCGATTAGACGAATCCAACAAGATCTCAATTGACTATGTTTTATCATACACAACTATACTAAAAAGTTGAATCAAAGTTACTTAATGAATAGTATCAACTATTCAAAGGGTAAAGATATTAAAAAACGGAGGGAGTATACAATTCTTACTTTTTTCTTTCCAATTTCATTATAATTACCATCACTAAAGCTGTAAATATGATGATTGATTGAACATAGATGTTTTTAACCTTTGATATTTAATTACTAAAATTATCAAATTTATTGATCTATGAATTGAAAGGAGACGTAGTACTCTTCAAACAAAATACTTCAAAGTTGATAAGAATATATCCTTAGTGAAAACCGGCTGGTACAATGAAATCTAATACTCCCTCCGTCCCACCCCAAGTGTCTTGTTACTGTTGGGCACGAGAATTAAGGTAGAGTTGGTTTGTGAGTATATGGTGGGATCCACATAGTTGTTGGAGGAGAAATTATTTCTATTTATAGAAAGAAGACATTTGTAATGGGACATCCAAAAATAGTAAGTATGACATTTGGAATGGGACGGAGGGAGTACTATTGGTATTTTCATGACAAATTTTTCGTGGAAATAGGCTTTGACAGAAATTCTATGCAACATTGTTGGATTTTATTTTTATTTTTATTTGTGTTTTTTCTTCAGTGAACTCACTTTAGAAATTGAACCAAAAATGGTGAGCAATTCGCCATCTTAAAGTGAAGCTAGAGATCGACGAAGTTATATTGGAGTAGTTCACTTCTCAAAAGTCTTCGCAACTGTGACAAAAGATCAAATTAAACAGCTTCTACATTCTACGGAATCCATTAAAAACTGCCATGTTAACAATAATTTTATGAATGAAATTAACAAATTACACCAAAAATCTAAATATTACTCCATCTGTCCCATTTAACTTGTCTTGTTAGACTTCTGCACACAATCCAATGCACTTTTTCAATCGTTAATATCTCAAAATATGTACAATGAAAAATTATGTAAAATATATACAATAAAACAACATGATCATACGATTCTAACAAGACCCAACTCGACTCGACTATTTTTCCCCAACGATACACTTACAATAATATTGAGTCAAAGTTGAACAATGAACAGTGCTAAAAAGTCAAACAGGACAAGTTACCTGGGACGGAGGGAGTATTAGTGTACTATATTCAATTCAAATTGCATCATCAAGTATAAATATACCAATGAAATGGCTGAAACCCTAGATAGGCCCCAAATTAAAAATGTCTCAACATTCGAAAAAACATGCTAATATAAAGTTGGATATGATCATGGTCTAATAAGGACTCGACAAGTTCAATTCTTCTAACTTTATAGCTCCATTGGTTGTTCTTGTAAATAATTAAAATAAAATTGGCTAGAAAAACTTTAGTATTTAGCATGTACGTTGTCCCATCTCGTCTTCTTGGAAAAAGACTATATCATTCAAAGATTTATTTTTAGTTTAGCGATTGAAAAATTTAATGACTAAAACTACAATTTGGTCACTAATAAAAATAGCGACTGATTTCGTGATTAATAAGAAAAGCATTACGTATTTTAATGATTTAGCACTAGGTAAATCAAAAAATTCTGTAGTACGTGAATGTCTTATTACATTTCTGTTTACCACATATATATATATATTTACTGTGTTCTTTTATTACTTGACGAGGTCTTTAAGAATAGAAAAGAAAGACAGGGATAGAGGCATAACGTATTGGACAAAACATAATCCAATTATGATTAACATTGTTTTGTTTTTTTCTTTTTTTTTTTTTGTTTTTTTTCTAAAATTATGATTAACATTGTTGAGTTTATTAATATTATTGTTAAAAAATTAACAAATTTAAACTCTACTATAATAATAACATACTGAATTCTAAACAATATTCATTTGTTTTCATTCACACTATTGAAGATCATTTGTTCATGAAAGCATCCCTAGAGAGGGGACCTAGATATGGGTAAAACGGGTTTCAATTCGGCGGTAAAGTTTCAATAATTACTACTAGTAATTTACTAAAAGTGGGGGCGTATGTTTTGTTTGTCCTTTTACCATAAATTTTTCTTTTTTACCCCCAAAAAGATAAATATGAAATGGAAAATTTGTACTATTTGAGGTTTAAATAGTTGGAAAAATATAAATTCATGTGGCGAACCTAGTTATTCGTTAATATTTGGACTCATCCGTGTTCTTGGCCGTCCTTTCCTCTAAAGTAGGGTACCATCAACCAATGCCTTTCTTTTTTATTTATTTATTCTTCCTTGAAAATATTCTTTTTATTTTTGCAGGTTATTCAGATTACTTTGACCGGAAATTTGGAAGGTGTTACTGTGGGGTTTAATCATCAATTTGACTTTTTCATTATATTTAAATTTTATAATGATATTTAAAATATTTTAAGTAATTTAATTAGTATAATGAATCAACCAATAAAGTAATGAAGTTTTTATATAAAATTATTTAAGTTAAATTTATTCTCTTACATTCAACCCAAATACTGCCCGATTGAATTAAAAAAAAAATTACCATGATGGTTAGATACTTTGATTTGAGTTTAATTGAATATTGTTATTATTCAGTTGAGACGACATCATATGCGTGCACATATTATTATATAAATCTAGCAATATAATTATTATATTATATATAATATATATATATGGTATGCGTACGTGAGATATATAGAAGTTCTTAATTCTTAATTATATAATGGATTATAGATCTGGTATTATATTACATGTAGAGGATTGTGGTACTTTGAATGGACTAGCTAGGCTTTGAAAAATAATACTTAAAAAAAGAAATAGGAGAAAAGTTAATGATAAGTTAATTATATAGTGTTTAATACCTATTGACAAAGTTTATACCATCTTAGAATCTCTTGTCAAATTAGCTAGCTATATATAGTATTTCAATTCAGTGACTATGACTGTTATTTTGGAGCTTATAGCTCCAGCTCCTTAAAAAAATCTACTAAAATAAAAATCAATTAAGTTTACACAAATTTTTAGGGGTTAAGATTCTAACTAATATAAGCTCTGTAAATAGAGGCTGCCATAGTAGATTTTAAGACACTCGAAAGTTTCTTTCAATTTAGTTATCATTTTAAAACTATTTTAAAAGCTAAAACTAATTCTATATTTTTTTTATATGTAAAATTCGAAGTTATTGCTCCTGTTAAAATGTACCGCTCATAAAACTCCAATTCCGAACCATTCCGAATTGCAACTATGACTAGTTTTGCCGAATACAACATATATATTTGATTGGTGATAACACTTTTTTGGTATGGTATGACATAAATGGTCTGTTATGCACGCAGAGCTGTAGCTGCGAGCTGGAGCTATAGGGATTAGCCTATTTTTAACGTTACAAAAGTAGCTTCTAAAAAGAAGCTTCCAAAAGCTCCCAAAAGCTAGTGTACAGGACGTAGCTTTTGTTTTGAAATAAAAGCTAAAGCTAACAAAAGTGTCCAAAAACTGCGTGCAGATAGACCCAAAATTGATAGACAATAATTGTAAAATAATTTATTAATTTCACGATCACAATCTATACAATTTACAAATTTTAAGAAACATTTAGAATATCAAACTATACGTGGGTTCGACTCTTATAACTCATTTAATCCCACGAACTTGAATAATTGGAATTGAATATGATACTTCCTTTAGATCTTCCAAAGATTTGCAGCATTTTATTGATGTATGATTTTCGTTGTCTCCTTGATAAGTATCTTATTGGTATGAGTTATTTATTTCAAGATTTTTAAGTTTTAAGCCATATTCCAAGGACTATATATATATATACTCTTGCCCTTAAGGTCGCAATGTGAGTCCAATGTACTTTGGTCATACTTACGCATACCTGCGGGACTTCTTTGGAAATCATGCATCCTAAAATTTCTTAAGGATTAGCATGTTTAATAATGAAGTTCTTATAGAATTATTACTATAAAATAAATAATATCTTATTGGTGTGTATCGTTTATTTTACTTTTTTTTTTTAAAAAAAAGTTATATAGTGAGATATAACATTCGTTTGTGATTAGTAGTATGTGCATCATCGTCTGGAATTAGCGATAAAATAAGGATGAATTTGAAATTGAGGCAAACATATAATAAAATTAAATTAAAATTAAACAATGAACAAAAGATTGATCCATCAGTGAGTTACTTATTTCCTTTGTCACTCTTATTTCCCTTGCCACAACTCTAATTTTTTCATTCAGATTATGCGAAAAAGGGTGCTATGTCTATAATATAGAGTGATAATATGCCCCAATTCCATTAAACCAATCCACTCAATATTATTTTGTGTTGACTGCTGACTAAGAGGGTGTTTAGATTAGCGATATGAAACAGATTATCTGATTATTGCGTTTTCAAAACGCAAATAATCAGGTTTGCAGCACCTTTTTTAGCGGTTAAACTGATTATTTGCGTTTTGAAAACGCAATAATCACATAATCAATTTTCTTGCAGCTTATCCAAACACCCTCTAAGTACCGCCGAGTGGCAATGTAACTAGCAATAATTACTACATACAATTATAAGAAAAAATATATAGTTAAGTAAGATGCCATGACTTTGACTAATTACGTAATTTTAAAATATTGAATTTTATAATTTTTGTTTTGTAAAAATTGAGTTACTGATAATTAAAAATACAATTTAGGAGTACATGTACTACAAGATTTTTTGAATTTAGCGACCTCACTGTGCGGTCGCTAAGAGGGGTATGCGGTTGCTAAAATCCCTCAGCGACTGCAAAAGGTAGGTTGCTATACGGCTGGTTAGAAATTGGGCGACGACTGTGAGGGCTGATGTCGCAACTTCTAGCGACCGTGTTGGCAACCGCATCCGGGGGTCGCTATAGTCTAAAATAAGAGAATAAATGTACTCAAGAGGGATCGAACCCCTTACCCCTCTCCTCAGCACCAACACCCACTTCACTAACCACTTTGGCTGCTCTGTCTACATAACTAGTCATATTGCGCCACGTTTTCTTTATGCAAATATTCCCCAGCTTTGTTAGGAGAATTGATAACAAGATCTAGAGCAACAACTCATACGCACATACCACTTGAATGCCCTTCATTTCAGGTCATCTTATGGAATGCTATATATATATAAACAATACTAAAATTCAATAATTAAATTAAACATAAAACAAAATTACTTAAATCACTAATTAATTTTTTTTTCTAAAAAACATAAATATAAATAATTAAATAAAAATAGTAAAATTATTCAAATAGTTGCGGCCGCATATGCGGTCGCTAATGAGGTCGACATTTGCGGCGGCAAAATATACAGTCGCAAATGCGGTCGCTGTATTTGCGACCTCTTATGTGGTCGCAAAATGCGGCCGCTAACGTCCGGCATTTTCATTGGGATCGTTATCGCGGTCGCTATACCACATTTTTCTTGTAGTAATGAAAAAACTGAAAATTTGCAAATATTTAAAAAGAAAAAGAAAAAAAGAGTAATTACCACTACTTCCTAGTTTTGAGGAAATCATTTATCATTTTTTACTCATTAGTGGGTGACTGGCTGACTTACTTTAAGCTTTATGTAATTTGGTCGCATAAGCTGCAACTATAACACTCATACACCATTCTTTTATTAATATTTGTCTATTTTTTTTCTTTTTTTTTTTTTTGTTTTGCGAAACTAATATTTGTCTTTTAAGCCAATGTATAAATGTATAATCCTCATACATGTTTTGGATTTTATTTTCCTAATTTTTTTTTTCAGAATTAACCACCGTAACATAAACTATTTAAGGAGCTAGTAAGATTATGTTTGGTAAATTTTGGATTTTAGAGCTTAGACCAGGAATTCGCAATAAATTGTATAAGCCACGTATTAAAGTTTAGAATTTCGAATTACTAGTGGAATCACTTTTTCATTAAATAAATATTTGATAGGTATTGAAATTTGAGATTTAGAAGTACCGCAAAAAAAAAAAAAAAAAAGAAATTTGAGATTTAGATGTTAGTTATTTGTTTTTTATTTAAAAAATGAAAAAAATAAAAAAGTTCCATTCTTCAAATTACTTTAGCTAGCTTCATTGGTTAAGATTTACTAACTTTTTACCCGAAAATTAAATAACTGTTTTGTATCTATAGCTTTTAGAGTTTGGAAGAGTTTTAGTATTTCAAAAAATATATACATATATTTCTAAAGTGTAAATGCTAATTTTCCAGAACATAGCCTAAATTAAATTTTTTTCCTTAATTTTTTTTTTCGGGTAATAGGCATTCGTTTAATCTGGCGACTGACATAATTATTGTTGTTAATCTTAGTTTTATGTCATTACCGTTTAATTACTCAAGAATTTGGGGAATACAATACAATGCCTTGAGATTGTAATCTATCAAATTTATTTTATTTTTTGTTTATTCGGAAAAAGAGTATAATTAGGATGATAACTCAGGGTCATTGTACAATAGACGTAGACGACCAAAATTGGTAGCTAGGCCAGCTGCAGCCTGCTGGCGTCACCACATTTTCCTAAATACCATCATATTTTTTCAAACTTCCAGACTTTGAAAACAGAAAACTTTTATAGCTATTAATAATTTTAAATACTCCTACTAGAGTGTTAGTCTAAATTTTAAGGTTGTCAATTCCAATGTTGTTAAGATCGGGATCCTATATGGGATCGTTTTTCTCTTTGCAAGATCGGGATCGTAGGATCGAATTGGGATCCTAAGATCTTATGAAATTGCAATAATTGATAAACTCAATTATGCATACTAACAAGTAAAAGTATTATTTTGTGTGTTTATGAATCTTGTAAGTTAATTAATACAATACAATATAAAAATATTATAATTAAACATAAAATATTTCCACATACATACATATTATGTTTTTTTTACACATCATACATATGGAATACACGCTTTTAAGTTTAAAATTAAAATAAACAAGTTATTTTGATCCCAAATCATAAAATACTAGAAAAATTTTATGCGTTTAAGAGGGTAAGATTGTAAGATCGTAGAAGCGTTTGAGGGAGTATGACCATAAGATCGTAACATTCTACTATCAGGATCGGGATCTTACGAATTTTAAGATCCTACAAGGATCGGGATCGTTTTAGAGATGTGTGATCGTAAAATCGTAAGATCCTAAGATCAGGATCGGGATCTTAACAACTATGGTCAATTCCCTTAAAATTTATCGAGTGATGAATTAATTTATAGGTAGGGGTGGGCATCGGGTCGGGTTTGTCGGGTTCGGGTAATTCGGGTTCGGGTTAGTCGGGTTCGGGTATGAAATTAAAATACCCGACCAAAACCCGACATTGGTGGGTACCCGACATGTCGGTCGGGTACCCAATTACCCCACTTCTTCTTCTTTTTTTTTTCTTTTTTTAATTTTTTTTAAAAATATATATGAAAAAAATTGAATTAAATAAATAACATCGAAGGGTATTATATATACAATCTACACAAAGGATAATCAATAATAAAGAAATATAGAATTAAATTTTTAATTCATCCATAACAAATACATATGTGATTAACTACACATTAAAAAAATTACGAACACGTATAAAGAGGTTTTTAGCAAATACTACTAAATCTAGACAAATGGAGTAATTAATAAATTCTTTTATTTGAGAAAGACATAATGAAAAGTGAAGAATTTGAATAAATATTTGAAGAAATACTGAAGAATTCTCATATTTATAAACTAATTAATTATAAAACTTGATTGTGTATATGATAATTGTGATAGTATAGACTAAATGATAATGGCTTGGGGAATTATTAAGTGTTTTAAGCACTTTTAAAAAATTATAAAATTGTGGAATGTAAAAAAAAAAAAAACAAACTTCGGGTTATCGGGTACCCGATCGGGTAATTCGGGTCCAAACTTAGGACCCGATACCCGACCCGAACTTTGGGTTCGGGTTCGGGTACCCGAACCCGACCTTTCCCATTAAAAAAAACCCGACCCCGAATACAATTTTTTTTCGGGTTCGGGGTGGGTACCCGACTAACCCGAACCCGATGCCCACCCCTATTTATAGGGTTGTTAGCACGGCCGGCTTATAGCAGGAGCACTCGGTGCTCCTGCTCCGGCCCCTAATTTTTGGGGGCCCCACTTTTTTTTTACTAATTATTTTTTGTTTCTTTTTTTTAAAAAAAATGGCCAAACATGTATGCTTTATTAGATAGTGTATTTAAACATTTTTGAATTTCATCCAACAAAACATTTAATAAAAGTAGTTGATAAATTTATCTAACATCAATATAGAATTTGAATTATTATCCAACATTTTTTTTAAATACTAGGAGTATTATATGATAATGAACAATTCTAATTTAATGATTTTGCTACTCTAAATATCATATTTTTAATATATTTAACTTATGTATATATACATCTTCATCTCCGTACCATTATATTCCGTGAACTTTCATTATTATATTGTACTTCCTCCGTTTTTTTTGTTAGCTACTATTGACTAATGGGTACTGTTCACTTATATACTTTGACTTAAAGTTTTCTCATGGTTATACAAGTTAAAATATAGCCAAGTATGATCTTGTTAGATTCATCTCGTCTTGTAGATTTTAAATATCGAACTTTTAGAATTTTTACATGTATCGAATTTGAATTATTAATGGTTTAAAATGTGTATTGGACTGCGTGCTGAGTGGGTCCGTAGCTATCTTTAAAAAATGGAGGAAGTATTTAATATGAACAGATGTTTCTGAAAACTTAATTCGATTTTTTGAACTATGATTAAACCTTACCTAGCATGGAAACTTGATGGTTTATTATGAGCTCTAAAGGAATTGGGAAAAAAATCTCTTAACAAAAATTATGCTCCTATTATAAATTATTTTGAAAAAATAACATTAGCATTTTTTACTTTTATATTAATAATACAATTATATGAAAAAATATTTTTTAAATTTAAGTTTAGGGCCCAAAATGATAAAATGGCTCAGGGCCTCCAAAATTGTCGAGACGGCCTTGGTTGTTAGTTAGGGATGGTAAAGATACCCAAATCCAACGAATTTTTTTTTGAATGGTATCACAAAAAAATAATAAAAACTATGTTGAAATTATAAATAACAGTCACAATACAAAAAACATTAAGAAAAACTAGATTTAAATTGATGATAGTGGTGTGCCACTGGTTGCACATTTGCACTAAGCCAAATGGGATGAAAAAAAAAAAATCCTAACTTAAAGTAACAATTTTATCATTTTGAATGATGAATTGTACCGCCACATTTATATAAATAGATGCCTATGATTTCACTGTAGGCCGGGTCTGGTCTTTTCATGATCGGGCCGTGGGGATCGAAGATGTTTTTTAGGTTAGGGACAATATTTTTTCCTCTCGGGACAGGAATAGGACAAGCACTCCCCACTAGACCTAAATACATTTTTCCTCTCGGGACAGGAATAGGACAATATTTTATTTTTATATATAAAAAATCTAAGTTATTATTAGTATTATTTTTTTTGGTATTTGGATGATTTTGATTTGGGAGTTGAAAATTTGAGTTTTAGATGAAATTTTAATATGTTTTGATGGTTTATAGTGATATTTACTTAGAATTATGGAGGTTTTAGAAAGATAAATTTTATGTTTATATTTAATTAATTAAGGGATATATATTTTATTCATTTGTTTTATGATGTTATAATATCTCTTTTGTAAAAGAATGTCTATCAAACTTTAATAAAATAATAAAAAAAGATGTATAATGTAATGAAAAGCTTTCACTTAATTTTTTTTTTATACTGGAATGTAGATTAAATATTCATAACATCTACAATGATATGAAAATTTATTGGAACAAGTTCCTTTTTTAAAAAAAAAAAATCCAAACCCTAAAATGTATATACTATAATATACATCTGTTTCTTTTATGTGAAAGTGAAAACATGCATTCAATTTTAAAGTCATTAAGTTAATTCTTATGTTACACATTTTAAATTCGTTTCTTTTTTTTTTTTTCAGGGGAAAATGGAGGGCCGAAGCCTTTTATTCAAAAAATTGTTGTGCCGAGCACACACCAACTACATCATTTCGATACAAGTTAAAAACATGATCCGGGGGCCGCGAATGGTAATGAACGTCTGCATGAGATAAATTAAATGGCCCTTGACAAAAGCGTCGGCAAGCTTATTACACTCCCTTGGGATTGTCTGGAAGATGACAACCCAATCCCAACTTCTCATGTCATGGATTTGAGCAAAAACTCTGGTAAGAGGACCATGGAGAGACCCGCGATTGTTGAGGAACTCGATAACCTCCGAGTTGTCAGATTCTATGATGAGTTTTGAGATGCCTTTCTACCAAGCGAGCTGTAAGCAAAGAAGAATACCTCTGGCCTCAGCAGCAACAATAGGCATGACTGGAAACTTGGCGTGAACTCCACCAATCCAGTGTCCAGCAGAATTCGTTTTTAATACACGTGCAATCATTCATACACGTACAATCATTCATACAACAAAAATTTAGCAAGATTAACTTTTTTCAGTCACTAAACACATTTAGTTTCTGACAGAGTTAGCGACCCAAAATATTCGGTCATGAATATAGTTAGTAAACCTCTAGAGATGGAATAAAAATTTCGGCCAGACTCTTGAGCTTGAATTTTCCGTCGACTGAATTTCGCGATGGAATTTTTCAGTCACTTTTAAAAAATTTATTTTTATTTTTATTTTTCATATTTAGTGGCCGTTTTTTTCTGTCACTAAATTCGTCGACCAAAATATTCAGTCACAAGAAAATACTAGAAATGTGGAAAATTCTGGCCCATGAGGGATTGAAACCAAACCCTATAATACAACCCACAACTCTCACCTCCACCAACATCTTCTATGTTTTCTTTCACTAAACTATGTTGTAGAGAGGTCTCGAATTCAGGTGTATAGGAGCGAAGTTCATGCATAAGCCATCCTGGTATTTTTATTTTTTTTTTGTTAATTTGAAGCTAGATAACAAAGAGGAAACAAGAGAAAACAAAAAATAATGTCCAGTACGTAGATGAAATTAAAAATCAAAACCACATCAAGAGCCTAAACCCTTGGGAACCACATGCTGGACGTGTCCACCGTTAAGTCACCTCTTACGAAATCGAGAGGAAACGCCTAGGTGGTGTAAAATTCCTCCAATAAAGCACCACGTTTTGTAAGTCTGTCGGCAACCCCAGTCCCCTCATGAAGGTAGATGAATATATGGGGTAAAAACAATAGAATGGGATAAAAAATAGGAGTAGTTTTTTTGGCGAAGCCGAAGAGTCAAAAAATAATTTGGGACAAAAGCGAAAAGGCAGTATTGTTTTTGTTGTTTTACCATTAGTTCCTTATTCCCATTTTGTAACACTTTTATTTAAATCAAATATCACCCGAGTCTTCCCAGATTTCAAAGATTCAATCCATTTTTTACCCCCAAAAAGAATAAGTACTACTATTACCACTTACAAGATTAGTGGGCCCCCAGCCCAGCCCCAGTTTACCCAAGCAGTAACTGTAATTGGTAGGCAATGGGCTAACAGATGAGGGTCGTTGGGCTGTGTGGTCACCAGGCCATTTATTATACTTTTAATATAAATTAAAAAAAGAAATATACAAATAAAATTTAGAAAAATCCCAAGCAAAATAATGGTGACAGATGTGAATAGAAGCATAAGAGTATAACCTAACCCAAGGTAGAGGACAGATGGACCTCAAAGTCCATATCCAATCCCATTTAGTTTTTATTCTCCCTTCTATTCCACATTTTAAACTTCAAACCATTATTAGGAATTTTCTAGGTCGGTCCAATTGAAATTTCCAAGCCCAATTCCTCTTCCCCTTCGGACTTCCAAACCCTAGATCTCGCTGTTCGGAATCTCATCGCTCCGGCTTCGGATTGATCCCTTCCCGGCCACACAAAACGCCGGCTTTGTCGTCTCCGATTCCCGACGAACCCCTGGTTGCTTTTTGCTGGTATGGAGAGTTTGTTGCTTCACGTTGCGATTCAATTTTTTTTTTTTTCTCTCTCTCTCTCTCTCTCTCTCTCTCTCTTTTTTTTCTTCGATGTTTGATTTCGTGTTTTGTCTGTAGAAATAAGTTGTTTTCCCAATTCCAATTGCTCCTCTGGTTTGATGGTTAATTATTGTTGAGTGTTGACTTCGATTGGTCTCTTTGCCTCTTTTTGTTTGTGTTTTAATTGAATTTCAACTTTATCATGGTATGGTCTCGATTTTTCGAGTTTCGTTTTGGGTTTGTCAATTTTTGTTCCTAGAGGTCTCAAGAAGTTCTAATGCAAATATCCTAGTCGGTGAGTATTCGTCCACTTTATATCTAACGGAAAAGGTTTAAAATATGTTCGACTTTATTTGGTATCTTCTGATTGTTTCATGGACTTTAATGTTCCAGATCTGCCATTGTAAAGCCTTCCTTTTCTTCAATTTTGCGGTATAAATATAATGATTCTGGGTGGTTTTGTTATGGTCTTCTTCTTTTGTTGCTGCTGTTTAAATTTCTGGGTGGTGGGGGGCTGGGGCTTTGGGATGAGATGATATGGGCTTTTTTTTTCACTCTAGATATTTTTAAAGCCCATGTTTGAGGATTAGGGATTAGATCTGTTTTGCCGTGTGTTTTTGGTGGCAGATTTGTTTGTGGGTGACCTTTCTGATTTTCCTCGGCTGTTAAACGTCGATATCTGTCCATTGGACTGTGGTAGGGTTATTTTTGTAATTGCCCAATTCGGGTATGGATACAAATAAAAATACACACGCGTATGCTCGGCTGTCTAACTATTTTTTGTTCGTAAATAATATGATCCTGGCCTCCTGGCCCCTGGGTAAACGGCCGAACAGGCCCAATTGGACCCAGACTGCCAGGCGTAGTATATAAATTAAGTTAATCATTTAATTAAGCACGGTAAAAGTTAATATCATATCCAAATCAAAACTTCATGCTATATAATTCTACCCTTACATAAATTGTAATGGTTGGTGAAGAATGGGGCTAGGCCCACTTATCAAGCCTCTGTCTTTGAACGCTAAGCCAGATGACTGTAAACTTCATTTCCAAAGGCAATACCGGCAGCACCCCCTTTTTTTAAAAAAAAATTGATTTAAATGTCCGTTTATTGCCATTGACTGTTAATTGGGCTTGTCTTTTGTGGCCCTCACTATTCACTTATGCTGTGATTCTGGGTTTTTTACTGTTCCTCATGGATTAATGAGCACATTTTGAAACTGTATTAGGTGGTTCGATGGAAATTTTTTTTGTTCTTTGCTGTGAAAGGATTGGAGCCATATGTTTGGATAGTGGTGTTATTAGGTGTTATTGTATGCTATGTTAAATAATATTGACCGTTGATTGCTACATACTTTTGTGTTGATTCACTTGAATTCTTTGGAACTAGGTATTTGATTGTGCATTTTCATATGCAGGAAATTTGGTCAACTTGAATTCAATCAAGATGGAGGTGGAAAACCCGGATGCGATCATGAATAATGAGCTTGTCCCTATGGAGGATACACAAGCCTTAGAGTCAGACATGCAACTCGAAATTTTTGAGCCTCAGCCCACCTATACAGAGACACAGGCACATAATTCTGATACACAACCCACCAAGCGAAGGAAAAAGAAGTCAGTTGTCTGGGAACATTTCACTATTGAGTCTGTAGGTAACGGATGTAGGAGGGCATGCTGTAAACAATGCAAACAGTCTTTTGCCTACAGCACAGGCTCTAAGGTGGCGGGAACGAGTCATCTCAAACGTCACATTGCCAAGGGTGCTTGTCCAGTAGTCCTGCGTAATCAGGAGAAAAATCAATCTACTCCATCCCCCTACAGTGCACCTTCCAAAATAGGCTTGTTTACTGATACTCCAAAAAGACGATACCGAACTGCCAGTTCACCTCTAATATCCTTTGATGCAGATCGTTGCCGACATGAGATTGCTAGGATGATCATTATGCATGATTATCCCCTTCACATGGTTGAACACCCAGGGTTTGTGGCATTTGTCAAGAACTTACAGCCTCGGTTCGATATGGTCAGCTTTAATACAGTACAGGGAGACTGTGTGGCAACTTATCTGAGGGAGAAACAGAGCATTCAGAATGTAATTGAGGGGGTTCCCGGGCGAATCTGCCTTACACTGGATTTATGGTCTTCGTCCCGAACTACCGGTTACATGTTTGTTAGTGGCCAGTTCATTGACAGTGAATGGAAAATTCACCGGAAACTGCTTAATGTGATAATGGAGCCTTATCCCGAGTCTGATACTGCTTTCAGCCATTCTGTTGCTGCATGCCTGTCCGACTGGAATATGGATGGGAAGTTATTTTCTGTGACCATAAATCAACAGCTTAGTGATGGTGCAATTGATAACCTCAGAGCATTACTTTCAGTTAAGAACCCCTTGGTTCTTGGAGGCCAGTTGTTGGCTGGAAATTGCCTTGCGCGTTCCCTAAGCAGCATCGTCCAAGACGCATTAGCTTTAGCTTCGGTGCACAGCATTGTTAAGAAGGTTAGGGATAGTGTCAAGTATGTCAAGACTTCAGAATCACGCGAGGAAAAGTTTCTTGAGCTAAAACAGCAACTTCAAGTGCCTAGCTCCAAGAGCCTTTCCATTGATGATCAAACCCAGTGGAATACGACTTATGAAATGCTGTTGGCTGCATCAGAATTGAAGGAAGTCTTCTCGTGCTTGGATACTTCAGATCCTGATTATAAAGATGCCCCTTCAGCCGAAGACTGGAAACAGATAGAGATTCTCTGCACTTATCTGAAGCCCCTCTTTGACACAGCCAATCTTCTGACGACTGGAGCTACTCCAACAACGAACACCTTCTTCCATGAAGCATGGAAGATTCAATTAGAATTGGCCCGTGCAGCAACCAGTGAAGATCCCTTTGTTAGTACTCTGACAAAGTTTATGCAGGAGAGATTTGATAAGTACTGGAAGAGTTGCTGCTATATCTTGGCGATTGCTGTAGTCATGGATCCCAGGTTCAAAATGAAGCTCGTGGAATTCAGTTTCTCCAAAATATATAACGAAGAGTATACTTCATACGTGAAGATAGTTGACGATGGCATCCATGAGTTGTTTCATGAATATGTAGCTCTTCCACTGCCTCTGACACCAGCCTTTGTGGAAGAAGCAAATGGCATTGGAGTGAAGCCCGAGGATGGACAGGGAATCGCCAGCAACGGCCTTGGACTAACGGATTTTGATGTATACATAATGGAAACAACAAGCCAGCTATCGAAAACAGAGTTGGATCAGTATCTGGAAGAGTCTCTTTTGCCGCGAGTGCATGAATTTGATGTGATAGGGTGGTGGAAACTGAACCGCATAAAGTATCCAACTCTGTCAAAGATGGCTAGAGATATCTTGTCGATTCCTGTTTGCAGTGTACCTGCAGGGTCCGTGTTTGATACGGTGCGTAAGGAGATGGATGGGTACAGGTGTTCCTTGCGGCCTGAGACGGTGGAAGCACTGATATGTGCAAAGGATTGGCTTCAGTCGGAGAAAGTAGAGGAGCCTGCTCCAGCTATCAAGATGGAGGTCCCAATTTAGTGGAGGAACAATCAGACAGGTGGGCTTGTGGTAAAGTTGTTGGCAATGAGACTTAGGTTAGCAAAGAAAACGTTTGCTGTTCTAGACATGATTTAATGCGATATTCCGACTATTTCTGTATTTGTGTCTGTGTCTGTGCCTAAACCTTGTATAATATTTGATTATACTTGAATTGAGATTGGAATTGGACCATATTCTGATGCTGCGTGGCTGCTTCATTGATGGATGAAATGCTTTATATAAATGGTTGAATGGTGACTCTGGAGAATTGGAATACTTGGGGGGTCTCACAAAACCCTAATCACACAATCTTCTCCTCTTCTTTTGTAAATGGTTTTTTTTTTTTTTTCTTTTCTTTCTTTTTTTTTCTTTTTTTTTTTTGATAAGCCAAAGCTAGAGAAGAAAAATAAAAATAGGACAAAAACAGGAAGTCCAAACTATATAGATATTATATATAGGAAAGCAAAATAGATAAACCTATGGAGCCACTCGCGTAGGCCATTCACAACAAATTCCTCCCGAGCAATATTCGGAAGGAAAGCCCAAGTGGTAAAAAAATTCTCCAGAAATGCCATAATCGCACCACTAAGGAGCTCAATTAGAGAAAACCGCCTTAGGGATCTCTGCCCTGGGGATATCGCCTCGCACAGGGGCCTTAGGCCCGGCAGCCTCTTCAGCAATGGGGGAGGTTCTAGCCCTCTTATTGCCCAAGGTTTCTTCCTTAGTTTCTAATCCCACTTTAGGCTTGCTTTGCGGTTTACCTTTGGCAGTAGCTTTGCTCTTACCTCTTGTCTCCATGTGGTCAGTAATTTGTTTGAGAGGGCTTGAGACATTTCTTGTGGATTTTATCTTTGAAGCCTTTTTCAATTTTGCACGGCCCACTGGAGCAATATTGGGCTGGACAACAGGGGATTTCAGTTTTTGCTTCCCATTAGATTTTTTCGTACTAACTTTGATCCAATCCCCACATGTAGATGTAGGTTGATGGGGAATGTCAACACTTAGCTTGCCTCACATTTCAAAGCCGGGTCCAGAGGAGGTAAGGTAGATCAGAGCTAGAGATATCCATATTAGTGAAAGTTGAGGGCTCATTACCCAAAGTCTCACTACAAAGTAAGTACCACCCTTGTCCCTTGCTGCAGAGATGCAATAGTCAAACTCTCTCACATTTTTTCCTTAGCCTTTTCAGTAGCAGAAGAACCCTTCCCTGCTGCAACTTCTTTACCCTTTTGATCATTAGTAGTAGTACTTTTTGACAGGTCGTCTTCCTCCTTTCCATTTTGCTTGCTAGTTGAGGCGCCATGGACAGCCACCGTGGTCGAGTTTTCTTTCTCCGGACAGTTGATACTAGCATGTCTGTCCATACCGTTGACACGCAGAGCATAAAAGATGTAATCCTTCATAAAATACCTTATGCCATTGATTTCCAACAAGTATGCTTGTAACAAAGGGTTGACAAAGATCGATTTCCACACACACCCTAGCATATCTCCCACGATTAACCTTCTTCGACAAAGATCGAGTACCCAGTGCCCTAGCCATTTTTGTGAGGATGTATTCATCATACATTTCAACACCATGACCGGGGAATCTCGCCCAAACTATGGTCTTTTTAGGGGTGTTTTCAGAAGCCACAAAAAATTTGGTTTCCATGGAGACATGATAAGGTGGCTATCAAAAGCCATCCATGGTCCACTGTTTAAAATTCTAATGCGATCTAGTTCTCTGTTCAACTTGACAAGGAAGTAGCCTCCTTCCAACTAATCATTTCAAAGTTTCCTGTCATTTTCCATAACCGAGACAATCTCTCCTTTAGAGCAAGAAAACCAACCTTTCATTCCAAGCACCGAGACAAGGACGGCATCCTCCCAGGGCTTGTTGAGTCGTTCCAGAACCTGATCAGGAGCAATGGATATTCGAGGCTTAAGTCTATCTCCGTCTATGAAATCCAGCTTCACGAGTTCATATGCTTCAGCGTCATTAAGCAATGGTGCCGGGGGAGCAGCCTTGCCTTTCCAGTATTATATCCCTGAACGATGGTTTACCAACGAAGCAAAAGGGTTTGGGCGAGGGAGGACACAGCGGGGGGTTAGCATGGCCATGGGAGGAGGAGAGAATTCAGACATAGAGAGTGAATTTTTCCCACTTGTCTTGACTGTTTTGTAAATGGTTGAATCTTTTTTAAAGGTTTTTGTTTGAACCGTATTGATAATCACGCAATTAGTTTTAGACTTTTCCTTTTCTTTCTTTTTCTTTTTATTTTTTTGAAATAAATAAATAAATTTGGGGATTGATTCGAACATGATTTTTTATTTTTGTTTTTTTTCGTAATTTCATAGTATTAGAAAACATGTATCCAAGTAAAATAAAAGAGGGATATACGCAAGTAAATGTATTAGACTTTAGACAATTGGACAATATTGAGCAAAAGCACGTGGGGAGAGACTACAATGTGTTGGGATCCGATTCAGATATTTGGGTCCAAAAAATGGAGTTCTACCTTGCCTTTTGAACCAATACTGTTTAGATAAACAAGAAAACTCATGCAGAAAAGAAGAAAACTGATCCGATTCAGACAATTGGACAATTATTTGATTTTATTATTTCACAATAAAATACTTCCTCCCTTTTTTTATAATTGAAACATTTGCATAGTTGTTACTATTCATTGAGTAACTTTGATTCAATTTTTTCATACAGTTATATAAGATAAAACATATTCAAGTGAAATCTTGTTGGATTCGTTTACTCGCGTAGTTTTAGAATATCAAATTTTTTGAATTTTTATTTTTACACAGTGTGAAATATTAAGCGTTAAATTTCACCATTATCACATTATGATGTATCGGCCATATTTCATGGGTTGAAAACTCATGGCTCGTTGAAAACCCATGGGTTATTGGTTGTCTAAATATTCTTGTACATATATCATTTCAAACTTTCTGCATTACATGATTTTTCTTGCAATTGTTCTTCTCTTTCCTTTTAAAGCAATCAAACAGAATATATGCTTTTTCAACCCTCTAATTTTTACCTTCTTTTCCATCCATCGAAAGTAAACTACCCTTACGCTTTGTTTAATAGTTTATGCTGAACTTTATGGTATTTTACAAGAACTTCAGTTGGCTAAGACCCTCTGGCGGAGACATATTCCTTGTATGTGTGACTCCAAGGAGGCCATCCGTTTGATTAGTTCCCCCCCTGGATTCCACCCATTGGCTCTCTGTTACTATCATGAATATTAATAAGAACTTAAGTGGTGATTTTCAGAGTTGTCGCTTTGATCATATTTTGAGACAAGGGAATGTTGCTGCCGATGACTTGCCAAGATTGGTGCGGAGAATGTCTCATTTTTCACTTCTTGGGCATATCTGCCGGATCATATTACGAACCTCCTTGCGGCTGACGCGGCGAGCACGTGTTTTTCACGTTTCTAGTCTCGTCGTGATTTCATTTTTCTTTTCCTTTGGTTATTTTACTTTTTTTTCTTCCCATTACCTTCAGTTAGGGATGACAGTGGGTCGGGTCTGGGTCGGTTCCGCCAAGACCCAAGACCCGACCCAAGGCTCGGGTTCGGTTTGGTTTCGGGTCTGACCCGGACCCATTGCCATCCTTAGGGATGGCAACAGGTCGGTTCTGGGTCCATTTTTGTAAGACCCAAGACCCGATCCAAGCTCGGGTCTTTCTCGGTTCTGACCCGGACCCATTGCCATCCCTACCTATTGCCATCCCTACCTTCAGTCGAAATGAAGCCTAAGGCCTTCAACACAGCCGCGCGGATTTTCCGTGAACAGAAGCGGCAATGGCTAAATTATAAAGTACTTCTATATATATTAAAATAAAACATAATGTACCAATGACAGAATATAGTCCAGAATAAGCCCAATATTCTACATTCAGAGATAGACAGACACACACAGATGAAGCAGAAACATAGAGACTCACTTCAAAACTCGTCTTAAGCAATAAACATTCATTCTTACCCAAGATAGTAAACATTGTTTTTCCTACTTCACCACACCTTTTCTCTCTGTGCAAACTGCAACAAACCTAACTAAATTGGTACTTCCATTTTGATGGCTGGAAGTTCTGGGCTTTCGACTTTCTCCGATTGAAGCCAATCCTTGGCACATATGAGAGCCTCCACTGTCTCTGGCCGCAACGAACACCTGTATCCGTCCATCTCCTTGCGCACCGTATCAAACACAGAGCCTGCAGGTACAGTGCAGACAGGAATCGACAAGATATCTCTAGCCATCTTGGACAGAGTTGGATACTTCATCCGGTTCAGTTTCCACCATCCTATCACGTCAAATTCATGCACCCGCGGCAGAAGGGACTCCTCCAGATACTGATCCAACTCTGTCTTCGAAAGTTGGCTTGTCTTTTCCATGATATAGACATCAAAATCTGATAGCCCGAGACCATTGCTTGAGATCCCAATTCCCTGTGCATCGTCCGGCTTCACTCCCATCCCATTTGCTTCTTCAATATATGCTGGAGTCAGAGGCAGCGGAAGAGCTAAATATTCATGAAACAGCTCATGGATGCCATCATCAACTATCTTCACATATGAGGCAGCCTCCTCTTGGCCGTATATCTTTTGGAAACTGAACTCCACAAGTTTCATCTTGAACCGGGGATCCATAACAACAGCAATTGCCAGGATATAGCAGCAACTCTTCCAGTACTTGTCAAATCTCTCCTGCATAAACTTTGTCAGAGTACTGATGAATGGATCTTCACTGGTTGCTGCACGGGCCAACTCCAATTGAATCTTCCATGCTTCATGGAAGAAGGTGTTTGTTGTTGGTGTAGCTCCAGTTGTCAGAAGATTGGCTGTGTCAAAAAGAGGCTTCAGATAAGTACAGAGAATCTCTATCTGTTTCCAGTCTTCTGCAGAAGGGGCATCTTTATAATCAGGATCTGAAGTATCCAAGCAAGAGAAGACTTCCTTCAATTCAGATGCAGCGAACAACATTTCATAAGTTGTATTCCACTGGGTTTGATCATCAATAGAAAGACTCTTGGAACTAGGCACTTGAAGATGCTGCTTTATCTCAACAAACATCTCCTCACGCGATTCTGAAGTCTTGACGTACTTAACACTATCCCTAACTTTCTTAACAATGCCCTGCACTGAAGCTAATGCCTCTTGGACAATGCTGCTCAGAGAACGTGCGAGGCAATTTCCAACCAATAGCTGGCCACCAAGTACCAAGGGGTTCTTAACCGAAAGTAAAGCTCTAAGGTTATCAATTGAACCATCACTCAGCTGTTGATTTATGGTCACGGAAAATAACTTCCCATCCATATTCCAGTCGGACAGGCATGCAGCAACAGAGTGGCTGAATGCAGTATCAGATTCAGGATAAGGCTCCATAATAACATTAAGCAGTTTGTGGTGCATTTTCCATTCATTATCAATGAACTGGCCACTAACAAACATGTACCCAGTGGTTTGGGACGACGACCATAAGTCCAGTGTAAGGCAGATTCGGCCTGGCACCCCCTCAATTACTCTCTGAATGCCCTGTTTCTCCCTCAGATATGTTGCCACACAGTCTCCCTGCACTGTATTGAAGCTGACCATATCAAAGCGAGGCTGTAAGTTGCGAACAAATGCCACAAAACCTGGGTGTTCAACCATGTGAAGGGGATAATCATGCATAATAATCATCCTAGCAATCTCATGTCGGCAACGATCAGCATCAAAAGATATTAGAGGTGTACTGGCTGTTCGGTACCGTCTTTTTGGAGTATCAGTAAATAAGCCTATCTTGGAAGGTGCACTGTATGGGGTTAGGCTGAGTTGGTTTTTCTCCTGATTACGTAGGAGTACAGGACAGGCACCTTTGGCAATATGACGCTTGAGATGACTTGTTCCAGCAACCTTAGAGCCCGTGCTGTACGCAAAAGATTGTTTGCATTGTTTACAGCATGCCCTCCTACATCCGTTACCTACAGACTCAATGGTGAAATGTTCCCAAACAACTGACTTCTTTTTCCTTCGCTTGGTGGGTTGTGTATCAGAATTATGTGCCTGTGTCTCTGTATAGGTGGGCTGAGGCTCTAAAATGTCAAGTTGCATATCTGTCTCCAGGACTTGTGTATCCTCCAAAGGGACAAGCTCATTGTTCATCACCGGATCCGGGTTTTCTATCTCCATCAAGATTGAATTCTAGCTGACCAAATTTCCTGCATGTGAAAAGGCAAAAATAAATACCTAGTTCCAAAGAATTCAAGTGAATCAACACAAACGTATGTAGCAAATAGCAATCAATGGTCCATAGTGTTCAACATAGCATATAATAACACCTAATAACACCACTTTCCGAACATATGGCTCGAATCCAATCACAGCAAAGAACAAACAAAATTTCCAACAATACCACCTAATACAGTTTTCAAAAAGTGCTCATTAACAAATTCAAATGTGGAACAGTAAAAAATCCAGAATCACAGCATAAGTGAATAGTGAGGGCCACACAAGACAAGCCCAATCAACAGTCCATGGCAATAAACGATATTTAAATCAAAAAAGGTTCTGCCGGTTTATTTCCGCGCAAATGTTGAGAAAACTTGGTTCTATTGCCTTTGGAAATGAAGTGGGCCTAGCCACATTCTTCACCAACCATTATAATTTATGAATGAAAGGGTAGAATAATATAGCATGAGGTTTTGATTTGAATACTATGATTTATTTTTACCGTTCTTAATTAATTGATTAACTTAATTTATATACGCCTGGCTGTGTGGGTCCAGTTGGGCCTGTTCGGCCGTTCACCCAGGAGGCCAGGAACACATTAACAAAAATGTTAGAAAGCCTAGCATACGCGTGTGTATATTTTTATTTGTATCCATACCCGAATTGGGCAATTACAAAAATAACCCTACTACACATTTGGATCCAATGGACGGATATTGTGACGTTTAACAGCTGAGGAGAGAGGTCACCCACAAACAAATTTTCCAAGAAAAACACAAGGCAAATACAGATCTAACCCCTAATCCTCGAGCATGGGCTTTAAAAATATCTAGAGTGAAAAAAAAGCCCATATCATCACCAAAGCCCCAGCCCCCCACCACCCAGAAATTTAAACAGAAACAACAGAAGAAGAAGACCACAATAAAACCACCCAGAATCACTATATTTATACCGGAAAATTGAAGAAAACAAAGGCTTTACAATGGCAGATCTGGAACATTAAAGTCCATGAAACAATCAGAAGATACCAAATAAAGTCAAACAACATATTTAGACCTTTTCCGTCAGATATAAAGGGGACGAATACTCGCAGCGAAACCCACTGAGGAAATTTGAATTAGAACCCCTTGAGACCTCCAGGAACAAAAATTGACAAACTCAAAACGAAACTCGAAAATTCAGGCCATACCATGATAAAGTTGAAATTCAACTTAAACAGAAGAAAAAGAGGCAAAGAGACCAAATCGAAGTCAACACTCAACAATAATTAATCACCAAACCAAAGGCGCAATTGGAATTGGGCAAGCATCTTATTTCTACAGACAAAGCACGAAATCAAACATCGAAGGAAAAAAAAAAAAAAAAAGAGAAAAAAAAATGAATCGCAACGTGAGCAACAAACTCTTCATACCAGAAAAAAGCAACCGGGGGTTCGTCGGGAATCGGAGACGAGAAAGCCGGCGTTGCGTGTGGGCGGGAAGGGATCAATCCCGAAGCCGGAACGGTGAGATTCCGAACAGCGAGATCTAGGGTTTGGAAGGCCGAAGGGGAAGAGGGATTGGGCTTGGAAATTGCAATTGGACCGACGTAGAAAATTCCAAGAATGGTTTGAAGTTTAGAAGGGAGAATAAAATTAAAGGGGGATTGGATATGGACTTTGAGGTCCATCTGTCCTCTACCTTGGGTTAGGTTTTATACCCTTATACTTCTATTCACATCTGTCACCATTATTTTGCTTGGGATTTTTTTTTAAAAAATATTCGTATTTTTTTTTATTTAATGAAAAGTAAAATAAATGGCCTTGGTGACCACGCAGCCCAACCTTCATCCGTTTAGCCCATTGCCTACCAATTACCATTACTGCTTGGATGAGCTGGGTCTGGGGGCCCACCAATCTTGTACTAATTCTTTATGGGGGGGTCAAAAAAAAATTGAATTGAATTTTGTTTTCGAAATCTGGAGATGAGAAGAATCTGGTGATATTTAAATTTAAAAAAGTAAAGTGTTGCATATAATGGGAATACGGAAATAAATAAAGAGATCCCTTCAAAATAGTGAAATACTAACGTATCCAAGATTGATCCAATCCCTTCTTCCATGTTAGGTAGGATTCTGTTCTCTCTTTCTTTTTCTTTTTTTTTTTTTTTTCCTTCTTTCTTTCTTTGCTAAATATTGATATTCATGTGTCGTAAAAGAGTGTGAGAGTTTAAGTCACACAAATTACAAAATGAGATAAATAAAAGGAATAAGGGGCTGTGTAAGAATCAAATCCCCAACCATAATGTTAGAAATTAGTAGGGGTGAAAGCGGTACGGTAAATATCCGACCGATCTGATGCCGTATCCGATAATATTCGAATCCGAATCCATTTTCGACTATCCGGCCGGATATTTCAATATTCGTATCCGAATCCGAATCCGTATTTTAATATCTGCATTCGTATTCGTATTCGAAAATATCTAACCGTATCCGAGAATATCCGACCGTATCCGAAAAATGATAGGATATTATCCGGATTTTAAATATTGATATCCGAATATATTAATATATTATTATTTAATAACTAAAAATGATTAATAATTATAAAAAAATATCAAATTTTCAAAAAGATTATAAAAAATTATCCGATAATAAGTATTCGATTGAATCCGTATCCGTCATATATCCGTCCTGTATCCGTACCGTATCCGACATATCCGAAACCGTATTCGTATCCGGTCCCTCCGTATTCGATACCGAATTCGACAAAAAAATATGGATAATATCCGTATCCGACACTATCCGGCCGTATCCGTACCATTTTCATCTCTAGAAATTAGAGGACATAACGAGTAGTCCATCCAATTATGTTCTCCCATGTGCAGCATACTCCTTTTGTTTTTTTTTAACTATTCCCTCACAATATCAGAAATTACATATTGGGAGTATATAGCATGTTGTTTAATTTAGAATGTTTGACCTACTTCTATGTTTGTTCGGTAAATATTAGGATATTTATTTATTTATTTATTTATTTTGGTAAATAGTTTATAATTTATTGGGAAGAAGATTTGGTTAAATTGTGTATATATAGTTAAAGTACATAAATATTAATTAAGACAAGAACAACATTATATTTATTGATTAATTAATAATTAATAATAATATATACAACGAAATTGTCCAATACCTAATTATTTTCACTAATAATCTGAATTGCAATTTTGCTCCTGAATGTGCTCAATAAGTTTGTTATGAAGTTCAATGTCAGCCTCTTTATTTCTGATTTCTTTATATAAATCAACAAATCTACGAAAATTCTACATTTTCATCCCTCTAAACTGTTGGATTTGGCGCAAGTAAAGCCTTCATGATGGGTGTATTGAGATCGTTCATCCTTAATTATCATATTACCCATAATAATGTGAAGGAGGTCGATCTAATTTATTACAAAATGTTACATATAAAAAATACTACTTCCTCCGTTGCAATTTATTAGACATATTTTGATTTTTATTATTATTTATTAATTAATTTTGTTACCAGTATTATATATTCATTAAACAGGAGTTTTTTGGACGAATGGGAGGGGAGCAGGAAACTACACACGATCAGCTGGGAGAAAATCTGTTCGCACAAGGAAGATGGCGGTCTTCATATCTGGAATGTCCAACGATTCAATTCGGCCCTTATGCTTAAGTGGAAGTGGAGATTTGGACAAGAAAATGCATTGTGGAAAGAAGTGATTGACGCCAAATACTATGGGAATAAGAAATCCTTGGTGCCGGATAAATGCAATGAAAGGTCTCTATGGGGAAATATTACCAAGGCATGGGAATCGACCAACCTGGAGAGTAACAGGAAAGCATTCAAAATTCAAGTAGGGAATGGATTATCAACATATTTTTGGACGGACATATGGGTGCAAGGAGGGAGAACCTTGAAGGAAATGTTTCCTCGCATTTATGCACTAGCTAGCAACAAAGGAGGTAGAATCGTTGAAGTTGGCAGTTGGAAAGGTCTTGTCTGGGAATGGAATATTGAGCTTCGACGACCACTATTTGATTGGGAGACTGGCGTATGGAATGACATGGTGAGAACTATCGACGGTCAGCTCATGTGCAGATTTATGGATGACCAGTTAGCTGGACTAGAGAAGGGAATGGGCAATTTTCTACTCGATCATGCTGGAGTAGATGCCCTGAAATGGGAACAAATGAGGACGTGTGGTTGTGGAGGTATCTCTGGAAATTAAATTGCCCGATGAAGGTCAAACTTCTGGTATGGAAAATTATGAACGGTGCTCTGCCAGTTAGAGAGGGACGCTAGCAAGCAAAGGATGCATCCAGGTATCACAATCCTCTTGTCCTTGTTGTGATAAGATGGTTGAGTCTGAAGACCACTTATTCTGTCAATGTGAAACTGTTGGGTCTGTTTGGTACATGGAGTTGCTTGGTTTGGTATTGACTGGGTAATTCCTGGAAAAGCTAAACAACTGATCTCGTGGTGGCTTGGCTTTGATCCTAAGAGAGGTCGAAGATTAGTGTGGAGCTTGACAGGTATGGCGGCCATATGGACAATATGGAAGCGGAGAAATGATGTGGTGTTTAATAGAAAGCAGTTTAATGTTAAGGAAGTGGTGGAAGAGATTAAATGGAGGGTGGGCACATGGTGGACGGTGGAAATGGGCAGACATAACGTGACTATTGCAAGCTTAGATTATATTTTTCCGATGGGGATGAACCGCATTTGTAGCAGGCGAGTTAAGACACCCCGGAGCTCTTTGGTTTGGGAGAGGCCGGAAAAGGGGCAATGGAAAATCAATACGGATGGATCGTCATTTGGTAACCCCAGCCCAGCGGGAGTTGGAGGAGTTATAAGGGATGACAAAGGGGATGTGATATTCATACTTTTAGATGATATTGGGATAACTGATTCTACGGAGGCAGAATTCATGGCTGTTCACAGAGTATGTAGGGCATTGATTCGTGACCAAGGCTTCCCGCTTCAAAGATTGATATTTGAGTGCGATTCGGCCAATGTTGTAAACTGGTTGAAAGATCCTAAGTCTACTCCATGGCGACTGCAATATTTACTGAATCCAATTGTTGTGGTATTAAGGTTTGCAGGGGCAGTTAGAATTCAACACATTTTAAGGGAGCGAAATGAAATGGCTGATCACTGGGCAAGACAAGGTGCATTGAGAGCTGGTAAGGTTGAAGAATGGTATTAAAATCAAAGTTGGGGAATGGGTTTAGGGAATGTTTAATATATATGAGAGGCCTGGTCCTGGTTGCTGATATCTCTTCGAATGGAGCCTTCGTTTGCAAAGGTTTTTAGGTGGTAAAGCTGTAGAGTAGAGTAGTCCAGAAGTTGGCAGCAAACAGGTACTGGCAAGTATTGGCAGTTTTGGTTTTACTTGGTTTTAACAGGTAAGTACTGGTAGTTTAGTTTTAATGGGCAAGTCATATATACCGGGATTAGTACTGGAGTCGTGTTGTAATTGTCTGGAAGGCCATGCTATATTGCAATGTCTTTTCTGGCCTGTGGATACTGGAGTTGCGTCGAGTCATTGCGGTTCTGTCAGGTCGTGTTGAATTTGCTATTGCATTGTCTTTGGTCTGTCTGCGTTGAAGAGTCGAGTCTAGTTGGCGGGGGCATCTCCGGTGTTCTCTTTGGTTTTTACTGTTCTTTTCTGGTAGATTTTTTATGGAAGGGCATGCTACATTGTAATGTTATTTTTGGGTTGTTGAAACTGGCGTTGTGTCGGGTTTGTGTGGTGTTGTCGGGTTGTGTCGTATCTGTCTTGCTTAGTTTGTGTTAGAGTCGTGTCTAGGCGACGGGGTCATATCTGGGTATTTATTTGGCTTGAGGTGCCATTCTGGTTATATCTGGACATTGTTGCGTCGAGTCGTGTCTAGGTCTTGTTGTCTCTTGAATTGTTATGACGAGTCGTGACCTCCTGGCTTTGAAGGGGCGGTGGGAATATTTTAGCTTAAGCTGAATGTTGGGGTGTGATGTAGGCTTATTCAGGATAAGGCACGTCTTAAAAGAGAATGAGGGATGGCGAAGTTGCTGAGGAATGCTGTCTCTGCTGATGCTGCTCGAATAGCTGAGTTGCTGTAGGCTAATCGCCATACGAATGATGAGTCCTTACGGTGAACATTTCAAGCTTTCGGACAGAACAACCGGTGAGAGCTAAACTCTACCCTCCTGTTGACTATGTTTTGATGTGGGGTCAGTATGATACTCTTAACCCGTTACAGTAATGATGTCTAGCCTGCTGCGTTTCAACCTTATGCATCGAATATTAGGACATGATGAACACTGACCAATATCTTTTCTACACTCATATCTGACCTTCCTTGTGAGCCATTTTTTGAACTCCATTGATAATCCTCTGCTACCTGCGTTCTACCTCTCCCTGATCCTCCTCCCCTTTTACTGATCGAGTAGCCTTATTCCAACATTAGCCATTTAAAAGCTCTGACCAGTGAATATTCTGGTATGCCTATGTTATGCCATGTATAGATACTTGAATATTACAAGCTTTGAGACAGGGAACCTTAGGGGGTGGATTAGGTACTGTACATAGGGAGGGTAGGTCTTTAAGTGCTCGAACTCGATTGGTTAGTTTGTCTGGGCACAACTGAAAATGGTATCGTCTTAATTCTTATGCTGCTGTGTTTGAAAAAAAAAAGAAAGAAAAAAAAAGAAAAAAGAAAAAAGAAAAAAGAAAAAAAAAATTATTGATTTAGATATGCATGAAAATTGAGTATGATACATTATTTAGCAGCTCTCATTTTGTGGGAATGTCAAGCTGCGAAAAAGTTGAGTAAGAAGGGGAAGATTATCTGTATTGTTAAGGGATGTATCAAAAGAGGTATTGGTTGACAGTATTGAGTGTGGATAGGGTTTAGGGTTTTAGGGTACTGGTTGACAGTATTGGTTGACAGTATAGAGCTTCTGGGATTTATTTGCTGTTTTTTGTTGTTTATTTTGGAGCCCACCTCGCCTGCTTGATTAGTTTGTATCCCCAGCATTCCCTAATAACGCTTATCCGTGTCCCTTCCCTATGTCCGTCCCCGGTCTGTGTTTCTCCTTGCTCCTCTATTTCGATGCACTGGTTTTGAAAATATTAGCAGGGGAGACATCATTTCATAGTAGGGGATGGGAGTGACGATGTGACCTGCTACCTGAGAATTTATTGTTCACTTTGGGGAGTTTGATGATAGAGATAGAAGTTTGGGAGTTTGTCTGTGTTGGTGATTAGAACTCCTCTACAGCAGCTGATTTGGATCTCGCCTGTCTCCATTGTTTTTGCCACTTTGAAGCTTGATTTTGGCCCTTATGACCATTGACATAGCAATGTAATGTGCTTTATTGTATCTGCAGAATTAGCATAGTGGAGTAGTAGCAGTCAACTCTACTTGAATTCATGTGGTTGGTATGTACTTATTGTTACATTGTATTTGGGCACCATTTGATGCTCTTATCTATGAAATTATGTTTCAAAAAAAAAATATATTCATTAAACAGAATATCAAGTGAGATCTTATTAAATTTTCTTAATCTATATGGAGTATATATTAAAGCATTAATCAACAACTCATCCTACATTTAGCCATGAATGTTACTTCGGAGTCTAAGGGTTGGAGTTGGATGTGGAAGATGGATATTCCTGAGAAAATTGGGGTTTTGTTATGACTCATTGGCCATGATGCATTACCTTGCAACCAGCTTCGATATAGGCATGGATTATCAGCTGCCCCGCTTTGTTCTGTGTGCGGTATTCATGAAGATGACTGGCGGCATGCTATTTTTTTGTGTGAATGGGCTGCCACGGCTTGGAGGTCAGCGGGGTTCGGGCAGTTTGATAATTTGATGATTGTCATGAAGGAAGATAACAGGCACTGGCTGGAATGGGGTTGGCATCGTTGGGGCTTTTGTTTTCTTACTTGGCTTTGGGTTATTTGGTGTGAGCGCAATTCTAGATTATTTCATGGCAAATCTCAAACTTTGTTTGGTCTTCGTATTCAAGCCTCTAACTTGTTAAATCAGCTGGCAGTTGGTATGGTGGAGAATCGTCGGGTTCAGCTGCCGCGTCATGTTAAGTGGAAGGTTGGTGATGAGGTGGGTAATATTCTTCATAGTGATGGTGGTGTTTGCATTGATTCCCTGCATGCGTCCTTTGGTGCTGTCATTAGAACTAGTGCAGGTGATTGGGTAGGTGGTTGCTGTGGCATGACTACCAGTTCTTCAGTGCTTGAAATTGAATTAAGAGCCTTGCTCTTCGGTCTTGTTTTAGCTCGCCAACTTGGAGTTGTTCTCTGCTGCTGCTTTGTGGATTCATTGCAAGTGGCTAATCTATTGTCTGGTGGCGTTCTTTTATGGCACCGACTGTGGCCTTTGATTAAAGATATCCGTCATGAACTTATTCTTATAGGTAATTGTGAGGTTCGGCATGTTTTCAGGGAAGGTAATCAAGTGGCAGATGCGCTTGCTAGGAAGGCAATTCGAGAAGAACTGTTCTACACCACCTGGGCTTTTCCGCCGGATGATGTCGTACAGCTCGTTGAGTCTGATGCTGCTGGAACGGAATTTGTTCGTATGAGTTAGGTCCTTGTTCTTTTGTTTTTTTCTTTTTTCTTTGCTAGCCTTCTTAGGCTGTTTCACCAAAAAACAACCCATCCTACATTTAATGTGGTGTCTCCATTTTAAATTTTTAATTTTTATAAATTTTTGCATTTTTAATTTATCAATTTTAGATTTTCACATTTATTTATTTATTATAGATTTTCAATTTTTGAAATATATGAAATTCCTACAATATTCACTTTTAAAAAGATTTGAAAGATTTTTTTTGGTGAACAAAAGATTTGAAAGATTTGAAATTTGAAATTTTGCATATCTTATTTTATCTATATTATTTTGCACTTTTTAATTTACTAATTTTAGATTTTCGTATTTATTTATTTATTCATTATAGATTTTAGTCTATCGTGTATAAAATCTATCATTTACTTATAAATTCTCACTCTATCATCATATCGTGTCACTATATATTCACTTTTAAAAAGATCTGAAAGATAATTTTATCTATGTTGGAGTTTATTTATTTGAATTTTTATTTTATCTATTTTAGATTTTATTATTTTTTGCATTTTTTATTTTATTTATTTTAAATTTATTGCTGCATTTTATATTTATTTATAGATTTTCAGTTTTATACTATAGAATTATTATCACGAAGTTTTGTATGGTGAATGATGTAATCAAAATGTAAATTTCACGTCAGATTTATTTATTCATGTTAAATATATATATTAATGTGTATATGGAAATCCAAATTTTTAGTTTTTAAAAGATATTTAATTTCTAATTTATATGGCATTTCCACAATTTTCAGTTTTTTTTTAAAAAAAATAGAAGTTCAAATTTAAATGGAATTTGCAGTGTATATATGGAATTTAAATTATAAAAAGATACATTAATGAATATATAAAAATATTTGTATATATTAATTAATGTATACATATGCCATGTTTTCACAAAAATATGTCACTTCACTTAAAAGTAATACACAATTATATAGTTGCGAATAAATCCATCAGTAAATAAAGAAGAAAAGTTTATTTTTTTTAATCTACTCCCTCTGTCCCATTATTTCTGTCTCAAAACTTTTGGACACGCGTCCAATACATTTGTTTAACATTCAATATATTAAAATGTACATTTATAAAAATTATATAAAATATATATATTCTAAAACTACACGATTACAAAAATCTAAGAAGACTGAATTTGACTATATTTTTATCATATATAATTTCCATAACATTAGGTCAAAATTGATAAATAAACAGTGTTAAAAAGTCAAAATGAGATACTTTGAGTGCGATGGAGGGATTATTGTTTTAAGAAATACTCCATCCATTTTATAATAAGTATAACACTAGGAAATGACACAAGATTTAAGGTAAGTTAATAAAATTTATTTAGTTGAAGTAATTACATAAGTAAAATATATAAGTCACATTTGACTTTGTTCATTTGAGTTTTATTTTAATGAACATAAAAAAAATTAATAATTGAAGTATAATTAGTAAAAATTATTAATCTTCAAAACATTTCAAATATGGTACTGTAACACTTAATTCCAAATACCCAAAAAGGAAAAGCGTGACACTTAAAAACGGATGATGTAATTCATTAATTTATATTTTAACAGATTTGCAATTGACGAAAAATAAATATAAATCTAGCTTTGTTATAAAATTGTGATTGTGAATGATCAAAGTAAATTCATGTTGAAAGACTAATTGTTGCAAATTCTATAAGTTTGAAAATTTTCTCTGGAATGCAAGTATTTAATGAAGTTTTAACGTCTGAAACAAATAATCTATTAATACTAGAAGAGACATATTATAATAAGAAAAAAAATGAAAGCGGATCATGTTAATATTGCATTTGTTGATCGATGATGAGAATAATTTTTATAATAAAATAATATTTATAGTTGATAGTAATGGGTGTTGATTTATTTTTCTTTACGTGGTGGAATTGACAAGATATTTATTGATAATTTGTCTAAAAAATATAATGTTTAGTCCTTCATGGTAGATGTAATATTGTGCTGCCTGTAGCATCCAATAGAATAACACCATTACTCATTCCAAGAGGTAGGACTGCACATTCTAGATTTGGTATTCCACTAGATTGTGACGAGAATTCTACCTGCAAAAAACTTACCTCAGAAAATTATTTAACCTCTCAAGAAAATTATTTTACCTCTCTTCTCATTAAAACAAAGCTCAATAGTTGGGATAAAAATTCTTGATTAGTAGAATAATTATGAGCCCGTCTGAATTAACCAAATTCTCCATTCGATTTCAGAGGAAAAAATTCCATTCACAGTTTGTTTTACTATGACTATAAAAACAAAACCAAAAAAAAAAATTGATGTAAACCTTTAAAGAAGGTTAGACTCTAAATTCAAAAATCAGTTTTTACCCATGTCAGTGATATGTTGCAATATCTCTTATTACTGTAAAGAGGGGACTCAAAGTATTAATATATAATTAGGATGAATTAACTTAAGATACTATAAGAAATGTTATTTATAATGAAAATTATATATGGCAAAAATTTGAACAATGAATACTTTATGTACGTGATCGTAATTGGTAAAGCTGGTATTAATCTTGAAGATGTACATTTATATGTGACATTTCCAAATGATAATTTTATAAACTCTATGAGATATTCTACAACGGCAATTGTTGATAGTATTTATACAAATATAAAATGCACCACTTCAAATCCAAATTTTTTACTATAGATTAACCCCTACCAATGAGATTATTGCTACAATTAGTAATTACATCATGGAACGTATGTCTGCAAATGAAAATGTGTGTGTATATATATATCAGTTTTAACAATATTTGTCAAAAGGGTGAAAGCATAGATAATGCCAATGAATTATTTTCACTGGAATATCTACACACGATCAATTGTTTTGGATTACTGAATCATGAAATATAGTTGATGAGAGTTCCATAGTCATTCTTCATAGAAATATATATATCCATTAAATAAATTATATAATGGAAGTAGGTTGATAGTAACCAAGATGCGGAACTAGATAGTTGATGTTAAACTAATTTTCGGGAAACCATGAAAGTAGAAAATTCTTGATTGGTAGAATGTTTATGAGTCTATTTGATTTAACCAAATTTTTTATTCGATTTGAGATTGGAAAATTCTCACTCACAGTTTGTTTTGCTATAATTATAAACAAAAGTCAATGTCAATCTAAAGAATGTCGGATTTTATCTCCGAAAACCAATTTTTAGCCATGAACAGTTATGTTGTAATATTTCGTGTCACTAGCAAGATGTGGCTAAAAGTATTAATATGCAATTTAGAATGATTAACTCAAGATACCACAAGAATTGTTGTTTACAATGAAATTTATATATGACAGAAAATTTGCAAAATGGATAGTTGATGTAGGTGATGATAAAGCGGGTATGCATAGATTTTGGAGATGTACAATTAGATGTGGCATTTTCGGATGATATTATTATAAACTCTACCGTTGCGTTTGGTTGGAGAGATCTTAGATTACCAGTGGGAATATGATTGCTGGGATTGTGAGATTACTGGTAATGTCAGACTGCTGTGAATCTTATTTTTTGGTATTTTAAGATTACTCCGTTTGGTTGGATTGGGAATATCAGATTCCTATATAACAAGAATAGACTATAATGCCCTTAATTTAAAATTGTTAGTTAATAGTTATCACGAAAGCATATTTCTCATTAATTCGATGCTTCGTCATTTATAATAAAATCCCTCTGCATTCTCTGTAAATTTTCATTTCGTAAATTATCATATATTGCATTACGTTTGAAAGAAAATTGTACATTGGAATGAGTTAAATCTACTTATTTGTTGCAATTTTATAGAATGTGCAAACTGTATACAGTGAAATTCATCGAAAATGTTCAAAAACTCTATGACACAAAAAAAATAATAAATTAAAGAGTTAATGAATTTTTATTATACCAAATTAAAATTCAATAAAAATAAGAAAATGGTTAAGTTTTAAAATGGGTTGATGTATGGTTTTAAAATTTAAAAGGGTATAAAAGCCAATTTATGTAAGATGAAATGGAAGATGCATGGTAATCTAAGATTACCAGGCTTGTAGAAGGGAATCACATCCCCATCAATCTTAGCCAATATTCCCACTTGGTTGAGAATCTAACATTCCTTCCAAAAAGATTACCCCAACCAAACGTGAGAATATGTCATTCCCTGCAGAAGATTCCCAGGGGCATCCAAGATACCCCAACCAAACGCACCCTACGGGGTGATCCTATAGCGTAATTTTTTAAACTACATATACAAATATAAACTGTACCACTTCATTTAACATTTTAAAAGATAGTGTTATACTAGCCCCTATCATGAGATTTTCACCAATGAAATTTTCAGCAAATTGTTATAATTTTTTTTCATATTATGTTTCATACTTATTTTTAAATTTTATTTTATCTTAATTTAAATTTCAAATCAAATAAAAATATTATTTTAATAGTTAATTTTATTGATCTATTAGATTTGTACTTGACAAGTCACAGAAGCTAAAGAATACGGTATAATATAATTTCTTTGTTAGTTTTAAAAATAATTAAATTATATTATCATATACATCCTCTTTTGAATGTATAAAAAATCATTATACATTTTTCATTACTCAAAATATAATTTATTATTGCTTTATATTACATAAGTACATATATTATATAAAATATTAAGTTATACCCGTCGAGTCTCGACGGGTTATTTACTAGTTGTATAGTTTTAAAATATATAATCTGCACATATGTATAATTTTTTTTTAACTATATAGTACAGTACATTTTAAGATACTTATGAAACAAGTGCCTTGAAAGTGTGTTGGGAAAAAAAAATACTTGTATTTGATGAATGGGGATGGAGGGAGTACGACCGGAAAAAGAGTCGCTCTAAAAAAATGAGTTGGGGCCAAATTTGTCACATATATCAATGAAATTCTAATTTTCCTTTCAGTACAAAAATCCAATATATTTGACACACATCTCCCATTTTATAGGAGATAATTGTGTGAATCGGCATACTTTCAGGTCCACCTTCTGTTATCCCTACAGTCCCAACACACACACATACATATATTTTGGGCACAAATGTGGGAGGGCTCTAATCTTCTCTTATCTTTCTCCACCTCTAGGAAGACATCCAAATTAATTTCCATCCTTTAATTTTTGGATGTGTTAAAAATTAATCGATGTCATCCTCCGATAACGCTTGGGCTGGCAATGATGGCACCGCTGCCACCACCACCACCACAAAGCCACCCACGAGGTTCGGAGGCCCTAAGCCATCACTGTCGAAGAGAATGAGCGACAAGTTTGACCGGACAAAGGACATGGCATCGGTGGGGATGGAGAAAACCAAGGAGAAGAGCAAAGAGATGGCTGGAAAAGTAAAGGAAGGAGCCTCCGCTAGTGTCAATTGGATGAAACTCAAGTACCAGAAGCACAAGCTTTCCCAATCTAAGAAATAAAAGATTGTGTTATGTAATAATCTACCATGGGAATTTATTTAATTAAGATTTCTACTGATGAATTACATTGACCTGGGGCTCTATTTTGTTCATGCTTTATTTATTCATCTGTTATGTTTCTAGTATAAGACAATTACTGCTGTGCAACTTACAACAGATTAGGCTAACACTTGGATTTCAAACTACTACTTAGAAATGGTGCTTCCTTCCCTTTCTTATCCTAATATCTAGCTTACATTTTTAGAATTAGTTCTATTCCTTGGTAGTATCGTTTTAAACACTCAAGTCTCAACAGAAGCACATTTCTCTGTATGTACATTACAAGTAATTCTCGCATTTTAAATTGGCAAGCTCATTCAAAACAACAGAGAGGAACCAGAATCTCTGGTTCATTTAAAGTAATTAACCAGCCATCCCTCCCCATGAACTGTAGCACTCATAGATCTAAGGCCGGGTCATCAGAAGATGTTGTGTGACTACGTGATTTACAGGTAGAGTAATAATTTGCAGCTTGGGAACGTTCAATAGTGACAAATAGACAATGTAGCAAACTAAAACAGAGAACTGTTTATCTGCTTTGAATAATAAATAGAAATAGAAGAGTGTTGCAACTTGCAACATACTAACAAATTCCAAATAACATAACAAATGATGAAAGTCAGCAAGGTGCAGCATGATTGATCAGTAAAACTTAGTTTTGCCTTCTACTCGGAATCATTAATTATGACACATGGAGAAGTAAAAACAAATTATTAGATGAGTTCAAAAGTTTGAATATCAACACAATTCAGTGATCAAAGTACCAGGTTCAAGGCATCAATCCATACCACTGGAAATGTGTCCCAGTGGAAGGGGCAATATCATGGTGAAATTTCTCTTAAATGTACGAGCTTGTGTACAATAAATACATCAAAGAAAAGCTTCCGGGGTAAAATAATCTCCATACCAATTCATTTGAAGAGAATCTGTTTCAGTTCAATTGGCAGCAGAGCAAATTATTCTGCTATTGCAATTACCTGGAATGATTAGGCGTCAATAAAGCAGTGAGAAAACATATCCAAATAACATTCAAAGAGAAACACAATCAGGGAAAGAAAATGTTAAGGCTAGGGTACATGAAGACTAACTATCTTTGGCAGATCCAATATGAGTACGACCAACAAGGCTTACTACATTCGCACTGGGCAGGCATCACCCCCTGCAGTTGAGAGAAATCAAGATTTTCAACAAGTCGAGAACTTCACAATGTTTGTGAGAGAAGGCGAGAATCCGAATATCAGAAAGAAGCGATGAGTAGGAAAAATTAGATATTTCTCCAATTAGTAATAAATTAAATGCAGGGTTAATTATTACTCCAATATTTCATAATTACAAGTTAATCATCTTGGAGTTTGAACTATTTTGTTCATGAATTTGTTACAGTTGAAAATTTTGTAAGTTGTAAATGGCAAACAATGTTACATGGAACAATTCAGATTAATATAACAAAAAACTTATTAGTTGTAAGAAATGTAAACTTTATCTTATTTTTGCTATATCACTATATTAGTAGTATGTCAGTAAGACAGAAAATGTTACTGCGTTGAGTATCACACATCGATGAATGAGTGCGATCCCCATTATTCATATGAATAGGAGATATTCGACCATTACCAATTGATTTTGGATTTGAACCCCCAATTCATAATTCACCATGGTATTAGAACCATGGGTTGTCTATCTTAAATATAGGATTCGATTTCAAGATGGGACACATCCCAAGCGGTTGAGTTGTAACCTATATCGGTGAATGAGTGGGACCACTTGTTTATATTGGATAGAAATTACTCCACCCATTGCCAGTTGATTTGGCGTAAAACCTCCAATTCATGGCTCAACATGGTATAAGAGCATGGGGTACCCGGATTGGGTATGTTGATCCTAGAAGTAGGATTCAATTTCGAGATGGAACTCATCTGTTGAGTATCCATACCGGTAAATGAGTGGGACCCCCCTGTTTATATGGGATAGGAACTATTCCATCCATTACCAATTATTTGGGTTAGAACCTCCTATTCAACATAGTGAAAATCATTTTTCTTGTAGCTACTAGCTATAAAGAATAAAATATGATGAAAAGGTTGCACAATAGTGGTTCCGATTTGATAGACAGAAACACCATACGCAGAGGTATAGTCACAGTTCAGAATAAAAGTTTTCTTGGTTCACAAATTTACAAAATTATATACATGGAGGGTGGTGTTGGGGAGAGAGCGCACTGGACAATTATTGTTCACCACTAGTTGACAATGTTAAATTTATTCAGGCTGTTGTTGAAATCGCGTTCAACAGTGCCAGGCAATAGTTTTCCAGCATCTTAGCCACACCCCAGAGAGAGAGCTCAAAGTAACTTTTGTTGGGGACATTCAAAATCAAGTACATTTTTATGGTGGAAATATAGACTATGGGCATTGGTAATTAATTCTTCAGTCTAATCCATTGACTTTAGAATGTTATGAACCTGTGGAGTAACAACTCACAAGCCTAATATTCACTAGGCTAAATGATTTTTATTTTTTAAGTTAACGACTGAATCAAACATAATGGTATACAGAAAATGCACCTGGGACTTGTACCAGTGGATTTAAACTACATATTGGTGCACAGAGTATGCACCCAGAACTTGTTTAGGAGCTACAGATATGATTTCAAATGGGGTTGTTGTTACCTCTCGGATTTCACTATGACTGATATATTGAGTTACAGCTGCAGCATCTGCGCAGATCTGAGGCAATCTGGGAATAACCTTCTGCATCAAGATAGTTTCCATCCAGCCAAGTATTCTTTTGTTCTCCAATTGGCATAGTTCAAGAACCATCTGAAAAAATAAAATATTATACTACTTAATACTTAAAATGCAACATCACGATGGTTTGTCCCAAATTCACCAGTAGTCATGCACACATTTGTGGAAATTTCTTTCAGTTAAATATGAAGCTTGTACAACACAAAGTTGGCATAACTGAAAATGAGAATGCTAGAAACTTAGTAAATTAACTCTCGAAGTTTCAAAGGTAAATACTTCCAAATATCATAATTAATTGCCAGATATATCAAAATCTATGGAATGATATACAACTGCCAACATTGAAAGATTCATACCACTGGGCTCATAGTGGGCAGATATACTCAATTGAGTAAGCACTAAGCAGCATTCTACACTGGCATTCGTTACACACCAACAACTTCAGCTGTACATGGGACAATCCACAATTAACATCGATCCATTTTATAATTATTTAAGTGTTGTAAGAATCAATTATGATTAAACGTAAAGAGATATGAATCTCTATTAACCTAAGCTTTTGAGAGTGATGATGAAATCCTTTACACAAAAGTGGAAAAGGGATGTAGAATTCATGAAACTATTTGGTGAAAATTGGCACTACCTTCCAAGGGTTTATAATATCTCATGGAGCCAGTTTCAAGGCCTCCACTCTGGATTTCCTCCAAAAGTTTCTGGTATTCTTCAGGATTGTCTTGCTGTGATAGACCACGGAGAAATGCAAAATAAGTTCTAGCTGAAGGTATAATCCCTTCTTTTGTCATTCTCCCCAGGAGTTTACGGGCTTCTTTGGTCCTACCACTTTTACAGCATTCACCAATCAAAGAATTATAGGTTATGATGTTTGGAACCAAATCTTTGGAATGAAGCTTATGAAAAAGCCGCAATGCACGGTCAAGGTTTCCAGATTTACATAAGCCATCTATAAGAGCATTATATGTCACTATATCTGGAACAAGACCCTTTTTCATCATCTCATCCCTCAACAGAAAAGCCTCATTAACAGCACCAGAAATGGATGTGCTGTGAATGAGAGCGGTGTAAGTGAACTCATCTGGAACGAAACCCCTCTGTGACAGATGATTTATAATCTTCCTTGCATCATCAGTCTTCCCACACTTGCATAATGTGGCAATAAGTACATTATTCAAAACATCATTAGGAATTATATCAGTTTGAGTACTTCCATCAATCGAGTCTGCAATTTTCTGTGTATCCTTGCCAACTGAATTGAAGTTAAAACATTTGTAAAACTGTTTAAGATTTGGGATGATTTCCAAATCTACCATCTTCTGCAGCAACATATTTGCATTATCATTCTGGCCAAGTCTGTTTAATCCACTGATAATTGTACTGCATATATAAACATTTGGGGCAATTCCTTTCTCTCTCATTTCAAAATATGCACCAAATGCTTTCTTTAGGTTTTGTTCCTTGAACCAACCACTGATAAGGGTTCCGTATGTAATAATATTTAGACCTATTCCCCTTTCAGGGATCTCAGAGAGCAAATCCGAAATTTTCTCAGTTTTTCCTGCTTTAAATAATCCACTTATAAGTGAATTATACATTTCAATTGAAACGGGGAAACCCTTGGTATCCATGGAATCTTTAATTTCAAAAGCTCTTTGGATATTTCCAGCTCTACAGTACCCATCAATCAAGGTTCTGTATGTCACTTCATCAAGCGAAATACCCAGCTCCTTCATCTTGTCGATAATTTTCTGTCCTTCAATCATCTTTCCCATTTTACACAACCCGTTGAGCATTGTGTTATAAAGAATCGAACTTGTTGTGTAGCCTCTAGCTAGAACATGTTTCCACAATGTCATTGCCTTGTTAGAGTCTCCCTTGCCGAAAAGACCATGAAGAAGTGTACTAAATCCAATCTCGTTTGGAACTACACCTCTGTTGAGCATTGATCGCCAAAGACGTAAAGCTTCATCTACATTGCCGCACTGACATAAGCCTTTTAAAAGAATATTATAAGTTATATTTGTTGGGCATAGACCATCCCTGGTCATTTGATGACAAAGATTCATTGCATCATCTAGCAACCCTCTTTTGCAATAACCATCCAACAACGTATTGTAGCTATAGCCATCTGGCTTAAAGTTCAATTCAATCATTCTTGTCATGACTTCCTCTGCTTCACGAAGTTGACCACTTTTACAATATCCATTAATCAAAGAATTGAAAATACAAGAATTCATCCCCAATCCTGCATTCAACATCTCATTCTGAATTTTCAAAGCATCATCCATTCTTCCAACACGACAAAACCCATCAAGTAATACCCCATACACCTTCTCATCCAAAACTATAGTTGCTCCTTCCTCTTCCTTCATCTGCAAAAATACTCTCTCTGCCTGATCCATGTCCCCAATCTTAATATAGCCCTTAATCAACAATGTCCATGTAACCAAACTTTTGGATATCCCTTGTACACTCATTAAATCCAATACTTTATTAATACCTTTCATATCCCCAATCCTCACATATCCATTAATCAGACTATTATAACCCACAATATTCAACTCCAGCCCCTTTCCTTCCAACCCTTGTGCAAACTCGAACGCTTTTAAAACATTGTCATCTTTACAATATGCATCTACTACTATAGCGCAAGTATGCACATCCGGCGCAACTCCAACTCTGATCATTTGATCATAAACACAACTAACAATATGATAATCCTTATTCTTAACTAAACTACTCAACAAAGCATTACAAGATCGCAAACTAGGCAAGCGACCACACATAGGCATATTATCGAACACATACAATGCATTTTTAAGCAATCCCCTCTCCACATATACCTTAAATATCATGTCAAAAACAGCACCGGAAAACCTAAATTGTCTATAAACACTAACCAATTCGTCGCAAATTAAAGAAACCGGGAGGCGATTGGCTTGGGTGAGGTCTACAAGGGCATGCGCGTAGGACCTTGTTTCGGCGAACATTCGAGCGTTGGATAAAATGTGGATGAGCTTGACGTGTGATTTGAAATTGGGCCTGAAATAATTCTGTTTGGAAGCTAGGTTGAAGAAGTGGAGGGCGGAGTCCGGATGGAGCTTGAGATTATCGAGGACGGCGTCGAGGAGATGGTCGGAGTATTGGAAGACGAGGTCTTTGAGGGCATGGACGCGGCGGAGGATGAAGAGACGGCTGATTTGTGCGGGCAGATTGGCCATTTCAATTTTCATAGGACAACTGCAGACTGGTAGTAGTGTCCCAAGTCTGAACGTGAAGCAAGAGGAGGAGGACGGAAATTAGTTCAACTGACGAGGTTGAGCCGTTGTTGAGGACAGGTTGAATACACTAGGAATACTTCATAATTTGAATGATACTGCAAGTTGCAACAAACCAAGGTTGTTAAAATGTTTCTCTTGAAAATTCCTACGAAATTACATTATGCATACTAACAAGAAGTAAGAGGTGGCTCATCAATCTTACAAGTTAACTAAACTCATAGTATTATGTTTTTTTTAACACATCATACAAGATTTTAAGTTTAAAATTAAAGAAAATAAATTATTTTGATCCAAAATCAAATTCTACAAAAGTTTTAGCATTTAAAACAGTATGATTGTAAGATCTAGCAGAAGTATGACCACAAGATGGAAATATTCTAGAATTAGGATTGGAATCATATCCAGATCATACAAATTTTAAGATACTACAAAGATGTTATTATCATTTTAGAGAAGTATGATAATAAAAATTATAAGATTCTATCTTTCGAAAAAAAAAAAATTATAAGATTCTAAGATTGGGTCACATAATCCATTAATGGAGATTAACTAATTGATAAGTCTATTGATGCTGTTGATAATCTGGGACATTATTTAGGTTTTCCTATGCTTCTGGGGCGCAAGAAAATTCGTGATTTCGCTTTTATCTTCGACAAGCTGGATGATAAACTAGATAGGTGGGCCTGTAAACTTTTAAGTAAAGCTGGACGACTTACTCTATGTCGAGCAGTCATGAATGCTATCCCCGCCTATGTTATGCAGCTCCATTAGCTTCCTGAAGGAGTATGTGATGCGATTATCGGAAAATTAATAAATTCTTATGGAAAGGCAGTCAAGACAAGGGTATTCATTTGGTCAAGTGGGAAACAGTAGCTTCTTCTAGGGCCAATGGTGGTCTTGGGATTCGGCGAGCTAGGCCTTTGAACATTGCTCTCCTTGGAAAAGTTACGTGGAAGATGATGCATTCTTCTTCTAAGAATTGGGTGCAACTGATCTCCCATCTTCAACCGGCTGTGGATCTCCCTTATCGGGTACCCGAGCATGCCTCGTCTCATATTATGAAAATTATCAAGAAATTGATTCCCATACTCCAGACATGCTTTCTTCTCCGGATTGGTAGTGGCCTGTGTTCTTTTTGGTTTTCCAATTGGACGGGCAACGGTCATCTTGGTCCCCGGATGCCTTTTATTGCCATATAAGACACTGAACTTTGTCTTAAGGATGCTGTCAAGGATGGTGTCTGGAATTGGGAGAATTTCTATTCTATCATTCCTCATGAACCGCGGCTGGAGATTGAGGTCTGATCGCCCCCTCGCATGCATGATTCTGTTAAGGATATATGGGTGTGGAAGGGTACAAGCAATGGGGTTTATTAGGTTAGCTCAGCCTATAAGTTTATTACTCAAGAAGTTGATGAGAATGTGGACTGGAAATGGATGTGGCATGTTAACATTCCGGACAAATTTGGGTTTCTTATTTGGTTAATCTCGCATGACTCTTTGCCTGTTAATTATGTCCAGTTTTAGCGCAAGTTGGCTTCTTCTCCATTATGTACGATCTGTGGTTTGAAGTGGAGACTTGGTACCACCTCTTATTTGATTGCACTTGGGCTTCGCATATTTGGAAATCATTTGAAATAAATCCTCCTACGGACTGTCACCTTATGGGAAGGAAGGATATCAGGGGTTTTCTCAGAGGTCTTTACAGGCTTTATGGGTCTCTGTTTGTGGTCATTACTTGGGTTATTTGGACGGAAAGGAATGGACGTGTTTTCGAAGGCAAGCAACACTCTTTGTGGCAGTTGCGTAGAAGAATTCTTATGCTTACTAAAGACCTCCAGACCGCGAATATTTCAATTGGTTCTAGCCTTCACCAATTGAGGTTAGTCAGTTGGAATAGTTTGGGGGTGACTGGTATATCCTTCATGTCGATGGTAGTTCATTTGGGAATCCGGGGAGAGCGGGTTTTGGTTTTGTTCTTCGGGATGAGGATGGTTATTGGCTTGGTGGTGATGGCGGAATGGAATGCTCTCCTTCATGGGCTGGAATTTGTGTATAATGCTGGTATCAAATCTATCACCATATACTCAGACTCTAAAATTGTGGTTGACTATATTGATATGGTTTTTGAGTACCATCCCTTTGCGGCTCACTATCAGCGCATTAAGGAAAGGAATATGGTTGCCGATCGGCTGGCTAAATATTGGGCGTCTAAGGAAGACTTCTACACCACATGGGTTTTTCCTCCAGACTGGGTTAAGGGGAATCTAGCGGCGGATGCCTCCGGCGTGTGCTTCCCTAGGATCTGAGCTCCTTAGTTCCTTTGTTTTTCTTATTTTTTTGTTACTTTTTTCATGTTTATTTACTGGTTTCGGCTCTTCAAAAAAAAAAAAATTCATAAGTCCAATTTTTCCGAAATTTTTGAAAAATAAACAAATAAAATATTTATTATTATTATTTTTTGCTTTACAAAATATTTTATTATTAGAACTTAGAAGTAGTAAATACAATGAGAAAATTATTTATAACTCCATATTAAAAATTAAAAAACATAAAAAAATCTTGATATGTTACTGTGGAAACGACCCAAAATATGAAAATACTACGTTGCATAGTGAAGGAGAGAGTATTTTATTACCGCACACATCGAAAACAGGGAAATGCGGTCCAAAACCTCCGTTTGTTTCTCGACGATCATTCTCCAGAAATCTTTGCCAAAATTTAGAGAAGGATTTCCGTCTCCCATTTCTACTCCATTCTATCGCATAAATGAAATTTACATGTCCTGTTTTCTATTTGGGTGGCATCCCCCTCCGGTTAAGGTGCAGGCTTTTAGATTTTTTCTTGTATTCCTTTAGATACAAACTTGTTTCTTGGTTGTGATTTATCATTGCAACATATCCGCAACTGCATAATCTCATTACAACCCAACAAATTTCTTGGTTTTCAACGAAAATCTCAAGAAAATTTTGCTGGGTTTGGATTAGATTGTTTGCAGTTCTTCATAGCATAATCACAATCACAATCGTTATTTTAGTGGTATTGCATATTTTTTTTCCCAGAATACACTTTGCCCTTTATTGTTGGCGCCATCTATTGGAATTTACGTTAGAGAAATTTTCATTAGGCTTACATATTCGTATTTTGGTGCTCTCTCTATGAATTTCATCAATTAAGATTCTTTGATATTTGGTGTTTCATATTATAAATTTTGTGGGATTCTGGAGCCTTCCTTTGTCTGAACACTTATTTGTGATAGAATTGCACTTTTAGCAATTTTGCATATGCTTTTGATATGCACTAGGGTTTGGTGAAATTAGGGTACAAGATTTACTATAGAAATTGAGGTATAAATAGGTTGAACTATTAGAAATGAGCATAAGGAAGAACAGTTGGAAGGCCAAGGGTCCTTATGGAGAGAAATGGCGTGAATTAAGTATCAGGCAAATTAGGGCTGTAGGGAAAAGCTTAAATTATGATGGCGATGAGGCAATGTTCTTTTCGATGGCTCAGGAGTTGAAGGAGGAGGGAAACAGGTTGTTTCAGAAGAGGGATTATGAGGATGCCTTGATCAAGTATGACAAGGCGATAAAACTACTTCCAAAGAATCATGTAGATTTAGCTTCAATATGTAGCAATATGGCCGAATGCTATATGCAAATGGGGATCAATGAGTATCCATTCGCCATCCATCAGTGCAACTTGGCACTCAAAGTTGAACCGACCTATAGCAAAGCACTCTTGAAGAGAGCTAGATGTTATGAGGCCTTGGATAGACTTGATTTAGCGCTTAGGGATATTCAAATGGTGTTAGAAGTGGAGCCAAATAATCACATGGCGAGTGATATTGAGCAACGTTTGAAAAGGACGTTGCAGAGGCAAGGTTCGAGGGTAGCAGAAAGTCCTTTGGGTGCAGCTGCATCTCCCAAACATGATGAACCGCAGGGTTTGCCTCAGAGCAACTTATCTAAAGCGAGTTCCATGATAGAGAGAAGTAGGAGTCTAGTGGAGGTGAAAAGGGAATGTAATGAAGTTTTAGGACAGAGTTATGAGAGTGAAATGAAGGGTAGATTAGATAAATGCAAGACGAGTTTGGGAGTATTAGATCCGATCAAGGAAAAGAATACTGAAGTCAAAGTTGTGGTGGAAGAAAAGATTGCCAGTGTTTCTGATAGTGAGCCGAAGAGAAATATGAAATTAGTGTTTAGAGAAGACATTAGATGGGCACAAGTTCCTCTCAACTGCAACATTTCAAAACTAAGGCAAATCATCTCTGAGCGTTTTCCAAGGTCAAAAGATGTTGTTATCAAGTACAAGGATGAAGAGGGCGATTTGGTGACGATTGCCACAACAGAAGAACTTTGGTTGGCTGAAGCATTTACCAAGCACGGTTCGATGAAGCTATTTCTTCAAGAAGTTAGCCAAAACCAAGATCCACTCATCCCAAGGAAGAGAAAAGACAAGGTTGGTGCAAATCATTCGCACAAAAGTGAAAATTCTGGAAAATTAAAGGGAGCGGCAGTAGAGGAAACCACTTGTATGAGTGATTGGATCATTCAGTTTGCTCGGCTATTTAAAAACTACGTTGGGTTTGATATAGATGCTTATATAAATATTCATGAGCTGGGGAGTAAACTCTTTTCTGAAGCTATGGAAGAGATAGTAACTAGCGAAGAGGCTCAAGAGGTTCTAAATGTTGCTTCGGATAAGTTCTTGGAGCTCGCGGCGTTAGCATTATTTAATTGCGGTAATGTTCACATGTCGAAAGCAAGGAAGAAAGTGTATCTTAAGGAAGGCTCTTCAGAAACCTCACTGGTTGAACGAATAAATTGTGCTTATGATTGGGCGCAGAATGAATTCGCAACAGCTGGAAGAAGATATGAAGAGGCTCTACAAATTAAACCAAATTTCTACGAAGCTGTGTTTGCTCTGGGGCTGCAACAATTTGAGCAGGGAAAACTCGCCTGGTATTATGCAATTGGCAATGGTGTGTATCTTGAAACATGGCCTTCGGGAGAGGTTCTTACACTTTTCGACAATGCAGAGGAAGACATCGAAAAAGGAATGCAAATGTGGGAGGAGGCGCACAAGCAACATCTTAGAGAAGGGTATAAAAAAAGCCGGATCAAATCTCTACTGCAGAGAATGAAAGTGGATGATTTGTGCAGCGATGTATCTGCAGATGAAGTTGAAGAACAAGCTACAAACTTTCGGTCCCAAATATTAGTATTATGGGGCACTGTTCTGTATGAAAGGTCGGTAATGGAATTCAAATTGGAAATTCCGGTGTGGCATGAATGCTTGGAGGCAGCTATCGAAAAGTTTGAACTTGCTGGAGCTTCAACGATGGACATTAATGTTATGATAAAGAATCATTGTTCGAATGACACAACATTTGATGGTAAGGAAGTAGCACATTAGTCGCAGCGTCGTCCAACTCTGAGAATTAATTAATCCTGACCTTTACTGAATACTTTGCAGGGATGAGCTTCAACATCGATGAGATAGTACAGGCATGGAATGAGATGTATGAGGCCAAAAAGTGGCAGCACAGTATTTCTTCATTTCGATTGGAGCCACTGATTCGAAGACGTGTGTCCAAGATATATAATGCTTTGGGACGCACATGAATGCTGTATATTGAACAATGCTGTGTGGTGTTTGAGGGAGTAAATCCACTTAGTGGATCGTATCAACCTCGCTGGAAAGATTTCGCTCTGGTAGCATGATTTAAAGTTTGAACTGAAAGTAAGTGGTTAGTCTGTTAACATATAAAATGCCCCATTGTTATTATGCATCATGGATCTTGTGAATGACAATGTTAAATGTGGTGAAAAATTTTACAGTATTTCGGGTCTCTATAATGATATTTGGGAATCCATAGATATGATGATGATGATGATTGGTAGCCAAAACTAGTGAATATCTTGATGTTTGTTGGTGAATCTCTAGGTAAATACTAGAGAGAAACTTTGGTGTACCCATTATTCGATATAGTGAAGATTTGAAATGGTGGCGACTGGTTGGTGGTTTTTACCTTCCTCTTTTGAAGGGTTTTCCACGTAAAAAATTCTTGGTGTCATTGTTATTGTGCATTACATTTGTTTTAGTGCTTGCTTTGGTTTTGGAGATTGCATATGTTGAATCCTAGCACACAGGGATATAATAGTTTTGTCAATGGGTATTTTTATGTGTTTTGGTATTTGATCCCACATGTTGTTTAATTTCTGAAGGGTTTTCGACGTAAAAATCTTGATGTCGCTTTTACTGTGCTTTGATTGCTTTGGTTGATTTGATATTGAGTTAGCTTGATTGGGTTGGATTGCATCTGTTGGAATCCTATTGAACACCTTGGGGATATTATTCTGTTGTTTGGTATTGCTTTGGTATTTTGTGGTGATCCCACATGATTGTCGAATTCCCAATAATTTATACCAAACAAATTACACTAGGGGGGGGGGGGGGGGATCCTTAAATATGAAACATCATACACATTCTACATACATAAATCTCTGGCATGCTCTCTTATTTACAGGTTTCTACCGCTAGTCCATTTTCCGTCAACGAAATTCCAAATTTGAATTAAGGGACAATGGGCAAGCTTCCACTCATTGCCATTACTTTTTTTCTCTTCAATCATCTTCTCCACTAATTCCTCCGCCATATCAGCAAACCACATAACTTCAAGATGAGTCAAATGCTCAACTCCCACAGGCACCTCCCTCATCGCCTTACAATTCCAAATGTGGAACCGTTTGAGATTGAGCATGGACCCCTTCTCCACTCTCACCCATTTCAATCCTCTCAAATTTGACAGTTCCAATGTTAAAAGCCTGGGGAAACCTCCGGACCTGAAATTTAATCCTTCTCCTTCGTAGGCACAAAACATATGAAGCATTTCTAAATTGGGCAAATTTTGAAGACATTCAAGTGGATCTTCAACCATTTTGCTCCATCTCAAGTTTAAATTTTTGAGTGCATTAAGGGAAGGTATCCATTGCGGAACCTTTTCTAACCGTCCTTCCAAGAAAAGTGATCGAAGATACTTTAATGCATTGGGCGGCATATGGTAATCAACATCAATTGCCTCGTCTTCCCCAAGTGAATAAATGAAGAGTGCACTCAAGTAACTAAGATTTTTAAGGGATGAACAAAGATTCTTTCCATCTTCCTTTCTTAGCTTCTGAATTCCCAATCGCCTCAATTCTTTTAGTCTCCCTATCTCTTTCACCAGCTCCATATTCACACTTGCATCTATATCACAAAGCTTTTGCAAATGCGATAATTCTCCAATTTCATATGGAGCCTTGAAGCCTCGCACCCAATCAAATTGCAAGTAACCATCAATAATATAGCCATAACTATACACAGAGAGATATCGTAGCCTTTGGAGCTTGAGGATTTCAACAGGTAACTCAATTACTCGACATCCCTTAAGATCCAATGTCTCCAACTTTTTAAGATTTCCAATTGACTTTGGAACGATTGAAACTTCTGTATTCCTAAAGCTCAAGTACTTGAGTCCATATAATGTGAAAACCTCATCTGGTATTGCATCTAGTGGAGCTCTTCTTAGATCAAGCTCCTTCAACATTCTACAACCTCCATGTAGTATATTGCATATAATTGATCTCCACTCTAAATTACGAGAGCCAAAAAATACAAGAGTGCGAAGGCGTTTGTACCTCCCGATCTGCTCAGTGTTACACTTAATACTGTCATCCAATGTTAGCCATCGAATTCGATCATCCCATATTGTTCCTCTTTCACTCTTTACGCATACCAATCTTTGTTCTCTTGCCTTTGAAACAATGTATTCCCGCACAAGGTCGTGGATACGAAATTTTTTTGGCCTTCCATCCTTTGTTGTCTCTGCTATTTGAATCATACTTCTGTTGCAGAGTTCGTTAAGGTATCCGTCGGCTATTTCTTCCATGGTACTCCCTTCTTTTGTCTCTACAAATCCTTCTGCAATCCATAAACGGATTATAGTGGCTTTCTCCATTAAATAATCTTCTGGGAATACACTCAAGAATAGAAGACAAGTTTTAAGATGGTATGGGAAATCATAGTAACTCAGAGAGATTACTTTCCCCAGCCTCTTATCTCCTTCTAATTCAGATCCCAAATTGAGGCTAAACATTCTCCATTCCTCAATTGCATTTCTCTTTGTAGCCAAGACACCACCAATCACAACAATTGCAAGTGGCAATCCCCTACACTTTCGTAAGATGTCAGCTGATATTTCCTTCAAGGTGGGAGGACATGAGTCACCTCGAAATGCCTTTTTATAAAATAGCTTCTCTGCTTGCTGTTCGGGCAATGGTTTCAAATCATAGATGTGGCCACCACTGTCATGACATGCATAGCCACCGATGTTTCTATAGCGTGTGGTGATGATAATGCAACCTCGGGCGTCAGTAGTGCTTGCGCTTCTGGGAAATGCACACCAAAGTACTTCCCACACATTTTTCCTCCAAATGTCGTCGAGCACAATGATGTACTTTTTGTCTTGGAGGAAATTGTAAATGAACTCTCTCATATCATCAGCGTTCATGCTTTCTAATGTTGATGGCAGTGGTTGCTTTACCTCATCTAGTAGTTTCTTGATCATGTCTCGGAGAAGATTCTCAATGTTGTATGTCTCTGAAACATTTATCCAGACATGATGGTTAAAGTTTTGCTGCACCAATGGATCATCATATACCTTCTTCACCAGAGTGGTTTTACCCAACCCACCCGTACCCACCACCGCAATCACCTGAAGGGAATGATCAGCGCTTGAAATCCATGAAAGAAGTTGCTTCTTTGGCCGTTCAATGCCTAACACTTCTGCTTCTTCCAATAATCGAGCATCTCCCCGACCGTCATACCCGTTGTTAGTCGCAGTTCCACTAGAGACTGATGGTGGGTACACATTACTCAACTCTTTATATGTAGTAAAAGCTCTTTCTGCTCTTGATCTTAGCGCTTTGATTTCGTAAGCTGCATTATGTTTGGCTTTGAATTTCTTCAGTGGGGAGGAGATCCAGCTTTCTATGTAGCCTTTGATTCCAGGGGAAGGATGACGGACACGAGATTCAAGCATGTAGATGTCAAGAAAATCTTCGATTTCATATGCAATTTCGCGCACTTGATTGACCCATAGTTTGAGTCGGGGATCACTTTCATATTTGGCATCAGCAACTGTGAGGAATGCCCTCATATGGTCGAATAGATCACGGATCATTTTAATTTCATCTCTAAGATCACCAAGCAGGTTATGCTCCTCTGAGAATTTGTTAAGCAAAAAGCTAACAGCACATTCTGCCATCTTGGATTGCTACAAGAAAATTTACGGGAGCCAACGTCACAAATATTTCAACTTTTTGCTTCCTCTTTTTTCTCATATGTACAGGATATATAATACTGCTTGAGACTAAAAAAAAACATAAACCACTCTACTGAGAAATAATTATAATCATGGAATTTTGAACCCAAATGCAGACGGGAGATCCCACAAAAAGATTGAAACAACTCAAAGTTCATATGACACTCAATTTTAAATTTTCGTTTCCAATGTTTTTTTAAAAAAGGGAAGATTGATGGCGAAGACGTAATTAAACGTTTCAAATGGACAAAATTCAACCCCGCAGCATTTAACATTTTCATTGATCTGATTTGAAATTAAATGCATAGTAATTAATGGAAACGAAGATGCAGAGTTGCAATTTGGGTTAAAGACTGTGATTGTGCCAAATGATGTACAGATAACAATCTAACTATAAAAAAGAGGTCCAAACAAACCCAACATAAGGTGTACTTATAAAGTTTAGCAATCCGACCTTCTTGGTTGTTGAGCAGATCTGAAGTAAGAAGATGCACAACAGCAACTGTAAATTGATCAGCTTTGGGAATATGGTGATCATCAACAAGAATCGCTGCAAGTATATATCATGGATCGATTCAAGAAGCAAATCAGAAATTGCATTGGGCGAATCTGTGCATCATCTTTAATTATTGTCTGTGGCAGCGACCATACCATTTGCTTCAAGTCGTCGTTTACTTTTTGCTTGTGATGGTTGGGCTGTCTGCGTCGAGTGTGGGGTGTGAAAGTGAAGGACGACTTTTGGAACGGTAACTACACTGTACAAGACGACTTGGTCAGAAGATTTGTAATTATTGTAGGCATCGAAACGAAGATGAAGGTATTCGACCTGAATTCCTCACACGATTTTCAGTCTTCTTCCATCAATATATTTTAGGATGTAGGACCTAAACCTATTTTTTTTTGGATATTTAAAAACTCGACGAATCTAACAAAGAGTGTGAGTACTCCAATGAGATTACTCAACTATTGCTTGGAACAACATCCCAAGCTGGTGTCTGGAACGCACATGAATGCTTTATTGAACAATGCTGTCTAGTGTCTCTGACATTCAGGGCCGGTCATCACATTCTATGGGCCCTAAGCAAAATAAAATAATAGGTTCCAATTTTTTGGTGAATAATTGGATATCTCCCAGTCTTATTGAGTCCAAAACTAACCTTTGAGAATTGGGTGGGCATTGAAGGGTAGGGGTGGGAATAGGCCAGGCTACCCGACAGGGGCCTATGGCCTAGCCTACCGAAGGCCAGGCTAGGCCAGACTTTTTTTATAAACAGGCTAGGCTTAGGCTAATTTAAAAGTCTATTTAGCTAAATAGGCCTAGGCCAGGCTTAATTAAAAGCCTTTTAGACCTATCAGGCCGGCCTATTTATCATATTTTTAATCTATTTATGTTTATTACATGGGAATAGTCGTATTATTAGTATTATATATTATGTAAAAGTAATTATTAATTTGATCTTATATAGATTTTTTAAATTATTTATGAGTTTTTTCTCGTATATAAATTGTTTTGGATGAAAACTTGTCCATGTGAACAAATTATGTCTTCCAACCTTATGATTACATCCGGATATATAAACAAATTTAAACTTATTTTTCTAAAATAGACTTAATCAGGCTTTTAAAAGGCCTAGATGCTGGCCTTTTTAGATAAATAGGCCAGGCTTAGGCCTATAATATAGGCCTATCAAAGGTAATAGGCCAGGCTCGGGCCTATGAAAATCGACGTAGGCCCAGGCCGTACAAGCCTAGGCCTAGCCCGGCCTAGCCTATTTCCACCCCTATTGAAGGGTTGCCTCTCCCAAAACAGAATTATGCATATACAAAGGCTCAAACCCAAGACTTTTGCTTAAAATAATGTCTCGATTGAACCTAAATAAATATAAAATTGAAATATTCTTAAAAAAATAAAAGTTTGTATAAATAAATGATTTTACTTATGTTCATAAAACGCTGTAATTTTTTGGTGAAGAAAAAACTAAATGAGAAATTAATAATGGTTAGTTTTGCTCTATTAAAAGAGGAAAACATAAAGAATTGAGTGATTTTTTTTGAAAAAGCCAAAGCCGGAGAATAATGAAAAATTAATATTATAGAAACAAAAATTATCAGTAAAATTTTTTTAAAAAAATAGGCCCGTTTTAAATGGGGGTAAAACGGGGGTCCTGGGCAATTGTACTTCTGGCCACCCCTCAGGACCCACCTTGGTGACATTTCAGGGAATAAAATAAATCCACTTAGGCCTTCTCGAGTGATAACTTCCCCGCTCCAGGTATTTAGATGCCACTTCGGCATCACCTTATCTATATAATATATAAAAAAATATTCATTATGAACAGTAACCTACCCTTATGAATAGTAATGTAACACCCCCAATTTCAAGACACCAAATTGAAGGGTGTTACCGCCACATCTCTTGGATAAAATACTATACGCAAAATAAGCCAAGAGATGCTAAGGCTCTAATAAGAAAACATAATCCATAATAGTTTCAAAAGTAATTGTACAAAAGACATCATGAATTTAAAGATTTTTATTAGCTAAAGATAAAATTTGAAATCCCATCCCAATGCGTGCACGTGCTCATCTCTACTCACTTCCAAATCCTGAAAAAGATAAGAAAGAAAAAATACACACACAACTCAGTATAAACTGGTAAGTTACCCCGGATCCACAAGGACAAAATAAGGAACAACACAACTGTAAAACAAATAGTGGTACTGAATTAATATTGACGAGGACACTCTTTACCGCATAATCCGCAAATTTTGTCTAAACCTATAGCACCGGTGCCCTAACCTAGGCCCGCATGCGAGGTTAGGGGTATAGACCCACAATACCGCATATTCACAGGTTCGTCGACCTAGATTTAATTTAATTTTTGACAGAGGGGGCGAGTTTCGTCGCTGCAGACCCGTCACGGTCCTGCCCCTCAACCGTATAATCCGCTTCGTGACAGAGGGGGCGAGTTTCGTCGCTGCAGACCCGTCACGGTCCTGCCCCTCAACCGCATAATCCGCATAATCCGCACATAAGTATCAACTCGTCAATACCAATCAACCCACATAAACAATAAAATCATCTAGCCATGAAAAATTGTTCTTAGCCATCTAGAACCCTTCTGACGCCACCACTGTTCTAGTCATAAAAAGAAATTGTTCTGCCCGTACTCACTCTTTAGCACATAATTCACATATATAAATATACACATATACAGAGAAGCATATAAAAGTCTATCAACTCCAACTAGGTGTGGCAGGCTAATGTGCAGTTCTGTATCATTTTTCTTTTGCAAATTGGTGTGTCCAAAATATAAGAGCAAGTGAATATATTAAATTATTGCCTACCATCCTTGACTGCAAGAACCCAGGGAACAAGCTTATCTCCCAAGAGTACATTAACGTTTATATATATATACTTTGAAGGATCTGGAAAAAAACAACTAGCGGATTCCCGTTATGACCGGACACAGCAGACTGAGCATATAGTTTAATGATCCAACCTACTGAGAAGTAGACACACATAATAGTATAACAGATGTAGGCATAGCCACATGTTAAAATCATGGACGGATAAAGTTGGACAATATAGGATACTAGGGATGAACTTACTGTCACAATTCAGCAAAAGACGAAAGAAAGAATTGCTACTGGACTTTACACGAACTGGAACGAAACTGAAATTGAGAGGCGGCATAACTCCAAAAGAATTAAGATGGAAATTTAGGGTTTACGGGTTTGGCTATTGTTAATGACTTTATAAAGAACCCATTGATTTCAATTTGCAAGATATATGGGATTTGATCCCAAGCATTTCTCCGTATCATAACTTCCCATATTTGAAATTGAATTTGAATTAATTATTACCATTACAACTATTACTATTATCTAATATTTAGTATTAGCTATAAGAAGATGTGTAACAATCCTGTAATTAATTAGCTATATCCAGCCTATAGAGTATATGATAGAGGAGATCCGATCTGCAAAGGTCCCATATTGACTTGGGTTAGTTTAATTTAGAAAATATATTCTTATTATCTAATATTTAATACTAATATTATTAATCTAATTTCCAAATACTAATTTATTTATGTGTCTATCATTATAACCATTATTAATATTTTATGGGTATCACAATTAACATATCAATTATCTCTCACAAAAATTCCCTTATGAACAGTAACCTACCTATTTCCATTAATATTCACTTTCTGCACGCAATCCAATATACGTTTTTATTTTTCAACACTTAATAACTCAAAATATGTAGAAGTAAAAATTATAAAAGTTTGATATTATAAAACTACAAGATGAAATGAATCCAACAAGATCCCACTCGATTAAGTTTTTTCTTCTATAGGTGTTGTATAAATATAAGTCAAAGTTGATAATAAACGGTACCAGAAGTCAATCATTTTCACTATCAAAAAATGGAATAAGTATATAAAAGTGTAATGCACTTTCAAAATACAGGAGAACCAAATTTGAGCTGAAATTCACATTAGATAATTTAAATTCATTAATCATTATGGATAAAAAAAATTACTATCAAACATGTAGCAAAAACTTATGGGTTGATATTATATTTGTTATTTAAATATAATTCAATATATTTTATTATTCTTAACAAATACTTTATTAATTGAAATTATATTTAATATGATAACAAATTTAATAAATAAGTACTTTATAGATTGTTTTTTGCAGTGTAATACAATATATTTTGAAAGCACTAAAGTATAATATATAAATTATTGGTAGTGGCATATAGTCTATTACTCGGTTGTTGTGCAATATATACATGTATATGTAATGGCTATAGTGTAAAAAGTTTGGAACATGTAATCAACCTAATAAAAATGAATAATTTTATTATTAAACTCGAATATTTTATTTATATTTCTCATATTCCCGTCCATTGGGCGGGGTAATACTAGTAATATATAAAAACAATATCTCTTATGAACAGTAGCCTATTCTTATCAACAGTAACCTATCAATTATCTCTCATAAAAATTTCCTTATGAACAGTAACCTACCTATTTCCTCAATATTCACTTTCTGCACGTAATCCAATATACATTTCTAATGATCATAACTAATCATCAATAACTCAAAATATGTACAAGAAAAATTATAAATATTTGATATTTTAAACCTACATGATGAGACGAATCTAACGAGATCCCACTTGACTATGTTTTTTCTTATATAGATGTTGTATAAGCATTAGTCAAAGTTGTATAATAAACAGTATCAAAAGTCAATCCATTTTTGAAACTTTTGACAATTTCGTCACACGAGTATTTCTAAAATATCCCAGGTTAAATTTATTAACTGAAAAGAGTTATGAGTCGTGGGAAAGGGGTTTAAGGATATATTCCACTTTTTATTACTCATGAGAGTAAACTTTGAGTTCAAGTGGCATTACGAACCTTCCCGGCATGAAATCTCTGACAATTTCATGCCTTGAAGATCCTTGCCATGAAACTTTTGACAAGTTCTCTCTTCATGAGTATTTTCTGAAAAATTGTAATCCTGGTTTTCAATTTTATTTAATGAAATCAATTTATGATGGCGGAGTAGGATTAGGGATATATTTATAGGTTGTCACGTTTTATTACTCGTGTTAAGAAACTGTGGCCCGAAAGCGCACGGTGTCAAAAATTGCAGTAATTTATAGTAAGACCGGATCGTTCACTGGAGGATGTGCGATGGAAGCAGGGCCCACGTCGTTTACTAAGATTTTCTACTCGGTTACTCAATTCAAGTTTGTGTTTTGACTATCAACTACTTGACATAATTTAAACTAAGCTATGAAAGCAATTAAGATAAAGCAGATAAAACTATTCTAGAAAGCGAATTGAATATAATCTAAGAAAGCAATAAAATTAATCTAAGAAAACGGTTAAAATTATGCTAAGAAAGCAGATTTAAAATATGACAGAAGGGACAGGAAGAAAAGAATAAAGATTGGACAAGATTTAGATGAAACACAATTAAACTTCCATTTTGTTACACAGATCTTAGCTTGGGATAATCCTTTCAATTAGCTAATTCTCATGCTCTCTATACCATGTTCCCTTTAACAGACAGGTACTTATAGTAAGAGTTTACATGCTCTTAAGAAAATAAATTCTAAGATACCACAGACGCATAACTACCCTTGCAATGCATTGCTAAGGTATATTATTTATCTGTGGTGGACAAGCAACACCTGACAAATCGTTAGTTGAAGTGTCAAGTACTCCCATCATTCCCCCATGTCACGCCCAAAGATTCTAATTAAGCCCTGAACTATCCCTTAACTATCAGTCCTAGTAGCAGTTACGCAACTCTCAATACAACCGAGTGACCTCTAAAGAAAGCAGTTAAAAGAAAGCGGTAAAGAAAGCATTTAAAATCCTATCACTCGGAGGTTTTTGAAAGTCTGACCCTGGTAGTAAAAAAAAGCCCCTAGTCAGGATGACCGGGTGTGGATCAAGAATTCCCGGATCTCGGTGAACCGCTCGCAGTGTTCACTTCCTTCCGGGTGGTTATGAGATACAAACTAATGAAACGAACTAATAAATTAGTTCGTTCCGGATGCACTCACTCAGGACTCAAAAATAGGCTTTGGCAGAAGAGGATAGCAGTTGAAAGGAACTCAACCCTATCTAAGAAAATAACCAAGGCCTATGTATTGTTCCTCTAGAATTATCTATCACACCGTATTTGAATCCAAGTGGACCCCATCTCAGTGTAATATTTAATACTAGATTTCCAACACAAAGCAATTTTGGAAAATAATAGATGTTTGAAAATCATTCCCTAAACAGGTACTAGACTCTCAATTAAAACACAGATCCTTTCAGCCTAGGTGAGACCTAATCGCTGACTCTGCTTCTAATTTCCCAAAATCAACCCCCAGTCGGATATGAATTAGTCATAGCTGAGGAATTTATCCCTTACTTAGATCCGGATTTTATAAATGAATTTTTGTTGGAAATTTATTGTGAGACATCTGATTAAAATCAAGACTCCTGTGTCCAAGGGAAGGATCCCAAAATAATATTGACCACAATATCTACATAATAATATCATGCATAAATTTATAAGGAAGTGTAAAATTAAATTAACCCAAAGTATAAGGTGGGTTTAGACAGAAGTTGGAACATAAAGATGAAATAGCCGGAGATGAGAAGAATTTATTAGGCTAAAAAGATGGCAAAAATAACTGGGGTTATCTGGACTGCAAACATCTGCTATCCAGGTCCCAACTATTCAAGGTGGAATGGTTTTAGACAGCAGAAAACCTTAATTGACAGTGATCGCTATCATCAATGTTTCTACTATCTGTGAAATGAGAGAAAACCTACATGTTTTCTTACTGTGATACTATTCAACCAATGTTGATCGACACTGTTTGATAATATTACAGCTCAAAATTCGGGTTTGAAATTAAGATAAATAAATAGAAACTGTATCCGGATAGGAGTCAGCTGAGCAGCTATTATAATCCCGGATGGACGAACCGCCAAGGCTTCTACCGACCACTATCCAGACCATGCAAAATAACATCTAGTAATTAATATACAGACCACGAGCTAGTTTATCCGTGTGGGGATACCCGCCAACATTAGTCTGTTATATCTCTTACTAGCTGTTTCACACAACACGGATGAAGACAAAATAAAATAAGTAAAAGAAAAATATTTTTGGGTCATCTTGTATGAGAGACATTAGTTTCTCATGCAAGGGTATGGAATTAAATCCATAATTGCTCATTATATCTAAATAATCACTCATTCCGTAATTAATTAATTAATTACAGTCCGGATTATATACTTAGATCATTAGAGTTTGATTTTTGTAGAAAAATCTTTTAATGGAATTGAACAAAATTCTTTATATCAAATTAATCATGGGTTGAGATCATTGGATTTCAACCTCAAAATATTAATATAAAGGTTCAATTAATTAATAGGGTGAGATGGAGAATAAAAATCTGGCAAAAAGATACCAAGCCTGTCGAGAAACAGAAATTGTGTCGCGGACCGTGGGTCCGCGACAGGAGGATCTCGACAGAGAGGTGGGAAATAAGAGAAATTGAAATTTTAGAAATTAGGGTTGTCGTGTCGCGGAACAAGGAGTGTGTCGTCCGCGACAAGGGTTCCGCGACACAAGATGTGAAAATCCAACAAAGGGCATAATTCCTGGTCACGGAACAAGGAGTGTGTCGCGGACTATGGGTCCGCGACAGGGGTTCCGCGACCAGAGCCCTTCCAGAGTAAAATTGCAAGATTTGGGTCCTTGGTCGCTAATCAAGGGGTTGTGTCACGGACCGTGGGTCCGCGACAGGTTTGGTTTGCGACTAGGGATTTTAAAAGATTTATACAACACGTGTTCTTGGACACGCATGTCGCTAAACTGCCCTCCTGTCGCTGAACGTGGTTCCGCGACAAGAAGTGGCTAGCGACCTGGGTGTGTTCTGGACACATGTCAGAAAAGTAAAGTGGAACAGGAGCATGCATTATGCGTGATCTCACCCATTTCAAGTTTAAAAGCTACACTAAGCTAAAAGCAACTAAACAAAGTTAAATCTAGATAAAACATGCCTTAAACATGAAGGAAAATGAGACAATATTTAAAATAGAGCTAACCCTAATCTGGGCTCGATCATTCATAACATGCAACATTATCCAAGGAAAACATCACCAACAGTGATATAAAATAAAAATAAAGGTCAAGTGACCAACAGAGAAGGAAATAATAAAAGATCCATGGGGTGTGAAACCCATTTCATGATTTTTGGGACACATTTCAAGAATATTTTCCCATTTTATTAAGGAGTTTGTTAATACCCATCATCCTGGATATCACAAAACCCTAAAAACTTTTTTAAACTGAAAGCAAGATGAAAACTGGCTACCTAAGCTGAATCTATGCAATACTTAAATAATACAAAAAATTAAAGCTAAACTAAACTAACCTAAAGAACTACCTACAAACTAAGCTCCACACTTGTCTCCAAGAATGATTTTTCTTGATTCTGTCCAACCTCCTGAGCTCATGGGGATCACCTCATATTTATAGAAGTGGAACCCTAGGCCCATGGGCTTGATCTGAGGCCCACTGTGTCTCAAGACATCACACACATCACAACTTTGTCGCGGACTCACCTTGTGTCGTGGGACAGGGCTGCATGTGGCAAGGCTTCTCGACTGGGTCTTGTGTCTCTATCCATGTCCGTGTCGCTAAAGCATGGACCGCGACAGGAGTTCCTCGACTAGGGCGTGGCTTGGCCTCCAAGGTGTTGATGGCGCGTAACCTTGGTCGTGTCGCGGAACCAATGTTCCTCGACCAGGGTTCCTCGACTGGATGCTCCCAGACTGGTCTCCTCTTTATGTTGCATACTGGGTCGCTAATCCCTGCTGTGTTGTGGAACCATGGTCCTCGACCGGGGTTCCTCGACCGGATGTTCCCAGACTGAGCTGAATGGGCCAGATGGGCCGAATTTGTTCTTTTTGTGGGCTTGTTTATTCTTTTGCCCATCTTTTTGTTTCCTTTTTCTTTTCTTTTCTTTTTCTCATGTTTTTGGATTTTTCTAACATAAATATATAATAAAATTACATATTTATGCATTTTTCATACCAGCTCAATATTTTTACAATTATGCATAAATCAGTCCAATTTGACTGCTTTCTTATTTAATATAAGACCGGAATGCGATCAAATGCCCGTTTTAGACACGGAAATGGATTGAAAATAATGGTCATTTTTGGCCATTATCAACATCCTCACATTTAATACTGATCGTCCCCGAGCAGTCAGAGTCAATGTTCCTAAGAACACGGACTCTACATATTCAATTCATTTTCGTGGCTTCATAAATCACATTCTTTTTAGATTGGGATAAGACAATCAAAAACTACAAGTATTAAGTGCCCTTGATTGCAGTGTTTAATGAAATTATACTTGCTCACTACATCGGGCCTACAAATCAAACATTATTATCAACCCTTCATGAATATCATGTTTGAAAGATGCAAAGATTAAAAATGAGAATTAAGGGATGACACAAACATAACATAATTCATAAAACAAAGCCTCACATATAAGAGAATCGGAAAATTCACTCACTCTCAATTGGGGTTTAATTATGAATGCTCGAAATCAAATTTAATTAAATTATCACATAAGCTTGCAATCAGACCCACTCGCCACCGGCTCATTTCTTCAAATCGAGATCATGAGGTCTTATTTAAAGGTTGTAATGGGGCATACGGTTGTATCGTTGGGTAAGGAAGAGAATTATTGGGCTTGAAGTGGCAGGAATTCATTTTATCTTAACTTGGCATATTTATTTAAAAATTCATGATCATCAATATTTTTCTCTCTTTTGCTTTTCTTTTTCTATTGCATGACATTAGACTAAGTCTAATTTGTTTTGTCATTTGCAATTTATTTTTGTTGAATTGAATTCAACATGTTTTTTTTTTGATCGGATTTTTGAATACCGATTGAAATTTATGATGATCATAAATTGTAATGCCTTGATAAAATTTATTCTTGCACACTTGGGTTTGAATTTCTTGGTCTTTTTGTAAGGATAAGAATAATATAGAGGGCTTCAAAGAAAAATTAGGCTTAAGGCTCAAATCGGTTAATCCTAAAGGGAAAATATTTTGGGTTTGGATTTCAAAAGAAGGCCAAAAATTTGGTTTTCTAGGTGCCTCGATCATTTTCCCGATTTTTGGAATATGGCATAATCTTGAATCGGTCCCAATCGCAAGTTCTAGTTTCCTTTAATCAAAATGATTCACACATCAAAGAAAGTGAATGAGTAATAGTGACTCATGGCTCAAATCTCACAAGGTTGGGTTGATTCATGTCATACAGTATTCTCAAATTTAATCAAAGCTTAATCCCAACACTCTATTCAATCAAGATCTCTAACATGCAGATTTATTACCCAATAAGCTGATCGCATCATTAAATTTTTATAGCTCAAAACCTTAGGAACTCATGTCATGCATGTTTTCAATTATATTATCCCAATTTAAAAGTTTGAAAATTTAATCATAAGCCTAAATTCAACATGTGAATTGAGAACATGTTTATGCATATTTTTACTGGTTATTTAATTTAAAGCAGTAAAGAGACACTGCTGACATACGGAGCATGTCAACAGCATATTTTTGGCCTGACAGTCACTTATTCATCTTGGACTGTCAGACATCTTTTCAGAAATAAAAGAACCAATAAAAACAAAGATTGTTGTTGGGGCTGCAAAATCCCAATCTGAAAGCAGTAATTATATCAATTACAAGAGATTTCATTTGCAATCAAATCTATCTTGCATGAATGAATTGAAATTCTCTTATATGATATTTACAATAAAGCTAAAAAATGATGGAGTCAGGAATCGCCATCTTTCTTCTCATCTGATTTCTTGGAGGAGCCAGCTTCATCAGGGATTTTCTTGAGTAAGGTTTGCAGGATCTGATTTTGACTAAGGATCAGTGATTCCACCATCTTTCGATTCTTCTCTTCTTTTTCTAGCATCATCATTCTGAATTCTTCGTCTCTCTTTTCCTTCTCCAACTTCTCCTTCCGTTTCTCTTCTTTTTCTCTCCTACGCTCTTGGCGTTCTTCTTCAGCCCTCTTTCACTGTTCCTCATGACTTGTCATAATGGCATCTGTCATAGACTTCATTCCTTCGAGCATAGATTGGCTCATCCTGCTCATCATCTCGAATGCTTGGGAATCAGCAGGAAACTGAGATACATTCTGGCTTTGAGGTGTCTGCGGTTGAGTAGGAAACGGGGATGCCGGAGTAGGAAAAGGCATCTCTGTTTGCTCTTGCTGAGATCTCTCTTGTGCTGTAGTGGAAGGTCCCGCATCAGTACGGGCTTGCTTTGTTCCCTTCTTTGCCCTTGGCGGTCTACTCCTCTTTTTTGGTGCTTGCCTTCCGGATACGAATGAGGATTGAGCATCTGAATCGCCTCCACCATACAGCTGGGGGAAAGAGTATCTAATTCGTTCTGTCAGAGGCAACCTTGGCACGCTGATGGGAGGGTTTATCTTCACGATGTCGTCCCCTGCAAATGCGCTTAAGTCGACGTTCTGGGCAACACAGATTCTTCTTATTAAGTTCGGGTAGTACAAGGCCTGCCTGTCCTCTAACCGTGCTGTCATGACATCAAACACATGCCTTCCTACGTTTAGCTTTGCTCCGCTCCACATTCTTGCAAATCCCATCAGAACACTCCCAGACGTGTTGTGTGGGTGCGAATTGGGCCGAATCTTTGACATGTAGAATTCGTAGGTTGGCATGAAGTGCATTCGTAAGAAGTTGGTATCAAAAGTGTGTCCCGGGGCAGTGATTCTTGTCATGCTATTTGCCACGGTTGCATATTTTGCATACTCCTTTGTCTTGGCCCTCTTTATCATGATTTCTTTAGGGGGAAACTCACTCATGATGTCCGGGGTTCCAAAAAATTGATTCAACCATTCTGGTGAGATGTCTATTACATGACCCCGGACCCAAGTTGTTCTGTCGACGGCGTTGATATTGCAAAAGAATTCTCTTGTCAATTCAACGAGGCCATCTTCGTCATGATGCAACATAAAGCTTCCCCACTCTTGATTTCTGTAAAAGGTCTCGACAGTGGGATGAAGCAAGGCATCCTGTCTGAACCCTTTATCAGGCACTATCATTTTCTGCAGCTTTGCATACTGTCCTGCTCTTTCCTTGTTGCCATTGAACTTAATCTGCACTTCTTCTTCACTTAGCTGCTTCTTTTTCTCATACTGTTTCGATCCCATCCTTTGCCTCACAGTGTGCTCAGACCAAAACTCTACTGGCCGAATAGATCCGACTGATTCATCTTCGCTCGAGTGCCAGTCTGTTTGGTCGTCACCTTCCTGCGGTTGCTCATCCATCGGTACAGCTTCGTGTGCCCTCTGACTTGACTCTCCATAAGCTGTCTCTTCTTTAAGCTCCTCCTCATCTTCCCTAATTCGTGCGGCTTGTCCGACAGGACGTTGGAAAATGGGCGCCAACTGCTCCATAAATTCATTTTCTTCCTGCATGGCCTCCTCTCTATCGTCAGCCATATCCTGTGGTTCATCCGCTTTAGCCTGTGGCTCTACAGCTCTTTGTTGCTCAACGGCTTTTTCCTTTAACAAGTTCGCCAATGTGGTTGGATTTGCAGGAGTTTCAGCAGTTCTAATCACAGCTTCGATTCTGGCAGTGCCCACGAGTGGATCAGCAATTCGGGATGCCTCTGTCTGATAACGAATTTGCTCAGGCGCCTCTCCTCGATCGATCCTCGCTTCAATCTGTTCCTTATGTCTCCCAAGATGTTTCCCTATCGTGAGCAGTGGGGCCAGTCCATGCAGGAGGTTGTTCTTCTTTGATTTTCAGTTCGGTTCCCTCTTTTCCGCCTGTAATCATTAAATCATCATCGCCTTCCCGTCCAACTTCCCCAGTTCCTTCAGACTTTCTAGCTTCTAAGTCAGCTTGAAGCTTTTCAGCAACTTCTCTGTCATGTGCCTCTTTCTTTTTCTTTTCCTCTTCAGCCCTGGTCTGCTGAACATTCTTTCTCATCTGCTCCTCTTCCGCAGCTTTCCTTTCTCTTTCAGCTCGTTCTTGCTCATCTATTTTATCCACTCCTGAACCACCTGTTCCCTGATCAAGCAGACCAGCTAGTGCAAGTTCGTCATTTTGCATTTTCCGGGCCAGTTCAGCATCTTGAGCAATCAGTTCTTTTCTTTTAGGCGGTGGAGGTGGCATTGGTCCCTTGCCTCTGTCCTTGAGATCCGTAGGTGCTGCCACTTTCCTAACAGTTGGCTCAGGTTCTTTGATCACCACTTTCTTTTCCGGAGCACTTGCTGGTTTCTCTTTTTCAGCAGATTTTATCAATCTTCTTCTCGTTCCAGGTTGAGGCACGGGCTGACCTCCAGATGCAATAGCAGTATTAGATGTTTGCTCGGGCGGGATGGGTGGTTCAGTGGCGGCAGGTGCTGCAGCAGGTGTTGGCATTTCAGTTTGAGTTGGCTGTACTGGAGTCTGAACTGTTTCTTGTTGAATCACCGGCTCGGTGGTAGCAGCTTTCTGCACTTCAGTTTGCCCTCTTGGCGGTAAAGCTGAAGCTTGTACTGTTGGCTGGGTAGGCTGTGGGTTGGCCTCAGGAGGAGTGGAGAAGTAGGCATCGATCTCAGCGTCTGGATCTTCCTGATTTTCCTGTTGAGCCTGCTGCATTTCTTCCTGAGCTTCTTGAGTCCCAAACAACCTGTGTGCAAATCTCAGATAATCGTGCACAAATGTCTGACTTGTGATCCGCACCAGTTTGAGCTCCCATGCCTTCTTGATCCGTGTGCAAAACAAGCTTCTGATTTTATGGTTATAATGCATGACTTTCGTTCTGTTTCCCTCCTTCCCATATTTCAGGGCTTCATTATCCATTTCCATGAGGAGTTCAAGATATGAAGTTCTGTATTGCTCCATCATGGTGTTGATCATATCCTTTTCCAGCTCTTCTGTCACATAAGTCATTCGTTGCGCCACATCGTACTTCAGATATTCCCCTGCCTCAGTCTTGGTCATCAATCTGAGTTGCATCTTTTTATCTGTCATCACCGACCAATTGTGGTGCTGCACCTCATAAAGAGCTTTCTCCCTTAATTCTCTGATGTGCTCGGGAAATCCAGGATCTACCTCATTTCCCTTTCTCAATTTTTCTCGTCTGGCCGAACCGCTTGTTTATGAAAATCGTTTCAAAGTTATCCTCATCTGGCAGGGTCAATCCTTTATCCAATCTTTCTTGTGTTATGAACCCTTTGCCTTTCCCCCACAGATGTGCCATTTCGTGCCATTCCTTCCGAGCTGCATTGATTTCTTCTCTGAATTTGTTCAGCATGGTAGAATTCCTTTCTGTGTTGAACTCCTCAATTCTCCTTAGCTTGTGGAGCAGGTTGTAACTCATTTCCCTATGCCTTTGTTTGGCCTGCTTGGTTACCCATCTCTGCTCTTCTTTGCCCATGTTGTCAAATAAACGCGGATTCCAAATGCAGGGGAAGGCTTCATGCATCGAGATGGCTCCCTTTCCCAATATTTGGCTCACCGGTAAAGGTTTTTCCACAAACTGCAATCGTACTTGTGGGTCTATGGGCTGGTCGGGAATGAGTATGTCATAATTCGAGATTTCGATTCCCACTGTCCCATTGATAATGGCCAGAAATGACCATTATTTTCAATCCATTTCCGTGTCTAAAACGGGCATTTGATCGCATTCCGGTCTTATATTAAATAAGAAAGCAGTAGAATTGGACTGATTTATGCATAATTGTAAAAATATTGAGCTGGTATGAAAAATGCAAAAATGTGTAATTTTATTACATATTTATGTTAGAAAAATCCAAAAACATGAGAAAAAGAAAAGGAAACAAAAAGATGGGAAAAGAAATGAAAAACCCACAAAAAGTTGAATTTTCAGGATAATACGACGCTAGACACAACTACGGCGCTAAGCATGGATAGCGCCGTAGCTTGGTCTAGCGCCGTAGGAGGAAGCCAAAGCAGCAGTCTGAAGAGGAGCGGACGGCGCTAAGCATGGATAGCGCCGTAATCAAGCATAGCGCCGTAGGCAGGGATAGCGTCGTAGCAAGGATAGCGCCGTAAGCCACCAATAGCGTCGTAAGCCTTGCCAGAATTCAAATTTCAAGGCCTGGGGGCCCATGGGCCTAGGGTTTCCCACCTATAAATAGAGGTGTTGACTCCCTGGTCTTGTCACTTCACCACATTCTCAAACTTGAAGACAAGAGGCTGTTCTTGAGAGTAGTGTAGGTTAGTTAGATTAGTTAGTTTATTTTATGTATTATTTAATTTCTGCACCTAGATTAGTTTAAATAATGCATAGATTAGTGTTATTTTAGGGTTTCCAGTAGGGTAGCCACTGTCTCCCTCTCTTTACAGTTTTGTTAAACCTCTATTTAGGTTTGAAATGCCCAAATGATGGGTATTATCAAATCCTTTTATGAAAAATGGGAAGTTAATCTTTGAAAGTATCCCAAAATCATGAAATGGACATGGGTCCATGGATTCTATGCTTTGCTTCTGATTTCATGACCATTTGGTCATTTTATTCTTACTGTTCATGTGGGATTTCTGTTTTCTTTTCATTTTTTTTGGGATTCATGCATGAATGTTGGTTGAAAACCCTCAATTGGGTTTGTGGTTCATGAGTGTGTGGTTTAGTATAGTTTTATTTACTGTTTTGCAATTCTTGCATTTTACTTTCGCTGTTCTTAGCTTGTTATCTCATTTTAATGCATTTGTGAACCATGAACTCGAAAATAGGGCTTGCAATCGCAGAGATTGCATTACCCGAACAACAACATGTTTCTGGGCTGGCTACGACGCTAACCGCCCTACGGCGTTATCCTTGGATAGCGTCGTAGGTGAGGTATAGCGCCGTAGTTGCTCAGAACTTAAACAAAATATTGCCCTACGGCACTAAACCAACGGCGCTATCCTCAGATAGCGTCGCAATTTCTGTTTAGCGCCGTAGGTCCCAAAAATTTCTCTATCTCTCAGAATCCACCTACGACACTATCCTTACGACGCTATCCTAGGATAGCGCCGTCATTTAACGTTTAGCACCGTAGTATCCCTTCTTTTTCCAAAAATTCCTAAATTTCTCAAACCACCTACGACGCTACACCTACGACGCTATACTAGTATATCGCCGCAGTAGTGTATAGCGCCGTAATTACCCCCTTTAAATCCAAAATTTATTCTCTCTCTTGCACCAATCCATGACGACGCTACCCTCACGGCGCTATCTTAGGATAGCGCCGTAACATCTGTTTAGCGTCGTAATCAGCTTCTTCATGCAGATTTTCCATTCTCCATTTCCATCATTAATTAATTGAACTCTCTAGTCATTAATGATTCATGAATCTAATTAGCAATAATTAAATCACCAATTATTGTGATTAGAGGACCTTTGTTCAATTGCCATTAAAATAATTTTCTATAAACAAAATCATGATGTCTTAAACAGATAATCCGGACTGTAATTAATTATGGTAGGAGGGATTATTTAAGCCATCAATTATGGATTGATTCCATAACCCTGCATGAGAAACCAATGTCTCTCATGCAAGTTGCTCTCTTTATTCCATTTTATTCTGTCTTTTGCGTATTGTGTGTAACAATTAGTAAAGAATACATCAGACTAATGTTGGTGGATATTCCCTCACGGATAACTAGCTCGTAATCTGGGTGTTGGTTACTAAGTGTTATTTTGCATGGTCTGGATGGCTGTCAGTGGAAGCCTTGGCGGTTCGCCCATCCGGGGTTATAATAGCTGCTCAGCTGACTCCTATCCAGATACAGTTTTATTTTATTTATCTTAATTTCCAAACCCAAATTCCAATCTGTAATAAAACTCTGCTAATGACTGTCAACATTGGCTGATAAGTACTGCAGAGAGGAAACATGTAGGTTTTTATCCGAATTCACAGACAATAGGGACCCAACTGGTAGCGACACTGCCATTTTAGGGTTTCACCTGTCTAAAATCGCTCCATCCGAGTAATTGGGAAATTGGACAGTAGATGTTTACAGTCCACCCGATTATTCTGCCATAACTTTGGTCTCCTGACCACTTCATATCTGTGTTTCACCTTCTGTCTAGACCCACCTCTATATTTTGGGTCAGTTGATTTTACACTTCCATATATCCTTATGCATGATAATATTATGTATCATTGTGGTCTAAAATATTTTGGGATCCTTCCCTTGGACAATAGAAGTCTAAGATCTTAAACAGATATTGCTTGTTAAATTTCCAACAAAAATCTCTTTATAAAAACCGGATCTGAGTGAGGGATAAATTCTTCGGTTATGACTAATTCATATTCTGTCAAGGGTTGATTTTGGGAAATTAGAAGCAGAGTCAGCGATTAGGTCTCACCTAGACTGAAAGGATCTGTGTTTTAATTGAGAGTCTAGTACCTGTTTAGGGAATGATTTTCAAATCTTTTATTTTCCAAAATTGCTGTTTGTTGGGAATCTAAGATTAAATATTACACCGAGATGGGGTCCACTTGGACTCAAATACAGTGTAATAAATAATTTTGGAGGAACATCATCCAGGCCTTGGTTATTTTCTAAGATAGGGTTGAGTTTTCTCTCAACTGCTATCCTCTTCTGCCAAAGCCTATTTTTGAGTCATGAGTGAGTACATCCGGAATGAACTAATTTATTAGTTCGTTTCATTAGTTTGTATCTCATAATCACCCGGAAGGAAGTGAACACACAAGTGGTTCACCGAGAGCTGGGAATTCTTGATCCATACCCCTTCATCCTGATGGGGAGCTGTCTTTTACTACAAGGGTCAGACCTTCAAAACCTCCGAGTGATAGGTTTTAAATGCTTTCTTTAACGCTTTCCTTTACCGCTTTCTTTTAACTGCTTTCTCTAGAGGTCACTCGGTTGTATTGAGAGTTGCGTAACTGTTACTAGGACTGATAGTTAAGGGAGAGTTTAGGACTCAATTAGAATCTTTGGGTGTGACATGGGAGAATGATAACAGTACTTGGCACTTCAATAAATGATTTGTCAGGTGTTGCTTTTCCACCACAGATGAAGTAACACACCCAGGCCAGGGCAGTTACGAATCTGTGGTATCTTAGAATTTGCGGTCTTAAGAACATATAAACTCACACTGTAAGTACCTGTCTGTTAAAGGGAAAGCAGTATTGAGAGCATGAGAATTAACTATCTGATAGAATTATTCTAAACAAAGATCTGTGTATAAAAATGGAAGTTTAATACTGCTGTATCTAAATCTTGTCCAATTTTTATTATTTTCTTCCTGTCCCTTCTGTCTACATTATGATTCAGCCTCACGGCTAGCATAATGTAAATTTTCACTGCTTTCATAGATAGTGTTTATCGCATTTTAGAATAACCTTACCCGCTTTCTAGCACAGATTTATTAGCTTTGTAGAATAGATTTAAACGCTTTCATAATTTAGTTTAAATTCATGTCAGTAATTGCTAATCACTTTTCAAACCCATTGGAGCAATATGAATGGAAAATCTAGTAAAACGACGTGGGCCCTGCTTCTATCGCACATCCTCCAGTGAACGATCCGGTCTTACTATAAATTACTGCAATTTTTGACACCGTGCGCTTTCGGGCCACAGTTTCTTAACACGAGTAATAAAAACGTGACAATCTATAAATATATCCCTAATCCCAACTCCGCCATCATAAATTGGTTTCATTAAATAAAATCGAAAACCAGGATTATGATCTTTTAGAAAATGCTCATATAGTGGGAATGTGATAAAAGTTTCATGGCGCGGATTTTCATGACATGGAACTATGATAAGTTACATGATGCAAAATGCCAGGAACCTTCAGTGTGACAGACTGAAGGTTAAGATTGAACTATCTATCCCGGCTGCACCGTGAAAGTTGTCAAAAGTTTCATGCCAGGGAGGTTCACAGCGCCGTTTGAAATCAGAGTACCTCATATGAGTAATAAAAAGTGGAATATATCCTTAAACCCCTTCCCACGACTCATAACTCTTTTCATTTAATAAAATTTAACTTGGGATATTTTAGAAAATACTCGTGTAGGAAATTGTCAAAAGTTTCATGGCGCCGTTGCTGGGGAGGATGCAGCGCCGTATTATTAGAGAATTACATTCCTCATTGCTCCTAGTTAACTTATACATATAAATATAAATATTCACCTCGAAACCAATTCTAACCTGGGGAATGTGCAGGTACTGTCATAGCTAAGACCTCTGTTCTATGCAAAAGAGAAAGGAGACTCCAGCCGAGATCCCGTTCAACGCAGAGATCGAGAAAACAGCTCGTCGTCTGAGGGCGGAAGCTAGACAAAGAAAGGAACGGGAAAGACAAGCTCTCCTCTCTCCAAGCACAAGCAGTGACATTTCAGACATGGCGGATAGCCATGGCAATCCCCCAAACATTCCACTTAACCCACCACTCCAAAACATCCAAGAGGACCCAGAAGACGTTGACGTTGAGAACTTGGAGGATCTCCCCCCTCAGGTCATTCAAGGAGGTGAGAACCCCCCAAATCTCGACCAGCAACCCTTCGAGGTGCCTCCACCCAACCCAAACCACCAAAACCCCCAAAACAACCCACTCAACCAGAATAACCCTAATAACCAAAATTTTCAGAACCCTCAATTTCCAGACCCCCAGTTTAACCAAAACCAGTATCACCCCAACCCGAACGATTTCAATGATCCCAGAAATTACTATCCGAATCAGAACTTTTACCCACAGCAATACCAAGGAGGGCCAGGGAACAATCAACAGGCAGCCGCAGCTGACTATATGCAGCCCATTCTGGAACCGTATTTGAACATTCCTGGACAAGCCCCATTTTTGGCCAGGAATTTCGAATTAAAGCCGGCTCTCATCAATCTTGTTCAGAGCAACCAGTTCGCAGGAGCAAATCATGAAGATCCCCACGATCACCTACAGACTTTCCTGGAACTGTGTGATACGATCAAAAACCAGAATGTATCTGCTAACACCATTCGATTGAGGCTGTTTCCTTTCTCTCTGACTAGCGGGGCAAGGACATGGTATAAATCACTGCCCGTGAATCAGAAATCTGCATGGGAGGACGTGATCAGAAACTTCTTGACAAAGTACTTCCCGGAATCCAAGGTGGATGAATGCCGCTCTAAGATTGCGGAATTCAAGATGAAACCAGACGAGTCCCTGCATGATGCAAAGGAACGGTTCTTCAACTTGCTCAGGAAGTGCCCCCAGCATGGTTTCCATGAGTGGGAGAAATTGAGAAAATTCTATAGCGGTTTGACCCCAGCATGGAAGAACATGCTTGATGCTGCTGGTGGTCAACACCTGCTATACATTCCCATGGATCAAGCTTGGGCCAAGATTGAAGCAATGAGTGTAAACAGAACTGTACTTTCTGATGATGTTAATTCCCCTCCCCCTCGTGGTTTATGTGCTGTAGGTACAGTAGGGAAATCTGAACTGGACAAACTGAAAGACCAAGTGGCCGTCTTAGCCTTGAATCAGGAAGCTGGGAGCTCTACACAGGCTCAAAATGCTGAAGCTATTTGCGGGACCTGCCAAGCCCCGCATCCCACTGAGTCCTGTCAGCAAGTGGCGAATGAAAGTTGTAACTATGCAGGTGGATTCCAAAACCGGCACCCGAACCTTTCATATTCCAACAACAATGCTTTGAATTCCCACCTGTTGACCCAGCCTCAACAGTTCAACCAACCAAGGCCCCAGCACTTTAACCCAGGCTTTCAGCCTCAGATTCTAGCTAGGCCACCTCAAAACCAAAATTTCCAAAACTTTCAGCAGCCACAGAATCAGTTTGTCCCAAGTCAGAATCAGTTTGGTCAAAACCAAGGTCAGAACCAGAATTGGAACCAGAACCAGCAGAAACCCCCTTCCAGATTGGAGACCCTAATGACTGACTTTATCACCAGTCAAAAGGAAATCAATACTCAGTTGCAGTCCTCTATCCGGAATGTGGAGACGCAGGTTACACAAATGGCCAAGGAAATGCAGAAAAGAGACCAAGGAACTCTACCCAGTGCTGCTGAGAAAAATCCTCAGTGTAAGGCCATCACACTGAAGTCTGGTAAAGTTCTGGAAGGACCCAAGGGCAAGGAGAAACTGGTACAAGAAAATGAACTGGGAAGTGATATCGAGGAGAATGAAAAGGAAGCCGAGAAAGAGACAGCTGATCTGCAGACCGATGCTGCACCTGAAACAGCTGAAACAGATAAGGGTACAGGTGGAGGTACAACTTCCTTCCCTTTACCACAAAAACAATTTGATAATAAAAAGTTCATGCCAAGGGTGCCATACCCGGCCCGACTTAAAAATCAAGAACAGGACCTTAAATTTAAAAAATTTCTGAAAAGACTGCAAAAAGTAGAAATAACTATTCCTCTCATCGAAATGATAGCTGAGATGCCAGCATACGCTAAATTTCTGAAAGAATTAGTTTCAGGAAAGAGGAGAATTGAGCAGGAAGAACTGGTAGTTCTTAACAATACATGCAGTGCTATCATCCAGCGCAAGCTTCCGGAAAAGCAAGAAGATCCAGGCTGGGATCTTTCCCATCCTGCTATCACCTACGACGCTATCCTCGGATAGCGCCGTAGTAATAGGATAGCGCCGTAAGGATCTTTCCCATCTTAGTCCATCTACGGCGCAGTCCCGTAGAACGACGCTATCCTTGGATAGCGCCGTACTAAAGGCATAGCGCCGTAGCACCCCTTACCCCTCATTTCCACCTACGACGCTGAACAAGGCTACGGCGCTAGCATAGCGCCGTAAGTTAAGTATAATGTCGTAGAAACCCTTTTTCTCACTTATAAATACCCCCACCAGTCTTCTTCTTCACTTCCATACTGTCGCACTCCCATTTCCAGAAAACCACTCTCAAAATCCTTACGCAGAACGCAGAGTTCTCGTACAACATTCTTCTCCACAAATCCTAGGAGACACCATGGACAGATTCCACAGAATCCTTCCAAACTTGGGACCTTTGCCCAGACCGAGACCACGGAGGGGAGGGTAAAACCCACATTTTCCCATCCCTGTTCATGGCCTCCATCCGAACCCTTGTCTTCTTTTTCAAACTTTTTGGTTAAAAATAACACAATGTGGGTTGTGTTCACTTTTATTTTTCTGTTTCGGGTACTGTTGCTCTCAGTTTTGAAGAATCCATTTGAAACCTTTTTGGAAACCCTTAAAACTTGTTTTCAAATGGTTTTAAAAAACTGCTCAAGGTTAGAAATTTTCTAAAAAGTTCAAAAACTTGAAGGGATAAACTGATGAATGTCAGGGTGCTATTTCAAGCACCATGATATTGTTAGTTTTCCTATCTTTGAGTTCTTGACAAAGAAAAATTGAGTTTTTGGTGTTTTTGTTCAAAACCTTGTTTTTGATCTTATTTTGTATACTTGCAGTGTTGTTTTGAAACATTAAAGGTGGAAGATCCTCTTTGGGATACCTGCCTTTACTGTCTAAAAATCTTTTGGAATAAGTGTCACATTATTTTTGGAAACATGGTACAAGCACCCAATAGGGACTTGCCACCTTTTCACAAGAAAGGGACCTTATGAAAAAGACAAAAAGAGTATTAGATTTAATATTTGACTTATGTTCCCAATGGAACTGCAGTATGAGTAAATAGCAGTATTTTTGTCACCCAACTGCTATTCTCTTCAAAAATCCAACATGGGACCACTCACATCCCACTTTCATTAAGTAAAATAAGTCAACCCTTTAAAAAACTAAAAAATAGTGTTTGCAAATTTTTTGGATGTTTTAACTGTCTAAGACAGTCCAGGCAGTCCAGAGATAGCAGATCCATTACGCCACGCCTCCATTGCACATTCCAATTTCGAGCATCCATTCCATTCGTTCCATCTCATCCCATTTTCAACAAGTGTCTCGGACTTGTTTAATAAAATTGAAAATCAAACTTTTGGGCCCAATGGCCCATTAAAAAATATATAGGGGCCCAATGACCCCTATCATTTCAAAAAAACTATTTTACCTATGCTTTAAATTAAAAATTCAAGTTGGAAATTTAATAACTCCACATCTAGAGCAAAGCTCTAAATGTGAGGATGTTGGTTTCTGAACTTGAATAATTTCTGAAAATTATATAAAAATTGGATTCATCACTTCTTATCTTTTCAGGGGCAATCTTCCAAACCCAGACCCAGTGCCCGGAGGAACCCAGCTGATGGACCTTCCGCTAGAGCTTCTAGGAGAAATTCTCTCCCGAATCGGGGAAGATGAAATGAAAGAAGTGTTCAGAGCTAGGAGAACTTGCACGAAGCTGAGGGACGCAGGAAACCTCGCCATCGTCTACAGGCGATGCGAGTTGGATGCGGCTCGGGTGAGGCACTGGCAGGAGGAGATACGATGGCAGAAAGAAAGATTTCTGCACACATGCGCTGAAGCTGGAAACTTTAATCTCCAAATTGTTCCAGCACTCATGGCATTTGTAGAAGAGGACGAAGAGCAAGCATGCGAGCTGCTACGGCCAGGCATCGAAGACAATCATAAAGCGTCAATCCTCACCCGCGGACTGATGCTCTTGAGCAAGATGGATGAAAGTCAGGTCAATCAGGGGATCGCAATGATCGAGAAGATGGTGACCAACTGAGAGGTCGCGTGGATGGCAGACAATGATGCCCCTTACCTGTTTGCAGGGCAACCACCCCAGAGTTTTCTGCAGAAGAATGCATGCACCCCTGAGAAACCGCGACTGGTGCCTGCGCTGTGAGCTGACCAGCTACGTCCACTGGCTCCGATACATGTTCTGAGGAGAGGAAGAAGGAAAGACGAATCCTAGTATGCCCTAGTTCCTTTTTATGCCCTAGTATTGGCATTATATAAGGGATTTCCTCTTTTGCATGCAGGTTTGCACTAACTGCATAGGAATCCCTTAAAATTATTGTACTTTACCGCTTTCCACAAAATTGAACCCAAGATTGAGATCTGCAACAATCTTCATTTGCTTCTTTTGAAAAGATGTCTGGCATGTCCGAGATGAATAAGTGACTGTCAGACCAAAAATATGCTGTTGACACACTCCGTGTATCAGCAGTGCCTCTTTACTGCTTTAAATTAAATAACCAGCAAAAATATGCATAAACCTGCTCTAAATTCACATGTTGAATTTAGGCTTGTGATTAAATTTTCAAACTTTTAAATTGGGATAATATAATTGAGAACATGCATGAAATGAATTCCTAAGGTTTTGAGCTATAAAAATTTAATGATGCGATCAGCTTATTGGGTAATAAATCTGCATGTTAGAAATTTCGATTGAATAAATTGTTAGAATTAAGCTTTGATTAAATTTGAGAATATTGTATGACATGAATCAATCCAACCTTGTGAGATTTGAGCCATGAGTCATTTTTACTCATTCTTTTCTTTGATGTGTGAATCATTTTGATTAAAGGAAACTAGAACTTGCAATTGGGACCGATTCAAGACCATGCCATGTTCCCAAAATCGAGCATATGATCGAGGCACCTAGAAAAACCCAAAATTTTGGCCTTCTTTTGAATCCAAACCCAAAAATATTCTCCCTTTAGGATTAACCAATTTGAGCCTTAAGCCTAATTTTTCTTTGAAGCCCTCTATATTATTCCTATCCTTACAAAAAGACCAAGAAATTCAAACCCAAGTGTGCAAGAATAAATTTTATCAAGGCATTGAATTTATGATCATCAACTCATCAAATCGGTATTCAATAAACCGATTCAAAAAAAAAAGAGTTGAATCTCATTCAACATCAATAAATTGCAAATGACAAAGCAAATTAGACTTAGTCTAATGTCATGCAATAGAAAAGAAAAACAAACAAAAGAAAGGAGAAATAATGATGATCATCAATTTTTAACAAATGCCAAGTTAAGATAATATTAATTCTTGTTACTTCTTAGCCCAATAAATTCCCTTTCCTACCTAATGTTACAACCGTATGCCCCATTACAACCCTTAAATAAGACCTCATGATCTCGATTTAAAGAAATGAGCCGGTGGCGAGTTGGTTTGATTGCAAGCTTATGGGATAATTTAATTAAATTTGATTTTGAGCGTTCACTGATTAAACCCCAATTGAGAGTGAGTGAATTTCCCGATTCTCTTATAAGTGAGGCTCTGTTTCATTTAGAATGTTCATGTCATCCCTTAATTCTGATTTTTAATCTTTGCATCTTTCAAACATGATCTTCATGAAGGGTTGATAATAATGTTCGATTTGTAGACCCGATGTAGTGAGCAAGTATCATTTCATTAAACACTGCAATCAAGGGAATTTAATACTTGTGGTTTTTGATTGTCTTATCCCAATCCAAAAAGAATGTGATTTATGAAGCCACAAAAATGAATTGAATATATAGAGTCCGTGTTCTTAGGAACATTGACTCTGACTGCTCGGGGACGATCAGTATTAAATGTGAGGATGTTGATAATGGCCAGAAATGACCATTATTTTCAATCCATTTCCGTGTCTAAAACGGGCATTTGATCGCATTCCGGTCTTATATTAAATAAGAAAGCAGTAGAATTGGACTGATTTATGCATAATTGTAAAAATATTGAGCTGGTATGAAAAATGCATAAATGTGTAATTTTATTACATATTTATGTTAGAAAAATCCAAAAACATGAGAAAAAGAAAAGGAAACAAAAAGATGGGAATAGAAATGAAAAACCCACAAAAAGTTGAATTTTCAGGATAATACGACGCTAGACACAACTACGGCGCTAAGCATGGATAGCGCCGTAGCTTGGTCTAGCGCCGTAGGAGGAAGCCAAAGCAGCAGTCTGAAGAGGAGCGGACGACGCTAAGCATGGATAGCGCCGTAATCAAGCATAGCGCCGTAGGCAGGGATAGCGCCGTAGGCTGTCCATTCAGAAGCAAGAGTGTCTTTGGGATGGAAGACTACGACGCTACACCTATAGCGTCGTAGCAAGGATAGCGCCGTAAGCCACCTATAACGTCGTAAACCTTGCCAGAATTCAAATTTCAAGGCCTGGGGGCCCATGGGCCTAGGGTTTCCCACCTATAAATAGAGGTGTTGACTCCCTGGTTTTGTCACTTCACCACATTCTCAAACTTGAAGACAAGAGGCTGTTCTTGAGAGTAGTGTAGGTTAGTTAGATTAGTTAGTTTATTTTATGTATTATTTAATTTCTGCACCTAGATTAGTTTAAATAATGCATAGATTAGTGTTATTTTAGGGTTTCCAGTAGGGTAGCCACTGTCTCCCTCTCTTTACAGTTTTGTTAAACCTCTATTGAGGTTTGAAATGCCCAAATGATGGGTATTATCAAATCCTTTTATGAAAAATGGGAAGTTAATCTTTGAAAGTATCCCAAAATCATGAAATGGACATGGGTCCATGGATTCTATGCTTTGCTTCTGATTTCATGACCATTTGGTCATTTTATTCTTACTGTTCATGTGGGATTTCTGTTTTCTTTTCATTTTTTTTGGGATTCATACATGAATGTTGGTTGAAAACCCTCATTTGGGTTTGTGGTTCATGAGTGTGTGGTTTAGTATAGTTTTATTTACTGTTTGCAATTCTTGCATTTTACTTTCGCTGTTCTTAGCTTGTTATCTCATTTTAATGCATTTGTGAACCATGAACTCGAAAATAGGGCTTGCAATCGCAGAGATTGCATTACCCGAACAACAACATGCTTCTGGGCTGGCTACGACGCTAACCGCCCTACGGCGCTATCCTTGGATAGCGTCGTAGGTGAGGTATAGCGCCGTAGTTGCTCAGAATTTAAACAAAATATTGCCCTACGGCACTAAACCAACGGCGCTATCCTCAGATAGCGTCGCAATTTCTGTTTAGTGCCGTAGGTCCCAAAAATTTCTCTATCTCTCAGAATCCACCTACGGCACTATCCTTACGACGCTATCCTAGGATAGCGCCGTCATTTAACGTTTAGTGCCGTAGTATCCCTTCTTTTTCCAAAAATTCCTAAATTTCTCAAACCACCTACGACGCTACACCTACGACGCTATACTAGTATATCGCCGCAGTAGTGTATAGCGCCGTAATTACCCCCTTTAAATCCAAAATTTATTCTCTCTCTTGCACCAATCCATGACGATGCTACCCTCACGGTGCTATCTTAGGATAGCGCCGTAACATCTGTTTAGCGTCGTTATCAGCTTCTTCATGCAGATTTTCCATTCTCCATTTCCATCATTAATTAATTGAACCCTCTAGTCATTAATGATTCATGAATCTAATTAGCAATAATTAAATCACCAATTATTGTGATTAGAGGACCTTTGTTCAATTGCCATTAAAATAATTTTCTATAAACAAAATCATGATGTCTTAAACAGATAATCCGGACTGTAATTAATTATGGTAGGAGGGATTATTTAAGCCATCAATTATTGATTGATTCCATAACCCTGCATGAGAAACCAATGTCTCTCATGCAAGTTGCTCTCTTTATTCCATTTTATTCTGTCTTTTGCGTATTGTGTGTAACAATTAGTAAAGAATACATCAGACTAATGTTGGTGGGTATTCCCTCACGGATAACTAGCTCGTAATCTGGGTGTTGGTTACTAAGTGTTATTTTGCATGGTCTGGATGGCTGTCAGTGGAAGCCTTGGCGGTTCGCCCATCCGGGGTTATAATAGCTGCTCAGCTGACTCCTATCCAGATACAGTTTTATTTTATTTATCTTAATTTCCAAACCCAAATTCCAATCTGTAATAAAACTCTGCTAATGACTGTCAACATTGGCTGATAAGTACTGCAGAGAGGAAACATGTAGGTTTTTATCCGAATTCACAGACAGTAGGGACCCAACTGGTAGCGACACTGCCATTTTAGGGTTTCACCTGTCTAAAATCGCTCCATCCGAGTAATTGGGAAATTGGACAGTAGATGTTTACAGTCCACCCAATTATTCGGCCATAACTTTGGTCTCCTGACCACTTCATATCTGTGTTTCACCTTCTGTCTAGACCCACCTCTATATTTTGGGTCAGTTGATTTTACACTTCCATATATCCTTATGCATGATAATATTATGTATCATTGTGGTCTAAAATATTTTGGGATCCTTCCCTTGGACAATAGAAGTCTAAGATCTTAAACAGATATTGCTTGTTAAATTTCCAACAAAAATCTCTTTATAAAAACCGGATCTGAGTGAGGGATAAATTCTTAGATTATGACTAATTCATATTCTGTCAAGGGTTGATTTTGGGAAATTAGAAGCAGAGTCAGCGATTAGGTCTCACCTAGACTGAAAGGATCTGTGTTTTAATTGAGAGTCTAGTACCTGTTTAGGGAATGATTTTCAAATCTTTTATTTTCCAAAATTGTTGTTTGTTGGGAATCTAAGATTAAATATTACACCGAGATGGGGTCCACTTGGACTCAAATACAGTGTAATAAATAATTTTGGAGGAACATCATCCAGGCCTTGGTTATTTTCTAAGATAGGGTTGAGTTTTCTCTCAACTGCTATCCTCTTCTGCCAAAGCCTATTTTTGAGTCCTGAGTGAGTACATCCGGAATGAACTAATTTATTAGTTCGTTTCATTAGTTTGTATCTCATAATCACCCGGAAGGAAGTGAACACACAAGTGGTTCACCGAGAGCTGGGAATTCTTGATCCATACCCCTTCATCCTGATGGGGAGCTGTCTTTTACTACCAGGGTCAGACCTTCAAAACCTCCGAGTGATAGGTTTTAAATGCTTTCTTTAACGCTTTCCTTTACCGCTTTCTTTTAACTGCTTTCTCTAGAGGTCACTCGGTTGTATTGAGAGTTGCGTAACTGTTACTAGGACTGATAGTTAAGGGAGAGTTTAGGACTCAATTAGAATCTTTGGGTGTGACATGGGAGAATGATAGCAGTACTTGGCACTTCAATAAATGATTTGTCAGGTGTTGCTTTTCCACCACAGATGAAGTAACACACCCAGGCCAGGGCAGTTACGAATCTGTGGTATCTTAGAATTTGCGGTCTTAAGAACATGTAAACTCACACTGTAAGTACCTGTCTGTTAAAGGGAAAGCAGTATTGAGAGCATGAGAATTAGCTATCTGATAGAATTATTCTAAACAAAGATCTGTGTATAAAAATGGAAGTTTAATACTGCTGTATCTAAATCTTGTCCAATTTTTATTATTTTCTTCCTGTCCCTTCTGTCTACATTATGATTCAGCCTCATGGCTAGCATAATGTAAATTTTCACTGCTTTCATAGATAGTGTTTATCGCATTTTAGAATAACCTTACCCGCTTTCTAGCACAGATTTATTAGCTTTGTAGAATAGATTTAAACGCTTTCATAATTTAGTTTAAATTCATGTCAGTAATTGCTAATCACTTTTCAAACCCATTGGAGCAATATGAATGGAAAATCTAGTAAAACGACGTGGGCCCTGCTTCTATCGCACATCCTCCAGTGAACGATCCGGTCTTACTATAAATTACTGCAATTTTTGACACCGTGCGCTTTCGGGCCACAGTTTCTTAACACGAGTAGTAAAAACGTGACAATCTATAAATATATCCCTAATCCCAACTCCGCCATCATAAATTGGTTTCATTAAATAAAATCGAAAACCAGGATTATGATTTTTTAGAAAATGCTCATATAGTGGGAATGTGATAAAAGTTTCATGGCGCGGATTTTCATGACATGGAACTATGATAAGTTACATGATGCAAAATGCCAGGAACCTTCAGTGTGACAGACTGAAGGTTAAGATTGAACTATCTATCCCGGCTGCACCGTGAAAGTTGTCAAAAGTTTCATGCCAGGGAGGTTCACAGCGCCGTTTGAAATCAGAGTACCTCATATGAGTAATAAAAAGTGGAATATATCCTTAAACCCCTTCCCACGACTCATAACTCTTTTCATTTAATAAAATTTAACTTGGGATATTTTAGAAAATACTCGTGTAGGAAATTGTCAAAAGTTTCATGGCGCCGTCTAAATGACGTTGCCAGACGGCTGTGTGTATCTGGAACTTCAGTGTGATCCTTTCCAGATGCACTTCGGGTGTCATTATGGAATCATTCTGGGCATGATCTGTCATTAGTTCCCAGAACCTCAACATGTGATAAGAAAAATCCCTTTCTATGTTCGTCAGAGCGGTTGATCTATCTGCAGGAGGGATTTTCACGTCCCACCCGGGCCTTAGTGATAATTCAGCTTCGGTGTCCTGGTCCAACGGGACCTTGTACACGCTTATCAGTGCTTCCCTGAGCTTTTTGATCTGGGTTCTGTTTGCAGAGGCTTCTATTGCTGCCTGGTGTAGAGTGCAATCAGGCAGTCCAAGTGCTGACTTAATCACTAACTCATTCCTGAAAAATATAAGGAGTATTAGTTCCAATCAAATTTTTATATTTTTCGAGAATCGAGTTTCAAGTTAAAGATCAACATCCTCACATTTTGAGCTTTGCTCGAAATGTGATTTATTTGATCCGTACTCAAAACCTTATCATAAGGCATATGTCATTAATTAATTTAAAAAGCCTAAGTCATTGGACTTAGAGAATTTTTTAGTGGGCTATTGGACCCAAAAAGTTTGTTTTTCTATTTTATTAAACAAGCTCGAGGCACTTGTTGAAAGATGGAATGAGATGAGAACGACGGGACTGGATGCTCGAAATTGGAATGTGCAGTGGAGACGTGGCGTAATGGATTTGCAAACTCTGAATTGCTTGGGCTGTCTTTGGACAGTTAAAACATTCAAGAGGGGGTGCAAACACTATTTTTGATTTTAAAATGGTTGACTTGTTTTATTTAATAAAAAAGTGGGATGTGTGGGGTCCCAATTTTTTTGGATTTTGAAAATGATAGCAGTTTTAAGTGGCAAAAATACTGCTACTTCAACTCACACATTTAGTTCCATTGGGAACAAAAACACTTTGTCAACCAAAATTCCTAACAACTATTTTTTTCTTTTAGTGGAAAAGTGACATGCAGAAAAAAAAAATGTTGGTGTGCACGGGGGCTGCCAGAACCAAGCATGCATACACTTTTCCAGGTTACCAAGTGTACCAATACAGGATTACTAAACAAGGAAAACAGTAATAAATGATCACTTTGGCATGCAAGACTCATGACAACACTTAGCAAGGAACCAACACTAAGATTAAGTTACAAACAAGTCTGCCAACAACTCATGCCTTCAAACGAATTCAGACTAATTTGCTAACAAAGCAAACACACTGCTGCACTACCCCATGAATCACACACTCTGTTATGACCAAAACTTGAGAGCAGCAACTGAGAAACTCATAATAATCAAATCCACAGTCTCAAAATAACTACAGCAAGAAGATATTCGAAACATATCCACAGGCTCATAGCCATTTCCAAAAAGGAATTCTAAGTCATAAAGCAGAAGCAAGAGGAGATTTTACAGAACCATCTCAACACAATTATAAGAAAAACACATAATTACAAGACTCCTAGAAAACCCAACAATGGCAAAAATTTCTCCTGCTTACCCCTACCCGTGCCACTGTTCTTCTAACACCCTACATACAGAGAAGATAAAACGCCCACATAGAATACGAACATCCTTACTCTTCCCATCTCAGAACAGACCATCTCTCTTATTCCTTCAATCATGCTTGCCCTACTTCCATCGCAACACAGGATTCACAAAAATAAAGCCCACAACTTACAATCCTCAAAACCAAACTCAAACAGTGGGAAAGTGACACATGGGAACCCATTTACACACTATCGGGAGTCAGAACACGAAAATCCCCAAAATCGCGAAACAGGGGCCCGAGAATGCTTACCAGGGTTCGGCCTTTTTCGGAGACGAGGATGATGAGGGTTCCATAGCGACAATCGGGCAGAGTTTCCCCTGAGTTTGGTCGGAAATAGGTTGCGAAGAACACGGTGGTGTGCTTCGGGAGAGGTAGTTTCAGACGAGAGGATTTCGAAAAATTCTAAGTGTTGGAAGTGTAGGGAGGAAGATGGAGAGGAGGGGGTTTAAATACTGATGGGCCAGTCGTGGAACCCTAGCCCATTGTCGCGGAACAAGGTTACGCGACCAGGCCTTAGCGACATTAGAGGTGTCGCGGAGCGTGGTATTTGGTCGCGGAGCAACGCTCCTCGACTGGGGGTATCATGACCAAGTTGGAAAGAAGAAGGGGGGTTAAGTGCAAATCGTGTCACGGAATTGGTACCCGGTCGCGGGACAGTGTCCCGCGACACAGTGTATCGCGACCGCGACAAGCGTTAATCAGGGACAAGCGAAATTTGGTCGCGGAAGTGAGCCGGGTCGCGAGGCAGTGTCCCGCGACAAAGTGGCCATTCCGCGACACGGATTTCACTGTAAGGGGGAAACTGTGTCGTGATTCTCCTTCTGGGCGCGGGGCAGTGTCCCGCGACACAGAAGGGATTCCGCGACATATTATTTTGAATTTTTTTCAAATTTTCAACGGACTGGGCCCGATTGTGATGTTTGGGTCTGAGCCCATTTTATTTGCCTTGGGTCTGAATTAATTCAGTCCAAGTAAATTCAAAATATTGGGCTGGAATTTAAATCAATCTACTTGCACAAAATTAGGTCGGGTCAGCTCCATTTATCTGCGAAATTTATTCCGGATTTTAAATTGCTTTAAATTCCGAGAATATTTTCTTAGATTTGTGGAATTTACCCAACCAAGAACCTGGTTTTCCATGCTATTTTTCTGCTCCTTCTTTTTGGTGGTTCCGGAATTCCTGCAAAGTAGATAAATACCCGATTGGTTAGATTTTCTCCTCAAATCAACATCCTCACATTTAGAGTCTTAGTACTCTAAGTACTCTAAATGTTTAGTTAATTTGAGGGTACTTCTCTGTTCTGCAGTAAATAAATAAACTACACTAACGAGCTATGAGTAATCGGGAGTGTAATTCTCTTAATAAACGACGCTGCATCCTCCCCGGCAACGGCGCCATGAAACTTTTGACAATTTCGTCACACGAGTATTTCTAAAATATCCCAGGTTAAATTTATTAAATGAAAAGAGTTATGAGTCGTGGGAAAGGGGTTTAAGGATATATTCCACTTTTTATTACTCATGAGAGTAAACTTTGAGTTCAAGTGGCATTACGAACCTCCCCGGCATGAAATCTCTGACAATTTCATGCCTTGAAGATCCTTGCCATGAAACTTTTGACAAGTTCTCTCTTCATGAATATTTTCTGAAAAATTGTAATCCTGGTTTTCAATTTTATTTAATGAAATCAATTTATGATGGCGGAGTAGGATTAGGGATATATTTATAGGTTGTCACGTTTTTATTACTCGTGTTAAGAAACTGTGGCTCGAAAGCGCACGGTGTCAAAAATTGCAGTAATTTATAGTAAGACCGGATCGTTCACTGGATGATGTGCGATGGAATCAGGGCCCACGTCGTTTACTAAGATTTTCTACTCGGTTACTCAATTCAAGTTTGTGTTTTGACTATCAACTACTTGACATAATTTAAACTAAGCTATGAAAGCAATTAAGATAAAGCAGATAAAACTATTCTAGAAAGCGAATTGAATATAATCTAAGAAAGCAATAAAATTAATCTAAGAAAACGGTTAAAATTATGCTCAGAAAGCAGATTTAAAATATGACAGAAGGGACAGGAAGAAAAGAATAAAGATTGGACAAGATTCAGATGAAACACAATTAAACTTCCATTTTGTTACACAGATCTTAGCTTGGGATAATCCTTTCAATTAGCTAATTCTCATACTCTCTATACCATGTTCCCTTTAACAGACAGGTACTTATAGTAAGAGTTTACATGCTCTTAAGAAAATAAATTCTAAGATACCACAGACGCATAACTACCCTTGCAATGCATTGCTAAGGTATATTATTTATCTGTGGTGGACAAGCAACACCTGACAAATCGTTAGTTGAAGTGTCAAGTACTCCCATCATTCCCCCATGTCACGCCCAAAGATTCTAATTAAGCCCTGAACTATCCCTTAACTATCAGTCCTAGTAGCAGTTACGCAACTCTCAATACAACCGAGTGACCTCTAAAGAAAGCAGTTAAAAGAAAGCGGTAAAGAAAGCATTTAAAATCCTATCACTCGGAGGTTTTTGAAAGTCTGACCCTGGTAGTAAAAGAAAGCCCCTAGTCAGGATGACCGGGTGTGGATCAAGAATTCCCGGATCTTGGTGAACCGCTCGCAGTGTTCACTTCGTTCCGGGTGGTTATGAGATACAAACTAATGAAACGAACTAATAAATTAGTTCGTTCTGGATGCACTCACTCAGGACTCAAAAATAGGCTTTGGCAGAAGAGGATAGCAGTTGAAAGGAACTCAACCCTATCTAAGAAAATAACCAAGGCCTATGTATTGTTCCTCTAGAATTATCTATCACACCGTATTTGAATCCAAGTGGACCCCATCTCAGTGTAATATTTAATACCACATTTCCAACACAAAGCAATTTTGGAAAATAATAGATGTTTGAAAATCATTCCCTAAACAGGTACTAGACTCTCAATTAAAACACAGATCCTTTCAGCCTAGGTGAGACCTAATCGCTGACTCTGCTTCTAATTTCCCAAAATCAACCCCCAGTCGGATATGAATTAGTCATAGCTGAGGAATTTATCCCTTACCTAGATCCGGATTTTATAAATGAATTTTTGTTGGAAATTTATTGTGAGACATCTGATTAAAATCAAGACTCCTGTGTCCAAGGGAATGATCCCAAAATAATATTGACCACAATAACTACATAATAATATCATGCATAAATTTATAAGGAAGTGTAAAATTAAATTAACCCAAAGTATAAGGTGGGTTTAGACAGAAGTTGGAACATAAAGATGAAATAGCCGGAGATGAGAAGAATTTATTAGGCTAAAAAGATGGCAAAAATAACTGGGGTTATCTGGACTGCAAACATCTGCTATCCAGGTCCCAACTATTCAAGGTGGAATGGTTTTAGACAGCAGAAAACCTTAATTGACAGTGATCGCTATCATCAAGGTTTCTACTATCTGTGAAATGAGAGAAGAACCTACATGTTTTCTTACTGTGATACTATTCAACCAATGTTGATCGACACTATTTGATAATATTACAGCTCAAAATTCGGGTTTGAAATTAAGATAAATAAATAGAAACTGTATCCGGATAGGAGTCAGCTGAGCAGCTATTATAATCCCGGATGGACGAACCGCCAAGGCTTCTACCGGCCACTATCCAGACCATGCAAAATAACATCTAGTAATTAATATACAGACCACGAGCTAGTTTATCCGTGTGGGGATACCCGCCAACATTAGTCTGTTATATCTCTTACTAGCTATTTCACACAACACGGATGAAGACAAAATAAAATAAGTAAAAGAAAAATATTTTTTGGTCATCTTGTATGAGAGACATTGGTTTCTCATGCAAGGGTATGGAATTAAATCCATAATTGCTCATTATGTCTAAATAATCACTCATTCCGTAATTAATTAATTAATTACAGTCCGGATTATATACTTAGATCATTAGAGTTTGAATTTTGTAGAAAAATCTTTTAATGGAATTGAACAAAATTCTTTATATCAAATTAATCATGGGTTGAGATCATTGGATTTCAACCTCAAAATATTAATATAAAGGTTCAATTAATTAATGGGGTGAGATGGAGAATAAAAATCTGGCAAAAAGATACCAAGCCTGTCGAGAAACAGAAATTGTGTCGCGGACCGTGGGTCCGCGATAGGAGGATCTCGACAGAGAGGTGGGAAATAAGAGAAATTGAAATTTTAGAAATTAGGGTTGTCGTGTCGCGGAACAAGGAGTGTGTCGCAGACCGTGGGTCCGCGACAAGGGTTCCGCGACACAAGATGTGAAAATCCAACAAAGGGCATAATTCCTGGTCACGGAACATGGATTGTGTCGCGGACCATGGGTTCGCGACAGGGGTTCCGCGACCAGAGCCCTTCCAGAGTAAAATTGCAAGATTTGGGTCCTTGGTCGCTAATCAAGGGGTTGTGTCACGGACCGTGGGTCCGCGACAGGTTTGGTTTGCGACCAGGGATTTTAAAAGATTTATACAACACGTGTTCTTGGACACGCATGTCGCTAAACTGCCCTCCTGTCGCTGAACGTGGTTCCGCGACAAGAAGTGGCTAGCGACCTGGGTGTGTTCTGGACACATGTCAGAAAAGTAAAGTGGAACAGGAGCATGCATTATGCGTGATCTCACCCATTTCAAGTTTAAAAGCTACACTAAGCTAAAAGCAACTAAACAAAGTTAAATCTAGCTAAAACATGCCTTAAACATGAAGGAAAATGAGACAATATTTAAAATAGAGCTAACCCTAATCTGGGCTCGATCATTCATAACATGCAACATTATCCAAGGAAAACATCACCAACAGTGATATAAAATAAAAATAAAGGTCAAGTGACCAACAGAGAAGGAAATAATAAAAGATCCATGGGGTGTGAAACCCATTTCATGATTTTTGGGACACATTTCAAGAATATTTTCCCATTTTATTAAGGAGTTTGTTAATATCCATCATCCTAGATATCACAAAACCCTAAAAACAAAGTTTTAAACTGAAAGCAAGATGAAAACTGGCTACCTAAGCTGAATCTATGCAATAATTAAATAATACAAAAAATTAAAGCTAAACTAAACTAACCTAAAGAACTACCTACAAACTAAGCTCCACACTTGTCTCCAAGAATGATTTTTCTTGATTCTGTCCAACCTCCTGAGCTCATGGGGATCACCTCATATTTATAGAAGTGGAACCCTAGGCCCATGGGCTTGATCTGAGGCCCACTGTGTCTCAAGACATCACAACTTTGTCGCGGACTCACCTTGTGTCGCGGGACAGGGCTGCATGTGGCAAGGCTTCTCGACTGGGTCTTGTGTCTCTATCCATGTCCGTGTCGCTAAAGCATGGACCGCGACAGGAGTTCCTCGACTGGGGCGTGGCTTGGCCTCCAAGGTGTTGATGGCGCGGAACCAATGTTCCTCGACCAGGGTTCCTCGACTGGATGCTCCCAGACTGGTCTCCCCTTTATGTTGCATGCTGGGTCGCTAATCCCTGCTGTGTCGCGGAACCATGGTCCTCGACCGGGGTTCCTCGACCGGATGTTCCCAGACTGAGCTGAATGGGCCAGATGGGCCGAATTTGTGCTTTTTGTGGGCTTGTTTATTCTTTTGCCCATCTTTTTGTTTCCTTTTTCTTTTCTTTTCTTTTTCTCATGTTTTTGGATTTTTCTAACATAAATATGTAATAAAATTACATATTTATGCATTTTTCATACCAGCTCAATATTTTTACAATTATGCATAAATCAGTCCAATTTGACTGCTTTCTTATTTAATATAAGACCGGAATGTGATCAAATGCCCGTTTTAGACACGGAAATGAATTGAAAATAATGGTCATTTCTGGCCATTATCACTTTTCACTATAAAAGTGAAGCAATTATATAAAAATATAATGCAATTTCAAAATATAGTAGAACCGAATTTGAGCGAAATTCAAATTAGATAATTTAGTTAATCAATTATTATATATAAAAATACTATCAAATAAAGTATGTAACAAAAATTTTATGGGTTGGTATTATATTTATTTTTTAAATATAATTTAAATATTTATTATTATTCTTCTATTAATTAAAATTAATTATAGTTAAATAATATATTGTGAATTACTTATAAGTACTTTATAGACTGGATATTATATTCATTAATGAATAGTAAATATTTGTATTAGATAAATTAACTAAATTAGATAAAATGCAATACGACAATAAGTTGATGAAACTATAGTAATTTTAATTTGTCAATAGATTCATTCACAATAGTCATTTTAATTTGTCAATGGATTCATTCACAAGAGTATTTCTTATATTTTTCAAGTTAATTTGGAAATATTTTGTATCATTATGAAATTTCTAATTTCTCAACGCTTTAGGGTGAATCAATATCATTATCAATAATTAATTATCAAATACAATATGATTTCACGTACTTTGTTTATCAATGCATGACATTAGAGTTGTGAATACAAAATTTTTTTTATATTTGCTTTTTTATTTTTTTTTTGTCCTTTCAACTATTTTTTTAGTATAATATTTTTTAACGTACTAAATTGTAATATATAAATATTGGTAATGTCATATGTCTATTGGTCAATTTCTATGCAATATATAAATATATAGATGTACTCGTGTAATGCATAAAATAATTTAAGGAGTTTGAGGAATGTAATCGATATAAAAAAATTGAACAATTTTATTTGTTAAATTGAATATTTTTATTCTCATTTCCATATTTTCCGCCCATTGGACGGGAGTAATACTAGTAAATAAAATACCTCTACCCTTGATTAAAATCCTCTTCCTATCAATAATACCCAAAAAATGAGTATTTAAAGGGACCCACCTCAATCTATATATATAAAGCATTAGTGAACAATTCATCCTAAATTTAATGTGGTGTCTCCATTTCAAATTTCTAATTTTTATAGATTTTTGTATTTTTAATTAATTATTTTTAGATTTTCGCATTTATTTATTTATTCATTATAGATTTTCAGTTTTTAAAATATATGGAATTTTCAATTTATATGGAATTCCCACAATATTCACTTTTAAATATATTTGAAAGATTGAAATTTAAAATTTTGCAATTTTCATTTTATCTATATTATTTGCAATTTTAAATTTACTAATTTTAGATTTTTTCGTTTATGTATTTATTCATTAAAAATTTATTCACTTTCAAAAAGATCTGAAATATAAAATTTAAAATTTTGTATTTTTATTTTATCTATTTTAGAATTTCTATTTTGCATTTTATTTTATATTGTAGTAATTTGTATTTTTTATTTTATTTATTTTAGATTTTATTGCTACATTTATTTATAAATTTTGAGTTTTTACACCATAGGATTATTATAACAGGAATAGGCATTTCCAGTTTTTGCACCATACTATTATTAGGACGAGGTTCTGCACTGTCAACTAAGAATTATGTTGCGCTTATATTTCAATATGGTGATCATATTGTAATGTCGGTAATTTTGTGTAGCTTTAGTCTCAATTTTGATTATATTCTTTTGGTATGACTCCTTCTGGTGGCCTATTTTAATTATTAGCTCATTAAATAAATAAAATAAGATGAGTTACATTTGAATTTATTCCTTTTGAGTTTTATTTTAATAAATGTCAAAAATTAATAATTTAAGTATAATTAATAAAAATTATTAACCTTCAAAACATTCCAAATATGGTAACGTAACACTTATTTCTTCACACCCAAAAAAGGAAAGTTTAATAATTAAAACATACGGAGGAAGTAATTCAATTGACGAAAAAAACAAATATAAATCTAACTTTGTTGGAAATTGAAAGACTAATTGCTGCAAATTCTATAGTTTGAAAATTTTCTCTGGAATTGGTACTCAATGAAGTTTTGAAGTCTGAAACAAATAATCTATTAATACTAGAAGAGACATATTATAAGAAAGAAAGAAATGAAGGCGGAACATGCTAATTAATTACCCATGTTGATTGATTAGCAGAAGAATATTTATAATAAAAATAATGTCTGTAGTTGATAGTGACGAGGGTTGATTCTTTTTCTTTTACGTGGTGGAACTGACAAAACATTTATTAATAATTTATCTATAAAATATTATTCATAGTCTTTCATGGGAGAGGTGATATAGTGTTGCATGTAACATCCAGTGGAATAGCACCCCTACTCCTTCCAAGAGGTAGGACTGCACATTTCAAATTTGGTATTCCACTAGATTGTGACGAGAATTCTACCTGCAAAAAACTATGACTATAAAAAAAACTCATTATTTGGAATGAAAATTCTTGATTGGCAGAATGATGATCCAATCTAAATTAACCAAATTCTCCATTCGATTTCAGAGGAAAATTATTACTTGCTGTTTGTTTTACTATGACTATAAAAAAAGTCAATGTCAATATTTAAATAAGGTTGGACTCTATATTCAAAAACCAGTTTTTACCCATGCCAGTGATACGTTGCAATATGTCATATCACTGAAAAGAGCGGACTCGAAGTATTAATATGTAATTTAGATGGATTAACTCAAGATTGTACAAGAAATGTTGTTTACAATGAAAATTAGATATGACAGAAATTTACACAATGAATACTACATGTAGGTGATAGTAATTGGTAAAACTGGTATTGATGTTAGATATGTGTAATTAGATGTGACATTATCAGATGATAATTTCATAAACTCTACGGGAGATTCTATAGCGACAATTGTTGAGAGTACTTATACAAATATAAGCTGCACCACTTCAAATCCATATATTTTTAAAGATAGTGCTATGCGAATCCCTACCAGTGACAGTGCTGATACAAGCAATGATTCTATCATGGAACGTATATCTGCAAATATAAATGTATATATCAACTCTAAAGATATTTGTCAAGATGTTGAATGCATAGATAATGCCAATGAATTATTTTCACTGGAATATCTACACAGGATCGATTGTTCTGGATGACCAAATCATGAAATACAGTTGACTGAGGGTTGCATAGTCATGCTTCTTATGAATATAGATCCATCAAATAAATTATGAATTGGAAGTAGGTTGATAGTACCAAGATGCAGGAACCATATAATTGAGGTTAACTAATTTTCAGGATACCATGAAAGTAGAAAATTCTTGATTGGTATTATGAGCCTATCTGATCTAACCAAATCCCCCCTTTGATTTCAGATGAGTAAATTATCACTCGTAGTTTGTTTTGCTATGATTATAAACAAAAGTCAATGTCAATCTTTAAAGAATGTTGGACTTTATCGTCCAAAACCAATTTTTAGCCATGAACAGTTATGTTGCAATATTCATGTCACTAGAAAGATGTGACTCAAACTATTAATATGCAATTAAGAATGATTAACTCAAAATACCACAAGAAATGTTGTTTACAAAAAAATTTATATATGACATAAAATTTGCAAAATGAATACTTGATGTAGGTAATGGTAAAACCGGTATTGATTTTGGAGATGTACAATCAGATGTAACATTTTCGGATGTAAAAATAATTAAATTATATTATCATATACATTATCTTTCGAATATATATAAAATGATTATATATTTTTCATTAGTCAAAATACCAATTATTTATTACTTTTATGTAATATAAATATATAATTATGTCCGTCGAATCTCGATGGGTTACTTGCTAGTATTACAAAAATAATAAAAAACTTAACTTCAGAGTTCAGACATGCAATAAACCCATTAGCAAGCTTTTCAATATAAAAATCTCGGGTAGCAATATTACTATCCGCTTACTTTAATTTCATTCCGCCGATGGCTCTGTTTTCTTTGCACGGATATTTAGGGATGCCATGTCACTAAATACAGGCCCGGTGTTTAGGGGAGCACCATGAGCCCCGCTCAGGGCCCCACATTTTGTGGGGCTCCTTTGAAAAAAAATTAATTTAAAATTATTTATTTAAAAAAATATAAATGTATATTTATAATGAAGAATATAAGTATATACTCCCTCCGTCCCGCGAAATGTGGCTACTTTCTTTTGGGCACGGTAATTTAGGTAGGAGGTTTAGTAGTTAAAGTGGTGTAAGCATTTTGTGTTTAAGATTCTACTGAATTTTGATACGGTCTATTGTTTAACTTTGACTTAATATTATGTAATGATACAATTAAAGAAAAATATTCAAGTTTGATCTTGTTAGAATCGTCTAATCGTGTAGTTTCATAATATATATTTTATACAATTTTTATTTGTACCAATTTTAAAATATTAAGAATTAAAGAAATGCTAGGGACTTTGGGTAAAAAAGTAAAAGTGAATTAGAATTTGTGCAGAATAGTAAAAGTGAACAATTTTAATATAATTTGACAACAATTAAAATTCTAATCAAAGTTATATTATTTTACTTTATCTAAAAATGGAAAGGGACCAAATTTCGTGGGACACCCCAAAAAAGAATAGTGACCAAATTTCGTGGGACGGAGGGAGTACTGTATTTGTTAAAATTTAACTACTAATTAATTTTTTTATTATCATTTAATTTTGGGCTTATGTGCACACCCGATCCTCGAGGGATTATTTTTAGGTTCAATGAGGTCTGAGAATATTCTGATATTCACCTAAATTTTTTTTGACAAAGTTCAATAGTGTGTTCTGCACGCCTAACTATAACTGTGAGATGGAGCTGTAGATTTTGATAGGGGCTGAAGTTTTTAATTAATTAAAACAGTTAAAAAATTAATTAAATTGGCAAGTAGTTTTAGAAACTGCTAAGGGTAGCTTTTGTTTGCAGAACTTGCACCTACAACCTTTAAAAACTAGTGTAAAGAACGAGACTATTATTTTGATATACTTCTAAAATTTAAAGCTTTCCGAAGCTTCTGAAAGCATTTAAAAAATGTGCTCGTAGAACAAACCCGTATTAATAAAATACTAGTATAATTTATTTTATAAGGCCCATTTTTTATTTTCGCTCAGGGCCTCTAAAATGTCGGGGACGGCCGTGACTAAATACCCCAACATTGTGGATGGCCTTAGTGGATCGTAGCAACCTCGCTGGAAAGATTTCGAGGCTCCATCATGTTTTGCTGTAACGATTGAGGGGAAATATCAGTTGTGGGCGTCGCGTCGCAGCCCCATTATGTCATAATGTAACGAAGCTAAAACACTTGCTACCGATATTACTTTGTTCCCATTGCCTGTGACTTGTCACAAAAAATCATTTTCAATGTTGCTTTTCAATCACCTCAAAAGGATATTACATTATGTCCGAGAACATTGGCAAAAATTTATGAATTCATTTTGCCTTATTCTGCAGATCTCTCTGTCTTGATGGGTGTCTTCATTCACTGCCTTTCTCTCGTTTTGCATTTGTTATATGTATTTATTTATCAGTTAAAATGCTATTTGGCTCGTTGTGCCGTCTAGAGAAATAAATAACCAAGTCAAAACTAGTACTTAAAACAGCAATGGCAAATGTAAATTATTTGCAGGTAGCCGGCCAAAATTAACAGGTTTTTGTTCTTGTCCATAATCCCACAAGCCACAACTGCTTTCGCATCACTCTCAAGAACTTCTATTTTTGTTTCCTTTGTTTGAAGTTCAAAGTCAAGCATTTCCATGGAAGGAAGTATATGTCTCCCTGGCCACTAAACCATTGATTATCAAATATGAATAGCAACTAGGACAGCCCAGCATTAACATGTCTAGTAATGCATTTTCACCAGATTCATCTCCTTCATTGTTGCAAAATAGCCATAAATCGGTTTCCAGTCATGGGCTAATATATGGTGAGGTTATTGCCGTTGTTTTACTACTCTTTATTGGTGCTGGTTTGTTCTTCTGTTTCAAAAGGAAGCTCTGTGTCGAATTCAAACTATTTCGGAAGCATAAAGGTTTGTCGATGTTGAGTTTATTTGTTGCCAGTATTCCTTGCTTAATAAATATGGTATATACATTTCTTACATGCCAACTTTTTATTCATCTCAGATACTATTTGTTAAGCCTAACAGAGAATGAATTACCTCTTTTTGTGCTTGAGTTTTCTAGTTTTTAAGTTGTTTTTCTGGTTCAACCACTGACAATCACATGATGTGAGCAATCAGGCAACCAGCTTGATGCAGGGAAAATGAAGTTAAGGCACTTCACACTCGAGGAGCTGCATAAAGCTACTAAAAATTTCAACCCTTCTAGTTTGGTTGGTTCTGGAGCGTTTGGTGACGTTTATAATGGAATGTTTGAAATAGAGGGAGACATAGCAATCAAAGAAACTGCACTCAGAATCTTATACAAGTGCCGAAGAATTCAAAAACGGTAAAGGGTTCTAGCTTTATTTCAGAACCATGGCTGACCGGTTCGACATTGTTGAAATTTTTAATTTCTGTTGTTGAAATCAATAACATTATAACTTTCAGCAATGTGAGTGGCAGAAAGTCCTGTTTGATGTTCACTAACTCTTGGCAAATACACAGATGTGATATTACTGTCAAAAGTGAAGCATGACAATCTTGTGGGACTTCTAGGTTTCTGTGAAGGAAGTGGTAAATGAATTTACAAAGTTTAATTCCCTAGATAAACAAAAAGATTCAATGACAGTTTTAGTTCATACCCCTGGATTGCCTTTTGTACAGGGTCCCATGCAGAAAATATTTTGGTCTATGAATTTGTCGCGAACGGTTCACTTCTAGAGTACATTACAGGTAAGCCATAACCACCAATTCAAAACTATTTTTTTCTGTATGCCATCCATCCATGTTTTGATCATAATTTCATTATAGGTAGAGGAAGAAGAAGTTTAACATGGAGGGAAAGAGTTAGAATAGCTATTGGGGCAGCAAAAGGTATGCACACACACAGATCCATTTTCCATTGTTACTTTGAACGCTTGTACGTAACCAAATTAGTAAATTACATGAACGAAAATCTTGGCTGCAATCAGGGCTAGCTCATCTGCACGAAGGGATTAGTCCGAGCATCATCCACCGCGATGTAAAGCCAAGTAACATCCTAATTGGGGAAGGATTTGAGGCAAAGGTATCGGATTTTGGTACTGTTAGGTCAGGTCCAGTTGGGGATCAGTCGCACGTTAGCAGCCAGATTAAAGGAACACCGGGGTACCTGGATCCAGCCTACCGCTGGAGCTTCCATTTGACACCATTCTCTGATGTGTACAGTTTTGGTGTGATACTGCTGCAGCTTCATACTGCTAGACCTGCAAACGAACCCATTGGAAGCAATGCCAATTTGCACATTATTGATTGGGTAATCACAAGAATCAAAGCCCACTTTTTACCAACATAAATTGGAGAATACTTTCATTTTACAGTTTATTGAGCAACAAACAGAATTGCATTTTTAAACCAAAACTCGTTCCAACTTCAAATGCAGGCAAAGTCAAGCATTGAGAAAGGGGCCATTGAAGATATACTGGATGTCAACCTTCTACTAGAAGAGTGCAACATGGAACTGATGCTAAAGATGGGGGAAACTGCTCTAAAGATGTGTGGACAAAGTCCCCAAAGGGAGGCCTACGATGACTCGTGTTTGGCAAGAACTCGACAGGGCACTGAAATCAGCGAACAAATTGTTGTTAATAGAGGAAGCCTTTGCAGAGGGTTCGCCTATCCTAATCACCACAACTGTATGAAACATAATATACATTCTGCATACATGCATCTGTTTCCACTCTTTTTTACACTTGTCTATACCTCCATTCTCTGTCAACCCAATTCCAAATTTCAATTAAGGGACAATGGGCAAGCTTCCACTCATCGCCATTCCTTTTTTTCTCTTCAATCATCTTCTCCACTAATTCCTCTGCCATATCGCCAAACTCCATAACTTCAAGATGAGGCAAATGCTCAACTCCCACAGGCACCTCCTTCATCGCTTTACAATCATCAATTTGGAACCTTTTGAGATTCAGCATGGACCCCTTCTCCACTCTCACCCATTTCAATCCTCTCAACTTAACCAGGTACAATTTTGTAAGCCTGGGGAAACCTCCGGACCTGAAATTTAATCCTTCTCCTTCGTAGGCACAGCGCAAATGAAGGATTTCTAAATTTGGCAAATATTGAATACATTCGAGTGGATCTTCAACTATTTTGCTCCACATCAACCTTAAATATTTGAGTGCATTAAGGGAAGGTATCCATTGCGGAACCTTTTCTATGCGTCCTCTCAAGCTAAGAAATCGAAGATACTTTAAGGCAGTAGGCGGCATATGGTAATCAACATCAATTACCTCATCTTCATCGAGTGAATAAATGAAGAGTGAACTCAAGTAACTGAGATTTGTAAGGGAAGAACAAAGACTCTTTCCATCTTCCTTTCTTAGCTTCACAATTCCCAATCTTCGCAATTCCTTTAGTCTCCCTATCTCTTTCACGATCCTCTTGCCCTCCATATTCACACTTGCATCTATATGACGAAGCCTTTGCAAATGCGACAATTGTCCGATTTCATATGCAGCCTTGAACCCTCGCACGTAATCAAATTGTAAGTAACCATCAATATAATCGCCATAACTATACACACAGAGATATTGTAGCCTTCGGAGTTTGAGGATTTCAACAGGTAACTTAACTACGTCACATCTCTTAAGATCTAATGTCTCCAACATTTCGAGATTTCCAATTGACTTTGGAACAACAGAAACTTTTGTATCCCTAAAGCTCAAGTACTTGAGTCCATATAATGTGAAAACCTCATCTGGTATTGCGTCTAGTGGAGCTCCTCTTAAATCTAGCTTCTTCAACATTCTGCAACCTCCATGTAGTATACTGCATATAATTGATCTCCACGCTAAAGTACGAGAGCCAAAAAACACAAGAGTGCGAAGGCGTTTGTACCTCCCGTTCTGCTCAGTGTTATACTTAATACTGTCATCCAATGTTAGCCATCGAATTCGATCATCCCATATTGTTCCACTTTCACTCTTTACGCATACCAATCTTTGTTCTCTTGCCTTTGAAACAATGTATTCCCGCACAAGGTCGTGGATACGATATTTTTTTGGCCTTCCATCCCTTGTTGTCTGTGCAATTTGAATCATACTTCTGTTGCAGAGTTCATTAAGGTAGCGGTCAGCTATTTCTTCCATGGGACTCCCTTCTTTTGTCTCTACAAATCCTTCTGCAATCCATAATCGGATTATAGTGGCTTTCTCGAGTAAATGATCTTCTGGGAATACACTCAAGAGTAGAAGACAAGCTTTAAGATGGTATGGTAAATCATAGTAACTCAGAGAGATTACTTTCCACATCCTGTTATCTGCTTCTAATTCAGATCCCAAATTGTGGCTGAACATTCTCCACTTCTCAATTGCATTCATCTTTGTACCCAAAACACCACCAATCACAACAATTGCAAGCGGCAATCCCCCACACCTTCGTAAGATGTCAGCTGATATTTCTTTCAAGTAGTGAGGACATGAATCACCTCGAAATGCCTTTCTATAAAACAACTTCTCTGCTTCCTGTTCGGGCAATGGTTGCAAATCATAGATGTGGCCACCACTGTCATGACATGCGTAGCCACCAATGTTTCTATATGTTAGGTGGTGCATCCATTGAAATTAGGTGCAATTATTTCCATTTTGATGTGCTATACTGTAGCTATTACAACTAAAATGTTGAATTTGCTGCTCCTCAATTGCCTATAAATAGGCAACAATTTCATTTGCAAAAACACACCAAGCAGAAGCAAGCAGAAGCAAAGCAAAGCAGCTTTGAGTTTTCTCTGCTTCTTCAATTTAGTGGGCAGATTTGGCCCAGAGAGTTTTAGGGTGTTTTGGTAGGCTTTTCTTTTGTGAGGAGTCTACATTTGTTGAGTGGGTTTTGTGGGTCCGGAAATTTATTGTCCAAACCCTTTTGTAATATTTCCTCTCATAGTAAAATTTGTTTTTCCTTTTGCCTGTGGATATAGGTCGATTTGACCGAACCACGTAAATTCTCTGTGTCTGTTTATTTTGCTGCATTTGGCTAATTTGGGTACACTTCCGCAACAAACTGGTATCAGAGCCCTGATTGCGTAGTATGCTCTGTGGTCGCAGTTAATCTGATCTTCCACATCAGAAACGCATCTCGGTTAAGCTACCCTTTTGTGAGCTTTGTTTGTGCCTCTTGTTAGCAAAATGTCGGCCATAAATATTAAGGTTGACAAGTTCACGGGGAGGAATAGTTTTAGCCTTTGGCAAATCAAAATGCGGGCTTTGTTAAAACAACAAGGTCTGTGGGCTCCATTGAAGGAAAAAGTTGATCCAGATAATGCTGAGATGGTGAGCCTGGAGGAGAAGGCTCATTCAACCATTTTACTGTGCCTAGCAGATGATGTCATTACCGAAGTTGCGATGGAAACAAAGGCGTCTGGTCTGTGGTTAAAACTAGAAAGTCTTTATATGACTAAGTCTTTAACCAACAAGTTGCTATTAAAGCAACGTTTGTTCAGCCTACGGATGCAGGAAGGTACATCTCTTCGAGACCATCTCGATAGATTAAACACTATCTTGCTGGAGTTGCGTAATATTGATGTCGTTATCGAGGACGAAGATGCTGCATTGATATTATTAGTATCTTTACCACTATCATTTGAAAATTTTGTACAGTCATTTATAGTTGGTAAAGATGCTGTCAGTTTAGAAGATGTACGTGCTGCTCTGCATAGTAGGGAATTGCGCCATAAGGCATCTTCGAGTAATGTAGATGATCAGGCTGCTGGACTCGTTGTTAGCAGTGGCAAGGGACATGGAAAATTTGTAAAACAAAAGAAGAAAAAGTCTTTTGTTAAAGGTCCCAAGCCAGGTGATGTCTGCAATTATTGCAAAGAGAAAGGACATTGGAAGAACCAGTGTCCCAAGATGATGAAGAAGCAACAACAGGGAACGCAACAGGAGTCTGTCTCTGTTGCGGTCAACGGCGATACATATCCAGAGGATCATTTGGCTTTGGTCACAAGCGTGCAACCATCACAAGATGATGTATGGGTTCTTGATTCTGGAGCATCATACCACATGTGTCCTAACAAAGAATGGTTTTCGAGCTACGAACCAGTCGATGGAGGAAATATTTTTATGGCAAATGATTCTGTCTGTAAGACAGCTGGGATTGGTTCTATCAAGCTTAGAACACATGCCGGTGAAATTGCAACTCTGCACGATGTCAGACATGTTCCAAAGCTGAAGAAGAATCTGATATCCTTAAGAGTCCTTGACAATAAGGGTTTCAGATACGAAGGGGAGCATGGAGAACTCTACATCATGAAGGGATCGTCCGTGGTTTTGAAAGGAGTCTTGCATGGATCTCTGTATGTTGTGCAGGGATCTACTGTAGTAGATTCTGTAGCTGCTGTTGCTGATACTTCTGATATGTCCAAGCTATGGCATATTAGACTTGGGCATATGAGTCAGAGGGGAATGCAGATCCTGTCAAGTCGTGGTCTTCTTGAAGGTCACAAGTTAGCTGAGTTCGGGTTCTGTGAGCACTGCACATTTGGTAAATTACATCGTACCAAATTTGGAAAGGCAACTCACAGAACGAAGTCGACGTTGGATTACATTCATTCTGACTGTTGGGGTCCTTCACGAGTTGAGTCGCTTGGGGGCAGTAGATATTTTTTGTCCATTATCGATGATTATTCAAGGATGACTTGGGTAATCATGATGAAGGAAAAGGGCGAAGCTTTCTTGAAATTCAAGCAGTGGAAGGCGTTGGTAGAGAACCAGACCAACAAGAAGATTAAAAGGCTTCGAACTGATAATGGTCTGGAATTCTGTTCGAGGGAATTCAATGAGTTCTGCAAGAACAATGGAATTGCACGACATCACACAGTCAGAAACACTCCACAGCAAAATGGAGTGGCAGAGCGTATGAATCAGACGCTTTTGGAGAGGGCACGCTGCATGCTCTCAAATTCTGGATTGCCAAGGAGCTTTTGGGCAGAGGCAGTTAACACTGCTTGCTTTCTGATCAATCGGGGACCTCACACTGGAATTGATTGTCGGATTCCTTATGAGGTTTGGTCGGGTAATTCCTATGATTACTCGAATTTGAAGTCTTTTGGATGTGCGGCTTATTATCACGTAAGCGAGGGAAAACTGGAGCCCAGAGCAAAGAAGGGCGTTTTCGTAGGATATGGAGATGGAGTTAAGGGATTCAGAATTTGGTCACCTTCTGAGAAAAGAGTTATCTTGAGCAGAAGTGTGGTGTTTGACGAGAATTCTATCCTCAGTATGCCTACGAAGGTGGTGAATGTCTCAGAAAATTCGGGTGCTGACAGTAAGGTGGAGCTTCAACTTTCACCTGATGATTCAGATGAACAACGAGAGCTTGAGCAAGAGCAGGAAGTGCACTTGGATTCAAATCCATCAACCAAAGTTGAGCCCCCTGAAATCAACCGACCATCGAGTTCAACTGATGTGCAGAAGCAAGGAATTGCTTATGATCGTGCTAGAAGGGTGGGTGTCCAACCTCCTAGCAGATATCGAGATTTTGTTTGCTATGCTCTACAAACAGCTGAAGATTTGAATTATTCTGAGCCCTCCACTTACAAAGAAGCCGTATCATGTGGCGAGTCTGTACAGTGGCTTGCTGCAATGGGAGATGAAATGGAGTCGTTACATAAGAACGACACTTGGGAGTTAGTCAAACAACCACCTGAAAGGAAGATTGTTACTTGCAAATGGATCTTCAAAAGAAAGGAAGGTGTTTCACCAGCTGAGGGCATACGATACAAGGCCCGACTAGTTGCTAGAGGATTTTCTCAGAGGGAAGGAGTTGATTACAGCGAGATTTTCTCACCTGTGGTCAGACACACTTCCATTCGTGTCCTGTTGGCTATGGTAGCGCATCAGGATCTGGAGCTCGAACAACTAGATGTGAAGACAGCCTTTCTTCATGGGGAATTGGAGGAGGAGATCTATATGTCTCAGCCTGAAGGTTTTCTTGTACCAGGAAAAGAAAACCATGTTTGCAAATTGAAGAGACCATTATATGGTCTAAAGCAATCTCCGAGGCAGTGGTACAAGCGATTTGATAGCTATATGGTTGAGCTTGGCTACAACAGAAGTCCATATGATTGTTGTGTATATCACAACAAGTTAGAAGATGGTTCGAACATCTACTTGCTTCTGTATGTAGATGACATGCTCATTGCTGCACGGAACAAGGCCGATATTCAGAAATTGAAGGGTCTACTGAGTGCAGAGTTTGACATGAAGGATTTGGGTGCAGCACAGAAAATTCTGGGGATGGAGATCTATCGAGATAAAGATCAGAAGAAGCTTTTCTTGTCACAGAAAAGCTACATCCAGAAGATTCTGTCAAAGTTTGGAATGTCTTCGGCGAAACCTTTGAATACTCCATGTGCTACTAATACAAAACTCTCAGCTACCTTTGCACCTAAATCTGAAGCTGAGAAGGAGTATATGGCAAAGGTTCCATATTCTAGTGCAGTGGGCAGTTTGATGTATGCCATGGTGTGCACTAGACCTGATTTGGCACAGGCAGTCAGCGTGGTTAGCCGATTCATGGCGAACCCGGGAAAAGAGCATTGGCTTGCTGTGAAGCGAATTTTTCGCTACTTGAGAGGTACATCTGATGTTGGTCTCATTTATGGAGGCGACTTGCAGTGTTCGGTGATTGGGTATTCTGATTCTGATTATGCTGGAGATGTGGATAGCAGGAGATCAATGACTGGTTATGTTTTCACTCTTGGAGGTTCTGTCGTTAGTTGGAAAGCAACTCTGCAGGCTACAGTGACACTGTCTACTACGGAGGCAGAATACATGGCGTTGACAGAGGCTGCCAAAGAGGGAATTTGGTTAAAAGGACTGGTTAGCAATCTCGGTCTACATCAAGATCAAGCAGTTGTGTTTTGTGATAATCTCAGTGCAATATGTTTGGCTAAGGATCATGTTCATCATGAGAGAACCAAACACATTGATGTGAGATATCATTTTCTGAGATCAGAATCGAGGATCAAAGTGCAGAAGATTGCCACGGCAGATAATCCTGCAGATATGTTCACTAAACCTGTACCTCATAGCAAGTTTCGACATTGCTTGGACTTGCTAAATGTTTTGAGCTGTTGATTGTCTCTTTGAGGCATTTTGTTTTCCCATGGTAGGAAATTTGGAGGCAAAAAGAAGAGTTGGAGTACCATTTGGCACATTTTTGTGCATGGTTTGGGTACATTTTCGGGAGGAGCTTGAGATCAAGGTGGAGCCCTATTCATTTTTCGACTATACTTGGGATGCACCAAGGTGGAGATTTGTTAGGTGGTGCATCCATTGAAATTAGGTGCAATTATTTCCATTTTGATGTGCTATACTGTAGCTATTACAACTAAAATGTTGAATTTGCTGCTCCTCAATTGCCTATAAATAGGCAACAATTTCATTTGCAAAAACACACCAAGCAGAAGCAAGCAGAAGCAAAGCAAAGCAGCTTTGAGTTTTCTCTGCTTCTTCAATTTAGTGGGCAGATTTGGCCCAGAGAGTTTTAGGGTGTTTTGGTAGGCTTTTCTTTTGTGAGGAGTCTACATTTGTTGAGTGGGTTTTGTGGGTCCGGAAATTTATTGTCCAAACCCTTTTGTAATATTTCCTCTCATAGTAAAATTTGTTTTTCCTTTTGCCTGTGGATGTAGGTCGATTTGACCGAACCACGTAAATTCTCTGTGTCTGTTTATTTTGCTGCATTTGGCTAATTTGGGTACACTTCCGCAACACTATAGCGTGTGGTGATGATAATGCAACCTCGGCCATCGGTACTGCTTGTGCTTCTGGGAAATGCACACCAAAGTGCATCCCACACATTTTTCCTCCAAATGTCGTCGAGCACAATGATGTACTTTTTATATTGGAGGAAATTGTAAATGAACTCTCTCATATCATCAGAATTCATGTTTTCTAATGTCGATGGCAGTGGTTGGTTGACCTCATTCAGTAGTTGCTTAATCATGTTCTGGAGAAGATTCTCAATGTTGTATGTCTCTGAAACGTGTATCCAGACATGATGATTAAATTTTTGCTTCACCAATGGATCATCATATACCTTCTTCACCAAAGTAGTTTTACCCAACCCACCCGTACCCACCACCGCAATCACGAGAAGAGAATGATCCGTGGTTGAAATCCATGAAAGAAGCCGCTTCTTTGGCCGTTCAATGCCTAACACTTCTGCGTCTTCCAATAATCGAGCATCTCCCCGACCGTCGTACCCGATGTTACTAGCAATTCCTCTAGAGATGGGTGGTGGATACACATCACTTAACTCTTTGTATGCAGTGAAAGCTCTTTCTACTCTTGATCTTAGCACTTTGATTTCGTAAGCTGCATCATGTTTGGTTTTTAATTTCTTCAGTGGGGAGTAGATCCACCTTTCTATGTAGCCATTGATTCCCGGGGAAGGATGACGGACACGAGATTCAAGAATGTAGCTGTCAAGAAAATCTTCGATTTCAAATGCAATTTCGCGCACTTGACTGACCCATAGTTTGAGTCGGGGATCAGTTTCATATTTGGCATCAGCAACAGTGAGGAATGCCCTCATATGGTCGAATAGATCACGGATCATTTTAATTTCATCTCTAAGATCACCAAGCAGGTTTTGCTCCTCTGAGAATTTGCTAAGCAAAAAGCTAACAGCACATTCTGCCATCTTGAATAGCTGCAAGAAAATTTACGGGAGCCAATGTCACAAATGTTTGAACTTTTTGCTGCTTCTCTTTTTTCTCATACTAGTATTTCCCCGCCCAATGGACGGAAATTAAAGACAATATAAATAAAATTATCCTATTTTATTATGTCGATTAAATATTCCCCAACATCCTTAAACTATTTTAAACATTATATGAGTACATCTATACATTGCATAGAAAACGGCCGACATATATCATTACTAATATTTATATATTAAAATTTAATCTTAAAAAATACTTCTAATAATACAAATTTTTTCAAATTAAATTAGAAAAATATAAGAAATACTCTTGTAAATGAATCAATTGACAAAATAAAATGACTATAGTTTCATCAACTTATTGACGTATTGCAATTTATCTAATTTAGTTAGTTTATCTAATACAAATATTTGCTATTCATTAATGAATATAATATCAATCTATAAAGTACTTATTAATAATTTACAATATATTCTTTAACTATAATTTCAATTAATAGAGTATAGGTTAAGAATAATACTAAGAAATATTGAAATTGTATTTAAATAATAAATATAATATCAACCCATAAAGTTTTTGTTATATCTTTTATTTAGTAGTATTTTTTATCTATAATAAATTCATGAAATTAAATTATTTAATTTCGCTCGAATTTGATTCTCCTATATTTTGAAAGTGCATTATATTTTTTTAATTCCTTCATTTATAGTGAAAAGGAATTGATTTTTACTAACGTTAATTATTCAACTATCAACCCATAAATTTTTTATTAAATAATTTATTTAGTAGTATTTTTTTATCTATAATAATCAATGAAATTAAATTATCTAACGTAAATTTCACTCAAATTTGCTTCTTTTATATTTTGAAAGTGCACTATGTTTTTTTAAAAAAATAAGTCCTTCAATTTTATAGTGAAAAAGAATTGACTTTCGCTACTACTTATTATTCAACTTTGACTAATGCTTATACAACATCTATATAAGAAAAAACATAGTCAAATGGGATCTCGTTAGATTCGTCTCATCATGTAGTTTTAAAAATCAAATTTTTAGAATTTTTTTCTGCTACATATTTTGAGTTATTAATGAGTTATTGCTAATTAGAAATGTGTATTGTATTGCGTGCAGAAAGTGAATGTTGAGGAAATATGTAGGTTACTGTTCATAAGGGGATTTTTGTAAGAGAGAATTGATAGGTTACTTTTCATAAGAGTAGATTACTGTTCATAAGAGTAAATTACTGTTCATAAGAGATATTGTTTTTATATATTACTAGTATTACCCCTGCCCAATGGGCGGGAATGTGAATTGTGAATTAAAAAAAAATTGAATTTATTTGTTCAATTTTATTATATCAATTACATTTTTCAACCTCCTTAAACTATTTTAAGCCTTACATGAATACATATATAATTCATTGTACAATAACCGAATAATATACAATATGCCACTACCAATAATTTATACTCCCTCCGTTTTTTAATAACTTCTCCATTTCTACACTGCATGCAATCCAATGCACATTTTCAATCATCAGTATCTCATATTATATATAAGTAAAAATTATAAAAATTTGATATGATAAAACTACGCGATTAGACGAATCCAACAACATCTCACTTGACTATGTTTTATTTTATATGACTGTGATAAAAAGTTGAATCAAAGTTACTTAATGAATAGTTTCTACTATTCAATGGGAGAACATAAAAAAATACGGAGGGAGTATATGAGTATAATTTAGTGCCTTGAAAAAATATTATACTACAAATAATAGGCTAAAAGGAGAAAAACATGAAAAATGAAAGATAAAAGACTTTATACTCTCGACTTTAATGTAATACATAGGAAAATGAAGTATATGAAATCACAATTGCACACGGTAATTGATATTGATATTGATTCACCTTAAAGCCTCGAGAAATTAGAAATTTCATAAAGATGTAGATATTTCTAAACTAAAATAGAAAAATATAAGAAAATACTCTTGTGAATGAATCCATTGATAAATTAAAATTTAGAAATAATTATGGAAAAAAAAAGTTATTGAATGTACCATCATCACGAATTTCATAATGATATGATTTTGTGAGATGTATGACCATAGTTTGGTCTATTTATTGTCGTATTGCAATTTAACCAATTTAGTTTATCTATCTAATACAATTATTTGTTATGCATTAACGAACATAATATGAATCTATAAATTATTTATTAAATATTTTTATCATATTAAATATAATTTCAATTATGAAAGTAATTTGCTAAGAATAATAACAAATATTGTACTATATTTAAATAATGAATATAATATCAACCCATAAAGTTTTTGCTCCATATTTGGTAGTATTTTTTTTATTCATTTCAATTAATGAAATTAAATTATTTAATGTGAATTTCTGCTCAAATTTGGTTATCATAGTGCTTTTATATACTTACTCTATTTTTTTTTAGTAAAGTATGATTGATCTTTGTTACAGTTTATTATCCAACTTTGACTCATTTTATATAACATCTATAGAAGAGAAAACATAGTCAAGTGGGATCATGTTGGATTCGTCTCATCTTGTAGTTTTAAAATATTAGACTTTTAGAATGATTACTTTTACACATTTTGAATTATTAAGCGTTAAAAATGTATAAAATATTATATTGGAATGCGTGCAGAAAGTGAATAAAGAGGAAATATGTAGGTTACTGTTCATAAAGGAATTTTTGTGAGAAATAATTGGTAGGTTAGTGTTCATAAAAGTAGGTTAATGTTTATAAGGGATATTATTTTTATATATTACTAGTATTGCCTCGCCCGGATGGGCGGGGATGTGATGACGACTATTCATAATACATTGGACGGGATGTGATAATGACAATGGAATACTACTCACGTAATATTAATCCGCAAAAATAATGACAGCTTGAAATATAATATTGCCTATTGACAAATATGATATAACACATACTATTTTATTGTGCTTGAATACTGTATCGTGAAACTTTGGATGAATTAATTGTTATCCACATAAATATTAAAGAACTTCCTTATACACAACATTGGTTGTATAGGTAGAGTTTATATGACCATATTCACAAATCAAAATTTCTAAATCATATGGATTTGTAACTCTAGAGAAAGCAACATATAACTCAATATGAGTAAAAATAGGCTTTATAAGACATTGACTTTTATTTATCGTCGTGTAAGAAACTCATCTCAAGATAAGAACTTTAATTATTGTAGGATATAAATATTGTGCGTGCTATATAGAAAATTTCTACAATTTTAAAAATAATAATAATTGACCAATAAGTAATTAAAGATACAAATAATTGTAAATAATTCATAAAAAGATTAATACTATAGTTGATAGTTAGAAGTATACTTATTTCCCGAAAGCAACCAACATCTATATGAATTTTACATACATTAAAAAAAAAAAAAAAAAAAAAGAATTATAGTTCAATATGCATTGTGGGATATGCCTAATTTGTTAAAATATAAAAAAGTTACAAACTCTAACAGTATGTACAACGTTTGTTTTAAGTTATTAAGCCAAGTAGTTAAAAACAACTGTGCATTTTTCAAATAAAGATATAAATAGATATAGATGTACAAGATATATAATAGTGCTTGAGACTAAAAAAAACACAACACACTCTACTGAGAAATAATTATAATCATGATCAAATTTTGAACCCAAATGCACACAGGAGATCCCGCAAAAAGATTGAAACAATTCAAAGTTCATATGACACTCCATTATAAGTTTTCGTTTCCAATTTAAAAAAATAAATGGAAAAATATATGATATAATTCTTTTTCTTTCCAAAATTCCAAAATAGTCTTTTTTTTCCCCTATTTGTCCATTATGTATACAAATAATATTCAAAATAGTCATATTTTTATTAAAAATGCCTTTTAGCTAATTAATTCCTTAATTATGTCCATAGGGCCTGCTTAAAATTTTTTTGGCTTATACCAAGTATACCGGTACCACATTGGGACCAACACTAATTCCTCAAAAATCTGGTGGGCATTGAAGAATTGTTCTCCCATTCTGCAAACATAAAGGCTTGATCTCGAGGCCTTTATTTAAGGTGCCAAAGGCATGTTTAAAATTTGACTACAGCATGACAATTTTCAAAAACTTTAATGAAATAATAAAGAAAATTGAAATAAAAATTACTCCATTAAAAGAAATAATTAAATTTTAAAAAATTTAATTAATATTAATACTATATAATATCAAAATGGATTAAATAATTATTTAAATTTAAAAATCAATTACATATTTAATAAATTCAGATTTAATTTATTAGATATCTAATTTATTTTTTTTGAATTTAAATAATTATATAATTATTTGATATTTATATTAATATTAAATATTTAGCTTAATTAATTTTATACTACTATTACCTTTCATGTTATTTTATTCTTAAATTTAATTATTTAATTTAATATTATTCTAGTTACAATTTCTTAGTTTAATTATTTCTTTTAATTAATTTTATTTTATTATTTCATTAATATTTTCGATTTGACATGCATGTCACATACTCCCTTCGTTTCTAAATAAGTGTAACATAAGGAAATGACACGTGATTTAATGCAAGGAACAAAAGTATTTTAGTGGAAGCTTGTTACCTTTAAAAGCATTCCATATATGGTAATGTAACATTTATTATGAAACACCCAAGAAAAAGGAAAGTGTTACACTTAAAAAGAATGGAAGAAGTACTATATAATTAAATTTTAAACATTCCATGCGAACATGATTAAGGAATTAATTAGCTAAAAGTACATACTCCCTCCATCCCACGAAGTGTGGCTCGTATTCCTCTTTGGGCTGTCCCACGAATTGTGGCCACTTTCCCTTTTTAGATAAATTTAATTAATATAAATATGATAGAATCTTAATGGTTTCTAAATCCCATTGAAAGTAATCACTTTTACTATTCTGCTTTTATTTTTCTACACAAAGTCCCTTGCATTTCTTTAATTCTTCATATTTTAAAATTGCTACCAATAAAAATTATATAAAATATACTACATATTCTAAATCTAGACGTCTAGACGATCCTAAGAAGACCACACTAGAATATTTTTCTCTAATTAAATCATTACAATAATATTTTGTTAAAGTTAAACAATAAAGAAAGTCAAAATTCATTAAAATTTTAAATACAAATACCCACATCACTTTAACCACTAAACCCCCCCCCCACACCCCACTGCATAAATTACCGTGCCCAAAAGAAACGAGCCACAATTCCCCACACCCCACTGCATAAATTACCGTGCCCAAAAGAAACGAGCCACAATTCGCGGGACGAAGGGAGTATTTCATTTAAAAGAAAATGACTATATTTACAATACATTTTTCCAAAAATAAATAAATAAAAAAGGAAGATTGATGCCGAAGACGTAAATTAAACGTTTCGCATGGACAAAATTCAAACCCCCAGCCATTTTCATTTCATTGATTTGAAATTAAATGCATAGTAATTAATGGAAACGAAGATGCAAAGTTGCAATTTGGGTTAAAGATTGTGATTGTGCCAGATGATGTACAGATGAACAATCTAACTATAAAAAAGAGATCCAAACAAACCCAACATAAGGTACTTATAAAGATTAGCAATCTGACCTTCTTGGTTCTTGAGCAGATCTGAAGTTAGAGATGAACAGCAAAAGTAAATTGACCTCAACAACAAGAATAGCTGCAAGTATATATGATATGATGGGTACATTCAAGAAGCAACTCAAAAATTGCATTGGGTGCATCTGTGCGTATCTTATGAAGTAATTATTGTATGTGGCTGCACCATTTGCTTCAATTCGCCGTTTACTTTTTGCAAAGCCACGTCACTGCTACCACCTACCACTTCCATTATTTATTTCATTTCAATAGACAATAACATTAGAAAAAAAAAAAAAAAATGGTGATGGTTGGGCTGTCGTGACGAGTGTGTGGACTGGTACGAAAGTAAACAACGACTTTTGGAAAGGAAATAACATGGAAATAAAGATGAAGGTATTCATTCGACAGGGAAACAATGAATCGCTTAACTCTGCTTTGGAACAATATGAAGGCTCCAAGTCCAACATCCAAAGCTGGTGTCTGGGCGGCCTAATGCTTTGGGACGCACATGAATGTCGTATTGAACAATGATGCCGTGTAGTGTCTGACTTTTGAGGAAATAAATCCACTTACTTAGTGAATCGTAGCAACCTCGCTGGAATGATTTCGGCTGGTAGCATGATTTGATGAAGTTTGAACTTGAAAGTTAGTGCTTAGTCTATCTCGGGGCTCCACTCCATCATGTGTTTGCTGTATCGATTGAGGAAGAAAATATCAGTTGTGCGCGTCGCAGAAAAAGAAACGAAGCTAAAAAAGCTTTCTATAGCTATTTAGATTTTTCCCACTGGCTGTGACAATTTGTCACAAAAAAATCATTTTCAATCACCTCTAAAGGATATTACTATGTCCGAGAACATTGGCAAAAATTTATGAATTTTCATTTGGCCTTATTGTGCAGATCTCTTTGTCTTGATGGGTGTCTTCATTCACTGCCTTTCTACCGTCTTACATTTGTTCTATGTATCTATCTATTTATTAGTTAAACATGGTATTTGGCTCTTTGTGCCGTCTAGAGAAGAAATAACCAAGTCAAAACTAGTACTTAAAATAGCAGTAGCAAATGTTAATTATTTGCAGGTAGCCGGCCAAATTTACAGGATGTTGTTCTTGTCCATAATCCCACAACTGCTTTCACATCACTCTCAAGAGCTTCCATTTGTTGCCTCTGTTTGAAGTTCAAAGTCAAGCATCTCCACGGAAGGAAGTATATGTCTCCCTGCCACTAAACCATTGATTATCAAATATCAATAGCAACTAGGACTGCCCAGCATTAACATGTCTAGTAATGCACTTTCACCAGATTCATCTCCTTCACTGTTGCAAAATAACCAAAAATCGGTGCCCAGTCATGGTCTAATATATGGTGGGGTTATTACCGTTGTTGTGCTACTGTTTATTGGTGCTGGTTTATTCTTCTTTTTTAAAAGGAAGCTCCATGTCGAATACAAACTTTTTCGGAAGCCTAAAGGTTTGTTGATGATGTTAGTTGAGTTTAATTTGTTTCCATACAAACTTTTTCAGATGTTTCTTAAGCCTACCAGAGAATGAATTATCATTTTTGTCTTTGAGTATTCTAGTTTTTAAGTTGTTTTTCTGGTTCGACCACTGACAATCACCTGATGTGAGCAATCAGGCAACCTTGATGCGGACAAAATGAAGTTAAGGCACTTCACACTCGAGGAGCTGCATAAAGCTACTAAAAATTTCAGCCCTGCTTGTTTGGTCGGTTCTGGAGCGTTTGGTGACGTTTATCGTGGAACTTTTGAAATGGAGGGAGACCTAGCAATCAAGAAACTGCACACAGAATCTTATACAAGTGCCGAAGAATTCAAAAATGGTAAAGAGCCTAAGTTCTAGCTTTATTCCATGGCTGACTGGTTCGACATTGTTGAAAGTTTTAATTTCTGTTGTTGAAATCAAGAACATTTAAAACTTTCAGCAATGTGAGTGGCAGAAAGTCCTCTTTGATGTTCACTAACTCTTGGCCAATACACAGAGGTGAGATTACTGTCAAAAGTGAAGCATGACAATCTTGTGGGACTTGTAGGTTTCTGTGAAGGGAGTGGTAAATGAATTTACAAAATTTATTTCCCTAGATAAACAAAAAGATTCAATGACAGAGTTGAAGTTCATACCCCTGGAATGCCTTTTGTACAGGACCCCATGCAGAAAATATTTTGGTCTATGAATTTGTCGCCAACGGTTCACTTCTAGAGTGCATTACAGGTGAGCCTTAACCACCAATTCAAAACTGTTTTTTTCTGAATGCCATCCATCCATGTTTTGGTTATAATTTCATTACAGGTAGAGGAAGAAGAAGTTTAACATGGAGGGAAAGAGTTGAAATAGCTATTGGGGCAGCAAAAGGTATGCACACACACAGATCCATTTTCCATTGTTACTTTGAACGCGTGTACGTAACCAGATTAGTAAATTACATAAACGAAAATCTTGGCTGCAATCAGGGCTAGCTCATCTGCACGAAGGGATTAGTCCAAGCATCATCCACCGTGATGTAAAGCCAAGTAACATCCTAATTGGGGAAGGATTTGAGGCAAAGGTATCTGATTTTGGTACGGTTAGGTCAGGTCCGGTTGGGGATCAGTCGCACGTTAGCAGCCAGATTAAAGGAACACCAGGGTACCTCGATCCAGCCTACTGCTCGAGCTTCCATTTGACACCGTTCTCTGATGTGTACAGTTTCGGTGTGATACTGCTGCAGCTTATTACTGCTAGACCTGCAAATGAACCCATGGGAAGCAATGTCAATTTGCACATTATTGATTGGGTAATCACAAGAATCAAAGCCCACTTTTTACCAACATAAATTGGAGAATACTTTCATTTTACAGTTTAGTTTTGAGAAACTAACAGAATTCCATTTTTAAACCAAAACTGTTTCCAACTTCAAATGCAGGCAAAGTCAAGCATTGAGAAAGGGGCCATTGAAGATATCTTGGATGTGAACCTTCTACTAGAAGACTGCAACATGGAATTGATGCTAAAGATGGGGGAAATTGCTCTAAGATGTGTGGACAAATTGCCCAAGGGGAGGCCTACAATGTCTCATGTTTGGCAAGAACTCGACAGGGCTCTGAAATCAGCGAACGAATTGTTGTTATTAGAGGAAGCCTTTGCGGAGGGTTCTCCTATCCTAATCACGACAACTAAGGGGTTGAATTGTGAAGCTGTTCGGGGATCATGTATAGAGCAAGACTTCTCCGGTAGCATGGTAAGCATAGACGGCATTGGACTGCAAAGGTTTCATATGGATATGGATAGCATGTCATTTAAAAGTGCAAGTTTGAGGGTGTTTGGAGATGAGTAATACTATGGACAATGATTTTCGCGTTGCCTGTTAGTTGTTAGTTATTGAAGGTTTTGTTACTTCACTTGAATGGAATGAAGAGAATGGAATTAATCAGAATGAACTAATATCAGCACCCTTTAATTTTAATCCTGAAAAATATCAACATCATCATTCCAAAATAAAAAAAACACACTACTTATTATTCTGTTGTTTATCACACTACAGATAAATACTATTGAATTCTTCTCCCTAACAAGCTTGAGCTTTTAGGATAGTAGGCTCATCTGATTCAATTCATCATGAATCATGAGTTGTGTTTCCCACCTGAGTCATCCTAGCACATTTCTTCTTTCCCCTGAAACGCCCAAATCCACACACAGATTGTCGAATAAAAAGGTTACAGTAGTACTGCTGTCAGCCATGTTGAGTCGCAAGTCGCAACTAGAAAAATAACATACGGCGGTTATATATATATGCATACATGTTGAAGAAAATTATAAGTACTATAGGGATTGGCTTGGGTGCATAAGGCTGCATGTGCAGCCATGATGCCCAAGCCCAATAAATGATGTTTAGATAGAAATGATGTATAGGCATGCTCATATGATGTGGTCCCTACAATAATTTGTTTTGGTAGTTTTGGTGCATCCAAAAAAATCCCACATTTTGCGCAGTTTGTTATTAATTACTAAGTATTAATTATCAATCTAGAAACTAGAAAGATTTTGTTTCCATATTTTGTGTAGAAGATTTGTTTCTCATTGCCGCACACCAAAGTCTCTTGTCAATTGGGTTTCCAATGTGCGTCGTCAAATCCACCATCGCCACAACGCTCTCGGTTCTGGGGGCTTGCCTGTTTTCGCCTATTTTTCCAAGGTTTTTTTTTTTTTAACCCTATTTTTCGTCTAATTGTTTTTTTAGTGTTTAGTTGCTATGAAGTGCTAATGTGGGTTTTGAATATGATTGAAGAATTTTGAATGAGGTCTTTTTGTGCGTTCATGTTCCTGGGATGGGTGTATTGGCATAAATTAAATCATGGTTTAACTCTGTGGACAACCCCCTGTATCAGTTTTATGTATCTTGATTTGTAACCATGGTTTGTTGTATTGAAATTTATGATCATGGTTGCATCTTTTGTGTGCTTTCTTTTTTTCTGACTTCCGCATTATGTGATTATGGTTTGGTGGTTCATGCCGAATTTGCTCAAAGATAAGGAAAGGAGGAATCTTTAGGCTTTGATTTGTATGTGCAAACGATCTCTCGAGTTAGCGAAAGTACTTTACCTTTTTGATTGAGTGCAATAAAATACTATTAATCTGAGATATTTAATCTGCATCAGAACATATAATAGGTAAATGAAATTCATTGACTTCATCGCACTTTGCTACAATTGCTCACTGCCATTCAGTTTCTATGCACGAATCACATAGGTTTTTGTATATATTAGTTCAAATTTTAATGGAAAATAAATCAAACAATAATTAATTATCCAATATACAAGTAATGAAGAGTGTAAAATGCATAACCCTAAATTCTGGGAGGAAAAAAATATATAAAAGATGCTTAAAATATGTGCAGGGTAACAACAGAGATTCATATCTGTCAAAAAAGACCAAACATAGAGGAAATAAATGGATGAGCAGCAATACCTTCGTCCTCATCTTTTCCTTGAAATTAGATAGTAATCACGTTGAAGTTTTGAGTATTTGTTAAAAATATATACAAGAAAGAGAAAAATATTTTGGTGCATTGCGCATTTGGACTAGTGTATGTGGAACAAGGTATATCATATATGTGATGTCTACATATAGAGAAGTGATATTTGAATTCATAGATATGATGTGTATTGTATATTTGATAATTATGTAGAAATTTATTTGATTTTTCTTTTTCACTTTGTTTGTATTAATTTTTGTTTATCTTTAAACTAAACTTTTCTGCTTCCATTATTGTTATTTGTTGTCGAAGCTAAAATATGTTAGCTGTCTAATTTGTCTTGATTGTGTCCTCCACACAACATTTAAGATGGCAATTGTATATTGTTTATAAAAAAATATTTATTTTGTGTAGGACTACTAGTAATAAAATAGTTTTGGAAAGTTATTTCTAGGTTTCCCTATTACAAAAAAGTGATGTATGCACGAAGAGAAGTGATGTGTGCATTCATATTTATGATGTGTGCTGAATATTTGATGATTATGTGGAAATATAAATGAAGATTTAAGCCTGCCTGATTTGAAGATTTTAGTTCAAGTGGTTCCCACAGCCGGGGATGCTTTATAGCCGCTTGTTGGTCCTCGCCGCATTCGTATCAAGCAATCTGCGAGAAAGAGGGTTGCTCCACGACCATATTGGTGTATGCCATTGACAATGTGTATTTTGGTTTAGCTTTGTTTCATCTAGCGTTGTTTATGGATGTTGTCACTTGTGCAAGTGCTTTGCTATCCTTTTTGCCATGTTTATATTTCTTATCATATTTCTTGATTTTGACAAAGAAAACAGAATGCTATTCTCTTGATTTTATGACTGTATCCCTTTTTGTAGCATTTTGATTGTTTAGTGAGTATTCTCATTGAATGAATTGTACACTGCAATTGTAATCATTTGAGTTTCTTCACATAATGAGATTTCATGTTAATGTTGATTACCACAGTGCACTATCTTATGAACTTGAATTTTTGGTTGGTATTTACCTTACCTCTCAATTTTGAAGGGGGCTAATTTTTTAGAAATAAGGCATTAGTGCAATTCAGTTCGAACAATATTTTGGTCAGCCGGAATTCTAACTTATTTGCCTAATTTTTAATACAACACAAGAGATGATATCTTGTTATTTTAAAATTCACATTTCACCTGTTAAAAGTTTTCAAATCTAAAATATAACGGTAGGATTTAATTTAGAGTGTTTTTTTTTCCAAAATAATGTTTTATTTTCAGATCAATTTAATAATTCCAAAATAGAAGAGGCAAATTACTACTACCACTACAGACAAATCCATAGTCGCAAACATCACTTCTGTATATTAACACATCAGTTTAAGCATAATACGCATCACTACATAATCAGGATGATGCGATCAACCAGGTGAAGCTCGTCTGTATCTATTCGATCAACAATGCAATCCCAAATACACAATACTTCCAGCTGTATGGTTTAAACCCACAAACATCGCTACACATGATATATCATTTGATGCTATATAAAAAAATGATGTACCCGCCAACAAAAGTGATATGTAGTTACTCGATAGTGATGTCTACAACTTACGTGGGGGCATGCATTATTGTTTGTGTTAAAAGTCTGTGTTGAAAGGAGGGTTCGCTGTCCGGCATCGTCACAATGAGAAAGATAATGATTTTCTGCAATTTTCTGAAATATCAATACGTTCTTCACCAAAAAATATCAATATACGTTGAGAACGATGAATATGTAGATAGTTTTTTTTTTTTTGTCATTGATGACTTTTGTCCATGTAGATTGTTTTTTGCCCATGTAAATAATTTTTTTTTTAATTTAAATTTGTTCAACAATTTATGGAGGGGCGGTTGTTGGAGTCCATGATTTTAGGGATTGGGGTTTGTTACTTCGGTTCCATTTTTTTGGGGATTTGGGTAGTGCAGCAGCCATCACTTATAGAGCACTAGCATCATGGTGCACATGCTGACAAATTGAATAGCTGCACGGAAACCGAATTGAGTACTATATACCACTACAACATAATATGGGAGAAAGGGGCGCGCATTAATTACAACACAATATGCATGATTACAAGAACCAACCGGCATTTGAATCGGATTAAAAACACATTATTCCATATAGCCGCGGGAGGATGATCGTTACGTTCATCATTTTTGTTGTTTTTAATTTGAAGTCAATAGTTACAAATTTAGTGTCCGGTGAGTACTGAGGTCAGCAGCAGGATATGGATAGAAGCAGACTCAAATCCGTGTGAACAATTCAGGTTCAATACCTTCCATCTTTATATATTTCCATGTCGTGTACTTTTTACCTTTCGAAAAGTCGCCGTTTACTTTCGCACCACACTCGTCACGACAGCCCAACCATCGCCATTTAAATTTTTTTTATAATTCATTAACTTTTTAATAAATAAATATAAATGGTGATTCGGACCTTCCCAACCGGCCAAGTTCGTGATTTCCAACGTTAAGGTTGGGGTTCGATTCCCTATTTATTCCCTTTATCCATTTGTAATTTGTGTGGCATGGGTTCCCACCACCCTTTCTCTGGCTTCAACTCCTAAATATATATATATATATATATATAAATATATAAATATAGAAATATACCACATGCATATTTCAAATTATAGTTGAAAGAGGGGATATGGACATGGCTCATTTGGTCAAGTGTCAGGCTCTCAACTTATTAATTTGGTCAAAAGGTTCGATTCTCCACCGAGTCCTATAGTTAAAAGAGAATACTAATGTTAAATGGAGTATATAATTTATTAATTTGAATTATATATTTAATTATTTTTAGACATATATAATTGTAACACCCCGGTTTTCCCGACTCGCGGGTGTTACTGCCACACCTCCCAAATAAGACTCGGTCTGACACATCGGGCTTATTCGGGAGATGCTAAGGCTAAAACGAGTATATCAATTATCCATTTTCAACAACAATACTTTAAGATAACAAATATAATATTTCATCAAAATGAACATCGTTTCTCAAAACAATATACAGTGTAGGGAGAGTAATCATTTTTGAGTTTATGCAAAAGATACTAAAATCACAACGCAGTGTTGTCAAAAGTTCGACATCTTCCAAAACTAACGAAAAGTTTTATGTGCAGAAAATATGCAGGTGTAGTGCTCCCTTCCCCTATCAGTCTTTAATCTTAACCTGGAAGGAAAAAGAATGAAGAAAGAAGGATTATCAGCGACGGATTCGCTGGTAAGTTCCCTATACTCGGAACCAACGAACAACCAAACAATTATAGACAGACAAAGGCTGCTTTCAAGTCAATAAGCGGGAGCTCAACAATAGGGGCAACATAATAATGGTACTCTCAAATTAGCAACCAGCAACTCACCAATATATAGTATTAATTTCGGGATCAACCCGAAATCTTCGACAAGGGCAAATGCCAAGATATGAATAACCATCTCAATGGTTTCATGCATGTTAGAGGGATTTAGAATGAACCTCACAATACGTATCCTGTATTAAATCCCGGTCTCACCCGATCTCAGTTAGTTCAGGGTCACTCTCTATGGCATTTTCCAGCACCTAGTGAACACGGGCCGTCACACGGCAAGTCAACCTCAATCATGCTCGTTATCTATTAATCAATAGATAATTACCCTTCAAGGGCGCCCGCAGGCCAAAGAGTCAACAACAAGTTGGATTACCTCACCAGGTTCAACAAAGATCATCAATGAATCGGTCTCACTCATATATCCCATGAAACCTCTCTACGGGATGACTATAACATATGTTGCCTTACTTAGGGCTTTGACTAATCAAAGGTAGTTGGAACGAAGTCCAAAAAGAATTACGCGACGGAAGCAAATGTAGCAGGAACAACAGGGCTAACAAATAAAATAACGATCAAGGAACGAACAAGCGACGACGGATATTGTAGGCCAATAAGAAACAATAAAAGCCTACTACTAGTAGGGCAAGAACAAAAAAAAATAAATGCCAACTACTAAAGTAGGAACAAAAATGAAGGCCTACGACTAAGGCAAGGACAAACCAAATAAATAGGGAAAGCCAAGCACAGACAAGCTAAATGAATAGGGAAAGCGAATAAAGGAAAGCAATAAAGGAAGCGAATAAAAATAATAAGGGCTGAAAAGCATAGGGAACTTAAAAGAAGAGTATAGGAAACTTACTCTACCGCAAAATTTTAAACTAGCAGAGCCTCAGCACATTCTCAGCTACTACTCTGCTACCAAAATTTAAATTAAGATCCTCCTTTATAAGAAAGACCGAGGCTGGGGCGACGCAAATGCATCATCCCAATAATAATAATAATAATAATAATAATAATAATAATAGTAATAATAATAACCTTAGCTTACCTCTCGGTTGTAAGCTTAGGTGTTGCAGCAAGGAATTTCAAGTGTCATGCCCATTATATAGACGATTGAGCAAGGCAAAATTGGTGTGTAAACGATGTGGGACAATTTCAATTCAAGATAAAATATTTTTTTTTGATAATATAAATATATATATGCTATGTTTCGTTTCCCAACCGCCTATACTTCATTATTATTATCTTTCTTCCTTCCTTTCTTTTTTTTTTTTTTTTAAAAAAAAAACAAAAATTAATATAAAGAAAGCTACGTCACTTGTTTTTTCTCTCTTTGTATATAATATTATTATATTTATATATATATATTTTTGATCACTGAAGTCACCAATTTCATACTCCCTCCGTCTCACTTAACTTGTCTTGTTTCACTTTTGCACACAATCCAATGCACTTTTTCAACCGCTAATATCTCAAAATGTGTACAACAAAAAATTATGTAAAATATATATTCTAAAACTACATGATTATACGATTCCAATAAGACCCAACTCGACTATTTTTTCCAAATATATACGTGCAATAAAATTGAGTCAAAGTAGAACAATAAACAGTGTCAAAAAGTCAAACAAGACACGTTAGCTGGGACGGAGGGAGTATATAATAAAAGTAGTAAAATAATAGTACTAAACTTTAATAAATATATAAATAGTACCCATAATTATTCTTAATCAACTAAATAAACCTTCTTACAAATAATTCAAGATATAATAATACACCTTAGTATAATGTTAATAACCTCAAAAATAATCCCCAAAATAATAATGAAAATATAATCCCACAAAAATAATAGTACAATAATAGTGCTTAGAGTATAATAAAAATTAGGGTGTTACAATAATTTGAAAATATAATAGTATAGGATTTAATTTTTTTTTTTTTTTGATGAGCCATTGAAGGCCTGAGAAAGGGGTGGTGGGAGCCCATGTCACACAATTACAAAGGGGAATAAAGGGGAGGGATAGGGGGCCGGTGGGAATCGAACTTCCAACCTTCCGTTGGAAATCAAGGGACTTAACCACTTGGGCTAAGTCCACATCCCCAGTATAGGATTTAATTAAAAACATAGTAGTACATCATAATTTTAAATTCCAATTTTTAATGTTAGTGTCTATTGAAATGAAAGTAAAAATGAAAATGGTGTGTGGTGGCAGTGACGTGGCATTGCAAAAAGTAGACGATGGCATTGCAATCACAAATTAAACAATAACTAAAAATATATATATGCACAGATTCACCCAATGCAATTTGGGATTTGCTTCTTGAATTTAATTACCCGTCATATATAATATACTCTTGCTGCAATAATTCTTTTTTGCTGTGAGTCTTCTTACTTCAGATCTACTCAAGAACCAAGGCCAGATTGCTGTTCATATATTCTTTCCTCCAATAATTTTTGCTGAGGGTACATAATATTCCCAAAGCTGATCAATTAACCGTTGCTGTGCATCTTATTACTTGAGATCTACTCAACAGCCAAGAAGGTCAGATTGCTGTTCTTTTTAGTTACTGTTGGGGCCATACGAAATGATGGGCCGCGAAGAGCTATTGGGCCATAAGACATGGGCCAGAAGAGAGGGTTTCAGAGAAAGATGGGCTTAAGATCAATAAGGCCGATAGTCCATAGTAAAAGTCGAAGGAAGGGAACCAAGACTGATAGAGATTTCGGCCGAAATAGGAAGGGAACAGCCGAAACCAAAGCAACCGAAATGAAGAAAGAAAGAATTCGGCTCAGAAGGATCGGCCGGAGAGCGGTTACTCCAGCTCCGGCTATAAATAGGGGTCGACACACACAAAATCGGAGAGATCAATCCAACCCCCAAATTCATTTTATCAAATTTAATTCCTTGTTATCTTTACTGCTTTCTTTACAGCTTTCCTTTACAGCTTTCCTTAGAATCTAGCCTAGTTTGTAGCGGTTACCTCTTCCAAATCCACCGTTGTTTCTTAGCAACTGGTAGTTTGGTTCCTTGTTCTTGGTGAATTCCGCCGTTGTTTCTTAACAACAGGTAGATTCCCCGTTGTAGCTTGTTGTTTTTGATCAATTCAAAGAAGATTCAGTCAATTGTGGGCGCATTATTGTTAATCCGGACCCGTAATCGGTTTGATCCTTTTCCGATAGCCTCCATTGAGGAGAAAAAGGTCCTTGGCTCAACCCAAGCCAAACAGTGGCACGCCCAGTGGGACGCGAAATGGCATTCGAACAAGCAACTCCAGCAGTAAACACGGCGGCGAGGACTGATTTGCCGCCGATTCAGGAAGAACGTCCAACAGAAGCCGGAGAATTCCCTCCAGGGTTCCCCGGACCATCACACTTCCACAATCAGGAGTTTTCGAACGATGATTTAACCCTGCGATTCCGAGATCATGTTCAATTTATGGTGGAGGCGGCGGTTACTAATTCGGTTCGCCAGATTGAAGGAAATATCCTGGCAGCGATGCAGCTATGTTCAGAGCCGAAATAGCGAGGAATATGTATCCGATGGGAATGCAGCAAGCTCCAGTGGCGCAAAATCCACCACCTGCGATGCAAAATCCTCATAATTTTCAACAGCATGCCTTTCGGCCGCCAGGAGGAAACGGAGCTCGGCCTTTTGTTCCTCCGCAGCAAAGGTACGATCACCAACAGAATCAACCGCCTCAACCAGCTGTTCAACCGCCTGCTCCAGTGGTCCAACAACAATACGCACCACATCAGCAGAATCCACCACAACTGGTTGACAGAGAGTTAATTGCTGAGATTATTCGTACTCAGTTTGGAAATATCATCGGCCAGGAGAATAGGCCGATGTATCGGAAACCTTATCCAGATTATATTGAGAAGCAGTATCCACTGCCTAGAGGGGTAAAGGTTCCAGATTTTAACACTTTTTCTGGAGAAGTCGGCCGCTCTACAATTGAGCATATTGGCCGATTTACAGCTCAATGTACCAGAATCGCGCAAAATGATTTTCACAAGCTGATATTGTTCAGTTTGTCGTTAACTGGTCCAGCATTTGAGTGGTATATCAATTTGCCAGCGGGATCGGTCAATACATGGGCCGAGATGGAGCGGTTATTCCATGACCGATTCTATAATACCAGTCCTGAAGTTTCGGTAGTTGATCTGACGTCAACCAAACAGAAGGCGTCCGAATCAGTTACTGAATTCATTGAAAGGTTTTATGCAGTAAAGGCTCAGATGAAAACAATGCTACCTGAGCATGAATATATTCAAATCTTGAAGCAGAATTTGAAGTTTGCCATCAAGGACAGATTGATGGTAACAAGACCAAGGACTGTGGCCGAATTAACGGCTGAAGCTATAAGGATGGAGACTTATTTGGCAGAACAAGCGGCTTTCAAATCAAGCCGAAGTCAAAGTGGAAGATCACAACCTATCCAGTCAGCTGCCTCATTTGCTGAGTCTCTGGATAGATGTGAAGTCCAGGAAGAGTACAACACGGATGACGTTCCCGCATTAGCCGAAGTTGCAAGGGCAGAATTAATCATAAAAAAGCCTATGACTTGTCCAGCACTTCGGCCAGCCAGAGGCAAGGAAAAAGAAGGAGGAGATGAATCCCAAAGGTTTTACTCTTTCGATTTGTCACAAATGGACGAAATATTTGATTATTGCCAGAAGAACGGATTGCTAGAGTTTAAAGGAAACCATCCACAGCCTACCAAGGATCAATTGGAAGCCGGATGGTGCAGATTTCATGGATCGGCTACTCATTCCACGGCGGTTTGTGGACATTTTAGGAAGCTGATTCAGAAGCATGTCGATGATGGGAAGCTGAAGTTCCCAGAGAGGCTTATGGCGATCGATAAGAATCCGTTCCCTGTTGCCAACATGGTGATGGTGCATCCTGACCAGAATAGATCTGTGCATGACCGATTAGGGGATCAAACATCATCTAGCAAGAGTTCTGTGCACGATCGGCTTGGAGATCGGCCATCGGCTCAGAAGTCAGAAATATGGAAAAGATTAGGATCTCCAAAGGGAAAAGAGAAAGTTACAGATGTTTTTGACCGATTGGGGAATTATGAGGTAAAGGAGTGGATCAAGCAATCGGAGAAACATCAGGAGATCGAGATCGGAGATAAGAGCGAGAGGCCAACGTTGAAAATCATAACTAACGGTTGGGATTCCGAGATGAAGCTAACAGCTGATAAAAGAGATGGGAAAACAGTAATCCAGATTACTGTCCCTGAAGAAGCTGTTTCCCCAAAAATGAAGAGGTTCAGAAGGCCACCCGCAAATACTCAGGTGGGCCAATGGGTGCAAAATTCCCCGAAGGCGAGGCATTTCGACCAACACCGATTCGAAAATGCAGCCTGGAGGGCAGAAGACAAGAAGGTCCCAAAGGGAAAGGGATCCTATCGGACTTACAAACGAAGAATGCAACGGCTTAAAGCAGCTGCTGCATATGAAGAAGAGGAGTATGAGACGATGCACATGGAAGGAGATTTTCCAGATGACTGTTCTTCGGACGAAGGAAGAATTCTGGAAAAAGTATTTTCGGCTAGGATGAAGACAGCCGAAGGGAAGAAAGAGAAGCAACCGAAAGAAGAACGAGATCGAATGAAAAACAAGATCGAATTTCGGCCGAAAACAGCTCAGATAAAAGCTGAAAGTGAGCAGCCGAAATCGAAAGAAGAATGGAAGCCTAGACCAGTCCGAACCAGGGAATGGAAACCAAAGACAACTATCATCCCGAATAGCGATTCACTCCCTATCGGGCAGTTTAAGTTCGACTTTGGGTCTAGCACGAATATGGTGACGGTAACCACAGAAGGAAAGGAGGAATACTGGTCGGATTCTGAACCAGCTGTGGTCTTCTGTCAGAAGGAAGGGGAATACTATGGTGATGAAGAACCTATAGTGGATTTTTGTTTCGATAAACTTGAGGTATTTCGGCCGGAAGCCGAAATAGAGAAATCAATTGAAGAAGGATATAAAGCATTTGTTCCAGAAGCTCAACCAGGCACGATTTTGCCTCCAACTGCAAAATGTCTCAGCATGTGAGGCCTTTATATGTCAGAGGTTGGGTCAATGGAAGACCACTCAGAAGAATGTTTATCGACGGCGGAGCCACTGTTAATATCATGCCGTTATCCACATTGACAAAGATAGGCCGTTCGAAGGAAGATCTACTCCCTACACGGATGAAAGTATTGAGTTTTGTGGGAGCTCAAACCGCGGCCGAAGGATGTATTTTAGTGGACGTAACAGTCGGAACGATCTCGATTCCGACCATGTTCTTTGTGGTAGATGCAGAAGTTCCGTATGCGGCCCTTTTAGGCCGATGCTGGATACATACGTCTCGTTGTTTACCGTCAACGCTGCACCAGAAAGTGTGGTTCTGGAAGAAGGATGGCACAGTTGAAGAAGTGGAAGGAGACCAACCTCCGTTTCCAGTCAGTTCAGCCGGCCGAATTGATGCGGTGTTATACGAAGAACCCATACAACCATTCCTAGCGGTGGTAGGGGATCGGTACCCGCAGGTGGTCGAGTGTGATTGGACAGATTTGGGGTTTGAGATCAGATATCAGGCCGATGAACGGCCAGTCGAAAAAGAAAGTAAATGATGGATGCACAACCGAATCAAGCGATCGAGTTCGAATCGGCCGAACTCGGAGTTTCAAACGACAAAGCAGGATGGAGCGACTTAATAGATGCAATTCCAAAACAAACGCCGGATTTTAAAGCTCAAGACCCCTTGAAAATGGTCAATGTTGGTACAGACGAGCACCCGAGGGAGATCCCGTTGAGTGCAAACTTAGATCAGCAGATGACAAGCCGATTCAAGGAGGTCCTAATCGAGTTCAAGGATTGTTTCGCATGGGACTATACAGAGATGCCAGGATTGGAGCGATCGATTGTGGAGCACAGATTGCCTATCAAAGAAGGGTTCAGGCCGCATAAACAGCCGGCCAGGAGGGCAGCCCCCGAAATAGTTCCTAGAATAAAAGAGGAAATAGAAAAATTATTAGCGGCCGGGTTTGTGAGGCCAGCTAAATATGTAGAGTGGTTATCGAATATTGTTCCTGTAATAAAAAAGAATGGGAAGTTGAGAGTTTGCATCGATTTCAGAAATCTTAATATAGCCACTCCTAAAGATGAGTATATGATGCCTATTGTTGACCTGTTGATTGATTCGGCCGCAAAGCAGGGAATGTTGTCCTTCATGGATGGATATTCAGGATACAACCAAATTTTTATGGCCGAAGAAGATATTCACAAGACAACATTTCGGTGCCCTGGTGCTATAGGGATATACGAATAGGTAGTAATGCCATTCGGTTTGAAGAATGCAGGAGCTACATACCAGAGAGCCATGAACTATGTTTTCCATGACCTCATAGGGGATTGTGTTGAGGTTTATATCGACGACGTCATGGTCAGATCCAAAGATATCGAAAGCCACTTGAACGATTTGCGAAAGGTGTTCGTGAGGATGAGGCTGCACGGAGTCAAGATGAATCCAGCTAAGTGTGCTTTCGGAGTACAGGCAGGAAATTTTCTCGGGTTCCTGGTACATAACAAAGGTATAGAAGTTGATGTGAACAAGACCAGGGCCATTCAAGAAGCCAAACCTCCACATGATAAGAAGAGTTTGCAGAAATTTCTCGGAAAGATTGGTTTCTTGAGACGATTCTTAGCAAATGCGGCTGGAAAGTCGAAACCACTAACCGATTTATTAAGGTTGAAAAAGGAAGAGGAGTTCAAATGGGGAGTCGACCAACAAAAAGCCTTCGAACAATTGAAACAGGATTTGATGAATCCACCTGTGTTGGTCCCTCCGATTTTAGGACGGCCATTGAAGTTGTATATAGCAGCGGCCGAAGAATCTATTGGAGCATTATTGGCACAAGAAGACGATGAAGGAAGGGATCGGGCGATTTACTATCTGAGCCGAATCCTAAGGGACGCCGAAGTAAGGTACTCGCCGATTCATAAATTATGTTTAAGTCTTTATCATGCATGCCAGAAATTAGAATATTATATTCAACCGAGGCAAGTGATAGTAGTGGCTTCGGTTGACATAGTCAAGATTATGATGAATGATCCGGTCAGTAGCCGAAGAATGGCCAAATGGGCCATGAAGTTAAATGCATACGATTTGAGGTATCAACCTTTGAGGGCTATGAAAGGACAGATTGTAGCCGATTTCCTGGCTGATCATGCGATACATCCGATGACCGATGACATCGATCATCAAGATCGGCCGAAAGAAGTCGGTAGGATAGGAATTGTATACTTGCAACCATGGGTGATGATGTTTGATGGTTCTAAAGCCGCTTCAGGAGTCGGAGCAGGGTTTACCCTACAAACACCGGAGGGCAATGTATACAAGTATTTCGTGCAATTGCCAGAGTCATATACGAATAATCAAGCTGAATACAAAGCATTGATTTCGGGATTACAACGGTTGATAGAGGAAGGAGTCAAAGCAATCATTATCAGAGGGGACTCACAAGTAGTTGTTCAGCAACTATTAGGCGATTTTTCGGTTAAAACTTCTCAGTTGGTTAGATTGTACGAAGAAGCGGTTAATTTGTTAGATGAATTCGATGAGGTATATATTGAATATATCCCAAGGGAAAAGAACGAAGTAGCCAATGAATTGGCTCAACACGCAGCTAGATATCGGCTAATGCCGATAGTAAGGAATGTGGAAGTACATTTGGCCGAAACAGAGAAGGCCGAATGGATGAAGAAGATAGCACAGACACTAGAAGATCCTTCGGAGGCTAATCCAGCTGAAAAGCGGAAAGCAATGGATTACATCATAATAGGAGGATTATTATTCAAGCGTGCTATTGATGGGGTATTGCTCAGATGTGTCGGATAAGAAGATGCCAGAAGGGTAATGGGAGAGGTTCATGAAGGAATATGTGGCGCACATCGGGCAGGAAAATCGATGAAGTGGAGTATAATTCGGCTGGGAATTTATTGGCCGAATATGGGTATTGATTGTGAAAAATATGCGAGAGGATGCAGCGAATGTCAGAAACATGGGCCGATTCAGAAGTTGCCGGCCGAAGAATTACACATAATGATCAAACCATGGCCATTTCGAGGATGAGCCATGGACATCATAGGAAAAGTTCATCCCTCTTCGTCTAAAAGACATGAGTTCGTGCTAGTGGCAACAGATTATTTCACGAAATGGGCCGAAGCTCAGGCGTATGTCAGTATTTCACAAGAAGAGGTGATCGAGTTTATCAAGAGACAATTGATTTATAGATTCGGGATCCCACAGACGATTCTAACAGATAGAGGAACTGTATTTGTGGGAGAAAAAGTCAAGGCCTTTGCAAATGAATACGGAATAAAAATCGTGCATTCGTCACCATATTACCCACAAGGAAATGGACAAGCAGAAGCTACAAACAAACAGCTAATAGGAATTATAAAGAAAATGATCGAAGACCAACCAAGAAAGTGGCATGAAAAGCTGTCAGAGGCATTATGGGCTTATCGAAATGCTAAAACTTCAGCAACTGGGTTTACACCATTTCGGCTGACTTATGGAATGGACGCAGTGTTGCCAGCCGAAATAACAGTGCCGACTTTGAGAACCCAAGCGGATTCGATGTCGGCCGAACAGTATGATTGTGCGATGAAAATGAGTTATTGGAAATTAACTCCAATCGGATGCAAGCCTTTGAGAATTTGCAGAAAAACAAAGATATAGTGGCCGATTGGTACAATAAGCGAATTCGTCTTAAGCAGTTTGAAGTTGGAGACTTAGTTTGGAAAGTTATATGGCCACCCAAGCAGAAGGATGGCCGATTAGGTCAATGGAGCCCCAATTGGGAGGGACCGTTTATTGTTCAGACGAAATTACCGAATGGAGCATACATTTTGTTGGACGAAAATGGTGAGCAGATGTCAAATCCAGTGAATGCAAGATACATGAAGAAATATTATCCATCAGTTTGGGATTAAACGATAAGTAAGCGGAAAATAAAGATTTTATTGCATGAACGAATAAGTACAAAGAGGGTGCTACTTCGGCCGAAAGCGACGTCGATAGCCCGAAATTACAATATACAAGGGAAACGTCCTATATTAAGCAGGCATATACAAGGGAAAGGTCCTTGAAAGACACTCAGCCTTGTAGAAATGCCGCTAAAACTATCGGCCAGACAGAAACAGGGCACAGTTGCTTGCTCCAGAACAGTATTGCCGATTTAGGTCCGACCACCGAACTTCTACTCTTGGATACGATAGAACGAAGAGTGCAACGTCCCAGAGGTAGAAGTCAAACTCGGGTACAGCATCCGCACGACCTTAGACAGAAGAAGGAGGAGTGCAGCGAGGCAGTCACCAAAAACGGTGGAAGGGGGAAAGGATGGAGGAATAACTAAGGGTAGTTATTCCCCCCATTAGACAAGGTCCGACAGGATATGCAACCGCAAAGTCGAAAAGAGATATGTCCGCGTAGCCGTCGAGACCTTCATTTGGAATAACAGATAAAGATCCTCGCCCATACGAACATGGTGGAAAGGGTATTAGCTGAACTCGTGTCGCACAAGCGAAAGGTTTTCGTACCACGTCTAGAAATCCTTGCATAAGAATGCTTGTCGAAGACCATGGAGGAACTGGAGATAGGGAGTCGAGCAAGGGAAAAGAGAAAGCCATATTGTTATAAGGAAGAAAGAAGTGATAGATAAGCATCAACAATGCCGGGTATTTATAGGAAGGGATAAGTGCTCGGCAAAAGAAATGGTCAATGTTAAATGTTATTTATGGGAAAACGTTACAGCTGATTCCCGGAAAAAGCTGCTAACATTCAGAAATTAGCAATAAAGGAGACCGAAAATAGTGGAATTAACGGGATACGAATCGCATTGCAGAAGATACAAAAGATACGAATCCAAGTACAATGTATCGGCCAACATAGTTCAAAAATGGCCGATTACAGCTGTCAAGAAAAAAAAAGTGACCGAAATTCACACTTGACAAAAGATAAGTCAAAACACAAAGTTGATATACAAAAGCAAATTAATGGTCTTCCTGGTCATCAAAGGGAACAGCATCATCCAAGCCTCGCGAAGCAGCGATAGTAGGATTAACCGAAGATGTCATCAGATTCGGACTTGCTGAAGAAGAAGGACCAGCGACGTCACCAGAAGGGAGGCGAACGGTGGATGAACCAACGCCACAGGAAGTACCAGGTTTCCCTAAGGAAGAAAAAAAAAGGGGAATAATAAGTAAGAGAGCATAAAGAACAATCGCAACAAGAAATGGAGGAGAACAGAGTACCTGAAGGAATGGTTGACAAAGGTGGGTTATCGCCCGAAGGGGAGGACTCTATCTCGGAAGGATCCAAAGGAAATAAAACATGTGGAGAAGAGACATGAACAACACTTTGCCCACCAAGGCTTTTGATGGCCGAATCCAGCTGACCGACTAGAGACTGGGTTTCGGCCCATTTTTCTTGGAAAGTACCAAGAATGAAATCGTTGAAACTGATCCGCATGGCTAGATAAGAAGCATCCTGCTGAGATCCAAGATTTTGGCCTTGGGAGCCTCGGCCGATTGACGAAGGGCTTTGATTGACCGTTTCAGATCGGCCGATTTTCGCTTAGTTTGAGCTAAAATCAATTCCAAATCCTTCTCTTGTCGTTGGAGCTTGGCTATTTCAGACCGAATCGAAGAGAGGTCCTCGGACTATTTATGTTCCTGAGATTCCACCTCGGATAGCTTATTCATCTGAGTCCGATACTCTACAGAATAATTATAAAAAATGGCTCGTGAAGAAGCCGCAGCTTCACGCTCGGCGGCAAGTTTGTTCCGCATTGTCAAATGAGCCATGAGTTCCTGATCCATTGAGAGGACAGACTTCGTAATCATCTGAAGAGTGCCATTTAGATTCAGAGACACCATCTCGTCATGAAATTGTTGCTCAAGATGAGACAAGAGAATGAGGATCGGTTTAGGATTGACAAACTCCACATCAGATTGCCGGCCGATTAGATTACACAGCCTGGCCAAACAATCGCCAAGGTGAACAGAAAGATCTGACGGACGAGAAACTATAGAGACAGGAGAAAAGAAATCGTCCAAAACATGCCGATCAGGAAATGGTGATAAAGGGACCTGATCGGCGGGGGCTTCATCAACAATCATACCACTAGATGAAGGGCCAGTCGGTTTCGGAATAACCGACGACGAGGGTGTGACAGAGTCCGTAATAGGTTGAGAAAGATCGACCGAATGAGGGACGAAAGGGTCGGCAAGAGTAGAACTTTCAATCAAACCCCGGGGGTTAACAGAAGAAGAACCAGCACAAACAGCCAAGTTACTGGTACCACCCGATGTGCGAAATTCGGTTACGGGAGGAGCCGAAACCACAGTGGGAAGTGGGGGAACATCGGATGGTGGCAAAACGGGTGGGACCTGGCAAGAGTAAGAAAAAGAAATTAGTCGAAGGAAAGGAGCCTGGAAAAGAAAAAGAGTAGTGTAACAAACCGCAAAAAGAGTGGTAGGGATTCTGCCAAGCGGTGAACGAGATGAACGCCTTCTGGTCTGAGTAGGAGGGAGAGAGCCAATAAGGGAAGCTGAAGGCGAAACAGGCCTCTTTCGACCAGGATCAGAAGTAGAAGATCGAGGAACATCTGAAGAAATCGAATGAGTAAGATGAAAAAAAAACAAAGAAACAAGCAATGACCAAAGGAAAAAGGAAAAAAAAAACATACCTGGGCGAGAAGTGGAAGGCGAACCGAGGATGCGCTGAGGAGTGGAACCCGGAGATGATGAAGGGAAAGAAGAGAACGCCAGAATAGGAGAAAAACCACCCCTCCGCAGAACCGAATCAAGATTAGCACTGAAGAAGGCACCAGCAACACCGTCCCACCAAGACTGAAAGCGGGAGGTAACGCATCCCGGACGAACAGCAAATTTCCAAACCTTAAAAGAGATTAAACGTTTATGATAAAGGGAGCATTGCTGACGGCTGGCAGAAGCAGAAAGGCGTTTGCCGGCTCTAAGAGCTTCCACTAAGTCTTGACCGAAGCCGAATTGACGGCTGACCAAATGGGGATTGTAGACTTCGAAAGGAATAGCAGACTTAGCAGATACAAATGTGGAACCATTAAAGATCGGACGGGGTAATATACACCTATTCCAGATTTGGGCAAGAGCTAAAGGAAGGGAAGCCCCGAAGGGAGAAGTAGCAATCTCCCTAACCCAAGCAAAGTCAGTTTTCCGATAGTGATAATGGGAAAAGGATTGTTCAGCAGTTCGACCCAAGAAATAGTTGATCCAATGAGGAATCGACAGGGGAGGAAGGGATGCTCTAAGGAGATCAGGAGCGATAAAACGATTAGGACAAATGTCATGGGGAGGAAAGTGAGAAATGTCACGAAAGTGCCAAACCAACCACAAATGGAGGAACCATAAAGGACCACGGGCTTTATCGGACGAACCTTTATCCCAACCCGACACAGTAGCCGAAATACCTGCATATAAATGAGCAAGGAAGAAATCGGCTAAGGGCAGAGTCACATGGTTAATAAGCGCCGAAGCCAGAGAGTGCGTTTCGAGGAGAACACCCTTAGAAGGAACACACCAGAAGAATTTCGTAAGGAAGTACATCATGAAAGCAAGAGGTTCTGAAGGATGTGGAGCAGGCGAAACAGGATCACTCTGATGAGAAATGATCCAATTGGCAAAAGAATCGCCAGAAGAAAAGCCGATATTCTTCTCCTTGGGCAGCGACATGATGGCAAGGTTATCCCCACGAACAGAGAGGCCTAGGAGGAGTTTCACATCCTGAATAGTGGGAGTCATCATCCCCCAAGGGAAGCAAAAACAGTTTACGGAAGGATTCCAAAAACAAAGAAGGGCCTGAATAGGACGAAGATCCGTGGGAAGTGGCAAGGTACTAAGAGAAATCATACGATGAATATACGATTTGTTCCAAGATTCGTAACAGTGGGGTTCAAGATGATGGTACCACGCCACATAATCGGGAGAGGCCGAAGACCAATTAGCGAAAGATGAAGGGAAAAGCTTGGAAGAGAAACAAGGTTCATACAGAAGAACAGAACGATTATAAAAAATCCGAGCAGTACATTCATCAATATCCTCAGGAATGCCCAACGGACTTAAGGAGTAGAAGCCCTCAGGCAGGAGACGAACTGCGGAGTGAGGAGCAAAAGAGTTTTCAACTTTGAGAAGATCAGCAGAAAGAGCAGTAACAGGGGCAGGGAGATCCTCCATTGGAGAAGGTGGAAAGAGAGAAAGAAAGAGGAGAAGTTAGAAAGGCAGTTCACTCTAAAGACGTGGTAGGCTACGTAAATAGGGGAATGATGGAGAGTACCCTCGAGAAGAAGAAAATAACCGCCAAAACAAAAAGAAGAAAGGGAGATTACTTGGGCTCCTTCTCCTAGAAAAGAAATTCGCCCAAGTAAGGAGGGCATCTGTTGGGGCCATACGAAATGATGGGCCGCGAAGAGCTATTGGGCCATAAGACATGGGCCAGAAGAGAGGGTTTCAGAGAAAGATGGGCTTAAGATCAATAAGGCCGATAGTCCATAGTAAAAGTCGAAGGAAGGGAACCAAGACTGATAGAGATTTCGGCCGAAATAGGAAGGGAACAGCCGAAACCAAAGCAACCGAAATGAAGAAAGAAAGAATTCGGCTCAGAAGGATCGGCCGGAGAGCGGTTACTCCAGCTCCGGCTATAAATAGGGGTCGACACACACAAAATCGGAGAGATCAATCCAACCCCCAAATTCCTTTTATCAAATTTAATTCCTTGTTATCTTTACTGCTTTCTTTACAGCTTTCCTTTACAGCTTTCCTTAGAATCTAGCCTAGTTTGTAGCGGTTACCTCTTCCAAATCCACTGTTGTTTCTTAGCAACTGGTAGTTTGGTTCCTTGTTCTTGGTGAATTCCGCCGTTGTTTCTTAACAACAGGTAGATTCCCCGTTGTAGCTTGTTGTTTTTGATCAATTCAAAGAAGATTCAGTCAATTGTGGGCGCATTATTGTTAATCCGGACCCGTAATCGGTTTGATCCTTTTCCGATAGCCTCCCTTGAGGAGAAAAAGGTCCTTGGCTCAACCCAAGCCAAACAGTTACCTTATGTTGGACTAGTTTGGATCACTTTTTTATGGTTAGATTGTTCATTTGTACATAATTTGGCACAACCATAATCATCGGTTGACGCAGAGTATTAGGGTTGTGGGGTCGAAATCTCATTTACCAAATATGTTCGCCTTAATTCATCTCTAGTTTCAATATAAAAATCATTAATTCATTTTCGGTTTCCCGAATTACCAATAATGTCAATCTCTTCATCTAACTATACTCGGGTTTTTATATTACTAATATTGCTAACATCACTATAATTCAAATTTATAAAGCTCAGATGAGCATTATCTTTTCATTTCTCATAAACATGTGGCAAAATATTTCAATTATAGTCAACAAAATCAAAGTATTTTCTCTAGTAGAAAACAAATTTATTAAGAATGGTAATTAATTACATCAATTACAAAGTCATGTCATATAAACTTCTGCTTTCTTTTGAACCCCAAACTTTCAAAATTTTCAATTGTCATTAATAAATCAATTAAATAACCTATTTTCAAAATATTTCCTTTCCGATTACTCATTGTTATGGTATTATTGTAATTTTTAAATTTATTTAATAATATTAAGGCTTCTAGTATTCCAACGTAACATAAAAAATAAAAAATTTAAATTTTTTGAAAAGAAAATAATTTAAGAACTTAAAGAAAATTAAATGGATTATAAATAAAAAAATATAACCGTAAATAAAAATTTGATATATTAGTGATAAATGAAATCCTAAAAGTTCGTTGGGCCAAAACGAAATAAAATAATAAAATTTATTGGGTGAAGAAATGTGTTGAACAATAAGTTGTCCTTAATAGCTTATTTTAAAGAGCTTAATACTAAAATAGGCCACTACAAATGTCTATATTTAATTTTAGGTTACTACAAATACCAATTATAAAAGTAGCCCACAATAAGGATAGTATGCTGTAAAAATGGGCCAATTAAATTTTGAACATATTTTTTAAACCCACAAACTTTTGTTTCCTTTCATTTTGACCCCAAATATTTTATTTCAATTTATCATTAACAAATCAATCAAATGACATATTTTAATTTATATTCATTTCCTCTCACAGTTTATTCATTTGTATAATTACATTTTAATTTATTTCAAATTTAATATTTTTCTTTAAAAATAAATTTTTTTTTCTATTCACGGCTAATAAAATTGAGTTTTGTTTAAAAGTGCTAAAAATATTGCATTGAATTTTTTTGCTTCATCTTTAAATTTTCTATATATATATATTTTATATTTTTATATTATTTTATGTAAATTATATATTTATTCTGATAATTTAATTAATATTAGTTCAATAAATATAATATAATAAAATAAAATAAAATAATATTATATTTTTCTAAAGTAAAATGATATATAATATAAAATTAATATTTTATTATATTTAATAAATCAAATTTATATTAAATAAATATAACATAATATAAAATTAAAAAAATTAAAATAAAATATTTTAAAAATTAAAATATTGACAAAAAATACTAAGTAATTTTTTTTAAGATGAAGTAAGATTTAAGAAATTTAGATCATTTAAACAAAATAAAACATTTGAATAAAAATTTTGTATAATTTAACTGAATTATATTTTTAAATTAAATAGAAAAAATACATTTGAAAAGTGAGATTCAACTATATTAACTAGAATAAAACAGTATTAAGTAAATAATTATATTATTTAAAAAATTAAATAAATTAAAATAGAAAATAAAAATAAAAAATTTGATCAAAATTTAAATTTGTTGGAAAGAGGATATTTGATTTATTTATTAATGATAAATTAAAAATTTTAATGAAAGAAATAGAAAATTATGGGGTTAGAAAAATATGTTTAAAATTCAATTGGCCTAGTTTTTACAACATACTACCCTTGTTTGTGGCCTATTTTTAGAAAAATCTATATATATATTAAAGCATTAGTGAACAACCTATCCTAAATTTAATGTGGTATCTCCATTTCCAATTTTTAATTTTTATAGATTTTTGCATTTTTAATTTATTAATTTTGATTTTCGCATTTATTTATTTATTCGTTAAAGATTTTCAGTTTTTGAAATATATGGAATTTCCAATTTATATGGAATTCTCACCATCTTCACTTTTAAATATATTTGAAAGATTTGAAATTTAAAATTTGAAAATTTTATTTTGTTTATTTATTTTTCATTTTTAAATTTACTAATGTTAGATTTTTGCGTTTATTTATGTATTTATTCATTAGAGATTTATTCATTTTTAAAAAGATTTGAAAGATGAAATTTGAAAATTTGTATTTTTTTATTTTATCTATTTTATATTTTATTAATCAGCATTTTATTTATTTTATATTTTATTGCTACATTTATTATTTATTTATAGATTTTGAGTTTTTACACCATATGATTATTATGACATGAATATGCATTTTCAGTTTTTATACCATAGGATTATTAAGACGAGGTTCTATACTGGCAACTAAGAATTATATTTCGTTTATGTTTCAAAATGATGATCATATTGTAATGCCGATAATTTTGTGTAGGTTTAGTCATAATTTTGGTTATATTTTTTTTGGTGTGATAAATGATGTAATCAAAATGTACATTGCAAATCATATTTATTTATTCATATTAAAGATATATTAATGTGTATATAAAATCCCAATTTTTAGTTTTCAAAAATATTTAATTTGCAATTTTTATGGAATTCGCAGTGTATATATGAAATTTATATTATTAAAAGATACATTAATGAATATATAGAAAAGATTTGTATATATTAACTAATGTATATATATGCCATGTTTTTACAAAAATTTGTCACTTCTCCTAAAATTAATATACAATTATATAGTTGCTAATCGTTAAAAAATATATTTTAAAATTATATCATTCTAATTGTATATAAAAATATACTAAATAGTATAAATCTTATTTATATTTTATTACATTAAAAATAATACAAAAAATTATACTCCCTCCGTCCCGTTAAAAGCGTCTCAAAATTTTTTGGGCACGGTATTTTATGCGGGATACTTAGCATTTAATGTAAGGGTAGATTAGTGTTAAAGTAGGGGTAAATTAGGAATTTACGTGATGTGATCGTAATGAATTTTGAATTGTTAATTGATTTATTTATGTGTGATATGATAGTTGTGTGTTTGAAATTTTAATATATTTATTTATTACCGTGATGTGATGGGAGTATTTTTGTAGTTAATTATTTTAAAAATGGAAAATGAGACAATTAGAATGGGATGGACCAAAGACGAAAGTGACACAAATTAATGGGACGTAAGGAGTAATTTTTAAGAGAATTTTAAAAATTCATATTCTATATATAATTGGTTTAGAGTAAATTAGTTATTTTTATAAAGCGTATTATAAATAAAAGAATCGGGTGTATAAAGAGTTAGTGGGATACGAATAGATCCATCAATAAATAAAGAATGAAAAGTTAACTTTTTTTAATCTATTTTGTATGAAATACTTCATTAATCTATATTTCAATAAATTTGCAGTTAACGGAAGAACAAATATAAATCTAGCTTTGTTATAAATTGAAAGGCTAAATGCTGCAAATTCTATAAATTTAACAAGTTTCTCTGGAATGATGGTACTGAAGGAAGTTTAACTGTAACATCCCACATCGGTTGGAGAGGGAAACGAAGCATGCCTTATAAGGGTGTGGACACCTCTCCCTTGTAGACGCGTTTTAAAGCCGTGAGGGCGGGTTGGGCCAAAGCGGAGAATATCTACAAGTGGGTGTGACTGGGACGTTACAGATGGTATCAAAGCCAGTACCCAGGCCGGTGTGCCAGTGGGGACGCTGGGCGCCTAGGGGGGTGGATTGTAACATCCCATATCGGTTGGAGAGGGAAACGAAGCATGCCTTATAAGGGTGTGGACACCTCTCCCTTATAATCTATTAATACTAGAAGAGACATATTATAATAAGGAATAAATGAAGACGGATCATGCTAAGCTATTACCTTTGTTGATCAATGAGTAGAGTAATGTTTATAATAAAATAATGTATGTAGTTGATAGTAATGAAGGTTAATTCTTTTTCTTTACGTGGTGGAACTGGCAAGACATTTATCAATAATTTATCTAGAAAATATTATGTTTAGCCCTTCGTGGGAGAAGTGATATTGTGTTGCATGGAGCGTCCAGTGGAATAGCATCCCTACTCCTTACAAGAGGTATGACTGCATATTCTGGATTTTGTATTCCACTAGAGTGTGACGAGACTTCTACCTGCAAAAAAATTATCCTAGAAAATTATTTGACCTCTCTTCTCATTAAAACAAAACTCCTTATTTGGATAAAATTTTTTGATTGGTGGAATGATTATTAGCCCGTCTGAATTAACCAAAATCCTCATTCAATTTCATTGGACAAAAGTCACACTCGCATTTTGTTTAACTATGACTATAGAAAAAAAGTCAATGTCTTCAATCTTTAAAGTATGTTGGACTCTATCTTAAAAAGTCGGTTTTTACCCATGTTAGTGATACGTTGCAATATATCGTGTTACTAGAAAGAAGGGACTCCAAGTATTAAGATGTAATTAAGATAAATTAACCCAACATACTATAAGAAATTTTATTTACAATGAAAATTATATATGACAGAAATTTGCACAATGAATTATTCATGTAGGTGATGGTAATTTGTAAATCTGATATTGATCTTGTAGATGTACAATTAGATGGATGTGACATTTACAGATGATAATTTTATAAACTCTACGGGATATCCTATAGCAATAATTAATTGTTGAGAGTATTTATACAAATATAAACTGCAGCACTTCAAATCAAGATATTTTTAAAGATATTGCTATACTAATTAATCCCTATTAATGAGATTGTCAATACAATTAACGATTAGATTATGGAATGTAAATAGTCATGCTTATTAGGAATATAGATCAATCAAATAAAGTATGCAATGTAAATAGGTTGATAGTAACCAAGATGCGGAACCATATTATTGAGGTTAAACTAATTTTTAGGAAACTATGAAAGTAAAAAAATTCTTGATTGGTAGAATGATTATGAGCCTGATTTAACCAAATTCCTCATCGATTTTAGATGAGAAAATTTCAACTTGTAGTTTGTTTTGCTATGATTATAAACAAAATTTGATGCTAATCTTTAAAGAATGTTTGACTTTATCTTCCAAACCAGTTTTTAGTTATGAACAGTTATGTTGCAATATTTCGTGTCACTAGCAAGATGTGGCTCAAAGTATTAATATGCAATTAAGAATGATTAACTTAAGATATCATAAGAAATGTTGTTTACAATAAAATTTATATATGACAGAAAATTTGTAAAATGGATACTCGATGTAGGTGATGGTAAGGTCGGTATTGATTTTGAAGATCTGCAATCAGATATGACATTTCCGTATGATATTCTTATAAATTATACGGGTGATCCTATAGCGACAAAAATTTTAAGAGTACATATACAAATATAAACTGCACCACTTCAAATTCAGACATTTTTAAAGATAGTACTATATTAGCCCATACCAATGAGATTTTCATGAATGAAATTTTTGTGAGGGAATTTATCATATTCTACTTAATTCTTATATTATAATATTGTTTATTTTAATTTAAATTTCAAATTAAATAAAATATTATTTTAATAATTATTTTTATTGATCTGTTAGGTTTGTACTGGATAAGTCACAGAAGTAGTAATTTCTTAAAGGGTGTTTGTTTGTATGTTTTGGGACAGATTATCTAATTATTTCGTTTGCAAAATGCAAATAATCAGTTAATCCTGTCTCTGTACTAACTTCTAATAATCTATTATTTGCGTTATGAGGGAATGAAAAACTATTTTCTTGCAGCTACATTTTGGTGCTGCTAGAAAATCACGTTTAGCCAAAAATAGATTTTACTATATTGTTGCCTTTTGAGGTAATAAAAAACACAAATCCAACACTTTTTATTGCGATTTGGAACAGCATAAGCTCATTCAGACACTTAATTTTTTACAGCACGTTTTGTTATTTACCCGACTATCCATTTTCTAAACGCATATCCAAACACCATCTTAGTTAGTTTTAAAAATAGTTAAATTATATTCTTATATACATCATCTTTCAAATAGATATAAAATCATTACTTATTTTTCATTACTCAAAATGTAATTTTTTATTATTTTATACAATATAAGTATATATATTAAGTATATAGTTATGCCGTCGAGTCTCGACGGGTTACTAACTAGTATGTTTAAAATTCAATTGGCCTAGTTTTACAGCATACTACCTTTGATTTGTTTCAATACTTTTGGGGGATCTCATGTCTGCATATATGGGTTCAAAATTTCATGATTCTAATTATTTCTCAGTATAGTGTTTTATGTTTTTTTTAGTCTCAAGTAGTAGTAATATATCTTGTACATATGAGGGGAAAAAAAAAATGAAGCAAAAAGTTCAAATACTTGTGACAGTAATTGGCTCCCTTAAATTAGTCTCCCTTAAAAAGTTCAAAAAATGAAGCAAAAAAGTTCAAATTAAAATGAATTTTGTCCGTTTGAAACGTTTAATTTACGTCTTCCGTATCAATCTTCAGATCCAAACAACATAACATAACCTTGTCTTTAAATTAGAATTGAAAATTAAAAACTAACTGTCATAAGAACTCTGAATTTTGTTTCAATAATTTTGTGGAATCTCATATCTACATTTGGGTTCAAACTTCATGATTTAAATTATTTCTCAAGTACAGTGTTTTATTTTCTTTTTAAGTCTCAAGTAGTATTATATACGTATCTTGTACATATGAGGAAAAAAAAAAAGAAATGAAGCAAAAAGTTCAAATATTGTGATATTAATTGGCTCCCTTAAATTTTTTTTGTAGCAATCCAAGATGGCAGAAAGTGCTGTTAACTTTTTGCTTAACCACTTGTCCGAGTGGCTTCAAGAGGAGCTTAACCTTCTTGGTGGTCCTAGAGATGAAATTGAAATGATCCGCGCTCTATTCCAGCAGATGAGGGCATTCCTGAGAGTTGCTGATGCCAGAGAAGAAACCGATCTCCAACTCAAAGAATGGGTCAGACAAGTTCGCGAAACTGCATATGAAATCGGAGATGTTCTTGAGAGCTACATGGTTGAATCTCGTGTTCGTCATCCTTCCCCGGGAATCAAAGGCTACATAGAAAGTTGGATCTACTTCCCACTGAAGAAATTCATAGCCAATCGTAATCTAGCTTATGAAATCAAAACGCTAAGATCAAAAGCAGATGGAGCTTTCATAACATATAGCCACTTGAGTGGTGTGTTTTCAGTATCAAACTCAACTTACATGGCTAGTAATATCGGATATGACGGTCGGGGAAATGCTCGATTGTTGGAAGAAGCAGAAGTGTTAGGCATTGAGCAGCCAAAGAGGCAGCCTCTTACGTGGATTTCGATCGCTGGTCATTTCCTCCAGGTGATTGCTGTGGTGGGTATGGGTGGATTGGGTAAAACTACTCTCGTGAAGAAAGTATACGATGATCCATGGGTGAAGCAAAACTTTAATCATCATGTCTGGATAAATGTTTCAGAGAGATACAACATTGAGAATCTTCTCCGGGACATGATTAAGCAACTATTAAATGAGGTCAAGCAACCACTACCACCATCATTGGAAAGCATGAACGATGGTGATATGAGAGAGTTCATTTACAAATTCCTCCGATGTAAGAAGTACATCATTGTGCTAGACGACATTTGGAGGAAAGATGTGTGGGAAGCACTTTGGTGTGCATTTCCAAGAACCAGAAGCAGTACTAATGATGGAGGTTGCATTATTATCACCACCCGCAATAAAGAGATTGGTGACCACGCATGTCATGACAGTGGCAGCCACATCTATGATTTGAAACCATTGCCCGAATCGGAAGCAGAAAAGTTATTTTATAGAAAGGCATTTCGAGGTGACTCATGTCCTCCCACCTTGAAAGAAATATCAGCTGACATATTATGAAGATGTAGGGGATTGCCACTTGCAATTGTTGTGATTGGTGGTGTCTTGGCTACAAAAAGGAATGCAATTGAGGAGTGGAGAATGCTTAGCCACAATTTGGGGTCTGAATTAGAAGCAGATAAGAGGCTGGGGAAAGTAATCTCTCTGAGTTATTATGATTTCCCAGACCATCTTAAAGCTTGTCTTCTATTCTTGAGTGTATTCCCAGAAGATTATTTAATGGAGAAAGCCACTATAATCCGTTTATGGATTGCAGAAGGATTTGTAGAGACAAAAGAAGGGAGTACCATGGAAGAAATAGCTGACGGCTACCTCAACGAGCTCTGCAACAGAAGTATGATTCAAATTGCAGAGACAAGGAGGGATGGAAGGCCAAAAAAATATCGTATCCACGATCTTGTGCGGGAATATATAATTTCAAAGGCAAAAGAACAGAGATTGGTATTTGTAAAGAGTGAAAGAGGAATGGCATGGGATGAACGAATTCAATGGCTAACACTGGCTGACGACAGTATTAGCTATAACACTGAGCAAATCGGGAGGTACAAACATCTTCGCACTCTTGTGTTTTTTGGCTCTGGTAATTTAGAGTGGAGATCAATTATATGCAGTATACTACGTGGAGGTTGTAGAATGTTGAAGGAGCTAGATCTAAGAGGAGCTCCACTAGATGCAATACCAGATGAGGTTTTCACATTATATGGACTGAAGTACTTAAACTTAAGGAAAACAAAAGTTTCAGTCGTTCCAAAGTCAATTGGAAATCTTGAAAAGTTGGAGACATTGGATCTTAAAGGATGTCAAGTAGTTGAGTTGCCTGTTGAAATCCTCAAGCTCAAAAGACTGCGATATCTCTCTGTGTATAGTTATGGCTATATTATTGATGGTTACTTGCAATTCGATAATGTGCGAGGGTTCAAGGCTCCATATGCAATTGGAGAATTATCGCATTTGCAAAAGCTTTGTTATATAGATGCAAGTGTGAATATGGAGATGGTTGTAGAGATTGGGAGACTAAAAGAATTGCGGAGATTGGGAATTATGAAGCTAAGAAAGGAAGATGGAAGGAGTCTTTGTTCATCCCTAACAAATCTGAGTTACATGAGTTCACTCTTCATTTATTCATTTGGGGAAGACGAGGTAATTGATGTAGATTACCATATGCCGCGAACTTCACTAAAGTATCTTCGATTACTTGAGTTGAGAGGAAGTTTAGAAAAGGTTCCGCAATGGATACCTTCCCTTAATGCACTCAAAGAGTTAATGTTGAGATGGAGCAAAATGGTTGAAGATCCACTCGAATGTATTCAATATTTGCCCATTTAGATGTCCTTAAACTGGATTGTGCCTACGAAGGAGAAGGATTAAATTTCAGGTCCAGAGGTTTCCCCAGGCTTACTGTATTGTATCTAGGAAAGTTGAGAGGATTGAAATGGGTGAGAGTGGAGAAGGGGTCCATGCTCAATCTCAAAAGGTTCGACATCCGTGATTGTAAAGCGATGAGGGAGGTGCCTGTGGGAGTTGAGCATTTGGCTCATCTCGAACGTATGTGGTTTGGTGATATAGCAGAGGAATTAGTGGAGAAGATAATTGAAGAGAAAAAAAGGAATGGCGATGAGTGGAAGCTTGCCCATTGTCCCTTAACTTTCATTTCTAATTGGGTTGACGGAGAATGGAGGAATAGACTACTGTAAATAAGAGTGAATACAGAGTTTCATGTATGTAGAATGTAATATGTATATGATGTTTCATATTTAAGGTTTGTTTGTCTTTTTGGTACAATATTAATGTTAGTGTGATACAATGATTTTTTATTTTTTTATTCTTTTTATAACTATAAAAAAACCCAACATAAGGTACTTATAAAGATTAGCAATCTGACCTCCTTGGTTCTTGAGCCGATCTGAAGTAAGAGATGAACAGCGAAAGTAAATTGACCTCAAACAACAAGAATAGCTGCAAGTATATATGATATGATGGGTACATTCAAGAAGCAACTCAAAAATTGCATTGGGTGCATCTGTGCGTATCTTATAATTATTGTATGTGGCTGCACCATTTGCTTCAAGTCGTCGTTTACTTTTTGCAAAGCCACGTCACTGCTACCACCTACCACTTCCATTATTTATTTCATTTCAACAGACAATAACATTAGGAAAAAAAAAATGGTGATGGTTGGGCTGTCGTGACGAGTGTGTGGTACGAAAGTAAACGACGACTTTTGGAAAGGTAATAACATGGAAATAAAAATGAAGGTATTCATTCGACAGGGAAACAATGAATCGCTCAACTCTGGTTTGGAACAATATGAAGGCTCCAAGTCCAACATCCAAAGCTGGTGTCTGGGCGGCCTAATGCTTTGGGACGCACATGAATGTCGTATTGAACAATGATGCAGTGTAGTGTCCGAGTTTTGAGGAAATAAATCCACTTACATAGTGAATCGTAGCAACCTCGCTGGAATGATTTCGGCTGGTAGCATGATTTGAACTTGAAGTTTGAACTTGAAAGTTAGTGCTTAGTCTATCTCGGGGCTCCATCATGTGTTTGCTGTATCGATTGAGGAAGGGAAATATCAGTTGTGCGCATCGCAGCAAAAGGAACGAAGCTAAAAAACTTTCTATAGCTATTTAGATTTTTCCCACTGGCTGTGACAATTTGTCACACAAAAATCATTTTCAATCACCTCGAAAGGATATTATGTCCGAGAACATTGGCAAAAAATTATGAATTTTCATTTGGCCTTACTGTGCAGATCTCTTTGTCTTGATGGGGTGTCTTCATTCACTGCCTTTCTCCCGTCTTACATTTGTTATATGTATCTATCTATTTATTAGTTAAACATGCTATTTGGCTCTCTGTGCCGTCTCGAGGAAGAAATAACCAAGTCAAAAACTAGTACTTAAAAAAGCAGTAGCAAATGTTAATTACTATTTGCAGGTAGCCGGCCAAATTTACAGGATGTTGTACTTGTCCATAATCCCACAACTGCTTTCACATCACTCTCAAGAGCTTCCATTTGTTGCCTCTGTTTGAAGTTCAAAGTCAAGCATCTCCATGGAAGGAAGTATATGTCTCCCTGCCACTAAACCATTGATTATCAAATATCAATACACATGACATGCATCCGTATCCACTCTTATTTAGAGTTGTCTATACTTCCATTCTCCGTCAACCCAATTCCAAATCTGAATTAAGGGACAATGAGCAAGCTTCCATTCATCGGCATTCCTTTTTTTCTCTTCAATAATCTTCTCAAATTCCTTCGCCAAATCCGCAAACCACATACGTTCGAGATGATTCAAATGCTCAACTCCCACAGGCACCTCCCTCATCGCTTTACAATAATAAATGGCCCATCTTTTCAGATTCGGCATGGACCCCTTCTCCACTCTCACCCATTTCAATCCTCTCAACTTTTCTAGATACAATTGTACAAGCTTGGGGAAACCTCCATACCTGAAATTTAATCCTTCTCCTTCGAACGCAGAACTCAGTTCAAGGATTTCTAAATTGGGCAAATTTTCAAGACATTGGAGTGGATCTTCAACCATTTTGCTCCATCTCAACCTTAACTCTTTGAGTGCATTAAGGGAAGGTATCCATCGCGGAACCTTTTCTAAGCATCCTTTCAAGTTAAGTGATCGAAGATACTTTAATGCATTGGGCGGCATATGGTAATCAACATCAATTACCTCATCTTCGCCAATTGAATGAATGAAGATCGAACTCAAATAACTGAGATCTGAAAGGGATGAACAAAGATTCTTTCCATCTTCCTTCCTTAGCATCACAATTCCCAATCTCCGCAAATCTTTTAGTCTCCCAATCTCTTTCACCATCTCCATATTCCCACTTGCATCTATATAACAAAGCTTCTGCAAATGCGATAATTCTCCTATTTCATATGGAGCCTTGAACCCTCTCACATTATCAAATTGCAAGTAACCATCAATATAATTGCCATAACTATACACAGAGAGATATCGCAGTCTTTTGAGCTTGAGGATTTCAACAGGCAACTCAACTACTTGACTTCCCTTAAGATCCAATGTCTCCAACTTTTCCAGATTTCCAATTGACTTTGGAACCACAGAAACTTTTGTATCCCTAAAGCTCAAGTACTTTAGTAAATATAATGTGCAAACGTCATCTGGTATTGCATCTAGTGGAGCTCCTCTTAGATCTAGCTCCTTCAACATTCTACAACCTCCACGTAGTATACTGCATATAATTGATCTCCACTCTATATCACCAGAGCCAAAAAATACAAGAGTGCGAAGGCGTTTGTACCTCAAGATCTGCTCAGACTTATAGCTAATACTGTCATCCAGTGTTAGCCATCGAATTCGATCATCCCATGTTGTTCCTCTTTCACTCTTTACGAATGCCAATCTTTGTTCTCTTGCCTTTGAAATAATATATTCCCGCACAAGGCCGTGGATACGGTATTTTTTTGGCCTTCCATCCCTTGTTGTCTGTGCAATTTGAATCATACTTCTGTTGCAGAGTTCGTTAAGGTAGCAGTTAGCTATTTCTTCCATGGTACTCCCTTCATCTGTCCCAACAAATCCTTCTGCAATCCATAAACGGATTATAGTAGCTTTCTCCATTAAATAATCTTCTGGGAATACACTCAAGAATATAAGACAAGCTTTAAAATGGTATGGCAAATCATAGTAACTCAGAGAGAGTACTTTCCCCATCCTCTTATCTCCTTCTAATTCAGGTCCCAAATTGAGGCTAAACATTCTCCACTCCTCAATTGCATTTCTCTTTGTAGCCAAAACACTACCAATCACAACAATTGCAAGTGGCAACCCCCCACACCTTCTCAAGATGTCAGTTGATATTTCTTTCAAGGCGGGAGGACACGAGTCACGTCGAAATGCCTTTCTATAAAATAACTTCTCTGATTCGTGTTCGGGCAATGGTTGCAAATCATAGATGTGGCCACCACTGTCATGACATGCATAGCCACCAATGTTTCTATAGCGTGTGGTGATGATAATGCACCCTCGGTCGTCAGTACTACTTCTGCTTCTGGGAAATGCACACCAAATTGCTTCCCACACATTTTTCCTCCAAATGTCGTCCAGTACAACGATGTACCTTTTATATTGGAGGAAATTGTAAATGAACTCCCTCATATCATCAGCATTCATGCTTTCTAATTTTGGTGGCAGTGGTTGCTTTACCTCATCTAGTAGTTTCTTGATCATGTCTCGGAGAAGATTCTCAATGTTGTATGTCTCTGAAACATTTATCCATACATGATGATTAATGTTTTGCTGCACCAATGGATCATCGTATACCTTCTTCACCAGAGTGGTTTTACCCAACCCACCCGTACCCACCACCGCAATCACCTGAAGGGAATGATCAGCGCTTGAAATCCACGTAAGAAGTTGCTTCTTTGGCCGTTCAATGCCTAACACTTCTGCTTCTTCCAATAATCGAGCATCTCCCCGACCGTCATACCCGTTGTTAGTCGCAGTTCCACTAGAGACTAATGGTGGGTACACTTTACTCAACTCTTTATATGTAGTAAAAGCTCTTTCTGCTCTTGATCTTAGCGCTTTGATTTCGTAAGCTGCATCATGTTTGGTTTTTAATTTCTTCAGTGGGGAGTAGATCCAGCTTTTTATGCAGCCTTTGATTCCCGGGGAAGGATGATGGACATGAGATTCAAGAATGTAGCTGTCAAGAAAATCTTCGATTTCAAATGCAATTTCGCGCACTTGACTGACCCATAGTTTGAGTCGGGGATCACTTTCATATTTGGCATCAGCAACTGTGAGGAATGCCCGCATATGGTCGAATAGATCACAGATCATTTTAATTTCATCTCTAAGATCACCAAGCAGGTTATACTCCTCTGAGAATTTGCTAAGCAAAAAGCTAACAACACTTTCTGCCATCTTGGATTCCTACAAGAAAATTTACGGGAACCGAGTTTATAAATGTTAGAAAATTAGTATTACCCGTCCGAATGTGAAAAATGCGAATTAAAAAATCGAATTTAACAAAACAAATTATTCAATTTTATTATAGCTATTGCATTCCCCAGGCTCCTTAAATTTTTAAGCATTACATGAATACATGTATTCATTATACAGTAACCACATTATGACACTACCAATAATTTATGCTCCCTCCGTCCCACCCCAAGTGTCTTGTTACTGTTGGGTACGGGAATGAAGGTATAGTTGATTTGTGAGTATATGGTGGGGTCCACATAGTTGTTGGAGGGAGAAATTATTTCTATTTATAGAAAGAAGACATTTGTAATGGGACATTCAAAAATAGTAAGTAGGACATTTGGAATGGGACGGAAGGAGTATATTATAATTTCGTGCCTTAAAAAATAGTATACTATAAACAATCATCTAAAAGAAGAACCACCTGGGCCTTTCCCCCAGATGACGCTCGGGCTTGTCTTCTTACAGATATAGCGGGGGTTCATTTTCCTCGCTATTGATTGGTGTTCCTCCGTGGTTTCTTTTCTGCTTCTCTATTTTCCTTATCTCTATTTCTGTAGTTTTTTGTAGCTTTTTAGTGTAAGCTTTGCTGACGTCTTCGTCACGTCTTTTACCAAAAAAAAAAAAAAGAAGAAAAAAAATGAAAAGGGAAATAAAAGACTTTCTTTTCACGGCTCTAATGCAAAAAATATTATTGAATGTACCATCATCACGAATTTCATAATGTTATGAATTTGTGGGATGTATAACCATTTGATCAACTTATTCTCGTAATGCCATTTATCTAATTTAGTTAATCTATCTAATACAAATATTTATTATCTATTAATATAATATCAATCTATAAATTATTTATTAAAATTTGTTATCATATTAAATATAATTCCAATTTTCATCCAAAGAAAAATATAATTTCAATTAATAAAGTATTCATTAAGAATAATAACAAATATTGAGTTATATCTAAATAATAAATATCATAGCAACCCATAAAAGTTTTGCTACATATTTGGTAGTATTTTTTATCCATAATAATTAATTAACTTAAAAATTAGCTAATGTGAATTTCTGCTCAAATTTGATTCTCCTATATTTTGAAAGCGTGTTATACTTTTATACACTTCCTCCATTTTTTTATATGAAAAATGATTGACTTTTGTAATTGTTTATTGTCCAACTTTGACTAATGTCTATACAACATTTATAAAAAGAAAAAAACATAGTCAAATGAGATCTTGTTGGATTCGGCATATCTTGTAGTTTTAAAATATCAAACTTTTAAAAAAAAATTTATACACATTTTGTGTTATTAATGAATTATTAAGGTTAAATGTACAATAGATTGCGTGCAGAAAGTGAATATTGAGAATATAGGTAGGTTACTATTCATAAGGAGATTTTTGTGAGATGGAATTGATAGGTTACTGTTCATAAGAATAGGTTACTGTTCATAAGGGATATTATTTTTATAATGGGCGGAAATTATAAACAATATGAATAAAATTATACAACTTAACAAATAAAATTAACAATTTTATTATGTCAATTAAATTCTTCAACCTCATTAAACTATTTTAAGCATTACATGAGTACGTCTATACATTGCACAGAAATCGACCAACATATGTCATTACTTAAAATTTATATATTACTCCCTCCGTCCCGCCTAACGTGTCTTGTTTGACTTTTTGACACTGTTCATTGTTCGACTTTGACTCAATTATATTTTATGTATTTATTGGAGAAAAAATAGTCGAGTTGGGTCTTGTTAGAATCGTATGATCACGTAGTTTTAGAATATGTATTTTACATAATTTTTTATTGTACATATTTTGAGATATTAACGATTGAAAAAGTGCATTGGATTGTGTGCAGAAGTCAAACAAGACAAGTTAAATGGGACGGAGGGAGTACAATTTAGTATCTTAAAAAATTCTTACAGTACAAACAATAGTTGAATGGATAAAAAAACGAAAAAGCAAAGATAAAACATTTTTACTCATGACTATAACGTCATACATGGACAAAGAAAGTACGTAAAATTGTATTGTACTCGATAATTAATTATTGATATTGATTCACACCTTAAAGCGTTGAGAAATTAGAAATTTCTCACATGTACTTCCTCCGTTTGAAATATTAGAAATATTAGAAATTATATAGATATAGATTTGAAGTTTCTGCTTCTTTTCTTTTCTCACATGTAATTCCTCCGTTTTCTTATAAATGCTAATGCTACATGTGGAAATTCAGCACTGTTCATACACACTTTGACTTAAAGTTTTATCATAGTTATACTAGTTAAAATATAGCCAAGTGAGATATTGTTATATTCGTCTTGTCTTGTATTTTTTTTAATATCAAATTTTTAGAATTTTTTATTTGTACCGATCTTGAGTAATTATTAATTTAAAATACGCATTGGACTGGATGCTGGGTGGGTCCGTATCATTTAATAAAAAACAGAGGAAGTATAAGACATATAAGACATAAAACACTGTAGTGAGAAATAATTATAATCATGAAATTTTGAACCCAAATGCAGACAGAAGATCCCACAAAAAAGATTGAAACAATTCAAAGTTCATATGACACTCAATTTTAAATTTTCGTTTCCAATTTTTTTAAAAAAGGGAAGATTGATGCCGTAGACGTAAATTAGGATAAAATTCAACCCCCGCAGCATTTTCATTGATTTGATTTGAAATTAAATGCATAGTAATTAATGGAAACGAAGATACAGAGTTGCAATTTGGGTTAAAGACTGTGATTGTGCGAAATGATGTACAGATGAACAATCTAATAACTATAAAAAGGAGATCAAAACAAACCCAACATAAGCTACTTAAAAGAATAGCAATCTGACCTTCTTGGTTGTTGAGCAGATCTGAAGTAAGAAGATGCACAACAACAACTGTAAATTGATCACCTTTGGGAATACGGACCCTTAACAAGAATCTCTGCAAGTATATATGATGGGTAAATTCAAGAAGAAAATCAGAAATTGCATTGGCTGAGTCTGTGCATATCTTTAATTATTCTTTGTACGTGGCTGCCCCCATTTGCTCAAGTCGTCGTTTACTTCTTGCACGGCCACGTCACTGCTACCACTTACCACTTTTATTTCTTTCATTGCAAGAGACAATAACATTTGAAATTGGGATGTTTAAAAAATGATCCATTTGAAACGGGGGAATAGTAATACTACCGTCATCTCAAAAAGAGGGATAGTGCCGGAAATCGAACCTCCAATTGAAAGTGAGGACTTGGTCACTAGATCATGGCTTTTTTTTAAGTTGGTATATTATTCTCTTTTGAATATTTTTTTTCTTGCTGGACAGCCTCAGGCTAGAAAATTGTGGTAAGAGCTCGCATAAATTACAAAGGGAAATAAAATGGAGGATAGGAGGCTAGAGTGAATCCAACCTCCAACATTCCGTTGGAAATCAATAGACTTGGGTCTCATCACCTCTTTCAACTATATTTTGAAATATGCATGTGGTATATTTCTATATTTAGAATTTATTTTATTAAAATTAATGAATTATAAAAATAATTAAAATGGTGATGGTTGGGCTGTCGTGTCGAGTGTGTGGTGCGAAAGTAAACGACGACTTTTGGAAAGGTAAGTACACGACATGAAAATAAAGATGAAAGCATTCGACATGGAAATGAAGAGGAAGGTAAGTACTCCAATGAGATCGCTCTACTCTGGTTTGGAACAATACGAAGGCTCCAACATCCCAAGCTGATGTCTGGGCCTAACGCTTTGGGACGCACATGAATGCTGTATCGATTGAGGAAGAAAGTTTCAGTTGTGCGCGTCGCAGCAAATGTAACGAAGCTAAAACACTTGCTATCGATATTAGATTTTTCCCACTTGCTATCGATATTATATTATGTCCGAGAACATTGGCAAAAAGAATTATGAATTCATTTTGCGTTATTGTGCAGACCTCTTTGTCTTGATGGGTGTCTTCATTCACTGCCTTTCTCCCGTCTTACATTTGTTATGAAGTATGTATTTATTTATTACTCACTCTGTCCCAACTAAGATGTCTCGATTGACTTCTGCACACAATCCAATGCATTTTTTAGTCGTTAATACCTCAAAACATATACAAGTAAAAACTATGTAAAATATATATTCTAAAACTATGTTGTTAGACGAATTAACAACACCGAACTTGACTATTTTTTGCAAATATATACTTACAATAATATCGACTCAAATTATAATAATGAACAGTGTCAAAAAGTCCAACAGTACGTCTTACCTGGGACTTAGGGAGTATTTATTAGTTAAACATGCTATTTGGCTCTTTGTGCCGTCTATAGGAAAAATAACCAAGTCAAAACTAGTACTTAAAACCAAGTGTTGTTAAGATGGGGATCCTATATGAAATCATTTTTCTCTTTGCAAGATCGGGATCGTAGGATCGAATCGGAATCTTACGATCTTATGAAATGACAATAATGGGTAAACACAATTATGCATACTAACAAGTAAATGCATTATTTCGTGTGTTTATGAATCTTTAGTACAAAAACATCACAATTAAACATAAAATATTTCAACAGACATACATATTATGTTTTTTTACACATCATACATGAGTAAGTTCTTAAGTTTAAAATTAAAGAAAAGAATTTACTTTGATCCCAAATTATAAAATACTATTAAATTTTATGTGTTTAAGATAGTATGATCATACGATCGTAGAATCGTAACATTCTACGATGAGGATCGGGATCTTATCCAGATCTTACTAATTTTAAGATCCTACAAGGATCGGCATTCTTTTAGAGAGGTGTGATCGCAAGATTGTAAGATCCTAAGATCAGGATCGGGATCTGGGTTAAAATAGCAGTAGCAAGTGTTAATTATTTGCAGCTAGCCTTATCCTGCTTCGGCTCTTCAAAAAAAAATTTATTTGCAGATAGCCGGCCAAAATTAACAGGTTTTTGTTCTTGTCCACAATCCCACAACTGCTTTCGCATCACTCTCAAGACCTTCCATTTGTTGCCTCTGTTTGAAGTTGAAAGTCAAGCATTTCCATGGAAGGAAGTATATGTCTCCCTGCCAGTCTGCCACTAAAAACCATTGATTATCAAATATCAATAGCAACTAGGACATAGCATTAACATGTCTAGTAATGCTTTTTCACCAGATTCATTTCCTTCACCGTTGCAAAATAACCAAAAATCGGTGTCCAGTCATGGTGTAATATATGGTGGGGTTATTACCATTGTTTTACTACTTTTTATTGGTGCTGGTTTGTTCTTCCTTTTTAAAAGGAAGCTCAGTGTCGAATTCAAACTTTTTCGGAAGCCTAAAGGTTTGTTGATGATGTTGAGTTTAATTTGTTGCCATACATGCTAACTTTTTATTCATTTCAGATGTTTCTTAAGCCTAACAGAGAATGAATTACAGTATATTTTTTGTCTGAGTATTCTAGTTTTTAAGTTGTTTTTTCTGGTTCGACCATTGACACTCACATGTTGTGAGCAATCAGGCAACCAGCTTGATGCGGGGAAAATGAAGTTAAGGCACTTCACACTCGAGGAGCTGCATAAAGCTACTAAAAATTTCAGCCCTTCTTGTTTGGTTGGTTCTGGAGCATTTGGTGACGTTTATCATGGAATGTTTGAAATAGAGGGAGACCTAGCAATCAAGAAACTGCACTCAGAATCTTATTCAAGTGCCGAAGAATTCAAAAATGGTAAAGGGCTCTAGCTTTATTTCAGAACCATGGGTGGCCGGTTCAACATTGTTGAAAGTTCTAATTTCTGTTGTTGAAATCAAGAACATTTACAACTTTCAGCAATGTGAGTGGCAGAAAGTCCTGTTTGATGTTCACTAACTCTTGGCCAATGCACAGAGGTGATATTGCTGTCAAAAGTGAAGCATGACAATCTTGTGGCACTCGTAGGTTTCTGTGAAGGGAGTGGTAAATGAATTCACAAAGTTTAATTCCCAACATAAACAAAAAGATTCAATGACAGAGTTTAAGTTCATACCCCTGGATTGCCTTTTGTACAGGACCCCATGCAGAAAACATTTTGGTCTATGAATTTGTCGCCAACGGTTCACTTCTAGAGTACATTACAGGTAAGCCTTAACCAACAATTCAAAACTGTTTTTTTCTGTATGCCATCCATCCATGTTTTGATTATGATTTCATTATAGGTAGAGGAAGAAGAAGTTTAACATGGAGGGAAAGAGTTACAATAGCTATTGGGGCAGCAAAAGGTATACACACACACAGATCCATTTTCCATCGCTACTTTGAACCCTTGTACGCAACCAAATTAGTGAATTACATGAACGAATCATGGTTGCAATCAGGGCTAGCTCATCTGCACGAAGGGATTAGTCCAAGCATCATCCACCGTGATGTAAAGCCAAGTAACATCCTAATTGGGGAAGGATTTGAGGCAAAGGTATCGGATTTTGGTACTGTTAGGTCAGGTCCGGTTGGGGATCAGTCGCACGTTACCAGCCAGATTAAAGGAACACCGGGGTACCTGGATCCAGCTTACTGCTCGAGCTTCCATTTGACACCATTCTCTGATGTGTACAGTTTCGGTGTGATACTGCTGCAGCTTATTACTGCTAGACCTGCAAATGAACCTATGGGAAGCAATGCCAATTTGCACATTATTGATTGGGTAATCACAAGAATCAAAGCCCACTTTTTACCAACATAAATAGGAGAATATTTTCATTTTACAGTTTAGTTTTGAGAAACTAACAGAATTGCATTTTTAAACCAAAACTCTTTCGAACTTCAAATGCAGGCAAGGTCAAGCATTGAGAAAGGGGCCATTGAAGATATCTTGGATGTCAACCTTCTATTGGAAGAGTGCAACATGGAATTGATGCTAAAGATGGGGGAAATTGCTCTAAGATGTGTGGACAAAGTGCCCAAGGGGAGGCCTACGATGTCTCATGTTTGGCAAGAACTCGACAGGGCTCTGAAATCAGCGAACGAATTGTTGTTATTAGAGGAAGCCTTCACAGAGGGTTCTCCTATCCTAATCACTGTTGGGGGATTTTCGCAGTATGTGGATATGAGAATCAAAATAGGAAGAACTTGGATAATCAATTGGATCGTGTGTAGAACACTTTCCTAAAGTTGTATTTTGCCACTGCAAATCAACTTTGGGATAATCCAAAAGATGCACTCGAATTTCGAAAGAAATAAGAGAATTGGCTTGGAGGATTGCAGAATTATTGTGTCTGTAGTGTTTTTGTGTTTCTCGTACGTTTTCTTCTGTTCACTATGAATTCTGCAGGAATTCATATTTGTAGATGAATAATGCAGTAGATATGAAAAGATACAACCAATTATGAAAGGGTGCATTAGTTGGGATTCAAATTTGAATTTCAAGTTCAAATCTAAATTCAAATAAGATTTGATTTCAAATTTCAAATTCAATTGCTGATAGTTAATTTTATCCAGCAATACGAATTTAAATTAGTCATGACCATGACTAAATACCCCCCACATAATTGCACAAGGAAAAAGACAAAACAAGTTCCAGCAAACTACACTGGTCTTAGTCATGACCATGATTAAGTCTACTCTCGTTTGCTGCATTGAAAGACAAAGAGAATGAAATTCCAGCAACCCATCTACAATTTAGTCATGGTCATGACTAACCCATAGGCTGCTTGCTGTCTTTCTTTTCCTTCCACATCTTTTCATATACCTCCTAATTCATTCCTCTTGACCTCTCGCTAGGTCATCCTTTGTCGTAGTGGCTTATGTGAGTGTGCACTCCGCACCTCCTAACCCACATTATAGCTCGACTACAACATAAGCCAAACTTTAGTAAATCCAATTACACCAAAATACATGATGACACTAAAATCATCAACAATCCTCCCCCATTTTAGTGTAATCCATGATTTCTAAATCCACACAATAAAACCAAACTCATGCATAAATGAAAATATCGTGACGATTGAATTTCCATCTTAGTACGATACACATTCCAAGCATTCGAGAATCAAGGTGTCCTTAGGATTGAACCTTTCAACTCATTTGAATACATGAAGATAACGTACACACAAGTTAATTACAACACTCTAAGCCTTCACTTGACGCTATCTACGGCCATGCGTCCCTATCCATTCATAAGCATATACAAAGCCAAGTCCAAGCTTTTTGAAGCGGCCACACTCCATGCTCATATAGGTAGCTCTTTTAACTCGTGCACCTGCATATGCACTTTTTCAAAAGAGCTATTAAGAAATAAATTTCATCCTACCTACTTGCAGGTCCGAACACATACCTTGGGATGTACTATTTATGTGTTCCAATTTCTCTGGGTAAGCTTTCCACATTGAATTCAGCTTCCAACGTTGTATTGGAAGGGAATTTGGTATCTTACCAATAGAAATTTTTAATTGGACTTCAAACCCATCCCTATGGCCGACTTGTGAACCAAGTCCCTAGCTAATCCCTTTGTCAAATGATCAGCTAGATTATATTGAGATCTCACAAAATCAACTGAAATTATCCCATGCATGATGAGCTCACGAACCATGCTATGTCGGATTCCTAAATGCCTAGACTTCCCATTATACATTTGACTATAAGCTTTAGCCAATGTGGCTGCACTGTCACAATGTATAGCAATGGGTGGTATAGGTTTAGGCCATAATGGAATTTCATAGATTAAATTCCTTAACCATTCAGCTTCCTTGCCGGCAGAAGCTAAAGCAACAAATTCAGATTCCATTGTTGAATTTGTGATGCAAGTTTGCTTTTTGGAAGCCCACGAAATGGCACCTCCCCCAAGTAAGAATACCCAACCACTAGTGGAAGAATGATCTTCCATATTAGTGATCCAACTTGCATCCGAATAACCTTCTATGACCGAAGGGAATCCAATATATGTCAAACTATAATCCATAGTTTTCTTCAAGTATTTAAGCACTCGCCTTAGAGCTTGCCAATGGTGAGTACTAGGATTACTTGTAAACCTACTCAACTTGCCTATAGCAAATGCAATATCCGGCCTTGTGCTTGTCATTGCATACATCAAGCAACCTATCAACTTTGAGTATTCGAGTTGAGATACGACTTCTCCATTATTTGGCATAAGTTTCATGCTTGGGTCAAATGGAGTGCTAATAGGAGAACAATCATAAAAATTGAATTTCTTAAGCACTTTCTCAATATAATGAGATTGTGTGATTGAAATTCCTTTGTTCTCCCGTTTGATTCTTATTCCAAGAATCACTTCCGCCTCCCCCATATCCTTCATAGAGAATTTTGATGACAAAAATTCTTTTGTCATATCAACTTGTCTTAGGTCTGTGCCAAAGATCAACATGTCATCGACATACAAGCAAATGATGACTCCTTTACCATTTTCATCAAATTTGCTATAAACACACTTGTCAGTTTGATTTAAACTAAATCCACTTGACAAGATAACATCATCAAACTTTTGATGCCATTGTTTTGGAGCTTGTTTCAGCCCATACAAGGATTTAATTAGTTTACATACTTTATGCTCATTTCCGGGCATAACAAATCCTTCTGGTTGCTTCATATATACCTCTTCTTCTAAATCCCCATTCAAAAATGCCGTTTTAACATCCATTTGGTGTATCACAAGATTGTGAATAGCTGCTAGAGCTATCAACAATCTAATTGTGGAGATTCGAGCAACTGGTGCATAAGTATCAAAGAAGTCAATGCCTTCTTTTTGTCTAAACCCTTGAATAACTAATCTTGCTTTAAACTTATCAATTGTTCCATCAACCTTCATCTTCCTCTTGAAGATCCATTTACAACCAAGTGGTTTGCAACCTGGCGGAAGATCAGTTATGATCCAAGTGTTGTTTTGCATGATAGAATCAATTTCATCATTTATTGCTTCTTTCCAGAATGCAACATCTCTTGATTTCATTGCTTCTTCAAAGGTTCTAGGATCCTCTTCAACATCAAAGCAATAAAAGTTCTGGGAAGCAATTTCATCTCTTGATCCTTCAACTAAGTATAGTTGAAAGTCGGAACCAAATGATTTTGGTTTCCTAACTCGTTTACTCCTACGAGGTTCGAAGCTCTCATTAGGGGTATCACCTAGACCAACTTCCTTTTGAATTCCAATAGAGTTAGGAATTATGTCTTTAGGTCTAGGTAGAGATGAGAATCTATTCTCATCAAAAATTGCATCTCTCGATTCCATAACTGTATGGATCGAGACATAATCATTTGGTTCTATTACATAGAACCTATAGGCCTTGGAATGTTCTGCATATCCAATAAAAATACAATCAATGCCTTTTTCACCCAAACTCTTCCTTTTGGGGTCGGGAAGTCTAACAATAGCTCTACAACCCCAAATTCGAAGATAGTTTAAATTTGGTTTCTTTTTATACCAAAGCTCATATGGTGTTTTCTTGTTCCTTTTACTAGGAACCCTATTCAATTACATAGCAAGCCGTTAGCATGGCTTCACCCCAAAAACCTTCATTCAAACCCGAATAGGACAACATGGAATTAACCATTTCTTTAAGGGTTCGATTTTTCCTTTCAGCTACACCATTTTGTTGTGGTGTATAAGGGGTCGTGGTTTCATGGATAATTCCTACGGATTGGAAGTAAATAGGATCAAAGTATTCACCTCCCCTATCCGTACGCAAGACTTTAATTGCACCATTTAGTTGCAATTCCACTTCAGTCTTGTACACTTTGAATTTATCCAAAGCCTCATCTTTTGCATGCAATAAGAAAATATAACAAAATCTGGATGCATCATCAATAAAAATAACCACATACTTCTTATTGCCTAAAGATGGAGATGAATGAAAATCACAAAGACCACTATGTATTAATTCTAACAAAACAGAGTTTCTAACAATGTTTTGGAAAGGTTGTCTAGTGATCTTATTTAGCATGCATGTTGAACACTTGTCCATGTTAAAATCAAATACAGGGATCAATCCTTCCTTAGACATGTCACGCATCCTTTTATAATGAACATGTCCCAAACGAGCATGCCAAATAGATGAATCAATTAACTTAGAATCAGTCATAAACACAGAATCAACTGTACATGGAGTTTTATTCAAATTCAACATAAACATTCCATTACAATAGTAACCAAATCCAATGAAGACCCCACACTTGGATAGTATATATCTATCCGACTCAAAGACTTGCTTATAACCACACTTATTAAGTACAGGACTTGACACTAAATTTTTACGCAATTTAGGTACATACAACACATTAAACAAGGCTAAAGATTTTCCGGAACTAAATTCCAATACTACACTTCCACGACCAAGAATTGGAGCAGATGACTCGTTGCCCATATACAATACGGATCCATCATCAATTGATTCAAAGTTTTTAAACCAACAACGATCCTTGCAAGCATGTGTAGTGGCACCCGAGTCCACCCACCAAGCAATGTTGTCATCCTGCACATAATATGCTTCAGAATTTAATGACACATAATTTTCAAACAAATTCAAATTATGAATTAAATTCTGACCTTGGTTTGGAGGTTGGTCTTTAGACCCATTTCCTAAACCAATCGTGCTTGCTCCATTATTCTTCTTCCCAACACGACAATCTCTTTTGAGATGTCCAGGTTTACCACAATTCCAACAAGCCATTTTAGGCTTTTTGTTGGATTTCTTGTTGGAGTTATTAAAGGGTCGTTTCTTTCCCTTATTTTTCTTGTCATTTTTTGTGTTTTTGCCTTCCACGATCATGTTCACCGAGGATGGTCCAGCGACATCTTTTTCCTTGTTCTTGTCATTCTCCTGCATTCGGAATGATTCCTCAATGCGCAAATGACCACCAAGTTGTTCCAATGACAACTCTTCTTTGTTGTGTTTCAACATATGTTTGAAATCCTTCCAGGATGGTGGAAGTTTGTCAATGATGCTTGAAACAGCAATAGCATCATCCATCATCAAGCCGTGTTGTTTGAATTGTCCCAGGGTTCGTAGGATTTCATGGAATTGCTCCATAACCGGTCGAGAATCAACCATCTTGTAATTATTGAAATTACTAACCAGGAATTTCTTACTCGAAGCATCTTCAGTTAAATACTTCGATTCAAGAAAGTCCCACAGTTCTTTTGCTGATTCAACATTTTGATAAACATCGAAAAGTGCATCAGACATACCGTTCAAGATGTGGCCTCGACAAATATAATCATCATTCTCCCATTTGCTTCTGCGTCTAGCATTCTCCAAAGTTTCATCCTCACTAGCCTCCGGGCATGGTGTGCTAAGAACGTAGACGACTTTGAGAGTTGTCAGCAAAAAATGCATCTTCTTTTGCCACCTTCGAAAATCGTTGCCTTCAAATTTGTCCAATTTCTCGAATTTTGAAGTCAGGTTCTTCATTGATTCCGCCATGATTCTCACGAAAAATTACAACTTTAGATTGTTGGGGGATTTTCGCAGTATGTGGATATGAGAATCAAAATAGGAAGAACTTGGATAATCAATTGGATCGTGTGTAGAACACTTTCCTAAAGTTGTATTTTGCCACTGCAAATCAACTTTGGGATAATCCAAAAGATGCACTCGAATTTCGAAAGAAATAAGAGAATTGGCTTGGAGGATTGCAGAATTATTGTGTCTGTAGTGTTTTTGTGTTTCTCGTATGTTTTCTTCTGTTCACTATGAATTCTGCAGGAATTCATATTTGTAGATGAATAATGCAGTAGATATGAAAAGATACAACCAATTATGAAAGGGTGCATTAGTTGGGATTCAAATTTGAATTTCAAGTTCAAATCTAAATTCAAATAAGATTTGATTTCAAATTTCAAATTCAATTGCTGATAGTTAATTTTATCCAGCAATACGAATTTAAATTAGTCATGACCATGACTAAATACCCCCCACATAATTGCACAAGGAAAAAGACAAAACAAGTTCCAGCAAACTACACTGGTCTTAGTCATGACCATGATTAAGTCTACTCTCGTTTGCTGCATTGAAAGACAAAGAGAATGAAATTCCAGCAACCCATCTACAATTTAGTCATGGTCATGACTAACCTATAGGCTTGCTGTCTTTCTTTTCCTTCCACATCTTTTCATATACCTCCTAATTCATTCCTCTTGACCTCTCGCTAGGTCATCCTTTGTCGTAGTGGCTTATGTGAGTGTGCACTCCGCACCTCCTAACCCACATTATAGCTCGACTACAACATAAGCCAAACTTTAGTAAATCCAATTACACCAAAATACATGATGACACTAAAATCATCAACAATCACCACAACTAAGGGGTCGAATTGTGAAGCTGCTCGCAGATCATCTATTGAGCAAGACTTCTCCGGTAGCATGGTAAGCGTAGACGGCATTGGACTGCAAAGGTTTCATATGGATATGGATAGCATGTCATTTAAAAGCGCAAGTTTGAGGTGTTTGGAGATGAGTAATACTATGGACAATGATTTTCGCGTTGCCTGTTAGTTGTTAGTTATTGAAGGTTTTGTTACTTCACTTGAATGGAATAAAGAGAGTGGAATTAATAGACTGAACTAATATCAGCACCCTTCAATTTTAATCTTGAAAAATATCAGTATCATCATTCCACAAAAAAAAAAAAAAAAAAAAAACAATGCTCAGAGCCCCTACTTCGTGGGAGCTCTTTCTTTTTCTTTTTTTTTTTCGCATATTAATAAGTACAATACATTAATATTTATATGGTAAATAGTTTTGTGGGAATATCAATTCAATTCAATAACCTATTCAGGGATGAGGACTTAGCCCAAGCGGTTAAATCATTTGACTTAAAGTTGCTTTCCTAGCATGTATAGATTATTCAGGGAAAAAAAATCCATACCCTATTCAATTTTTTAAAGGACTTTTAAAAAATTGATTTTGAAGACCCAATTTTTAAATCACAACCTATTAATTACAGTTTCCTAGTTTCTTCCTTGGATTTTTCAATCTCTATGTGTTTCTTCAAAAACATAAAAAAGGCGGAAGCTTTCAATTTTATCTTACAACTTTAATACTTGGTTCATCCTCCACATTGTATCAACTCATAGATTTTTCTTATTCCCCGGGCTCATAATAAAAAAAATTTTGAATAATATTTAAACTGATTATGGAATTATTAATTAGTATTAAATTTTCAATCTAATTTAATATTAGTTTCTTCTTTAAATTGTATTTTAAACTACTTACACTATTATCTATTGGGAATGGGGAATTGGTTCACTGGACATATCACTTCCAACCTTATGGTTGGAGCCCTTATCCCTCCTCCTTATCCTCTTTGTAATTTGTATAGTTTGGACTCCTACACACCTTTACAGAGACATGAGTGTCAATGTTTAAAAAAAAAAAAAAAAAAAACTACCTGCACTATTATTTAGTTTTAAAATATTAAATACATAATTTCTATTAGCATTATAAAGAGGCCCAAATTTAGCCTTTGCTCAGGGCCTAAAAATAGTTTGAGACGGCCTAAAAAAACACAGTACTTATTATTTTGTTGTTTATCACACTATCTTACCTTACAAACGTGAAATCTGAAAATGTGAAAAATATAATTCATATAAGAATGGGCGGTTTGAAATTTGAATGAAGTTCAGAAGTAGAAGAGCGAGAAACTGAAAAGACACAGGTCTGTGCAGCAAAAAAACAACAATTTGATTACTTACAGGACTCTATAAGGTCTTTAGATGCACAGTTTCCAAACGCATAGAGCCATAGACAGAGCCCGGCCCTTTATTATAACGTTATAAATATCATACATCAGTTAATTTATAGTACTTGATAAAAATCAGTTTATCACACTAACTTTTTTTTGCTCAAACTTTAACCAAAAAAAACCTTAAATATGAAACATCAGATACATTCTACATACATGCATATGTATCATCTCTTATTTACAATCGTCTATTCCTCCACTGTCCATCAACCCAATTCCAAATGACAATTGAGGGACAATGGGCAAGCTTCCACTTATCGCCATTCCTTTTTTTCTCATCAATCATCTTCTGCACAAATTCGTCTGCCATATCAGTTAACCCCATAAGTTCAAGATGAGTCAAATGCTCAATTCCCACAGGCAGCTCTCTCATCGCTTTACAATAATAAATGTCCCACCTTTTGATATTCGGCATGGACCCCTTCTCCACTCTGACCCATTTCAATCCTCTCAACTTTACTACTTTCAACTCTCTAAGCCTGGGGAAACCTCCGAACCTAAAATTTAATTCTTCTCCTTCGTAGGCACAACGCAGTTCAAGGATATCTAAATTGGGCAAATTTTGAATAAATTCAAGTGGATCTTCAACCATTTTGCTCCATCTCAACCTTAAAACTTTGAGTGCATTAAGAGAAGGTATCCATTGCGGAACCTTTTCTAAGCGTCCTTCCAAGAAAAGGAATCGAAGATACTTTAATGTACTGGGTAGCATATGGTAATCAACATCAATTACCTCATCTTCCTCGAGTGAATAAATGATGAGTGAACTCAAGTACCTGAGATTTGTAAGGGATGAACAAAGATTCTTTCCGTCTTCCTTTCTTAGCTTCACAATACCCAATCTCCGCAATTCTTTTAGTCTCCCAATCTCTTTCACCATCTCCATATTCACACTTGCATCTATATAACAAAGCTTTTCCAAATGCAATAATTCTCCTATTTCATATGGAGCTTTGAAGCCTCTCGCGCTATCACATTGCAAGTAACCATCAATATAATCGCCATAACTAAACACAAAGAGATATTGTAGCCTTTGGAGCTTGAGAATTTCAACAGGTAATTCAACTACTCGACATCCCTTAAGATCCAATGTCTCCAACTTTTCAAGATTTCTAATTGACTTTGGAACAACTGATACTCTTGTATACCTAAAACTCAAGTACTTGAGACCATATAATGTGAAAACCTCATCTGGTATTGCATCTAGTGAAGCTCCTCTAAGATCTAGCTCCTTCAACATTCTACAGCCTCCATGTAGTATACTGCATATAATTGATTTCCACCCTGAATTAGAAGAGCCAAAAAATAGAAGACTGCGCAGAAATTTAAATGCGTCGATCTGCTCATTGTTATAGCTAATGCTGTCAGCCAATGTTAGCCATCGAATCCGATCATCCCATGTTGTTCCTCTTTCACTCTTTACGGAGACCAATCGTTGTTCTCTTGCCTTTGAAATAATATATTCCCGCACAAGGTCGTGGATACGATATCTTTTTGGCCTTCCATCCCATGTTGTCTTTGCAATTTGAATCATACTTCTGTTGCATAGTTCGTTAAGGTAGCTGTCAGCTATTTCTTCCACGGTACTCCCTTTTTTTGTCTCTACAAATCCCTCTGCAATCCATAAACGGATTATAGTGGCTCTCTCCACTAAATAATCTTCTGGGAATACACTCAAGAACAAAAGACATGCTTTAAGATGGTAAGGCAAATCATAGTAACTGATAGATATTACTTTCCATATTCTATTATCTTCTTCTAATTCAGATCCCAAGTTGTGGCTAAATATTCTCCACTCCTCAATTGCATTTCTCTTTGTAGCCAAGACACCACCAATTACAACAATCGCAAGTGGCAATCCCCTACACCTTCGTAAGATGTCTGCTGATATTTCTTTCAAGTAGAGAGGACATGAGTCACCTCGAAATGCCTTTCTACAAAATAACTTCTCGGCTTCCTGTTCTGGCAATGGTTGTAAATCATAGATGTGGCCACCACTGTCATGACATGCATAGTCACCAATGTTTCTATAGCGTGTGGTGATGATAATGCAACCTCGGCCATCAGTATTGCTTGTGCTTCTGGGAAATGCACACCAAAGTGCTTCCCACACATTTTTCCTCCAAATGTCATCGAGCACAATGATGTACTTTTTATATTGGAGGAATTTGTAAATGAACTCTCTCATAACATCAGCATTCATACTTTCTAATGTTGGTGGCAGTGGTTTCTTTACCTCATTTGGTTGCTTTACCTCATACAGTTGCTTAATCATGTCCCGGAGAAGATTCTCAATTTTGTACGTCTCTGAAACATTTATCCAGACATGATAATTAAATTTTTGCTTCACCAATGAATCATCATATACCTTCTTCACTAGAGTGGTTTTACCCAGCCCACCCATACCCACGACCGCAATCACGTGAAGCGAATGATCCGCCATTGAAATCCACGTAAGAAGTTGCTCCTTTGGCCGTTCAATGCCTACCACTTCTGATTCTTCCAATAATCGAGCATCTCCCCGACCGTCATACCCGATGTTACTAGCAATGCCACTAGAGATTGATGCTGAAAACACACCACACAAGTCTCTGAATGTAGTGAAAGCTCTTTCTGCTCTCGATCTTAGCGCTTTGATTTCATAAGCTACATTATGTTTGGCTTTGAATCTTTTCAGTGGGGAGTGGATAAAACTCTCTATGTAGCCATTGATTCCAGGGGAAGGATGACTGACACGAGATTCAAGCATGTAGCTCTCAAGAACATCTTCGATTTCATATGCAATTTCACGCATTTGTCTGACCCATTCTTTGAGTTGGAGATCACTTTCTTCTCTGGCATCAGCAACTCTGAGGAATGCCTTCATCTGCTGGAATAGACTGCGGATCATTTGAATTTCATCGCTAAGACCACCAAGCAGGTTTCGCTCCTCTTGAACCCATATTGACAAGTGGTTAATCAAAAAGCTAACGGCACTTTCTGCCATCTTGGATTGCTACAACAAAATTTAGGGGACCCTGAAATTGGTATTTATATTTTCACCGATATTATAAAAGAAAAAAAAAAGGATACTGTACTGAGAAAGTGACAGATAATTATGATCTTGAGAATTTTGAACCCAAATGCAGGAAGTCCCACAAAAATCGTGAAGCAATTCAATGAACATATGACACTCATCAATCATAATTTGTTCATTTGTTGCATCAAATTAAAGGAAAAGGAAAGAGACACCAGAAACTGAAGAAAGACATAAACACTCACGAGGGATGAATAAAGTAATGTACCTAATAGTTATCTTAACTTGTATGAAGAAAATTGATGCAGAAAACGTAATGTAAATGTTTTCAAAATGGCCAAAATTCAATAATGCAAAATAGTAAATTAGAAATGTGAATATGTCGTCAAGTATATAATAGACATCCCCCAAAAAAAGTATATATTAGACGCGGAAAAAAGAAAATTTAGTCAGTTTTGTTTACAAAAATTTAAATCATTCCATTTTTCTATCGAGTTCGAACCTTGTGTATGCAAAAAATTGATTTGGGAGAGGCGCCCTTAATTGCCCTTGCAGATCCTCGAGGAATTAGTATTGGGTCCAATTTGGCCTGGGGATATCCTCGTATTCACCTAAAAAATCAATCCATTGACCACTAATGATGGTCAAATTGTTGATGTGGCAAGATTAAAGCTTAATTCTCACACGGCGGCAAATTGAAACCTGCAATCATCTCAATCCACCAAAAGATACAGAAAACTAAATGATACTCCCCCATCCCACTAATTTTATCACATTCTCCTTTCTTTTTCCTTCCAACTACAGTTATTACGATTCGGTTTTCCTACAACTGCACACAAATTCTGTAGCTGCTTCATGATAAGAGTTATGCTCTAAAATGATGGTATTAAAAAATAGAACAAATCATAGACATCATTTATGAATATGTATACGTCATTTTTGTGTTATATTCATTTATTTGACTTGGGGCATCATGGAATGGAACAAATCATAGGCATATAGGCATCATTTATGGAAATATATACATCATTTTTGTGTTATACATTATTTATTTAGTTTGGGGCATCATGATCTATATGCAATCTTCTGCACCCAAGTCATATCCCAATTATCACATTTCCTTATATAAAAAATTTTTACTTTACTTTTTTTTATCAATTCAAATAAATGTCATATCAAGTAAAAGCAACAAAAATTGATGAGTTTGACCACACCGATTCCCCCAGAAGTAAATCAATTTAACCCCCAAACCAATAAGGGCTTCATACATTGAACACACACGAAGGGAAAATTGTAAGTCCAAGACCAAACTAACAAAGAAAAAAAAAATGCAAAACCCACCTAAACCGCTACTACCGCAATCAAAAGCACGCACCTATCAAATAAACAACACCGGATCTGCGAAGATCCATCAAAACCACACATGATTACCCCCAAATGAATGCCTCACCCCACCACCCCAAACATTAAAAAAAAAAAAGGAAAAAGAAATTCACATGGACCAAGGAGAAAAGAGTTACCAGTGTGTAGCTAGGGTTTCGAATTATGTGCTTGAGTTGTGCAAAATCTTTGGCCTGTTCCTCAACAAAATCTAAGGGTTTCTGGTCGCCATGTATTCGGAGGAGGAAGGAAGAGAAGAAGAGAGGGGAGCAATGAATCGGTGGAAGGAAGAAAAGAAAGAAATCGGGGAGGAGGGAGGATGGCATTTTGGGCTTTCCATATTTTATTTATCAAAATTTTCTTTTTCACTACTTTTATTAACATCCTTGTTTCGTCTCCTCAAAAAAAAAAAAAAAAAAAAAATCCTTGTTTCGTGGCTAGGGACTTATCTAAGTGCTAAATCCCCCAACTCCCAATCTATTTAGGTTTGGGTTCAAATCTCCATCAGGTCTTTTATTTCTCCCTTACTCCAAAAAAAAAAAAAAACATTCTTGTCTCGTGGGGATGGGTAAAGTCTTTCGATTCCTAATTTATAGATTAGGGTTCCGCTCCCTCCAACTCATATTCCTATTTTTTATTTTTTTTTAATTTTGTGTGATATAAGTTTCATCATTTATAAGTTAGGGTTACGCTCCCTCCAACTCCTATTTTTATTTTTTATTTTATTTATAATTTGTGTGATATAAGTTTTCATCATCCTTTCCTTATATATAGGTGAATTAATCTTTAGTACTTGTCACGTCACCAATTAGTGATTAATGAGTCGATTTGAATATAATTAGGTAAGTAGTGGATAGAAAAAAAAAATTAAGAACAGAATAATTTGAATTTTTTGTAAAAAAAAATGCACAAATTATCTTTTTTTTCCTCCTAGTAGACGCTTACAATGGCTGTGAAAATTGAAATGCACATAAAGGCAATTCTAGGGATGGCAATGGGTCGGGTCTGGGTCGATTCCGCCAAGACCCAAGACCCGACCCAGGGCTCAGGTTCGGGTCTGAGTCCATTTTTGTAAGACCCAAGACCCGACTCAAGCTCGGGTCTTTCTCGGTTCTCGGTTCTGCCCCGGACCCATTACTATCCCTAGGCAATTCTCTGCAGAAAGACCCGAATCTCAAGTCATACTTTACATGGATCGACCACAACACAACCCGCCACAACAACTGTAAATTGATGTTTGCAAATACTTCTTCCATAATTTAATGGCGTTAATGTTTGCATAGCAAACACTATTATATTTATTGAGTAATTTTGATTCGATTTTGTAACAAAGTTATATAAGATAAAATATAATAAAGTGAGATGTTAAATTCGTCTAATCACATAGTTTTAGAATATTAAACTTTCATAATTTTTACTTTTTATACAATCTGTGATATTGTGTGAAAACATTAAATAATATCATTAATTATGTATCCTCAAGAAGAATTGACGCAACTATGAATAGTGAATTCAGGAAGCATGCAAATCAGTCACTGAATTCTGTGGATCTGCACTCTGCAGCAATTAGTTTTTAAGATGTTTGTATGCCAATTTTTTCTTTTTTTAATATATATTATAAAAGAGTTTCTTTTATCGTAAAATAATACTCCATCATCTCATTATTATAAATGTTATACGTACTTAGTTGATAGTGGTTGTGCTTGTCTGGCCTCAAATTAAAGGCTAAAAATTTTATTGCCAAATTGAAACCGAACTCCTTCTACATATATGATATATGTAAGAAGAAAGAACTTATTAAAATTTGAAAATGGTGATGGTTTGGCTGTCCTGTCGAGTGTTGCGTGAAAGTAAATGAAGTATATAATGAAGACTATTGGAAGGGCAGGTAAACCACGACGACTTGGCCCCAAGATTTGTAATCGTTTCTAAAAGTGTAATTATTGACTTCTAAAAGAAAACAAAATATCCAGTATTCGGCCAATGCAACGCAAGAAAAAAATTTTAAAAAAAAAAATCCTTTTTGGTAGCATAGGATATTAAAGTTACTTATTTTTGTTTATGTTACCAACTTTGGAAAATATTGGTCTTTATAGGTAGGTAGGTATTCACGGATAGAGCCACAGAGCCGCAGGAGGATGATCGTTCATAATATTTGTTGTTTTTAATTTGAAGTCAGCAGTACAAATTTAGTGTCCGGTGAGTGAGGTAAGAAGCAGAAGGAAACTGAAATCCGTGTGGAGAATTCAGGTCGAATACTGTCCTCTTCATTTCCATGTCGATTGTCGAATACCTTCATCTTTATTTCCATGCCTATAATAATAATTAAAATTCTTCTAACGTGTACTTATAACCTTTCCAAAAGTCGTCGTTTACTTTCGCACCACACACTCGTCACGATTGCCCAACCATCACCATTTTAATTTTTTTTTGTATAAAATAAATTTAAATATAGAAATATACCACATGCATATTTCAAAATATGGTTGAAAGAGAATATTATACTAACTAAAAAAGGGATTAAGTTTATATCCAGAATCTGGACCTCCAGAAGTGATGTGGTGTTTAGATTAAAATGCTATGTATCATTTAATTATTATATTTCCTTTCCATTACAGCATTATCATTAAAATGGCAACAAATCTCATTAAACAGCATGTATCATTTCTGACTTCCAGAAGTGATATGGTGTTTAGATTAAAATGCTATGTATCATTTAATTATTATATTTCCTTTCCATTACAGTAGTTATCATTAAAATGGCAACAAATCTCATTAAACAGCATGTATCATTTCTGTCCTCATTCTTTAGCATATATGGATATCCAGAATTAGTCTATTCTGGACAGAAACCGAGTCACTAAAAAAGATGACGGTAGAATTACTATTCCCAACGTTTCGAATGGATCATATATTTTTTTTTATAATGGTGACGTGAAAACGTCGGCAAAGAGGAAAACATATGCATTCAGCAAATGGATCATATATTCATATATACGTATATATTTTTTCTTTTTAGAATGTTTCAAAAAAAGTTTTGTAATATTTTCATATTTTGTAAAATAGAATGAATGCACGTGGGAAAGTAGGAAAGAATATGGAGTATATAATTTATTAATTTAAATTACATATTTACTTATTTTTATACATCTATAATTTGAAAATATAATAGTATCACATTTTTTTTGCTAAACAGTCTATACTACTAGAAAATGCTGGTGGGAGCCAATGCCACAAAAATTACAAAAGGATAAAGGGGACGAATAGGGGGTCGGGTGGTGAATCGAACGTCCAACCTATAGATTGAGAATCGGAGAACTTGACCCCTATGCTAACTCTCCATTCCAGTATAAGATTTAGTTAAAAACATAGTACATTATAATTTAAAATCCCAATTTCTAATGTTATTGTCTATTGAAATGAAAGAAATAGTAATGAAAATGGTATGTGGTGGCAGTGACGTGGCCGTGCAAAAAGTAAACGACGACTATTTGAAGCAAATGGTTTATGGTGGCAACCACAAATTAAACAATAATTTAAAACGATATACACAGATTCACCAAATGCAATTTCATTCGGATTTGCTTCTTGAACCCATCATTCATATATACTCTTGCTGCAATAATAATTCTTGTTGCTGTGCATCTTGTTACTTGAGATCTACTCAAGAACCAAGCCCAGACTGCTATTCATATCTTCTTACTTGAGATCTACTCAACAACCTACAAGGTCAGTCAGATTCCTATTCTTTTTAAGTACTTTATGTTGGACTTGTTTGGATCTCCTTTTTTATGGTTAGATTGTTCATCTGTACATCATTTGGCACAACCACAATACTTGGCGGACGAAGAGTATTAGGGTTGTGGGTCGAAATTTCTTTCATCATATATGTTCGTATTCATTCATCTCTAATTTCAATAAGAAAACCATCAACTGGTTTTTGTTTTCCCGAATCACCAATAATGTCACTCTATTCATCTTACTATACCCGGGTTTTCTTTCTTCTTCTTGTTTTTTTTTTTTTTACTAATATTGCTTATAACATCACTATAATTCAAATTTATAAAGCTGGCAAGAGAATTATCTTTTCATTTTGTCCTATTGATGGTAAAATATTTCAATTATTTTTTTTATAAACATTGACACTCATGTATTGGCAAAGGTGTGTGAGAGCCCAACCCACACAAATTACAAAGGGGAGGGATAGGGGGCCGAGTGGGGATCGAACCCCCAACATATTGGTTGGGAGTCGGGGGACTTAACTACTAGGGTAAGTCCCCAACCCCCTTAGGGCCTGTTTGATTTGGCTTTTCAAAAAAATGAGAAGTTAGGAGTAAAAAAGAAAAGGAGATTTAAAAGCAAAAGCAGCTCAAGTAATTGTTTGGATGAATATTATTAAAGTTGTTTTTCAACGAAAATATGTTTAGTAAATTGTACGTAAAAGGACTTTTGATATATTAAAATTACTAGTAAAATGGACATAAAAATTGCAAGGATATTTACAATTTATTTTATTTCCTTTTTAAATAGGGATGTTTTTGATTTTTAGTCCTAAAATGACTTTTTTAGAATAACCCTCTACCTACATTGAAAAAAAGTAAATTTTAACATTTGCTTCTCATTTTTCTTTTAAAAAAAATCAAAACAAACAGCTAAAAAATTCAAAATTTAAAAGGACTTTTGAGTGAAGCAAAAAGTCAAAAAAATAAAAAATAAGTCAAAACAAAGATGATCTTAATTCTTTAAACTTTTTTTTTGGATGAACGGTGACGCACAAGCGTCGGCAAAAAAGAAAACTAAAAAAGCTACAGAAGAAAGGAAGGATGGAAAAAGAAAAACAAAGGAATCAACTAGTCACGTTGGAACCAAACACCATCATAATCAGCCGTGAGAAAAGGCTTGACCTCATCTGGGGGGAATGCCCATGTAGTGAAAAAATCCACTGATCTAGCACCTCGTTTAGCCAAGGAATCAGCTACAGAATTGCCCTCACGAAGAATATGATGCCAAATGTAGTCAGGCCGCTGACCTTGTAACTCTCGAATACGTTGGAGCAAGGGGAACAATATATGTTCCTTGGCAACTCCTTGACGCATCAACCGAAGCCCTTCCAGAGAGTCCGAAAAACAAGTAGCCCGAATAATACCCAATGATTGTAGCCGCTTCATACCATTCCAAATACCATGCAACTCTGCCACAGTGTTGGAGCCAAAACCCACATATCCGGAACAACCCTCAACCCATTGACCATCACCCGTACGAATCACACAGCCAAAGCCCGTCGAGCCCGGGTTCCCCAAGGAACTCCCATCCACATGCAGCACAATCCCCATGCAACCATTTGGATTCCAGCGCACCAACCTTACATCGCCTACGCCCACTGATGAGGAGAAAACCCTAGCGTAGATACGGCCAAGGTGTGAAGCACGTCGAGCGACGGCATGAACTTGAATTTGAGAGCCCCGCATACAATAGTCGTTTCGTCCCCTCCAAATACTCCACAGGGACGCCCAATGCTTCCCATTCCAACCCCGGCACACCTGACGGAGATGCCCATCAACACCACTATGCTCCCTAGCCTCCATAGTACCATGCAATAAGCCTAGTCTGCCCCAAACAGCCCGTGCCCAAGAACACTGAAAGAAGAGATGGCATATACTCTCCTCAGCACTGCCACAGATGGAGCAAGAAGCACTCGACGTCAGCCCTCTACGTCGCCTCAGACCATTAGTTGGTAGCGAATTATGGACCATTAACCAAAGGAGCAATTTAACTTTTTCCGGCCCTCGAACACGCCACACCCAGGACTTCAATGGATCACGCCTACAACCACGTTGATGAAGAAGCCAATCATAACCCGAAGCCACCGAATAGAACCCTGAAACTGTCCCCATCCAACACCATATGTCAGTAGACTCCATGCCAAGAGGAAGCGGGCCCAACTCCCTAACTTCCTCTTTGATTTCATCCGGAATGACCGTGTACAACCTCTCCCAAGCCCAACTGTTGCCGTTGTCATCATAAATATCTTTGATACGCATATTAACATCATTGTAATGTACATACGGGACACGAGGACCAATCGAACCCCCTCTCAACCAAGAAGAATACCACAAGCTGCTAGTTCCATCACCCACTCGCACTCGACAACCTCCAACAATGTAGGGGGCTGCCCTACATATCGCCCGATGGATAGGAGAGGCACCAGGCCGAGTACTAAAGGTATCACCACGACACCCATACTTTTGGACCAGCAACCGACTCCACGGCTTCGAAGAATCCTTGAGGCATTCAAAAACAATCTTTCCCAACATAGCAATGTTCATATCTCTACTCTTACGGATACCAAGACCTCCCATACTCTTAGGCAGAGCCACCTTGTCCCACGCCACCAAGTGGAGCCCTCGACCATGGGAGTCCTTCCATATAAAATTCCGAATGCTCTTGTCAATCTTTGCACAAGTAGAGGCCGGCAACCATGCAGTCTGCATAACATAAGTCGAAATAGATGAGAGGACGGACCTTGCCAAGGTAATTCTACCCGCCTTGTTGAGAAGGCCACGTTTCCAAGTACCGAGTTTAGCACTAATTCTATCCGATAGAAACTCAAACTGAGCACCACTCGCAGCACCATGGATTAGAGGAAACCCAAGATACTTTCCCAGATCATCACATAATGTAATATTGAGAATCGATGCTATATCATGTTTGACAGGAGAAGTCACGGCCACCGATGCGTATGCCCGTGACTTGCCATTGTTAATCCGAAGTCCAGCCTGTCTGCCAAAAGATGACAGGACTTCATCCATACACCGCGCACTGTCCAAGGAGGCTTGAGAGAATAAAAGCAAATCGTCCGCAAACATTAAGTGAGAAAGAGGATCTGAATGCCGTCCAAGCTTGATTGGCCGCCACGAACCATTGTCAACCTTCGCCAAAATAGCTCTCGAAAGCTTTTCCATTACGATCAAAAACAGATACGGGGAAAGAGGATCACCCTGACGGACACCCTTTGCCGAAGTGAAAGGAGGCAAGGCTGCACCATTCCACAAGATGGAATAATAGGGAGACCGAACACAATACATAATGATGCGAGTGATCGACTCCGGCAGCCCCATCTCCACTAAACAACCTTCCAAAAACTCCCAGTCCACACTGTCATACGCCTTTTCAAGATCCACCTTAAGAAGAAAATCCCCCGACCTCCGGTTTTTATTTCGAAATGTGGTAATAACCTCTTGAAGTATAATAGCATTCCCAGACGTCCCACGCCCAGGAAGGAAGGCGGACTGATACGGACCAATGTATGATTGAAGAAACGGCCGCAATCGGTTTACAAGAACTTTAGATAAAATCTTGTACACAACATTACATAAGCTGATCGGTCTATACTGTCTGATTTCGCGAGGGATTTCCACCTTCGGTATGAGACAGATAAAGGTTACCGCGAGCTCCTTCTCAAAGACGCCCTCATGCATGGCCTGCCGAATGAGCTGCCAGACATCCTGACCAACAACATTCCAGTAGAGTTTGTAGAAAATAGTAGGAAATCCATCAGGCCCGGGAGCCGAAAACCCCTTCATGCCTTTCACTGCTGTGGTAACCTCATCAAGCGTTACCTCCTCCAATAAGCTGCTACATTCACCCAACTCCGGCAAGGCAGGCAGCGCGACACCTTCTATTCGAGCATGAGAGCGTGACTGTCCCAGCAACCACCTAAAATGATTGATAGCATGTGATTTCATCGCTGCCTCCTCAGTCACCCACTGGCCATCAATTTCCAGCCCCGCAATCTTACTCCTTTGACGCCTAAGAAGAGTTTGGGAGTGGAAATATCGTGTGTTGCGATCGCCATGGGTTACCCACTTATCTCGGGACTTTTGAAACCAAAACATCTCCTCTTGATGTAAGAGGATCTCAAAGTCGTGCATGAGTTTTTGTTCCAATCGCAGAAGATAAGCTGAATCCACTCGAACAAGACAACGGCGAATCCCCTCTAACCGCTTAAGTATCCTCCGCTTCCTCTTGTGAATATTCCCGAACGTATATTCATTGAAGTGCAGAGACGACGCCCGTACCTGGTCAAGGCGCTGGGATACCGATCCCCCACTTCCAGCCCAAGCCGCATCAACAACATGCGAGTACATTGCATGAGATGACCACATATGCTCCCATCCAAATGGACGAGGCCCAACTGAGAATATAGCCTGGGAGCATCGGAGAAGTAATGCATTGTGGTCCGAAGCTCGACGAGTCAGAACCTCTACAAATCCTTGAGGAAATAACGTCACCCAATTTAAATTCGCCACGGCCCGGTCCAACCGCTTCCGAGCAAGGGCCCCCCCCCCCCCTTGCTCTCTTTAAGTTTTTTTTTTTTTTTTGACAAGCCTATAAGCCGGGGAATTTTGCTCTCTTTAAGTTGAACCCCAAACTTTCAAAATTTTCAAGAGTCATTAATAAGTCTATTAAAGAACATATTTTTACTATATATTTCATTTTCTAGCTATTATTTATTTTGAAGGTATTATATTATATTTTTAATATTAAATTATTTAATTTTTGAATTTATTGTAATATTATTTTATTTATTCAAATACTATGATTTAATATCATTATTCAAACATATTTTTACTATTCAATTCTAAAATATATATAGTTTAATTATTTAATTATATTGAATTTTTTAATGCAACTGATTTTATCTTATGATTCGAATGATTTAAGTTTATTCAATTATTTGTAAGAAAATTTTATATGGTATTTTTATTTTGGTCAATATTTTACCCTCATAAGTTTTTATATTTATAAAAAATTTATATTACCTTATATTTATTGATTTAAATTATTTTAATAAACATATACTACTATAATACAATAATATTTTATAACTATATTTTATTTATTTTTTAAAAATATAATTTAATTATTACTCTATGATATTTTATTTTACCAATATAAATTTCTATTTTCTACTAAAAATAATATTAAATTAAATTACCGAAATAAATGTAAAACTTAAATAAAATGTTACAAAAAACATAAAAAAGAAGACGGACAAATACAAAATTTAATTAATTTTAGGAAAATAAGAGCGGTGGTGAAATAGAATAAATTTAATGAATAGATTTCGATAAAAAGCTAGTACAATATAAAATCACATTTTAAAATTTAATATATAATATAATAATTTAATTCGTTTAAAAATTAAATAAATAGGATAAAATTTTAATAAAACTAAGTAATTAATTTACATTTTTAGATATTATATATTTAATATATATATATATATATGAATAGTATAATTAGATTATTCTGCATCACATAGAATAAAATAAAAGAATATAAATTCAAAGTAAAAAAATAAAATGATATGAAAACTTAAATAAAATTAATATAAAACCGAAGGGTTTGGGGACTTATCCAAGTGATAACTCTCCCAACTCCCAACCTATAGGTTGTGGATTCGAATCCTCACTCGGTCCCCTATCCCTCCTAAAAAAATATAAAACCGAAAAAGTATATAATCGGAAATGAATCCAGCAAATAGAAAATTATGTTTATGTTTATATATAATATTTTATATTTATTTAATAAAATTAAGGCTTCTAGTATTCCAATATAAAAAATAATTAAAATATAAAATTCTTAAAAGAAAATAATTTAAGACCTTAAATAAATAAATTAATTATAAATAAAAAAATATAACCAACAATAAAATATAACAAAAGTAGGTTTTATATATTAAATATATATAAATGAAAATTTTAAACGTTTGTTCGCCAAAGAAATAAAATAATACTCCCTTTGTTCCATTTGAAATATCCCAAAACTTTTGTACACGCAGTCTAATGCATTTTTTAGGAATTAATATCCGAAAATGTAAAAAAATAAAAATTATAAAAGATATATATTTTGAAACTATGTGAAAAGACGAATCCAACAAGCTATATTTTCTATATTTTTTTATATAACTGTAACAAAAATTTAGATCGAACATGCACAATGAATAGTGTAAAAAGTCAAAAGGAGATGGAGGAAGTACTATTTATTGGGTGAAGAAATATGTTGAACAATAAGTTGTACTTATAGTAGTTTCTTTTTCGGAGAAAAAAAGGATCGAGCCATTTATTGCAACACTACTAGTTGTACATTGAGCATGCGTGCTCTATCTTCCTGTAAGAGACTCTATCTTCCAGTTCTATAACATGTTCTCTTATACGTAATAGTTTATTTTAAATATTAATGTTTATTGGTAATGGGTATTGACAACCAAAGTACAGAGAGTAAGCCACGCTCTGCACTTTGCAGAGAATTGCCTTTATTGGCATTTCGCAGCACTGCTACAATACCATACACTGATCAACACTTGCTCTCGCATTCACCTTTTTAATTTGCAGTTTTGCATTGCTTAATTTCTCGTTGAATTTTTCGCCATTTGAAACGTTTAATTTATGTCTTCTGCATGAATAATCTTCAGATCCAAATAACATAACATAACCTTTTCTTTAAACTGGAAATGAAAAATTAAAATTGAGTGTCATACGAACTTTGATTTGTTTCAATGCTTTCGGGGATATCATGTCTGCTTATGGGTTCAAAAAATTTCATGATTATTATAATTATTTCTCAGTAGAGTGTTTTATGTTTTTTTTAGTCTCAAGTAGTACATATATCTTGTACAAAAAAAGGAAAAAAAAAAGGTTCAAATATTTGTGACATTAATTGGCCCCTGTAAATTTTCTTGTAGCAATCCAAGATGGCAGAAAGTGCTGTTAGCTTTTTGCTTAACCACTTGTCCGAATGGCTTCAAGAGGAGCTTAACCTGCTTGGCGGTCTTAGAGGTGAAATTGAAATGATCCGCGCTCTATTCCATCAGATGAGGGCATTCCTCAGAGTTGCTGATGCCAGAGAAGAAACTGATATCCAACTCAAAGAATGGGTCAGACAAGTGCGCGAAATTGCATATGAAATCGAAGATGTTCTTGAGAGCTACATGCTTCAATCTCATGTCCGTCGTCCTTCCCCGGGAATCAGAGGCCACATCAAAAAGTTGGTCCACTCCCCACTTCGGAAATACAAAGCCAAACATAATGTAGCTTCTGAAATCAAAACGCTAAGATCAAAAGCAGAAGGAGCTTTCATTACATATAGCCACTTGAGTGGTGTGTTTTCAGCATCAAACTCTAGTTACATAACTAGTAACATTGGTTATGACGGTCGGGGAAATGCTCGATTATTGGAAGAAGCAGAAGTCTTAGGCATTGAAGGGCCAAAGAAGCAGCTTCTTACGTGGATTTCAATTGCTGATCATTCCGTTCAGGTGATTGTTGTGGTGGGCGCGGGTGGATTGGGCAAAACCACTCTGGTGAAGAAGGTCTACGATGATCCATTGGTGAAGCAAAAATTTAATCATCATGTCTGGATAAACGTTTCAGAGACGTACAACACTGAGAATCTTCTCCGGGACATGATTAAGCAACTACTACTAAATGAGGCAAAGCAACCACTACCATCAACATTGGAAAGCATGAATGTGGATGATATGAGAGAGTTGATCTACAATTTCCTCCGAGATAAAAAGTACATAGTTGTGCTAGACGACATTTGGACGAAAAATTTGTGGGAAGCACTTTGGTATGCATTTCCCAGAAGCAAAAGCGGTACTGATGACAAAGGTTGCATTATCATCACCACCCGCAATAAAGAGGTTGGTGGCTACGCATGTCATGACAATGGTGGCCACATCTATGATTTGCAACCATTGCCCGAACAGGAAGCAGAGAAGTTATTTTATAGAAAGGCATTTCGAGGTGACTCATGTCCTCCCTACTTGAAAGGCATATCAGCTGACATCTTAAGAAGGTGTGGGGGATTGCCACTTGCAATTGTTGTGATTGGTGGTGTCTTGGCTACAAAAGGAAATGAAATTGAGGAGTGGAGAATGTTCAGCCTCAATTTCGGATCTGAATTAGAAGCAGATAAGAGGCTGGGCAAAGTAATCTCTCTGAGTTATTATGATTTGCCATACCATCTTAAAGCTTGTCTTCTGTTCTTGAGTTTATTCCCAGAAGATTATTTACTTGAGAAAGCCACTATAATCCGATTATGGATTGCGGAAGGATTTGTAGAGACAAAAGAAGGGAGAACCATGGAAGAAATAGCTAACGGCTACCTTAACGAACTCTGCAACCGAAGTATGATTCAAATTGCACAGACAAAATGGGATGAACAAAGGCCAATAAGATATCGTATCCACGACCTTGTGCGGGAATATATAATTTCAAAGGCAAGGGAACAAAGATTGGCATTCATAAACAGTGAAAGAGGAACAGCGTGGGATGATCGAATTCGGTGGCTAACACTGGCTGATGACAGTATTAAGTATAACACTGAGCAGATCGGGAGGTACAAACGCCTTCGCTCTCTTCTGTTTTTTGGCTCTCGTGATTTAGAGTGGAGATCAATTATATGCAGTATACTACATGGAGGTTGTAGAATGTTGAAGGAGCTTGATCTAAGAGGAGCTCCACTGGATGCAATACCAGAAGAAGTTTTCACATTATATGGACTCAAGTACTTGAGCTTTAAAGATACAAAAGTTTCAGTGGTTCCAAAGTCAATTGGAAATCTGGAAAGGTTGGAGACATTGGATCTTAAGGGATGTCAAGTAGTTGAGTTGCCTGTTGAAATCCTCAAGCTCAAAAGACTGCGATATCTCTCTGTGTATAGTTATGGCGATCATATTGATGGTTACGGGCAATTTGATAATGTGCGAGGGTTCAAGGCTCCATATGAAATAGGAGAATTATGGCATTTGCAAAAGCTTTGTTATATAGATGCAAGTGTGAATACGGAGATGGTTGTAGAGATTGGAAGACTAAAAGAATTGCGGAGATTGGGAATTGTGAAGCTAAGAAAGGAAGATGGAAGGAGTCTTTGTTCATCCCTGACAAAGCTCAGTTACTTGAGTTCACTCTTCATTTATTCACTTGGGGAAGACGAGGTAATTGATGTTGATTACCATATGCCGCCAACTTCATTAAAGTATCTTCGATTACTTGAGTTGAGAGGACGTTTAGAGAAGGTTCCGCAATGGATACCTTCCCTTAATGCACTCAAAGTTTTAAAGTTGAGATGGAGCAAAATGGTTGCAGATCCACTCGAATGTATTCAAAAATTGCCCAATTTAGAAATCCTTCGATTGTATTGTGCCTACGTAGGAGAAGGATTAAGTTTCAGGTCCGGAGGTTTCCCCAGGCTTAAAGAACTGTACCTGACAAAGTTGAGAGGATTGAAATGGGTGAGAGTGGAGAAGGGGTCCATGCTCAATCTCAAAAGGTTCCAAATTGATGATTGTAAAGCGATGAGGGAGGTGCTAGTGGGAGTTGAGCATTTGACTCATCTCGAACGTATGGTGTTTGGTGAAGTGGCGGAGGAATTAGTGGAGAAGATGATTGAAGAGAAAAAAAGGAATGGCGATGAGTGGAAGCTTGCCCATTGTCCCTCAACTGAAATTTGGAATTGGGTTGATGAACAATGGAGGGGTAGACGACTGTAAGTAAGAGTGCATACAGAGTTTCATGTATGTAGAATGTACTATTTGATGTTTCATATTTAAGGATTTTTTCCCTTTTTTTGTAGAATATTTAAATTAGTGTGCTTTGTTTGGTATAAATTAATTAATGTGTAAGTAGTATATTAATAAATAATCGTCATCTTCTTCCGTCTCAAAATCCTGGCCCATCCTCTCTCAGATTTCGTGAATTATGTTCTTAAAATTGAAAGGTCCTTAATGGAATTTTAAAATTTATATAATAAATCCTGAATACTTAGCATGTGCAGACTCTTTTGTCTTTAATAAATTTAATTCATCCTTCTTAATTTTAAGGGGTTAATCAGTCATTATATGTTATTTTTTAGATCAACGGTCTTTATTAAAACACATAGGCAGACTGATAGCTGCTGAGTAATGCGATATTATCAGACACATCATCAATAACTATATTTAGAGAATAAATCTATCTATTAATATAAAAAAATGTTGAGAAAATCTTCATATATATTTTAAAAAGATATAAGATTACTAATACATTATATTATTTGATTGTATACATATTACATAATATTTAAAAATATATAATCCTATATCAATATAAGAAATATAATAACCATATTTTAAATAAAAAATTTATCAAAAATATGTTGTAAACATTAAATTGACCCTACAATAATTTTTTTTTTTTTTTTTGTGGAAAATTTTTTCATATAAAAGGACCAAAACAGCAGTCCGGACAATACACGGTACAACAATCTCACAGAATACACAGTAACTGACTTGAAAAGCAAACAACAAAGCAATTACACCACAGCAAACAATCCACCAATGTTCTGTCATCAAGGAGGTGTCTTCATGGTTGCTAATGCTCGCCCTTGAGTTGCATTACTCGGTAGCCTGAATGTTTCAGTTCCAGTCTTCAATCCTGCCCCCTCCTCATTTTTTTGAGGGAAACAGCATTTTATCACACTCATCACCAATAAATTCAAAATACAATGATCTGGGTTTGGGAGCCCAGAGACCACAGTATCAAACATGATAATTTCAAAAGATCTCAGCAAAGCACAACACAGTCCAAAGCAGAACACCACCCTGCACACCGGACTACTAGTTACCTATTCAATCCTCTCGAGGCATAGTAACTCGGTACCCAGCATCAGCACCCACATATTATAGTCTCCTTCATATCTGGCACCCTCCCTTATCAATCACCATTCAAAACTGCCTACTCCCTCCGTTTTTTTTTAACTTCACCCATCCTGCACTGCACGCAATCCAATGTACATTTTCAATCATCAATATCTCATATTATATATAAGTAAAAATTATAAAAATTTGATATTCTAAAACTACGCGATTAGACGAATCAAACAACATCTCCTTTGTCTATGTTTTATCTTATATAACTATGATAAAAAGATGAATCAACGTTACTTAATGAATAGTTTCTACTATTCAAAGGGAGAAGATAAAAAAAAAAACGGAGGGAGTATATAACATATATCCCTTCGGTCTCCAAAATGAACAAACGTTATATCTCTCATGTGATGATTCAAAAGACATTCTAAGAAACATGCCTCACAGTCACATCTCCCCTGCTACTATTATCACCTCCAATGTATCGGATCAGAAGCGCTTTGGGTATGATAATAAAGGCTAATGTAATAAGTTTAGAGAAAGTAGGCAAAATTTGTGGAAAATTTGGGGGGCTAATTGGGAATCTCGAGCAGCTAATTGGGAATATGAGGAGCTATCTATGCATGGACACACGCAAAGTTTGTATGAACATATAGTGAACTACATTTGTTATAAAAGCCGCACCCACCTCGACACAGATGAAAGAAGATAGGACCTTCTAACCCAACCCTCGCAGTCTAGTCTCATCTCATAAAGCAGCAGCCCCAAAATTGTATTCACCATCCCCTCACATGAAAACTTCTTCTTCTTCTTTTTTTTTAATCGATTTCTTTTTTTTCTTCTATTTCTTCTTTTATTTCTTTTTTCTTTATTGATAACATCTCCTCTTTATCTTCCTTTTTTTTTTTTTTTTTTCTTCAGGGGGATACTAGACTGCCACTTACAGATAGAGAAGACTCATGGCAACTGACCACCTTATTTACCAATAGATCTAACCACCCATATTCAGTTTATGAAGGGTATCATCCTCATACTTTCAACTAAAAAATTACCACCTATACTACCCAAGAATCCACCTGCAGCATCATAAATATTTTTGTATGTGAATGCATAAACAGGTCCTGCAATTCCCAATAGTAGCTAAAGAAAGTGAAGACGTTCAGGGGACAACAAGGGAGTAGATCACAGGATATATCCATTAGGCTCAGGCGTAGATCACAGGGTTGCTAATAGGATAATTAACAATAAGTAGGCCAATTAAAGGGATAGTCCTTATGTCCTTGTCTATTCCGATACACCGAGGTATATAAGTGCAGGCTCAATGTGAATGTAAAAAGCAGTTTTAGAGTGTCAAAATGAATATCACCTCAATATACGTCCAAAGAAGCTAGCGACTCATGTCTGTCCATCCACCATTGATATTACGTATCCTCGATGTGTCCCACCAGTCTCACCATCCTCTAAAGACAAGGCAACAGCATTCCCAACCACTTGCAATGGCAATAGTACTTCAAACAGCAGGACCAGTAGCTAAAACAGCATTCCCAACTTCTTACAATGGCAACAACAACCTCCTCCCTAGCCCCTCTCATACATCAGCATCCTTCTCTAATTCTGCGCAAGCCTTCAGCATTTCAAACAAGCTCCATTATCGATTTACCTGCAAAATAGAAACTGGTAAATGTATAACAACAAACATCTCCATTCCAGAACCAATCGGCACACCAAACATCCTACTCCAATCAGGAGTTGCAGCAGCCACGCCTTCATTACTCCCTTATCACCATAACAATGCTTTGTTATCCATTTCCCTTCTACCACTTGACCACTGGTTCCATTCCTCAATTTAATGCTCTTCCACTGCTCCTATATTTTCATTTGATCTGCCATACCAGTATACCCACACATAAATATGATGTACATGCACCCCCCACAAACATTGGTTCCCCTCAGTGGACGTGTCCTACAGTCATGCATTCGTACTCCAATAATCTCTAAATCAGCCATTTAATACCAAGCTTCCACTTCCTCCTCAGCCGCTGCCCCTCGCTTGGCCAGGTAATCCGCCAATGCGTTTCTTTCCCTAAGTATGTGTTGAATTCTGACTCCACCCCCACAGTGTAAGATCGCCAAAAGGAGCCAACAAGTCTGAAAATCTCCACGGAAATGAACTCGGATCCTCCAACCATCTCGCCACGTTAATTGAGTCACATTCAATTGTCACTCTAGGCAGTGGGAAACCTTGATCCCTAATCATAGCTTCACACACTCTGCTCACCGCAATAACTTCAGCCTCGTTAGAATCCTTACTTCCTATAAATTTTGAAAGCGCATATATCACCTCCCCTTGATCATTTCTTATCACTCCACCTATCCCAGCTGGCCCAGGATTCCCGAGGGATGACCCGTCTGTATTAACTTTCCAACTATTTTTCTCCGGAGGTAACCACACAAGCCCCTGTCTTATTGATCCATTTCTTGGCCCCCTGTTAACTCCCAAATTCTCTGGTTGTTCCACCGAGGCAGCTACAATACTAGCTCCATCACCACCTGCTGCTGCTTTCCACCAAAAGCCCACTCTCCACCTAATTTCGGCTTCAATCAGGTTAGTGTCAAAATTCCCTCCCTTAAACACAACTTCATTTCGATGCTTCCACACAGCCCAAATAATTGCCACACAAGTCAATCTCCATACCTCAATACATCCCCTACTTGGTTTGGCCTCCATCCACCATACCATCAATTCTTTAAACCCTCCCTGCGCCCCCCAATATACCCCAAACCATTCCATGCCCAGCCCCCATAACGTAATAACCATTGGGCACCTACAAAACAAGTGGTTTAGCGTCTCCTCTTCACTCCCGCATATTGGGCACCCGGCATTAGTTGCCTCCAAGCACCCTCTCCTAACAAGTTCTGCTCGGATAGGTAGGGCATCATTCATAGCTTTCCATACTAACATCCTTGCCTTCCCTGGGCATTTAATCTTCCACATTCTGGACCAGAAAGATTTCCATTCATTTGAGTCACTTCCCTCCAGTCTCCTCCAGCATGACCGGACAGAATACCTACCATGGCCCTCTTTCGCCCAAATGACTCGATCCTCCATATGTCTGCTCATCCGATGGCTCTCAATGGTGAGCTTAAAATTTTGCCAAACTCCGATTTCCCAATCGATAAAAAAGGTATAAATAATATTCTATAAAAACTTTATGGATAATATTCAAATTGTACAACATATTAGGGAGTAAAATAATATTTTTTAGAACCTTAATAATGTAAAAATATAATTTTTCCTAATTTTGAATAGTTAAAGAGTATTTATTTTCCACTTACTCTCATAATTTTAGATATTAAAGCAAACTCTATATATTTAGTTTTCTAATAGTAAAAATAATTTATTTTATATTACGTCCACTTGGTTGTAGGTTAGAATTTTTTTGGAAAAAAGGATAAATATGTCCTTTTTCTTTTCAAAAAATTCAAATCAGTCTTTTTTTCTATTTTATTACCAAAACAGTCCTCTACAAAGGCTAATTATGTTCAAATCAGTCCTTTTTTCACTAATTATATTCTAATTGCTGACGTGGCAAGGGTTTTAATTTAAACCTGACACGTGTGCATAATATTAGTCCTTTTTCTTTTATCTTTTGTCAATTCAGTCCTAAACTTTTTTTTTCTATTTAGTCCTCTACCCCAGTCACTCATTTTTATATTAATTGGCCTCAAACCTTTCAAATTATTTCATTTTAGGCCCAGAACCTTAAATTTTCTATTATTACTAATCCATTTATCAAATAAATGCACAACATACTTCCATAAATAAAATTAAACACCAAACCTCATATATTGGGTTCGACTGCTTTGTTATCGGGTCTTTCAAGTACCGGAATTTTACGGACTCTCTCTAATAACCACTCGACCGCAACCGATTGTTCATTGGTTTTGGTTTCCTTCAGTAACAATTAACAGAATCTTACTTTGCGTCCTACCTTAGGATGTAGCAATATTTGAGTAAATGATTTAACTTGAATTTTTGGAAGGTTATGGATACAGGAAGCCTTGGTTTTATTGAAAAATATTAACACTACAAAAAAATTTCTGGAAGGTGAGGACGTTGTTTCCTCGCCCAAGTCTTCGCCTAGGCTTGAAGGCGAGGACATAGTTGACGAAACGTGTTTGTCGCTTAGAACATCGTCAGCTTCCATGTTAGTCGAGCATTTCCTCGCCTGGGGGCGAGGACATTAGCGAGGAGCCGAGCGAGGACATAGGCGAGGATGCAGGCGAGGAAATTGTTGAGGAAAGGGGCGAGGAAATTGGCGAGGAGATAGGCGAGGAAAGTTTTTTATGCATCCAGGCGAGGACATAGTTTGTCACCCATATCCTCGCCTTCCAGTATTTTTTTTATTATTTTTTTAATTTTTTTTTGTTTCAAATTTTTCCCTGAAATCTTAATGGAATAGGGGTTACATATAAGTAACGATTAGAATAAGCACAATATTATATATAAGCAAGGCCATCATTTTCCATATTATAAGAAAGATCAAATGCCACAATGCATTACAAGTAAATAAGAAACCCAAACAATTAATATCCATAACAGTTTTAAAAATTGTTAAAACACCTGTAAATAACAGTAACAAGTTGATCCCTAGCACAACAAACCAAATGGATGCTAGTCACCAATCTCTGCTGTCATCTGGGAGAATAAGCATACTAATCTTCAATGAATGCAAAGAGTAGAGTGCTCGGATAGATGGCACTGTGTCGAACAGGCAAGGCTAGCGTGGAGTGCACCATTTGGCAGACCTTGACATGTACTACACTTGACAACATTCCTGAAAATAAGAGCAACCAGATATGTGCAATCAATTAAGGTGGCAAACAGTGATTTAGCTGAACAGAAAAGGCCGGAATATATTTTCCAAGTACCTATAACATGTGCAATAAAAATGAGGCAGCTAGAGAAAAGATACCAGCAACATCTTATAACATACTTTTTACTGCTAATGTCATTTTGCCCTCTAGTACAGCCAGTTTGGCTCTATCTAATCTTAGTCTCTCTTGAGTGCATATTAACTCATTAGAAAGATTTTGCATTTTGCACATCACCAAAGCTTTCAGTCATCTGCCTAGCAGAGAACATTCGCATTGATTATTAGCAAAGGCATCAGTAATTGTCTTTGTTTTCAAATCAATCCTAAATGATCAAACATAATAGAACAGATCTTACAAATTCTCTTGAATTTGAAGCTCTAATTTTGTATAAGTGCATCCATAACACATACCTATGTTTATTAGACCGGGATCCTGATCTTGATGATACTATGATTACTATCAAAAAGACAAATCTTGAAAATATTGTAGAAGTTAAGTTTAAAAGCTGCAAGTGAGAAAAGTTTCAGCCTTATAATCTTCGAACCAGATAACCCCTATAACATATATTCTGATTAACTACAAAGGCAATCATAAATCTATACACACAGCAAAAGAGGACCAAAATTAAGATATTTGATTAATAATTACAACAAAGTAAATAAGTGAAGGAAAAAATTTATAAGCTCTACTAACAGATAAAAATACCTGGTTATTGTCATCATTACTTGCATCAAATGAACCTTCACTCCCACTGTCAGCACTGCTCAAAAGAAAAATACAAACTCATGTTCACAACAAAAATAGTCTGTTTAAGCGTAATGAGTCATCTGCAAGATCACGTGTCAAAAATAGACACAGCAATTCAAGTAGTATAATGTCAAAAGTCGAAACCCACCTTTGAGTAACAGCATCATTTCCAGAGCCAAAGCAACTTTTCCAGTATCTCCAGTCTTGCCACCAGCCAAGACATGATTTCCAAGAAGCCCCTTGAATTTGTTTTTTTCCCCCAAAGCATTGTCCCTTCCTTCAGTACCTTTCTCATCTAATTCAGCAGTTCCAGAAACCGCACCTGGGGCCTATCACGAAAACAGATAGGCACATATAATGCAAAAGCCTTTTGAACACCAACCACATGACAATCATCCCGTAGAAGAATGCAAAATCAACTACAAATTTACTTCAAGAATATATACTAACAGATTCTTGCTTACCATAGGCATATTAGAATGAACATAGAGTCCCCCATGAGGATATAAAGTTGTGTATGGAACTGGTGTCTCCCATAAGGAGGCATTAGTGGATGCTGCAAAAGTAAGTATAGTAATGTATTAAACAACTCACATTTTAACACCCAATGATACTACCCAATGAAAGTCTGTGTTAATATAATGATTTTATAAGAAGATCCAATCCAACAGCAAATGGGTATATTAAAACCGCCATAGTGCTAGGGCAATCAGGATATGCGGGTGTAGTTGGTGTAATGGGTGCTTCCTGTGACGTGATGCCAACCAACAAGTAATTAGCATGTATGATACATCAGTTCATTAATTTCACATAAACAAGAATATTCAAAAGATAATGAATTTCGCAAGACTTAAGTAGAGACTAAAATACTTACAGCTTTCTCAATTGCTTAAAGCTTTTGGTCAACTTTTGATTCATGATAATGGCGTAAAGTATATAACCTGGATCAATGCCACAGTTAGATGATGCATGAAATTTGAAAACAATATCCACAAGTTCAAATACCATTTTAATTAGTTACTACAATCATATGTATCCGTATAAAAAGGTCATGATGTTCATCCTCCTCAAAAAGTTTCTTAAAAAATGCAGTCGGAAAGGCAAAACAGCTTAAAGTTGAGTCTGAGAGCAGCAATCACGAACCTTAAATTTTGATGAAGAAAACAGAGTTCCACTTGACCAGGAAATTCCAAAAAGACGATAGTGATTTGCAAATGATTTAACAGTACTACATCTCCAGAAACTCAATGAACACTTCATATAAAACCAAGAAATCACTTCAACTAGATAACAAATTCACAACTAACACATGGACATGGTTGCTTACTCGAACAAGGACAATGTTATCTCTAAGGTTTACATGAATGCTAAATCGAACATGGACAAACACCTAAATAAGCAAATATCCATTCACTAAATGCTAAATCAAGGCACAAATCCAAATATAACTATGGACTTTTTCATTGAATCTTACACTATACAGGAATAACTCAGTCCATAAAATCCCAATCCTTTCAAACAGAATATATAAACATAAAAACGAACAAAGGCATCATGGATATACTTATCAAAACATCACCCACGATCACAGATAACACCGGTACTGATAACAAAACTCAATACATTACATGCTAAAAAGACAAAGGCATACCAATTCAATACATGACAATTTATTCCATCAAAAGTAAAAATCATTTCCTGCAAATTTTAATAGCAAAGAAAAGGCATCAGTCCACTCCAATTAATCCATCAAAGTTCATGGTTTCTTGGTCAACAAAAAAGAATAATTCCAATTAAACAGATAGTTGTTGTTGTTTAAACTCCTCATATTCATATAAACTTTCTCTGCACGCAACCCAGTATTAATTAGGTTAATATTTGATTTAAAATTCTAGTTTGTGACCATAAAGATGAATACAAATTTGTTAGGAGTTAAGTTTATTAATAACTATAGCATGCTTTCAGTTAAGAGAACATGATTTGTTAGCAGTTAAGTTCATAAATATTCTATAGTCTCAAATTGCCATATGAGCAATCACTATGTTTACTAAACACATTCACCTATATTTACTGCTCAACAATTGGACAACCCATGCTCATCTATATGGAGGAATTGAAATTCTGGTGGAAATTGGAGTAATAGAAGAGAAAAAAAAATCAGAAACCACAAAAAATCAGTAATCATAAACCCTAAGAACTCAGTGTCGCACACAGTGGGCAACTGGAGGTTCAACTTTGCAAAATCAAAAAAATAACTACAATGTAATCATGAAGAGATAATATTGCTGAACCAATAAACCAAATTGAATAAAACCCAGGGTAATCGAAAGAATTCCTAAATCTCAGAAGGCATGGTGTCCAGGAGAAACATTGCCCAGGATCGAAATGTTACCTGGAGGCGAAGAGGTTGAGGGCGGAAGAAGCCAGAAGTTGGCTGTCCGTCGCTGGTAGCAAGAATCGCCGGTGGGTGAGGGCTGCGCGCCTCTGGCTCGTGGGTTCGATGGGGGAAGGAATGAAGGATTCGCAAGTGGGTTCGATGGGAGAATTGGCGTGGGTACACGTTAGGGTTAATTAAATTAGGCCCGTGGCAACAAATTAAGCTTCCCTTGCCATTTTCCTTGCTTGTAGGGCGACGAATGAAGCTTTCCTCGCCCTAATCCTCACTAACTAGGCGAGGAGAAGTACGTCTTCGCCTCCATAGTCGGCCCGGGGGCGAGAAATTGTTTTCCTCAGCCTAGTCGTCGCCTTTGAGCGAGGAAAAAAGAGTTCCTCGCCCCGTTTCGTCGCCTAGAGGCGCGATTCTTGTAGTGTAATATTATTAAAAATATTAAAAAAATAGCCTGAATTTTATTGTCCACAAAGTATGATTGTGCTGATTGTTGCTGAAGGAAACCAGAACCAATGAACCATCGTTACGGTCGGGTGGTTAGAGAGAGTCCGTAAAATTCGGAACTTCGAAGACCCGGTAACAAGGCGGTCAAACCCAATGTATGAGGTTTGGTATTTAATTTTATTTACGGAAGTATGTTGGGCATTTATTTGATAATGTATTAGTAATAATAAAAAAATTTAAGGTTCTGGGCCTAAAATGAAATAATTTGAAAGGTTTGAAGCCAATTAATATAAAAATGAGTGATTGGGGTAGATGACTAAATAGAACAAAATAAAAGTTAAGGACTGAATTGGCAAAAGATAAAAGAAAAATGACTAATATTATGCACACGTGTCAGGTTTAAATTAAAACTCTTGCCACGTCAGCAATTAGAATATAATTAGTGAAAAAATGACTGATTTGGACATAATTAGCATTTGTAGAGGACTGTTTTGGTAATAAAATAGAAAAATGACTGTTTTGAATTTTTTGAAAAGAAAAATGACCTATTTATCCTTTTTCCGAATTTTTTTCCTTCATCTTATTCTCTCCTGTATTTTCCTTTTAAATTTTTATTGCATGTATTCAACCACTATTTAAGCAAAAGACTTTGAATCTTATGTAATCCAAAAAAACCTATATTCACATTTATAATATTATATTAGTTAAACACCCGTGCGTAGCGGGCGAAAAAATCTAATATCAATTAAAATTTAATAATATCTACATTTTTCAATAATTGATAGTTTATCATATAGGTTTTGGCACCAGGATCAAATTCTTGTGAAGACTAGAATATAATTTGAGCTGCAAATATTGATTTATTTCATTACAGAATTAATATTACACTTCCGACCTAACAATTTGTTTATATCTCCTTGTGAAAAAAAAATGGATGAAGCTAAAAAAAAGCCATTTATAGGTCGCTTATCCTTTTAGGATAATTTAACATTTTAAAGTTATTTTTGTTTATATCAAAAGTTAATACGAACATTTGGTAAACATAATACAATTGGCTTGATTTGTTGAAGTAGGTGGATTTAAATGATAGGGAGTCTTTGTATGTGAATTGAATGTGTTGGAGGAATATTAGTGTAGGATTCTTGATTATTGAGGATTGTTGGTGTTTGATTGCTATGTTGGGATTTGAGGGGCTTTATGTTTATTAATTCATTTCTAAGGAAATGATGGTTTGTCACCTATCTTGTCGTAAGCGGACGATTTAGGATTGAAAGTTTTAAATGTAGCATTTAAAAAGTTTATTTTTAGATAGTTTAATTTGTTAAAATCAATTTCCGTAGGAAACATTTGGCTAATTCGAAGAAGTTACGTTTTTCAGCCTTACTAGAGATTAAAAAGGTATAAATAATATTCTATAAAAACTTTATGGATAATATTCAAATTGTACAACATATTAGGGAGTAAAATAATATTTTTTAGAACCTTAATAATGTAAAAATATAATTTTTCCTAATTTTGAATAGTTAAAGAGTATTTATTTTCCACTTACTCTCATAATTTTAGATATTAAAGCAAACTCTATATATTTAGTTTTCTAATAGTAAAAATAATTTATTTTATATTACGTCCACTTGGTTGTAGGTTAGAATTTTTTTGGAAAAAAGGATAAATATGTCCTTTTTCTTTTCAAAAAATTCAAATCAGTCCTTTTTTTCTATTTTATTACCAAAACAGTCCTCTACAAAGGCTAATTATGTTCAATCAGTCCTTTTTTCACTAATTATATTCTAATTGCTGACGTGGCAAGGGTTTTAATTTAAACCTGACACGTGTGCATAATATTAGTCCTTTTTCTTTTATCTTTTGCCAATTCAGTCCTAAACTTTTTTTTTTCTATTTAGTCCTCTACCCCAGTCACTCATTTTTATATTAATTGGCCTCAAACCTTTCAAATTATTTCATTTTAGGCCCAGAACCTTAAATTTTTTATTATTACTAATCCATTTATCAAATAAATGCACAACATACTTCCATAAATAAAATTAAACACCAAACCTCATATATTGGGTTCGACTGCTTTGTTATCGGGTCTTTCAAGTACCGGAATTTTACGGACTCTCTCTAATAACCACTCGACCGCAACCGATTGTTCATTGGTTTTGGTTTCCTTCAGTAACAATTAACAGAATCTTACTTTGCGTCCTACCTTAGGATGTAGCAATATTTGAGTAAATGATTTAACTTGAATTTTTGGAAGGTTATGGATACAGGAAGCCTTGGTTTTATTGAAAAATATTAATATTATTAAAAATATTAAAAAAATAGCCTGAATTTTATTGTCCACAAAGTATGATTGTGCTGATTGTTGTTGAAGGAAACCAGAACCAATGAACCATCGTTACGGTCGGGTGGTTAGAGAGAGTCCGTAAAATTCGGAACTTCGAAGACCCGGTAACAAGGCGGTCAAACCCAATGTATGAGGTTTGGTATTTAATTTTATTTACGGAAGTATGTTGGGCATTTATTTGATAATGTATTAGTAATAATAAAAAATTTAAGGTTCTGGGCCTAAAATGAAATAATTTGAAAGGTTTGAGGCCAATTAATATAAAAATGAGTGATTGGGGTAGATGACTAAATAGAACAAAATAAAAGTTAAGGACTGAATTGGCAAAAGATAAAAGAAAAATGACTAATATTATGCACACGTGTCAGGTTTAAATTAAAACTCTTGCCACGTCAGCAATTAGAATATAATTAGTGAAAAAATGACTGATTTGGACATAATTAGCATTTGTAGAGGACTGTTTTGGTAATAAAATAGAAAAATGACTGTTTTGAATTTTTTGAAAAGAAAAATGACCTATTTATCCTTTTTCCGAATTTTTTTCCTTCATCTTATTCTCTCCTGTATTTTCCTTTTAAATTTTTATTGCATGTATTCAACCACTATTTAAGCAAAAGACTTTGAATCTTATGTAATCCAAAAAAACCTATATTCACATTTATAATATTATATTAGTTAAACACCCGTGCGTAGCGGGCGAAAAAATCTAATATCAATTAAAATTTAATAATATCTACATTTTTCAATAATTGATAGTTTATCATATAGGTTTTGGCACCAGGATCAAATTCTTGTGAAGACTAGAATATAATTTGAGCTGCAAATATTGATTTATTTCATTACAGAATTAATATTACACTTCCGACCTAACAATTTGTTTATATCTCCTTGTGAAAAAAAAATGGATGAAGCTAAAAAAAAAGCCATTTATAGGTCGCTTATCCTTTTAGGATAATTTAACATTTTAAAGTTATTTTTGTTTATATCAAAAGTTAATACGAACATTTGGTAAACAGCGACACTCATATGTCGGCAGAGGTGTGTAGGAGCCAAACCACAAAAATTACAAATGAGGTCGGGTGGGAATCGAACCATCAACCATAAGGTTGAAAGTCAGAGAATATGACAGTAGGCCAAATCCTCATTCCCCAGTACAAACATATTTGGGAAAAAAAAAAAGGACTTTAACCAAAAATAAAAAATAAAAAGAAAAAATCAAAGACCCTCTAGATTGAGTGAGGCTTTTTTTAGACTCAATTAATTTATCATGTTTAACATATCATACTTCCATTAATTATTGATGCTCTTCATAGCTTTATTTAATTATCCTCTTTGATTTACCAAGTGGGGGGAATGAGTTATGGTCCTGATTCAGAATTGATCTGAATTGCTGAATTTTAGCAATAAAATGTTGTATCATCTATGTGAGTTGTGGGATTAACATTTAATGATATCCTTACCATGAATAATATGATTTTAATTAATTAATTAGATATTGTATTTTAGGTAATAAATTCCGTTGATAGTGGGACAAATGCATTTAACTTTAATAGACCGATTGTAGATTTGGATGTCATTTTCCTCACTAAAAAGGTTAAAGCTTCATTTTTCAATTTATTTTCCCATCTCACAACAAAAATTCCACAATCGCCTTGTTTGTTGATTTCATTTTCGGTTAAGGGCTTATTGGATCGTTGTTTTTGTGTAGAACTGGTTTGTGTTGTTATGTACCTGAATAACCTTCATAATATACAGTGTCGTATTAATATGGGATCATGATGCATTCTAACATTAGCAGGTTGTTTTAGAATAATGTAGGATTAACCTAAAAACATGATGCATTCTCACATTAGCATGATGCTTTATTTACTGATAGTGCAGTACTTCATCCGTTTCTTTTTAAATGTAACACTTTCCTTTTTAGAGCGTTACATAATAAATGTTACATTACCATATATGGAATGCTTTTAAAGGTAAAAAGTTTCCACTAAAGCACTTTTATTCCTTGCATTAAATCTCGTGTCATTTCCTTATGTTACACTTATTTAGAAACGAATTTTATTATTCTGAAATCATGATGCATTCTCGCAATACCATGATGTTTTCCCCATGGTGTTGTATTTCTTTGACATTATGATGCACTGTCACATTAACTTGTTGTATCCATAGTGTTGCATTCTCACTGTAGCATGTAGCATAATACATTCTCACATTGGCATGATGTTATATGAATAATGTAATGATGTTGTATGAATAATGTAGCATTACTCTAGCATCATGATGTATTTTCACATTACCATGATACTTTCCTCATAGTGTTGTATTAACCCAGCATCATGATGCATTATAATATTAACTTCCTGTTGTTTCGGCCAATTGTTATATTATTTTGGAACTATGTTTTATTTTCATTAATTTCTGTTGAAAAATCACATTCATGGTAATTACCACTGCGTGCTATGCGGTAGGATTCCAGCGTGTGCCATCGGAGATTGTTTGATCAAATGGCCTCATCACTCATTAATTAATTGACTCATTTAGTTTTTTAGAATATTTTTGTCATTCAGTTTTTTGGAATATTTTATATGCACAAGGTATGTGGCAATAATTAGGGAATTGGTGGATTTGATTTCTATAATGAATAATTACTTCAATATGGTATATATACAATGACCAGCATTTCATTATTAATTTAGCAGATCAGGACGGGTTCTGAATGTCCAATTCAGCTTGCTAACCGCATTGCAAGTGGGGATAACTAGGGTGATGAATGTGCTTTGAAGTGTCTCTTTGGTGTTGATCGTTGCATTATTTAATTCCTCTCATAATTGCTAGCTGAGTTAAGATGATATGAATCCCTCACTTCTTTATATTGATCTATTTTTGCATATAGTCTCCATAAATTGGTTTAATTATTGCCTTCCAAAATGGCACATAGATCCTAAATCAGAAGAAATATGCCTTAAACGATTACAATAGATTTTCAAATTGTAACCCTCAACAAAACGGGAAGAAACACAAAATAGTGTGAAATGACAGGAGGATAGACAGGGATTTCGCATAAAAAATGTAGCAACACAAACCCTATTAAACATAATACAATTGGCAGATGATCTAGTACATTAATAATAATAAACAATACTTATACATTCGGAAGGAAAGGTGGAGATGAAAACCAAAAAAAAAAAGTGTGAATTGCAACATAAAACATATGTTTGCACCCAATAAAGAAGTAGCATAAAAAAGTGTGACAGATATTCAGCACATTAATAATACTAATAAACAACACACCTACCTCTTAAAACACAATTAATAATAATTGCTCGTGTTAGATCATCAAAATCAGACATGCTCAACGTAACTATTATACAAATTGAATAAAGATAGATAAAGGAGAGAGTAAAACAAATTTGTAAACCCCTGAATCGGAGCCATTTCCTCCCTAATTTTAATTCGAAATCACACTTATGAGTTATGTCAGTTCACCAGTAAAATGATTCAGTAACTTGTAAAATACATATCTATATAATATATAAAAACAATATCCCTTATAAACAGTAACCTACTCTTATGAACAGTAACCTATCAATTCCCTTTCACAAAAATCTCCTTATGAACAGTAACCTACGTATTTCATAAACATTCACTTTCTGCGCGCAATCCAATACACATTTATAATGATCAATAACTCATCATAACTCAAAATATGTACAAGAAAAAATTCTAAAAATTTGATATTTTAAAACTACATGATGAGACAAATCTAACAAGATCCCACTTGCCTATATTTTTTTTTCTTATATAGATGTTGTATAAGCATTAGTCAAAGTTGAATAATAAACAGTAACAAAAGTCAATTCATTTTACTATAAAAATGAAGGAATTATTAAAAACATAAAAAAATATTGCACTTTCAAAATATATGAGAACCAAATTTGAACGAAATTTATGTTAAATAATTTAATTTCATTAATTATTATAGATAAAAAATACTACCAAATAAAATATGTAACAAAAATTTTATGGGTTCATAGTTGAATAATAAATAGTAGCAAAAATCAATCCTTTCACTATAAAAATGAATGAATTATTTAAAAAAAAACATAATGCACTTTCAAAATATAGGAGAACCAAAATCGAGGAAAATTCATATTAGATAATTTAATTTTATTAATTATTATAAATAAAGTATACTACCAAATAAAGGATGTAACAAAACACATTATGGGTTGATATTATATTTATTCTTTAAATATAATTTCAATATTTGTTATTATTCTTAACCAATACTCTATTAATTGAAATTATAGATAAAGAATATATTGTAAATTATTAAGAAATACTTTATAGATTGATAGTATTATATTCATTAATGAATAGCAAATACTATCTGTATTAGATAAATTAACTAAATTAGATAAGTTGCAATACGACAATAAGTTGAAACTATAGTCATTTTAATTTGCAATGGATTCATTTACAAGAGTATTTATTATATTTTTACAATTTAATTTGGAATATCTACATATTTATGAAATTTCTAATATCTCAACGCTTTAGAATGAATCAATATCAATAATCAATTGTCGAGTACAATACGATTTCACGTACTTTCTTTGTCAATGTATGACATTAGAGTCGTGAGTAGAAATATTTCTATCTTTGTTTTTTTTCATTTTTTTGTCCTTTCAACTATTGTTGGTAGTATAAGTATTTTTTTAAGATACTAAATTGTAATATATAAATATTGGTAATGACATATGTTGGTCGATTTCTATGCAATATATAGATATACTCATATAATGCTTAAAATAATTCAAGGAGGTTAGGAAATGTAATGACATAATAAAATTGAACAATTTTATTTGTTAAATTATATAATTTATTCATATTGTCCATAATTTCCGCCTATTAGGCGGGGGGGGATACTAGTTTATATAATGTTAGTTGTCATACAAAACATTAATATGAGCTCAAAACTCCAGCAGTAATTGAGTAATTATCGAGCTAAAATACAGTCAAGCTCAAGTTGCTCGACTCATTCCTACCAAAACCCACTAACCATTATATCCCTAAGCATGAAACACAACAATAATGATAATGATCATATGCACTCCAGTATTTCTCATTTGAGGTATTTCACCATGTAAGGGCCTTCGAGCTCGTACCCCAGCTTTCTGTAGTAATGTCGCGTCCCCACTCCTGAAATTACGGCAACCTTTTTCGACCTGTGTTCTCTAACTGCAATCCGCTCTGCCTCTTCCATTAACAGAGTACCGTAACCTTGGTGCTGCAGTTTCTCAGCATCTCGTCCATGAACAGGAACTGCAGTTCCGTACACATGTAACTCGCGCACAATGGAACACTTCCCTGTAAGCAGGCCCGTGCCTATTTGGAGGCAGAAGAGACAATGGTCTCAGGCCCACTAATTTTAGGGGCCCATTTTTTAAAAAAAAAATTAGTATATATATATATATATCATATTGTTCGACGAACTGGATTAGCTATGCTAGCTATTGAGAAAGAAATTACTGAAGAACTGGATTATAGCAACTTGATTAGTATTTTTACTGCTAAAACTGTGAGACGAGTTAATATTTAGTGATGACTTTGAACATATGTAGTCTTTTGATAAGTAGAAATAGTATTTAAATATCACATTGTTTTTTTTGTTATATTAATATTTGTTTATATTATAAGTAGTGTTGTCGTAAAATTGGGGCCCTTCTAAAAAATCGACTCAGGCCCAAAAATTGTTAGGATCGGCCCTGCCTGTAAGCTCTGGACAAGTTACATTCCGCCCACATTTCCGCAGGCGCAATAATCCAACAAGTATGTCCTGGATGCAAACCGGATATATCATCATCATGTACATATCAATTGAATGCCTGATTAGGGAGATTATACGGCAGTTGATGAATGGCATTGTATTCAAACATATCCTAGCTAGTATAAAATGAGCAGTCGCACATCTATTCGATTTTACTAAAACCAGATGTGATCAAGGCATGTTGTCGTTGAATCATCACCGGTATCATCTCAATTTACATTTTAGGAGGAAAACTAAATGAAAATGAGATTGGCGCACCTGCCGTGTGTCTTCATATGAAAGAAAAGTTTCCCAGCCCTCATTTGCAGTATAATCACGGTGAACAAGCTGAACTTCGTCTGGCCTTATTTTATGGTGAATATCCTAATTTTTATCCAATGGAACATCAATTTTGCTGCATCTACAAATCCAAGAACGACGAAATGGAAAGAACGTTTGTTCAATTACCTGGATACCAGCTTCACGTGTTCGAACATCTCTGCATTTCAAGCCCAAATCATCCATGCGCGCTAAAGCCAGTTCACGAAGGTTTCCCTTCTCCACCCCAGAAGTAACTAGAGGCATAGAAATATCCCTCTGAACTCGGTATACACGAGTCCAAGGAGGAACCATTGCTAGAATTCGCGCTATGATGTCCACTAGCTGTTCTGGGGGATAATTTCTGTACCTGTACATTAGCATAACAGTAATACATTAGTATTTTATAGAATGTGTTTGCCTAAATACATTATATGAGAAAAACATAAAATTTACCTTCCAGTTTTCCAAAGTTCATAAAGTCCAGTTCCACGAATCACTAGGGTCGGATAAATTTTCAGCCCATCAGCTCTAAAGCGAGGACTTTCAAAGAACTCCTTAAAACTTTCTATGTCTCTTTCAACCCCAACATTTGGTAGATCAGGCATCATATGAGCAACTACCTAGTATGACATGCTCCATAGATGTATCAGAAAGCATAGAAAATGTGATAATAGTCAACATGAATCATGGAATATCACAATTATGAAACACCCAGAAGTCAAAATAATGGTGACACTATGACAGGACATTGGGCATTAGACATACACCAGAATTGTTGGCATATATTCATTCTGTTGTTCAGACAAGCGTACGCTCCCATGCCATATACAGCAAATTTGCAATTTCTTCCCTTAGAAAATTTAGTAGACGATTCTTTGGTTTAGTATAAAACAGACAATGATGTACTTACATGCAGTGGCGGAACTAGAAATTCGATCCAGGGTGGTCAAAAATTTAGCTAATTCTTCATCCGTCCCATGTAATATGTTTTGTTACGTTTTTTTTTTTTTGGAAACATTGACTTTCATGTGTCGGCAAATGTGTGTGAGCCCCAAACGATACAAATTACAAAGGGAGATAAAGGGGAGGGATACGGGGGCAGGTGGAAATCGAACCTCCAATCAGAAGGTTGAAAGCCATAACACATGATCACTGAGTCAAGTTCCCATTCCCAGCTAAAGTTAATTAAGAGGGAAAAAGGTTTGGAATTAGAGAAGAATAAAAATGTTTGGAATTAGAGAAGAATGAAAAAAAATAGAGAAAAAATAGTTCATTTATTAAAATTTGAATTTATTTAGTATAGATATTATTTTTATATTAGAAATAAAAAAAGTAAAAATTTTTTTTTTTTTTAGGGTGGTCAGCTGACCACCCTGGCACCATAGTGGTGCCGCCACTGCTTACCTGCGAAAATTGTGAGTATGTGTCAAATTGAAATGAGGCATCAATTACCCTCACTATCCCCCCAAAAACTAAGGCCGATAATCTAAATTGAACACTGTGAATCAACAATATTATAGGCTGTTCTTCCAATTCATGCAGGCTAGGGTATTGCCTTATGAAAAAAAAAAAAAGGAACCACAGCTGCTAAAAACACAAAATAAAAATTAAAAAAACAAGAAAACCCAAAAAAAAGGAACCACAAAATACCTTGAACCCAGCATCCTTTGCCAAGCAAAAGCAATCAGCCACAGCTGCTACAGTATGGCCCCTATTCGTATCACGTGCAACATCTTCATACGTGCTTTGCACTCCAATTTCAAGTCTTGTACAACCATATGAAAGCATCTGCCTCAAATGAGGTCCAAGGCAGTGTAACGCCCCGAAAATTCAAACCTGATTTTCGCAAGGATTACCGCCGTACTCACTATCCTAAACTAGTGGCCAGCTAATTTAAAACAGCTAGTATAAGGCTGATTAAGAACCTAAAGTGATTATCTGATTAATCAAATTAAATGCGAAAGCTAGAATAAATAATAACACTTAGGCACGAACAAGTCTCAACAATATTCAAATAACAATAATGGCAATAATCCCAGCAAGTTATTCAGGCTACAAGCCTCAGAAAGCAGTAACAGGCGACATGCCAATATCTCCACAGGGCTACCAGCCCAAACAGTAAAGCACGTAAGGCCACAGGCCGACATAAAATAAATCCTATGCTCACAGGCCTCCACTAACAATATCCAAGCACCAAGTGATAAAATAGCAACAGAGTAACACATAATAATAATAAATAAACATATAATTCCTATCAGTCATGTTCCAGCGCCTCCAGCAGGATCTATAAAACAGACAAAAGCAAAGGAGTCAGTACAACGTACTGAGCAAGGGATATGCGTGCAGGGGAAATAAAGGGGGAAACACGCTATAAGAATAAGCAGAATATAAATAAAGCGGATAAAACATCACACCGTCCCATACCGGTGCTTCAACCACAAACATACAAATGGCATAAATAAAACATCACACCGTCCCATACCGGTGCTTCAACCACAAACATACAATTTATGCAAGTGATGCATGGCCTAACATACACCTATCTACCCTATATGCAAATGCAATGAATATGCATAGCCGGCAACCTAAGAACCCGGGCGGTATGAACCCACGGGTGAGGATATCATCAACCCCAACCCGTTACAGGGTAACATACACCATCCCCGCAGGGACCACAGGCATCACAGCCCAAATCATCCACCCCAAAGGGCCAACAGGCATAACAGCCAATAACAACAGGCATAGCAGCCAATAATCCACCCCGTAGGGCCAACAGGCATAACAACCAGTAATCCACCCCGTAGGGCCATCGGGACTCAACAACACCTGTGAAGGCTGCCCGATCAATCATAAATATCATAACAACCCGTCGGGTTAATAACCGTCAATTCCAATGCAATAACATGTTTATGACAATCATACCATGATGTTCAAGCACCTAATCACTAGGTTTGCATGCATCTCAACACATAAAGAATTCAATACATAGCCCCTAGGCTAAGACATTAACACTACAATTCAATAATCAACGAATAATTAATAATATCATGATTTAACAATTCCTCCAAGCTATTCAACAATCCCACGGCCAATGATCATTCCACGATTTATCACTAACATTTGGAGAAGTCATAATAATATATCAACCGCCTCCCTGAGTAATATAAACGTTCCTATACTTTAAATCATCGCAAGGGATTTATGATTCAATAATTAAAGCGGGGAATTCGATAATAATAAATGAATAAGCATTCATCACCCTCTAAGTGATAAGGTAATCCGAGAAGCGTCTCATCATCTAACTTATCTTACCGTAAGCTTAAACCAACATAATAATAAATATAATCAATAATAACCCACAAATCAACCGGTAGAGAAAACGAGCAACAACTATAATATACTCCTAAATCGCCCCAACACACATAAAAATGAAAGCATAAACCCTTGCCTTTTATAGTCGGTCTTTAAAGCTTCCTTCTTCTTAACTGTTCAACCTTCCAATGGCTCCAATATCAATTCATGGTTGCACCCTATACAAGAATATCATCATAAAAATTAAAATAATTCCACCACAACAATAGCATCATCCTCTATCTCCAACACTCACATCCGCCTTCAACCTCCTTAACAATCCACCAAAATCTACAACTCCAAACATCGCAAGCAATTTACCAAATCCTTTAATCTAATAAATCAAACCAAGCATCCAAGAATATTAGTTAATTAAATTAACTAACACCAATGGTTTCATATTTACTAACATAAAATTTGACAACACAAAAATAATCAAACCAAAGCTCATAATGAAACTCATAACTATCTTTTCCCAAACTTTAAAATAATATAATATATTGATTTTATCACTGAAAATATTCCACCATGAGCTTAAAAATATTAACCGATAAATTCCACATCACACAAGATTACTCAACTTCCACATATTCATCATCTTAACCACAATTTTCAAAAGTCCATAATTCACAACTCAATCAAGAGATATATAAAGATTCACAACAATAAAATACCAATTTCATATATATATTTCCAAATTCAAGATCCTTAAATATTTAAATAAATAATAATAATTCCTCTATTTCCCAATTACACACTAACTTAAAGTCATATCTTTAATATCAAGTTCTCAAATATCACATACTCAATTAAATCCATTGAAACCTTTAAGCTCATAGCTACTCATCAAGTCCCCTTTTTAATTCTTCAAATTAACACTTCTATGCATAAATCCAACCAACAAGCCTAAAAGAACTACACATTCAAAATGTTCATCCCTAAATCCAAATCTAAAGTCCAATTAAACATAAAAGCAACTCAATCCACAATTCTTCCATAATATACAAAATCACATGTTTAAGATTAATATAATCTTCAAACTTTAATACTCCAATACCAAGTCTAATTAATCAAGAACAACCAAGCCTTCAATTAATCATTTAAATCATCCACTCCAAAACTCAAATACCACAACCTAGCTTCCAACACACTCACAAGTCCTTTAATTTCCAACATTTCAATTAATCATACCAAGAATGCATATGAATCCATATAAATAAAATTTAATATATTCCATTAACTCAATTACCCAATTAAATAATCACTTGCTCCACATTTAACCATGTCAAAATACATCATTAAAAGCTACCAAGGTGATTTAATACTCACACTATAATTCGATATTAACAAGTTCTCAATAACATTCGAAATCACCAAGAATCTCCAATTACACAACTTATCCCAAGTTCAACTCATACAAGAAGCTATTCCACTTCTTTCCCAATTCAAAAGCTATATAGAAGTCATACTATCCAATTTCCAATTCCAATCAATTCACATACGCATATCAACATCAAAGAAGATCCATATAGTTATACCTACATCTACATCAACACTGGAGTCTAAAAATTTGATCCAAAATTCATAAAACACCAAATGATATCACATCCCCAATTATTCAAGCCCAAATTTAACCAAATTAGTCATTTGAACTCTCAAATACCACAATTTCTATAACATAGAATTAATTAACACAAAGCCACTCAAATCCCAACAATCTTCACAACCTTTAAATAAGAAATTCTAACAATAAAACACCGTCACTACCACTGTTGCCGCCGAGTCAACACCACTGCCCGGAAACACCACCACCGGATATCATCAAACTCACCACCAGACCTCGCCGTCGCCGCCACGCATCTAGCACCGGCGGCCAGCAGCGTTGCTGCTACAGCGACGCACGACTGTGCGTCGCACATCCTCACCACAGCGCCACCGCGCGCTGTGGTGTCACCACCAGCCGGAGGCGGCGCCTCCGGCCTCCCCATGGCCAGGTTCGTCGGCCCCGACTCTTCTCGTCTCCACGGCAACGACGGAACCACCCCCACAGCCAGGGGCGGATGTAGTGTAGGACAAGGTGGGTCAATTGACCCACCAAAAAAAATAAAAAATAAAAATTAGTAGCTAGTAATAGTTTAAAGTAATTAGGAATTAGGTTGTAATTTTGAGATATTACCATTATTTGATGCAATAATGCTTCAATATTTGCAGCTTTAAATTTAAATTTTTATTTACAGTACAATTATTATCATTATTATATTAAAATTAATTGTCATAGTTTTTGATAAGGAAAAAATATTATAATCTTAGTTTTCCAATCTTGGCACCTAGGATTGAATAATTTGGGGGTAAGAGTTATATTTGAGATGTTTGGGAGTGATCAGATAGCATATGCAAAGAGCAGATTGTTTTTATATAAACATAATTGATTGTTTTTATATAAACATGTTTTTATATATTAGGGTTATAAAAATAATAAAATTTAAATTTAGAAGTTAAAGTTTGGAGTTTGAAGTTAATGGTGAAAAATAGCTTTAAATTGAGATATTTTTGGGTGATTGTATCTGCCTATCTGGTATTAGAGTTTAGAAGTTGGAGCTTGAAAATTGATAGATGTATGTGTTACAGTAGACATGTTTACCATGAAATTATATATTATTTTTTAGCATTTCAAAAGTTAAACACTACCAACAGCAGTTGGCTTGAGTGGATGGGGGCTCTAGTCGCTTAAGCAAGGTCTCGGGTTCGAGCCTTGTGTATGCAAAAAACTGCTTTGGGAGAGGCGCCCTTAATTGCCCTTGTAGATCCTCGAGGGATTAATCTTGGGTCCAATGTGGCCCGGGATACCCTGGTATTCACCTAAAAAGTTAAACACTATATTTTTTTTCTAAATGCAAATCGATATATAAACAACAAATTTTGAGAGGTTAGAAATATAAACTTAGTTAGTAAACTGACCTACCAAATTATAAATCCTGGATCTGCCACTGCCCACAGCCCACTTGAACTCCGACAGAGAAAGGGAAAAAGAAACAGGAGAGATGGAGAAAAGGGAAATTGAAATGACAAATCTTACTCTGCAATAGTCGAGCTCTTGTTCTTCTCCTCACAATCCCCATGGCTGCTCTCTCCTCTTCCTCACCGAGTTCCCCTTTTAAGCCCTAGATTGATTTTACAAGGGTGAGTGACGGGAAATAAGGGTTATCAATGCCCAATTCCTCTTCTAGTCTAATTAATAGGTAAGTGTTTTGGGTCATGGGCTAGGCCATGGATTGGGCTCTTATTTTATTATTGATGGTTGAGCTCTACAAATTAGATCCCCATTAATTAGAAGATTATGAGCCCAATTTGTTAAATTACATATAACTTCATTCGACTCATCACAAATTAATTATGAAATAATTATCCGGGATATTACAGGCAGTAGTCTGGCCGTCTTCAAAACAAAGTACACTTAAGTCGCTAGAAGAAAATTTTTGTTCGCATATTTATAAAAAAAATAAAAAAAATAAACAAAATAAAAAATAAATAAATAAATAAATTTGAAAACAAAAAATAAAAAGAGTAATACACATCACTTAAATGGCATAGCATGTTTAGTTGAATATGAAGTCAACAACTTGGTGGCTAACAGCTACCAGAAAAAGAAATAAATAAATAAATGAGGGATCAGAGATGGTTCTCCTTCAAAGACTTATGTGATGAAGTATCAAAGTAAACAATTTCATCCAGTCTGCATACAAATCCATAAGGAAAATGCAAGAATCTCTTTTTCTTATTTGGTGCATGCCAGCAAGAGCAGGGTAAAGAAAAGGACATTATTCGTATCTTACGTTTCAATTGTCATTCCAATGCACTTAGTAGCACCATGCTCCGAATAGCATACTGCTTCTTCTACATTGGCAGAGGTATGCCCAGATAAAGCATCATGAAGATTCCTAATAAAATAGTCACGGTAATCTGATGGCAACGACATAAAATAAAAATAAACATAATCCATTTGCTTTAGCAAATTAACATAACACGAGATATCCTCCAATGGACAACAGGACAAAAAGTAAAATAAAAAACAAAATAAAATAAATATCAAAGACCATACACCAAATACAATAAACTTTTGTCTTTTATACAAATTTTCAAATATGAATTGAAGACAGTTGAGCAAAAATTCAAATCAAGTTCATGCATCACCTTAACATTTATTCACCTAATTTAATCATGTAAATATGTAAAATTTTATTTGCCAATAAAAAGACGACAACATGTTAAACTTAAACCATCCCACTATTCAATACTGATATAGTTATTTTGGGGTTTTTATAAATCAAATACATAAAATAATTAATAATATTTAAAATAAATGTTGATGGTTCAATAGACATAGATGAGTTAGACATTCTTAAAAAATGGACTCCTGTGGACCAATAAAGGGCCACAAGTCCACCACATTGGCATTGATGATGTATGTTATAATGTCCCACATCGGTTATATGTTGGGATGCCACACTGTTTATATAGACATGACCACTCTACCTACAATCAATTGGTTTTGAGTTGGAACCATAGATCATCTTTTTTCTAACAATGTAGGCCTACTAACAAACACCAATTCACCTTTTACAGATAGAGGTCCTCTCAAGAATCTAGAAACTCACTAACGAGGATACACCAAAAAAGATCAGAAAGAAGGCATAACACCTACGGCCAACAAGATCTGCGGTACGAACACCTGAAGATCAAGACAAACTTAAAAGCACCATAAACCAACTAACCAAGAATCTCAAAGGCACAAACATCTTCAACGAACAAGATTAGACGCACAAACACCTTCAAACAAAAAAGACCTCAAAGAAGACTTAAGAAAGGCAAAAACATTTCAAATCTTCAAAAAGGAAAAATCAATGGAGCAATGATGTAGAACCACAATCACTTGATATTTTCAAAGTATACTACCTCATTTCCTTAATACTTGTTACATTTCTACTTTTCATGCATTCCAAGACATATTTTAAACCATTAAGAACTCAATTGTATAAAAATAAAAATTATAAACATTTTTTATATTCTAAAACTACGTTATTAGATTAATACAACAACATCACTTGACTACATTTTTTTAAATAATTAAATCAAAATATTTGGTCAAAGTTACTCAATAAACCATTACACTGTGCAAATGTAGCATTTAAAAAGGAACGGAGATTTATTGCAAAATTAGTTAAATAGATTTTGCAATATTTTGGTTCGCAATTTCTATTCTACAATTAACTATTGATTTTAACTAGCACGTTCATGTTCATTCAATGATCCAATGAATCAAATTATCTTTTTTCTTTTTATTCAATGGTGCAATGAACCCAATGATCTTTTCTGTTCATTGAATTTTCTTGATCATTTATCCAACACCAACCCCCTCCCCCCCCCCCCCCCCAAAAAAAAAAAAGCATATTGCTGCCACATATTACAAAACTGGTTCCACTACTCATTCAGTTCAAAAATTATAACAAAAAAACACCATTTACTATTATAAAACATTTCAATCACATTAGTAAGTTTTAGCCAAAGAAAACAAATCCAGAAGGAGCAATATTCCAAAATATAAGTGCGTTATTTTTATTCCTCAAAAGATATAAACAGTGCCCGGAGAGATGTTACATTCATACAGTTATAGCCTATAGGCATCTTCCCCAAGCAAAATTAAGAAAAGACCATTCTACCAAGTGTACAGCCACTAGACCCGACATATCTTTTAGCACGGGAGTTTGTGCTAGATTTCAAGCAAATCCTAAGGAAGTGCATTTGAAAGCTGTTAAACGTATCATGAGATATGTGAAAGGAACTATTGGATTAGGGATTTGGTTCTCTAAAAGATCAAGTTTGGATTTGATAGGTTACACAGATTCGGATTGGGCTGGCTGTTGTGATGACAGACGGTCAACAACGGGAGGCTGTTTCTATCTAGGGAATAATCTTGTATGTTGGTTTTCTAGAAAGCAAAACATAGTTGCACTTTCTACAGCTGAAGCCGAATATATAGCTGCAACTTGCTGCTGGTCACAATTGATGTGGATGAAACAAGTTTTGAGTGATTATGGGATCAAGAAGGATGACTTCAAGGTTTATTGCGACAATACAAGTGCAATTAACATTTCAAAGAACCATGTTCTACATAGTCGCAGCAAACATATTGATATAAGGTATCATTTTATAAAAGACTTGGTTGAAGAGGGTTTGTGCAACATTGAACATATTGGGACGTTGGAACAACGTGCTGACATCTTTACTAAAGCACTTGATGGTGAAAGGTTTGAATCTCTTAGATCTATTATGGGCCTTTGTTACTCTAGTTAAATTTGATACATGTTTATGTTTATTTTATATATTTACACTTGATCTAGTCCATAAGATTTTCAAGCCCAATATTATTTCGGATAGAGTTTGTGAAACCGTCGTCCTACAGTAATGATGACTACTGTCAACTGACACCATCATTCACGTCGCACGTCACAGGGAAAACCGTCGTCTCTCTCGCCTCTTCATCTTTGTTTTCTCTCTTTATATTCGATAGCTTGTGTTTTCACTTACCATTCTTCAGTTTCTAATTTGAGCTTGCAGAAATTACTTAGATATGGCTTCATCTTCCTCAACCAACTTACCCGAAAAGGCTTCTGAGCCAACTAAAACCACCTCAGAGACACCGATTACCTCTGAAACCCTCAATCCCTCTGAAAATGTTGAGGAACCAAATGCCACTGCCGAATCTACTGCTCAAACTTCCACCGAAGCTGTTGGAAACCAAATTACAGAGTTTGCCGAGAATGCTGAGCCTCTGATTACTATGTTTCCAACCCCTCCTCGTAGTCCAGTTCCAAATCCTCCTCAGGATCCTACTCCAAACCCTACTGGAGATTCTACAGCAGACCCCACTGAAAATATGCCGAATCCTACTGTTATTGGAGCCGAAAATGTTCAAGAAGAGGAAGATCATATTCTGCCGCACGATGAACCAGAGGTTCCTGATCAAGCTGATGTTGAAACAGAGGTCCGACAACCTACTACCAGATCTACCCAGAAAAAGAAGCGGAGCACATCGACTAGTGATGTTGGTACACCTGCCAAACGACCGAGGACTCGAAGGACACCAGAGAAGTCACAAAGGGATTTACAATCTCAACGAGCATTCAACATGACCTATTCCACTAAGGAAATGATGCTGTTCGGGACCAAAGACCTTGTCAACAGGAAATTCATTCCAGAGGAGACCTTCGTCCATGCTACTTACACCGACCTAAGGTTTGATGAGTTTCTTAAAGAAAGACATTTGCTGAAGTGGGCAAGGGTTTTTAAAGCTTACTCCCCAACACTGGTCAGAGAGTTCTACGCCAACTTACACCCTGATGTTCTGAACAAGAAATCTCAATGGTTCGGTAAGATGTACATTAGAGGCAAGTTTATTGATTTAACCCCTGGTGTTATCAATGCGTTGTTAGAACTTGCACCAAACGACGACCTTGGAGACCCACTGGAGTATCTACCTCATTCCCCTGCTGACATTGCCTATACAATTTCAAATCAGAGAGCTTTTGATTTTGGTCGACATAAATGCAGCGTTTCAGACATGACTATGAAGTTCCACTGCTTGTTCTATATGTGTCGTGCAAACATCCTACCAACATCCAATGCTTCACAACCTTCACTGGAGATGGGTAAACTTTTGTTTTGCATTGATTCTGGAGTAGAACTTATGAATTTTGGTCTTCTGGTTTTGAAACGTATGCTAGGTTACACTCGTGATTTAATCACCAAGTCTGCTAGTTTACCATACCCTGCTCTTATCACACTGTTGCTGCATCACAATGGCATTAAAAAAAAGAAGGATGACCTGATCAAGAATAATGTGCATTCCCCTTCCAATGACCTTCGTGATAAGCATAATGACTTCAAGGAAGGACCACCACCGTCTGGCACTGATCTAATACTGCAGATCAAGTCTGAGTTGCTTGCTTTGAGTGACAAGCAGACCAAAATCAGCCAGGAAGCCATTGCCACCAAGCGCAAGATTGCCTAGATTATGAGTATGCTTCCCGGATCTCTCTCTCCAACCCGCAAGGCCTCTTCAAGTGGAGCTCGTTCTGAGGAGCAAAATCCATTTGCTGATGAGGAAGAGGATTCTTCTGATGGAGTTGTTTGATCCATCAAGGGGGAGAAACAAGCTGAATTCTGCTGGTGGTGTCTGCTTTGGTAGAGGTCTCGGTGTGGTGAGGTTGTTGGTACATTTGGGTAACACTTTTCTGACTAAACTTTTTAAATGGTTTTTGGTGATTGTCTGTTGGATATTTGACTGATGGATGTTTAAACTTTGTGCTGATGACACTATATTTTGATGATTGTGTTTGTTTGTTTGTGGATGAACTGTGATGGACTATTGACTCTCTAAACTGTCGTCTTGTTTGAAACTTTACTTTGTTGATATTTTGCTATTTTTTATGTGCTTAACTATCATGATCTGAATTGCTTACTGTTTGCATTTTTGATAGACACCTTGTTTGATGGATTATCATCTCCATGAAATGTGGGGGAGATCATGAAACCGTAAGCTCCCAAGCAGTGGGAGGAATACATTGTGTTGACAACCTAACTATGTACTTTTCATTGAGATGATCTACAGGTGTTAGCACATTCCGATAACGATGACAGACAGTTATCTCTGCTGAAGTTTATTTGTATTTTACTATTTAAGTTGCAGAGTCTGTAATCGAGTTAGAGTTTTTACATTGAGAAGTATTTTTCATTCTTTAGATTACAGAGAGTTAGAGAGAGTCTTTCGAATGTTCTTCAAGATTTGAATTGAATATTTTGTGAAGAACCGTGTATCAAGAAAGAGTTTACATCGATGATATCTGGAGATATTTGAGCGTTCTACAATTGAAAGAATCTGGAGCAATCCGGTGAAGAGATGGAAATCATGGTGAATGACGGACTGAGATCCTGCCTTGAAGATTGCAATTAGGGAAGTCCCTACAGACGTGTTGAGGGGGAGTTCCAACGACGTCTGCTCAACTAGGTTTGTTCATCTAGTGTTGAGGTTGATCTTGAGTTAGGTTTTGGGATAGTGAGTCTGTGTTCGTGATTTTCAGTCTAGTGGAGTCACCTGCATTGGTATTCCCCAGACGTAGGTCGCAAGACCGAACTAGGTCATCAAATTGTTTGTGTTCCTTTACTGCTTTCGTATTTGCGTAGTTAGAACACAGCGTAAACAACTATAACTGAATCTTGACAATTAAGGGACCTACAGCGGGAATATATTATTTCAAAGGCAAGAGAACAAAGATTGGCATTCGTAAAGAGTGAAAGAGGAACAGCATGGGATGATCGAATTCGATGGCTAACACTGGCTGACGCAGTATTAAGTATAACACTGAGCAGATAGGGAGGTATAAAAGCCTTCGCAGTCTTGTGTTTTTTGGCTCTCCTAATCCAGAGTGGAGATCAATTATACGCAGTATACTAGGTGGAGGTTGTAGAATGTTGAAAGAGCTTGATCTAAAAGGAGCACCACTAGATGCAATACCAGATGAGGTTTTCACATTATATGGATTCAAGTACTTCAGCTTTAGGGATACAAAAGTTTCAGTCGTTCCAAAGTCAATTGGAAATCTCGAAAAGTTGGAGACATTGGATCTTAAGGGATGTCAAGTAGCTGAGTTGCCAGTTGAAATCCTCAAGATCAAAATGCTGCGATATCTCTCTGTGTATAGTCTTGGCCATCTTATTGATGGTTACCCGCAATTTGATTACTTGCGAGGATTCAAGGCTCCATATGAAATTGAACAATTATCGCATTTGCAAAATCTTCGTTATATAGATGCAAGTGTGAATATGGAGGGCAAGTGTGAGATGGTGAAAGAGATAGGGAGACTAAAGGAATTGCGAAGATTGGGAATTTTGAAGCTAAGAAAGGAAGATGGAAAGAGTCTTTGTTCATCCCTTACAAATCTCAGTTACTTGAGTTGGCTCAAAATTTCTTCACTCGGGGAAGATGAGGTAATTGATGTTGATTACCCTATGCCGCCCACTGCCTTAAAGGATCTTCGATTTCTTTGCTTGAGTGGACGCATAGAAAAGGTTCCGCAATGGATACCTTCCCTTAATGCACTCAAAGAGTTAAGGTTGATGTGGAGTAAAATGGTTGAAGATCCACTCGAATGTCTTCAAAATTTGCCCAATTTAGAAATGCTTTCTATGCGTTGTGCCTACGAAGGAGAAGGATTAAATTTCAGGCCCGAAGGTTTCCCCAGGCTTGTACAATTGACACTAGGAAAGTTGATAGGATTGAAATGGGTGAGAGTGGAGAAGGGGTCATGCCCAATCTCAAAAGGTTCCACATTTTTGGTTGTAAAGCAATGAGGGAGGTGCCGGTGGGAGTTGAGCATTTGGCTCATCTTGAAAGTATGTCGTTTTTCAGTATGACAGAGGCATTTGTGGAGAAGATGATTGAAGAGAAAAAAAGGAATGGCGGTGAGTGGAAGCTTGCCCATTGTCCCTTAATCGTCATTTCTAATTGGGTTGACGGAGAGTGGAGGTATAGACGAGTGTAAAAAAGAGTGGATACAGATGCATGTATGTAGAATATATCTGAGGTTTCATATTTAAGGATTTTTCCCCCTTCTTGGTACAATATTTAAGTTTGGTATAAATTAAGTAATGTGTAATATTTTCATAAATAATCACCATTTTCTTCCGTCTCAAAAACCTGGGCCGTCCTCTCTCATATTTCGTGTATTATGTTAAAAAATGAGCCTTACTTATTATATAGGGCTATAAAAATGCTGGAAGATCATTAATGTAAGTTTAAAATATCAATTACTCCCTCCGTTCTTTTTTGAAAAAAATAAAAATTTATGAGTTAATTAATAAAAATATTGGTTATTGAAATTAAACTGAAAGAGACAACTATTTAAGAACGAAGAGATTATAATTGAAAATTATGTACATTTCTATTAATTGATGGTTTTAAAGGATTTAACAAATTTTATATATAAAGTATGTATCATCATGAAATATAACCCTATGTAAGATAATATTTCATTAAATTTAAATGAATCCATTTGAATTTTTCATGAATTTTAATTTAAAAACGCAGCAGAGTCCATGTATTATTATTAAGCCATTATTAAGATTCCAGTTGAATACGCTCTTGAGATGTACTCTCTCTGTTTTTTAATAAGTGTAACGTTTCTTATTTGCATGTATCACAATGCACAAAGTTAAAAAAACGATCTCCTTGTGAAAAAAAAATAGTGAAGTTAAAAAAATTGTCATTTATAGGTCGCTTATCCTTTTAGAATAATTTTTTTTGATGAACCATTGAAGGCCTAAAAATGGGTGGTGGGAGTTCATGCCACACAATTACAAAGGTTACAAATGAGATGGATAGGGGGCCGGGTGGGGATTCGAACCCCCAACCTATTAGTTGGGAGTTGGGAAGTTACCACTTGGGTAAGTCCCCAACCACCTTTTAGAATAATTTAACATTTTAAAGTTATTTTTGTTAATAACAAAAGTCAATACAAACAGATTTTTTTTTATTAAAAAAAAAGGTCTTTAACCGAAAAGAAAAGGAAAAAATCAAAGAGCCTCTAAATTGAGTGATGGCCTTTTTTAGACTCAATTAATTTATCGTGTTTAAGATATCATACTTCCATTAATAGCTTTAATTAATTTTAGCCATTGATTTCCTAAGTGAGGATCGATAAATTAGGGTGATGAATCACTTATATCCTCGATGAATCTACTTTGAAGTGTCTATTTGGTGTTGATCGTTGCATTACTTAAATTCCTATCATAATGGCTACATGATTTAAGGTGATGAATCACTCATTTCTTTATAGTCTATTTTTGTGTTGGTCGTGCATGATTTTAATTGCTAACTTTTTGCCTATATTGTAGTAATAACCTTCAATTAATTGGTTGAATTTATTGCCTTCCAAAATGGCATTTGAATCCTAAATTGGATGAAATATACAACAGATTTTGAAATTGTAACCCTCGACAAAATGGAAAGAAAATATGGGGAGAAAACAAAAAAAAAATAGTGAGAATGACATGATGATAGACAGGATGGTAATCGTAAAGAGTGAAAGAGGAACAATATTGGATGATCGAATTGGATGGCTAACATTGGAGGACAGTATTAACTATAACACTGAGCAGATCGACACATACAAACCATTTCCTGTCAAAGCAAAAGTAATGAACATGTAAACATTTGATACCAATAGTGTCATCTGAAATACATATAAAGAGCATTACCTGATTTGTGGGACTGATCTCTCTTCTCTTAATCCCATCCTGTATAAGGAACGTCGATGTTTATTCAATTAGCGGAATGCATTTGTATATTAGAGAAAGAAAAAAAACGTACAGGTTGCATGAAACAACAAATACTCTCGACTTGGGGAAGATAACTGAGATTGCAAGAAACCTCTTGAGAATATGAAGCAACCTACCACCCAACTGGGAATCACAAAAGAAACAAGTGAATGATACCAAAGGATCAATAGGATTGAAAAGAACTAAATCATGAATTCCCAACAAAACAAGAACTAAATCGAATCTCATTCACTGTGCTCTAATTTCAACAAGGAAAAAGGAAATTGCCTTAATTAGGGAAGAGCATTCAATAGCACATGAACATAATGGCATCATATTGTACAATGTAATGTAGTGGGATGTTCCTAAATTTAAGAATAAAACATTATAAAGCGCCCAACTTTTCGCAGTGACACAAAGGCCCACAACCAACTCTAAATATAAATTATGGCATAAACTGCAGAAAAGATGATATACCATAGCATTCAGGAATAAGAAAAGGTATACCCGTACCAGATTTTTTAACAACACAGAACTTGAGTTAGGAAATTCACATAAATTTATTGCAATTTACTTTGAACATCAATCCCATAAAGGCAGCGCAACATCTTCTTAACATATCATATAAAATCTAACTTCAATCAACAAGAACAAACAAAAATAAATAAGGTACACTACAAGAAAAATCCCCTGCACCGACCGCAAATCCGGTCGCTGGACCCGGAATACGGGTCGTCTCGGAGGCCACCGACCGGCCCACCGACCGCAACGGTCGGTCGGTGATTTCCTGGTAGGCGGCCGAGAGGCAACCAAATGTGGTCGGTGCACCGACCGATCTACCGACCGAAAATGTGGTCGGTACAGTCTAGTCCCAAAAGGTCCGGGAATCCCCCCACCGACCGCACTACCGACCGACTGGTGCGGTCGGTAATTCTCTACTATGAAAAAAATGTTCTCGGGAGGGCTCGAACCGAGCACCTCAACAACATCCAACCACAACCCTAACCAGCTTGGCTAGCTCTCTAAATCAGCAATCATTTTCCGCCACGTGTCCTATATAGTATACCTTCTCAAATATATTTGAAAGGTTTGTTAAAGAGAGGACTCGAACCCGAATCCTAGGCAAGTTCCCTCGCGCGTGTACCATCTCTGCTACCAATGTTTCATGTTCTTCTATGAAATGATTTATATATAATCTATTAAATACATATATACTTATATATGTATATTTAACATATAAAATAAAACTAAACTTATATTTAATTAAATAAAAACAATTAAATTAATTAAATAAAATATAAAATAAAATTAATTAAAAAAAACTAAAATAAATGAGGTCATTTCAAAACTAAGATAAATTTGAATTAAATTATAAAATAAATAAATAATTAAAATATAAAATAATTTAATAATTAAATTATAAAAAAATAAATAATTTAATAGGTCACCGACCGCACATGCGGTCGGTGCCGCGGTCGGTGGCACCGACCAACAGAATGTGGTCGGTGCCGCGGTCGGGTGCACCGACCAACAAAAACGCGGTCGGTGCGTTTGGTTGCCGCAAGCCCGAGGGACCCCCAACGGCTATTTCGCACCGACCGCACGGTGCGGTCGGTGGACCGGTCGGTAAATCCGACCCGTGTCCCGTCGGTCGGTGCGTTCGGTCGGTGCAGACGAATTTTCTTGTAGTGGTAAATCATTCCCATAATAAATATAAAGATAAAATTAAAAAATGAGACGCATCATTAGATCTTAATTAAGCGAACATTTGAGATTTGAGGTGCAATGATGACTCCAACTGTGAGTTGAAAGGGTATATAAGATTGAATATTATCAAATTTATAAGTACTAACTAAGGTGCTTATATAAGTTTGAGGATGAGTATTAGTCGGGCATCAAAACACATGCTCTAAGACTTTATTTTCATCAAATTCAAACTCAATCTCAAGCATGGTATAAAAATACAATTTGAAAAAGAACTAGTAAAATAATGTAATTTTTTGAATTTTAAAAACCAAATAGCTCCATACATTATAAGCTAAAATATTTTAATTATTGATATCGTTATTTGCATAAAACTGCATATTTTACCATTAAATTAATTGACTCAAAAATAATCAAATACTCCATCCGCCCCACTTATAACGTCATGTTTGACTTCTGCACACAATCCAATTCATTTTTTTCAATCGTTAATATTTCAAAATATATATATATAAGTAAAAATTATGTAGAATATATTATGTAAAATATATATTCTAAAATTGTACGATTAGACGAATCTAATAAAACCGAAGTCCACTATTTTTCTAAATATGAACTTACAATAATATTGAATCAAAGTTGAACATGATCGGTGTCAAAAAAAATCACTGAGACGGAGGGAGTAGGTACAAAAAAAATTTATAAGCTAAAATATTTTAATAGTATTGGGGAAGGATATTAATGAATTAATGGAATGTAAAGAAATGGTCAGATAAAATTTACTTAAATTACTCCCTCCTTCATGACGAGAGTGCAAATGAAGAAAAAACTTTCACAAGTAAAACAAAGATCTTCCCTGTCTCTTCTTCACCTTTTTTTTTTTTTTGGTTCATTTATTTTTTCTTATTTTCTTTACTAAAATAATAGACAAAATCTTATATTTGGGTGGTTTCTGTTTCCTTGTTTAAGCAAAAAATTAAAATTTAACATAAAAATAAAAATGATACACTATCTTGAAAAATACATATTTTTATAATGTTATTCAAGTTGTCGTACAAAACATTAATATGAGCTCAAAACTCCAGCACTAATCGAGTATTGATCGAGCTAAAATAAAATCAATATGCTCGACTCATTCTTCATCCCTACCGAAACACCCCAACCTTTATATCCCAAAGCATGAAACACAACAATAATGATAATGATCATATGCATTGGAGTATTCTCATTTGAGGTATTTCACCATGTAAGGGCCTTCAAGCTCGTACCCCAGCTTTCTGTAGTAATGTCGCATCCCCACTCCTGAAATTACGGCAACCTTTTTCGACCTGTGTTCTCTAACTGCAATCCGCTCTGCATTAGTATATTATAGAATGTGTTTGCCTAAATAGATTATATGAGAATAACATAAAATTTACCTTCCAGTTTTCCAAAGTTCATAAAGTCCAGTTCCATCAGCTCTAAAGCGAGGACTTTCAAAGAACTCCTTAAAACTTTCTATGTCTCTTTCAACCCCAACATTTGGTAGATCAGGCATCATATGAGCAACTACCTAGTATGACATGCTCCATAGATGTATCAGAAAGCATAGAAAATGCAATAATAGACAACATAAGGGTTGTATCTAGAACACACAGAATCATGAAAAGTTAGATAACTTGTGCAACAATATTACGGAATAGAGAATTCAATGGTTGAATACTGAAGATCCTCATGAGTATTTCTAATAGCAATGACCAAGAAATTCTGTAAAATTAATATTGTTTATGTTCATCAATACAAAGTCAGTGTCAACGAACCAAAAAGCTCATGTTCGTGTAAATTTGTCAAGTTATTCAAACGTGCTCATATTTTTTCGATTACGTTTCAAGGACTAAGCCACAATTGTTTGGTTCATTTAGCTTAATGAAGATTCATGAAAGTGTTTTTGTCATTTGGCAAAATTATTTAAAAATACAGAATATAACAAAAACTTAGACCTATGCTGCGAACAAGTTGACTGAATCAAAGACCGTAGTTAAAACAAAAAATAAAAATAAAAATAAAGATAATCCAATATCCTCCAATTAATGGGCAACGGGACAAAAATAAATAAATAAATTGATAAAACAAAGACCATACCCACCAAAAACAACAAAGTCATGGTCTTTTATATAAATTTTCAAATATGAATTAAGGACAGTTGAGCAAAAATTCAAATCAAGTTCATGCATCAATCATCATCTTAACATTTATATCCACCCGAATTTATTAATGTAAAGTTTACTCGTCAATAAGAAGACAACTACATGTTAAAATATTATAAAGGGGAAAAAATTGGAGGAATGGGTGGCTGATGGGAAATCAAATCTAACCACTTGAGTTAAGTTATCATCCTCAAAATATCACTACTAGAAAAAATGTGGATTCGGTCGCTAAAATTGTGGTAGCTAACGAGTTTCTGTCGCTAAAATTATGGTCGCTAACGAATTTCGGTCGCTAACCCTTTAACTACCGAATTTTACCAAATTTTTCCGGTCGCTAAAACAGAAAATTCTTGTAATGTATATCTCAGTATTCAATATTAATATAATCACTTTGGGCATTTTAGTAAATCAAAACCTAAAATAATTGGGGATGCGGACTTATTCTAGTGGTCAAGTACCCCAACTCTCAACCTATAGGTTAGGGGTTCGATTCCCCACCCGGCCCTAATCCATCCCAATTATTCCCTTTTGTAATTTTGTGGTTGAGCTTCCCATACGTCTTTGCCGACACATGAGTATCAATATTTAACAACAAAAAAACCTAAAATAATTATTAACATTTAAAAAGTGTTGATGGTTTTATAGAAAAGTAGTCCGGAAATGAGTTAGCCATTCTTAAGAAATGATTGCCGTATACATACTACGTCGACGAATAAAAGAGCACCACCAAATTGGCCTCCCTAATATAGTAAGATCATACATCCATCCTTGAAGCCAAATTAAACCCAATTAAGCGAATATTTGAATTTAGAGGATTCATTGTTCTTGATTATATTATCCTGATTTTCTCGTTCTTGTTCAGGAATGAAACTTCCCGTTTCACACTTATATGTCGCTTCCCCTTCCAGTTTCATGTAGCAACTGTTTTTACAGCGGATCGGATAGGTTGGAGTCCTTTGTCAACAGGACTATGATACTAGTATAATTCGACTTGGCCATTCCTTCTATTCGGAAAAGAACAAGTAATGATTATTCACATGCTTTAAGTATAAATATATTGATATAGTATATCCTAAATAAAATAGATTGAAGAAGGCCAAGGGAGACTGAAATCAGTGTGAAGAATTCAAGTGGAATACCTACCATCTTCGTTTCCACGCCTACAATAATAAATCTTCGGACAAAGTCGTCTTGTACAGTTGTGCTTACCTTTCCAACAATAATGGTCCTTCATTTTCGCACCCCACACTCGACACAGACAGCCCAACCATCACAAGCTGCGAAAAGTAAATGACGACCTCAAGCAAATGGTATGGTGGCAGTCACAAACAATAATTGCAAAATATATCCACAGATTCAGCCAATTCAATCTCTGATTTGCTTCTTGATTTCACCCAATCATTATTCATATACATTTGGAGTGATTCTTGTTGAGGGTACGTATTCCCAAAGCTCAATTAACAGTTGCTGTTCATCTCTTACTTCAGATCTACTCAAGAACTAAGAAGGTCAGATTGCTTTTGTTTTTAAGTGCTACCTTATAGATTGGGCTTGTTTGGATCTCTTATTCTTTTATACTTTCTCCTTTTTCTTATAATCTCTTAATTTCTCGCTACACAAGATACATTTTTTTATCGTGAATATCTCAAATTATATATATAATTGTATATAAGAAATAATTATGAAACTTTAATATTCTAAAACTACGAATCCAAAAATATTTAACTTAGACTATATTTAAATTTAATCTTATATAACTATATTAAAAAATAAATAAATTAAAGTTATTTAATAAATAGTGCCAACAATGGCCCTGTTTGGGAATTAGCTGTTAGCTGTTAACTGATTCTGTGAGTAATAATTAGTTAAAATTAGTTGTTTGACAATTTCGAGACTAACTTTTTGCCTAGAATAAGCTAAAATCCAAAATGCAGCTATTTGCAGCGGTTTCAAAACAAGCTGATTGAACATTGTTTTAAGTTATTTTGTCTTTTTAAATAAGCTATTTTATCTTATATTGTGAGACAAATTAGGTGATTGGATTTAGTTGTTTTGCCAAACAGGGCCAATGTAAATTGTAAGCTTAAAATATGGAGGGAGTATTTAGATTGTCCATGATCTGTACTGTGCATTTAATTTAAAATCAATGAAATGAAAATGGTTGGGGGGTTGAATTTTATCCATTTCAAACGTTTAAATTTACGTCTTCCGCATCAATCTTCAGATCCAAACAACATAAGATAACCTTGTCTTTAAATTAGAAATGAAAAATTAAAATTAACTTTCATATGAAATCTGAATTGTTTCAATATTTTTGTGTGTCTCATATCTGCATTTGGATTCAAACTTCATAATTTTAATTATTTCTCACTACAGTGTTTTATGATTTTTTAGTCTCAAGTATATTATATATCTTGTACGTATGAGAAAAAACAAATGAAGCAAAAAGATCAAATATTTGTGACATTAATTGGCTCCCTTAAATTTTCTTGTAGGAATCAACGATGGCAGAGAGTGCTGTTAGCTTTTTGCTTAACCACTTGTCCGAATGGCTTCAAGAGGAGCTTAACCTGCTTGGCGGTCTTAGAGGTGAAATTGAAATGATCCGCGCTCTATTCCAGCAGATGAGGGCATTCCTCAGAGTTGCTGATGCCAGAGAAGAAACTGATATCCAACTCAAAGAATGGGTCAGACAAGTGCGCGAAATTGCATATGAAATCGAAGATGTTCTTGAGAGCTACATGCTTGAATCTCATGTCCGTCGTCCTTCCCCAGGAATCAGAGGCCACATCAAAAAGTTGATCCACTCCCCACTTCGGAAATACAGAGCCAAACATAATGTAGCTTCTGAAATCAAGGCGCTAAGATCAAAAGCAGAAGGAGCTTTCTCTACATATAGCCACTTGAGTGGTGCGTTTTCAGCATCAAACTCTAGTTACATGGCTAGTAACATCGGGTATGACGGTCGGGGAAATGCTCGATTCTTGGAAGAAGCAGAAGTGTTGGGCATTGAACTGCCAAAGAAACAGCTTCTTACGTGGATTTCAATCGCTGATCATTCCATTCAGGTGATTGCTGTGGTGGGTACGGGTGGATTGGGTAAAACCACTCTGGTGAAGAAGGTATACAATGATCCATTGGTAAAGCAAAAATTTAATCATCATGTCTGGATAAACGTTTCAGAGACGTACAACATTGAGAATCTTCTACGGGACATGATTAAGCAACTACTAAATGAGGCAAAGCAACCACTGCCATCAACATTGGAAAGCATGAAGGTGGATGATATGAGAGAGTTGATCTACAATTTCCTCCAATACAAAAAGTACATTGTTGTGCTAGATGACATTTGGGAGAAAAATGTGTGGGAAGCACTTTGGTATGCATTTCCCAGAAGCACGAGCGGTACTGATGACCAAAGTTGCATTATCATCACAACCCGCAATAAAGAGGTTGGTGGCTACGCATGCCATGGCAATGGTGGCCGCATCTATGATTTGAAACCATTGCCCGAACAGGAAGCGGAGAAGTTATTTTATAGAAAGGCATTTGGAAGTGACTCATGTCCTCCCGCCTTGAAAGAAATATCAGCTGACATCTTACGAAGATGTGGGGGATTGCCACTTGCAATTGTTGTGATTGGTGGTGTCTTGGCTACAAAGAGAAATGCGATTGAGGAGTGGAGAATGTTTAGCCACAGTTTGGGAACTAAATTAGAAGGAGACGGAAGGTTGTGGAAAGTAATCTCTCTGAGTTACTATGATTTGCCGTACCATCTTAAAGCTTGTCTTCTTTTGTTGAGTGTATTCCCAGAAGATTATTTACTCCAGAAAAACACTCTAATCCGTTTATGGATTGCAGAAGGATTTGTAGGGACAGAAGAAGGGAGTAGCATGGAGGAAATAGCTGACGGCTACCTTAACGAACTCTGTAACAGAAGCATGATTCAAATTGCAGAGATGAGATGGAATGGACAAAGGCCAAAAACATATCGTATCCACGACCTTGTGCGGGAATATATTATTTCAAAGGCAAGAGAACAAAGATTGGCATTCGTAAAGAGTGAAAGAGGAACAGCATGGGATGATCGAATTCGATGGCTAACACTGGCTGACGACAGTATTAAGTATAACACTGAGCAGATCGGGAGGTATAAAAGCCTTCGCAGTCTTGTGTTTTTTGGCTCTCCTAATCCAGAGTGGAGATCAATTATACGCAGTATACTAGGTGGAGGTTGTAGAATGTTGAAGGAGCTTGATCTAAAAGGAGCTCCACTAGATGCAATACCAGATGAGGTTTTCACATTATATGGACTCAAGTACTTGAGCTTTAGGGATACAAAAGTTTCAGTCGTTCCAAAGTCAATTGGAAATCTCGAAAAGTTGGAGACATTGGATCTTAAGGGATGTCAAGTACTTGAGTTACCTGTTGAAATCCTCAAGCTCCAAAGGCTACGATATCTTTCTGTTTACAGTTATGCCGGTCTTATTGATGGCTACCTGCAATTTCATACCGCGCGAGGCTTCAAAGCTCCATATGAAATTGGAAAATTATCGCATTTGCAAAAGCTTTGTCATATAGATGCAAGTGTGAATATGGAGATGGTTGTAGAGATCGGGAGGCTAAAAGAATTGCGGAGATTGGGAATTGTGAAGCTAAGAAAGGAAGATGGAAAGAATCTTTGTTCTTCCCTTACACATCTCAGTTACTTAAGTTCACTCCGCATTCGGTCAATTGGGGAAGATGAGGTAATTGATGTTGATTACCATATGCCGCCCAATGCTTTAAAGTATCTTCGATCACTTTTCTTGGTAGGACGGTTAGAAAAGGTTCCGCAATGGATACCTTCCCTTAATGCACTCAAAGAGTTAATGTTGAGATGGAGCAGAATGGTTCAAGATCCACTTGAATGTATTCAAAATTTGCCCAATTTAGAAATGCTTGAACTGAATCGTGCCTACGAAGGAGAAGGATTAAATTTCAGGTCCGGAGGTTTCCCCAGGCTTTTAACATTGGAACTGACAAAGTTGAGAGGATTGAAATGGGTGAGAGTGGAGAAGGGGTCCATGCTGAATCTTAAAAAGTTCCAAATTGATGATTGTAAAACGTTGAGGGAGGTGCCAGTGGGAGTTGAGCATTTGACTCATCTCGAAGTTATGGAGTTTGGTGATATGGCGGAGGAATTAGTGGAGAAGATGATTGAAGAGAAAAAAAGGAATGGCGATGAGTGGAAGCTTGCCCATTGTCCCTCTATTGAAATTTGGAATATGGTTAACGGAAAACGGAGATGGGTTAGAGATCTGTAAATAAGAGTGCATACAGAGTTTCATGTATGTAGAATGTACTATTTGATGTTTCATATTTAAGGATTTTTTCCCTTTTTTTGTAGAATATTTAAATTAGTGTGCTTTGTTTGGTATAAATTAATTAATGTGTAATAGTATTTTAATAAATAATCGTCATCTTCTTCCGTCTCAAAATCCTGGGCCATCCTTTCCAAAAAAAAAATCCTGGGCCATCCTCTCTCAGATTTCGTGAATTATGTTCTTAAAATTGAAAGGTCTTTAATGGAATTTTAAAATTTACTAGTATATAATAAATCCGGAGTACTTTTTAGCATGTGCAGACTCTTTTGTCCTTAATAAATTTAATTCATCATTCTTAATTTTAAGGGGTTAATCAGTCATTATATGTTATTTTTTAGATTGAACGGTCTTTATTAAAACACATAGGCAGACTGATAGTTGTTGAGTAATCGCTGAGTAATGCCATGTTATCAGACACATTATCAATAACTATATTTAGATAATAAATCTATCTATTAATATAAAAAAATGTTGAGAAAATCTTCATATATATTTTAAAAAGATATAAGATTACAACTATATATAATACATTATATTATTTGACTGTATACATAATACATAATATTTAAAAATATATAATCCTATATCAATATAAGAAATATAATAACCATATTTTAAATAAAAATATTTTATCAAAAATATGTTGTAAACATTAAATTGACCCTACAATTATTGATTAATATAAAATGACTAATCACCTAAAACTTTTTATATTATTCTACACAAATTCTACATAATTTTTTGTTCATTTTAAAGAAGAAAAGAAAGAAAAGGAAAAAAAGACTAAAACACATCGTAGTTTAATTATTCGACATAATATCCTTAATCCGGTAATATTTTTATTTCAATATAAAATAAAATATATATTTATCCAATAATTCTTATCTATTTCAATATAAAATAAAAATGTATATGAAATTTGGAGTAAATTATTATACAATTTTTTATAAAGAATTTATAACTGTAAAAGAGTATTAGAAGTATTTTAGTATCAATAATATTTAAAGATTTATGGTAATAATAAATACTTTGGGTTGTAGCAATATTTTTACCCAAAAAACTCTAATATTAAGTGATCATGTTACATATTCAAACATGGTATAAAATATGTGAATTCAATCAAATATCATTTTCATTTTATTTTTCACAAAAAAAATAGCATCAAGTAAACAGCTAAACATAAATAAATAGTACTAATTAATTATTATTTGAATTATTCCCAAAATATAACCCTAAATTTATCAAGTTTGGTCATTTATGCCCCTTTTTTGGAAAAAAAAATACACCTAAACTTTATTTAATTTAAAAATTCTACCCTTCTACCTTTCAAAATATCAAATTTGACCTCATCAATTCTAAAAAATCGCATTTTGGTCATAAGAATTTGAAAAGAATCTCATTCCACCCATTCACGTTTGAAAAGTTTCGCATTAGTGCAACAACTTGAAAACAGTGTATTTAGTAACTAATTTTCCCTTTTAACTTAAATACAAAATTAGATTATACTATTTAATAAAATAAAATAACATACCATGAATGACAAATAAATTATACTATTTTATTGTAATATCTTTAATTTTAGAAAGTAATTTTATTATTAATTATATTTAGATTCTTATTTTATTTTATTTGAAATTTTTTATTTTATTTTCATTGTTTTTCAAATTTTTTATTTTTCTAATTTTTATTTCATCACAATTTCTTAAATAATAAATATAGTTATCCAAATAGAAAAATAGTTTATAAATATAAAAATGTGCTAAAAAAACATACCTTCTAAAAAACTTGGTATTGAAGTATAAATACTACAATTTAAGGGGTTATAATAATAATGAATTAAAAAAATAAACATTAAATTAAATTAAATGAAAATATTAACTGCCAAACTTTTTTCATAATCAATATGGAAAAGAAAAAGTTGGACAATATTATGGACTAAAATAATATTTTAAAAATTAACAGATAATCAAAATGTAATTATAATTAGAATTTATTTTATAAAATTAAAGATTGGTCCATGAAAACTAATCACAATAAAGATTTAAAATACATTACTTAATAAAAATATAAGTTTTAAAGATTAAAAAAATGTATAAATAATATTATTTAAAACTTTAGGGATAATATTCAAATTGTACAACATATTAGGGAGTAAAATAATATTTTTTAGAACCTTAATAATGTAAAAATATAATTTTTCCTAATTTTGAATAGTTAAAGAGTATTTATATTTTCCACTAACTCTCATAATTTTAGATATGAAAGCAAACTCTATATATTTAGCTTTCTAATAGTAAAAATAATTTATTTTATATTATGTCCACCAGGTTGTAGGTTACAATTTTTTTCCTTTATCTTATTCTCTCCTGTATTAATTTCTTTTTAAATTTTTATTGCATGTATTCAACCACTATTTAAGCAAAAGACTTTGAATCTTATGTAATCCAAAAAAACCTATATTCACATTTATAATATTATATTAGTTAAACCCCATGCGTAGCGGGCGAAAAAATCTAGTATCAATTAAAATTTAATAATATCTACATTTTTCAATAATTGATAGTTTTATCATATAGGTTTTGGCACCAGGATCAAATTCTTGTGAAGACTATAATATAATTTGACCTGCAAATATTGATTTATTTCATTACAGAATTAATATTACACTTCCAAGTTCCAACCTAACAATTTGTTTATATCTCCTTGTGAAAAAAAAATGGATGAAGCTAAAAAAAAAGCCATTTATAGGTCGCTTATCCTTTTAGGATAATTTAACATTTTAAAGTTATTTTTGTTTATATCAAAAGTTAATACGAACATATTTTTCTGGTAAACAGTGACACTCATGTGTCGGCAGAGGTGTGTGGGAGCCAAACCACAAAAATTACAAATGAGGTTGGGTGAGAATCGAACCATCAACCATAAAGTTGAAAGTCAGAGAATATGACAGTGGGCCAAATCCTCATTCCCCAGTACAAACATATTTGGGAAAAAAAAAAAAAAGGACTTTAACCAAAAATAAAAAATAAAAAGAAAAAATCAAAGACCCTCTAAATTGAGTGAGGCTTTTGTTAGACTCAATTAATTTATCATGTTTAACATATCATACTTCCATTAATTATTGATGCTCTTCATAGCTTTATTTAATTATCCTCTTTGATTTACCAAGTGGGGATAACTAGGGTGATGAATGTGCTTTGAAGTGTCTCTTTGGTGTTGATCGTTGCATTATTTAATTCCTCTCATAATTGCTAGCTGAGTTAAGATGATGAATCCCTCACTTCTTTATATTGATCTATTTTTGTGTTGGTCGTTGCATGACTTTAATTCCTACCATAATTGCTAACTTTTTGCATATAGTCTCCATTAATTGGTTTAATTTATTGCCTTCCAAAATGGCATATAGAGCCTAAATCAGAGGAAATATGCCTTAAACGATTACAATAGGTTTTCAAATTGTAACCCTCAACAAAACGGGAAGAAACACAAAATGGTGTGAAATGACAGGAGGATAGACATGGATTTCGCATAAAAAATGTAGCAACACAAACCCTATTAAACATAATACAATTGACAGATGATCTAGTACATTAGTAATAAACAATAGTTAATACATTCGGAAGGAAAGGTGGAGATGAAAACCAAAAAAAAAGTGTGAATTGCAACATAAAATATATGTTTGCACCCAATAAAGAAGAAGCATAAAAAAGTGTGACAGATATTCAGCACATTAATAATACTAATAAACAACACACCTACCTCTTAAAACACAATTAATAATAATTGCTCGTGTTAGATCATCAAAATCAGACATGCTCAACGTAACTATTATACAAATTGAATAAAGATAGATAAAGGAGAGTATAAAACAAATTTGTAAACCCCTGAATCGGAGCCATTTCCTCCCTAATTTTAATTCAAAATCACACTTATGAGTTATGTCAGTTCACCAGTAAAATGATTCAGTAACTTGTTGTTGGAAAAAAGGGGTTTTGAGCTCCTTTTTGCGTAATGACGATATTTAATTTGGATTAATTAAATAGCGTATACGAATTCTACGTTTCACGTAGATTGTCGTAGTGCATTTATTTTCTCAAAACCGTTGTCGGGTGAGTGAGAAATAAGTGGTCGAAATGGGTCATTGAATGCGGTTAGTTGAAAAGCTTGTGTTTAAATGGTTGTTAAAGGGTAGGTAAAAGTGGCGCGTCCCACATCGCTTAAGCAGTGGGAGTTGAATTAGTTTATATTGTTCTGCATGTTAGAAACAATTAAACTAATACAGATTGATCAAGTGTGGGGGAAGCCCACACGCGCGCGCCCGTCCCGTCCCGTCCCGAGCCGCGCCGCGCCGTCGCCCGCGGACTTGGACTTGGATCTTGGTAATTGGGCTTTGGGCCTGTCTAATTTTTTAAACAAAGTTTATTTGTCAAGCCCATGCGCCAAGCCCAGTCGTTGAAGCCCACTCTGATTTCAACACCCGTCACGAGTTGTTGAAACCATTTGAATTCAGCTGTTGAAAATCCAGCTGAAACCGCCCCATCAATGGCTGCCGGCGGTTTCGACTCGTCCAACGCCTATAAATGGCAGCAGGGTCAGGCTTAGGAATTACACCACCTTCTGCATTCTTCTTCTTCTGCATAAGCTTCCTCCTCCCGACTCCCTCATCTTCTGTTCTGTTCGCCGGCCGTCGACGTTTGCGGTGCTGCTACGTCGAGGCGTTTCGTCGTTTTACCTTTGGGGACGTTCTGCCGTTGCCGGAGCACTACCGGGGCATAAACGTCTTGCGGGAAGAGTTCCAAACTCGACTCGACGTTCATTCTGTGTTGCTGCCTCCGTCCATTTTTCTTACAAGCGCAAGACGTTTAAAATGGACGGTTCCACTGCTGCCGCCACCGCCTCCGCTGACGTCTCATCCGTCGCTGCTGCCGCCGCCTCCGTTCCCATGCCTGGGTCTGTCCAGGCGTTCATTGCCGTCACCCCAACCGCAGCGGTGCCGTCAGTGCTGACCACTGCCATTGTCCTTCCTCCACCCGTGACGATGCCGCTGCCGTTGCCACTGCCGACGGCAGACCCAAACGCCTCTATCGATCAATACTTGATTGATCCCACGGCGGCCTTCCTGCCCCCGTCGCCGACGCCCAACTCTGGCGGGTTCGTTCTGCCCAATTCTGGGCAGTTTGTTTCTGGACACTCTTTTGGAACTGTTTCGTTCCAGCCCAACGCTTCCGTTGGGGCGTCTTTACCATTTTCTGGACAAACAGTCGGGGTTACACCCGCAGGACTTAATAATATGAACACCGGTTTGCAACCGGGCGTTGGGCCGCTGAACACTAGTTTGCCAACTTATGTTCAGTCGGAACCGGCCTTCGTGCCGGGCGTTGGGCCGTCAACGGGTTCTGTCCCTATGGCGCTGCCTAGGTCATTTGGAGTGGCCGAGAAGCCGTCAAAGTTTGACGGGCGTGATTTCAAGACGTGGCAACAGAAGATGCTGTTCTATCTGACCACTCTTGGTTTGGCCGGGTTTTTGAGGAGCAGCCGGCCGTCCGTGTCTGAGATGGAGACCGATCCTCAGAAGCTCTTCGCCAAAGAACAATGGGTTCACGGTGATTTCATGTGTAAGAACTTCATTCTGAGTGCTCTCACGGATCCTTTGTACGCTGTGTACTCTGCTGTAAAAGGTGCAAAGGAACTGTGGATTCAGTTGGAACGGAAGTACAAAACGGAGGATGCTGGTACTAAAAAGCATGCCGTTTCCAAATATCTGGGTTTTCAGATGGTTGACGGGCGTTCAGTGGTTGAACAAGTTCAAGAGTTTCAATTACTGATACATAGCGTTCACGCTGAGGGAATGCAATTGCCCGATGCGTTTAACGCTGCGGTTGTGATCGAGAAGCTGCCTCCTTCGTGGAAAGACTTCAAGAATTACTTGATGCACAAGCAAAAAGAAATGTCCCTTGAAGATCTTGTTACACGGATTAGAATCGAGGAGGATAACCGCAAGGCCGTGTCAAAGAGCCATTCCTTGGAGGCTAAGGCGAACTTGACTGAAACCGGTAAACGCAAGCAGCCGACCGCTGCGGGCAAAGGAAAAGCGGTTGCCGATGGCCAAAAGAGGAAGAAGTTCTCCGGGAATTGCTACAACTGTGGCAAGGTTGGGCACTTTGCCAATCAGTGCCCAAAGCCGAAGAATAAGAAGCCTGCTAAGCCTGCCTCTCATATGGTACAGGCTGAACCTGAAGGTTGGGAAGACAACCTTTGTGCAGTGGTGTCTGAAGCAGTATTGCATATTGATGATGCTAAAGGTTGGTTTGTTGATACCGGGGCTTCGTGTCATGTGGCTGCCAACAGGGAGTTCTTTACTTCATACCGGACTGTTGAAGGCAGAAAGTTGCACATGGGAAACCAAGCATCATCTGATGTGGTTGGCGTTGGAAATGTGATACTGAGGCTGACTAGTGGCAAAAACTTGACTCTGAAGGATGTGCTGCATGTCCCTGATATCCGGAAGAATTTGGTTTCTGGTTCGCTGCTAGTTAGTAGTGGTTTCAAACTTGTTTTTGAGTCTGATAAGTTTATCATGACTAAGTTTGGAAAATTCCTTGGTAGAGGCTATCTCACCAATGGTCTTTTCAAGTTTAATGTAATGGCTAAACGCCAAGTTGTTGAGCAAGCTTCTGGTAATAAAATTGAAGGTTCTTCTTACTTGCTTGAGTGTTTTAATTTATGGCATTGTAGACTTGGACATGCAAATAAAAATGCTATAAAGAGATTGGTAAATTTAAATTTACTAAAGGAAATGGAATTCAACGATAAAAACAAATGTGAAATTTGTGTTGAAGCGAAAATGACAAAACCTCCATTTCCAAGTGTTGAAAGAAATACTAAACCCCTGGATTTAATTCATACTGATGTATGTGATTTTAGATCTTTGCAAACTCGGGGTGGTAAAAAGTATTTTATTACTTTTATTGATGATAGCACTCGTTATTGCTATCTTTATTTGTTGAGAAGCAAAGATGAAGCTATTGAAGCTTTTAAAAACTTCAAGCTTGAGGCTGAAACTCAATTGAATAGCCGAATTAAGGTTATTCGGAGTGATCGAGGAGGAGAATATGTTGCTCCATTTGCTGAATTGTGTGCCGAATCCGGAATAATTCATCAAACTACAGCGCCATATTCACCACAGTCCAATGGTGTTGCGGAACGAAAGAACCGTACGCTAAAGGATATGATGGATGCCTTGTTGATTAGTTCAGGGTTACCCCAGAACTTGTGGGGGGAAGCTGTTTTAACAGCTAATTATATTTTAAATAAAATACCTCACAAAGGTAAGGAAGTAACACCTTACGAGTTATGGAAAGGTAGAAAACCTTCTTTCAAATACCTCAAAGTGTGGGGGTGTTTGGCGAAAGTTGAGGTGCCACCGCCTAAACAAGTTACAATCGGCCCTAAAACAGTTGATTGTATCTTTATAGGGTATGCCCTCAACAGTAGCGCGTATCGTTTCCTAGTACATAAGTCAGAAATATCTGGTATAAGTGAAGGAACGATAATTGAATCAAGAAACGCCGTGTTTTTTGAAGACATATATCCTTACAAGGATAGAGTGGAATGTTCAAATAAAAGAACGTTTGATGAAGCTACGAGTTCTGATCAGCCGAAGCAAACTGACAAGGGAAGTGTTTCTCCTGAACCAGTTGAACTTCGTCGTAGCCATAGGGCCAAAGTGGCTAAAACTTTTGGTCCAGATTTCGTCACTTTTATGTTAGATAATGAGCCAAGAACTGTGAGTGAAGCTCTGGCTCGACCAGATGCTGCGTTATGGCAAGAAGCCATAAACAGTGAGTTAGAATCCATTATGCAGAATCGCACTTGGGTTCTTACTGATCTACCGAAAGGTTGTAAACCCTTAGGATGTCGTTGGGTCCTTAAAAGAAAGTATAAAGCCGATGGATCAATCGATAAATACAAGGCTCGCCTTGTAGTTCAGGGCTTTAGACAAAATGAAGGAGATAATTATTTCGATACTTATTCTCCGGTGTCTAGAATCACCTCCATTCGAGTGTTTCTCTCGATTGCTGCACTTTACAATCTTGAGATACATCAAATGGATGTTAAGACTGCGTTCTTAAATGGTGATCTAGATGAAGAGATTTATATGAATCAACCAGAAGGCTTTGTTGTTCAAGGACAAGAGCATAAAGTTTGCAAACTGGTTAAATCTCTGTATGGTCTGAAACAAGCGCCTAAGCAGTGGCACTTGAAGTTTGATAATGTGATGTTGTCAAACGGGTTCAAGTATAATGAATGTGATAAATGCGTTTACTACAAGGGAATAACAGACAAATTTGTTATAGTTTGCTTGTATGTAGATGACATGTTGATCATGGGCAGTGACTTGAATATGATTAATCAGACCAAGAACATGTTAAAAAGGAATTTTGACATGAAAGACATGGGTGTAGCCGATGTCATATTAGGGATCAAAATCATAAGACATCCCGAAGGGATTGTTCTTTCTCAGTCTCATTACATTGAGAAAGTGTTAAGTAAATTCAACGCTTATGATAGTCGTCCGGCAAAGACGCCTATGGATCCCAGTGAAAAGTTGAAAGTAAACAGGGGTGAACCTGTTGCTCAAGAAGAGTATGCAAGAATCATTGGTAGTCTAATGTACTTGACTAACTGTACTCGCCCGGATCTTGCATATTCGGTTAACAAACTGAGTAGATATACTAGCAATCCAAGTCGTGAGCATTGGAAGGCTATTATGAGAGTCTTGAGATATCTGAAATATACTCAAGAGTTGGGGTTACATTACACGAGATATCCTCCTGTTCTTGAAGGGTACTCTGATGCCGATTGGATATCAGAGAAAAGTGATTCATTATCCACAAGTGGTTATGTATTCATGATTGCGGGAGGGGTTGTGTCTTGGAAGTCACAAAAACAAACATGTATAGCCCGATCCACCATGGAATCTGAATTCATAGCTTTAGATAAAGCTGGTGAAGAAGCCGAATGGCTTCGAAATTTCCTCGAGGAAATTCCATGTTGGAAGAAACCTGTGCCAACAGTAATGATACACTGTGATAGTCAAGCAGCTATTGGCAGGGCACAAAATGAGATGTATAATGGTAAGTCGAGACATATCCGTCGTCGACATCATACCGTTAAGCAATTGATCTCTAGTGGGGTGATTTCTCTAACTTATGTGAAGTCTGGAGATAACCTAGCGGATCCGTTAACAAAAGCTATCAACAGAGATCAATTTTGCAAATTGCGAGAGGGAATGGGATTAAAACCCACACCTAAAGAATGATTACATTGGTAACCCAACCATGATGCGTGGAGATCCCACAAACTTGGTTCAAAGGGACAACTAAGATGTATGATTTCAAATGTGAAAACACTTTTGAAGAATAATCTTCATCCTTTCCCTCAGAAGCAATGATGAAGTGTTTGATGTCTGTCTGTGGTAGAGGTTGAGTTTAATGACTCTTAATGATTCTGGAACTGTGTGTTCATATAAGTATGACAGGATACTTGGTTGAATCACCTATATAAGTAGAAGTGTGGCCGCTTCAGTAGAGACTTATGAATCCAAAGGGGGTTTCCATGGCCTGGAATGCAACCAAACGTGAGAACGGACAAAGAGTCTGAAAAGTTACTGATTCTTTATTATTGGACTAGTATACGTTGTGGGGGATAGTTCAAGAGTAAAATCACTACGCCGCCTGTATACTCGATAATATTGATATGGTTTAAGTTCAAAGCCAAAAACTACTTAAACCCGTGCAGTAACCTTTCTTTAAGAAGGAGTCGGGGCATTTGCATCTGCATTGCATTCACTGCTGCTGTTATTTCCACTCACGTGGGGGATTGTTGGAAAAAAGGGGTTTTGAGCTCCTTTTTGCGTAATGACGATATTTAATTTGGATTAATTAAATAGCGTATACGAATTCTACGTTTCACGTAGATTGTCGTAGTGCATTTATTTTCTCAAAACCGTTGTCGGGTGAGTGAGAAATAAGTGGTCGAAATGGGTCATTGAATGCGGTTAGTTGAAAAGCTTGTGTTTAAATGGTTGTTAAAGGGTAGGTAAAAGTGGCGCGTCCCACATCGCTTAAGCAGTGGGAGTTGAATTAGTTTATATTGTTCTGCATGTTAGAAACAATTAAACTAATACAGATTGATCAAGTGTGGGGGAAGCCCACACGCGCGCGCCCGTCCCGTCCCGTCCCGAGCCGCGCCGCGCCGTCGCCGTCGCCGTCGCCCGCGCCCGCGCCCGCGCCCGTGGACTTGGATCTTGGATCTTGGTAATTGGGCTTTGGGTGGGCTTTGGGCCTGTCTAATTTTTTAGACAAAGTTTATTTGTCAAGCCCATGCGCCAAGCCCAGTCGTTGAAGCCCACTCTGATTTCAACACCCGTCACGAGTTGTTGAAACCATTTGAATTCAGCTGTTGAAAATCCAGCTGAAACCGCCCCATCAATGGCTGCTGGCGGTTTCGACTCGTCCAACGCCTATAAATGGCAGCAGGGTCAGGCTTAGGAATTACACCACCTTCTGCATTCTTCTTCTTCTGCATAAGCTTCCTCCTCCCGACTCCCTCATCTTCTGTTCTGTTCGCCGGCCGTCGACGTTTGCGGTGCTGCTACGTCGAGGCGTTTCGTCGTTTTACCTTTGGGGACGTTCTGCCGTTGCCGGAGCACTACCGGGGCATAAACGTCTTGCGGGAAGAGTTCCAAACTCGACTCGACGTTCATTCTGTGTTGCTGCCTCCGTCCATTTTTCTTACACTTGTAAAATACATATTTATATAATGTTAGTTGTCAAACAAAACATTAATATGAGCTCAAAACTCCAGCAGTAATTGAGTAATTATCGAGCTAAAATACAGTCAAGCTCAAGTTGCTCGACTCATTCCTACCAAAACCCACTAACCATTATATCCCTAAAAGCATGAAACACAACAATAATGATAATGATCATATGCACTCCAGTATTTCTCATTTGAGGTATTTCACCATGTAAGGGCCTTCGAGCTCGTACCCCAGCTTTCTGTAGTAATGTCGCGTCCCCACTCCTGAAATTACGGCAACCTTTTTCGACCTGTGTTCTCTAACTGCAATCCGCTCTGCCTCTTCCATTAACAGAGTACCATAACCTTGGTGCTGCAGTTTCTCAGCATCTCGTCCATGAACAGGAACTGCAGTTCCGTACACATGTAACTCACGGACAATGGAACACTTCCCTGTAAGCTCTGGACAAGTTACATTCCGCCCACATTTCCGCAGGCGCAATAATCCAACAAGTATGTCCTGGATGCAAACCGGATATATCATCATCATGTACATATCAATTGAATGCCTGATTAGGGAGATTATATGGCAGTTGATGAATGGCATTGTATTCAAACATATCCTAGCTAGTATAAAATGAGCAGTCGCACATCTATTCAATTTTACTAAAACCAGATGTGATCAAGGCATGTTGTCGTTGAATCATCACCGGTATCATCTCAATTTACATTTGAGGAGGAAAACTAAATGAAAATGAGATTGGCGCACCTGCCGTGTGTCTTCATATGAAAGAAAAGTTTCCCAGCCCTCATTTGCAGTATAATCACGGCGAACAAGCTGAACTTCGTCCGGCCTTATTTTATGGTGAATATCCTAATTTTTATCCAATGGAACATCAATTTTGCTGCATCTACAAATCAAAGAACAACGAAATGGAAAGAACGTTTGTTCAATTACCTGGATACCAGCTTCACGTGTTCGAACATCTCTGCATTTTAAGCCCAAATCATCCATGCGCGCTAAAGCCAGTTCACGAAGGTTTCCCTTCTCCACCCCAGAAGTAACTAGAGGCATAGGAATATCCCTCTGAACTCGGTATACACGAGTCCAAGGAGGAACCATTGCTAGAATTCGCGCTATGATGTCCACTAGCTGTTCTGGGGGATAATTTCTGTACCTGTACATTAGCATAACAGTAATACATTAGTATTTTATAGAATGTGTTTGCCTAAATACATTATATGAGAAAAACATAAAATTTACCTTCCAGTTTTCCAAAGTTCATAAAGTCCAGTTCCACGAATCACTAGGGTCGGATAAATTTTCAGCCCATCAGCTCTAAAGCGAGGACTTTCAAAGAACTCCTTAAAACTTTCTATGTCTCTTTCAACCCCAACATTTGGTAGATCAGGCATCATATGAGCAACTACCTAGTAAGACATGCTCCATAGATGTATCAGAAAGCATAGAAAATGTGATAATAGTCAACATAAATCATGGAATATCACTATTATGAAACGCCCAGAAGTCAAAATAATGGTGACACTATGACAGGATATTGGGCATTAGACATGCACCAGAATTGTTGGCATATATTCATTCTGTTGTTCAGACAAGCGTACACTCCCATGCCATATACAGCAATTTGCAATTTCTTCCCTTAGAAAATTTAGTAGACGATTCTTTGGTTTAATATAAGACAGACAATGATGTACTTACATGCAAAAACTGTGAGTATGTGTCAAATTGAAATGAGGCATCAATTACCCTCACTATCCCCCCAAAAACAAAGGCCGATAATCTAAATTGAACACTGTGAATCAAGAATATTATAGGCTGGTCTTCCAATTCATTCAGGCTAGGGTATTGCCTTATGGAAAAAAAAAAAAAAAAAAAAAAAAAAAAAAAAGGAACCACAGCTGCTAAAAACACAAAAAATAAAAATAAAAAAACAAGAAAACCCAAAAAAAAGGAACCACAAAATACCTTGAACCCAGCATCCTTTGCCAAGCAAAAGCAATCAGCCACAGCTGCTACAGTATGACCCCTATTCGTATCACGTGCAACATCTTCATACGTGCTTTGCACTCCAATTTCAAGTCTTGTACAGCCATATGAAAGCATCTGCCTCAAATGAGGTCCAAGGCAGTAGTCTGGCCGTCTTCAAAACAAAGTACACTTAAGTCACTAGAAGAAAATTTTTGTTCGCATATTTATAAAAATAAATAAATAAAAAATAAAAAGAGTAATACAAATCACTTAAATGGCATAGCATGTTTAGTTGAATATGAAGTCAACAACTTGGTGGCTAACAGCTACCAGAAAAAGAAATAAATAAATGAGGGATCTGAGATGGTTCTCCTTCAAAGACTTATGTGATGAAGTATCAAAGTAAACAATTTCATCCAGTCTGCATACAAATCCATAAGGAAAATGCAAGAATCTTTTTTTCTTATTTGGTGCATGCCAGCAAGAGCAGGGTACAGAAAAGGACATTATTCGTATCTTACGTTTCAATTGTCATTCCAATGCACTTAGTAGCACCATGCTCCGAATAGCATACTGCTTCTTCTACATTGGCAGAGGTATGCCCAGATAAAGCATCATGAAGATTCCTAATAAAATAGTCACGGTAATCTGATGGCAACGACATAAAAGTACCGCCCATCAAAATGAATTCAACCTGTATAATATAACAACAATATAAAGTTTGAAAACCATGGAATATGTGTTAATCCAGTGCCAAAGTTTGGTCCTGTGAATACCAGAACATACCTTGTCTACACTGTGACCCAACCTCTTAAGCTGGTCAATCCTGCTTCTTGCCTGGACATAAGGGTTGTATCTAGAACACACAGAATTATGAAAAGTTAGATTAATTATGCAATTACATTACTGGATAGAGGATTCAATGGCGAGCCTCTAATTAGCAAAAATCTAACAACACAACATTCCAACATGAGTAACAATTCAATGGTTGAGTACTGAAGATCCTCGTGAGTATTTCTAATAGCAATGACCAAGAAATTCTGTGAAATTAATATGGTTTATGTCATCAATACAAAATCAGTGTAGACGAACCAAAAAGCTCAAGTTGATGTTAATTTGTTAAGTTATTCAAACATGGTCTTATTCGATCAATTACGTTTCAAAGACTAAACCATAATTTTTTGGTTCATTTAGCATAATGAAGATTCATGAAAGTGTTTGTGTTATTTGGTAAAATTAAATAAATAAATAAAACTTAGACCAATGCTGCGAACATGTGGACTGAATCAAAGACCATGGTTCAAATCATAAAATAAAAATAAACATAATCCATTTGCTTTAGCAAATTAACATAACACGAGATATCCTCCAATGGACAACAGGACAAAAAGTAAAATAAAAACAAAATAAAATAAAATATCAAGGACCATACACCAAATACAATAAACTTTTGTCTTTTATACAAATTGTCAAATATGAATTAAGGACAGTTGAGCAAAAAATCAAATCAAGTTCATGCATCACCTTAACATTTATTCACCCTAATTTATTCATGTAAATATGTAAAATTTTATGTGCCAATAAAAAGACGACAACATGTTAAACTTAAACCATCCCACTATTCAATACTGATATAGTTATTTTGGCGTTTTTATAAATCAAATACATAAAATAATTAATAATATTTAAAATAAATGTTGATGGTTCAATGGACATAGATGAGTTAGACATTCTTAAAAAATGGAACCCTGTGGACCAATAAAAGGCCACAAGTCCACCACATTGGCCTTGATGATATATGTTATAATGTCCCACATCGGTTATATGTTGGGATGCCACACTATTTATATAGACACGGCCACTCTGCCTACAATCAATTGGTTTTGGGTTGGAACCATAGATCATCTTTTTTCTAACAATGTACGCCTACTAACAAACACCAATTCACCTTTTACAGATAGAGGTCCTCTCACGAATCTAGAAACTCACTAACGAGGATACACCAAAAAAGATCAGAAAGAAGGCATAACACCTACGGCCAACAAGATCTGCGGTACGAACACCTGAAGATCAAGACAAACTTAAAAGCACCATAAACCAACTAACCAAGAATCTCAAAGGCACAAACATCTTCAACGTACAAGATTAGACGCACAAACACCTTCAAACAAAAAAGACCTCAAGAAGTGTAACACCCCCGTTTTTAAAATATAGTTTGGCGGGAGTGTTACCGCCACATCCCTTAGTCAAGCTCGCTACGGCTAACTTGACCAAGGAATGCTAAGGCTAATTGAAGGAATTTGATTAACTTGAGTGTCTTAACTTAGGAATTACTGTTAAGTACTCGAGTTCTATAAAGTTGTGTCGGGGGGTTCCCAGGAAAGGGAGGTGGGCCACCGGCTGACGGGCCTTGTTATCACCAAGCCTCCTTAGACAGAAGCCCCCTAGCAACTCGATAGTACACGAGTCTAATTTGTATTCCTCGGGTTAAACACAATTAATACTAAGGCATAACAAAATTCTAGTGCTTTAGGAAGAAGACAATACTATATTAATAAACTTTATTTATAGCATAAAAAATTTCATTGGGCCCATGGCCAAAACATTTGTTCTAAAAGTAATTCGATGCAATAATTTAAATGAATCTTATTTATGAAAACCTTCCCAAGCCCACGTGCGTGCATGACTTCTCGAATGAAATTTACCCTGAAAAAGGGGAAACAACAAATAATCAGCAACAATGCTGAGCAAGCTAGCCTCATTCCGAGGACACACATATCCATTTAAAATACACAACACATATTCACAATATTTCTTTGGCTGCAGTAACTAGCCGCGGCCCAACATGCACATGATGATACAACTATGAATTTAATACCCGGGTAAACTAGACCGCGAACCGCGACTTACGTCTAGCGAAACATAGGCTCAAAACATGTGGGTCTAAGGGAGGAAACCGTCCTACCACTTAGCCAGAGGGGAGTTCGGTCATCCACAACTCAGGTACCACCGCGGTACTCATGCCCTCAAATCATTTAAATAAATTCCACAAAATGACCCAACGGTCCAATTTCCTTTCGACATCATGGGCCTAGCCCAAAAACACATGATAAAAGGTTTCAAAAGCATTTTGACATAACATAGGATTAAAATCCCAAAAACTTTTAACACTAATGCATGAACATAAGATTAAAGCAATTAAAAGCAATTCACGCATATAATTCAAGAACTTTGCATGAAACTTAAAATGTACGGGTAAGACTAGCTTACTCTTAACAAGAACAAGCCTTAAGAACCTTCAAGTATCTACTATCAACCTTCGATCTCCTTACTCCAACCTTCGAGCACACTCAACTTACTAACACTAAAGAAGAATATAAGGGAAAACTAGAGAGGAGAAAAGAAGAATGGTTTTTGGTGTGAGTAGAAGAGTGAATAGGAGGGGGGTATTTATAGGTGGTTTGGAAGGGGGGTTATCGAATGGGAGTTAATGAAAATCCCTTGATTTCAGCCAATTCCTCCCAGCCCTCTCCACACAGCCTGCCACAGCTTGTGACAGCTACAAAAACCTTCCAAAATTAAGTGTTTTGGATAGGTTTTGTAGTCCTTATCCATGGTTCAAGTAGGTGGCTGCAACCCTAATTTTTAGGGCTCTAAAAATGAGCTAATTAACCCTTAATCCAGCCTGATTTGACAGCCCAAAGTAGGCCACCAACACAGCCCAACTCAGCCCCTAAATTAGTCCACTAACATGCTTGTTAAAGTCTAACTCTCACTTGTTGAAAATAATTTGGCTCCAAAGTAAAGTTACCGTTGTACTTCCGGATTTTGGTAGTTAGAATGTTGGGTGTTACATTCTCCCCTCCTTAGTTTCACAGTTATGTCCTCATAACTGCCATTCTTGCTGAAAGAGCTCGGGGTACTTGCTCATAACTTCAGATTCCAACTCCCAAGTTGCATCTGCTTCGCTGTGGTTCAGTTGTGACAGTCTTATTTCTTGTGGACCTATCCTTGACAGCCAATATTCTTACTGGATGTTCCTCATATGTTAGATCCTCGTTCAATTCAATCACCTTGGGCTGTAGTACCCTAGCTGAGTCATGGTGGTACCGTTTCAGTTGGGATATATGGAACACATTGTGTACTCTAGCCAATTCTTTGGGTAACTCCAATCTATAGGCTAATTCCCCAATCTTTGCCGTTATCTTGTAAGGGCCTATGTATCTCGGGCTTAGCTTCCCTCGCTTCCCGAATCTCATTACTCCTTTCATAGGAGATACTTTCAACATCACTTGGTCCCCAATGTTGAACTCGCCTTGTCTTCGTCCTTGATCGGCATATGTCTTTTGTCGATCCTGGGCGGCTTTCATTTTCTGTTGGATCACTTCTACCGCCTTCTTGGATTCCTCAATCATCTCAGGTCCAATCGCTATAGTTGGTCCAGATTCGGCCCAACATAATGGACTTCGACACTTCCGTCCATATAGTGCCTCAAATGGCGCCATTCCTATGCTTGCGTGATAACTGTTGTTATACGAAAACTCGATCAATGCTAAGTGATCTTCCCAATTTCCTTTGAATTCTAGCACGCAAGCTCGTAACATATCCTCCAGTGTTTGGATGGTTCTTTCGGTTTGACCGTCAGTCATTGGGTGGAATGCTGTGCTCATCTTCAACTTTGTGCCCAAGGCTTCTTGCAGCTTGGTCCAGAAGTTTGATATGAACCGCCTATCTCTGTCTGATACGATATCTTGTGGGACTCCATGCCGTCTAACCACATTTTCTACATAAGCCTTGGCCAGTTGCTCCATGCTCCATGTTTCCTTCATTGGGATGAATATCGCTGCCTTAGTGAGCCTATCCACGATGACCCAAATTTTGTTCATTCCACGTAAGGTCTTTGGTAAACCAGACACGAAATCCATGGAGATGCTGTCCCATTTCCATGTGGGAATCTCCAGTGGCTTGACCATTCCCAAGGGCTTCTTCCTTTCGGCCTTGATCCTTTGGCAAGTGGGACATTTTTCCACGAACTCCGCTACCTCTCGCTTCATTCGAGGCCACCAGAACATCTTCCTTAAGTCCTTGTATAACTTATCTCCTCCAGGATGGACCGAATATGGAGTCTCGTGTCCTTCCTCCATGATTCTTCTCTTTAGGTCGACACACTTAAGTGGTACACACCATCTACCCTTGTACCTTATACTTCCATCTTCGTGGATCTTGAAGTCACTAGCTTGTCCTTGAGCCATCTTTTCACGGATTCGCTCCAACTTCACATCACCATCTTGTCCTTCACGTATCTCATCAAAAATGGAAGGTCTTATTGTCATCACGTTGATCATGGTAGTCACTGTGCCTTGACGAATCAACTCTATCTCCATACGAGCTACTTCCATGTACAACTCTGGTGGGAGTATCCTTGTGTTGGCCAGATGAGCTTTTCGACTAAGAGCGTCAGCTACCACGTTTGCTTTACCTTCGTGGTATGCTATGTCCAAGTCGTAGTCCTTGATCAACTCTAGCCATCTTCGTTGTCTCATATTCAGCTCCTTTTGCGTGAATATATACTTAAGGCTCTTATGGTCGGTGTATATCTTGCAACGCCTCCCATATAGGTAATGTCGCCAAATCTTTAGCGCGAACACCACCGCTGCTAACTCGAGATCATGAGTTGGGTAGTTCTCCTCATGTGGTCTTAGTTGTCGAGATGCGTACGCCACAACCTTCTTTTGTTGCATTAGAACACATCCTAACCCTTTTCTTTGATGCATCGCTGAAGATCTCAAAGTCTTCGCCTTCCATAGGCAAAGTTAGTACTGGGGTCGTAGTGAGTTTCTCCTTTAGTTGCTCAAAGGCTTGTTGACATTCCTCTGTCCAGTTTATCTTCACACCTTTCTTCAATAACTGAGTTAGTGGTCGGGCAATTTTAGAGAAATCCTTCACGAACCTTCTATAGTAACCAGCTAGTCCAAGGAAGCTTCTCACGTCCGTTTGGCTCTTGGGTATCGGCCAGTCGGCGACGGCCGAGACTTTAGCTGGTCCACCGACACACCCTCCTTCGAGACCACGTGCCCTAAGAACGCCACTTTGTCTAGCCAGAACTCGCATTTAGATAGCTTCGCATATAGCTGGTTACTCCTTAGTAAGCCCAAGACCAAGTGTAGGTGTTGGGTGTGTTCTTCCTCGTTTTTGGAGTATATCAATATGTCGTCTATGAAGACCACCACACATTGATCTAACAACTCCCTGAACACGCTATTCATTAGGTTCATGAACACTGCTGGTGCGTTCGTCAGTCCGAAGGCTAGCACCGTAAACTCATAGTGTCCATATCTTGTTCGGAATGCGGTCTTAGGAATGTCCTTCTCCGCGATCCTAAGTTGGTGATATCCAGACCTTAGATCAATTTTTGAGAACATTTTGGCTCCTCTCAGTTGATCGAACAAGTCGTCCACTCTGGGCAATGGGTACTTGTTCTTGATTGTGACTTGGTTCAGACCTCTGTAGTCAATGCAGAGTCTCATACTCCCATCTTTCTTTCGCACAAACAACACCGGCGCACCCCATGGTGAGGTACTTGGTCGGATGTACCCTTTGTCCAATAAGTCCTCGAGTTGTTCCTTTAGCTCCTTCATCTCGGCTGGGGCCATTCGATAAGGCGCTTTAGAGATTGGCTCAGTCCCCGGTGCTAAGTCGATTGTGAACTCAATGTCCCTCTCCGGTGGCATCCCTGATATTTCTTCCGGAAAGACGTCTGGATATTCTCGCACCACTGGAATTTGCCCCAACGGGTCCTCCTCTGCTTGTAGGTTGTACACATAGCACATGTACATTGGATACCCTTTCTTGATCAAGGCACTTAGTTGTATGGCGTTTACCACCTTTATGTTTGCTCTATGAGGCTCGGCGTAGTATGATATCCTTTTCCTTCCAGGTGCTTGTAAGACTATCTTCTGTTGAGCACACTCTATCCTCGCCTTGTATTGGGTCAACCAATCCATGCCCAATATCACGTCAAAGTCTTTCAAGTCGAATTGAACCAAGTTGGCTGGGAAGTCGACATCCTTGATTGTGATGGGTACACCCTCATATCGCTTATGACATCCTATCACTTCTCCGTTAGGTAGAGAAATTCCTAGGTTCAATTCCTTAGCTCCTCCCAAACCTAGGGCTCAGGCTCTATGACTTGCTATAAACGAACATGAAGCGCCAGAATCAAACAATACGTGAACAGGTGCATTCTTAATTGTAAAAGTACCTGTCAAGACGTCCGGATTCTCAGGCAGATCAGCCCTATTCACCACATTCAGTCTTCCTCATTGGTTTGGCCCTCCTTGTCTATCTCTGGGTTCATTCTGGTTATGGTTTGGGTTTGGCGGTCCGTGAGGACGATATCCGCGATTGTCATTCCCATTACCTCCTCGTCTATCCTCATGACGATGATCCCGCCGGTTGTCTCTATCCCGACGGTCATCCCTGCCTTGCGGAAGTCTTGCTAAGTCATCACGTACTTGAATCCTTTCCATTCGAGTGTTGCATTCTCTAGCTATGTGTCCCTTACGGCCACATCTGAAGCATTCATCCTTCTCTGGGCACCGTTTGGTCCAATGTTTCCTGTGACAGCGGGGACAAGGTGTTGGAGGATTTCCTCGAAACTCTCTCCCAGGGTTCCATCTACTGCGCTCTTGGTTCCGGTTTCTATCCGTGCCTTCATCATACCTCCCCTTCTTTTCTGGGCGCGAAGGTTGAACTTGGGCACGATTGGACTCAGCAGCAACCCTCTTAGTAGGTTGTTTAACCCTTTCCATTGCAGTAGCTCGATCATAAACCTTCTGCAAGCTCACAAATTGCTTGCCTCCAAATGACTCCTTCAGATACTGGTTAAGCCCTAGCTCAAACTTTTGAGCTTTAGTTCTTTCATTTGGCACCAAGTCTGGTGCGAACCTCAGCAACTCGTTGAACTTTTCAAAGTACGCTTGGACCGTCATGTCGCCTTGTTGCAGTGTCACGAACTCCACATACTTAGCATTCTTAACGCTAAGTGGGTAGAACCTTTCCCTCAACTGTGCTTGCATTCCTTCCCATGTGTCTGGTGGGTTTTCCAAGGATTTCCACCATGTTGTAGCCATTCCAAGAAGGTAGAAAACAGCTACTTCCACTTTGTTTTCAGCCGGGCACCTAACCGCATCAAGTAACTTGTCCATCATCTCTATCCAGTTCTCCAACTGGGCAGGATCCTCCTGGCCACCATAAGTTGGAGGCTTGTATCGATTGATTAACTCCAAGTAATCCACTTGAGGTGGTGCTGCCGTAGCACGCTCCTCATCCCTTTCCATTTGTCTTTGTAATGCAGCACCTAAAATCCTAACCATTTGCTCCAATGGTCCTTGACCCCCTTCCGCCCCAACGTTAGGCATCGGGTTGGCACCATTCCTACCGTTTCTAAGGTTCCTTGCCATTCTAATCAATCACAATCACCCCAAACATAAGTGTCAAGTAGGTTAGACAGTGCAAGGAAATTTAAAGCAGTCACGTCCATACCAAGGAAAAGTCAATCATAATTCATAAGTTTTATTGGGCGGTACCTCCGCGATTTACGAAAATAGAGTAACTAAGATCCAAAGGTAATATAAAGCAACATGGGAAAGCAAATAACTAATGACAAAATCAGACTCTGCTAGATGAGCCTAGACTCGCGCTAACGGAGTCAGAGCTAACAGTCTCGGCCCGAACAGGTGAACTTCTACGAGCCCTCTTACGGCTACGTATCTTCATGTCGACGATCTTAACCTTGAGGCCGGCAACCTCAGTTTTAAGAGCGTCGCGCTCCTCGGTGCGTGTCCTTTCCCATTTCTCATAAGTCTCAGATCGAAACTTATACCAATCCACATCACCTTGAGCAGTTTCTAGTGCTGCTTCAAGTTCTTGAACCCTTTTTTGAGCTTTAACAAGCTCCTCAACTAGGATAGGCACTGTCTCGAGAACTTTCATCAAATCCGCCATCTATCAAGTTTATCTAGTTAATAAGAGATACATAACGAATATGACCCTTAGATGTCTATATGCAGTGCATGTGTCCCCCCAAAATATACTTTGCAAAAATTTTCAAGATTGATGCATATCTTTTTGTATCAAAGGGTTTTAAAAGAAGAGATCGTTATCCGCTCTGATACCACTCTGTAACACCCCCGTTTTTAAAATATAGTTTGGCGGGAGTGTTACCGCCACATCCCTTAGTCAAGCTCGCTACGGCTAACTTGACCAAGGAATGCTAAGGCTAATTGAAGGAATTTGATTAACTTGAGTGTCTTAACTTAGGAATTACTGTTAAGTACTCGAGTTCTATAAAGTTGTGTCGGGGGGTTCCCAGGAAAGGGAGGTGGGCCACCGGCTGACGGGCCTTGTTATCACCAAGCCTCCTTAGACAGAAGCCCCCTAGCAACTCGATAGTACACGAGTCTAATTTGTATTCCTCGGGTTAAACACAATTAATACTAAGGCATAACAAAATTCTAGTGCTTTAGGAAGAAGACAATACTATATTAATAAACTTTATTTATAGCATAAGAAATTTCATTGGGCCCATGGCCAAAACATTTGTTCTAAAAGTAATTCGATGCAATAATTTAAATGAATCTTATTTATGAAAACCTTCCCAAGCCCACGTGCGTGCATGACTTCTCGAATGAAATTTACCCTGAAAAAGGGGAAACAACAAATAATCAGCAACAATGCTGAGCAAGCTAGCCTCATTCCGAGGACACACATATCCATTTAAAATACAAAACACATATTCACAATATTTCTTTGGCTGCAGTAACTAGCCGCGGCCCAACATGCACATGATGATACAACTATGAATTTAATACCCGGGTAAACTAGACCGCGAACCGCGACTTACGTCTAGCGAAACATAGGCTCAAAACATGTGGGTCTAAGGGAGGAAACCGTCCTACCACTTAGCCAGAGGGGAGTTCGGTCATCCACAACTCAGGTACCACCGCGGTACTCATGCCCTCAAATCATTTAAATAAATTCCACAAAATGACCCAACGGTCCAATTTCCTTTCGACATCATGGGCCTAGCCCAAAAACACATGATAAAAGGTTTCAAAAGCATTTTGACATAACATAGGATTAAAATCCCAAAAACTTTTAACACTAATGCATGAACATAAGATTAAAGCAATTAAAAGCAATTCACGCATATAATTCAAGAATTTTGCATGAAACTTAAAATGTACGGGTAAGACTAGCTTACTCTTAACAAGAACAAGCCTTAAGAACCTTCAAGTATCTACTATCAACCTTCGATCTCCTTACTCCAACCTTCGAGCACACTCAACTTACTAACACTAAAGAAGAATATAAGGGAAAACTAGAGAGGAGAAAAGAAGAATGGTTTTTGGTGTGAGTAGAAGAGTGAATAGGAGGGGGGGTATTTATAGGTGGTTTGGAAGGGGGGTTATCGAATGGGAGTTAATGAAAATCCCTTGATTTCAGCCAATTCCTCCCAGCCCTCTCCACACAGCCTGCCACAGCTTGTGACAGCTACAAAAACCTTCCAAAATTAAGTCTTTTGGATAGGTTTTGTAGTCCTTATCCATGGTTCAAGTAGGTGGCTGCAACCCTAATTTTTAGGGCTCTAAAAATGAGCTAATTAACCCTTAATCCAGCCTGATTTGACAGCCCAAAGTAGGCCACCAACACAGCCCAACTCAGCCCCTAAATTAGTCCACTAACATGCTTGTTAAAGTCTAACTCTCACTTGTTGAAAATAATTTGGCTCCAAAGTAAAGTTACCGTTGTACTTCCGGATTTTGGTAGTTAGAATGTTGGGTGTTACAAGAAGACTTAAGAAGGGCAGCAAAACACTTCAAATCTTCAAAAAGGAAAAATCAATGGAGCAATGATGTATAACCACAATCACTTGATATTTTCAAAGTATACTACCTCATTTCCTTAATACTTGTTACATTACTACTTTTCATGCATTCCAAGACATATTTTAAACCATTAAGAACTCAAATTGTATGGAAAATAAAAATTATAAACATTTTTTATATTCTAAAACTATGTTATTAGATGAATACAACAACATCACTTGACTATATTTTTTTAAATAACTAAATCAAAATATTTGGTCAAAGTTACTCAATAAAACATTACACTGTGCAAATGTAGCATTTAAAAAGGAACGGAGGAAGTAAAGATAAATTTATTGCAAAATTAGTTAAATAGACTTTGCAATATTTTGGTTTGCAATTTCTATTGTACAATTAACTATTGATTTTAACTAGCACGTTCATGTTCATTCAATGATCCAATGAATCAAATTATCTTTTTTTCTTTTTATTCAATGATGCAATGAACCCAATGATCTTTTCTGTTCATTCAATTTTCTTGATCATTTATCCCCCCCCCCCCCCCCCCCCCCAAGCATATTGCTGCCACATATTACAAAACTGGTTCCACTATACTCTTTCAGTTCAAAAATTATAACAAAAAAACATCATTTACTATTACAAAACATTTCAATCACATTAGAAAGTTTTAGCCAAAAAAACCAATCCAGATGAAGCAATATTCCAAAATATAAGTGCTTTATTTTTATTCCTCAAATGATAAAAACAGTGCACTGAGAGATGTGATATTCATACAGTTATAGCCTATAGGCATCTTCCCCAAGCAAAATTAAGGAAAGACCATTCTACCAAGTGTACATTAATGTAGGAGAACAATAATTGGTATTTGGTAGCAATTCAGTCAGATAGACTGTCCAAGCTTCTAAAATCTGTAATATACTGCTCTAGCTAAAATCTGAATAATGGTCCTGACAGTGCCTGCACGATTTCAGCATTTATATAGCCTACTAATAACCATCGACATTACCAATGCATAGCCGCATAGACATTTCAAACCAATCTAATGAATAACACTCGCATACCATAAAAATCAAGCAGCAATAGATACTCAAGAGGAACATCTTTATTCCTATTATAAGAAATACAAAACCATAACATTCAAGCAACAAAGACAAATCCCAAGCAACAATTTTGAATAAATTAACGAAACCGCAATAATACAAGTGTCACATAAGCAAATTGTACCTTGCCCTAATTGCTCTCATGCTTGTCGGCTCATATCCCGTATAACTCTGCGTACTGTACTCGAAATCGGAATCAGGTCCCCCGGGACAATACACGCAGATATTCCCCGTGGTTGCAATATGAGGGCAGCGGTGTGGCTTGGACATAACTGCGACCACCGCAATCCCAGATGCCGTTCGGACGGGCTTTGCTCGGAGTTTCGGCAGTAGGACTTCCTTCTCCGACTCTGGCAGAGCAGCAATCATCTCGACGAGTTTGGGCGCTTTGGATAGACCATATTTCCTGCAGGATGCGGATTTGATGGCGTTCAAATCGACGTCCTGACCTTTGCGAGAGAGATCGACCATAGTTGAAACAATTTCCGCTATTGCTTTGACCCGCGCTTCTTCATCGGATAGCCCGTGGGAGATTACTCCGCCGCGGCCTGGCCGGGGGAGCTTCCGGGTTTCCGCTACAGCCAACGCCGCCATGGTTAACAACAGCTTCAGAAACTCTTCAGGCGGAAGAGAGGTTTTTCGTTTTCGACTTTATTTAAATATGCTTTGGGTGCTGGTGGATTGAAGGTAAGTTTTGACGTATCAATTTCTATTTTTCATCAAGCAAAAAAAAAAATTCTATTTTTCTTATATTTATATGCAAGAGAAAATATAATTAACTGATATATTTTTTGTTCCTTTTTTTTTTTTTGCCCATTTGGGGTTTTGGTACTCTTCACTCTTACACTTTTGGCTTAGAATTTTATTATAATTATATAAAAATATATTTAAGTGAAATTTTGTTAGATTCGTATTGTAGTTTTTAAATATGAAACTTTTAGAATTTTTACCTGTACCGAATGAGTTATTAATAGTTTAAAATGTACATTGAATAGCGTGCTGGGTGGGTCTGTAGCAAGAATAAAAAGTGGAGGGAGTATTTTGTTAGAATATTTTAAATATTAAATTTTTAGAATATTTTAGTTGGACTGAATTTGAATTATTAATATTTTAAAATATACGTTGACATACGTACAAATAAAAAAATATTACACTTTCAAAAAAGTATAAAAAAAAATAAAAACAGTATTTATCAAAGTTACCATTTCACCCATATGTTTTACAATTTGAACCTTATATTAAATTATTAAATTAAAACAAACGTTTTTATATTAAAAACTACTAACTAAAATATGATATAAAAAATATGGCTGAAAATAAATATTAATAAAAAAATAATTAATACAAATATGCAATTTCCTAAAATAATAAATATGACAGAAAATATAGTCAAATCTGGTCTTGTTGGATTCGTGTAATCGTGTAGTTTTAGAATATATTTTTTTATTTTTACTTCTATACATTTTAAGATATTAATTGTCAAACATTTGAAATAGGATAAAGGGAAGAATTAAAATTAAGAAATAAATCAAATTGTAATTATGTTAAGAGAAGTAAAGAGAAATACAAAGAAGATAAACGAGATGGATAGGAATAGGGGCCCAGGTAGGGGTGATATCGAGTCGAGTATCGAGCTTAAACAGTGTAATTCGAGTTTCTACAGTAAAAAAAATTTAAAGTTCTAGCCCGAATTTAACTAGGCTAGATAGTATATAATTTAAATTTAACTTGGCAGTTTTACTTATTATACTACAGAATATAAGTTTGTTAGGCTAGATAAAACTTAAATTGTGTCTAACAATTTTTTTATTTTTAGATTTTTAAAATTTAATAATTCAATCGAGTTTTGATCGAGTATCGAGTCGAGTTTTCCTCACCCCTAGGCCCAGGTGAGATAGAACCCGATTAATAAAATTGAAAGTCATGTGACATTGACCATCAGACAAAACATTTCTTATCACATATTCGTCCATCGTATACAACATCTCTTCCGTCACACACATTCTTAAGATTCTTCAATCACACCCAAGGCATTGGCATCTAAAACTCATACTATAATAAAATGTGGGGGAAACTCAAGTAGTGTATAAATCATCTTGGACGCACCGTGTTTAGCAAGATTATCCGCCACCTTGTTACCTTCCCTCGGAATGTGTAGTAGTATTTCACACTCCGTGAAAGAAGTGCAAACAACATTAATTCTTTGAACAACCGAGGCACAAGGATGAAGTGAGTTGTCGGTCCTGAGCAGTTGAATTACGGATATAGAATCAGACAAGCAGCTGATTATAGTGATCCCCATATTGGATGCATATTCTGGCCATGCATCAAAGCCACAAGTTCAGTATTTCATTATTTTTTTTTAGGAGTTATTGAAAGGTCCGGAAAAGAGTGTGAAAGCGCGTGCCACACAAATTACAAAATTACAAAAGAATGAAAGCGCGTGACATACAAATTACAAAAGAATAAAAGAGAAGTTGAGTATGGGTTGTTGTTTGTATTAGAAAAAAATAATAAATGAAATAATATCAGTATTGTTTGTATTTGTATAATTGTATTACTATTTTATTGGAAAACTAATTTTCTTTTTGAAAGAGTATTGGAAGACAATAATTATTAATTATGTTTTTTTTTAAAAAAAAATGGTTGAAAAAATAGGAAACGGAAAAATTAAATTTTACAAGCCCCCTAGAGGGTAGCGAGATGACCTGGGCTATTTATACTCTTGAATTTGCTAACATCACCCCCACTAACCATCAAAAATTACATATCTACCCTTAACTTGAATTAACTTAAAAAAATAATCCAATCCATTTAAAATACTCCATACACCCCACTAAACATTCACCCCACCACCAAACGAGCCAACACCCCCCACGAGTTTTGTGTTTTCCCCTGGTGAAGAACCGCAAAAAAAGAAGAAAAGTTCATGAATCATTGCAACATGCAACAGATCGGTGGACTTTTGCAACAAGCATATCCTTTCAGATCGGTTGACACTTTTGCAACAAGCATATCCTTCTTGTTTGTGTGGGTAATTGAATTTAGGGCTGGGGAAGATAGGAAGTGTTTTAGCATTTTGGAGGACTCGAGAAGACCTGGGCCGTTCGGCACTGGTGTGCTGCTCAGGCTTCGTGGCGTTCGGCAGTGGGTGCCGAACACCCTTTCTTCTGCACGGCGTTGGGCACCGAACAGTGCAATGGCCGCACGACGTCGGGTGCCGAACGCCCTTTGTTCCGCGCGGCGTCGGATGCCGAACGCCCTTAGTCCATTATCTCCTCGCACTATAATCATTTTTCATGTTTTGTTTGTTTTTCTTTTCTCGCACTAAATTACTATTCCTATCATAAATAGAATCAATCGACTGTGTTTCTTTTTCTTTCTTTTTTTTTTTCTAATAACTATTACAACATATTGTTTTGTAAGTTATTCAGGTAGAAATATTTGCTTCTGCTTTAGCCAAGTGGAAAAGTTGTCCTATGAAGTTACATTCAAGAGCAGTGCAGAAGCTCATGGATTCGAGATTGTGGGAACTTCCAAGTCAGCCTTGGCTTGATTGAATGGACAGATGGTGGGAGTCACCATGTAAGGAGCGCTGTCGCGGTCTAGTGGCGCGCAAATTCAGCTGTGGCAATGTGACGTTTGAGCAGTTGGGAATGATTGTTGTGGCAATGGAACCTATGTTGTTTATGTTTACAGTAAAGTTCAGGAATTATTGGAATATTTGTTGTGGCAATGGGACCTATGTTGTTTATGCTTACAATAAAGTTCATGATAGTCTCAATAATTTGGCATTGTGGTTTCTGATTTGTCAGCATTTTTCAGCTTTTAAGATGTGATTTGTATAATAAGGATGTCCCTTGTTGGGGTGGATTAATGTAAGAACTCCCATGCTCTTGATCTGGTGTTATTTATTCTTTGGCAAGTGCATTAGATGAAGTGCTGAAACCATCGTAAGGCTACAAAGGTTCATGTTGACAAAATTGAGGGGCCCTTATATGTTGGCATTATCCACAACATCGTGAGTTCTTCCGTGATTTAGGTACCAATCTTTGCAAGAATTTAACAATATTAAGGGGATTCAAGGAATTAATGGTGTGACTGCAGATGTGTATAGTAGGTGATAGACTGACTGTAGATGTGCAGTACAAATAATTGGAGGAGTTTGAGCAAGTCCAATTTGGTGATAACTAAAATGGTGTCGCTATCAACTATAAGATCATATCTTCCCCACCAATCAGCCACACCATTCTCTTCTTGAAGATTATAAAGTTAAGATATGTTCCATAATGAAGCAACTAATCTAGGAAATTAAACCCGCAAATTCAGGACAAAAAGACAATATTTGAATTGCCCTGATAGGATTCCAGTACAATCACATTGTAGGCAACTAAATATTCCATTTCAATTTCAATCCGCACGTACAAGTCACAACACAATTCAGATTTCAATTAAACCACGCTGCTTGGCCTCTAATTTCTCAACAAGATTTCATCTTGTTTTCACGAAAAATGGACCTCATCTGCATTAGACCATCTCCAACCATTGAATTAATTTTGACACAATTTTGCACTCAACTTGTTGCACTCATGCGAGCACCAATAAGATATTGTTGGTTTCCATCCTCAAGGGGTTTATATTTTCTGATCAAAAGTTCTTCCCTATTTCAATTTTTCCATCACCCTCATAGTGTTGTGCAGAATGGAATCCAATATACCAGCAACCTGAAATCATTCATAATATAAACAATCACTTAATGATGCCAGAAATGATACGAAGAGCACGTAGCAAACAAAATAGATGAACACAGCAAGAAACCAACAATGAAAACGCCTCATATAATGGTACACATATTAGTAACTAAGTGCGAAATGGATTTAAAGTCTTCTGAATCAACAAGAGGACAACAAAGTGAAACAAATGTAAGATGCATACACCCACAAACTAGTACAGAGTCTTGGGACCAATTGCAGAGTATTAGGCCATCATATATGCATTTTTTCTGCACCAAGCATGCTAATCCAGGAAAAATCATGCCATTTGTAAAGAGTTAGAGAAAAGACACCAACGAGAAGCAAAAAATTAAAAGCTCAATACAAGAATACATCACAATTCAATAAATTTCAATATTAACTTCTTTCACCTCATATAACTGTGAGAGAAATAGATGGATTAACTTTTACCTCCTTAAAAACCACATGCTCTTTCAAAAAGCTGCGATGATCAGGGCAAGGTACCACATGATCAACTGCAAGATTTTTATAAGCAACCATAATTTTATTTTCCCTTTTTTTTTAAAAAAAAAAGATGACTGCATTAGCAAGCGTAAGATCTAGGGCAAAGCAAGTAATATCCCTATTTTAGAATGTTGAATTGATAATATATTTTCTTTCAGAAATATCAACAATGATTCTCAAAATTACATATTTAAGTAGTTAAAAGGCAGAGAAGTGTGAGACTTACATTCTAGGCATCCAATTATTTTATCAAATACCTGGGTATTGTTTAGAGAAACTGCAGGCAAGGATAGTGCAAAGCTCAAACATCACAAAATGCTGACAGACGACCCTGACAATTTTGAAGACCATATGTGTTTTCCAAATCTTCACATGTTCTGAATAGATCCATTAATTTCCGGAAAATTTTTTGCTGCACCACCAATAAACGTCACATAAAACAGAATACAAAGAGAACAAGAGATCACTATATCATATAAGTGGTCTGTGCTTACATCATGCAATAGAAGGTCAGCAACCCGTAGACGATCTGTAATGCTACTTTCAACAAGTGCGCACGGCGCTCATGGCCGCACATTAGCTAGCGCGTTCGACCCCCGACGCCGCTCGGTATCTTCGGCGTTCGGCACCCAGTGCCGCGCATCCCCCCCTCTGTGTCCGGCAAGCAAGGCCGCACGACCCAAAGCGTGCCCATCATACCAGGGCCGAATAGACAACATTGTCTTTCCCAAACCCTATAAAAAATCAAAACAGTTTTCACAATCCAGTAAAGCTAGAAATTAGGGTATGCAGGATTGGAATTGTGGAAGGGGAGAAATGAGAACAGGGGCCAGGGGAGAGCCAAAACAAAATAGACGCAGGCAAATGTTTCTTACTTACCTGGACTCCCATCGAGTAACGTACGTTCTTGTCTTTGTCTTCTCCAAGCGTTCTTCAAATTTGATAAGGTGGAGTTTTTTTCGAGCGAGTTGAAGGTGTTAGAGCCCGTTTGGATTGGCTTCTAGGGAGGTGCTTTTGGCTTTTGCTTCTGGCAAAAGCACTTCTAGTAGAAATTAGGTGTTTGTTTTGGCTTTTAAGAAAAAGCAAAAGCACATCGAAAAGCGAAAAAAGTGCTTCTGGGAGAAGCAGCCCAGGTGGTGCTTCTCCCAAAAGCAGAAGCCAAAAGCACCTCGTAAAATGTGCAAGGACTTAAATACCCCCACTACTTAATATAAATTACACTATAAATATATCTTATTATCATATTAAATAGCATGTCCTTTTTGGTAATTACCACATTCTAAAAGCACTTTTCATTTTTATTCATCCAAACATATTTTTTAGAAAAAGCCGCTTTTCAAACATTCCATCCAAACACAAAAGTTACATGCTTTTGCTTTTGACTTCTGCTTCTGCTTCTACTTTTGGCTTCTGCTTTTTTCAAAAGCCAATCCAAACGGGCCCTTAGTTTGGGTTGGGGTGTATGAAGTATTGTAGGAGTGTGGGTTTTATTTTTTTTATTTAATTATTTTGCATTTAAGGGTATTTTGGGTAAAAAAAAATTGGGGTGGGGTGATGTTAGTAAATACGGGTGTAAGAATAGCCAGGGTCCAGCGAGATACCTCTAACTCTGAACCTATACTAAATCCCGCCACCGATATTCGCCGATCCCGCCGCGGCGGCAGCGAGACTGACTTCACTCTGAACCTAGAGGGCAGCTGAACTTGAGTTATACTGCTTCTTGATATACGTCTAACTCGCTATGATAGGAGAAGAATCGTCCGAAAGGACAAGGCGAGAGCTGCTGGAGAGAATTGTCGTAGAGAAGGTGGGAAAAGTTATCTCCTCCATTGAGGAAGCAACTAACGTCGACAAAGTTATCGTAGCTCTCTACTCTCTCGCAGTCTGCCTATTCCCCTTGAGCCCCGAATCTCTTTCAGGTTCCCAATATCTTTCTACAGACACAATATTTGTAATTGGAGTATTTTATTCACTTTGTATAATTATGCTGTACGGTGGAATGATTTTCGGTTCAATTGTTGGTAAATCCAGGCAGTGTTGATGAGGAATACCGTGACGAGGTACGTCGGTGAATCTGTAAAGTGGTGACTTTAGTCGTATTCTAAGATTATTGATAGCTAAAATCGAGAAGAGCGTGGAAACAAACAATTTTCCTTTTGTTTGAATCTGCAGTTATTTGTGGTGGAGATTCCTGGTGAAGATGAGAGAACTGAATGGTGGAATGTATTTTACACTGGATCAAAATTCCGTGCTTTTGCTAAAATATTGCTATATGGTAAATTTTGGTTTTCACCGTCTTTATTTTATTGGTGTATATGTTATCTAATCCTTCATTCTTGAGGCATACAGCATTTTGATGCTAGTTTGAATTGATTTATGATATCTGTAACTAGCTATAAATCCATATATGTTCTATATATCTGTACTATATTAAATAGGAGGTACAAGTCCGTCATGCTTCAGCATAGAAGTAACTTTTCATTATGTCTATTGATCGTCTGAATTTGTATTGTAATGTTGTAGAGGAGTGAGACTGTCATGTAAAATGATATTTTAAGAACGCGATTGATTATTCACAATAAATGTTTTCATCATTTTAAAGACGTTGAATTGCATTTTTTTTCTTTGTTAATTTTTATTTTATTTTATTTATTCATTTTTCTAGTTATTGAGATCACAGATTTTGTTCTAATACTGAACAAGAATGCCTCTTGTTGTGGACTGGTATTTTCATGGTGTATAGATGTTGCTTCGAATTGGCTTGCCTGTTTTCCATCCTCTGCAAGGAAACTTGTATATGATGTGTTCTTTATAAATGGTTGTGCCACTGAGATAGTCCCTGTGTTGGTTCCTTGCCTACAACCCAATGGAAATGGTCATCATGACTCAACTGTTGTGTGCTTGAATGCTGAAAGGTGAGATTTTTATCCTACTTTCTATTCTCATGAATTTCATTCTCATATTGATATGATTGTAGTGATATAATTCAAACCTAAAAGAAAATCTCAGTTTTTCTATTTTTCTTTTTAATATCTGATTCAGTCTTTTCAGCTTTTATTATCACTTGAGTTGATGATATAGTTCTGATGATCTGCATCTAAATTCCAATATTATTATGTAAAGTTTATGGCCGTTATTGTTTATCATATATTTTAAATTAACTAAAAAATCTTTGATTAAATTATGGGCTCTGTTGGATTTTTGGATAATGCATTTTATGTTTTATGTGATTTAGTTGGTTCATTTAATACTATTTTGAAGGTTTTGAGATTGTTTTATGTTTATCCTTCTCCTTGTTTTGTTTGTTCAGTTTGTAGAGATTCGAGAAAGAAGCGACTACTTTTATCTGCCATTATAGTTAATGACTTGGGGATAGAATTCCAACTTATATTTCCCTGGATTTATATCTTTTGGGTTGATGATGCTTCAATCTTTGAATATCTTATTTATTTATTTAATTTCTAAGCATAGTTATAAGCCTTCAATCTTTGAGCCTCAGAATAAACTCTTTTATTATTGTTGTTATTGTTGTTGTTGTTATCAAAAGATTGGGGTTGGGGGATCACTTTTAAAGCCTAGTCCTGAAATTTGGTCAGCGAGGATTAGCATTCTTGCATTCATGCCAGGAGATAGGTAATTGCTGAAAATCTTTCCTGGAGAATTGTTATGTCCTACACATTAGAGGATTGAGTTATGATCTACTGTTTTGCTTGACTCATCTTTTTATGTCATCTGTAGTTTGTTACTTAATGACTAAGAAATATGGATGTTCTTGCAAAATGATATCTAGTGTTGAATCATACAAGTCTTTCCTACTAATTATATAATAGGTTACTTGTGCTTTGTCTGGTGGAGAATGATTTGGTGCTTCAGATGGCTAGAGAAGTTGCAGATGGTGGTCAGTTTAGAGATCTCAGTCGTGAACAGCTAAGGCAGGCCATTTCCAGGCTCTTGCAGCTTATCACTTCTATTCCAGACAAAGCAAGACGTGGAGCACCTACTTCACTTTCCCCGCAGTATCCCCATCTTCAACTTTAAACTCAGTTCGTTTTTGTATAATATCTTGTCATGTTATAAAAATTTAAAAGTCCTATAGGGACATCAGCAGGTAGAAATACCATTCTGAATCTATTAGTTTAAAGCACAAATCATAGGCTTATCTCTCTGCTACGGAATGATGTTCGCATTGGTCACTTTTAGCAAAAGATAAAGAGGAACAAAATATTCTGAGAAATTGCTGCTTGAATGTTCATACATTCACACATGCAATGACTCTTAGATTATTATCTTGATATGAAACCTCAGCCCCATGTTGATTGTTGAGAGGTTAACCATCAATCAGTATAATCTTTACACCTCCTCTTCTTCATGTGTTTATTTTAACTTGATTCAGTTTGTTCTACAAAAGACTTGCCTCTCAGCTTCTCCTTGGTGTAGAGGAATGGGATAGGAAGACTGTGGATGAGAAATCTGTTTACCCTCGCATCCACATGGATGGCACTATTCTTTTTGTTGGAGAAGCATTTGCCAGGATCAGTCGCCGAGGTTCTACTGGTAATTGGAATGTCCAAGTGCCTATATCTGACAATCTACGTATTATGACATGTACCAAGTGAATGTGATATGGTTCTATCCTCTATGGTTTACAGTTTTGATATTTTGGCAGATGTGCTTTTGAGCGTGGTGATTCCACAGATCCTTCAGCATGTTAGAAGTAACTTGTTGTCTACTTCTGATCTGGATATTGGAAAAGCATTCGAGTCCAAACCGGGTTTACACTTCTGGTTGGAGATAATGGATGCAGTAAATGATTTGCATTCTGTTGAAAGAATAGCCGAAGAACTGTTGCTTCAATTATCTGCTCAAAATGTTAACGACGTCGAGGGTTACTGGATTTTGTGGATACTTTTCGGTCATATCTATAAACGCCTTGCTTCAGTCAGGTACATAGAACTTGTCTTGCATTTTTGATCCCTTGGAAATTCAAAGTAGTCTCTGATGATGTCTTTCCCAATTTATTGGGGTGCATACTAATAAATCTCCCGTGAATGACCATTTAAGAGAGATGCACTTGTTAACACTACTTAGCAACCATCATCTAGCCCTTCATCACACTATGTGGGCTGGTTATATGGATTTCCTTGATTAATGATTACCATGCCTTAGACAGACAGTCAAATTAACCATAGCTGAAGATTATAAGTAGTTTCTTTCATTTTGTCCAAATTCAAGTTGGGTGGGTGGGTGGGTGGGTGGGTGCTCTTACACTCATTACTAAAGGTGGGTGGGTGCTCTGCTACTTCTATTCTTCTGTTACGGTACAGGTTTACTTTCTTGGAAAAGTTTTTACTCTGGAAAATATTTCCCACCTGCTGCTTAAGATGGATTATTCAGTTTGCTGTGCTTGAATGCTCGCCCAAAAGTGCTTCATTGAAGTCTCATAATGCTTGTGGCCTCTCAGACACCGTGCACCGTCTTGTGCTTGCATGGTCAAGAAAAGAGTTTGTGCAATCATCCTCAATCGAGCAGCAAGCTTGTATCCTTTGTCATTAGTTGTTTATGGAGTTGGTCAAAATAATATGATGTTTGGAGTTCTCTATGACCTGAAATATTTTTTTCTGTGTCTAACTTTTTACTTGATGGAACTGCAAATTCCCTGTTCAAATCTGATGAACATATTGCATATCTTTGAGTTCTTCGATTCCAATTTATTTTGGAACACCGCAGTTGTCTTGCAATAGTTTGGTAAGTTATAGAGTTAAATTATGTATTTGAACCAATGACTTTTAGGTTATATGGTTAAAATACTAAACCAATTACTTATTTATGTTCTTTTTGTTGTTGTGTATTAATAGTTTTATTACTTCTGGTACGCACAGGGATATGCCTAATTGCTAGTGTATTACTATTACAGTTTCAAAATTCGTTCTTGTAAAACCTTAATTCAGGATTCAGATGTAACTGCTGCTCTAGGCCTTTGCCTGGAGAAGATGGCTAAAGAAGATTTGGATAGAACAAAGGATGGATTGCATTCAGTTCTTCAGGGAATTAGTTGTAAGTTTTTATTTGCTACCCATTAGCAATCTCTTCAATTGGCTATTGAAAAGGAGCACTGTTACTAAAATTTTCATGCTACAGGTAGGTTGGAGAGTCCGGTATATTTAATCAGAAAAATGGCAAGTGCAATTGCTCTAGTATTTTCTAAGATTATAGACCCACAAAATCTTTTGTATCTTGATGATAGTTGTCAGGAAGAGACCATTGACTGGGACTTTGGATTAGCATCCCCCAACAAAGGGACTCTAACCGTAACTGGACATGGTGGCAGCGAAAAGACTGGGGAAGAAGAAAACTCTTCAACCATAGTCTCTGCGAAGGATATTAAAATGACAGAAGATAATGGCGTTGGTGAATCCTCAAAAGTTAGAAAGAAGTTTGAATATAATTTAATTGACCCAGATGAGGTTATTGATCCAGCTACATTAAATAATTATCCTACTGCTGATGAAAATGAAAGTGATGTTGGAAGCGAGGATTCTGAAACGTTAAGCGACTCATCATTACAGCCATATGACTTGGCAGATGATGATGGAGATCTGAAAGTAAAATTCTCACAATTGGTTGATGTGGTCAGTGCACTAAGAAAGACAGATGATGCTGACGGTGTAAGTTCCAGATATTTATCATCAGATTGATATAGTTATGCCCACTGCTTTTCATATGAATTTTACACTTACATGCATAGAATTTGTGTTGCTACTTCAACTTTTCTGCTATTAAGATGCACCCTTTTCTTGTCCAGAATTGTATGTGGCGTTCAATTTGGTATTTTTATTTAAACACAAATGATTAAGTAGTTCTAGAAGTTCAGCCTTTCAAATTTGATGACGTCTTCTTGATTTTGCAGGTTGAAAAGGCCCTTGATGTTGCAGAGAAGCTTATTAGAGCATCACCAGATGAGCTTAAATATATAGCAGGTGATCTGACTAAATGTCTTGTACATGTCCGATGTTCTGATTTCACTCCTGAAGGAGAGGAAGAATCTGCTGAAGAAAAAAGAGAAAAGGCATTGGTGGCATTGATCGTGACTCGCCCTCTTGAATCTCTCGATAATCTAAACAAACTGCTTTATTCACCAAATTTAGACATCAGTCAGCGGATAATGATTTTGGACATTATGACCGACGCTGCCCAAGAACTTGCGAGTTCAAGAATATTAAAGTCAGAACATCGACTGAAGGCTTCTCTTATATCATCCACTTCTGATCAACCATGGTTCATGCCAAAAAACATTGGCCCTCCAGGGGCAGGGTCGTGGAAGGAGATTACTACAACAGGAACTCCATTGAACTGGTCTTATTCCTACGAAAGAGAATTGCCACCCAAAGTGAGTCAGATCAAGAGAGGAAAGACACGTCGATGGAGCCTTCGACCAGAAAAACCTGTTAACCAGATAGAATGGTCTCGAAATAGCTTTCCTCAGTACGCAGCAGCATTTATGCTTCCAGCTATGCAGGGATATGATAAGAAGAGACACGGTGTAGATTTGCTAGGAAGGGATTCAATTGTCTTGGGAAAACTCATCTACATGCTTGGTGTTTGTATGAAATGTGCTGCAATGCATCCTGAAGCTTCTGTTCTGGCATCCCCACTGTTGGATATGCTAAGAACCAGGTACCAACATTTTCCCAATGTTGGGGTGGATGTGGTTCTATGTTTGTGTGTTACTGTCAACTTATTCCTTTTGGGTGCTAACAACTCCAGTGTTTGCTTGATTTGCACAGGGAGATATCTCATCATGCAGAAGCCTATGTGAGAAGGTCTGTACTTTTTGCAGCCTCATGTGTTATGGTGGCCCTTCATCCCTCCTATGTTGCGACTGCAGTGGTCGAAGGTAATGCTGAAATCTCTGAAGGGCTTGAATGGGTTCGCACGTGGGCAATGCAGGTGGCTGATTCAGACACGGACAGAGAATGCCATATGGTAAGTGAAATTATCTGCTCTACTTAACCCTGAATTTACAAGTGTTAGATTCTTCCTTCTACCTCGAGTCACTCTTTTTGGCACTTGGGTTTTTTCATCACCCACTCAGATTTCACCCGTGAAATTTAAATTAGATGCATTTTATGAAATACGCATGTAACTTGAGGAAAGTCATCATACTGTTAAACCTTCAATTTCCATGAAACCATCACTATCAAAAGTAATCACTAATCATACTGTTATGGTTAGTGAATACTAGTATATTACACAACTTGAATGATCATGTTAATTGGCCCCCTCTAATGTGTAACTGTGTACTACTATATTTTAGGTCAATTTTTCTTTCCTAAGCATTTTAAATCCTTTCAGAATTAATATTTACTGCTTCTAGTTGCTTCTTGGAATTCATGGCGACCAAGAAAAAGCGTTGTGGTGTTGATTTTTATTTATTTTTTTATAAAATTTAAGATATCCAAGTTGTATACCCTCATTTGAGTCCAAGAACAATGTTTTGCACAGTAACCACTTCCTTGGTTTCACCCCAATAGTGTGTGTTCTGTTCGTAAGGCATAACCACTACAAGATATATCCAGTCCAGTTTGAACTTGTTCCAGTTTTGTGAATACCCTTGTATTAACTTCTCCAATCTGCAGCTGGATTATTGATCGGTGGAACAATTTGTTAGTATTGCAAAATCTACATCGGACCAACTCCCTCCCATACTCATTTTGTTGACACTTTTTGTGCTTCTATTGCAGCTGGCAATGTCGTGTCTCCAGCTCCATGCGGAGATGGCTCTGCAAGCTTCTCGTGCCCTCCAGTCCTCGAACGACGACACATCATCTGCAAAGAGCAGTAGTCTGTTCCCAACTGTGTCATCAAGGGGATCAATTAAGATCCCCTATTTGAATTCATAATACGGTGATCTACCCATTGGGTTTTTTCTGTACATTCCTATTTCCAAGTGCCGAAAGACAAGTAATTCCCTCTCATTCTTGCATGTTTTAAGTTGGCCATTTGTAAAGTAATGCATATTTGGTTTGGAGTAGCTTTTATAGCACAGTGTTAATTCATGATTACTTTTTGACATGGGTATTCTAAATCTAAATCATATAGGATATGAGCAATTACGAACATGATTATCAACCAATTGAACTCTGGTACTAAATTGAAGTTTGAAGTTTAAAATCTAAAATGGGGAAGGATTTTGTCTGAATCTGAATGTTGAATTTAATACATTTTGCACTCAAAACTATAAAATCTGTATATATTTTGCACTCTATAAAATCTGTAAGAAGGAAACGCTTGACAAACAAGAAGTTTATACCTAGAGGATCTCAAATCTCAATATTGCAGATCTTCAAGCTATATAGTCTCCAAAGTCAATAATTAACTTCACTGTCGGGGTTATGGGGGCCATTCATGACCGGATGGAGTTTATTCAATTAATTATGAATTTTGCACTACTACTTTCTAAAAAATTTCAAAACTGTTAAATTATAAATGATTTTGGATTCAAAATTATTTTGAGAGTTTCTCACCCACCTAGCCGTGTGGCAAAAATTTTAGCAACGAGAAGTATATACTTCCTCCATTTTCTTATAATAGCCCCATTTGAGTATTTGTCACGATTCACCTACAAACTTTCACTTAAAGTTTTATCATAGTTATACAAGTTAAAATATAATCAAATGAGATCTTGTTAGATTCGTCTCGTCGTGTAGTTTTGAAATATTGAATTTATAAAATTTTTACATGTACCGAATTTGAGTTATTAATGATTTGAAATGTACATTAGACTGCGTGTGCAGGTAAATAAAAGAAAACGTAGTAATTATTTAGACAAACTCTAAATATATATTTTTAATATCCTGGCTTCGACTCCTCTTTTATTCAACAAAAAAAAAGATATTTGACTATATATTTTTTAATATAATATTATTATGTAATAATCAATTCCACTTAAATCCCCACCTCCAAAATGTATCCCTCTGCAGACCCTCTATACTCTTTTCCTTCTGTATTAATACCCACTGCAGAAATACATCCCAATTCAGTACCCAGTCCATTTAATTAATGCAATAATCAAAATAAGGTGGTGAAAAGACTATTATACCCCCAATGTAATGATTAAAATTAATGGAGTGGAGCCCACCATCCTAGGTTTGTGTAAATGAAGAAAGAGGGCAATACTTACAAATGTATATATACACAACGATCACACAACTCTCTCCTCCTTTCTTCATATTTTAGCGCCAAAAAGAAAACGGTGGGAAGGGGAGTTCTCGAAGAGGAGGGGCAGGAGGGGAGGAGGTAGGGTAGGGAGCGGGGGTTTGGAAGGAGTGACGGAGCTGGACGGAGAGGGTTTCGTTGAGGGTTTAGGGTTCGACCATTTGACGCCATTTTCGCGAGGTTGAAGCAATCGGGTTGGAGTATCGAAGCCATTCTCGGAGGGTCGGTGCAATCGAGGTGGGAAGGAGGATGGGCAGTGAAGGGGAGCTGCGGAATGGAGTGGAAATGATGCTATTTTGCCATTACAACTCCGAGGTGCTTCTTGTGCGTCTATTGGCAAGCGATCGGCTCAACGATTTATACCAAAAATTGGAGGAGAAATGGCCGGACATAAGCCCGACGACAAAATCACTGCATTACGAGGAGACGGATGGGGAATACACAATGGAGATCACAAACGACGAAGACGTGACGAGGGTGTTTCGGTTGAACGAGGGTAATGGGCAGTGCTTTGGGAAGATGATGGTGATGAATAGGGAAACTCCTAGCAAGAGAATAAGGTATGTTCACGGGGGTACATTGTGTATTTTTTGAGTTATTGATTGGTATTTGTTGTGGAAATCTGTGTATTGACGCCCAAAAGAGTGATATTAGCAATATAGTATTTGTGAAAGAGTTAATTTTGTAGGCAATACAGAAATGTTATACTAGGCCATTTGAACTGTTGTATTAGATTGTGTGTTGTGTGTTGGATTATTGTTAAGCTCTGGTCCCGGGTAGTAGTACAATATTTGAGGATTGTGTTGTGGTCGAACCTGTGGTGTTGTACTGTTGATAGATAAATGGGTGTTGCAAACACAGAAAGTCGAGTATATTTACACTTATATTATGTATCGCAGGACGGAGATAGAAACATACGGCGAAGAAGATGATGGGGATGAGGATTTAACAGTATTATGGGCGCAAGCAATTAAGGGGGAAGGACAAAGGTTTAAAGACGCTGAACAGTTTAGGAAAGTGGTGAAGAATTATTGTGTTTCAATTCGTCGTGGATTCAAGTTTATGAAGAACGAAACGAGGAAAGTTGTTGTAATATGTTCAGTGGAGGAATGTGCATGGCGTATCTATGCGTCCCATCACAAGTCCGATGATTCATTCGCAATACGCAAATGCGAACTACATCATTCATGTGGCGTAAGCAATCTCCGGTCTAGGGTACACCCGAATGCCAATGCACCTTGGGTTTCAGTATTTATCAAGGATAAATTGAGGCGCAACCCTCACTACACTGCCAACACAGCTATAGATGATATCAAAGGTGCATTCAAGATCGATATTACCTATAAAACGGCATGGAATGCGAGAGAGATTGCATTGAAGGAAATACACGGAGCAGATTTTAATTCGTTCGACAAGTTACGGGGATTTTGCTCTAAACTGAAGGAGTCGAACCCCGGGAGCCATGCTGATTTGGAAGTATTCGAGGAAACGGGCAAATTTAGAAGGGTTTTTATAGCCATAGCAGCGTGCATTATGGGGTTTAAGGCGGCCTGTCGGCCGCTTGTATTCTTTGATGGCACACACATAAAAAATAAATGGAAAGGGTGTTTGTTGAGTGCGGTTGGAAAAGATGCGAATAATGGATTTGTGACACTTGCATTTGCAGGTACGTGGTTTTTTGGCAAGAGAAATTATTGTTCTTTTTATAACATAGTTGCTTGGCTGAGTGAGATAGTTATTACATAACTGTTAGGTAGGTATTTTGTGACAGCGAGTGTAACACTAGTGAAAACATATGTGTTGTATTTTATCTGTTATAGTGTGAAATTATTTACGTTATTAATTTGCTACGTACAGCTGTGGATGCAGAGGACGATGACAACTGGCAATGGTTTTGTGAGAAGTTTAGAGGGGTTATTGACGGAGAAAATGAACGGGAGCAGTGGGGGGAGTACACTTTCTTTAGTGATCGGCACTCCGGCCTAATGAAAGGTATTCCAAGCGTCTTTAATGGTTCCAACCATTCGGTATGCCTAAGACATCTCGTTGACAACTTCAAAAAAGATGTGCTTAGGCTATACCCATACAAGGACAAGGAGAAGTGGACACAAGTGTTGAAGGATGCAGCCTACGTAGCTACATACGATGAGATGCACAGCAAGTTGAATTCAATCCTGACAGCAATGCCCCTCGCTGCGACATTCCTTATAAACTCACAACCACAAACTTGGGCAAATTGTTTGTTCACAGGGAATAGATGGGGCGAGATGAACACTAATGCTGTTGAGAGTTGGAACAGCTGGGTGGTTAAACCTAGGTACCTGCCTCCGTACGCTATGATGGACACATTACGGAAAAAAGTAATGAAAATGAGCAATGACAAGAGGGAAAAAGCTATTCGGATGACTGATGTGTTGTGTCCCGAACCGGAGGCTATCTTGAGACAAAACTACAATGCATCCGGTAGCCTTGATCTTCAGAGGGCAGGGGGGTCGGTGTTTGAAGTTCGGGATAGGGTGAGCGTATTCGCTGTGGATATTGAGGAAAGGACATGTAGCTGTAAGTATTGGCAAATGTTGAGGATTCCATGCAGGCATGCATGTGCTGCTATTGAGGCGATGAAGGGGAATATGTATGACTTCTGTGATCCGTACTATACGGTGGAGTACTATAAGAAGACATACGACCCAATCATATATCCGATGGTGATGATGAGCAATGAGCAGACGAGTGAAAGTGTGGATGAGTTCATATTTCCTCCAGACGTCCGTGTGCAGCCCGGCCGGCCCAAGAGAAAGCGCATACCTTCGCAGCGTGAGACGAGCAAAAACAAGTGTGGCCTCTGCAAAATGCGCGGGCATAACAAGGCAACATGCAGACAAGCTTACAAGTATGTTACAGGGTATACCTGATAACCTGGGAAGTGTGATATTTTTGTGCCACCACCTGGGTATAAATCATGCACGGTATGGTATCATGCCACTTTTGTAAGTAGTACAGGCAAGTGTTGAATATTTTTGTATGGTTTCATTGTGTGAAACATCCTGTACTCGGATGGTTTCAGCAAATGATACCATTTAATAGTAGAACTGAATGCACATATCATTGATGTATAACACTGGATACTAGACCATGGTGGTGTTTTGTCATTGGGTGAATTGTAATATGTTGTTGATGAACAATATTCTGATGTATCATTAAAAGCAAGTATGTTATTATTTTGGGGAAGACAGGTGTTCTGCACCAATCGAGCTTGCAGGCAGTGTGGATTTGAGTGAGTCCCATATTAAAGAATAGAAACTTGCAAACACCCATACTTGATCAATGAAAACATTTAGCAAACCATCTGCTTTGAGGGTTGTAGGAAAAATTTAAAAAAAAATCAAAATACTAAAAAAACGTAATGATTACACATTTGAATTTTGCAAAAAGTAGTCATCATTGTGGTCAAAATCACACCTTTTTGCAGAGGTTGAGTGTAAGTTACGCTAGCTGTCACATCATACTGCGAGAATGGCCATACTCCGGACCCCACATAGGCTTTGCATGGGCATGCAATGTAAGAACCAAACTTGCTGCACGAAATAACATAGCTTTTGAAGTAGAATACAACACATATTCATTCCAATACTTAAGTTTCATTAATCTTCGGAATTCTTGGTATCGATGCTGTCACGACATGGGTGTGGGTCAGCTACTGATAACTTCATACAGCTAGATGAGACATAGCCCTAACTTAGTGTATAGTCTTTGCATGGGCTTGATAGCGATGTGGTTATTAACGGGATTGGGTAAGATACTGGTGGAGGTGTAGTTGTGTTATAAATCTAAGTTGGTTAGGTATTAAACAACAATCAGTCATCAAAATAATAATATATACCTCCAATGCATGTCACATCATATCTTTCTCGGACAGTGTACCGGATATGGGCAAACCCCAAAAAATAATAAAATAAGGTCTGGGGACATTGGAAGTGGGAAAAGTATCTTGCTGGTCCAGTCAAATCATAACTTTTTTTGACATGTCACATCAGTGACAGATTTTCTTGATGAATTCAATCCCACCCAACCAACATGAGATGGTAACAAGGACATGCAGGGATAGTACCCAATATGTCCAAGAAAATACATGAGTTAGCTAATATCAGTTTTTGATTGGATTATGGGCACCATTCTAATGATGCACAAGGTCTAGGTCATACACTATAGTTGGACACATTCACCGTTTCGAACCCAAATGGAACACACTCAAGATGTTGTTTAAGACACGATGGCACCCTCCTATGAATTCTATAATACACATTACTCTCTTTATCAACCACTTCATTTCAGATTATAACTTATTATCGCTTAATATAGCAATATGCCCAAATGAACATTTTTACGTATGATGTTGAATGAATAAGCTTATGACATCGTTAATCGGGCATGAAAAGGAGTTCAAAAACAGTACTCAATATTATGAAGTACCACAACACACATGCAAGTGTATATAATCGACTACTGCGGTTTGGATACAACACCTAAAGTTGAACCGTACTAGACTCCACCGAGTACACATATTCCAAAAAAGGTGTATTGACCGATGACTCGCCACGTGGACATTGCACCCCACCCTTATTTATTGCTCAATGTAAATGCATTGCACCCCCTCTTCACCACAGATTCAAAACTGAAGTAGGGTTTTTAGTGACTGACACATCCCCTCATCTGCTTGTGTGTGCATTTTGGTAGTATGGAGCAGCAAAGGCAAGGCCCTCAAAGGATGGACCTCCGGTAAGAACCTGCACCGTATTGCAACTGTGGAACAAAGATGTCTATACGTGTGGTGGAGTCACTGGCCAAGGCCAATTTCGGTAGGCAATACTATAGTTGCCGGAGCTGTAATTTTTTCCGTTGGGTGTACCCTTGTGGCGCAACTTGGACACCGAGCGGTGCCCCCATCCAACCTCCGATCGGTAATGTCTCATATGGTGACTTCAGTGCAAGTTATGTTCATACGGAACCCCAAGAATTTAGTGAAGTGTCTTCTCCAGTGGTCCAACGGCAAGCAGTAGAATCTAGTACAACTACTGAAATTTTAGTTTGGAAGGTAGTTTGTGGATTGCTAATCATTTTCATTCTAGGATTATTGTTAGGCCGATAATTGTCGTTCTACACTAGTAATCAATATCATTCTAGGCTTGTAATCATCCCTGTTTTGCATATACATATTACTTAATTTATGTACACTCACACACTTGTAAATACTGGGGCAATACTCATCATCATAAAGTCCAATACCAACCAAAATGAAAGAAGCCAGATAAACAAAACCAATTTGTCCAAACATAAATCCAACATTGCCACATCGACATGTTGCCAAAAATATACCCTTGAGTATGTTTTCTCATTCTTACACATATCCAAACATAAATGATTCAGGATGTTTCATGCTCAGAATTTGTTGGTGAGCCTGGGTGCTCCTCTGTAGCATGTACATCCGTTGCAGTAGGTGACCTGGCCTCTTCATTCATATCAAAATCCATCTTGGCAATGGGAGCATTGCCACCATCCGACTTGGAATCGGGAGCCTCGCCAATGGAAGGCTGTTCCTCCCGTGACTTAGGATCATCATCCACTTCCGTTTTCGGTTCCGGGACATGCTCGCTTGGGGACATCAGGTCTGGGGACTTCGGGTCAGCATCATTGACTTTCACACCTGGGTATTGCGCTTCAGAGGATGTTGTATCATGACCAGGAGGGTGTTTTATTGTGGGACCACCAACAGCTTCGGGACCCACGATTGATGCATCTCTACCAGTTGCATCAACGATGATTCTGAGGGCCACCAGTGCTCGATATGCTTTCATGTCCGCTGTCATTTCGGTGGCCCAAAATTCGTCCGTGTCTCGGAGAAAGGCCTCTGCCCACCACATGACGTGGACTCCGCAATCCAATGTAGGACCAGCAGTCAAGCTGACCTGCTGTCTACAATTTTCTTGGAGGACCAATGTATCCTCCATGCCAACCCCGAAACTCGCCAGCCACCATTTAAAGAAGTTAGCCTGCTCGACATGTTGCAAAGAATAAGAACACGACAGTTATTCACGAAGTATACCCAACTGAGTAAACATCAATAACGACCAGTAAACCTGAAATATACTTACCACTTTCACGGATGGGGTGGTATACTTCGAGTGCCACAGTGAATTATACATCAAAATCTGTTTTTTCTTAATGTCCAGAACCAGAAGAAACCAATGGAACTCTGTGGTCACGGGCAACAAGATGTACCGCACCCCCGACACAATTAACCGGCTAGCGTCGTCCAATTCCTTCTTCGACGACTCCCACAGGCCCTCATACACATCCTCGTACTGAGCCTCTGTGAGTTCCTTCCCTTTAGACTTTCGCATAGTAAGGCTCAAAACCAATGACTGTTCAGGAGATATCAATGCATACACTCATATGAATAAAAGTAATACCCAACTTAGTGTCTGTAGCATAAAACATGGAAGATTGCTTACCGTCGTGTACGGCGAAATGCACCCCATCCTATTCTTGATTCCATTCAAAGACCTGAAGCGAACATCGCAAATGATAGTAATATAGCTCCCCACCAAATCATTACTGACGGCGTCATCAAATAGACACAGCAACATACTGGACGGGACGATGGCATATATGCCCTTGGACCAAACCTGTTCACTGCAATACAAAAGTAATACCTAACTCAGTGTCTACAGAATACCTAACATCGCAAATCTAATATCAGACTTAAATTGATCTATAACACAATCACAGTTAATACATACTATGATAACGATCCACAAGCTTCGATAAAGTTCTCCAGTAGGAGCCTCTGTTCAGGAGACAAACTATCCTTTCCAGCATAATCATTCCTGCCCAAATACCTCTTCCGCGTCCTACTCTCGTAATCACGAGGTGCAGCACCCTTATGCTTCTCAACATCAATAACGACCTGGAATGTAAAGTTGTACCACAGTCAGTGATCAGTACTAACACACTTACAGGCGTAGTGATAACATACCTGCTCTGCTTTCGGCTCTTCCACCTTCTTCTTCTTGCATGGCTGTGGAGCTGTTTCCATGCTCTTATCCGCCTTACGCTTTGTCCGTAGCTCCACCTCTTCACTGCTCTTTTTCCGTGTCTCGTCCAGTGCCCAGTCCCGAGCCCGGCCAACAACTTGAGCGAGGTCAGCTGATTTGTCGCTCACTTCATCACCTTCGTATAACTTCTCCTCGCTCTCAACATCTCTAACGAATCCTGAATCACCCGCATTGTCATCATCATCTTCGTCATCCCTTCCCTGATTCTCTTCCCCCTCCTCACACGTCTCCTCGCTCCCAAATTCTTCTTCCTCATCAAGAACAGGTGTTTTCTTCTTGGCCTCCTCACTTGGCTTGCGCTCTCGTCGTTTTAGTCGTCTGCGGCTCGGAACCTGATTGGGAGCCCACTCATTAACCTTCAGCACATGTTTGGCAGGTGTGGCGACCTGAGGAATGGTAAATTTCTCCTCGCGCTTTGACAATGCGAATTCCAAGATGTGGTGCTCCCTGAGCTTCTTCATATCTGCCCTTGTAACCTCAATCCGAGCGTGCTTCTCCTTCCAGCGCGTGAAACGTGGGATGCAGTATTCGGTAAGCGGCTTCGCTAGATGGGGGCACCGTTCATAGAACCATCCCTGCAAAAAGAAACCAATCAGCACCACATGGTTGTTCTTACCCATAAGTTGGGTATTTTTAAGGCTTAGGTATGGTATCCTGTACCATTAAGTAACTGTGTTTCATAGGAAACAGAAAATTAACACACTTACAACCACTCCGGCCGTGCATCCATCAATGTAAACTTTACTCTCCTCCACGTGTCTCCGCATCGAATCCACAACAAATGTATGACATGCCAATCCCCACGCATACTCATCCAATCTATTCAGGTCGTCGACGTGGTGCACAAGGAATTCGGGAGTTGCCAGTGAAGACGTCGGGAAGAGGAGGCAATTGAACACCACTAAAACGTATGCTCTTGCAAAATCAAGGTCATTATCAGTCCCGGCCAAGCGGTCAAACAGGTCGAGCAATTCCGCCCGTTTCAAATTCGACGTCCGGTCTCCAAAGTACCTCTTCTTGAAATCAGACGGCGGCTCACAGTCAGGGAGTACATACAGGCCTTTCGCATGCAGCCCTAGGACTACTGAATATTCCCACGCTTCGAACGGCATGGCTATGCCCTCTCCTACCATGAATACACATCTCACCGGATCGAACCGCTCCACGAGCGCCTGCAGCCTTGTCTTGCTACCGTATGCCGCTTCAAGTTTCATGAAGTGGTGGAATGGCGTCCTCTGCACCGCCTGCAATTGTTGTTGCGTTACTTTCGGTAGAACATTCCGGATTGCATCCTGAAGCACCCCTACCGAACAACGGGGCTTGATGCTCGCCGTGTTATTCGGATCAGTTGCCTGCTTCGGATCAGTTGCCTGCTTCGGATCAGTTGCCTGCTTTTTCCTACCTTTTCCGGGAGGTTTCCCCATTTTTCCCTGTCAACCAAACAAGTACAACACAACAATGATTCAAATACTCCACCTTTCTTAAAACAATAACATATCAAGGAGCAATCAATACCTACGTTTTGCTCCAACATCCAACAATATTGCAACAGAAAACTCAACATATATTCTTACCGTTGCTGATGAGTCGCTCGCTCGCTCCTTCTTATGATCCCCTTGTTCTTCAGTGACAGTATTTGCCTTCTTGTCCGACACACCCTCCTCCGTAGTCCCCTTCTCCTCTTTGGATGCCATTTCCCCTGCCAATCAATACTACACTTTTCACATAAAAACACAACAATACACAGCAGACCATACCCAACCCTCTTTTATTTTTTAATCTATGATACACCAAAGCATACAACACTCACACTGAATACCAATATCCAGAGACAGAAATAACCAACAAAATCGAACAATCACACTCGAAAGCAACTTATATCAACAATTCCACTTTCTATATAGCATTAGACATTACACCACCCATCTTTTCGAATTCTATACTCACATCCGCATACCACAACAACCATGTTCATTCGAATACCCACACTCCAAAAAAAAACCAAATTTCATCAATTTCAGCTTCGAGATATCATTACACTTCAGAACACCCATTTCTTCGCAACTCTCCACTCACATCCACCACAAAAACAACCACAGTCCTTCCAATACTCACACTCAAACGCACAATATTCAACACCCATTTCAGTTTCATTAAGTAGTGCATACCTTCGAACAATCTTCAAGTTTTTCCACCAAAATTGCGTCTGTGGGGCTTCAAAATCACTGATGTCGAGCTCAAACCGTTCCTATTTCGACTTCGAACTCAGGAAACCTCTTCAAAATGCTCTCCCCGACGTTTTTCGCATATAAATCGACTAACCCCTCATTCGAAAGCTCAAGACGCACTCTACAAAACCCTTCGGCTCCCTTCTCTTTTGCCACATTAAAACCGCCGGGAGATGGTGTTAGTGGGGAGGTGGAGGAGGGCGGTTATCTCCGGTGGTGGCGGGGGTTACGAGGTGTGACAAGACACCTTTAGGAAATGACCCTGCTGCCCTTTCTTTTATCTCTTGATTTTTTTATTCACTTAAGGGTATTTTGGTCTTTTCAGTTTTTCTAATTTAAAAAAAAAACAAAATTCGAGGGTGGGTACTGGAGTGGAAGTATTTTCGTATAGAGGGTTTAAAGTTGGATGTATTTGGACTAGGGGGACTTATCTGGAATTTGCCGATAATTTAAATATTAATGTATTACTAATATTTCACATGACTATTAATATAATAGTAATATTTTTCTTTCATTAATATTTAATTCGAATAATGTGCTTCCTAGTACTTTAATACGTAGTATTTATTATTTATTATTTTTATTAATATTTTAAATTATATAAATAAAAATGGTAAAAATTTAGTATTTTATAATTATGTAATTATAATTTAATAAAATTTTACTTCTTTTTTTTTTGGATAACAAATTTTACTTGATTATATTTAAATAATAATGGTGCTGAAATGTTGTGTTAAAATCTAAAGTAGAAGTAACAAATATAAGAGCCGTTAACGGATAAAATCTGTAAAATCTGTATTAGTAGTAGTCATTTAGATATTTCAATACAGTATATGCTAATTTAACGTATAGATAGGCCTTTTCCTTCCCCCCTCTCCATCCTTTCCCGTTTCCCTTTCCGCTGCTCACCACTGCCGGCACTTCCCTGTCTGGGCGCCGCCGCCGACCCTCCGTCGTGATGTCCCTGCCTCGCGCCGCTGCCGACCCTTCCGTCGGGATGCCCCTACCTCTTACAGCGGTGCCCCCTGCAGCTCGCTGTGTTGCACTGCCTTCGCGTGCCATTCAGCTGCCTCGCACCACCGCTCACTGTATTGCACTCCCGTCGCGCTACTCCCTACCTCGCGTGTGCCGTCGTCGCGCCGTCTTCGCTAATCTAGGTATGCTTGTGTAGAGATATCAATGTTTATGTTGGATTCTTATTTATTTGTGTTGAAGGGTTGGATTTTTTAGTTTTTTATACCTGTAAAATCGGAGTCGGCTCATCTCCTAGTGAATTCTCTCCGTTTACTCATATACAATGATAAATTGCTCAAATTTCTAGTTCCAAAATTGTTTAACTAGCCAATAAGGCAATAACCTTAGTAAACCATGGACGAATTTGTAAACTTTCTGTGAATACGAGAAACATAAATTTCTTTGCTCCACTGGTACTGTTTGTGTGGGTCGCCATTTTATCACTCCATATCTATATTTTGCCCCACGTCACCCTTGTCTGCCGCCTCCTCAAAACACAAATTTTTATTGACTATTGTGTCGCTCTTTCTCTATACCTCAACAGTCTTTAAAGATGCCTGTAAATTGTTTGATAAAAGCTCTCTTGAAACTCTGTCCTTGGAACGTTTTGATCCCTGGATTTAATTTAGCACATAGGCATCTTCAGCCTGTTGAACCGGCCACCCGGTGTGGGTTAATCTCTCGGCTTGATAATCTCTATGTAAGCATTAATCCATTTCTATCCCATTAACTCCCGCATTCATTATTGAGCTAATAACTCACTTTCGGAATCACCTTCTAATCAATGAATTAATTATCTATATTTTATCTTTTGCATAAAATTACAATATTATTTTCGTTAGATATATATTTTTTTATTTTAATTGTTAAGTTAAATTGAAAAATAATTTTTTATTTATTCTTTAAAATTTAAAGTTTATTTTCTCCGTAAACATAAAAGTATATTAATATAAAAATAAAAATTTAAATATACTCCGTATTTATTTTAAAAAAATTATAAATCTTGGAATATACAGCATTTTAAAATATAGACTTTAACATATACAATTAAAAAGAAAAGAAATGAAAATGTAGAGTTAGGGGGGAGCTTTTTGGCAAAGCTGTTAACCCTGCCATGAGCGGGTAATTTTGTGTGTGTGTGTGTGTGTGTGATTTTGCTGTTACCAATAACATCTTGGAACTTATAAATTGCATACTCTGGATTGTCATATATTTTTAATCTAACTGTTATTTTTCCATATGAACATGTGAATTTCCCATTGGCACACAGTGGCTCTACCAAAGGTATTAAAAGTAGAAATAAAATTAAGGAATTTATATAAGGAGTTCATACCCTTTACTGTAGGATATGCACACAACTTGATATGAAGTGCTTTCTTGGCTTGGGTTGACATCAAACTACACAGTCGTGTGGGTACTCAATGAGGCAAGAAGTTGAAAATCTTCTTGCTTATAAAAAATCATTATATATATATAATTATATATGTGATGTGGGAACTTCAAAGATTATTTTTGGAAAGATAAATACAATTTTTTTTTCCTTTTGTGAGAAAATTGTAGTGATGATTATTATACATGAAGGAAATATGATATAGGTAATGGTTGGAATTGGATTAATTTGATCGATTTAACAATGCTGATTTGATTGATTTAATTTAATGATAGATAATCATATTAATTTCCAACGTTACCTATACATCTCTTTATTGTATAATAGTAGCGTCTTCACTTTTCTCACCAGAAATGATAATCACATTTATTTTTCCAAGTGTTTTTTTATTTTAAATTTTTGCTTTCGTTGAAGCTCCTATTCATACATGTCGATACCTTCTTTTGTTGATAAACAAAAAGATGTTCACCTTCCATGCTTGAACACACATTTTGTACTCCAGGGTTTTGGATGTCTGAACCTCAATTTTCCAATCTTACATAATCATTTCCACGTCTTTCAATGTTTATCCACTATGACTCTATACATTTGAACCTATACATTTGAACTAATATTTTGTTTGAGGAGGAATGCTATAAATGAGCTTTGAGTATGTCCTTACAAGCTCTTTTCTTGTGTCAGCCCAAGCCTAGAAAAGTCTTTTTTTCCCTCTTCCAAAGGGTATGAAAATTTCTGTTCTTTTTTCTTTTCTGATTAACCTTGGTAAAGCTTCTGTGTTCTACTTTTGCTGGTCAATCCGTATTTTCATATGTATGAAAAGAACATTCAAATTGAGAATAGATGTTGGTTTGTGGTTTAGAAGTTTATTCTTTCGTAATTGTTTTGGGGGGTGGGGGGGTGTTGATTAGGACTTAGGAGTGTTGTTGGCATGATTATTTTCCTAACTGCGTTTATGTTTTAAATATTTCCTACCCATTTTTGGTTATAAGTTTCACTAGAATCCAGGTTTAGGAGTCAAATTTTGCCCAGTCTTGTCTTTGTTTCACTATTTCTTAGTTTTCATTTTTAATCTAGACAAGTACTACATTGGTCTTGTTTTTGGGAACACATGTTTTTTTTTTTTTGTTTGAGAGGTGGATCTTTTTACTGGAAAAAATTCATATTCTAATTCCACCAGTGGCCTGACAAGCAACAACTCGTTGTTTTACTTAATATTTGGATTACTTTATAATTGTTATTTTTTTACCAGTTCTTTGTACTACTTTTAGGTTCACGTGGCACCAAAGTTCCTCGTAGAAGGCCGCCAGGGAGATTGGAAGGAGCTGGGAAGAGTATGGAAGACTCAGTTAAACGCAAAATGGAACAATTTTATGAAGGCTCTGATGGGCCTCCTTTACGCATATTACCCATTGGGGGTTTAGGAGAAATTGGCATGAATTGCATGCTAATTGGGAATTATGATCGTTATATTCTGGTTGATGCTGGAGTAATGTTTCCAGAGTACGTTTTAATGAACTCAGAGCACTGAATCTTAAAAACTATGATAATGACATGTCAAGGATTGGTCAAGCTGTTAAACATGCTTTTCATGGGAGCAGTTGTGATTTGTTCTTTGTGAACATTGCCATCTTTTAGAATAGTGAAATGCTGCAGAGAATTAATGTTTCAGCATAGTCCAGCAGTTTGTGTCAAGGCTGAAATTTTATGTAGCTAGATGCACCAGTTTCACAAATTTCTTTTGCCTTCGGTAAAGATATTTTGGTTAAATTTTCTGTTACTTTATTTACTCGTTATTATTTATTTATTCAGCTATGATGAGCTTGGTGTCCAGAAGATTATACCTGATACTACATTCATTAAAAAATGGAGCCACAAAATTGAAGCTGTTATAATTACCCATGGACATGAAGACCACATTGGTGCGTTGCCTTGGGTAAAGTTTCTAATTCTGCTTCTTGGAAGATGCCATTTGAAATAGTGTAAGATTAGGACTCATGAAATTTATGATGCACAATACATATCTTTACACACACGTGTATTTGTAATTCATTTGTCAAATGTCTATAAGGTTTGAATGCCAGTTAAAGTGAGATTTTTGCTTGGTTGGGCAGATTCTTAGTTTTTTTTCTTTTTATCATCTTGTTTCTTCCTTCCCAATTTTTCTTGCCAGCATGTTTATTTATACTTAATAATCAGGTAAGAAATGTAGTGTACTTTGTTTTAAAACGAGTTGCTTTTTGTGTTTATCATTGGATTACTGATAAATACTCTCCAATCCGCATATTGCATCTTTATTTATTTGTTTTTGAATTTTCAAACATTATACTGGACCTAGTTTGCGGTACACAAGACCCGTCGTGTTTATTGAGGCACATTTGGTATGTATCCTGAATCTCTTTGAAATGGAACAAAGATCATTGTATATTTATATCTCATGGCTTGATAATTTTATATATTTATTTATCTTTTTCATGACAATTCTAGTGAAGGTTCAGGGACAAGATTTTTTGTGTTGCATAGTGTGTGCTAAAATGCTTTTTGTGCAGGTCATTCCAGCTTTGGATTCCCAAACACCAATATTTGCATCATCCTTCACAATGGAGGTTTGTAGTTGCGATTTTCTTGAACTCCTTGCATGTGTTATTCAATGTCTAATATAGTACACGATAGTATGTTGAAATCTAAATATATGTACTTTATATCCTTGGAAGCCCCTTAAAAAGTTAAAATGTTGAAACTTAGGCAGTGCATTTGGAGAAAATGTTGTAAATCAATTGTGCCCATTCTTTATCCTATCCAGTTTACTCATAATAGGTCAGGTAGACAACTTGATATGTAAATAAATCTTAATTGATCATATTTTACCAAAAATTGGAATTTTAAACATAGAATCCAACAACGTATTCTTTTCTTTGTTCAAGCAGCTTATTAAAAAACGTATAAAGGAGTATGGGATTTTTGTGCCATCCCGACTTAAAGTATTTAAGACTCGAAGGAAATTTGTTGCTGGACCATTTGAAGTTGAACCCATACGGGTCACACATTCTATTCCAGATTGCTCTGGATTGGTTTTCCGGTGTGCTGATGGTACGATTCTTCATACAGGGGATTGGAAGGTATTTATACCCATAGCTCATTTGCTTATTTACTTTAGTTTATGCTGAATGCTAATTACTTATTTTGATAGATAGATGAGTCACCACTGGATGGGCAAGTTTTTGATCGCAAAGCTCTAGAAGAACTTTCAAAGGAAGGAGTGACTTTGGTGAGTGATACAACCTTTCTGTCAAATTTCTGTTTAATATGACCTCTTGAACACAGTGTTGACATTGTTTATGATCCATGTCGTGGACAATGATTAAAAGTTACTTTGAAATTTTTTTTGATCCGTTCAATAACCCTGTAGGAGTTTCCTGCTGACCATGATGATACACATTTTACTCATTTGGTTATTTATTCTCTTAAATTTGTATGTATAAACATTGGGCTACACCATTCAATTCTTATCAAAATAGTGGTAGTACGTATGTGTTACATGAGTATTAATCCTGCATAGGAAATAACAGGATTAGACTTGTCACAAGTGCGGAAGAGCGTTCTGGTCGAGATTGAAAAACTAGGTTTGGGCCATGTTGTTGAAACCCAAATTGAAACAAAAAATCGGGTTAGGCTTTGAGTTCTGTTCCCTACCCAATTACATTTTTGATGCAAACTTGACCCAATGCACTGAAATGATCAAATTACAGTGAAAATATACTTATATGAACAATTAGTATTGCATTACTGTTCCAACTCCAAAAACCATACTATTGCAACAAATTTATTATACACTATGCAGACGATACAATATATTATACCATAGAAAAATCACTCTAGAAGCAAGAGCCATCTACTGAATATAGTCTGCAATAATAATTTTAAATAGTAGGAAATTTTAAATCTTCCTTTAAATAAGTCGATTCTGGATAACCTAACAAACCTGCCATTAACTGCATTTATTGTTCAATCCTTCATCCTTGTGTTGAAACACCATAGACTGCCAAAACTTCAAGATTCAACATTCTATTTCGCTTTTGGGCAAATATTACTCCCTCCGTCCCACTAATAGTGTCCCATTTCTTTTGGGCACGGTTTTTTATGTGGTGATAGTTAGTATTTAATGTAGGGGTAGATTAGTGTTTAAAGTGAGGGTAAATTAGGAATTTATGTGATGTGATTGGAATGTGTTTGAATTTTTAATTGATTTATTTATGTGTGATGTGATAGTTGTGTGTATGAAATTTAAATATATTTATTTATTGATGTGAGATGATGGGAGTGAGTTTGTATTTAATTATTTCCTAAAAAGGAATGGGACAATTGAGGTGGGACGGACCAAAAAGGAAAGTGGGACGGAATTAGTGGGACGGAGGGAGTAATATTTTTAATTCTTATAAATATAATTTCTCTAATTGTTGTTATAATAATGATTTAGTGGAGAAAAATAAGTAAAAAGCCTTTCCTGAAACATTAAGAAATGAAGTACTATAATGATTATCAATCCATAGACCTGTAACATAGTAGGATATTAAAATGATAAATCATCCAACCTACCTGCTGTGAAAATTTTCAATGCATTTAACTGATTGACCTACCCCCCTACCCCCCTCCACTGTGTAGATGATGAGTGATTCAACAAATGTGCTTTCACCCGGAAGGACTCTAAGTGAGGCAGTTGTGGCAGACTCATTGTTAAGGCATATTTCAGCTTCCAAGGGGAGGGTTATTACTACTCAATTTGCTTCAAATATTCATCGCCTTGGTAGTGTAAAAGCTGCAGCTGATTTAACTGGCCGGAAGTTGGTATGAGATTTATCCGTTTGATGAATTTCAGATGTTACTGTGGAATTTTAAAAACTGTTCACTGGGCTACCTGTGCGTTAGGTATTCGTCGGAATGTCCTTGAGGACATACCTCGATGCTGCTTGGAAAGATGGAAAGGCACCGATAGATCCTTCTACTCTGGTAATGACTGCAGAACATTATATTTTTTGCTCTGTTCCTTTACAGAACCCGAATGGCAACATTTTTTCATTAGAAAGAGGAGAGGGACTAAGAGTTGAGCATGTGAATCAGTTAATCTCATAAGTATACGTATTATATATATATGTGTGTGTGTGTGTGTGTGTGTCGTGTGTATATTTCTGTCTCTAGCTATCACTTGTGTAATTGGCTAATTGCTTGAATTACAACCTTAATAACTTGTTTTGCTCCACACTTTATATCTATTTGTTTCTTTCCCTTAAATGGATAAATCTGTTTTTATGCACAGGTTAAGGTGGAAGATATGGATGCTTATGCTCCTAAGGATTTGCTAATCGTGACCACTGGTTCTCAAGTAGACTATACCCTTGCCTTTCTCTGCATGTGCCTAGTTCTAATGTTTAGTGCTGCGCTGTGTCCTTAAAACTTCTGTTTTTGTCAGGCAGAACCACGCGCTGCTCTGAATCTTGCATCATATGGAAGTGGCCATTCTCTCAAGTTGAACAAAGACGATCTTATTTTATATTCTGCAAAGGTAAGCCAATTTACGACAGTTTATTCTGATCAGTTATAATTTTTCAAGTTTTTCGGCTGATCATGTTTCGTTCGGTACTTAGGATGCTGAGTGGAAATGGTGCCACAACTTGGTTTCATAGTCTACTTAGTTTATATATTGCTACTGAATCATACTTATGCACCTTGACTAGCATTTTGAGCTCAATGATGAGTCCAAAAAATATTATCCAAGTCTGATTTTATGTATTCATTTGTCCCTTTTCTTCTTTTAATGTATTAAATAAATTGTATACATCTAATTGAGAACAGTGTAATTGATTGTCCTCGGAAAGTATCTAGTGTTCCTTAGTTGCCTCAAAGGCGAATGACATTTGTAGAGAATTTTATACTTCCTGATTTATTTTAATTATGTAGCTCTTTTTCTTTTTGTGGTGGTTTTCCACATGGAGATGCGGTTGCTTATAAGCTCTTCTTTATAGGTGATCCCAGGCAATGAGACAAGAGTCATGGAAATGCTAAACCGTATATCTGAAATTGGATCCACCATTGTGATGGGGAAGAATGAACTCTTGCATACATCTGGTCATGCTCATCGTGAAGAACTGGTAAGATACCTGGCTGTTCTGAAACATTATTTAGATGTGGTATATAGTAATGGTGTTGCGTGTCAATGATATTAAGCTTACTATGCAATTTAATGACCCGCAAGGGTCACAAACTTTTTTTTTTTCTCTATTTTTGCTGGAATTTCATATAACTCCATTTTCGAAGGATGAAGTGCTAAAAATCGTGAAACCACAACACTTTCTCCCTATACATGGAGAACTCCTATTCTTGAAAGAACATGAGTTGCTGGGAAAGTCAACTGGCATCCGTCATACAGCGGTAAGCAATTAGTTTCGTTTTAGATACATTTGCCTCCTTATCTTTCTTCTCAATTTTACTTTGCCTTCTCTGTCCTATCATAATTGTCAATTGGTTAAAAGAATTATATATGGGTCAGTTATTGGTGTTAGTTACCAAAAATTCAGTGTTATGGTGCAACCCAAACTATCTCCTTGTTATGTTTTGCATAGCATGGGTTGCTTTTGCCTACTATTCGTTTATTTACTTTTGATACGTTCAAGTCTCTGGTTGTTCCTCTTAAAGAATCTGTATATCATCTTGCCTTCTATTTTCAGGTTATAAAGAATGGGGAGATGCTTGGGGTATCACATTTAAGAAACAGAAGAGTCCTATCAAATGGTTTCATATCTCTTGGGAAAGAAAATTTGCAGGTCGGTCTCTGTCTGTCTGTCTTGTCTGTCTGAGACATACCATCCCGCTGATTAATTTTCAATTCCTCAGCTGATGTACAGTGATGGTGACAAAGCATTTGGCACAGCAACAGAACTATGTGTCGAGGAGAGGATGAAAATTGCAACTGATGGTATCATAGTGGTCAGGTTTGTGGTCCAGAAGTTAATCTCTTTGATCCTATTCTTTACTGAGTTGATACTTATTTACATCTATTCAGCATGGAAATAATGCGCCCTCAAGCCGAAGATAGTTCAGTTGAGAAGGTTCTAAAGGGGAAAATTAGAATCACCACACGATGCTTGTGGCTCGATAAAGGAAGACTTTTAGATGCACTTCATAAAGCTGCACATGCTACCCTGTCGAGCTGTTCAGTAAATTGCCCTCTGGCTCACATGGAAAGAACTGTGTCCGAGGTTCTGAGAAAAATGGTAAGAAAGTACAGTGGCAAACGGCCTGAAGTAATAGCCATTGCTATTGAGAATCCGGCCGGAGTTATTGCTGATGAGATCAATGGAAGACTATCAGGAAAGTCACACATTAGCTCAGAGATGATGGCTTTCAGAAAAGCAGTCGATGGACATGATGAGAAGAGAAAACCGTTTGCCATACTAGACGAGTATGATGATGCCCTTGCACTCTCAACAAGTACAAATAAATTAGAAGGTTACGTACCCTTCCTGTGAAATTCAAACTTCTTAGTTTTGCATTAACGAGCTGATGTGCATACTGCATAACATCTAAGCAAAATTTAAATCTGGGCCACTCTACCTATTTTGGTTCGATTGGGAAATTTACTGATTTTATGATTTATTTTTGTTTTTTTATATTTGGTAAAGTATGGTACAGTGATTTATTACACCAAAATCTTAACAAATGCTGAATTGAATCAAATTCTGTTGAAAAAATTACATCGGCTTTCCAACTGTGAGCACCACTTACCATTATGAAGTATAAAAAGCGATGTTCCATTTTTTTTCCTCAATAATCTTACTAAACTAATTTATTTATGTTCTTGATGCAGATCTTGAAAATGACGACAGAGCTCAAGATGAAGGTTTGTTGAATTTCAAGTTGTCTGTCAGGGATACTAACATTGATGAATCAGATGATTTCTTCAAGTCATCCTTATCCTCTGCAGAAATCAATCAATTAGATGGTACCAGTAACAGTCCCTTGTTTCCAGAAGCTGAACAGACAGTAAAGAGAGAAGCAGAAAGTGCTATTCTGCCAAAATCTCGACAAAAGCCTGTCAAAACTGCCAAAAGGAACAAATGGAGACCCGAAGAGATCAAGAAGGTAATTAAAATGCGTGGGGAGCTCCATAGCAGATTCCAAGTTATAAAGGGACGAATGGCGCTCTGGGAAGAGATATCTTCAAGTTTATCTTCAGACGGAATCAGTAGAAGTCCTGGACAATGTAAATCTCTCTGGGCATCCCTTATTCAGAAATATGAGGTAATCCATACATTAAAGTTTAAGCACTATTATGTCCAAGTTCTTTCAATCTCTCTCTATTCTTTATTTGTTGAAGCTCTAGCTCATGCTTGTCGAGTCCTAAATTTTTGAGCTTAAGCTTTTGCTCGAGCTCAAGGTATTATATTAAAAGCAATATTATTCATTAAGTCCATAATGCCTTGGGAAGAAGTTCCTTTCCAATTCTCATACAAGTTCAAACCAAACAAGAGAAGAAACCCTCTAAAAAACTTCTCCATAGCAACAAGAGCATCCTACAGTTGAGATTACATGCAAACTAGATTGCCATCGCAGGCAAGCTTTTCGATATTGAATTTCTTTATGGCATTTTTAAGACTTTTTTTTTTTTTTTTTTTCCATATAATAAAATGAAGTGCACAATGCAAATTCATGTACTGAGATTCATTAAACTATTTTTTTTTTTAAAAATAAATACAATATTTATTCTCGTTTTTATTTTATAAAGGAATTGTTACCTTTCAAACCAATGCACACCAAATATAGACCTTGAGCTCAAACAGCCTGACTTGAGCTTGTCTTTGACCGAGCTAAAGCTGAGCTGTGAGCCAGCTCAGCTCGTGTTGCTAGTCTACATTCAAGTGTAGTGCAAAATAGTAGTAGTTCTTTGATAGTAATAAATAATGAATACTGACAAGCTGTGGTATGAATATATGATATGATGTTGCAAATATAGTGCTACTCCTTGTTAAAGAGTAGGGGTGAAAGTGGGGCGGATAATATCCGCCCGATCCGACGCCGTATTCGATTATATTCGAATCCGAATTCGAAATTTTTATATCCGGCGGATACGGGACAGGATATGGGATTGTAAATATCCGCCCGTATCCGAAAAATCCGAATATAATGCGGATATTATCCGTATTTTCTATCCGAATATCCGAAAATTTATATATATTTTTATATGTATAATATAATATATTATATTAACTATAAAATAAATAAGTAATACTATATGTATAAATATAATCAAAAGCTTGAAAGCCATATGTAATTTATTAAATCAAATCATATCAATCAACTCAACTACATCATTAGGTTCTTTGCATCAAACTGTAGTATGTAACATCTTGTAGTGATGTTATTTAGATGTTTTGAACGAAATAACAAATGATCTTGGAAAATTTAAAAATTTAGTTTAGCTTACATAGTAGTATATTCCGATTTCACTTAAAAAATTATAAAAAAATTTAATTTTAGTAATTATAAGATTATCCGAGTTAAAATCCGAATCCGTCTCGTATCCGTTTCCCGAAATATTCGAATTCGTATTTGTATCCGGCCTATTCGTATCCGATTCCATATTCGACAAAAATATATGGGATAGGATACGGGATGAGTACTATCCGCCCGTATCCGTCCCGTTTTCACCCCTATTAAAGAGTATGAAGTTCACTCTAACATTTCCTACAATGTCGTGTATCATAGCTGTAGTGCACGAGAAACTCCATGTGTGCATTTCTACATGAATAATTTTATTAATCCCTTTTGAGATCTTTCTGGTTCTATATTGCTCAAGGCGTGAATATGGTTCTAAATTCTAATAATCCCTTGGTTTAGAGGACTAACCCTGAGAGCTGTTTCTGTTTTGAACAGGAAAGTAAGCAAGACGCAAAATCCAGAAAGAGCTGGCCATATTTTGAGGATGTCGACAACATTTTATCCGATGCACAGCCTAACTTGTCCCAGTGATCCCAATGTTTGCTACTGTCGGCTGTTTTGGAACCACCCTTTTGCTGTTGCTGCTTGCAGCTGTTACAGCCTCTGGTTAACTTGGCCAGGCTACAAGACAACATACAAGTCGATTAACAGACTGAAAAAGGGGAAAAAAAAGAAAAGGAAAAAAACAGGTTCGTTTTAGAATTAAGCTGGCTCAATATTACGAAGCCATTGCATGAATATTTACATTAGGCATAAGTGCTAGTGTGTTACGAAATCATCACGACTTTAATTAAATCAAGTCAATCGATTTTTGTAAGTTAGACAGGAGATATTCATAAAGAAATAATTACTATGTAAGTATTCTTGAGTGTTCCATTTGCATTATGCAATTTTTTTAGCCTTGTGTTTTGTGTGTATGTTGATTTATTATGCACAATTAACATGTACAGTAGTAATTAATTTATGGTTGTAATTAAGTATCCCAAAAGAAAAGAGATGGTCATTTCACTTTCTCACTCAGGGTCTTGTTCTGCACGGAGCTTTTGAGAGCTTTTGGTAGCTTTATCTTTTATTTTAAAACAAAAGCCCTGTACACTAGCTTTTGGGAGTTTTTGAAAGTTTCTTTTTAGAAGCTACTTCTTGTAGCGTTAAAAATAAACTAGCAAGTTTATTTATGTCCAATTATAATTTTAACTCAATAACTTACCAATTACTCAATAGTCTACATAAATATGTTCCTTTAGGTCATTTCATACATTTTTTGACAGCTACCTAGTTGTACAGAATACTCATATAGAACTGACAGCTTCCTCTCGCAGCTCACAGCTACAGCTTTGCATGCAGAACAGATCCTCAATCTAATAACATGAACTGCATATGTGATACGTCAATTTTCATCTTTTCAAACAATTCAAAATAATTTTTATATCATTGATAATTCAAATTAAGTTAATGTTTGTATAAAATATTTATCAAATTCAAAATGAGACAATTAAGTGGAGACGATGACTTATTCTAATGGTTCAGTTCGATTCCCACCCCAACTCCTATTTCTTCCTAATTAAAAAGATTAACCTAATTCAATATTACGAGAAAGAGAGTTCATTTTAAGTGTCTAGAGAAAATGATTTAAACTTTCTTCCAAAAATTTAAAAACCAAAGGGGCGAAACGTAAAAATTAACCAAGGATGATGGAATTGATCTGAACTATGAAGTATTTTCTCGTTAAAGAAAAAAAAAAGAAAAAGAAAAAGAAAAGGTGTAAGATAAAGAGCGATGATGTATGACAGTATGAGTAATAGTCAAGGAGACGGCTTCTGTGGTGAACGGTGAACGGTGAACGGTGAACTGAATGAGAAGGAATGTGTCCATCAATTCACTGCCCAACATTATTACATTCCTCATAGCATACTTACAGTACCTCTCACCAGCCTGCCCACTCCTACACGCCCATTTGCCTACAAGCCTCCATCCGCCAACGAATGACAACCCCTCAACACTCATAATTTTCTTTTCCCCACTGTTCTTTTGCCTCATCCATCACTCTGCAAATCTAATGGGCTCGGGCATCAGCCGGACGGGTTCGGGTAATTCCCGTCCGGCCCAGGCCATACGGGACCGTCGCCGTCGCACCACAGTCAAGCATACAATCTCCTCCTTTCTCCTTTGCCGTGCCGCCTCCATATCCCGCCATGTATGCCGTTGCCTTCTGGATTTCTAATTGCATACGTTTTGTTTTGTTGTTTAGGCAAATTTCTGTATCGGGTTTATACTTGCTCTTGGTTTAATTATTAGTAATGGTATTTGGGTTTGAAGGCGATCGATTTCCTATTCTGTAGCTCGCATTAAATAGTTGGAGTAATATTTTTTTTTTTCGGTGTGGATTTATTGAAAGCTGAACTATTTAAGTTGAAGCATACTGCATAATCATCAAATTTTAATTGTGGTAGAAATTAATACTCCCTCCGTTTTCCTATAAATTCATTAAATTGTAACATTTTGAAATTTGGAAATTTGGTACTATTCAATGCACTTAAAACTTTATTATAGTTATACAGGTTAAAATATAATCAAGTGGGAATAGATTCGTCTCGGCGACTAGTTTTTAAATATCGAACTTTTAGAATTTTTACTTGTACCGGATTTGAATTATTAGTAAACTTTTAGAATTTTTACTTGTACCGGATTTGAATTATTAATGATTTAAAATGTGCATTCGTACTGCGTGCACTGTGGGTCCGTTGAAATTTTTAGAAAACGGAGCGAGTATATATTATTATTTACTTATGAAATGAGGGAAATTGATTGATAACTACATTTGTGGCTTTTGAAATTGATCGTTGTTCTGGTTCCATTTGAAGTTAGAGAGTTATTCTTGATAAGTACTTCTGCTATGAAATTTTGATGGAAATCACATTCAGTTTATTCTCTGTCGTCAGAGTCTCCTATCATCTTTGACTTAATCTTTATGTAGATGGAAGGTGGTTACCCAAATGAGTTGCAGGAGAAGTCGGTTGAAAATGGTCACTCTAAGAAGATGAAATTCTCTTGGAAGAATTCAAGTATTTCTTTGGGGAACGAGAAAGATCTCACTAAAATCAGCACTGAAAGTATGGTTTCCTCTGGAAGACATATAGTTTCCAATGAGGATCGTACTCCCAACATTGGTGCAAGAGATGTTGGGCATGAAAACAAAGGGAAATGTTTGACTGTGAATGTGCACGGTGTTCATTCGCATCAATCCATTGAGAACACTGGAGGGCACGATGCTGCAAGTACTTCCTATTTAGATCGACAATCTCCATATAGTGTTTCCATAAATGGAATGTCTGAAATGGATTATACAAATGGTGTAAATTGCAAGATGAATTGGGATTCACCTGAAATTGATCAAGGGCTCGATAAGTCAAGCACTATACATTCTCCTTGTGATGGGGAGCCTTTGTTGGATGAAGTTTCTGACAATTATGTTTTATCTGATCAAGTTGATTTCTCTAATTCTGATCATAGTTACGCTTCTTCTGTTTCTGGCTTATCCGTAGACCATCATATGCGGAGAGAGGATTTCCTTCATGAGGTAACACCTTCATTTTTGGACATGGCAGTGTCAGAAATGGAGCATAACCAACATGATGAGGGTTTTTTGCAAGTCGATGTGGGAAATTTATCCTCAAATGTTTTGCCAACAAGTTCGACTGAAGTAAACACCGGAGAGGTGAGAAGAAACAGTAGAAGAATATTATGGGATGCTTTCTCGAGACGCAGTTCTAGGAACCATAGAGAATCAAGGACCTTTGTGTTATCTCCTGGTAATTCTGGGCCTTTGATAGGGCAAGAAAGGTTCCTTGATTCAAGTGGTCGTTTCTATAATGATGAGACTGATGGTAATTCAAGATCTCTTGGGAACAGAAGCCCTAGAAGCAATGAACTACGTAGGCATTCAAGACCTGAGGTACCACTCAAGTTTGGATTTTATTTTTATAAAGATGCTAATACCCAGAGAAGCTAAATTTATTTTGTGTACACTGATAAAATGGGATTATATTGATTGTTCCAACTTTATCTAATCTTTTTTGTGATTCTTGCCTTCCTCTATGAAATTTTAAACATATTCCGATTTTCTTAGGTTTGGGAAACATTTCGTGGTAGACAAGGTTCAACTCATCTAGATACTGCTGTCTGCCCTACGGGGATTCACAATGATGGCTTATGCTCTTGCACCAGTTTATCAGCTGAGGAATCTGGTCCACGGGCTGGTGTTTCACGCATAGTTATGTTGGCTGAAGCATTGTTTGAGGTAATATTCAGTATTTCCATGGGAAAGCCAACATCAGCGATGCAAGAATAGTCTCTTGACAAACTTTGGATTGCAAATCAAGTATTCATGTGATTGTGGGTGGATACTAGGAAGCATTATTGATGATCTAGCTTAGGCATCCTTACTCATCTTCTCTGCACAACCTCAATTTTTACATCAACTGCTGTTTTCATATCCACCCTGATCTAAGTTATGTTATTAGGTAATTATGCCAAAATCGCTCATGGTTTGTCCGATCCTTAATGTTATTTCTCCATTTTGACTGCATCTTTAGGTATAATGAAGTTTGGGTTACAAATTCCTACCCTATGTACAATACAAGTCCTTGCTTTGGTAGATGGGTGAAATATAATAGTGACCACTTGATAGAAGGGTTTTTTTCTTTTACAAAATATGTTATAATTCTTCCTGTCTTTGTTCAATTACTGTTCGACAGTCATAACTTCTAATTTATATCATTACATTGATACGTAAATAATAAACTAAGCCAGTGATGTGTTTTAGCTTGTGTGTTGAATTCAATATTCTACATGGGAAAGATTTCGTGACAAAAGAAAAGGGTTTCTCTAGTGGAATATTCTAATGGAAGTCTTTTGGCTGCAAGGTCAGTGAGGTATATGGAGATTTATGATTAACACAAGTGGTTCTCTCCACCTTGGAATTAGATATGGTCCATATGGACTAGGAGTTGTGTGGTTTGCAGTTTGAATAATCCTGCAAAAATGCACAACACATTTGTAGTGTAGGATTGTGCTATATACCCTGTGATGCTCATTTTTATATTTCAGAGTAAGGGTAGTAGGGAAATGAGATCCTAATTTTCATGGATTCATAGCATAAAACTATACTGCGGATCCTAAACCTAATCAATTTAGTGAATTTGTGCTTATGGTTCTTGCAAAACCCCCATTTTCTAGAGAACTGAACTTGATTCCACAATTTCAATTGTGGTTGTGGGTGATATACTCTGCCAAATGCCACCTTAAATTTCTTCACTTATGTCAAAATATTCTCTTCCAGTTGTGCTTACTTGAAGATTGAATTATGGTGCTTCAAAGGGATCAAGCTGTGTGTTATCTTATATTTCATCTGTTGAGCTTTCATCTCGTTATTTGCAGGGTTTCCTCTAACATTATTCACAAAGCATTTATTAGGTTTTTTATTCTCCAAGCCCTTAATGGGCATATGCCTCCGTTATATATTCTCCCTCTATTTACCATCTGTTGAATAACCAAGTTATGGTGGAGATCCTTATAAAAGATGATTGGAATTCATTGTTTTATTCCTTTCTCCCTGAATTGCACTTCGTGGTGTTTATATTATACATAATTGTAATATTGTCTATGCATGAACAGGTGCTAGATCAAATTCATCAACACCCCATGACCCCTTCCTTGTCTGTGGTTTCACTTCCAGCTCCAGAGTCAGTTGTTGATTCTTTTCCAGTGAAAACTCACAGCCGGGCAGAAAGATTGGAGTCAGCAGAGGATGTTTCACAGTATGTTTTTTCCTTACTCTGTACTGACTGGGAAATACACTTTGTCAGTGTTTAGATAGATTACACATAAATAAAGGGAATCCATTTTTTGGTTTGAATTTGAAGAAAACGAGAGAAATGTTATTGAGGTGCATTTGACCGTGCACTCACACACTCATTAATGTTGTATTGTATAATTAGCATATGATATCATATTTCTAGAAGAACGAAATAATCAACCGCTGATATACAAAAACTTGCACTTTTAGAAATATTTACTTCAACAAAAATATATGAATTGCAACCAGACACCCTGAAGTTTCCCATGTGACAGTTGATATGTGCCACCAAAATGTGCCTAAGGCCGCAATCTGTTTGAATCAGTCAATCAGTCACTTTGCAGGAAGATAACGACTGAGTAAGAATGTGAAATAAGTATGTGTTTTTGTGAAGGAAAATGTAATTTTCTTTGCATTTTTCCACTGTGCAGGTGTTACATTTGCCTAGCCGAGTATGAGGAGGGAGACAGGATAAGGGTTCTTCCTTGCCATCATGAGTTTCACTTGACATGTGTGGACAAATGGCTAAAGGAAGTACATGGGTATGTAATTTCTTTTGCCTTCTCTAGAACATGCCTGTTGATTCCATGTGTGGATTTTCAAGTGACCCCATTTTTTTTTTCTATTCTCCAGTGTATGCCCACTCTGCCGCGGACATATAGGTGAGGGGGTTCCACTTAGCTTTTAAGTAATTCTTTTGCATCATCATATCTCGAGATAACAACACCAGTGTTGGTTCCCTAGAGAACCATCGATTGATAGGGTTATTACACATATGGTTGGTGCAGCCACAGCAAAGAATGATATGAAAAAAGAGAAGGAAATACAAGTCATGTAAAGTATGTATGGATTATAATGTGCAAAAACATGTTTCTGCTTGTACATAGATTTGTGAAGAGTTGCTGGTCACACACACATTGTTATGAGAAAGAAACACAGCAATGAATAGTAAACGATTGCTTCCAGTTTAGCAGTGTGTACATGTCTTGGAAAAGGGGAGCCCATCTTTCAGTGTTTTTATGTACTGTTATTTTGTTATTTATTATTGTTACTTGTTTGGTTGTTTCAAAATGAGAATGCATCAGGCACACATACAAGAAGCAAAAACACAACCGGATTCAGGGAATGGATTGGTCTCCTCTCCCGTGGAGAAGACGGAATATATTTTATTTGCAGAGGAGAAACAGTCATACAGTTAGCAGCATCATGGGTATACATACTAATAACACTGTTAAAAGCGCTAATCAGCAACGAGGAGCACCCTCGGAGGGATTAAGTCATTCTGGGAAAGCGATTTGGATGTGAATTCTCATCAACCTGCACGGTCGTTGCTTCATACTTACCACCTCTCCTCTGGCTCCGGCTGTGGCTGTGACTTCCCATCTCTCTCATGTGCTCTTTGAATTGTTTTCGTACTACATCCAACACAATATCGCTGTACTTGTCGCACCACATTCTGCTGCATAACATTCATCATACAGGTTATGAAGGTGAGTATCTATGAAATTCTATTAACATATTTACTTTTGATGACCACATATACTAACCATGGATGATCAAAATTGGAACAATATAGGGATGTTGATATGTCATGTCATATTACACATGAAATTGAACTTTATCCTAATTACATATATCGCGATATGAAGTCGACAGCATTCAAGCTTACCTGGGAAAAAGGCTAAGCAGATCCTCCTTGTCGACAGGAAGCCTCGTTGAGATTGCTTCGATTTGATCATCTCTGCGCGTAAAACAACACATACATTCAATCTATGTATCGCGGGTTATTCATTGAATCAAATGAAGAGTACTTGCTCTTACGTTAGACGAAGATTTGAATCTTCTGTTCCACACCCTCTTTGGAGTCGCAATAGCTCCTTCTTTATGTTAGCCCCCAAAACCTACAGATATTTGCTCCAATAGCAGCAATCAGTTACCTTGAATTGGCAACACATCAAGCAGTTCACTCTGTTTTGTCTATACCTTATCAACGAAGAAATCGGTTGGTGCTGCATCCGGGTGCAATTTCCTCTTGATTTGCTTGGTGTCGGGTCCTTCCGCGATTGGGTTTTCAACAAGCTTCCCCTCATAGCTTTCTGCTCCTCCATCCACAGATGGAGCTTCTGCTGCTGCTGCTCTTGCTTCGTCCTCGTCTGAATAATTTTTCTTCAATTTCTTGAGTCCGTCAAGAAGCCATGCTGTTTTTTTCCCAAACTTTGCTTTACCTTTTACCTCAGTACCACCACCCTCATTGCCTCCATGAATTTGTTGCTTCTCAGCCATCACATTATATTCAGATGGTAAGCTATCCATTGCGAAAATGGACTTCGACTCGCTCTTTCTCGGATTTACGAACCTTACGCCTTCATGATTTGTGGCGCCGGAATCTTTTGCCCTCGGATTTCTATCTGGCAACACGAAAACAAAGGCAGAGGCAGCAGCTCCTTTAATTTTCTTCACTGCTGAACTCTGCTTTCGCCTATTCTCTGCATTGGCCACTGCACATTTCTCGTCCTTCAAATCTATGGAAGACCATTCCTCGGAATCCTCCTCATTCCCCGGCCCCATTCCCCCAATTATTACATCTCTCGTCTCGATCTCAGCTCCTTGAACTGCAAGCCTCTGCAACAAAGGCCTCTTCGACGAGTGGTACTCTATATCCGTGATGCACCCTGCGTATAGCAACTCCTATAATACAACAGAACAATTCATCACTCAAGGCAACTCCAAATTTAAAAAAAAAAAAGAAAATCCCTCAAAACAAATTGCATTATTAGAATCACCTGCAAGAAGAGCAGCTTATCCCGTAAAATCGGGGGTGGCTCGCATTCAAGGGGCGATGCAATGAGGGTTTCGAGAAGGCGCATTCTGAATGCAGAGACCTCGCTCTCAGGAACCATGCCCTCCTTACAAAGGCCCATCAAATTATGAATCTGGTGGAACGAATCCTGCTGCCATTTCAGATTATCGGACTGCTGCTTCGAGAGGCGCTGGTCGATCCCGGGAAGACTCGGGCGCTTCTTGAAGGAGAAAGGGAGAAGGGTCTTGCATATAGAGGCAATCGAATCGTGGAGTGAAGTGTAGTAGGTGGGTTTGTACGTAGACACCATTCTTGACTTGAGATTTTCTTGTGTTGTTTGTAGTAGGGGTTTTGAATTTTCTTGCCTTTTGTTTTTGTAGACGCTGACAAAATACAAATATTTTTGAATTGGGAACTAGCCGTTGAGCTTTTAAATACTCCATATCTGGAAACCGAAACGACCGCGTTCTGGTATTTGCTAAATTAGCCAAAATCGCTATTAAAACTAGCGACTTTAGGTATCTTAACAAAAGAATAGCGATGTTAGTTTTTATACGTTCAATTCTGTATTTGCTTCTTTTCTATCTGTGATTAATTGTAATTTTGGTAGGGTTCTTCGCAGTTCATCCGAAGAGGTGCGAAGCGTTTTTGCGGATTCTGATTCTTGTTGGTGAACGTAGTTTGGTTCTCTTGCATTATTCTCGGATATGGTAATTGTACTGAATTCGTCTAATTGCTGTTTATTTTACAGCCAAAAACTTGAGAATTGGAGATTTCTTTATGTGTTTTCTGACTCGGTTACTTTTCATATTTGCTGAGCAATGTCGTGTCATATTCATGGAGGTTTTTTAGTGCATTATTATACTTTCATTCCGTTATCGCTTACATGAGATGATGCATTTGACATGAACAATTTAATTCTGAGTTGACTAGACACTTGTGCACTAATAGGGACGATAGTTTGTTTTTTTACAACCTCTGATGGTGGAATTGGTCTTGAGCTTCATTTGAGATTTTTATTAACTTTGAAAGTTGTATAATAAGCCCAAATATTTTTTATATACTTGGGACGAAATCCCCCCTTTGTTATTGAAATCTTCGATCTTATTAGACAAAGGATGTTGAGTTTTTGAAACATATGGGAATTTTACTTTGATTTTTTGAATCAAAGGGTCTTATGCAATTAACCTAAATATCAAATCAAGTTTGAATATGAAGTACAGTAATCATAATAATCGGTCTTTGTGCATTCCAATGAAGCTCTTTCTTGATTCTTCGAAACTGTGCTTGGTTATAATATCAAAGGATGATCTAATCTGTTCCATCTGGGAATAATCTATATGAAGGAATTCACTTTCTGTGCATGCCTTGTGGTACATGTATTATGATTAGCAAAACCGTTCGGAATTTTGTCTGTTATATATGTTATGACAATGCTTACTTTCATGATTACTGGTGTTGCAATCTGTGTTCCTTGCAGGAACCAATCTCTAAATTAGTTCAGTGCCAATCCATTCAAAAAACGGTAAACATATACTCCCTCCGTTTTTAAATGATAGCTACGTTGGAGAATTTGGCACTATTCACACAATCACTTTGACATGAAGTTTTATCATAGTTGTTCAAGTTAAAATATAGTCAATTGAGATGTTGTTAGATTCATCTCGTCTTGTAGTTTTTAAATATCGAACTTTTAGAATTTTTACTTGTACCGAACTTGAGTTATTACTGATTTAAAATGTACATTGGACTGCGTGCTGCGTGGGTCCGTAGCAAACAAAAAAAAACGGAGGGAGTAATTCATTCTGTTTTATATAAGGTGTTCTGCTTTCTTGATGTAAAATTTTTCTGTATCATGATTATGGGCAAACAATATGTTGTAATGGTTACTGTTTTGGTTTTATAGAAATTGATTTTCTTTTATGCAGAATACTTGTTCATTCTAGGAAATATAAAACGGAAAGCAATCTTCATAACAGTACAAATTATAATTTGATTTTATACGAAATAATAATAATAATTGTCTATTTTTTTTTGTTGATTATTTTACCCTTTTCAATGGATAACCATTCGTACAATGGGCCTTCAATTCGTACGCTGTGTGTTTTTACAATGTTGTTTTCATGTCAATGTGTAAACATTTTGAGCAAGTCGTGCTATACATTGTTTTCATGTTATCTTGTCTTCCACACATTGTATATGAGATACGTATATGTTAGAACTATTCATACAACAGTTGTTTACTTAACTGGGTTAACCAAAGATGTAAGCTAATAACAGTTTTGGAATAAGTAAAGGAAGTAGTGATTTTTAAACCCCCAAATTGTATTCTCAAATAAAATTGTAGTAGACAAACTACATCATGACACTAACTCACCAACTAATTTAGTAGATTTAACAAATAATTAATAAGACAATAGGCAATGTCAATATGACTTAAAACCTCAAATTATATTGATCTTCGCACTTCCCACCACGCAAACCCCTAAATTCTTACGAACCTTCTAACATGTAAACAAATATAAATATTGTCATACATGTGACTCATTCAAATATTAATTAGTAGCCAAAAGTCTGTCTATATATCTTCACTCTACATACTTATCTTGCATCCCGAATTAAGCTTTGAAATCCCCCAAAATGAAAATGGCAGTTTTTTCCTTCGGAGCTTTCTTTGCCTTGCTTCTCTTATTACACCCCTCATTCGCATTTGCTAAAGAGGATAATGAGTTACAAACATACATAATACATGTTGATTTGTTGGATGACAAAGTATTCACCACCTTGGAAGAATTAGGATCTCGGTACCATTCATTTCTGTCAAAAGCCTTATTACCCGGGATTGACACCAAGTCAAGAATGGTGCACATGTACAAGAATGTAATGAAAGGCTTCACGGCCAGGCTAACACCTGATGAGTTCTTAGCCATCCAAGAACACGAACAATGCGTGCACGCAAGGCCTCAGAGAATGTTGCCTCTGCACACGACTCACTCGCCCAGCTTCCTCGGCTTGCACCAGGATTTCGGTTTCTGGAAAGAATCAAACTTTGGAAAGGGTGTCATTATCGGTGTGGTAGACACCGGTGTGTTCCCCGACCACCCATCATTTGGGGACGAAGGAATGCCGCCCCCACCTCCCAAATGGAAGGGAAAGTGCGAGTTCAGTTCCTCCGCCGCGTGTAACAAGAAGTTGATTGGCGCGAGATACTTCACATCGACGGATGAGACACCATTGGACCTGCAAGGGCATGGAACGCACACAGCGAGTACAGCTGCCGGGAACTTCGTCCCTGGCGCCAATTCATTCGGACAGGCCAATGGTACTGCTGTTGGAATCGCACCGCGAGCTCACTTGGCTGTATACAAAGTGTGTGGGAGAACTAGTTGTTTTGAAAGCAATTTGCTTGCGGCTATGGATGCGGCCATTGAGGACGGTGTTGATATCCTTTCGATTTCGCTAGGATTACTAGCGACCTCATTCACCTCGGATGCTATCGCGCTCGGTGCTTACAGCGCGATGCAGAATGGCATATTCGTAAGCTGCTCGGCCATGAACGGTGGTCCTTCGCCCGAATCATTGGCGAATGAAGCACCATGGATCCTCACGGTCGGTGCAAGCACAATCGATAGAAAATTTAAGGCGACGGTGTTGCTCGGAAACGAGGTGGAAATCGAAGGCGAATCCATCGTTCAACCAAAGAACTTCACGCGATCACCGTTGTCCCTTGCCCAACCGAATAAAGGCGTTTGCTCACCAAAATCATTGTTTGAGGCCAATGTAACTGGGAAAGTAGTTGTCTGTCAAACTTTTACAACAAACACAATCCTAGATGTTGAAACACTCGGTGCTGCAGCATTGATTTTCATACATTCCAAGACTGCCGGAGTCACTAAAACCTTGCTATCTGTCTCTGCTGTGCCAACGATACAGATCAGTTATGCCGAGGGTTTGAAAATCATATCCTATACAAATTCAACCGCAAATTCCACGGCTACATTGTCTTTCCATGGGACTGTAATTGGGGATAACCATGCTCCTATTGTGGCTTCCTATTCTTCAAGGGGTCCCAGCTTTCAGTCTCCCGGTATTCTAAAACCCGACATCATTGGCCCTGGATCCAACATTCTTGCAGCTTGGCCATTCTCCCTTGAGGGGGACAAGACTACCAAAATGAAATTCGCCATAATTTCTGGTACTTCCATGGCGTGCCCTCATCTCAGCGGGGTAGCCGCGTTGCTCAAAAGTGCACACCCAGATTGGTCGCCGGCAGCCATAAAATCGGCCATTATGACCTCTGCTGACATCACAAACCTCGCCGGAAATCCCATTGAGGACGAAACCCTAATGCCTGCGCATGTTTTCGCCATGGGGGCAGGACATGTGAATCCTTCTAGGGCTAGTAATCCAGGGCTCATCTACGACATCCAACCCCAGGACTACATTCCATACTTGTGTGGGTTGAACTACACCAATCGGGAAGTTGGCATCATCACTCAACAGAAAGTGAATTGCTCTGAAATACAGAATGTTCTGGAAGCACAGCTGAACTATCCTTCTTTCTCGATTATATTTGGGCCGGATGTTCAGAGGTACACGAGGACAGTGACCAACGTTGGAGACGCCACTTCGGTTTATGCTGTGAAGATCATTTCACCTCCGGGAATTGATGTTAGTGTGAAACCGGAGAAGCTTGAATTCAGTGAAATGAAGCAGAAGCTGACTTATGAAGTAACATTTAAGAAACTTGCGCCCGCAAATGTCTCAAAAATTTTTGAGCAAGGCTCTTTGGTGTGGATTTCAGGGAAGTTTGTTGTCCGAAGCCCTATTGTGGTAAGAATTTGATACCTAGTTGGCTTATTATATTGAATAAAGACGTTTGTGATGTGAAGCGTTAATTGTGCACTGAATTAAATTGATAAGTACTACAAGTCTTTGTGAAACAGTGGTTAAGATGAAATAAAGTTACTGTTTGGTTGTGTTTGTTATATGTCGGCATTCATAATTAAAAATCTTTGAATTTGTGATGCCTAATTAAACCATATAGAGACATATGTAGCCATAAGGTTGGATTGTAGGAATATCCGAGGTTGGTAATTGGAGATCCAGTGGCGGCTGTGGTCATGACATAAAATGGTGACTTTCTTTTCTGCACAAAATCCAATGCAATTGTTAAACGTTTCATATCTCAAAATTGGCATAAATAAAAATTATATAAAATATATTTTTAAAACTATAGAATTAGACAATTCAAACAATATCACACTTGACTATTTTTTCTTCTTGTATCAATACAATAAAATTAACTTAAATTTAAACAATGAACAGTGTTAAAATTCAAAAGGGGCCACTTAATGGGACGGAGGGAGTATATGGTACTTTTATTACTATATGTGTGCCCATTTTCTTTCCATGGGAAAAAAACATTTAAGTATTAATGTTGTCCTGATATTCCCATTCTTTAAATTATTTTGGTGTTGCCAGAGCTTATGAGAGTCAAGTAGAGTACTTTTATTTAATGGATATACATTATCTATTATCGGTTGATATTGAGAATGCATCGCATGATAACTTCAAATTTGTTCAAAGTACTACATAACACTGAATGGAGTACTTATTACAAACAATCTAAAAATGATATTTTGCATAGCAGAGAACGCAACAATATAAATTAAATACATAAAATAATTTTTTTTTAAAACAAAAACTTTCAAATGTCTGATGATCCAAAAATTTGTAAAAATCCATTCCATATTAAATAAATAACTATTTTGATTAAAGATTGTTTAAATATTTTCTTGTAATATTTTTTAAAGGAAAAGATTAACATAACTATACATGTAGTTAGAAACTATTTAGAATTTATTAGTATATTTTGTTGTCTCCATCGTGTATAGTATAATTTTCAACATCTAAGCCACATATATAATCTTTTTGCTTTTCATTTACTTACTAAAGCAAGTTGATATGCTTTATCTACAAACTTTTAGTGACATGTGAAAAGAAACCAATTGAGTATTATCAAATTAATTAAGCTCAAATGACCAGGAAAAACTACTACACAATTTTATAAGAGGGACTAATCATGATTTACCAACTTCTCTTTAATTAATTTTTTATTTAGGTGATCAATACTTCTCTTTAATTAATTTATATTTAACTTATCATTTACTCTTTTTATATAATTAGATCTAATTAACCGGATCATATTAGATAGGTTGATATCAAATCAACAACATTCATATGTTAGAAAGATATAGATCATTATATCAATTACATTCAGATCGAACAATTATTTTTAAACTACAAAGATTCAAATGAAAAGATTAGATCAAACCAACATGTATCAGAAAAGATGAGTGTCATTTAGATTATACATACTAGTATCATTCATATATATGAGACCATCACCATTTAGACCAGATCAAACCCTCACTCAACAAATTCATATTTAACTTGATTAGATCAAGAGAATTGGGTTTGGATAAAATTTTAAGTTTTGACTTGTTTGAACATAAAAGTATATACACCACTTGTTTTACAATTCAAAATTTTGAATGGCATGGTATATATCCATTAAATAATACTACATCCGTCTCGGTATTTTTGATACTGATGGTTTTTTGGCACTATTCACTGTTTAACTTTGATTCAAATTTTTATCATAGCTATGTAAGAAAAAAATAGTCAATTGAGATCTTATTAGATTCGTCTAATCTTATAGTTTTAGACAATTAACTTTTTATAACTTTTTGTTGTACACAATTTAAGTTATTAACCGTTAAAAATGTGTATCGGCATACGTGCTGGGTGGGTCCGTAACAAAAATAATGAGACGGAGGAAGTACCGTTGATTAATTTTTTAAATGGACGATTTAGACTAATATTGGGTCTGTTCTGCACGCAGCTTTTGGGAGCTTTTGGTAGCTTTAGCTTTTATTTTAAAACAAAAGCTCCGTTCTGCACACTAGCTTTTAGGAGCTTATGAGAGCTTTTGGAAGCTTCTTTTTAGAAGCTACTTGTAGTAGCTTTAAAAAATAAGCTCCTAGCTTATTGTTGAGCAATTATAATTTTATCCCAATAACTAACTAACTACCCAATAGTCTACATTAATGTTTGTCCTTTTATGTCATTTCATACATTTTTTGACAGCTACAGCTAGTTGTACAGAACACTTAAATAAAACTGACAGCTACAGCTCCCACAGCTCCCTACAGCTTCAGCTCCCTACAGCTCCAGCTCGCAGCTACAGCTCACAGCTACAGTTCTGCGTGCAGAACAGACCCATTATGGCAATTGAGTAATTAAATAAGATTGTATAATTATCTTTTAATAAAACATTTATTCATTGTTTAGTTATTAAAGTATTTTTCGTTTGCTTTATTTGTGTTTAAAGTATGTCTATAAATTATTCAGATATATCCAAATTTAAAAATAAAAAATCATATATTTATCATACTGTAAAATACTTCATCCGTTTCTTTTTAAGTGTAACACTTTTATTTTTTTATTGTTTCATAATAAATGTTACATTGCCATATATATATAATGTTTTTAAAGGTATAAAACTCCCACTAAAGAACTTTTGTTCCTTGCATTAAATCACGTGTCATTTCCTTATGTTACACTTATTTTGAAACGGAGGGAGTATAAACTAACATAATAGAAATTTCAGCTGGATTTCATGTATGAACAGAGAATGTTGTTGTAGTGATATATTCAACTTCTTGATTTTTTTGTTGTTCATGTGTTTTCTGTTCTGTATTTTATTTTATTTATTTTTTTGTGCTATGATAAATTATATTGTGGTTTTCCTTTTTCTTTTCTTTTTTATTTTATTTATTTTATTTATGTTTAGTGAATTGGTATATCCAAATCCTATATTACTTAATACTAACAAAGTGACTATATATACTAGTAATTTCTACATGCTTTTTTTTTAAAAAAAAAAACATTGACACTCATGTGCCAGTAAATGTGTATGAAAGTCCAAGTCACACAAATTACAAATTACAAATTACAAAGTTGATAAATGAGAGGGAAAGATGGCCGGGTGAGAATCGAACTCCCAACCATAAATTGCATTTCCTTTATAATGTTTATGCAAGAATAATAAGTTTAGGTCGGGAAATTTTGAAATTTATCACAATCAGTAGAATCACACACTAAGACCATCTCCAATGGTCCCCTAAAACCCAAAATAAGGTGGCATCTTCTCTCCAATAATACCCTAAAACCAAACCTATTTTAAGTTTTTTGAGTTTTATGAATAGTAAATACTCAAATTTGAGTATTTACTATTCATAAACCTATATCACTTTTTGCAATTAAATTAATTGCAATTTCATCCCTCCAATTGTTGCAAGTTAAATATTGATCTAATTTTGTATTATGCTTGATAATTTTATTCTTCATACAAATTTTTTATTAATTTATTTTATAGTTAATTAGATTAAAGGTTTCTTTATAAAATAAATTTTAAACATAAAGATAACTAAATTTTTAAAGTTTTGGCACAATCTTAGCAATCATTAGAAAATTTTTATTAGCATACGAAAATATAATTAAACATAACACATCTCAAATACTTAAAAAGGTACAATATTAAACAATCAAATAACTATGCGAACGGCACATATTTTTAATTTAATATGTATATTCCGCCATTTAGTGTAATTCTTATTCTAATTATATGTAATTCTTTCTTAATTAATTAGTATTGAATTGTATGTGGGGGTTAATGTATAATCTATAAGAAATGAAGGGTATGATTGAAAAGATAAATAAGTTTGTATGGGAAAGAATATATAGAGAATATTCTTTTGAGTTTGAGTTTAGTGTAAATGGTTGGAGATGAATTACTGTTTGATGTGACATTTACTGTAAAATGGGTTTGGGTTTAGTGTGGACCATTGGAGATGGTCTAAGGCAAGTGAGTAAATTTAGGGTAATAGTGTTGAAGGAGCAAAGGGGTAAATTAAGGTACACACACCGGGCCTTCAATTCGTAGGCTGGATGTTTTACAACGTTGTTTTCATGTCGTCAATATGTAAATATTTTGAGCAAGTCATGCTATACATTGTTTTCCATGTTATCTTGTCGTATTTCACATTGTTGATAAGATATGTTGAAACTATCAATACAAATAGTTTACATCAACTGGGTTATTAATTAGGTTTGAGTTACCACACTACTACGACGATGGATTAGTAGTAGTAGTAATTTTTAAACCCCATCTGGATCTGTCAAACGTAGTCGTCCGTAACCCCCAAATTGTATTCTCAAATATATATAATTAGCAGTATGCATGCAAACTTCATCATGACACTAACTCACCAACTAATCTTGTAGATTTAACTAATAGGAGTATAACTAATATTAAGACATTAAGCAAAGTCAATGCGAACAATTATATTAATGTTCCCACTTCACACTCAAACCCTCAAATTCTTACCCTTTACAATATACTTATGTAGATTATATCTGCGACTATATGCATACCGTCGGCATTTTTTAATCCAATACCAGGGGAAGGTTAACGACTACCATTTCGAGTTCAACATATGAATTGAAATCAGAGCAATTTACATATGCTTGCCCTTTGCATTTCCTGTCGATGGTTAGACAAGATTGTTGATGAGGAGATCTTCGTCGGCCCTTCAAATTAGGTTGCAATATCAATATCAATAAAAATTAAATGCCCATTCTAGCAGAATGAACATTATCGGTCAGAAGATCTCGATTTCATCGTGAGGTGATAAAATTTATTCAGAGGTCTTAAAAGGGCCCGCACCCCAGGATAGGTGAAACCGTGAAAGTATAATATTAGTAGTTGATGTTTTCTCCTACGAACCTTTCAACATGTAAACAAATATACATAGTGTCATATATGTGACTCGCTCAAATAGGAGTATAAATTAGTAGCCAAAAGCCTCTATATATATACTTCACTCTACATACTTATCTTGCAACCCAAATTAACTAAGCTTTGAAATCCCCTAGAATGAAACTGGCCCTTTTCTCCTTTGGAGCTTTCTTTGCTTTGCTTCTCTTATTACACCCCTCATTCTCATTTCCTAAGGAGGATAATGATTTACAAACATACATCATACATGTTGATTTGTGCGACGACAAAGTATTCACCACCTCGGAAGAATTGGGAACTTGGTACCATTCATTTCTGTCAAAAGCCTTGCCCGGGATTGACACCAAGTCAAGAATGGTGCACATGTACAAGAATGTAATGAAAGGCTTCACGGCCAGGCTAACACCTGATGAGTTCTTAACCATCCAAGAACACGAACGATGCGTGCACGCAAGGCCTCAGAGAATATTGCCTCTACACACGACTCACTCGCCCAGCTTCCTCGGCTTACAGAAGGATTTCGGTTTCTGGAAAGACTCAAACTTTGGAAAGGGTGTCATTATCGGTGTCGTAGACACCGGTGTGTTCCCCGACCACCCGTCATTTGGGGACGAAGGAATGCCTCTCCCGCCTCCCAAATGGAGGGGTAAATGCGAGTTCAATTTCACCGCGTGTAACAACAAGCTAATTGGCGCGAGATCCTTCACATTCGAGGAAGAGACACCATTGGACCGACAAGGGCACGGAACGCACACGGCGAGCACAGCTGCCGGGAACTTTGTCGCTGGCGCGAATTCATTCGGACAGGCCAATGGTACTGCTGTTGGAATCGCACCACGAGCTCACTTGGCGGTTTATAAAGTGTGCGTTGATGGGAGGAATAATTGTTTTGAAGGCAATTTGCTCGCGGCTATAGATATGGCGATTGAGGACGGTGTTGATATCCTTTCGATTTCGATGGGATTACGCGCGACCTCATTTACCTTCGATGCTATTGCGCTCGGCGCTTACAGCGCGATGCAGAACGGCATATTCGTGAGCTGCTCGGCAATGAACCGTGGCCCTTCGCTCGGAACATTATCGAACGAAGCACCGTGGATCCTCACGGTCGGCGCGAGCACAATCGATAGAAAATTTAAGGCCACGGTGTTGCTGGGGAACAAGGTGGAAATTGAAGGCGAATCCATCGTTCAACCAAAGAACTTCCGGAGCTCACCGTTGTCCCTTGTGCACTTTACTAATGGCGTTTGCTCATCAAAATCATTGCTTGAGGCCAATGTAGCTGGGAAGGTCGTTGTGTGTGAAACTCTTACAACGGCCACAATCCTAAATGTTGCAGTATCAGGTGCTGCGGCATTGATTTTCATACATCCCAAGGATGATGGAGTCACGAAAATCCTGCTAACCGTCACTGTGCCAACAATAGAGATCAGTTATGCCGAGGGTTTGAAAATCATATCCTACACAAATTCATCCACAAAATCCACGGCCACATTGTCTTTCCAAGGGACTGTAATTGGGGACAGCCATGCCCCAATTGTGGCTTCCTTTTCATCAAGGGGTCCCAGCTTTCAGTCTCCCGGTATTCTAAAACCCGACATCATTGGCCCCGGATCCAACATTCTTGCAGCTTGGCCATTCTCCCTTGAGGGGGACAAGACTACTAAAATGAAATTCGCCATAGCTTCTGGCACTTCCATGGCGTGCCCTCACCTCAGCGGCGTAGCCGCGTTGCTCAAAAGTGCACACCCAGATTGGTCGCCGGCGGCCATCAAATCGGCCATGATGACCTCTGCTGACATCATAAACCTCGCCAGAAATCCCATCGAGGACGAAACCCTAATGCCGGCGGATGTTTTCGCCACGGGGGCAGGACATGTGAATCCTTCCAGGGCTAGTAATCCAGGGCTCATCTACGACATCCAACCCCAGGACTACATTCCATACTTGTGTGGGTTGAACTATACCAACCGAGAAGTTGCCATCATCACTCAACAGAAAGCGAATTGCTCTGAAATACCGAATGTTCTGGAAGCACAGCTGAACTATCCTTCTTTTTCCATTATATTTGGGCCGGAAGTTCAGAAGTACACGAGGACAGTGACCAACGTTGGCGCGGCCAATTCGTCTTATGCTGTGAAGATTTTTACACCCCCGGGATTTGATGTTAGTGTGAAACCGGAGGAACTTGAATTCAGTGAGATGAAGCAGAGGCTGACTTATGAAGTAACATTTAAGAAATTGGCATCCGCAAATGTCTCAAATTTTTTTGAGCAAGGTTCTTTGGTGTGGATTTCAGAGAAGTTTGTTGTCCGAAGCCCTATTGTGGTAATGATGGATAGCTAATCGGGTTATGTTCTTTTTTTTTTTTTTTGGAAATTATAAATGCTATAATAGTACTATTGAAGAAAGATGTTTGTGATGTGAATTGAAACCTTAATTGTGCACTGAATAAAATTGATAAGTACTACAAGTCTTTGTAAAACAGTGGTTAAGATGAAATAAAGTTACTATTTGGTTGTGTTTGATATAAGTTGGCACTCAAAATTAAAAATCTTTGAATTTGTGATGTCTAAATTCGAATTAAACCATATAGAGACATATGCAGCTATAAGGTAGGATCGTAGGAACTACGAATATTCGAGGTCGGTAATAGAGATTCGGTGGCGGGTGTGGTCATGACATATACTATATGGTATTTTTATTTCTATTTTTTGTGCACATTTTCTAACATCTTCATTGTCAAAACATTTAATTAATGTTGTCCTGATGTTCCCATTCTTTAAATTCTTCTGGTCTTGCCAGAGCTTATGAGATTCAAGTAGAATACTACTGTTTAATACTACTATTGTCCTCACCAAATGTGCAAAATTGTACGTTGGTTATTTATAAGTTTAATTTTTTTATATAAATATAAATTCAAATGTGAAAAATACAGAAGAATTATACTACTATTATTTTCTGATAGGATATAGCGAAATTATATACTTTTGATTATAACAATCTGAATTATCTAACAATCATATATATCGTGATTTTGCTACTTGTGTTTATTAGTATAAGAATTTTGAATTTTTGATTTTATCTAAATTATGTGTAACATTGAATTATTGCTTTCAGTTGTGTAAGTATAATTTTTTAAAATTCGTTTTTCCTATCATCTGTTAACAAGGATAAGGTAATAAAATCAACGATCATGAAACCATTTTCACTTGATGGGGCAATAGAAGGTATCATCAATCATGAAACAACTAGAAAAACTAATACTCTGAATGAAGAAATATGAAATATCACTTTTTTATTATAATTTCAATAAGATCCCAATCTATTTTGAGAGTCCAATGGTAGAATCTCAAAATATATTTAACCACAACGGTATGTGCATTCACAAGTATCAACTAAGATACAACGACCTTGTACTTTTGGTGCTTTGATTTTGTCTACACAATCTTGTTGGCAAGTATCGTCCGTACAATCAGCCTTCTCGAAGGGAATTTGCTGCTTGCATTCTTTAGCCATAGTCTCCAACTCACCTGCAAATGCAATATATATTCCTAATCATAATTTATAAAAGTAGCAGAACAATCTTCATCCATTAATTATTTTCCTGAATTATGGGACATATTTAAAAATAACATTATACATATACACGCACACAAACACTAATTTCTTAATTGATAAGTCAAATTAAAAGAAATAGAAATGAAGGTATTAGTTAACCTGTGGCAAGCATAATCAAAAGGAAAAGACAGAAAATGTTAATTTCTTTCTGCATGTTTCTCTCTTTAAACAAATGAATTTCAATGAAATATGTGACATGACAACAATGGTTGTAGGTATTTATAGGCATAAGCGTGACATGATAATATCTTCGGTTTTTATGTGTTAAATTCCATTTATTATAATTAAAAGGTAAGTGGATCTTTTGTTTACAATATTTTTTTTTCGGTGAACAGTGACGCAGGCGTGGCAAAAAGGATTTGTTTACAATACTTATGTGGTTAATTTATTGAGCATTATCTTACCAAATTAAATCGAAATCACAAATCAATGAATCAATACGATGAATCACAAATCTAATTAGTATCATAAGTCTGTTTGGGAATCAGTGGCGGATACAGAAATTTTTGTTTGGTAGGTCAACATATCCTAAAAATAATAATCAGCTAACTTTAGAATATTGTATTCAATTGAAACTTTGTTATGTTTTTGTGAATTTTAAAGAGCCGGTGTATTCAGAAAATCCATAAACATCATATAGAGTTGACTGATTTTGTATAGAGCCGGTATAAACATCATATAGAATTTATTTCCATTAGAGTTATGAATCCCTTAAAATATTTACATATATCTTATCACATATTTATAATAAAAACAATCAATATAATATTAAACTCTTATTCAAAGTGTTATAACACTACCAAACACAGTTGACCTGAGAGGTATGGGGCTCTACAGCTTAAGTAAAGGTCTGGGGTTCGAGCATTTATATGTGCAGACCCGGTACACGCAAAAATATTACTCTAACACTTACCTAGCCTGTATAGGCTGTTTAGTGAAAAAAAAATACTTTAACAGTTGTCCTAAAATTACAACCTAATTCCTAATTGTAGTAAAATATTAGTACTAATATTTTATTATTTTTTATTTTTTTGGGTGGGTCAATTGACCCACCTTGCACAACTCCAAATCCGCCCATGTTGGGAATTAGTTGTTACTTGTTAAATTATTATGTCAGTACTAATTAGTTAAAATTAACTATTTGACAATTTCGATGCCAACATTTTGCTTAGAATATGCTAAAATCTAAAATGCTGCTATTCGCAGCGATTTTTAAATAGTTGATTGGACACTGTTTTAAGTTATTTGTTCTTTTCAAATAAGCTAATTTATTTAATATATCAATATTGTAGTATAAAAACTACTTATGTGGATGTGATTATGTATGAAATTAGTATATAGTCATCCTGACATCCAATAACAGTATGTTATGGCATTTTATTTATTTATTTCCTAATTTATTGTAACTGTCCCGTATATGAATCACTTTTACAATAATTTATCAATCATATTCGTTGTTATTGAATGGATCTAGATTATCATATTTCATTATATTCACCATTTATATTAATATGAAGAATTATTTAATGTGGATAATAAATTCAAAAATGTGTGATTAATAATTATATATAAAATTAGTGGAAAATAATAAGTTACTACAGTAAAGAAGTAACCACTTTATATACTTACATCTTCAACAACATTAGCAGATTCTTCAACTCTCATAAAATCATCATTCACCAGTCTTTCTATTTTCCTTAGTAATAATACATAGACCAATACATTTTTGGCACATCATTGTTTTAATGCTATGTATGTTTCGATGCACATAAGGACTCTGTTCGAAAGTTATATAATTAACATTTAAGTTTTCATCTTTTTCTTGGCAATATATTAGCAAATGACATTGTAAAATTGACTATAAATTTTTTGACTTTTTGAGAAACTTAGAAATTGCAAAATTCTGGATTATTAAAATTATTTTTATGATAAAAATTATATTTAAAATTAAACCCTATACCAAAAATAAATCCACATTTATACATACAATGATGCATATATATTCTCATCTGTTTTTTTCTTTTTTTTTTTTATTGCTACGGACCCACAGTACACATTTATACATATGTCGATTCACAAATCATAATTAAATGAAAAAATATACTCTATGGTCCTTTTTATTTACCAAAAATTCAAAATGGTCATTTTTCTATTTTTAGTCCCTATAAGTCCTATACATCTACAAATAATGTCTAAAATGGTCCTTTTTTCACTAAACATATAATTTGCTAACTAATTTCCTTAATTATGTCAACATGTAATGTTTAACAACTTGACTACATATATGGCATGTCAAATCAGAAATATTAGTGAATAAAATTGAAATAAAATTAATTAAAAGAAATTAATAAAAGTGAATAAAATTGAAATAAAATTAATTAAAAGAAACTAATAAATCAAAAAGCTTTAATTAGAATAATATTAAATTAAATAATTTAATTTAAAATAAATAAAACATGTTTTATAAAATTAATTAATGTAACTACTTAAATTTAAAATTAATATATCACTACTAGGAAAAATCCGGATTCGGTCGCTAAAATTGTGGTAGCTAACGAGTTTCGGTCGCTAAAATTATGGTCGCTAACGAATTTTGGTCGCAAATTCGGTCGCTAACCCCTTTAGCTACCGAATTTTACCAAATTTTTTCGGTCGCTAAAACAGAAAATTCTTGTAGTGTATACAGTAATTATCAAAAAATTCAGATTTTTTTTTTAATTCGAATTAATTTTTTTTTGAAAAATTAAAAAAACTTATACTGATAAACATAAGTAGCAAAATCACGACATATAAAGGTATAAAATAAGTATATGATTGCTATATAATTTTTTTTTTATTGAATAACCTATATAAGCTAGAAAATGGTTAATGAGAGCCATGCAAAAAAGCAATAAAAGGGATGATTGCTATATATTTCAGAATGTTATAACTTATACTTAAAAGTATATATACAATCTCGCTTACATCCTATCAGAAAATAATATAATTCGTTTGTATTTTTCACATTTGAATTTACCATTTATTTATTAAAAAAAATAAACTTATAAATAACCAATGTCCGAGTTTGCACATTTCGTGAGGACAATAGTAATCTATTATAATAAAAAAAGGCTTGCCCTTATCTACAGTAATATGGCTTATGAACAGTATTTTCTTATCACAATATTTGGCTTATGAACGGTGATAGCTTGATTCAAGTAAAAATCCTCCTCTCCCAATCCCCAAATTCTCCCCAAAATCTCAGCGTGAAAGGTTCTGAATTCAAAATTCAAAATTCAAATTTCCTTCTTCTATTGGAAAGATAGACTTACTTTCAATTTTAATTTTTGAGTTTGTCATGACTTTCTCTTTCAAAGCTAAGCTTTATCTGCCCTCTTCTTCACAACCTACAACCTTGAATCCTCGCCCTTTCTCCCACGATTCAAAATTTAAATCTCCAGTTCGGATTTTCCCCAATTCTCTCTTCAACTCGAGAACGAGTTTCAAGATGTGCAAGAAAAGCTTCAGAAATTGAATCTCAAGAAGGCCGAGTAGATTCCGAAAAAAAAAATTCCATGAAGAACTTGAAACGAAAGACAAGGAACAAGAAAAATCGTAGGCTGAGCTCGAGAATTGCAGAAGATGGAGGAGTTCAATCCTACCAAGGTTAGTTTTTATTTCAATGTGTATGAATCCAAAAGATTTTCTGTTCTTTTGTGAAATTGGTCGAATAAGATTTAGAAATTTTGGAATGAACAATGGAGATTCTGTTCTTTGGTTTTGTGATAGTAAATTGAGTTAGCAACGGTGTTTTGCCCAGCAGCGATTTGAGATCCCAAAACCCTAACACCGCAGCTGCTACATCGGAGCTCTCATCCGCCACCGCCGCTACCTGCATAAAACCCAGCCCAGCCTTCCGCTATCTGCCTCTCTTCCGCTCACGATTTTGCCTCAAGAGTTGAACCTCCACCTCCGATTTTGCCTCCGTTGGTTGATTATCTTTTTTAATGGCCTCTACAATGTTGAATCTTTTCCAATTTTACTTGATAATCTCTAATATTTGTAATTCTTTATGAACTGAATTTGAATGTGTCTTACAACAAAAATGCCATGCTCCTTTTAGTCCTTTTTCAAAATATCCTCCAACGAAGGTTTGCCTAATAGTTATATGGCTCCGGAGTTTGCTTTATACAGTTCATTTGTTTTTTTTTTTTTTTTTTTGGTCATGAACTAATCTATGTTGTGAACTTGTGGTTTTGAAGATTACTTCAATCAATGCTTCAAAATTTTACTTTCAGATTGTGGACGAATCATATCTAGGAACTTGGATGCGGAATGCAAGACATGATTCTAAATTCGATCAAGTATCATGTTTAGAATTATCTGTCTGTAATCTGGTGTTACAGTCAAGCCTGGAATCCGCATTTATCAGTGTCAAACATGTTCGTGACGCTGCTGCCCCTCCTAACTCCGGTTACCAACAAGAAATTGGCAAAATTGTTGTCAACACTTGCTTCGAATTGGGGATCGGATTTCTGTAAGTTTTGATTCCTCCTATTGTGTGTTTTCCTAACATGTATTAGGTTCAATGGGGGATCTCAAATGCTTTGTAAATGTAAAGTTTGGTGTGTGATTTCAATTAAGTAGGTTTTGTATTCTGGGTTGTTTTGATATCTAAGAAAGTGTGTGTATATATATTTTCAGCTTGGTAGTTGTTGTATGAATGAAATTAGGTAAACACGATAATTAATTGATATATTCTAGGTTTAGTTTTACTAATTTGTTTCCATGGATTTCAATTACTGGAATTTATAGTCGTGTTTCATTTCTGAAGAATTTATTTGTTGGTATCGTCATTTGCTGGCTTGGACTAATTTAATGTCACTACAGCAAACAAAGAAAATAGCAGTACTATTGAATTGTAACCATGTGACATTCATATTGTTGGCAGAAAGAAGGTTAAATGATTTTTTGCAGGACTACATATTCAGCTGCTACCAACGCTAAGACAACTGGGATTAAAAAACGAGCCAAATAGCCAAAAGTTCTGCCCCAGCTTCATGCCATGTCTCTGGCAAGTATTGCTTCAAGTGAGTCGTCTTCGTCTTCTATAATCCTCAATATATTTCTTTCCTCAAGAGGGGTGGTGAATTGGTAGAGTATGAACTATGAAGGCAGGAATAAATTGAAGGGAAAAAAAAAATCTGTACCTTGCGATTTGTTTCACTTGATGTATTCATTTGCTTCAGTTCACTGTATGAAATTGTTTGATGTTTTAAAATTGTTTGCATGCTACTTTGCTTGAATGACTTGGTTGTGTTATATATTTTTATCTATGAATCTCTGAATCATCTGAGAGTAGTGTCAATTGGCATTTATATTTGTTGTTTCAATTCAATTTCATTCTTGATTTATGTTGGAACAAATTGGAGATTAGCAATGGTTAAGGTAAAGTGGTAATGTGTATTTGGATAATCTTTTTATTTGATGTCTGGATTGCTGGAGATGGAGTGGATTGGAATCTGCTCATCTCAAGATTGAGATTATGTCAGTATTTGATGATCTTACACTAGAATAAAGAATTTGGGAAATTTTTTTGAACTCTTTTCATCTTATTTATAATATAATGATGTTTTCGTGGGAATTTGAACATAGGCTTGGTAGCAATAGCATGGACTTTTGGGTCTCCAAACACAAAGAAAGGCAGGGGAATATTGAAAGGAGGGCGAGTCCAAGGCACCGATGAAAGAGATTCAAGTGAAACTTGATTCACCAATGTTAGATAAACAAAGTGCAGAAACTTGAGGCTGCAATGGCAAATGAGAAGGGAAAATCATATAGAGCTGAAACAAAAAGTCTGGATCCATGGTTAGTACCGGAAAGACAGATATTTTACTTCATTGTTGATTACTATTGGATCATTGTTAGGCTAATTTTTTGTGTTTATTATCACGCTTCCATAAGTACTTGAAGTTGTTAAGAAGGATTTTATTATCTTTGTTTCTTTTTAATGCTTACGTTACAAATATGCTTGTGATATCTTTTGGAGATTTGATCTATTAGTTCATAGTAATATTGCAGTGACTTATTTGATTGTCCTACACTTAGCTCGAACTGCTTTCTTGCTGCTGTAGCTCAACATGCTTACAAATGAAAGGGATCACCTAAAAATGTGGTCAATGAATTAAAAAAGCACTCACATTTTAAAGGTGCAATACAATTAGTTAGTGGAACTGTTGAATCCAATTCTCTATTTGGTGCCTGTTTATAAATGCAGTCGTAAGGAATTTGATCTGTCTCCTGTGATAACTCCCGTCATTTGTTAAAGAAAATTCTGTTTAGCTTTATTTTGTTTTAATTTAACCATCACAAATATAATGAAATCAACAATTTTTGTATATAGTAGAACAAGCAGTGGCATGACTCACACTATCAATGGAAGTGGAATGCTATGATTCTTACTTTAATAATAAAGTCACAATGCCCTCGAGGATCATAAGCTCCATTGCATTTTTGGATAAAATTGGTATACAAGGAGTCTTAATGTTTTACTGCTCGAATACTTTGCTTTACTTCACTCAAATTATGCTATATTGTGGAAATAGATATGCAATAGTCGAACCCTAGATGATTATACTTTATTACAACGCACTGCTTCTTTTTTGTTACATCCCTTTACAGATGTCAAGAGCTTGGAGACACACAATGGCTTTGAAAAATGATGGAAAACTTCATGGATGGGTTGAAATAATCATATAATTTGTTTATGTAAACTAAATTATGTTTGTCTATACCAAATCCCCGCCCATTATGGGCGGGGGTAATACTAGTATTAAACAAAAGTATTATTCCATAAGCTCTGGCAAGACCAAAAGAATTTAAAGAGTAGGAACATCAGGACAACATTACTTAATGTTTTTGCCAATGAAATGTTAGAAAATGGGCACAAAAGCAGTACTATAATATACTCCCTCCGTCCCATTCCAAATGTCCTACTTACTATTTTTGGATGTCCCATTACAAATGTCTTCTTTCTATAAATAGAAATAATTTTTCCCTCCAACAACTATGTGGACCCAACCATATACTCACAAACCAACTCTACCTTAATTCCCGTGCCCAACAGTAACAAGACACTTGGAGTGGGACGGAGGGAGTACTAAATACCATATACTACCCGCCACCGGATCTCCATTACCAACCTTGAATATTCCTACAATCCTACCTTATGAGTTATGGCTGCATATATGTCTGTTTATGGTTTCATATAGACATCACAGATTCAAAGATTTTAATTTTGTGTGCCAACATAATATAACAAACATAACCAAACAGCAACTTTGTTTCATCTTAACCATTGTTTTACAAAGACTTGTAGTACTTATCAATTTAATTCAGTGCACAATTAAGGTTTCACATCACAAACATCTTTATTCAATATATCATAAGTCAACTACCCATCCATCATTACCACAATAGGGCTTCGGACAACAAACTTCCCTGAAATCCACACCAAAGAGCCTTGCTCAAAAAAATTTGAGACATTTGCGGATGCCAGTCTCTTAAATGTTACTTCATAGGTCAGCTTCTGCTTCATCTCACTGAATTCAAGCTTCTCCGGTTTCACACTAACATCAAATCCCGGCGGTGAAAAAATCTTCACAGCATAAGACGAATTGGCCACGCCAACGTTGGTCACTGTCCTCGTGTACCTCTGAACTTCCGGCCCAAATATAATCGAAAAAGAAGGATAGTTCAGCTGTGCTTCCAGAACATTCTGTATTCCAGAGCAATTCACTTTCTGTTGAGTGATGATGCCAACTTCCCGATTGGTGTAGTTCAACCCACACAAGTATGGAATGTAGTCCTGGGGTTGGATGTCGCAGATGAGCCCTGGATTACTAGCCCTGGAAGGATTCACATGTCCTGCCCAAAAATAAAACAAAAATAATTAAGAATTTAGAGACATTAAATAAATAATTATCATACAGTAAATTACATATAAAGAATTTTTAATATTTTAAAATATAAATCGGCTTAAATATTTTATTGTGTGGCAAAATAACATATTTATAACATTCATCAATTGAAATTTAAGGAGATTATGGTAAATTAATTAGAAACAATAAATCTAATCTAAGGACCTGTTTGTTTTGGCTTTTGAAAAAAAGAAGAAGTCAATAAAAAAAGGAGAAGGAGATAGAAGGAGAATCCAAAAGCAAAAAGAGCCCAAATAATTGTTTGGATGAATATTATTAAAGTTGCTTTTTAACAGAAATATGTTTGGATGAATATTAAGTAAAATGACTTTTTATATATTAAAATTACTAAAAGAGACATAAATCTTAACAGGATATTTATCATTTATTTTATTTCCTTACTAAATAGAGATATTTTTGTATTTTTATACTTAAAATGAGTTCTCCTTTTTTTAAAAGTAACCCCTACTTACTTCTAAAAAAATGAGAATTTCAACTTTTGTTTCTCCTTTAATTTTTTAAAAAAGGCAAAACAAACAGCTACAAAAAATAAAAAAAAACTTTTTGGAAAAGCAAAAGTAAAAGCAAGAAAAAAAAGGCAAAACTGAGGTTTCCGAATCTAAGGGGTGTATTCAATTCAGATTTATATGGATTTTAAAAAGTTGGTGGATTTAGAAAGTCCATAAACTCCACGTAGAGTTTTCAGAGTCAATTGATTTTGTATAGACTCCATGTAGAGTGGAGTAGAGTTTGGCTGACTTTTAAAAATCCTTGGATTTTTTTAGAGAGATTTTGTTTAGTTATATTTTTTAAGAGAATCCATTAAAATCTATAAAATTTAAAATACATATACGGTTGAATACACCCCAACTTTAAAATTTGTATTCAACTCCAAAAAGTTAGAAAGGCAACTGTTGAATACACTTCAAAAAAATCATACAACCCGAATACACCCCTAAATCTTAAAGTTAGAAAGGCATCGAATCTGCGTACGTGGTGTCTCAGTCTAGGCGAATCCATTCCAAGGCTTGAATCCGGTTATTGGCGTTTGGTAGTCCCTATGTCGAGCTCGAGCGCGAATGACGACAAGAAGCCCGCTGATGCGTCAGCGCACATCAATCTGAAAGTCGAGGGACAGGTCGATAACTCCATTCCTTTTAGAACCCGTTTGTTTGCCATGTGATTTATGTGTTTATTTATCTTCTCGGTGCGCGTTTGCTTGTGGGTATTTGTTAGAAGCAGTTTGATTCCAGTGATTGGCGTTTGGTAGTCGCTATGTCGAGCGCGAAGGACGACAAAAAGCCTGCTGATGCTGCGGCGGCGCACATCAATCTGAAAGTCGAGGGACAGGTCATTACTCCATTCCTTTTCGTTCTATAAAATCCGTTCGTTTGCCCTGCGACTTTATGTGTTCAGTTATCTTCTCCGTGCGCGTTTGCTTGCTGGTATTTGTTGGAACCAGTTTCATTCCGGTGATTGGCGTTTGGTAGTCGCTATGTCGAGCGCGAAGGACGACAAGAAACCTGCTGATGCGGCGGCGCACATCAATCTGAAAGTCATGGGACAGGTGGATTACTCCATTCCATTTCTTTCTATAAAATCCGTTTGTTTGCCATGCGACTTTATGTGTTTAGTTATATTCTCCGTGCGCGTTTGCTTGCGGGTATTTGTTAGAACCAGTTTGATTCCGGAATTTATTTTGGTAGGGTTTCGGAGTGAGTTGATACTTGCTAGGGTTTCCCCTTTCTTGTGCCTGATTTATGCAATAAGAATTTCCTTTTTTGGTATTTTGTAAATATTCCAGCGCTACTGAGGGTATTTACTATGTTTGTTTAGGGATTGCATACACTTCATTTGTATTATATTACTATTAAGGCTCCGTTCTCTATGACTTATTTTCGGGCCTTAGTACTTATTTTTTTTAAAAATCAGATCAGACCAGATTAGATAAGAAACATTAAGATCAGACCAGATTAAATAATATCAGATCAGATCAAATCATTATAATAATATAGAGAAAATAAGATCAAACTGGATCAAATCAGACCAGAGCAGATGGAATTAGACCATACCAGAAACATTCAGAGACCTGACAACTTAAGACCTAGAGAACAGGGTCTAAATTGTAATAGTAATGTAGTATACGAAGTTGTGCTGAATTGGGGATAGGTTGGAGATGCTTAAAAGACGGTTTTTTTTGTAGTATACAAATTCCCTAAAGGGGTGGCGGATAGGTTGGAGATGCTTAAAAGACGATTTTTTTGGAACGAGTGGGAGGGGGTTAGGAAGTTGCATACTATTGATGGGATAAATTATGTTGCCATAAAGAAGAAGGAAGGCTTGGTATATGGAACACTCTGAAACTCAACACGACATTACTTTTCAAATGGAAATGATGTTTTGGGAACGACCAAACGCTATGGAAGGAGGTGATTGATGCAAAGTCCTATGGAGGTGCTTCACCATTGGTTCCAGGGGCTAAGGAGGGGCGGTCTTTATGGAGTAGAATTAGTGGTACATGGGCAGATCATGATGAGGAATCAATTGGGGATGGGCTACTAATTCTAGTGGGTAATGGAGAGAGTTTTCGATTTTGGCAAGATGTATGTTTCGAGGATGGACCGGCCCTGAAAGAGTCACACTAGCGATTAACAAAGTGAGGATGATTGTGGAATTTGGTATGTGGAGGGGGTTTGAATAGGAATGGAACATCCAATTGAGGAGGCAATTGTTCCAGTGGGAGATTGTGGTCTGGGAAAATATGATGATGGTGCTTAGAGAGTTAGAGGTAAGAAATTGAACAGATTCATGGCAGACAGAGGGATCTGGCCCAAAGAAGTAGATGGGGGCTTTTCTACCAGTTCTTGTTGGTACCGTGCAGGGGGGCTGGCAGGAGTTGGTACGAAGAAACTGTGGGTTCTATTGTGGAAGATAAAATGCCTGATGAAGGTAAAAATATTAGTGTGGAAAATGATCCATGATGCTTTGCCGGTTAAAGAGATGTTAGCGAGGAGAGGGTGCAATACAGGACCCAACATCTTGTGTCCACTTTGTGAAAAGGAGATAGAAACAGCGGCACATCAATTCTGTCGTGATTTTGCAGGAGTGTTGTGGCTTCAAGGAAGGGCGTGGGTGGGTGAGGTGGGGGTGACACCAGGAGGGATTCTAGAGTTAACTGAGTGGTGGATTAATGGCAATGTAAAATCTAATAGAATGAAAGGGTGGTTAATGGTGTGCATGGTGATTTGCTGGGAGATTTGGAAGTCCCGGAATGATCATATTTTTAAGGGGTAAGGGCAGACACCAACTTAGCTGTCGAGAATATAAAATGGCGTGTCTCATTATGGTGGAAAGTGGCAAGGACTGACGATGGCACTAGTCTGCAAGGGATGCAACTCAGCTTCCCTGAAGGCTTGGAAAAATCACGTACAGCAAGGGCTAAGGTGCCTCGGAAAGGTCTATCATGGGTACAACCGGAGGTGGGATGGTGGAAAATTAACTCGGACGGGTCATCACTGGGTAACCCGGGTCCGTCAGGGATTGGGGGGATAATTAGGGATGACCGAGGCGAGGTGATTTTTGTATTATCGGACTCAATAGGTTGCACCGATTCCACAGAGGCCGAGATTACCACGATTAGTCGATTATGTTTGGCATTGGCTCGAGGTCAGGGGTCCGTTCCCTCTCCCAAAAATGGTGTTCGAATGCGATTCTCAAAATGTCGTGCGTTGGATTAGCGAGCCAGGATCTATTCCTTGGAGATTTCAAAACCTTTGTGGTCCTATTGTGAATCTGCTCAGGCATGCAGGGTGTGTCAAGTTCCGGCACGTTTTGAGGGAGCAGAATAGTTTAGCCGATCATTGGGCGAGGCGTGGGGCTTTGGGCGAGGAAAAGGTAGAGGAATGGCGTTAATTTTTGTTGCTGTACGAGTGGATTGAGTATGCCCTATTACATGCTTGAATGATTCTGTGTAGGTTTTGTGGTAGGAACATGTTGAGGAAAGTAGCTCTATCTCTGAGTATGTAATTTGCATTCTGCAGAATGAATAAAACTTCCTTTTCTCAAAAAAAAAAAAAAAAGTTGTGCTGAATTGAAAGCTTATATTAATGATTTTCTACCCATCCTGGGCGTTTGTGATTATTGCATTAATAGTTCGGAAGTTGGGTTTTGAAAAGTGAAGTATATTTTTTCCCTTACCGAATTTCCCTTTCTTTTGGTTTTGGATTTTGACATTGGTTTTGAAGGTTGCTTTGTACATTTTTTAAATTTATTTGTCTTCTAGCCTTGTAACTAAAATTGGCATAATTTCATTGCCTGATCTAATTGATTTAGACATTATGCTTTAGTGTGATAATCTGGATGTACAAGGACTGATCAAACTGATTTCTTTGTTATTCCTTTGCTTGGGTATCCAGCACTGCAAACTGGATGCAAATTTTATTTCGAAAAATAGACTTTTTCTGAGAAAATATGCTTTTTCTTTTCCACAAATAATGCTATCTTAGTTCATAATGATGTGTGAGCCACTAAAAATGCACCATAGTTTTATGTAAGAACTGCCGTTGAAATTATTTAACAAATACGTACAATATAAATATCCTTTTATAGATTCACCATTTACCAAAAAATTTATCACTATCTGTTGTCTATGTAGTCCTCCGGTCATCAATGAATAATGTCTTTTCCTTCCATATTTTCTTTGGTCCTTCTCTTACTTTGCTATTTCTCTTGAATCTTCTTTAGTTCTACTCGATACTTTTCATTTTGCATTTTTTGGTCATTTTCAGGCAATGCTCTCACTCCTTTGTTTCTTTGCCCATCTTTAAGTGCAGTATCAGATTCTATATGCTCCAGCATGAAGCCTTTATTGTGTAGAACAAATTATGGCATCTGGCTTATGTGTATAGGGGTTTTGAGGATGCTATTTGCATATCTGTCATAATAACTACTGTATGAAATTTTGAATGCTGTTGAAGACTTCTTACTAACTTGTGAATTGATTGCTTCTTTTAGGATGGATGTGAAGTGTTTTTCAGGATCAAGAGAAGCGCACAACTGAAGAAGCTGATGAATTTATACTGTGAACGGCGGTCTGTGAATTTCAACTCAATTGTTTTTCTGTTTGGTGGTCGCCGTTTCCGAGGGGAACAAACTCCAGATGAGGTGGGTTTACTCCATATGTACACATATGCACACACTGTTTATCTCTCTCCAAAGCATGGAATATTAATATGGGTGTTTCTACTTTCCAGTTGGAAATGGAGGATGGTGATGAGATAAATGCACTATTCAATCTCCGTGGTGGTGAGATTGAAATGCATCATTCTATGCGTCGAGCGGTGCTTGGCTGCTTTGCTTTGCCCTGGTACAGTGGTAGTTGATTGAATTTATCGGTTGGATTGAGATATTTGAACGAATGGTAAGTATGTTTCTGGATTATGTTTCTGGATTTGGATAGCTTTAGCAGTATAGATTCAATTATGGATAGTTTTATGTATTAGGCCATCTCCAACCCTCCCCTCTATCCCCTCTATTTTATAGTTACACTAACTCTACTTTAAATTTACAGTTTTCCACTATCCCTCCTCAACCCAAAACTCTAAATTTCACTCTACAATAGAATACTCTATTTTTTTTTTTTGGCATAGCCGAAGCCAGAGAAAAAAGCTGAAAAAGGAAAAAGAGAAAACAAAAGACAGCAAAAAACGAACAACAGAACCAGAGGAAGAAGCTAGATCCTAGGGAACCATGTGCCGGACGCATCCGCCGCCATGTCCCCCATCACAAAATCGGGAGGAAATGCCCACGTAGTGAAAAATTCCTCCACCGAAGCTCCATGTTTGGCAAGCCGGTCAGCCACCTTGTTACCTTCCCGAAGCACATGGAACAGCGCACACTCGACGAAAGAATCCCTGATCTCATTGATCCTCAGAATAAGTGCCGCAAAGGGATGGAACTGGTCCCTGGAATTCAATAGCTGGATTGCTGTCTTAGAATCTGAATACACACAGATCTTAGTGATTCCCATGTCCCTGACAAAAGAGAGCCCCTCTGCCAACGCAGCTAGCTCCGCAAAAGTGTTTGTAGCGTTTCCAAGAAATCCCGCAGCGCCACCAAGCCAGTGGCCAGCGTCATTTCGGACCACCAATCCAAAGCCCGCCCGTCCCGGGTTGCCGGCCGAGCTCCCATCAACATGCAAAATGGTATCAAACCCCCTCTGCATATGCCAATTTACAAGGCGGACTGCCGAATGATGTTGTCCATGAGGAGATCCTGCTTTCTCCAATTCCCCAGCAAGAAATAAGATGTCTCTTTTCAACTTCCATGCAGATTTTGTGGCTCCACGAAACACTCTATTATTTCTTTCAACCCAAATAGTCCAAATTGACGCCAGAAATAAACTGCCAGACAACTGAACCATGACATTCAAAAAATCACGGATAGCCTCCTTCGGAATTGAATCACAATCCAGAGGAAGATTTACCAAAACCATCTTCCAAACCTGCCAAGCCCAAGGGCAATAAAATAAACAATGGTACCAAGTTTCCTCTTGAACTCCACAAATCACACATAAGGGAGAGGGCGCGAGCCGTCGCCTAAACCGAAGATAATTAACTGGCAAAGCTTCATGGCTGATCAGCCACAATAAAAATGAGAATTTTTCTGGAATGTTAACCTTCCATATCCATTTCCATCCAGCACCGGGCGTCGAGTTAGATGAAAGAAATTTGTATGCGGAGCGAACTGTATACACCCCTGTGGCAGTACCTGTCCAGAGCCATAGATCCTTTGCCAATGGGTGTAGCGGAGGAGGGGGAGAACCATTAATTTCTTCCAGCAAGGGGGTCGGCAGGGGGGTGTAAAGAGCCGTCCAATTCCAATGACCTCCTTCTATCACATCTTTAACCTTAAGGTTAAGATCCTGAGTAGCCACATAAGGAAGATGCGGTCCCAATTGTCCTCCTTTCCACCATCTCGAGAACCACAACGAAGCATTCCCATCCCCTAATCGAAACTGGAATCCACCTTTGAGGATTGGCAACAGCTTATGCAACAGCCGAGTGACATGGGACCTGGACTGAGCAGGTATTGAGTGAAAATAATCTGAAGCCCGTCGAGTTCCAACTACCAATCGGACCCAGAGCTTGTCCGGGCAGTGGAGAACCCCCCATAACAATTTTCCAAGCAGGGCTATATTCATTAAACGAGCTCGACGGATGCCAAGCCCACCTTCCGCCCTCGGTTATGAATACTCTATTTGATTCCATTTACTATTCATATTAATATTATATTTATTAATTAATTTTAATACATACTCCCTCCATTTTCCTATAATTGAAACGAATGAATAGTTGTTACTTTTTATTGATAACTTTAATTCAATTTTTTAACACACTTATATAAGATAAAACATAGTCAAGTGAGATTTTGTTGAATTAGTCTAATATCGTAGTTTTAGGATATCAAATTTTTATAATTTTTACTTTTACACAATTTAAGATATTAAGCGTGAAAATTGTGTATTGGACTGCCCGATACACATAAGTATTTCAAATTTTTTCAAAAATTGATGAAGTATATAATATATGCACGGATGGAAGGGAAAAGAAAAAGAAAAAAAAAGGAAAAAACAAAGGAAAAAAAATGGCGTTTCCGTTCGCAATTTTTGCGGTAGGGTTGGAGACGGCACAATGCCATTAGTGGCGTCTCCCACCAAAATGGCTTAAGGGTTGGTGACGCTCTTATGCAAGAGAAGCAAGTAAAATTTTAATAGAATATTTTTATGCATTTTGAATTATATAATATTATATTATTATGTTATCTTATATAAATTAGGAAAAATATGCTACGCCAAAAAATTAGGAAAAATATACTCTGTGACCTTTTTGTTTATCAAAAATCGAAAATAGTCATTTTTCTATTTTTGCCCCTATTGATCCTTTTCTTTTAAAAATAATGTCCAAAATGGTCATTTTTCCAGTACTAAACATATACTTTGAGCTAATTAGATCTTAAATTTTGTGTACATGTAATGTTTAATTATTTGATTACACATATGACATGCTAAACTAGAAATATTAGTAAAACAAAAAAAAAATTGAAATAAAATTAATTCAAAGAATAGTTAAATTAAAAACTTTAATTACAACAATACTAAATTAAATACTTAAATTTAAAAAATAAAAAATATCTAATACAAAATTAATTAAATAAATATTTAAATTTAATTATATTTAAATATGATAATAGAATAAATAATTATTTAAATTCAAACAATTAAATAAATATCTAATAAATTAATTTGAATTAATATGAATTAGATGTCTGAAATTAACCTAATAAATTAAATCTGAATTTACTAATATGAATTATGTGTGACATTGAATTATCGCTTTCACATGTGAACTAATAGGAAGAAGCTCAATCCTTTATAACATATAAAGTAATAACTTTCTACACACACACTTTCCCGCCTCTTTTATTTTCCCCACCCAAACAATTTTTTATTACTTTCTCTTTCACCCATTAAAACAACCACTTTCAACATTAAAAAAAGAAGAATGACATGGAAATTGCCATCCATACTATAAATATAGGCTCTCCCATACCATGAAGCTGTCGAGACCAAGCATCAATTTTTCAAGCTTCCAGCCCTATTTTCCTTTTCATCTTCTCCCCAAGAATCACTTTCATAATCTTCCGCCGCTGTTCTCCACCCTTCTTAGCCCTCCGGCAAGCCCTAGCGGTAGCGGATCTTGGCAAATGATCGAAGAAATATGCCACAAAGGTAGCGCATTTCATCTTCACTCCAGTTTATTTTTTGCTTTCTTTGTTGGTGATTATGTTTATCTTATCTAACCCGTTGTTTCTTTCCTTCGCAGGATTGAACAATAAACATTTTTGCTGAGGTATTATGAATATCCACTGCTTTGTACCTTCGTTCATTGTGTCTTTACGCACTGTTTTTACTGTTTTTTTCTGCATCTATTCCAGATTCAATGGCGAATGAAACTGGAAGCTGGGTACACGAGCTCAAACAGTACACAACCGTTTTCTTCCCCAAGGGTGCAAAGGCTGTTGAATTCAAACAGTTCCTGTTGAGTAGTCGCAATGGTCGTGGACTACCATGGGCGACCACTGACCTTGAAGTCATCGATGCAGCTTTGTTCTTCTTGACTCGTGTTCATTCGCAAGTATACGTGTATTTGGCCGCCAGCGAGATTTCATTCGAGATGAAAGGTGTGCTGCATCGGATGAAGGACATAAGAACCAGATGGAGTGAATCATTTTCTGTAGATTCTACTATGCTCCCTCTACCAACTTCCGTTTTTGATTCAATAGTGTCGCACATGGAGGTCCTGTGCAGCTACCTGCATGATGTTTATTTCCGTCAGGCGACGCCTCTGTTATCTGAATATGAAATTGTTTGGTTCGAGTCGATTAGGAGTCGGCTTATACTATTATCAATCAAATATGATGAAGTTTGATTATTGAAACCCTATGTCTTTCTTTTTCGTTTTTTAAATACAAATTTGCAATTGGTCTTATAAATTGTGGCATTTACTTTCTTACCATTGTTACATGGGAACATTATTCTTCGTTCGCTTGAAACGACCTAAAATCAAATCAACAATTATACAACAATATTGCTACACCGGACGTGACATGTGTTTGTATGTCTACCTATCCTAAATGACCTTAATATGAGTTGTTATCCAATGCAACAATGCCTTTTCGATATGTCTATAATACAATCGAGTAATTCTCTATATTTGTAAAATAATTCAAAGAGTTTTGCCATTACCGTGTTTAAGTCGATGTCTTAAATCCTTAGTTTAATCTTGACGGTTCACTGTATTGTAAGAAAATTGCATACTTAGTCCATTAATCATAACAATTTCGTAATAAGTTTCTTCGAATAATATGGTCCCATCTATCTATACAATATGTATGTGCTCAAGAAAAAATAGATTCTTGGTGACTTTGTCAAAATAATGGTTTTCGTGTTGTCGATTTTTTTTTTAAACTGCTTTTGAGATTTGCATGGTTGGTCCTTTATCTTTTGCATTGTGTTGTTATAACATAGTGCACTCTATTTAATTTATTTTTGATACAAAAGAAAATATGGTTATGTTTATAAAGAACGTGATCCCTTCATTTTTTGAATTCATTTGCGCTCGACAAACGAGTTGCCTTGAGCAGCTTGGCGTGCTAAAGTGGCCGACTATTGACATTCCCAATAATATGTGGTCATTATTTCACTCTAACCCTTCTACTTGCCGACCCTCACCTCCAATTGAATTTGGTATGACACTCTAACCCTATTAGGGTTTGTATGTAGTGTTTGAGTGTAATAATGATACCATGTCACATCCGTCTCATGTTATTGGTCACTTGGATTTTTGGTTGTGTATTCGGTAAACCACTTGCACAAGGAAAGCTACTAAGTGTTTCTCTTCCCAATACATGACAATTATTTCAAACAATATCTACATACATCAATATAATGTGACCCCATTCAAATTGAAATGAATCTCATTCACGCCCATAATGTAAGCTAAATACCAATTAATAAGTATTCACTTTTTTTAATCATGATCACTATTCGTTTGATTCGGACAATAAAAGATCTATGTTTCCCGTTCCTCATTGAATAATTTTTTATGAGTAAATACTTTATATTATTGTTTACGAGATGTAATATAGATCTAATATGTGAAAAATTGTGGTAACCCTAAACCCTTTAATCCTATATATGCTTTATATTATGGTTTCATGTCCCTCATTGAATAATTTGATATAAAATATGTCTTAGATCAAGATATATACTTAGAGGATATAAATTATTTTTTATTTAAATTATCACCCTTTATCATCATTTTTTTTAATATCATTTTATAATTATTACGAATATCTATTTTGGGATAGTAAATTATCATGAATACCCAAACAAAATCAATATCTATATACATAAAAAAAAATATCACTCCATTCAAATTGAAATGAATTGCCTAAACGCCCATAATATAATATAACCTAAACACCAATGAATAAATTTTCACTTTTTTTGAATCATGATCACTAATTCGTTTGATCCATACAATTATTGTTTTCAAACGATATGGTATTCTCACTATGTGGCCAGTTTTGCACTCGAAACCTATATACAAACCTACTTTCACAACCAATGGAAATGTTGCTTGTGCAAATTAGTTTCCTTATACCCTAAGGGAGTTATCGGCACAATACTTTCCTACACAAAACCATCGAGTGTTTGTCTTCCCAATACACGACAAATATTTTATATAAACCTACACTGATCACGTGTTAAGTGTCATCATTTAATTCTTACTTTTATTCTATAACCATAACCTAGCTTGTGATGGCTAGCTTTCCTGATCGATTTTATATTAAAACTCCAATCACATTGGGTTGAACTCATTTTGGTTTAAGCTTTGTTCGTAGGGTTTTAGAGAAATAATGAACACGCATTCAAAACTCTAATCCACATTATTGTTTTTTTTCCTACATTATTTATTAAATATAGCAATAATTTTTCTTCCAAAATATTTGTGTGTCTATAATTTGGTAATCTTTAATTCGTATATCTAGAACCACAAACCATGTAACATTGATTGCAATGACTATTGTGTTAAATGATCTATGTTTCCCGTTCCTCATTGAATAATTTTGTATGAGTAAATACTTTATATTATAGTTTATGAAATGTAATATAGATCTAATATGTGAAAAATTGTGGTAACCCTAAACCCTTTAATCCTACATATGCTTTATATTATGGTTTATTAAATTTAATAATGACATGCTTCGAAGACTATATATTTACCACATCTTATGTTACTTGGACCAAAATCCATGTGGCATTGCTTGCAACGATTATTGTGTAAAATGAGATACGTTTCATGTCCCTCCTTGACTAATTTGATATAAAATATGTCTTCTAAGAGAGGGAATTATACTTAGAGGATATAAATTATTTTTTATTTAAATTATCACCCTTTGTCACCATTTTTTTTAATATCATTTTATAATTATTACGAATATCTATTTTGGGATAGTAAATTATCATGAATACCCAAACAAAATCAATATCTATATACATAAAAAAAAATATCACTCCATTCAAATTGAAATGAATTGCCTGCACGCCCATAAAATAATATAACCTAAACACCAATGAATAAATTTTCACTTTTTTGGAATCATGATCACTAATTCGTTTGATCCATACAATTATTGTTTTCAACGATATGGTATTCTCACTATGTGGCCAGGTTTGCACTCGAAACCTATATACAAACCTACTTTCACAACCAATGGAAATGTTGCTTGTGCAAATTAGTTTCCTTATACCCTAAGGGAGTTATCGGCACAATACTTTCCTACACAAAACCATCGAGTGTTTGTCTTCCCAATACACGACAAATATTTTATATAAACCTACACTGATCACATGTTAAGTGTCATCATTTAATTCTTACTTTTATTCTATAACCATAACCTAGCTTGTGATGGCTAGCTTTCCTGATCGCTTTTATATTAAAACTCCAATCACATTGGGTTGAACTCATTTTGGTTTAAGCTTTGTTCGTAGGGTTTTAGAGAAATAATGAACACGCATGCAAAACTCTAATCCACATTATTATTTTTTTTCCTACATTATTTATTAAATATAGCAATAATTTTTATTCCAAAATATTTGTGTGTCTATAATTTGGTAATCTTTAATTTGTATATCTAGAACCACAAACCATGTAACATTGCTTGCAATGACTATTGTGTTAAATGATCTATGTTTCCCGTTCCTCATTGAATAATTTTGTATGAGTAAATACTTTATATTATAGTTTATGAAATGTAATATAGATCTAATATGTGAAAAATTGTGGTAACCCTAAACCCTTTAATCCTACATATGCTTTATATTATGGTTTATTAAATTTAATAATGACATGCTTTGAAGACTATATATTTACCACATCTTATGTTACTTGGACCAAAATCCATGTGGCATTGCTTGCAACGATTATTGTGTAAAATGAGATACGTTTCATGTCCCTCATTGACTAATTTGATATAAAATATGTCTTCTAAGAGAGGGAATTATACTTAGAGGATATAAATAATTTTTTATTTAAATTATCACCTTTTGTCACCATTTTTTTTAATATCAATTTATAATTATTACGAATATCTATTTTGGGATAGTAAATTATCATGAATACACAAACAAAATCAAAATCTATATACATCAAAAAAATATCACTCCATTCAAATTGAAATGAATTGCCTGCACGCCCATAAAATAATACTCCTATAACCTAAACACCAATGAATAAATATTCACTTTTTTGGAATCATGATCACTAATTCGTTTGATCCATACAATTATTGTTTTCAAACCTATATACAAACCTACTTTTGACAACCAATGGAAATGTTGCTTGTGCAAAATAGTTTTCTTATACCCTGAGGGAGATATCGGCACAATACTGGACTGCACAAAACCATCGAGTGTTTGTCTTCCCAATACACGACCAATATTTTATATAAACCTACACTGATCACGTGTTAAGTGTCATTATTTAATTCTTAATTTTATTCTATAACCATAACCTAGCTTGTGATGGCCAGCTTTCCTGATCGATTTTATATTAAAACTCCAATCACATTGGGTTGAACTCATTTTGGTTTAAGCTTTGTTTGTAGGGTTTTAGAGAAATAATGAACACGCATGCAAAACTCTAATCCTCGAGAATCCAAAAAGGTCCATCATTCGCATACTATTGGTCACTCGGATCTGTCTTGTGCAAAAAAAATTCTCGATCCCTAATGGCTGCATCGGCATAATACTTCCTTGCACAAAGAAATGAACGGTTTATCTTCCCAATACATGAAAAAAAAAATATATGATAATGATCAGTCATCCTTTATGTGTTTATGAAAAATAATTTGTAAAAGAACGGAAAAATAGTATGTAGCCACGTCCTACAATTGCGATAAGGAATGTAATAATCCTTTAGAATTGGATGAATTGTGCATTCAAACATTTCAATACGATTGGTGTTTAAACATTTCACATTTAATTACACATATGGATCAAAAATAGTGCACCCTAATGCCTAAACCCAAAACGCTACACCTTAAACTCTAACCATGTTATTGTTTGTGTTTTAATATTTAATATTTCAATATTAGATATATGCATACATTACATCATACAATGGATAAACACCCTTTTAAAATTTTTAATCCCATATAAAGATATACCAAATTAATTGTATATCTATAATATGGTATTCTTAAATTTGTATATCTAGAACCATGACTTATGTTGCCATGGCAATAAATTCATTGAATCCTATACACAATATAAACCCGCCTCCATTATATTCTGTTTTTTCTTCTAGCCATGATCACAGAAATAATTGTATAAACTATTTTTCAAGGCTATATATTTTCCATATCTTATGTTAAATGAACCACAATCCATGTAACATTGCATGCAACGACTATTGCGTTAAATTATCTATGTTTCCTGTCCTCCATTGAATAATTTGTTATGAGTAAATGCCTTATATTAGAGTATATCATATGTAGTAATGAAATATGTGGAAAAATTGTGGTAACCCTAAACCCTTTAATGTTGTGTACCAAGAAGTGTTACAAAACATATGAATTTTGTTGGTAATTGCGACATTGTTTTCCATGTGATTTGTTTTCAAAAATCAAGTGTTTTGAAGTCTGTGCTTGTGTAGATCATTTGTTGTGTTCATTTGTTGTGATTCTTCTCATATTGGCGGACTGTCCGTAATGGAAAACTAAGTCAATTTCGGCATCTCATTTTGTTTTTTGAAAGTTGGTTCTTCTCAATTTATTAGTTTATTATTGGATGGGAACATTAATTTTTATTTTACATAGAGTTTAATAAATTTAATTGTATCCATGCAAAAAACCTTATAAACTGATTATTTAATAGACGGACAGTATATTAATTTATAAGATTTGTGTTTGATTTTCAATATATATTAAGTTGTTTGACATTTTTTTAAATGGTTTTTCCTGTGTTTAATATTTGTCGGGCACTTTTGCCTTCTATAATTCAGAAATTAATCGATTCAATTTATGAGTTATATAACAAATGTTTTGTTAGGAAAAACGAAAAACCTTATAAAATCCGCGGGTACCGCGGGTGAAAATACTAGTAACAGATAAATAAATAGGAATGATGTCCCTAAACCACATTGATTAAAGAGAAAGGGAAGAGCTTTCAAAATACGAATTTGTTGAATTAAGAGTTGAATCTCTCTAGCCCAAGAAATCGAGTTTTAAGGCACGAAGAAAGGGGAAGAAGTAACTCGCCCGGAAAGAAGGTGTGTTTTCCGGCTCCCGAGCCCAAAACGAGTCATTTTAAGGGCAAATAGTAATTAATTAAAATTCATTTTTCCTATCGTCTGTTAACAAGGATAATAGAATTTATATTTCTATGAAGAAAATTATTTTTCAAAAATATTCAAAAAAAAAAATATCGTCTACACTTGTTAAATTAATCGAGTCGTTGTTTTTATTGCCAAAAACAATCAACCATCATGAAACCACTTTCACTTGATGGAGCAGTAGAAGGTATCATCAATCATGAAACAACTAGAAAAACTAATACTAATAAATGAAGAAATATGAAATATCACTTTTATATGTATTATAACTTCAATAAGAGCCCACTCTATTTTGAGAGTCCAATGGTAGAAACATCAAAATATATTTAACCACAACGGTATGTGCATTCACAAGTATCAACTAAGATACAACGACCTTGTACTTTTGGTGCTTTGATTTTGTCTACACAATCTTGTTGGCAAGTATCGTCCGTACAATCAGCCTTCTCGAAGGGAATTTGCTGCTTGCATTCTTTAGCCATAGTCTCCAACTCACCTGCAAATGCAATATATATTCCTAATCATAATTTATAAAAGTAGCAGAACAATCTTCATCCGTTAATTATTTTTCTGAATTATTAGTACTCCACCGCGCGATTGTGCGGTTTCCATAGAAAAAAAAATAATCCTACCAACTAAACACATGATTCTAAAATTGAATAAAAGATCTTTTAACATTCAAAAGGCATATAAATCTCCAAACATACGCCTTTCACATAGATGCAATTTACGGTTTATAGTTTTTAGTAAATTTTAAACTTAATATACTAATATCCCATTTGAAATTTCCAATTCATCCTTAATAAGATTTTATATTCACTCCCATAAAACATACTTGTTTCACTCTCAATTCACTCACATTTAAAAACTCTTTATTATTGAAAATTTGGTGATGGAGATCAATTGAAATCATGAAGGAATATCGTCGATTAATTCTTCTATATGAATGGACGCGGACATGTCGATTGTAACAAAATAGAAACTTTCAAAAAAATTTAAATACAAAAAGAACATAAAGAACTAAAATAACAATAGTATGAAAAATAATAAGTATATATTTTATTATAACAGAAAAATATTAATAAAATTTTATACATATTGCGAAAGAAAAAGAAAATTATAAATATTGTAAAATTTTCATGTATGCAATATTTAATTTATAATAATTTTATTATTAAAGGATCAGTCCGCCGGCAGCGCCCGCAGGCTGACCCATTTAGGGCTCTATCGATTGAATATTGATTAATATTTGTTTCACAAATTAAATATATTGCACAACAGTTACCAAGCATTTAAATTATTATCTTTAATTGCAAATTAAATTTTATATATATTATAAAAATTTCATTTATAGAACATTTAATATACAATCTTTATAATTAGAAGTGGGCCTAAATTGGTCAGTCCACAAATCCAACCACAATCAAAAATTTTACATTCCACATTCACAACACAAATTCATATATTTTGTCACAATCGTCATCATCATAACTACAAATTATGATTTCAACCATTGATAAATACGGTTTGTTCAAGAATAATCCCACTTTGCAAAAAAAAAAAAGTATATTTATAAATTCTACTAAAATTACTTTAAAATATTTGAATAAATATAGTTATGAATTGATAAATAAACAAAATTTTATATATTATAAAACTTCAATTTATATCTATTTAATATACTATAATCTTTGTAATTAGAAGTGAGCCTAAATTGGGCAGCTTGATCAGAAAACTGAACAAATGTAGAAAAATTATTCGTATTAATTTTATATACCTAAAACGGTCAATTTGAGTCCCAGGCAAATATTTTTCCGGCAACAAAAGAAACATATTTTTTTCTAGGTGAATATTAGGGTATTCCCAGACCTAATTGGATCCAAGACTAATCTCTCGAGGATCGGGTGTGCATTGAAGGGTTGTTTCTCTTAAAGCAGAATTCTGCATACACAAAGGCTCGAATCCGATACCTTTGCTTAAGCTACCTGAGGCCCATACCACTCAGTCAACTGCGTTTGGTTAATAAAAGAAGCGTATTGTATTTTGATTGTATTTATCATTATATTTTTATTTTAAATCATTTTAGAATTAGTTTGAAGTGTTAGTCATCCCCAATTTATAAACTTATAACTATCAATAATATCTACAATTTATTTTGTGTTTCTTTGTAGGTGAATAACAGGGTATCCCTAATCCTAATTGGATCTAAAACTAATCTCTCGAGGATCGGGTATACAATTTATTTTGTGTTGTTAGTAATTGTTAATTTAGATAAATAAATAAATTGGATTATTAGTACCATGAAGATCTATATTCTATTTATATATAGATATTGAAAAAAAATACTCCTATAAAGGGACACGAGACTCAATACCATCAAGTTAATTTTTTTAGACTCAATGTCAGGGAAGATGTGGAGGCAGAACATCACTACCCATGTGATTTTGATTTTATGGGTGCTGAATTGTAATCATTAGTTTTGGGATACACATATTTTTGTTTTGAGGTAATTTTAATTTTTGAGATATAAGTAGATAGTTTTTAGGGTATTAATAGATATAATTTGGACTTGTTCCCAAGACAATTTAAATTTCTTAGATTTCCAAGACAATTTAAATAGGAGTCCCAAAAGTCAATTTTTTATATTAGGTATTTGAAATCCTCATCTTCTTTTATTTATTTATGATTTTGTTTTGTCTTTTTTTTTATTATCTATTTATGAATTCCTTTTGTATTTAACCAAAAGAAAAAGTAAGCTCCAAAGGAAATCATTTGCACATCTCTTTTTTCTATTTGAATATTGAATTAGATTTTTCAAATTAAATTTAACTTTTTTTGAAATCATATATAATAATGATAAGATTTCAGATAATTTAAATCGATCCAAATGATGTGAATTAATTAATTGGATACGTAATAAATTATTAAATACATACCATATGTTACTTGATTTTTTTTTAAAAAAAAAAGGAAAAGGAAAGTGTATAAGAGATCAATGAAAAAAATAAATTATATGGATATTATTGCTGTTTAAAGGAAAACAATAAATTATGGTTGTATGTACATCTACACTGTATAATTACTACAGAGTAATTGATTACTGCATAGTAATTGATTACCTATCTCAAAGCTTCCACCAAGAGATACTATAAAATAATGCAGGTCCAATTTCCAAATGTACTGCAGAACAATTGATTACCATATGCAATTAATGTCATTGGCCCCATTTTAAAATTAATGTAGACTACTTGATTACCTATACATTAATAGACTGTAATAAAGGTTAAACTCACCACTTTCGAAGTCCTACAATATTATTTTTAAATGTATTTGTGCACATAGTCCAACGTATTTTAAATTTGTTCCCAAGGTATTTTAAATTTTTGGAGTTTGACAATCAATACTCTTGGAGTTCCCAAAAGTTGAAAGAATATTTCTTTTTTTTTTTGTTTGGAATAAAAAGTTGAAAGAATATTTTAGTTAATACTAAATAATTAAATTTTTACACGGATTATACATTAAATTTAAAATAATTTATCTAAGTAATTTTATTTTTTACTTATCATAAGTTAGAATTTTGTATCATTATCTTAGATGACCTTATTCTATGATAGTTGCCAAATACTATATTTTGTCTTTTTTTTATTTTAATATTTAAGAAGAATAAAGGGGCATGACACTCAATGCTAAGGAAGATGGGGAGGCATAAGCATCAAAATCGATGAAGTTTTGAATATTTTGGGTTCTCAAATGCAATAGTATTAATTAGTTTCGGTATATGGAGTAATGAGAGTAGATATAATTTGAATATGTTGGCAACGTAGTTTAAATTTAAATAAGTTTATAGAGACAATCAATATTTTTGGAGTTCCCAAAAGTTGAAAGAATATGTATTTTTTAAAATCTAACTGCAAATGTATTGTTTGTGATATGTGTTTTGATATATAAAACAATAATAACTTATACTATAATAAGATGTGTGTGCCTTTATAAAAGTTTTTTAGTATTTCACAAAATATAGATTTGGTGGTCTTTTTGCCATGTATAATAAAAATATATATATAGATAATCATGAAACAAATAAAATATACTTAGTTGCTTCCCAAGGAAATTTAAGTTTTTGGAATTTCCAAGACACCTGAAATATTTCTTGAGACAATTTAAATGTTTTGAATTTTCAAGGCAATTTAAATATTTAAGATCCCCAAAGCCAATTTATTGTATAAGGAATTTGAAATCATAAATATAGTCATTGATTTATTTTATTTGACTTATATTAAATAATCTTCTAATTAAAATACAAAATAATGGTACAACAAAGAAAGCATTTTATTGTTTACACTGTTGTTAGGAATGGAACAAAACAAATCCTACTAAACAAACATCCAATCAAATCAAATATCTCAATTTCCGGTTTTTCCTATACAAGAACTACACTACTGAATTAATCCGGTTTTTCATTTTTGAAACTAAAGATACAAACTAAAATATCAGAAAAAATTTGTAACCGTAACCCTATCTAGCTGGAGGTAGGCACGCGACGTCGATGAATCCCGGCATGATAGCTCCGGCAGCGGCGGTGATGAGCCCACAATGGCTATGTCAGGCGTCAAGAGGAAACTCTTCAGAACCCATGATCGCCGCCTCTTGCTGGACGCTGCCGGCAATATTCGAATTCCTCAATAAAACCATCATTCTGCATGCCTTTTTCTTCTTCATTTTCATCTTCATCTTCATCTTCAACGTACACTTCTTCAATTAAATAAGCTTTAAAACTGGAACCTGCAAAACCCATACAAAAACAAAGAATGAGATTAGATATTACGGTGGAGGATGGATGGATGGATGAAGAAGAACAAATAATAGAGGAAACTGAAAAATAAGAAAAGAAAAGAAAAAAAAACAGGATGAAATGGAGGAGATGGAAGCTGGACATGAGTGGGAAGGCTCAAAAGTAGAGAATATATATAGGGGGGAATGGAGTAAATGCTTTGTGAGGTGCATTTTCCATGTCATTTCCATTTTCTTAATTCTTGGGAGGAAAATTTGGTGTGTGTGTGGGAGAAATTAATAAAATATTGGAATGTGGGGGGGAAAATTTGGGAGGAAAACTGTGTGTGTGAGGATTGTTATTACTTTTATCTATAGAGAGATGGGACATTTTAAAAATAACATTATACTATATACACACGCACACAAACACTAATTTCTCAATTGATAAGTCAAATTAAAAGAAATAGAAATGAAGGTATTAGTTAACCTGTGGCAAGCATGATCAAAAGGAAAAGACAGAAAATGTTAAATTCTCTCTTCATATTTTTATCTTTAAACAAATGTATTTCAATGAAATATGTGACATAACAACAATGGTTGTGAGTATTTACTAGTATTACCTCCGCCCAATAGGTCGGGAATGTGGTAGAAAAATGTATCCTATGCTTATACAGATATGAAAACCTCCTCATTACAAATAATCACTTAAATTGTCAACCTCAAATCAAGTATAGCTAAATTGATCACTTGAATTCCCTGAGAGCCTCAAATCCTTCCTTGATGTATAGCGAAATTGATACACATCAATATCGGTTTGAAAGTGATCCGGCCCCTAAAACATAGAGAAAATTTCTTGGTATAAGCACAAAAATATCAAAAATATTTTATTGAGATATAAAGGAGCAATCGAAGAGAGTTGATGGAAAATAAATAAGAATGCTATAAACAACAAAAGAGACACAATATTCATTGAATATTAACATTCACAAGTAATTTATTTGCCAATAGCCCAATCTAAGTTCCTCTTGATAAATATCTATGTTAATGCATTTGGATACAACAGCATTGTGTAATGTTGTTCACATACATATGCATATATATGATTATACCGAATATAAGTAATAATTTGGTTCGATCAATTCCAATTAAAAAACGAACATGAATTTAGTTGTATTAGTAAAACATAGTAGCAGTTTGATCGAGCCTGTAGAAACACTATAGCAGATAATCACAATGCTACCAACAGAAGCATAGGGGTCATACTGCATGGAGCATCCACAAATATAAAATCAAATGAGAAATATACTATAGAACTTACAGAGGCAAGTAAGTCAACAAAATATGAGAAAAACTCAAGGAATTTAAAATTCCCACAACTGATACAAATGTAGATGTCATATGGCACCGAAACTCCAATTCCTAATCTCCTTCAGGCCTCGAGAATTCCAATAATACTCAATATTTATACACCATGAAAATTAATAACCTACAAATTCGAATATATACACTCTAATGTTGACCGGGTTAACCCAATAATAACAAAATAGGAAGAAATACAATGAGTATAAATTCAAAAATATCATAAAGTTGATAAGACATTGATACAAATAAATCTAAAACATACTACCAACATTTTTCAAGATATAATGATTACCTTGGAATACCGAAATTGCATATCTACAGCTGAAGAGTAAGGCTTCCATCCAACAGTGCGTATTCAAACTTTTAAGTCCCTACAACAAACTTGTTGCAGTAAGAAATTAAAATAGATGAATTAATATCTCATTATTACACAATGTCAATATTTGATTATGGGCATGTCAAAACTCAAAACTCCAAAATATGCCATATGTCCAATCATTGATCAATAGTTTAAGCAGTCCCACCTACAAATTAATGTAACAAGTTCTTCAATGTAAACCAACAAATTCCCAAAACAGAACAAATATAAATCTTTGTTGCTAATTCACAGAAGACCAGTTACAATTCATAAGCAATTAAGTATTAAACTTTATCCATCTTCCATGAATTCAAAATACATTCACAGACCAAAATAATGATGCATCATGCATCTCCCAATCAAACTTCTTCCTATCAACAAAAACTGATAAACTACACTTAACTTCCCTATCTCAAGCCATTGTCTTGATAAATGGCCGGCTTTTTTAAGGTTTTGGGAAGTGGATACAACCAATATCTGCTACATTATCAAACAGATTGAAGCTGGAAGGATAATCCATTGCATAAGTGAGCACTCATCGTCACTAAAATGGCCATACTTTTATAGACAGCACACATTCTAGAAAGGTATGATAACAAACCCAACAAATAACCAATGCACCAAATGAAATCAGAATCTTGAGAAGCAAAATTGAAGAAATATAAAAATGAGAGTGCTCAGAAATGGTTTATGCACATTTGGTTCGATTTTGCAAGCAAGTTTCCCGACTAAACTTCTAAAGATGGAGCTTTGTGACCCTCATCGCAATCTAGAAGCAACAAAATAACCAATCCCACCTCAATACAGAGGGAAAATCAATTGGCTAACAGATCAATTGGCTAAAAGATAAAGTTTTAATTGAGGAAACAACAAAAAATTCACACAACTCGGTTAAACGAACAAATAGAAATATGGATAATATCATGAAATTCAGTTTAGTCCATAACATGATAAAGTTGAAATTAAATTTAAACGCAAAAAAAATGAGGCAAAGAGACCAAATCGAAGTCAACACTCAACAGCAATTAATCACCAAACCACAGCAATTGGAATCGGGCAAACATCTCCTATCTACATAGAAAACACGAAATCAAACATCATTACATCGAAGAAAGGGAAAAAAAAAAAAAAGAAAGAGAAGAAACAATGAATCGCAATGTGAAGCAACAAACTCTTATACCATCAAAAAGCAACCGAGGGTTCGTCGGGAATCGGAGAAGACAAAGCCTGTGAAGTCGTGGCCAGAACGGTGAGATTCCGAACAGCGAGATCTAGGGTTTGGAAGTCCAAAGGGGAGATGAATTGGGCTTGTAAATTGCAATGAAACCGACCTACCAAGCGTCCACAACTTACCAATTTCTCATCGAGAGGAGCAGAGGCGTCGGGAGTGGATAGAGTCTCAACGGCGAGAGGAGTGGTGCACGGAGGCAGGAGGGGCGCATACGATGTAGGAGGAGTGCCGGTTGAGGCAATTGGATATTAAGCGATGACGAAGGGGATGTGAAGCCAGTGCAAGGCGTGTTAGATTGGCGCAAAATATTTGGGTGCTTAAACCTAATTATTCTTGCGTTATTGAGGCTGCTGTTATTGTTATTTGTTTTTTGGTAAGTGCAGTTATTGTTATTGGACCTATAAATTTATTTTGTTATTGTTATTTTTTTGGATTACTTTGTTATCTATAAAAGGAAATTTTAAAAACACTGTTCATAAGATCAGCAGATTTATTATAATATAGATAGGCATAAGCGTGACATGATAATCATCGGGTTTTTTTTTGTGTTAATTTGATTTATTTATAATTAAAAGGTAAGTGGATCTTTTTGTTTACAATATACAGTTAACACAAGGATTAATTTATTGAGCATTAATTTGAACTTATCTTACCAAATCAAATCGAAATCACAAATCAAAGGATCATTACAACGAATCAAAAATAATCATATTCATTTAAAGAGGAAAAAAAATATTAATGAGTAGTCATGCAATAATTGCGTGAGTAATTATTTGTATAACTATATAGAAGTATATAATATATATCTAATATCTGGGATGAAGACTTAGCTCAAGTGGTTAAGTCCCTAGACTTCCAATCCCTACTGGCCCCCTATCCCTCCCTTTTATTCCCCTTTGTAGTTTGTGTGCCATGGGCTCCCACCACCCTTTTCCAGGCCTTCCCTCCCTTTTATTACGGGTCTGCTCTGCACGCAGCTTTTGGGAGCTTTTGGTAGCTTTAGCTTTTATTTTAAAACAAAAGCTCCGTTCTGCACACTAGCTTTTAGGAGCTTATGGGAGTTTTTGGAAGCTTCTTTTCAGAAGCTACTTGTAGTAGCTTTAAAAAATAAGCTCCTAGCTTATTGTTGAGCAATTACAATTTTATCCCAATAACTAACTAACTACCCAATAGTCTACATTAATGTTTGTCCTTTTATGCCATTTCATATATTTTTGACAGCTACAGCTAGTTGTACAGAACACTTAAATAAAATTGACAGCTACAGCTCCCACAGCTCCCTACAGCTTCAGCTCCCTACAGCTCCAGCTCGCAGCTACAGCTCACAGCTACAGCTCTGCGTGCAGAACAGACCCTACCCTTTGTAGTTTGTGCGGCATGAGCTCCCACCACCCATTTCCAGTCCTTTAATGACTCCTAATAAATATATATATATATATATATATATATCAAATATCTCATATCTGTATCTGTAAAAGGAGAATACAAATTTGAAAATTGGGGAAAGGTTACTGTACAGATAATTTCTTGGCAATACAAGCTCTGCATCATCCCAATTCCTAACCATTAATTTTATTTCGACGGTAAAAAAATGTATAGGAGTATACTAAGCACCATAATGACCATAATATACTCTATGAGAAGTATTATTTTAGAACCCAGAAACTCTCTAATTTAATCATTTATTACACACCATATTAACATTCATGCACAGCTAGCTTGATCCATGTCCACTCCCTATCTGACTAAACTAAACACTTGTTAAACCATACATTCAACTAATTAATATTTTTAGTTATTCAGTTAATAATAATCTCACACTTTTAATTACCACCATCAAATCTCCCCAAATTTGTTAAACCCAAGTACGCGTACACACACTTCGCAAGCCAACCTTCGTCCCCATATTAATCTCTCATATAATGAATAAGGAAATCTCGATAGCATTAAAATGGAAAATATATACTACCTCCATTTCCAAGAATATAAAACGTTTGAGTTTTTTATTATTCAACTTTGATTTACATTCATATAATAGTTACATAACAAAAAACATATAGTCAAGTAAGATCTTGTTAGAATCGTCTCATCTTATAGTTTTAGAATATTAAATTTTTTAAATTTTTTATTCGTACACAACGTGAGTTATTAACTGCATTGAATTGCGTGCGCAGAGAAAATGTTGCATATTCATTTTTTTTGCTTGACTAAAATTAGAATTTGGCTACAAGATCCCATATGCAATAATTTAATACTACCTCTGTCTCAATGTTTTTGTTACGGACCCACCTGGCACATATATGTATTTTTAACGGTTAATAACTTAAATTGTGTACAATAAAAAATTATAAAAATTTGATAGTTATAAACTACAAAATTAGACGAATCTAACCACTTGACTATTCTTTTTTTTACATAACTATGATAAAAATTCGAATAAAACTTAAACAGTGAATAGTGTCAAAAAGTCAAAACGTAACAATTATACCGAGACGGAGGAAGTCTTCCTCCATTTTGAAATAATTGCTCCATTTCTAATTTTCACGCAGTTCAAGATACATCTTTAACCCTTAATAACTCAAATTGTATATAATAAAAAAAAAATGCAAAAATTTGATATTATAAAGCCCAAAGGAATTTAAGATCTGCAGCAAGATGTGACCTAGTAGTGTCAGGAGAAAAAGCCCAAAGGAAATTAAGATAATTTTTTTAAAAAATAATTAGGGACTGTTTGGGAATTAGCTGTTAGCTGTTAACTGATTGTGTGAGTAATTTGAGTAATAAATTAGTTAAAATTAACTGTTTGACAGTTTTGAGGCAAATTTTTTGCCTAGAATAAGCTAATTTCAAAATGCTGCTATTTGCAGCGGTTTCAAAAATAGCTGATTGAACACTATGTTAAGGTATTTTGTCTTTTAAATAAGCTAATTTAACTTAAAATGAATAGAATAAGCTAATTTCGTTTAGCTTATTTTCCAAACTAGTAATACTATCGGAAAATTGTTAAATTTCCCCTCCCTTTGTTTGATTTTGAGCATGTTAGTAGGCCTGAGGCTCTTTTGGCTCTTCTTAGAAATGATGTAATTGGTTTGTATTTTGCACAACAATTCTTGGAATAAATCGGCTTAGGCCCTCCTTTTACCCGAAAAAAAAAAAAAAAAAAAAGTAATACTATCGGAAAAGTGCACAAGGACTATATTAGACGAAAAAAAAAAAAAAAAATCATGGACTCGCAAACAAAGTCCAAAAAACTGCCCTAAAAGGCTAAAACCCGTTAACCCTCTGAATCGTTGTGCCGTACGCTCCGCCGCCGTCGCCGGTCTCTGCAAGTTTCCTCAAATTTCCCTCTCGGCTGCTTCGCAAACTCGCTTTTTCCCCTTCTGCTTTGCTGCTCTATTAGTATCAAATCTTAGTTGCGTCTCTTTCCATCGGCAACGGCAACGGCAACAAAGACGGCAATGGAGCAGAAGAAAAGCCAGGAGGAAGAGGAACAAATCGTCACTCCATGGGAAGTGGCTGCCGAGAAGGGTGGAAAAATCGATTATGACAAGCTAATTGACAAGTTCGGCTGCCAGCGCCTCGATCAGTCCCTCATCGAGCGCGTCGCTCGCCTCACCGGCCGTCCTCCTCATGTCTTCCTCCGCCGCGGCGTCTTCTTCGCCCACAGGGATTTCAATGACATCCTTGATGCTTATGAGAGAGGGGAGAAATTCTATCTGTACACTGGTCGTGGCCCCTCGTCCGAAGCGTTACATTTGGGGCATCTCGTGCCTTTCATGTTCACCAAGTAATGAGATTTCCAAATTTTTGTCCTTTTGCCTATGTAGCTGGATTAATGTTCCCTTTCTTAGGCATTGTGCTTTTGAAGACAAATTTATTTATTTTTGTAATTGAATTGAATGCTGGTGGATTAGGCATTGTGCACTTCACAGTCAAGTTTATGCTGGTGCATCAGGCATGATTGATCTTCAAAACTATAAACTTGAATGTGCATTTCCAAATTTTTGTAATTGATTAGGCATTGTGCTTTAGCAGACAAACTTCTTAGGTTTATGATTTTGGCTTACTGTTAGATATCTGCAAGATGCATTCAAGGTACCCCTAGTGATTCAATTGACGGATGATGAGAAATGCATGTGGAAGAATTTGACTGTGGAGGAAAGCCAGAGACTTGCTCGTGAAAATGCTAAAGATATTATCGCTTGTGGATTTGATGTTTCACGGACGTTTATCTTTTCCGATTTTGATTATGTTGGGGGGTGAGTGATATTCTCTTCTACCTGGTTTATAAGATTTATTAAAAGTACCTTGGGATTTGATCTTTTCTTCCATGAAATGAAGGTCAGATACATCTTAGAACATAGTAATAGACGTTTCTACAAGCACTTAAATGCATGTCTTATCCTTCTTACCAATCCCTGCATTTATTTCTAAAATCTCCTCTTAAATGAAATGCATCTTGCAGCTCTTTCTACAAGAACATGGTCAAGATTGCAAAATGTGTGACATACAATAAGGTGATTAGTAATTTGACAAAGAATTTGATTTCAGTATTTTTTTTTTCTTGATTTCTGGTTGTTATCATTGCTCGTTAGCAAGCTCACCGAAAAAGATGATGCTTCATTGCGGTTGCAGGTAGTTGGTATTTTTGGGTTCACTGGTGAGGATCACATTGGGAAAGTGAGCTTTCCACCTGTTCAGGTGGGTGCGTTGTATCTTTTATTGGAAAGTATAGAATGCACTGTTTGATTTCTTTGTGACGAAGTTGTCTTTATGGAGTAACTTACATTAGTTGGTTAATAACATGCATTGCTGGAGATCTATTTTAGCTTTTATGATGGCTAGATATAATCATATTGAGTTTCATTGTCGTCAGGCAGCACCATCCTTTCCAAGTTCTTTTCCGCATCTTTTCTCTGGTAAAGATAATCTACGGTGCTTGATTCCTTGTGCAATTGACCAGGTACCCTCTCTTGTTCAGACTCTTTTGTTCCCTCCCATCTTACTTGTTAATGTGATTGTTGCCTACGAATATTAGCATTCTGAGACTAAGCATACATCAACCAAGACTACTTACCGAATTTTTTTAACCGTGATATCAAATATCTTATTGCTGCAACCAGTTTTATTAGACAATGATTGGTCTTCTGACGAAGAATTGAAATAATTAAATATTGGACGTAAGACATTTTGCTGAAGTCTGCTGAAATCCATGGTGTTAATGGGATTCTCTTATCTGTAATTTGTTTGTGTAGCTCTGTTTCTTGTGATTCAAAGGCATGACACTTATTTCTGTAGAAATGGCATACAAATAGTTTAATCTCTAATTCAGTAATGCTTCTAAAATGACAGTTCTTTATGTAGAGGTAAAGGTTTCATGGTATGTTCTTTAACATTTGTCTGTTTTTTAAGTTAACTGTTATGACTTTTTTCTTTTTACAGGATCCTTACTTTAGAATGACACGGGATGTTGCTCCTCGGATAGGTTATCACAAGCCTGCCTTGATTGAGTCGTCATTTTTTCCTGCTCTTCAGGTTTGTCTTTTAATAATCTGGATGCACAATCCAATAGCATGTGAATATTCTTACATGTTTCTAGTGTATGTAATATTTTGCTGGTGATTGTCCTTTACTTACTAGAAAACCTGGCTTTGTCCAATTTCATGCCACACTTCACACGTCTCCTGTTTTGTGTGACTCTTTAATGTTGTGAAATCCCTACATGCAGGGTGAGACAGGGAAAATGTCAGCTAGTGATCCAAATTCTGCCATATACGTGACTGATTCGTCCAAAGACATAAAGAACAAGGTTCTTCTTCGAAAAATTTCTTTCTGACCTGCTGTCTTGCTGCACTCCCTCAAATATCTCATATCCAATGGTCATAAAATGTCCGCCTCTGGTAATAATTAACTTTATCTCATCCATTATTCTTAAATTGGTGCAGGTAAACAGATATGCATTCTCTGGAGGCCAAGATTCAATAGAGAATCACAGGAAGTATGGTGCAAACCTTGAGGTAAAACAATAAGTTGTTGGTTTTTTTTTTTTTTTTTTTTTTTTTTTTGCTCGTTGGAACAAATGGCTTTCCCCTTCTGTTGGAAGCGTTGGTGATAAAGTTGGGGGGTGAAGTTCTGAATCTGGTTATTCACTTTAATATTTTAAATTTAACCAATTATCCAATATGGACCCATAGCAAGTAGCAAGTATCCCGTGTAATTAAGATTGCATTTTTTAATCCTTGAATCTGGAAGCCATAGATGAATTCAATCATTCTTTTATATTTTATGGCATTAGAATCACCTGTGCTGACAGTATTCCATTGTTTAAACTTTAAAAGTTCTGTTGCTTTAATTCAATTGCAACTGGATTGTTCAGGTTGACATCCCAGTTAAATATCTCGGTTTTTTCTTGGAGGATGATGCCGAACTAGAGCACATCAAAACAGTAAGTGCCAGCATTCTTTTTGAGGTTATGTTCCTGAAGTTAAGAGTCAACACTCATCCATTATGATATTGCACAGGAGTATGGTGCGGGCCGTATGTTGACAGGTGAAGTGAAGAAGCGGCTTATTGAAGTTTTAACCGAACTGGTTGAAAGACATCACAGGGCACGAGCTTCTGTGACCGATGAGGTAAAAACATCCAACTCCTATTCCTTTAATGCGACCTGCTTTTGTAGGTAACGACTAATAATATTATCAACATGTATTGAACTGGTAAGCGAGGATTCCAGAAATGTAGAAATATAATTGTTGATCAATTACACCTTTTATAATATATACTCTAATAAGTGATTCTATCTATATTCAGCAATTATTACTTCCAGTTTTTACAATTTTCCCTATTCCCTCTCCATTCATTTTTATTTGTCACTAAGGGATGGTGGGTATGGTTACACCAACACCCAGTTTGTTACAAATAAGATGTAATGGAAAACGTATTTGATTTAGTGACAAGACATGTTGAGAAAAGTATTATTCTGCTCCTTACTTGGACTGACTTTTGTATTCCACGTTGGAGGTTCAAATCTTGTGTCATTATCTGGCCGTCACCTTGTTATCATCGATTATTCAAACTGTTTCAACCTATTAAAAGAATCTGTATATACCTGTTGAAATTGGAATAGCAAACTCACAAGCGATTTTATGTTTTCGCAGATGGTGGATGCATTCATGGCCGTAAGACAACTTCCAAATATGTTCAGTTGACCTGAGGCGGGCCTCCCCTTCCCTTCACACACTTTTCCAGAAATTGCACGCAATTTTCTACAATAGCTTGCTTTTTCCTTCCTCCTTTTTTTTTTTTTTTTTTTTTTTTTTTTTTTTCCAAAATACACATTAATATTTACACCATTTGATGACATTAGAATCCTCGTTCAAAGATTATGGGTAAATGTTATTTATCTGTATTACTATGTTATCTAGTAAGAACGTTACGATTTCTTTTCTCTCGTGTGTAAAGATGTCTTTCTTATTGTATAGTTGGCAAAGATGGGGCTCAGGTTACTTTATTTGTTCCTTCTTTCGGACATGTGATCTGGACTTCCCCACATTTTAAATTTATTACTTATTTGGACTCCATTTGTTGTAAATGAAGAAGCCTTCGAGGCTAGCCACTTGATTGGATTGCTGCTGGATGCCGAAAGGAGGCGAGAATGGACTTTAGACTGGATCACGCTACATCATACTTTACGTGAAGGGAAACGGTTCTACATTGATGTGCTCATCAAGAAAGATGCATCAGGTGAAGAAATATTTACTAGTTGGGCTTGGGCATATTATATTTACTTGACTTTGTTTCTTTTGCAATCCAAATGGATAAGTTGGGTGATTTTGAAGCAATAATGTCAAGAGAGTGATCCATCACATGAAACAACTACTGAAAGCTCAATGAAAGAACTATGGGGAATCCCTTTGGATATAAAACTAGAAAACAGATATGCAATGCACCAAATATTCAATATACTCCCTCTCTGTTCTCATTATCATCGAACATTGGAACCTTGGAACTAGGGGTAATATCGAGTCGAGCCTACTACTTGAGCTTGACTTTATGGGGAAATATGGCTACTCGAGCTCGAGTCAAGTAGTCAAGCTCAAGCTTGACTCGACTCGAGTATATATATATATATATATATATATATATATATATATATTCAATTTGAGTCGAGTAATCAAGCTACTCGAGCTCGACTATTCTTTTTATACTTTTTTTTCATTCTCGAGCTCGAGTCGAGTACTCCAGCTTATTGAGTTTTTTTTTTTTTTTTTTTTTGCATTTTTCGATTTAATTTTTTTAAAAAAAAGAAATAAAATGATTCAAGTACTCGATACTCGACTCGACTCAAGTACTCGACTCGAGTTCGAGTATCATATACATGGGCGCTCGAGCTCGATACTCGAGTGCCCTACTCAACTACTTGACTCGGCTCGAATTTTTCGAGTACGAGTCAAGTTTTTTCCAAGCCGAGTTCCGAGTCGAGTTCGCGTAGCTCTACTCGTTAATCACCCATACTTGGGACGTGGCATGATATTCTATGCAAAAAGAAATTTTATTTTATTATTTCTTTTAAAAAAAAGTCCGTTGTAGCTGGGACAGAGTATCATTTAGGTTACACATGCAAAACCTGAATGATTAAGCTACATATTATCTGAGTTTCTTTTTTTTCTTTTCTTTTCTTTTTTTTTTTTTTTTGGTTTTCCTTTCAACTCACATACAATGTTATGTGTGTAACTAACAGAGTCTCCAACGTGGATTCTCTTATTTTTTCTGTCATTTGATGTATAACAAACTCAATAAATGATAATAATGATTCAACAAATTACTGAATTAAAATTAGTTATAACTGCTTCATGGGTTCACACACACACAGAGAGTAGTATCAGAGTGGAACGTGAAAAGGCATATATATAAGTTGGAAGAGGTGTACCTTTATTACAACATAACAAATCACTAACATTTTCTCGCCCATAAGACTACAATGATGAAGAAAGCAACATGTCCATTGATGAGTTTGATGTTTGTTATTGTGTTCATGTTGTCATCCATGCTTTTTTTTATATGTTGTGAGGGTCTGTCAATCATATTTGATCCTTGTCGTCAGGACGAATGTATGGCGATATGCAATTTAGAGGACTGTGGAGGTCAAAAATGTCCGCCAGGTGAATGCGTTCCTCCCGATCCCACATTCCACAATCTTACAGCATGTTCGTGCAATCCTACAAGATCTTCTCTAGACATGTCGGTCGTGCATTCCTAGAATTGTTGTGTAATGATCACATGTTGCGGTGTCTTATTTTCTACTCTCAATAACATTTTGGAGTCTTTTTCCCCTTGTAATATTAATTTACAATGGGCGTCAATAATCTTGCACTGTATGTTCCTTTTACAAACCAAGAAACTCAAATTTTTTTATTTACTTATTTTTTTTTCTGTAAATTTTCGAAGTATTGGATACGAGGTACGAGTGGTTGAGTGTCCATGTTACTCCGAACCCAACCCTAATTCGTACCCAAGCCTTGGAATGTGAGAAAGAGGGTGCGGATCCAAAGATTTTTTAAGTGGTGTCCCAAATAAATATGGAAGTTATATTTAAATAATGAACAATCACTACAAGAAAAAGATCATATAGCGACCTGCACATGGAGTTGCAAGCAGGCTGAATGGAGTTGGTATCAGCTCCAGCGACCTCTTCAGCGACCTCAGAGATGATGTTGCTATAGAGCTGGTTACAAATTGGCCAGCGACCCCGGATTTATGAGGTCGAAAGACTCTGCGACCTCATTAGCGACCTAGGGATAGGTCGCAAAACTCCTGCGACCCACGCAACGACCTAGGAAGGAGGTCGCTATAGGGCATTTTTTTATATATATTTTTTATTTTTTTGTATCAACGACCGCGTTAGCGACCGAAAACTGCGGTCGCTACAAAACTCAGAATAAAAAACATTTTGGATGGCCCTCAAGCTCGAACCCACACCCTCTCACAACCCTTTAATTCCACAATTTCAATTCCAAATTGTAGGCAAGAAGCCTCGAACCCTGGTGAAAGAGAGGAATGCATACATTTGTGCCATTGTGCTAAGTCATGTTTCATGTTCTATATTGTAATGCATACTATATATTTATTTAAAACATAGTAAACTAAATAAAATAAATTTGATAAATAATAAAATAAATTTAGTGTTGATTTATTTAATAAATTATATTAATTATTAATTTAATAAAATTTAAGTAAATTTAATTGTTTTAATTTAATTTAATTAATACTTAATATAGTTTCATAATTAATTAATTTATTTATATTATACTATACGATATAAATTTCTTTTATTAAAAAAAATTTACATAATAAATTATTTTAATAAAATTAATTAAAATAAATTATTAATTTAATAAAATAAATTTTATAGAAATAAATTCAATAATAAATTCAAAATAAAATAAATATGGAATATATATAAGAGTAAATAAAATAAAAATTTCAATTAAAAATAATAAATTACACTATCAAATAAGAGAAGATTCAAAGATATAATATAATTATAAAATAATAAAAAAATAATTATTCAATTATACTATGATATTATTATTGAAAGATAATTATTATAAATAATGAAATCTTAATAATTATTTAATTATATTATAATATTTAATTATTAGAAAATAATGAAATTATTAAAAGATATTTTAATTAAAAATAATAAATTTCAATATATAATTAATATTATTTAATAATTATAAAATTAATTTAATTATTCATTATAAATGTTGTATATACTATATAAAAAATTATTTATAATTAAGTTAATTAAAATAAATGGAGTATTTAAAATAAAATATAAGCTTAAAGAAAAATATTAATCAACTAAATTAAAAAACTTAATTTAAAAATTAAATAAAAGGATATATATATATTAAAAAGTAATAAAAAGAAATTTAAAAATGGTAAAAAAAACGTAGCGACCGCACGTTGAGGTCGCTAGTGCGGTCGCTAGAGTATTTATTTTTTATAAAACATTTAAAAAAAATAGAAAAATGAGAAAATTTGCGACCCCAAATTTGCGGTCGCTAATGCGGTCGCTAAAAGGTGTCGTTTTCTTTCTGGGTCGCAATTTAGGTCGCCATTTTGCGACAAAAGAAATCCGGTCGCAAAATAGGTCGCAGATTAGCGACCGCAGTTTGCGGTCGCTATTGCGGTCGCAGATTAACGACCTCTTTCACGCGGTCGCAGATTGAGGTCGCTAAATTGATTTTTTCTTGTTGTGAATAGTCACAACACAAAAAAATATTAAGGAAACCTAGATAGAGTGAATGATTGTGGTGTCACCACAAAAATTGAGTGATGTCACCAAGCTTAATCAAAATAAATGGAAAAAGGTTTCTACTTTAAAATTATTACAATTTTATTAATTTAAGTTGTGTCATGTGTCACCACAACTTCCTTAATACATCCGCCCTGGTTGGGGGTAGGGTACGCGTCGTGGGTCAAGTTAATGGTACCCGTTTGCTTACTCGTAACCTCTTGGAAATGAGAAGGATGATTACCTCATACAAGGTGTTGGATTTGAGTAAATTAAATTGGTATTGTTAGGATTGCGATCGCCACTCTAACTCTATACTAAAATTGTATTATCCGCTCTGGTCGAGCTCTCATGGTCTTATTTTTGTATACCAAGGAGTTAGGGGATACTTTATATACAAACTGACTTTCATTTACATTCCCAATGTGAAACGTGTGTTTGAACCCCAACAAGTGTTACTCGTAAACCTTGGTACAACTCGACCCCCTCATACTCTGCCATTTAGTTCATGTGCTGGGGAAGCACATACTGGATTGGATCTGGTCCGTCGGATCAAATTTAAAATCAATGGCTTATATTCTAAATGGGGGTTGGTTTGTAATTTCACACATAAATTACATTCAAATATGTGTGTCAGAATTTAATTAATTAATCTATTTAGAATCCCGAGAGTCTTCCCTCTCTCTTTCACGAAATCAATGATATAAAAATATTTTATGTGTGTGAACAGTATGTGTATTGAACCCAAACAGAATGTTTAATGTGTGTAAACAGAATGTCTGTTGAAACAAAACAGAATGCTAAATGTGTGTAAACAGAATGCATGAATATTTTGCGTGTGTAAACATAATGTATCTTAAAGTGAAACACAATGCCCAATTGTGTGAACAGAATGCTAATGCAAGTAAAACAGAATGTTATTTATGTGCAAAGAGAATGTTTATACAATTGAAAAAAATGTCCATAGTAATTCTCCTGTACAAAACAAAGCAAAATGTTTAGTAATTCGGATCAGAATGTTTCATATCACAGAGGAGAATGTTGGTTAAAGCTTAACAGAATTTAACCAGATGAAATTCAATTAATGCCCAAATGTGTGAACATAATACATATGCAAGTAAAACAGAATGTTACATATGTGCAAAGAGAATGCTTATACAATTGAAACAGAATGTTGGGATCATAATGCCTATGCAAGCTAATGTTAAGGCTACACAGAATGTTAAACAAGTTCAAACAGAATTTCAAGTAAGTGGAAACAGAATGTTAATTATATGGCTATAAGACATAATGTTTCACTTGGGAAAACAAGATAGAATGGTTCCTTAAAAAGAACATAATGCTTCATTGAGGAAAATAGAATGTTAAATTGTTGCTTCACAGAACACATACTTGGTCGTCTCTAGCATCCTGCTCTGTTTCATGCCCACAGCAACTAAATTTTCCTTTTAAAATTTAAAGTAGATATGGAAATTAGTTTTGATTTATTAAATTTAATTGAATTTCAAAAGTTGCCTTCTACTCCTCCAATGAGTTTTCAATTTTGGTGATGATTAGCTGGTATCATCATTATTATGATGTTATGAGAAAGTTGAAAACACGTGGAAAGTATAATTTACAGTACAAAATAAAATAATAAATTATTACATTTACATCTTTACCCTTGTGTAATCTTAACCATACAACTAATACAATTTATAATCTAATGGTTGAATTTAAGTCCAGTATATGCTGGAGAAAAGAATTCCAGGACAGGAACCGCATCGCATACTCTGGATTCATTCTTACCCTTCACGTCTCATCTCTAATACTTTGACTCAATACAATTATATACACTATAGTATATCTTTAATGCAAAATAATTATAATAGAATAATCACAATATATACTAATCTTTTTAATATAAAATTATTTAATCCTAAAGTAGCATGTATATATATAGGTTTGGTCACTCAATGATTTGCCTTATTTTATTGGTGATCCTTAATTTTTTTTTTTTTTTTTTTTGCTGAACAGCCTATACAGGCTAGGAAAGTGGTGGGAGCCCATGTCACACAATTACAAAGGGAGAAAGGGAAGGGATAGGGGCCGGATGGGAATCGAACCCTCAACCTAAAGGTTGAGAGCCAGGGGCTTAACCACTTGGGCTAAGTCTCAATCCCTGGTGATCCTTAATTTGGTTCAACGTTCATGGTTGATTGGTGCTCGTGGAGGTTGGTCCAAAGGTAACGTGATAGTTAATACCTCTTAAACACGCCGTTATAAGCCCCAATACAATAATTAATTTCTTAAATGACAATTAATAAATCGAATAATTTTCCCACCCTTGACCCTCCCTTATTGTTTTGCCATTTGTATAACATGGACTCAATCGCTTTTTTTTTTTTTTGGGCTTTGCTTCGATAAAAAGAAAAAAGAAAAAAAAAAAGTTGAACATTGTTTGACGTAATGCTGAGATACATTACAAAAAAGCCTTTGGAAAAGCATTTAGAGATTATTACGAAGATTCAAGAGAATGATAAAATAAAGTGTTGGCATATGGGCGCTACGCTACCATTGATTCACATATCTTATCTTAACTTATATATACACACAAATTTATTATAAAATAATAAATGGATACATACCAACGTATGTATAAATCCCCCACCAATTTTTTTTTTTCGGCCTTTTGAATTCAGGCACCTCATCAGCCAAAAATGCATTTATAAATCCCCAATTCAGAAACTTTCCCCCAAATTTGAAAATTATCGACTAGAACCCTCTATCAATAAAATCCCAAGGCTCTCTTCTCTAAAACTTATTTTCAGGACTTATTACCTTTTTTTTCAAAATCAGATCTGATCAGATTAGATAAGAAACATTCAAATCAGACCAGAAACATTCAGACCAGACCATACCAGATCAGATCATTATAATAAACTTATATAATTACATATAATATTTTTTGAAAAAGAGCAAAAAAAATATAGCAATACAAATATTATTTATATTGTAGTTATTTAAAAATATTTCTAAAAATATTTTTTTGCTCATCAAAATATTATTTAAATATACTAGTCATGTTCTTAATATATTTTATACTAGATTTTTTCGCCCGCTGCGCATGGGCGATTTTTTCTATCTTTTTCAGTAAATAAAATCAAGAATTTTTATGGCATTGTTATATTTAAAAGTGTTTAGATGCCCCCGTTTATAGCATACCAGAGTTCAAACATCTTAATTTACTTCTTAGATCTGGAAAAAAACAAAAGAAAAAGAAAAAGAACAATATACTCCATAAAGATAAGGGCAGAGGAACACTGGTAGATGTAGTCCTACATGTTCAAGCAACATATATAAAAACTGATAAGGATTGGATCCAAATAAGCATATATGGATATGAGCTCTTTTCGAATACCAAAATATGACTATATATTTCATTATAATTCAGCCTAGCTCCAAGATAAAAAGCTACTATGGACAATCAACAATTCTTGTACATCAAATAATCAAAGCCAGTCCATTTGAAGTTAAAAATATGTATTCCTCTTAATTTTATTTTTTCATGGTCAACAAAAATATGAATGTAACAACTGTAGAGCTCTGAACGACCTTTCAATATCTCAAAGCAAAGATGCAGTGATATTACATATGAAATTGCAGTTTAAATGGTTGAAATATATAACAAATAAGTGTATGATGTATTGTGCGGTGAGAGTGTTCACAAAAGGTATCATTCTATCTTTTATTAAGATAAAAAAACCTTTAGGCATGTTGCTGCTTGTTGTGGAGTTATTTGTTCATCCCTTCCAAGTGTATAACGTGAAGTCCCTAATATTTAAGAGGGATATTTTCTATATAAATATAAATTTGTAATTTTTTTTCCGATTCAAGTTTTATTCCATGGACTGCCTAGTTTTCCTACAAATTTGTGTTCCACTTTTTATTAAAATAAATAAATATATAGAACATCACCCAGAAGTTTAGAAATCAAGGACCCTTCAATGTCATCCAATCCTCGAGGGATTAGTCTTGGTCCATTGAGGCCTGGTAATACCCTGGTATTCACCTAAAAAAAGGTTTAGAAATCAAGGCAAACGTAAGGAGTTAGTTTAAGATCTCTTATAAAAAACAGTTCTTATGTAACAGTGCTACAATAATGCCCAGTACTTATGAATTATTTTTATTTAGTTTTCCATGCATCCACATGCATCTAAACTTAATAATTTCTCTCATTTTTCCATTTGTAATGGCACATAATTATCCACAATTCAAGTTTATAGATTATCTTAAAACTTAAGGCTATCCAATGGCAGCAGATAAATCAATTTCTAAAAAAATCCAATGCAATTCAAACCACAAAGCACAAAAGCCTTAACCATTCAATTCATCTCCATCAGATAATTTCCAACCAACACAATAATGCATACATATCTGTAGAACATAGACTGAGTTCAAAGAACCAACCAAGATTATCCTAGAATAAATATGAACCTTTAAGACTAAAGCATTTTACTTAGGGAAATATTTAATTCGCCAGACATCCAAGTACCAGACAAAAATTAATCCCCAAACACTAAGTCAAAATAATACAACTTGTTGATAGGTATAAAGGAGGAATGAAAAAATAAGAAGAGCATGGTGAACCCATCAAATCATTATTAAGAACAACAATCGGTTAAAAACTAAAAATAATAGTCGTGAAATATAGTCATACATATGATATATGTAAATGGATGTGTATATAACAAAATGTTCTATATCAGTCTAAATAATATTAACATTTGAGGCTCCATTAATATCCTTCATTATTACACCCACCACCCCCATCACCCATCACTATAAAATATTTCTTATAATATAGATTTGGCATATTTTTATCTAATCGTTTATCTAGTGTTATATATCATGATTTTTGTGGTTAAAATTTAGGTTTACCAACTCAACTATGGAAGACACAACTAATTTATAATTTTCTATAGCGACTAAAATTGTTAAATTTGATTTCTCTTATAAATTTTTGTAAAATATTTATATTTATAATATGATTATTATTAATTAAGAATTTGTTAAAATGGCCCTTAATTCGGCCCAAATGCCCTGTCATGGCCGAAAATCACAATAAAAATAATTAATGGCTAAAAACAGAAATAACTCAATATAAAATTAAGTAGTCTATTGTTTTTTTTTTCCATATATGACACAAAAGTGGCATAAACTTTTATTTCCCAACAACTCCAAACATGCTAATCTTTTTAAAGGAAAAAATATTAACCCTTAAGCGCTGAATTCTTCTATTTCTCTTACGTTTGAATGAAAATTGAAAGATGCAAATATAATCCATATAATAAACCTTTACGAAAAATGCTTCGATAATACACCACAAAATAAGGCAACATGTACAAAACCAGAATATTTTTTTAGACCATTATTATTAACCTGGTCTTAGCCCGTCAAATTATTATGTAATAAATCAATTAACCACTGGAAAACGGTGTCGTAAAAAATTGGCGTGAACAATCTAGACTTACATTAATATTAAAACTGATTTTCTAAATATAGAATCTTAAATCATAATAAGATGATATACATCAATGTTACTAAAAGAAAATACATTTAGTATATGTACAAAAATATTTATAATTTATTATATAGATTTGACGAATGAAATATAGCTAACCAACTACAACTTTAAAAACATAAGAACTCATTTTTTTTGAAGAAAAAATAAAAGTAATTCCCAAAATATATATATCAAATTTATAATGTTAGAAAAAAAAACCTATCTATTTCGACGTTTCCCTTGAAAATATCATTTTAACACCCATCAACTTTTTTTTTATAATTTTCATTTGGCCCTATTTTTTAAAAATATATTTCTTTATTCATTACTCCCTCTGTTTTTTTTTTAACTTCACCCATCCTGCACTGCACGCAATCCAATGTACATTTTCAATCATCAATATCTCATATTATATATAAGTAAAAATTATAAAAATTTGATATTCTAAAACTACGCGATTAGACGAATCTAACAACATCTCACTTGACTATGTTTTATCTTATATAACTATGATAAAAAGATGAATCAATGTTACTTAATGAATAGTATCTACTATTCAAAGGGAGAAGATAAAAAAAAACGGAGGGAGTATATGATATTGTGTAACACCCATCAACTTTATGACTATTAAATAATTTTTTAATATTATTAATATTTGTTTAGTACTTTGTATTATTATACATACCATTGGATAACTTATATTATGGGGAGTTATGGTACTACCAATTAATTGTCAGTGCACCAAGACAACTAATTTTAGTCATTGATATGTTCTTAATTTTAATGCTTGAATTAATTATAAGGATATAAGCTAGTAATTACACAAATTCAACAAATTCAATCTCTATTAAATTGATATTATTATTTTTAGCTATGGCTGAGAGATGTGGAAATGACAGAAGAGCAATTCAGCGACGTATGAGGAATAATTCAGCGATATACCATGAGCATTTCAACGACAGAACTCTGAAAAAATCCTATATATTTCAGCGATAGAATTTATTCATTTTAGCAACAGAATCCTTTACATTTTAGCGATGGAATCATATATATTTTAGCGAAGCACTATAATATATTTCAACGACTTGTGATGTGCATTTTAAGGACGTATTATAGTACTTTTCAGCGATGCCCCTATATGCACATTTTGTATATAAAGGATTCAACTACACAGCAAGGGCAATTCAACTACATACTTAGAACAATTCAGGATTAAAAAAAATAAGTAATTGTTCATCTATAAATGATTTATGTTAAAAAAAATTAATTTATTGTATTGATTTATGTTAATATATTACATTCAAATTGTAATATAATTAGACTAATATTTATATAACAATGTTATATATGTATAAAATTAAAGAATTTATAATGTATACTCCCTCCTTTTTTTAAGTGTTACGTTTTGACTTTTTTTTTACTGTGCATTGTAGCACTTTGACTTCTATTTTTGTTATAGTTATAAAAAGACAAAATACAGCCAAGTGAGATCTTGTTCGATTCTTCTCATCTTGTAGTTTTTAAATATCAAATTTTTAGAATTTTTACTTGTACCGAATTTGAGTTATTAATCGTTGAAAATATGTATTGGCATACGTGCAAATGAGAAAAGTAACTTTAAAAAAAATGGAGGAAGTGTAAGTTTAATTAAATACTTCATTTGTTAAATATAAAATATTATAGTATAATTGACTTTGTTTTAGATTGATATCTTTTTAAAATATATAGTAAGATTTTCTCAAGATCTTTTTATAACAAAATAGATTTAAAATAGATTATATTTAATTAAAGATTTATTATATTGATGACACATGGTAGCATTTGATATTTTTGAGATGATGATGTGGTGTTTATGATGTGTAATGATAAGAACCGTAGATATATTTTATGGTGTTTTAGTATAATTTACAAATGTAACCTTGAGTTTCTATTTTTTTTAATAAGATTTAACATAAAAATATAAGATTCAACTGCCCATGTCAAAAAGTATTTAAGATTTATTATATAGATTTATAAAATATATAAAATATAATAATATCGTTTAATGTATTTACAATTTATATCTTTTTAATAAACCTAGAATGATTTTATCAAGATATTATATATATATATATATTAATATAGATTTATTTTCTAAATATAGTGTTCATTATTTAGAAAGATATTTTTAAAAAAGACTTAAAGTAGATTAAATTTATTTCAAGATTTATTATATAGATGACACATGTCAGCTTGTGGTATTTTTGAGAGGATGATGTGGCGTTTATGATGTGTCATGATGAGAACCGTTGATATGTTCGATCATGTTTTATAATGATTTACACATATAACCTTGATTTGATATTTTTTAATAAGAATGAAGATAAAAATATAAGATACAATAAGGACAATACAGTCTGCACATGCCAAAAGGTATTCAAGATTTATTATATAGATTATAAATACTTTCAAAATATAATTTTAAATACTTTCATTAAATATGTTTAAAATATATTATAATGATAATAACAATAATAATCATAATAATCGTAATAATAATAGTTGTAATTTACTATTAATAATAATTATTATTATTATTATAATTAATTAACAATTAATAAATAATTATTATTAAAAATACTAATATATAACTAATACTATATTAGTAATTAGTAGTAATAATAATAATAATAATAATTAATTAATTAATTATTATTACTATTATATAATAATAATAAATTAATTATTGATTTTATTATTATTATTATCATTATCATTATTATTATTATTATTATTATTACCATAATTTTAATTAGAGCTTAATTTTTTTTAGACCATTAAAAGGTAGCATTTCCATTTTAAGGCCACTAAAAATACCAATTATGAAATTGAGCCATCACAAGGCATATGGGCTGAAATCGGGGCCATTTTGACCAAGTCAAACCAAGTATGGGCTGCGTGTCTTATACGTGCTGGAGGGAGCATGCTCCGGCCGGTTCAACGCAGCGAAAGTGTCTGGACCGGTATTGGACCGGGTTTTTTTCATTATAACCCAGAACACGTTATGTCGTCTACCACTCTCCAATTTCGCCCTTTCTCTCTTAAACCCTAGAATCGAAACAGTTCTCCTCATTATTGTCACTCGCATTGTATATTTTCTTCGTCATTTTGGCTCCGTCCCGATGTCGCGCTCCGAATCGTACACGAGTGGTGACACACTGTTTGGGCTCCCAAGAATGGCGTGTGATTGTGGCGAAGATGCTCGGTTGAAGACTTGTTGGAAAGGGTCGAATGTTGGGCGCCGTTTCTACAATTGTCCACGATGGCCGGTATATACTTGTCGGAAATACATTTTATGAGCGCAAAATATTTGTGTTGATTGTCAAATGGTACAACAAATGGGACAGGGATAAGTGTTTTCTAGGTTGCTCGAAACTGTTGGTGTTTATGGCGTGTTTCCTTATGTTCTTGTTCTTGTTTGGGGTATTAGATTATGTTCTTGTTCTTGTTACAGGAAATGGCGTGTTTAGGAATTAGGGAATTAGATGGAAAATCATATTGGCCCTATTTGGTAAAACAGCTAAATCCAATAAGCTAATTTGTCTCACAATATGAGATAAAATAGCTTATTTAAAAAGATAAATTAACTTAAAACAATGTTCAATCAGCTCTTTTTGAAACCGCTGCAAATAGCAGCATTTTGAATTTTAGCTTATTCTAGGGAAAAAGTTAGCCTCGAAATTGTTAAACAGCTAATTTTAACTAATTATTACTCACAGAATCAATTAACAGCTAACAGCTAATTCCCAAACAGGGCCATTCTTGTTCCTATTTGGGGTATTGGATTATGTTGTTGTTCTTGTTACATGAAATGGCGTGTCTAGGAATTAGGGAATTAGATGGAAACTCATATTCTTGTTCTTGTTTGGGGTAGTGGATTATGTTATTGTTCTTGGTATCTATGTGTTAACTGATTAGTTTGAGGCAAAATTGGGTGTGTTTTTATTTTTTCAGTTTAATTGTAATTGCAAAATCCATATGTCCTAGGTAATATGTGGAGACTGAATGTGGAATGTGGTTGTGTTTGTTTTCGTTAGGATGGTGGCTGCAGGTTCTATAAGTGGGCGGAGGATCCACTGTGTTCTCGAGCTCAATCTTTAATCCTCGGGTTGCTGAAAAAATTGGATGGTTTGGAAGAAAGAAGCGCGGCTTTGGAAGAAGGAAAGAGCGGGATGAGAGGGAGATAAATTTGCTGAAAAGAGAGAAGTATTGGATGGAGAAGGGGAAAGAGCAGATGGAGAAAACAATTGGGACTTTGAAGAATGAGAAGAAAGAACTCTATGTGGTGATCAGTATTTCCATTGTGGTTCTAGGTGGAGTGACTAAAACTATGTTTGATGGATATGGATGCGGATGTGGGAAGGGCACATTTATGCAGCTTCATTGAAGCACGAATAGTGGAAATATTATCTAGTTTGTAGGAAGATGAAAATATAGTCATTTTGTGGTGCTTTAGTGTTCGCATGACTACTGTTTTGGTGTTGGGAACAAGTTTGTGGTGCTAGTATGTAAGTAAGAAAGTTGACAATGTAGCCATTTTTTTGCTTTCAAGGTTTTTCAAACACTTCCTGTTTAAGGCTGTACAAGGGAACAAGTTTGTAAAGTGTTGTGACACCATTTTGTGATGTTAATGGATTGATGATATGGCCGCTTAATTATACATTTTTTGCTCGTATTGAATGTTAGTTTTATGTGAGTAATGATAGAGCTATATTCAATATTTGCTTACTTAATACAAACATATGCAATTCAAGAAGAAATGAAATTGACAAAAAGGCAATGACTATGCCATGGCATTCACATTAAAGTGACCAAAATACATAGTTCCTGCAACATCTATGTTTAGACCAAAATAGACCAAAATACATAGTCCCTGCAACATCCATGTTTAGACTAAAATAGACCAAAGTACATAGTTCCTGCAACATCCATAGTGTCCCACAAAAGCATAATACCAAACCAAAAACATTTGGCCCTAACATCAACATCCAGTGTGAACACACAATCCGTGTTTAGACATCCCCAAAAACATCACAACACCAAAACAAATGCAACCAAACAGAACACTTTTGTCCCTAACATATGGAACAAACAACCTTGAAACATTCTCAACTTTTTGGCAGATCCGGGGAAGTGATGTCAATATCATGAGTTGGAGGTCCATGCTTGCCAATTGAGAATTTCGGTGCTCTCCAAGATCCGCCCCTATATGGTGGACGCTTCTTCGGTTGCAAAGGTCCTATACCAGCCATTTATTGTTGGAGGGATAGGCCATGAACCATAAGTGGCGGATCAATGGCAGCCTCTTGGGTGATGACAGGCTCTTCTTCAACTTCCTCTTGAGTTGAACTGATCGAAAAGATTGGTGGCAAAATAGTCGGCTGTATACAGTTCGCAAAAATATTAAAACAGGAAAGAACACATTGATTTTGTCTGATCATCCAACAGGAAAGAATACATTGATTTTGATTTATAACCTGTGTGGTGAGGTCAGTGACATTAGAAAGGTTTTGTGTCTTTGAACCTCTTCTTTGTGGTTGTTTGCCTTTTGTATTCCCAGCCTAAAGAAAATGAAAAGCATGATTACTATGTTGTCGTTGAAAAAGTACATGTCTCCAACTGTAAAAGTGTAATTCATACTCTAGAATTAGAAGATCCAACAGTGCCATCATTTGCCTTGCCAACAGCCACAACCCTTGCTCGAGTGGTAACCTGTTGTGCCTTTAATAAAGACATCGTTCCAGTAATGCATTGAATTGCATCAAGTCGGGTTCATATATATAGAAAAAAATAGATTACATAAAGATGATTTGGGAAACATTACCCCTGTTTTTTGAACAACACTTGATGAAGACCCAAAAGTGCCATCATTTGCCTTGCCAACAACCCTTGATCGAGTGATAACCTGTTGTGCCATCATTAAATTGCAACAGTTATACATTCATTTAGTGAAAAACAGATTACATAACCTAATTGTGCAAGCATTACCCCTGTTTTTTCAACACTTGATGAAGATCCAGCACCAACATTGGTATTTTGTTTCCCGGCCTGTTGCAAATTAGTTGGGATGTTAGTGTAAAAAAAAAACCCAAATTTATAAACACTACATAACACAACTTATTCACTACCTTAGCAAGTCTACGCTTCTCACGCATCTCATCTGGGAAATCGGGGCATGTGGTGATATTATGGCCAGGCTCTCCACAATTTCGACAGCAATTAGTGTCTTGCCTCCTTGTCATCTTACTTGGATCTGTGGGATATCTCCTCCTTGGGCGTTTTTTCTTTTTTTGGTTGCTCACCAACGCTCAAAGTCCTATTTTTTTTAGGTCTTTCAACACCCCTACCATAGCTAGGTTGAACTGGAGGAATGTATGGTGTCTTTTGCCAGAATAGGTCACTTGAAACACCAATTATTGGGTGCTCATATGCCTTAACGTAAGCACTAACCCGAAAATAGTTTTCTACATAATCCTCCGGGGGTCATAACCTTGATTGCAAATGGCAGCTATGGCATGTAGACAAGGGTATCCGTTGAGTTGCCACAACCTACAACTACACGATCTTTTGACAAGATCAAGTACATATTGTCCGCGGCCATCCATCATGGTGATTTGATAATGTCTGTCTGACGACTTCACTGGAATACATTGTCCCAACTTCTGGGCATTCTTTAAGAGGATTTTGGAAATCCTCGGACATATTTTCCTATCACTCCACTTTGTTGCTGCCCGATCAAGATTTTTGGAGTGCCTCTTCATTATGTACTCTCGGATCAACTCAAGTGATGTAAGGATGGTCTTTGTCCTTGCTTCCTTAATGCATGCATTGAAGGACTGGCATAAGTTATTCAATAACATATCGCACATTGGCCCCTCGGAGAAATGAGACTTACTCCATTGTGTTGGGGGCCTAGCACTCAACCACTTCCATGCCCCCTCGAAGTACTCCTTGATCTTCTTCATTCGTTCCACAATTCAGGAACTGTAGCAGCCCGGGCAGCCCCCCACAACAGATTCTTAAGTCTTCTATGTTTCGTCCACCAACAGCAACTCGGTCTCTTAAGTTCTCACCCTCTGCGTACTCTCAACAAATGCACCTTCATCGGCTGCCTCATCATTCTCCCTTTCATCCAACCATCCTCCACATCTTCCCTCTCCAAAGCCTCATGCATCCCCTCAACAGTTGCATCTTCTAAATCAGCCCCCTCTACATCATCATCAGTTATAGCATCTTCCACATCCTCAATATCGGGCCTCCTCTTGCCCATCCTCGGCTCCACCCGCATCATCATCATCAGATTCTTCGCTGCTATCCATCTTACTTCCACCCGCATCCTCCACAACATATATATATATATATATATAATTCTTGATTCAATAGACTTGGTAGCTGCCTCTCTCAATTGTACTTCGTTCTCCACTTCCTTAAATAAGTCGTCCTCTTTCAAGTAGTAAATAACATCATCTCCATTTATATCTTCCTTCCTCAGCAGCCAAGACATGTACCAAAAGCCTAATAGTTTGACGTTCACGTGGTCATATATAACTTCTTTCCCCCCAGAATATTCTGTTGTCGGCTCAAATAAGCACTCTCCCCCACAATGCACTGTCAGAGTGATAGATGTGCAACCTGGATTTGTTGTAAACAACATTTTAAATCATAATACGACGAATGTATGTATAAAATACAACAAACAACCAACACACAAAAAGTAAGGCACCTCAATAAAATACTATGGCAGATTCTTTAAAACGCAAAAGTACCGACACGGTGGGGGCACCACTGTCGGCTTCACCACAACACTTTCTTCCCTATCTACAATAATGAACTCCAATAATACAACACATACACATTTAAAAACCAACCCTAAACCCTAGTCAAAGATTCGTTCCACATGTGGGAAGGAAAACGACATTTGCCTTCGGGGCCACTCAAAATTCTTCATTTTTTGCCACAGACATGTAAGGGCTTGCAACAAATTGCAGTTTCGTTTCATAAATACACTTACAGAATGGTGGCGGCGGCCAATGGCTCCTCACTTCCGCTTGCCGGATCCCCATCGCTATTTCTGTCGAGGCAACAACGGGAACTCAATTGGACGAACAAAATACAACCATTTCACTCTAGTATTCGTTCAAGCTTCGGTAGTTGATTTGGGTATATGCGAATCGGAATCGTCCGCACTAGGGTTCGCTCGATTTTGGACTTTCAATCCCCCAAAGTTCTTTTTAAGCCTCGAAGAATGGTGTAAGGAAGAAATGTGTTTTCTAAACACAAATTTTAATTCCGGCTTTAAATCAGAATGTGAAAGACACGCGGCCCGTTTTGTTTTGATTTGGTCCAATTGGCTCCGATTTCAGCCCATATGCCTTGTGATGGCTCAATTACATAATTGGTATTTTTAATGATCTTAAAACGGAAATGCTACCTTTTAATGATCTAAAAAAAATTAAGCTCTTTTAATTAGAATCAAAATATAAATAAAATAAAATCAGACCAGACCAGACCAGATGGAATCAGATCAGACCAGACCAAACACATTTAGATCAGACCAGACTAGATCTTATAAATTCAGATCAGACCAGAAAAATTAAGGCCTAGAGAACAGGGCCTAAGTCGGTCTCTAAGTATAGATATAGGAATGGCAATAGATCTGGGTTGGAAACGAGAATTGAGTGTCGTGTTTTGGGTTTTGTAGAAAAGTGCACTAAGACTGGCAATAGATGTGGTTCTGACTCAAGACTGAACTGTGTCCAAGGGGATGTTTGGGAGTCAACAGATCCGCTAGCAGATAGCAGATTCGGAGAGAGAACTGTGAGAGGATATGCTCTTCCAATATGCTATATGCTACCAAATATGCTTGCTCCCAAACATACTCCAAGTCTCGCATCGGGTTTTAGGTCTTTTGTGGGACCTCACCCAATCCCGACTCATTTCCAAATATCCCTCCCTACATGCATAATATGCATATTCAACGCCCACCTCCAAATTACTATCATGTGGAAAGAGTTAATAAACTTAACGGTCGTTCAGTAATTTTCCCAAATTAAACTAAAATAATTTCAAATTAAACAATCATCAAATTAAAAGAGCCATAACTTTGAATGGCCCATAAAATGTCACCACCGATCAGTCTATTACAACTTTAATTTACAAGCTGACAGATGTGATGTATGGATGCATATATGGTAGTGGAATGGAATCTATTAGAAACATTTATGCAAACCTCTTGATGAATACTTACAATACTCCCAAAATATCATCACATGATTTCGGACATCAATAATGCTCATTATTAAGTCATGACAAACTGACAAGCTACCCAATTCAGTACAGATCATACTGCACCACCAGTTTATCTCCGACCCATTCATTGACGACACTAACTTGTCCACGCAAGGCTTGCTGGTTGAAATGAATGAGTATTTGTTAGATTTGTACAGTATATATATATATAGTAGTACTATATTATACAGTATATGTATATAGGGTTAATTCAAAGTTTACCATTAGTATAGGTAGCTAAGCTGGTGGGATTTCCATCCTACAATAAGGGCAGTGTGCATTAATGTTGGCATCCAGCCACGGCATCAGACACTTGGTGTGGAACCTATGCCCACACGGCAGCTGCATTATTAGGGTTTCTTCGCCCCCCCTCAGCTGCTCCAAGCACACCGCGCACTCCTCTTCTTGCTCCGACCACGACCACGACGACGACCAATTAGACTTCCACCTAATTAATTTCAACCACCAAAGTTTCTTCTTTAATTTGGTGGTTTCATGTGCTGTCGGCATGTTATCCAAAGATGCTGACTGATGACCACCACCACCACACAATGCTATCGATGATGATGACCTTTGTTGGGGAGCAATTATGGATCCCATTCTGTTTGAATGAACAAATTAAAATCAGATAAGCTAAAGCCAACAGTGATATTGCACTAGACGAACCTCAATTCAACAAGTGTATTTTTGGAAAGGATAATGTAATTTGGTTGACCGGGTTGTTAATCATGTATATGTGACGACATGACGTTTCGAAATTGAGTTAAGCTATTTAGAGATTAGCTGTTTAATATAATCAACCATCCGATCGCCCAATCACTCCAATTTTCGAGAATTATGACCAAGGCAAAAATGTTGAATTGAATGTTGTTTAATTCGCTGCTTCTATTGTTGAATTTTTGAACTTTCGTTAAACAAAGGCGAGCTTGCTCTGCTTAAGGACATCCTGATCAACTGCACTTTTGCCAGGGCATCTTGATTAGAATTCACCATGAAATTTGGCTGATCCCAAACAAACCATTTGCTTATTAACACTTCATATCCAATCCGAGTTCTTCATAGAGGATATTCTCTTGTTCTCAATCTCGAAAAAATTAATGTTCTAACAAGGGGCTGGACGAGAAAAATTAGAATAAAAAAAAACACACCTTTTGGATTGAGACATCCTTTGTGGTTGCAACCTCTCATCCAACCTCTTCTTGGCCTCTCTTGCAGCAGCACAAAGGCTGCTGCTCTCATCATCACACAATCTGTGTGGCTGCTTCCCCACGGGAATATCATTCCTCCTCTGCACTTTCCCAAGAATATACTCTTTATCAAACATTTGATCAGTAATTCCCATATGCACAGCAGTAAAATTAAATGAATTTACAGCACCCTAAAATGCACACACATACCATGGAGGAATTGGAATGGAAGACATAGCTGCTAATAGCATACAAGCAGAAAGTGGAGCGCCTGGAGGCACCTCTGCCGATTGGGGATGGCGACATCTCCGACCCATGATTAAGATTTCTGTGGTGAAATCGTCTCCTTCTTGCAGCCTCAACACCGGGGAGCATCCCAGCCATGGTTTACTGACAAAAACGATTGGGGCTGCAGTCAGAGGTTGTAATAATACCAGAATGCTCTTATCATCAATCAGAAAAAGTCTTGTCAAATAATGCTCGAAGTGAGTGGGATTTTTCCCAAGAAATTTTCCATTGTGGAAATTGGTAATCAGTATAGAGAGAGGGAAAGAGATCAGTGAAGTTAAACAGTGTTCCTTGAGATTGAATCAGGGGGTCCTTGATTGCACTAAATGAATAAAAAATCAGTCTTTCAGGATTTGGGGAAATAAATTATTAAGAGGGGGGTAGGGGGTGGGGTAGGGGGAGGGAAGGTTCGAGGAAGAAATGGTAAAAGAAAATGGACAAGAAAAGAGAGAGGAGGATGTAGAGTATGGGCAGAGGAGAGGTAGGTAAAAACTAAAAACTAAACTAGTGGGGAGACAAATGCAGTGGCCTACCACTCATAACTCATGTGTGCTACTACTGTTATAATGTTAATTCATTGTCTGATAATACCTATTATGTCCCTACTATTTTTTCAGTAGTAGTACAAAATAAGTGGATCCAATTGGCTGGCTGTACATGTGTTGGTCGAATTTGTGTGTAATTTTAAATTCTTTATTTTGGGTTTTGACAAATTCTATAAAGGAAAAAAAAGAATTATCAGGGATTTTTGTATGTTTGTATGGCCTTTGGCTATTCCAACTATAGGATTGGATGTTTTTATCGCCAGCAATTCTCTGTTTCTCTATCCTTTCACATTCATAGATACAAAAATGGCAGCACTGTCATCATACAACACTGTACTAGCCAATGCATCATTCACAAAAAGAGGAATAGATCAATGTCATAAGGAGAAAAAGCACACGACGCGTCCTGAAAAACTCCATCCGCCATGCACTTAATACTCCCCTCATTTGCATGCGAGCACAATATCAAGTCATCTGCAAATACCATGTGGGAAACACCAATGCCGCCTGTTCTCAAGGAAATCGGCCTCCAACCACCACTATCGACCGCCTCCTGCACTAATCGGGACAATTTCTCCATAATAATGACGAACAAGTACGGTGACAACGGGTCCCCTTGCCGAACCCCTCGCCCTGCCTTTATTTTTTCCAGCATGCTACCATTCCAGATAACGGCAAATGAGGTGGAGCGCACACATGCCATGATAGGAGCTCTACACATGTCCGGCAACCTCAATTCCACAAGACATTGATTCAAGAAATCCCAGCTCACCGAATCATAAGCCTTCGCCAAGTCAATCTTCACAACCACCCCTGGCAACCTGCTCGACGGTTCTCCATAGTAGACACAATCTCTTGTAGCAACAGAGCGTTGTCACGTGTCCCCCTCCGGGGCAAAAAGCGGACTGGCCTGGACCAATATAATTTGAGAGAGATTTAGCACATCTCCTCTCCTAGCTAATGCATCCGCCACAACAATATTCTCATATTCTACTAAATCACATATATTGATGAATCACTCAGCCATGTAACATGAACAATTCAACAATTGGTGAAGAAAAATTCAACGATTAAATATTAAAAAAAAACATCCAACTTGACTATTTTGTAAGTTTAATTTTGTAATTACCATAATATTATGTTAAAATGATATAACAAAAGTATTAAATGTGAAGTTTTCTAATAAATGAGAGCGAGAATATAAAATTTATATTCTAAAATTATATAATTACACGAATCTATTAATATCTAATTTATTTTAAATTTTTTATTACTTCATTTTTAATAAAAATGAACAATCATTTATTAAAAAAAGAAAAAGAATAAAAGAAAAAAGAGGAAAAGACGTACTCTCTACCCTAACTGCTGCCCAGTACATTCTGCAAATATATTGACTAGATTTTTTCGCCCGCTACGCACGGGTATTGAACGAATATGACGATATAAAATGAGAATATAATGTTTTTCAGATTACATGATATTCAATTTCTTTTGTTTAAATAGTGATTGAAATGCATGCAACAAAAGATTAAAAGAAAAATAAAGGAGATAATAAGATGAATGAAGGAAATTCAAACTCACGTGGAAATAATATAAAATAAATTAGTTTTACTGTTATGAAATTAAATATATATAGTTTTCTTTCATATCTAAAATGATGAGAGTAAGTGGAAAATAAATACTCATTAACTATTCAAAATTAGAAAAAATTACTCTATCCGTCCCACTAATTCTGTCTCACTTTCCTTTTTGTCAGTCCCACGACAATTGTCACATTTCCATTTTTAGAAAAACTACTCCATAAACATCAACTAAAACACCACATCAACTAATTACTCCACTTTATCACAATAACCCATAATACCTAAAATACCGTGCCCAAAAGTTTTGGGACGGTATTACCGGAACTGATGGAGTATATTTTGTATTATTAAGATTTAAAAAAAATATTAGTTTTACTCCCTAATATGTTTTACATTTTGACTATCATCCCTAAAGTTTTTAAAAAATATATTATTTATATTTTTTTATTATCTTTTCATCATTTAAAACTTATATTTTATTATCTAATATATTTTACTATTATTTTTTTTATAAACAGTGACATTCATGTATCGGTAAAGGTGTGTGAGAGCCCAAACCACACAAATGACTATTTTAAATTTTTGTTGTGATTACTTTTTATGGACTAATCCATAATTTTATAAAATAAATTTTAACTATAATTACGTTTTGATTATCTGTTAATTTTTTAAATATTATTTTAGTGCATAATATTTTATCCAATTTTTTTTCCATATTGATTATGAAAATTATTTGGTAGTTAATATTTCCATTTAATTTAATTAAATTTTTATTATTATAAACCTTAAAATTGAATTTGTACTCCGATACCAAGTCTTTTAGGGGTATAATTATATTCTTTTACAGTATAAATTATTTTAAAAATTTTTTATAATAATTTACTGCAAATTTCATATACATTTTTATTTTATACTGAAATAGATGAGGATAATAATTAAACTATGATGTGTTTTAGTCTTTTTTTTCTTTTCTTTTTATTTTCTTCTTTAAAAAAAATAAGTAGAATTTATTTAGAATGGTATAAAATTTTAAGGTTATTAGTCCTTTTACATTAATCAATATATTTAGGGTCAATTTAATGTTTAGATCATATTTTTAATGAAATAGTTTTATTTAAAATATAATTATTATATTCCTTATATTGATATATGATTGTATATTTTTTAGGCATAAGTCTGTAATCTAATTAAATTTATTTAATATATAGTATTAATATTTTTTAAAATATTATGTATACAATCAAATAATTTATATATATTTGTATTCAATTATATCTTTTTAAAATATATATGAAGATTTTCTAAAGATTTTGTTATATTAATAGATAGATTTATTTTCTAAATATAGATATTGATGACGTGGTGGAATTAGTCAGCATATTACGTGTAAACTTAAGAGCCGTTGATCTAAAAATGAGCATATAATGACTGATTAACCCTTTAAAATTAAGAATGATGAATTAAATTTAATAAGGACAAAAGAGTCTCCACAGACCAAAAAGTATTCAGGATTTATTATATATATTATATAGATTACCGCATTAATACCACCCCAAATATCCTCTGTTTTATTCAATCCACATTTTGTCTCTCCGTATTCCAATCCTTTGCGAGGGATAATCCAATTCGGAATTACCGGCGATCTCATTCCATCGGAGGGTACATACATAGATCGCACTTATTGGTAATTTCGTGGTCGTTATTCCCAGGTCGGTGCACGTCATTGTCGAGTACTTCTACCGATTGACTAATTGCATGCTGATTGCGAATTATAAGAATTTCCTTGTTAACTGCACCCGAATGATTTTGTAACAATTTTTTTTTTCTTTTTTTGGCGGTGGGGATGGAGGGTCGTGGCGTTTCTGTAACATCTGATAAGGAAATTGAATCTGCCTGCATGCGTACATAATAAAGTGCGGCTATTACTTTTGCAGAGATGTGAGAATAATCATTTTCATAAATTTCTTGAAATTTCTTCACAGATAATTAGTGCACCTAGTTTTCATAGTAGGCTGCAGCTGTTTGTGTTTTGACTATGAATGCTACGGCGTCTTGCCTTATGTGCTAATTTGATTTTGCTTCTGACACTGGGTGTGGTGAATGTATAAATCCTCGCTGTTGATGTTGCATAATTACAGAGACCGAAGTCTAGTGTGACAAACTTGGATTTGTCTTTAGTTTGGAAATTGATATTGAACAGTGGCCGAGCCTTACAGAAGAACGATGCCGAATGGTGGCCTTCTTGACAGAACAGAAAATTTACATGTCTCATCATGAATTTGAGTAAGAGATTGTAGATTACTAATACAGTGGTTATGATTAGTCCATGAAAATGGACATAAGAAATTGTCGCAGTTTTCAAGAAGACTGGTCCTGTCAAACAACTACTCCAATGGATGTGTTAAATCATTTATCTCAAGAAGCACTTAGAATAGCGGGGGATGCTTTGCCCATTACACCTCCAGGTAGTCCAAGTTTCAGTTCCCAGGGCATGAGCGCACCGCCAAGGCATAGGCGTGCCCGTAGTGAAGTTGTCACCTCATTTCATAGCCGAAGCAAGAGCTCTAGCAATCTCCAAAAATGGAAGTCTAATATGAAAAAAGCTTTGAACTGGGGGAGTCGTAGTTTTCGCGAGGATAAAAATTATACTTCATTTGATCCTGAGGTTCTGGCAAATCAGAAAAGACAGTGGTATAAGCTTAGACCAAGAAAAGTGGTAAGTTTGTGTGTATGTATCTCTGTGTATTCTTTTCCCTTTTTCTGAATGACAAACTTAAACTAATCTATTTCATGTTGATTCTCTTATTTATTTTCCTAGTAGGAATGTGATTAACTGCACCTGCATCATAGGTAAGTCGGTGATAATGAACAACTATAGGGATTATGAATTACTTTTGTTAGAGTTAAGAGTTATATACAGAGTTTAGCTTGTTGCTATGAAACCTTATGATTTTAGGATTAGTTTAAAATGGCTGTCATGGACCATTTACGTGAAATGATGTTTGAAGTCAAATTCTGAATTCGATAAAACATTTGTTAGGTGCTGATTTTATCATGTGTTTAATATTTAACCTTGTAAATTGATGTGGTATACATGATAATTTGGTTTTGTAGTTTTCTCCTTCAGTTCAACTTATGTTTCTTCTTCTTTAAAACAAGTGAGTTTGAATGTAGGACCCTGAAAGATACAAAGAGCCATCCACGCTTTTTGAACACTTTGTTGTTGTGGGGCTTCATCCGGATGCCAAACTTGAAGATGTTGAGGATGCATTCATCTCGAGGAAGAAATGTAATCAAGAAATGAAAAGAACTGAAATGGTAGATAGCAACATAAGACACCGACGGCCTAAAATTCCAACACTAGAGCCCGAGGTTCGGTTTGAGGATCCAGCTAGCATCTACCAAGTCAAATGAATGTGCCTTATGACACTCCTATTTTTGTTATCTTGCTTTTCACATGATTTGTTTCTAAATTATGAGTTTTCTAACTTGTTCCCTGCTCCAATAGGTTCTATTTCAGTATCCTCCGAGAAAGAAGCTGACTTTGGAATTAAAGGATTTATCTTCATTTTGCTTTCCAGAAGGCGTAAAGGTTAGTAATTCAAATTTATTTTCCAAATGTGTATCGTTGTAGATTTCTTCGAAGGTATGAGTTATGGTCTCAACTAATCTAACTGTATGGGAGTCACAGATGCCTGCCATCAGTCTATCTGGTAACCCACTTTTACATTATCTATGATTTAGGTGGGAATTCAGGATGCCTTTGATTGTTATTCTGCTTCAGAGATATTATGTTTGTGAGATAAACGTGCATTCATTTTTCATGGAATGTTTTTGTGAAAAACTATTAAATATGTTTGTGATTTGATAATTTAACTTTTTAAAATAACAAAATACTAGTAATATTATGATTAGTTAAAAGCTGGGAATATAGTCAAATTTTGCATCCTTCTCATACTGTTATATATTGAATATATTGATAAAGATTAAAGTCCATTTCTCAAGTAATGTGATGCACAGGAAAAAAAAAACAAAAAAAACATAAAAAAGAAAAACAACAACAACAACAACTGGGATTTGTTTAAATTAATTAAGAACCACCATGTCAAAAGGGAGAAAAGGTATTGAAAATTCAAGAGGTAAAAAAAATGTGTTGTGATAGAATATACTGCAAGAGAAACCTTTTCCTTTCCTTGGGCAGTACCTCCCATCAAGATTGATCCTTGGAAGAGACAGGAAGCTAGAGAGGGAAGAGAATAAACAAACAAGGAAAAAATATATTGAGGAAAAATGCATGATTTGTGGGATATGGCTTATTTTTTAGGTTGTGTTTCGTGGATTGCCACTTTTTAAATTCCTCTATCAGGAATGCACATTATTTTGTAATCATACCACCTTTCATGAATGCACAATATTGTGTTTGGTATATATATGAAATTTTATTTGGAATGTGCAAAGTAGAGAAGAAGAAAAAGCATAAAGGAATTATGAATATATATAAGAAAGATGAAAATAATAGTGCACGAGATGGAGAGAGTAGGTGGAAATGTTGTGGAGGAGTAAGATGGGGTTTTTAGATTCCTAGATCCTGTAATGTGGAAACGTGAGTATCTAGATTCCCACATAAGTAGGAATACTGAGATTCCCACTATCATATATTACTACATAACTAACACTCTTCTAGAGATACTATCTCAGAGATATCGTTTATTTTCCAAGAATTTTTTTTAAGATTTTCTTACAAGAAAATAACCAAATGCAGCCTCAGGAAGTTTTGGTACCATGTTTTTTATTATAATTGTCCGCTTGTATTCCATTTCAGATTGTTAGCTTATAATTATGAGGGATACTTGACTAACTCTAGGGTCTAGTTTACTGTGGATAACTCTAGAATATCCCTGTTCATATGATATTGGTTTCTCATTATCTCCCTTGTCTATAATGTTGTGAAGCAGGCAAAATGCTTTTGAAATGACCTCCTGACCAAATAGTCCACATGCATATAATAAATGCAACAAAATTTCTTGCTGTCCCTGTTCTGGTGTTAATTTTCCTTACTGAAAAATCTTCGGTGGAATACAGATTTATGAGATTGGTTCTCATTTATGTTTTTGTTCAAGTTAAAATGTTTTTACTTAAAGGAACTATTCCATTGTGTTCTACACCACACACTTTTTCCTATTCCATAAGATAGTCTAATATATGTGGTGTCCGAAGATATAATTCAAGATCTTGGTTGGAGAACCACCATGAAATAGTACTTCCCCATATTGACTACCTGGGTACTGTTAGTCTCAAATTTTATTGCTTCTGCTTAGTATATGGTTGTGCGGCATTAAGGTGTTCTTTTTTGTTCATGGAGGATCATGATCTCCTTGGAAGCACTGAGTTTCTAATTCAGTTTGAAATGTTCATGTTCTAAAAAATGCTCACTCCGTTTTCAACTCAGGCCCATGTTGTAGACAAAACACCATCGTCAAGTGAGCTGAATCAGCTTCTTTATGGACAGGTATGCAGAAAGTGGTACATGTACGTCCTCATCATTTATTTATGAATGTGAGTCAGTTTCCTTTCTTTGGATTTCTTCCCCATTAACACATAATTGGTGCGTGAACTTATTTTCAGGAGTACTTGCACAGAGATGATTTATCATTTATCTTTTCGCTTAAGGTGATTGCTCAATTTTTATTTTATTTTTATCTCTTATCATTTCTTGTTATTTGCTTTTGACTTTGCTTGACTACAGGCAGCTGACAATACTCCACTATATGGTGTTTGCTTGCATGTACAAGAGGTAGTTCAGAAACCACCTGTTATTTATGGGGTTGCATCTCTTTCTCAGTTTCAGTCCAGAAACAGTAGGTTTTTGGTTTCTGCACCTCGTTGTTATTGTATCTTAACAAGAATGCCTTTCTTTGAGTTACACTATGAGATGTTGGCTAGGTAAGTACTAATTTCATTGAAATCTTCTTTCTCATGATTTCACACATCTATCTGGAATTCCTCTAATGTAAGAGAACAATTTTTTTGTGATTTTCATTTATTGTGAAGCAGCATCATTGCCCAAGATCGTCTTAACCGCATCAATAAGTCTGTTACCGATATGTTTCTCAATGATAAGTCTCCTTCGAGATGTATTTCAAAGCACCAAATAAATGAAAACATTGATGGTCGTGATGCTGAAAGTGCCACAGACTGGATATCTTCTGCAATTCCTGTTGACAGTGCTGGACCACTTGCTACTGCAGCCGCAGCAGATATTATATCGTGTGAGGAAACATTGAAAATACATTCTCCCGGGAGTGCTGCCACTGCCACTCCAGAATTGGACAAGGATGGTAACAAGAATATGTCTACTGTTAATGACAATACTTTTGAGAACCCTGAAAGCCAATCCATCAGTGACCAGACTTCAGATGCTAGCCCTTATGCATGCTGTAAGAACCAATCATCAGCATGTCGAAGATTTGAGTCATTATTTTGGTGAGTGGAATAGTTTTAATCATCTCAAATTGTTCCTTTTTTATCCATGCAGTTGTAATCTTCTGATTTTTATATTTTTTTTTTCCTGCTACTTAGGAGTTAGTTCTTTCTACCAAAAATTACATGAATATTTTAAATTATTTTCTTGGCAGCCCAGCTAAAAGTATGTCACTGGAGGCAGATAATAACGATGACGAAGGGTTCACGGATGATAAGATCATGAAATGGGCAAGGGTACATCTAATACTGGAACTATCTATTTACTGTAACTTGTGCCCAGTTTCACATTTTCTGCTTATGACAGGAGAATAAAAATGGTATGCTACAGATAATTTGTGCATATCATGGTATGCATATTCCAGAAAGAGGAAGCAAAGTAGTTTTTCAGCCACTAGAGCATCTGCAGGGCATTGAGTATCTGCGACCGTCTATTTCCTTCCTTGGACTGGACGAAAAATATATTGACCATAAACTTACATGTTCTGAGGAAGAATTTGAGGTGTGGCCTCTCAGTTACAATTCTTCTCTCTTGATGCCTACCTGTGAGAACAAAATTAACTGACATAATGAGGTTTTGAAGGTCAAATTAAAATTAGCTGCTGCAGAGGAAGCTGTTTCACTCTCTCTCTGGTCAATAGCTACAATATGCAGAGTTCTTTCTATTGAGAGCGTAATTTTTTTAACCTTTGATTATTATTTTTACTCATTCTTTCCTCTCTTTCTCCACTTCACTTAGACATATTCATGCTGAATTAGCAATCTTTCATAAATCTTACTCAAAAACTGAGGATTTTTTTTTTCTTTTTTTTTGTTTTTTTGTGTGTGGTATACATAGCTTAAGGGTAGTGCCATAGTGGTGATGCGCTCCTATTAATACGGATTTGTGAAAGTTCATGATGGCTTATAGTTGATGATTGCCAACACAAGTGAGGATTTCTAGAATTTGTTTAAGTGCTACAATACATTAATTATATTGGTTTTACTTCAGGGTTTGATGTATCCCATCTGTTATTTTGGTGAAGAAAGAATATTTATCTTCAGAGGTGGCTCAGATATGAACCAATGGGTTTTAGGAAAGATAAGAAAGATTGATAGTTTTTTGTGCACTGTTATTTGCAATTCTTTTACACTTATTTTATTGGAGCTGCTAAATTAAACATAAAATAAATAACTTGATTAATTTCGTTGGTAGTTCTATTTATTCACTTCTGATGCTTTAATCTTTAGAGGATTTTACCATTGCTTTTCTTTTCCTGCTTTTTATCTTTTGCTTTTCAATTTGAGTCAATGGTCGGGTATTGCTTTTTGTGTTTGATTAATGCATTTAATATTGAATATATATATATATATATATTCTCCAGTGTATAACAAGTTTCATTGTGTGCAGATTTTGACTTTGCTCACTGGTGTATTATTGGAAAAACACATGATTGTGCAGTGCCCAAATCTGGTATTTTACAATCCAAATGGTATAGTGACAAGTGATTGTGTTTAATTTTTCTTTCGAGAAGGAGTTAATTATGTTTTGTTTCTATTTATAGGGTATCCTATCAGCTGTAGTGTTGTCTCTTAACCCTATAATTCGTCCATTTGAATGGCAGAGTTTATTTCTCCCAGTAAGTTTTGCTCTATGTTCTTTCTTTCGTTCTTTCTTTTTTTTTTTTTTTTTTCATATTCTGATTCACTGTTGAGGATAATAGCAATGTTAAATAGATTATGCAGTTTATCTTTGAGTTATGCTCATTTGTTGAGCAAAATTGCTAATAGTTTTGTTTGGTTTGTATATTTGTCCTCAAATTGATATATAGATGTTTTTTAGTTTGTATATTTTTTGTGGTTTCATGTTTGATTGTTTTCCATGTGAATGAACAATTCACAAGTATAAAATATGTGATTTTGGCTGCAGATTCTGCCAGAGAAGATGCTAGATTTTTTGGATGCTCCTGTACCTTTCATTGTAAGTTTTTGTAATTTTTTGGATGTTCCTGATCCCGTTTGTGGATGTTTGGGGGCCAGAAGATTGTATGATAGTATGCAAGAGGATATGCCGGCTCCCAAATGACCAAATCGCCAAAGATTCTGCAGCATATAGAATGTTTTGGTTATTTATTATAACAGTTGGGATGGTTCCAGGAAACAATAGACACTCTCTTAGTTTTTAGTATGCCTTTAGCATATAAAATTACAATGGTTGGGATGGTTCCAGGAAAACAACTCCCCTTCTGATTTTTAAGTAGTATTATACTACTAGTAGATGGAAATATTTTATTAAAGAATATAATAGGAACTAGAGGTTGGTGACTTTGCATGATGGTTCGCTCGCACTATTGTCTCATAGGCGAATAAACAGCAAGATCTTTGCTCCTGCTTATATCATACTGCTGCATCCTGCAAGCATGTTGTGCGAAGAGAACAATTAGTATTGTACAATTTACAAAGAGTGTGAGAGGAAAAACATACAGTGGTCTGCTCCAACAACTCAACGAGTGAAATGTGAAGGTTGGAATGAAAAGCACACTGTGGAACCCAACTTCACAATCTAAAAATTTCCTACTTGTGTGGGCATCGCACTACATACATTGCCAAGGCTTTTCCATTATGATAAATTTCTGTTGTGTTTTTGTGACTGAGCCCAGCTATAGTTTCACAATGACTTAGGATGGATTCTGAAGTCTGTTCCTTAATTGTCTAATCATAAATTATAATCATATAACAATCCAGTAGGTTTTATATGCTATTTTCTTGATATTAATTATTATTATGTTTCTATGCATCTATTCAGTAGTACAGTTTTTATTGTTCCAATCCTCAGAAGTATTCCTTTTGTAAAAGCTGAAGACCCTGTTTGCATCTTTCGGTTTCCTTTTACCACTGAGATGGGAGACACAATAACTATTTGTTGCTGTCCAATCTTTATTCAGGTTGGTGTACAACATAAACCAGTCGAGCTGAAGATGAAAGCTTCTAATCTAGTTCAAGTTAATGTGTCAGAAAATGAGGTGTGTCTAAGTCAAACTGATGCTAATTCATGGTTTTCCTAGAATTAGGCAGATTTATGTGACCATCATCCTATATGTTCAGTGAAAAGGGTGAGTGAATTCCCAGCCATTTGTCAGAAGGGGTAAATTGATGATGTAGCCCACCTCTCCCTCTCCCTATCCCTCTTTCACTCCCAGCTTATCTGCAATTTACTTGAGTTTTTTTTTTTTTTTTTTTTATTTCCTATACATGTTTTTACCATTATTGGTTTCTCAAATTTGTGCAGGTGAAAAGTTGTGTCTTGCCTCCGCTTCCGCGGCGCTATGAGCTTATTGCTCAACTCCGACCCATCCACTCCAGGTTATCATGTGAAGACTCGATTGCTCAAAAATGTCCAATATACAAATGCAGCGAAGTGCAGGTATTTATAGTTTAAACGGATACAATAATCTTTACCTCAGAATGAAAATATCTGTATCTTTACTTTTTCCTTCCCATGTCTTATTCTCTTTTATGTCGATTTCTCTTGGTTGTCCTTCTCATGCTTATTGCTAATGACTCGATTTCTCTTTTATGTCAATTTCTCTTCTTGTCATGCTTATTGCTAATTACTTGACATGCCGAATTCCAATTCATGGGAAATATGGACCAGGGTTTCCACACAATTTTTATCAAATAAGGAAGAGTGAAATATTCTGAGACAATAGTAATTGGTTTGTTTACTAAGCATCTTATATTTAACTTTTTCATGTCAATTCACCTGAAATGATGCTCGCAGTTGCTTTCCATTTGCCCTTTTCTGGATGGATTAATCTTCAAGCCAACATCCAATCACATTGAAAGTCTTGTGTTGGATTTTGCATTGCCTATTCAAATGTCTTCATCAGCATTACTAACTTGCATCATTAGTTCCCTTCCCAGCCCCGACTCCAATATGTGGCCATGCTGTTGCTTTAGCAATGTTCTGTAACCTTCCCTTGCGAGCCATGAAACTAAACATTGTTTGCATGTAAAATCTTTCAAGTGACTGCGAGAAAGGCCATAATTTGATCCTCGATTACACCACCTTAGTTTTCTGTGTTTGCTCTTGAATGAATGGCATGATTTGCATCTCGACTATTAACGCTTGTGCCATGAATGGATTCCAGGCTGAAGCTGCTTCCCAATTTCTGTGTGTAATGAGGAGGTACTTGGAGTCACTTTGCTCGGATATGAGGCTACACACAATTACTAGTGTCCAAGCCAGTGACAAGGTGTATAACTCTTCTCTTTTCAGTCTTTAACTATTCCTTAATATAGCCGTTTCTGCAATGACTGTTGAAATAAAATCCCAATAAAAAATATTCCAGGTTTCTATACTTCTCAAGGATAGCTTTATTGAATCTTTCCCCACCAGAGACCGGTATTTCATTAAGGTACATCAGGAATTTGCACGTCTACTTGCTTTTACGTACTAATTCATTATCAGTATCTTAAATGTGTATTATTAGAATACATTTTCTCCAATCAGCGTGATAAAATCTTTATGAGGCACGCCGTTTATTCTGTCTGTCCTTGGCAGTTATTTGTTGAAACCCAGCTATTCACTGTTCTATCCGATGCACGTCTTTCAAGCTATGAGAATGAATAAACTTGCAAGATGAGGAACGCATCCCTTTGATCTTAAAATCCGCCAAGTACAGATGAATCTACTGTAAACTACATGCTGAAGGTAGAATTTTGAAGCCTACTAGTTGTCGAGTATGACAATTTCCAGGTTAATAACCATGATCCCTCTGCAGAATTAAAATCCCATGACCATGGAATGTCTCTCTGAAGATGTCCTCTTCTCCGTACCATGTATGAGGTTTAAGCTTTGCATGTTACAATGTAGTGTAGGGCAGTTCAGGAGTTGAGATAGTGAAGCAGTTGTTATTTAGTTTCACAGAAAATATGTAGTCTTAAAATGACACCAAGATTAAAAGCAACACTGACAGTTTACATAAGAATTCATTCTGCCCTGAATTCTTTGACTGACTACAGGTTGTTAGATTTGGATTATCTGTCTTTTACATTGCAATGTTCCTGGAAGACTCTTTAGACGAAGGACTGACCTGTTGGAGGAGGCGCGTGAGTGACAAGTTGAATATGGTGGTGTGTGTGTGTGTGTATGCTGGGAAAAAGGTTATGGAATCTCATCAGTTCAGCAGTCAGCCCTCCAGAATGAGGCATTAAGCCTTCCCATTTTTACAAGGGGTTCAGTAACTTGCACTCAACTTATATCTTGTACCGTCCAACAGATTGTGATTTACACTATCTCCATTTGCACATTCAAGGCCTGGGGGTACAACACCACAAAAAAAGTACTAGTTAGTATGGATGTTTGAATGGCACTCAAATAGGAGTAGAAAATTTAAAAGTAAAAATATAGCTAAATCTAAATTTTATTGTTACTGAAGTTTTCTAGAATATCGCTACTACAATACTCATTCCGTTCCTTTTTAGTTGTCTTTTTAGAGAATAAAAACTGTTCCAAAATAGTTGTCATTTTTAGGTAGTTATGTTATGTTTTTACTATATTGCCCTTCAGTTTACATAAATGCTATTTGCTGACATTTATTAAGAATGAATTTAGTTGAAGGGTAAAAATATAAATTTTTGAGTTAATTAATGCAAATCTTGGTTATTGAAATTGAATTAAAAGAGACGACTAAAAAAAGGAGGAGTATTTTTTTGTTGTGCAAATGACTTAGGGATCGAGACATCGAGTAGTCCCTTTTGTTACTACTCCATATTCCCTTAGTAATATACTATCACCTGGGGATTTGCAAATTTTTTCATAATAGATTATCATCCCATCTATTGGTGTCATCCATCTCCATGGATGAGATAGTAAATGAGCGTAGGGATCAAATTATTGCCTCAACATTCCATAAGTATATAATTAATATTAGTGGGATAATTGTAATGGGACGGGAAAAAAGTAGAGTACAATAAAATTAAAGGAATTAATGGAATAGATAGAACATTATTACTTAAGTTATTGTTTTTTGGGAACAAATGCCTCAAGAGGCAGGCTTAAAACATGACGAATGACGAAATTCGTCAAGTTGGTAAGCAAGTCCCACTGCATTTCTTTCCAAGACAATCTTGATCTGACCATTGTCGTATAAAAATCCTTCTTAATGGCAGTCTGTTTAGCCAGCACATCCTGGATTAAACTTAGAAAATAATTCATTTAATAAATATGAATTTGTGTGCTTCCAAACATCCCAAATAAATATCACAATAATCACCTGTTACTATCGGCAATCAACTTTATATCACCTACTAGAAGCTTATTTCCCCCCCTTTCTTGTTTCCAAGAAACTTCCTCCTCCATTCAAGTAGCCATCCTTGAGTTTCATCAGAAATTTCCCCTAAAAATCTCACAATTTCCGCAAAGGAAACCGCATAGAAATTTCCTTTCCAACCTAACACTATAGCAGAACCCATTATTTATTTCTTGCAGATTCAGTCTTAATTCCGCCCAAACATCTCTTGCTTCGATCACAATTCTTGGTATAGTAAATAGTATTTTATTCTGTCAAGAATCAAGATGTCTGGAATGCTCCCAGGAGTTGAAGCGGCAAGAAGACGAAGAACCCACCACAGGCATACAGTCAGAGATCCCAAAAGCACCGAGGAAGAGACCAAGAGATTTTCTGCCTGCCTCTATGTTGCCAATTATTTCCATGAATTCCACACCACTTCAATCCTTCCCAAGGTACCAATTAGTACCAAATGCTATATCTACCGTATCAATCAAGAATCAGCAGGAATTGATTCTAGTGCTTTTGATTGATCAAAATTTCATTTCTGGAGGAATCCCATGTTTATGATTAATTTTGGAATCAACACAGGATCGAAAGAAGATGCAGGAGGTGCGAGACGCTGATGATGATTTGCTCGATGCGGCCGCCAGAGAAGCCAAGAGAAGGTTGGATCTCAGACTGCAAACCCATTGGAAATCACTGAACAAAAAGTGAAATCATTAGGGAGGATTTATGTCAATATTTCCCCTTTTTTCAAATTTTTTGTTTAATTGTAAAATGAAGTTAAAGTGTGAAGGGATTTAGTTATTAAAAAAAAAAAAAGTGTGAAGGGATTTAATTTTTCAAATACTATAACACAATTGTTTAGTTTATTTTTTCTGGTGAGAACTATCCGACAACAATGAAAAATGGGGGCAATAAATAGAGAAGTATGGAGGTGTGAATTGTTGATGGCAGCTCCCTTGGTAACCAAGCCGCTCAGGTTATGGGTATGTTATTCGTGATGATAATGGCCATTGGATTAGCGGAGGATATGGTTACTTGGGGCATGCTAATAATTTATTAGCAGAAGTTTCAGCTCTCTTGGCCGGATTAGAACAAATGGTGCGGTTGGGGATTCATCGGGTCGCTTGTTATTCGGATTCGAAACTAGCTCTTAAGAGGTGTTTGTTTATGCGTTTCCGGACAGATTATTTGATTATTGCGTTTGCAAAACGCAAATAATCAGTTATTCCTGTTTGTGTACTAACTTCCAATAATCTATTATTTGCGTTTTGAGGGATTGAAAACGCTATTTTCTTGCAGTTATATTTTGGTGCGGCAAGAAAATTGCGTTTAGCCAAAAATAGATTTTATCATATTATTGCCTATGAAAAATGTAAATCTAAACAATTTTTAATGATTATCTGATTATTGCGATTTGTAACAGTATAAGCTTATCCAAACACTTAATTTTCTACAGCACGTTTTTGTTACAGCAATTATCTGATTATCCATTTTCTAAACGCTACAGCACTTTTTAAAACGCACATCCAAACACCCTCTTAGTCTATTGCATTCGGACTATGAGTTCCATCCCTTGGCCGGCTTGTTAAGGCGTGATTCATTTGAAGTTTGTACCTTCCATCATATTTTTGGTGAAGGTAACCAAGTAGTTGATGCACTCGCCAAACATGGAGCGTCAATAGAGGAGTTCTACACTACGTGGGCTTTCCCACCGGATTTTGTTCCAAGGAAATTGTCGGCCGATGCATCGGGCGTTTGGTTCCCTAGATTATAGTGTCCGTCTGCTAGTTCTTTCCTACTATTTTTTTGCTTTTTTGTTTTTCTGTTTTTTTTTTCCCAGGCCTTTAGCTTCTCAAAAAAAAAAAAAGTCTTATTTTCCTTGATTTGGTTAAAATAAAGCACAATGACAGTTTTCGCCATTAATTTAAGGGTTTCTTACGAATACATCCCATTAAAATAGCAAAAATCGTTTTTACCCACCTTATAAAAGAAACTCTTTTTTTGCCCGGATGCAAACTGACAGAATGGGCGTTTCCGAGTGCCAATCGCCGTAGTTCGAGTACCAATCGAAGTCATTCGAGTTGTCTTCGAGTGGAGATCGGAGAAAACGAGTTTCACTCGAATGGGCATTTGAGTAGACACTGGACGCGTTTTTATGCCTTTCTGGTCGCGATTTTATGCCTTTTTATCCATTCCGTTGTAATTTCCTAGCACCAAACATGACCTTCAGCATGCAATCAAATGAAATTTTGCTCCTTTTGCCTATATCTGATCATGGTGAAACGGTTTCTTTGTTATATGCTCACCTTAATAATGCAGAGATCCATGACTGAAATCTCAACTTTGAGGCCATCTTGTTGGTTTATCTGAATGCTTGATATTTCTTCATTTCACATGTACTAGAAACGTATGCTATTTTGTACTTGATGATGGGGCAACCATGATATCAGTATATGAATATCACACATGTTAATTCCTTGGTGTTCTAATATGCATTTATTCATGAAAATTTTATACAAAAATCGTTTTGATTTATTTGATATTGGATGTCTTTTTGCTTGGTTGCTCCAGTTTGCAGTGCCAGTTTCCACCAACTGAATCGACTCTGAATTCTACAAACTCTTATCTACCAAACATATGCATACACACATCTACCAATGATCCATGTTTCTCTACTTTGTCCAGCACCAAACACTCAACCTGACTTGATTTTGTGAGTTCCATACACATCATCACTGTTCAAATCTATTCCACACAGAATGATCCAATATCATGAAATTCAAAACTAGTTTCATGGTGCTAGAACTGAAAGTGACTAAATTTCAATTTAATTACTGAATGAATCTACCAAAAAGAGACAGTAGGACCAACAGCTTAAAAAACTGTCAAACCAATAATTGTCTCATCTGAGAAAGATCGAAAAGGACTGTTCAACATCTTCAGGTAATCAGGATAGCTGCCAAAACTTAGCCCATATCTGCCAAAATGCCTTGAGTAAGGCAATCAATAAGTCAAACTGCATCGGATCCTTTATCATCTCTGCTTGCAAATTACAAATCCAATAAAGAAAAGTTCATCATACAACAAAAAAACCACGACATATCGTCAGGTATGCTTAACAGTTTACACTCCACTGTAGCTATACTAATTTATCCACATTTATAAAGAAGAGATCGTGAAAGAAGCCAATGCATAAGCTAGCTAAAATTAAGAGATGAAAGAATAACACGATTTCTATTTGAACCACAATATATTGGCATCATTATATACAATAAGAATACCAAGCTATAAATGAATAATGCTGTAAACTGGGACTCCTATCTCTTGCAGAACAGAGGGATTTAGGGACTCCTATCTCTTGCAGAACAGAGGGATTTTACCATGGTTGTGCTTCAAACAACTCAGGCCGACTACTTCGCATAACCTGCAGATAAGTAGAATCAGTGCAAGGGATTGCAATTAATCATAACGCCCATTCTCCATCAAAGATATTACAGTAGCATACGTTACATAAATATTAAGAACAACATATTCATAGTCAGAACATAATCATGGAACAGAAAAAATGGATGCAGAAAATATTTTTAAACCATGAAAATGTAACCTATAATCAAGAGCCGATGAAACCCTTTTCCCTATCTTACAGTCATATATTTTTCCCAGAAATAAAGCAACAAACTCTTAATCTGCCCCGAATTTTATTGTCTATCTGAATCTCTAAATATTAAACCAACTTATTCTTGATGTCACCAAGTTAACATCATAATGCTTATTTAGTAAAACAACTAAATTTAACGGAGTAAACCCATTGTTTCTGTTGTGAACACCTGTACAAGGCAATTAATTTCCAGCCTTAGAAATAGAGATGAGGATCAAGCTGAATGATTTGGGATGTATGTAATACAAGAGAATAATTTCAAACTCACCTGAACGTGTCATACAAGAGATAAATTCTTCAATCGTCACCTCTGTTAAATGTAGAGTCAAATCAGATACATAGAGGAAAACAGTCAAATTGTCTTCAAATACACACATGGCCTGAATTCCTAACAGCATGAAAATGATTCTATATCATATCACATTGTCCACAATGAACACTATTAAATCAGATATGTACACAGAAAAAGCAATATTTCGCAAACCATTTAATAAACTTCCAGAAACAGATCTCATTCCACTTCCACATGCTAAAATAACGTCCAAACAAGGCCATCAAAGTTTTACCACGTAGGAAGAACATAAAACATGAAACCTTTACTCAAAAAATACTGACATTAGATTCGCATTTTGACTACAAATCAAAGCAACATTTCAACGGCTTAGACTACCTGTTTAGCACAATGGCCTGTACCTCCAGCAGTTTCTGCAAACAGTCGACAGTGAAGCCCCACAGAAAAAATGCTTGGTGCTAGATGGCTCGGGTTTTTCGTCAGGATCGCATGGGAGGAGATGCTCCATAAGTTCCGCCGAGACGCATATCCAGTTTATCCGGCTTTGAACTACAGTCAAAAGAAGTGATATGAAACCTAACAACATTCATATCAGCCTAAACCCTAATCAATTCCATTTCTTCACTTTCAAAATCAAAGCTCAAAAGAAATTCCAAAAAGGTAAATACAAAAACAACACAAAATTCCCAATTCGCGATTCCCATATTCCCCAAAACATTGCCTAAATCTATACGAACAGAGTGCAGTGGCGGTCACAGCACGGCAGCACGAAATTGCAGCGGTGGTGGACACGAACGACGAGAATAGAGTGCAGCGGCGCCGGGGCAGTGTCTCCAGTGGTGGCGGACGTCCGGAACTGAGGAGGATTTCAAAATCACCGGAGTAAACGGAGGGAGAAACACAGATCACTCGCAAGCAAAACTCAGATATACTCGCAGTCTCTTTACACATCAAACATAGGCCCAAACGAATACAAGTAGGCCCGTATAAAGATAGAAATTGAGTTCCAATCGAATATTAATCTTGGCCCAATCGTTAATAAGAGAGGTCCAATCAAAAATTTTATTTTGACAGATTTTTATACCACAAACACTCGAGATTCGTAGCAATTCGATCGGTATTCGTAGGTATGCGAACGAGAATCTGCTCAATTAAACTGGATTCGTGGGAGCCCAACTACATTTAGGGTAGAAAAAGATTTTTAACTAAATTGAGGTTAGAAAAGATTAGCTACAAAGATTAGCGGTGTTAATTGCCTCGAAGACTGTCAGAGTCACCTCAGAAGCGATCATCGTTCATGTGTAATTTATACTACTAGTATTTCCTTCGCCCAATGGGCGGATCGGAAATTATGGATAATATGAATAAAATTATTCAATTTAAAAAATTAAATTGTTCAATTTTTTTTATGTCGATTACATTCTCCAACCTCCTTAAACTATTTTAAGAATTACATGAGTACATCTATATATTACATAGGAATCGACCAACATATGTCATTACCAATATTTATATATTAGTATAATTTAATATCTTAAAAAATACTTATACTACAAACATTAGTTGAAAGGACAAAAAAATGAAAAGGCAAAGATAAAAACCTTTTTTTTACTCACAACTCTAACGTCATACATTGATAAAGAAAATACGTGAAATCGAATTGTACTCAATAATTAATTATTGATATTGATTCACACCTTAAAGCGTTAAGATATTAGAAATATTAGATATTTCATAAATATATAAATAATTTCGAATTAAATTAGAAAAATATAAGAAATATTCTTATAAATAAATCTATTGACAAATTAAAATGATTATAGTTTTATCAACTTATTATCGTATTGCAATTTATCTAATTTAGTTCATTTATTTAATACAAATATTTGCTATTCATTAATGAATATAATATCAATAGTATTTATTAATAATTTACAATATATTATTTAACTATAATTTCAATTAATAGAGTCTTGGCTAAGAATAATAACAAATATTGAAATTATATTTAAAGAATAAATATAATATCAACCCGTAAAGTTTTTGTTACATCCTTTATTTGGTAGTATTCTTTATCTATAATAATTAATGAAATTAAATTATCTAATGTGAACTTCGTTCGAATATGGTTCTCCTATATTATTTTTTTTGGATGAGCCGAAGCCAGCTAATACGGTTCTCCTATATTTTGAAAGTGCATTATGTTTTTTTTTTTCAATTCCTTCATTTTACAGTGAAAAGGGATTGATTTTTGCTAATGTTTATTATTCAACTAACAATCCATAAAGTTTTTGTTACATATTTTATTTGGTAGTATTCTTTATCTATAATAATATGAAATTAAATTATCTGGCGTGAATTTCACTCAAATTTGGTTCTTCTATATATTGAAAAGTGCACTATGTTTTTTTTGTTTTTGTTTAACAATTCTTCATTTTTATAGTGAAAAAGGAATGAATTTTGTTACTGTTTATTATTTAACTTTGACTAATGCTTATACAACACCTATATAAGAAAAAGCATAGTCAAATGAGATCTCGTTAGATTCGTCTAATCATGTAGTTTTACAATATCAAATTTTTAGATTTTTTTTCTTGTACACATTTTAAGTTGTTGATGAGTTATTGATTATTAGAAATGTGTATTGGATTGCATGCAGAAAGTGAATGTTTGGGAAATAGATAGGTTACTGTTCATAAGGGGATTTTTGTGAGAGAAAATTGATAGGTTACTGTTTATAAGAGTAGGTTACTGTTCATAAGGAATATTGTTTTTATATATTATATAGATATGCTGCTCCTCCATGGCTCCATCCAATTACATTAGTGTTTTTTTTTTTTTTCCCTCCTTCTCACAGATTCTAATATATTTTTATAAAGAGTAAAATCTCAAAATGCGTACAAACAAATATTTTTTTGCTCTCCCCAAAAAAATAAACATTTTTTAATAAATTATAATATATTCTAAAATTATACGATTGAACATTCTAATAAGTTTTTACTTTATTATTTTTTATTTTTTATATACATGAAATAATATTGTGTCAAGATTAATAAAAAAAATCAAAAAGAGGTTTAAGGGTATCAGCAATAGAGATCTCTATTAATAGTTTTGCATCATCTTTCTCCTTGCCGGCTCAAGAACTCATTCTAATTTTCATTTCTTATCATATTTACTTATTATCGAAAATATTATTATTACAAATACTATTTATTCTTGTATTATTATAATAAATTGAAAATATTTTAGATAATATTATATTAAAAATAATTTATAACTTTACCAAAATATATTCAATACTATACTCGAGAATTAAATTTTATGTAATATAAAATTCTTAAAATTTTAAACACATACTAAAATATTACTAAAAAAATAAATATATATGTTTAAAACATGTCACCAACAGCAGTTGGCTTGAGTGGAGGGAGCTCTACTCGCTTAAACAAGGTCTCGGATTCGAGCCTTGTGTATGCAAAAAACTGCTTTGAGAGAGACGAATATACCCTGGTATTCACCTAAAACATGCCCTATGCAATGTAGCCTGGATACCGGCTTTACAAAAAAAACATGCCTATGTCACTAATTAACTTTTTAGATAACTATTTTAGATTGGCATGTAGAGAACGATCATGAATGATGAAACTAATGTAATAGACGGTGGACCGTGGGAGTGCTATTTTGGGGGATGTTTTTTATAAGCAAAAAAAATCAAATTATATTATTATTTTATTTTCAAAATCAAATTATTATTTTGCAATTCCATGTGTTTTTGCTCTACAGTCCGAAAGGGTTAGGAAAGTAAACAGAAAAAACAAAACAGAAAATCACAAGGAAAGCAAAACACAAAGCGAGACAAGGCAACAAGAAAATTAATGCCTAGGAAACCAAGTGCCTAACGCGTCCATTGCCAGCAGAGGAATTAGACAATCAAGAGCAAAGGCCCAGGTGGTGTAGAAGAGTTCACTATCAGCTTCAAACCGGGCAAGACCATTAGCAACCTTATTACTTTCGCATAGAATGTGCTCAAACCGACACGTGGTAAAGAAACCCCTTACATCTTGAATCCGAGCCACAATGGAATAAAGCCAGTGACTGCTGGAAGGAGGTGATTGCAAAAGGCTCAGCGCATGCGTTGAATCACACTTACACATTACCTCCAAGATGCCCTTACTCTTGGCCAGAAGCAACCCCTCCAAAATCCCCACTAACTCTTCTTGTAACACCGATCCTTGGCCCAAGAAACCTGTCACCCCTCCGAGCCATAATCCGGTAGCATCTCTCAACACAGTCCCGAAGCCCGCACGACCTCTGTCCACTAGATAAGAACCATCTAAATGTATGAAGACGCCGTGCCAGCACCCCGTATTCCAACAAACCAACCTCGGGTGCAGCTGCGCCTGGCGAGGCGGTGACCAGGCAGCAGACAAAGCTTCCTGGAGATGAGTGACCCGATAATCAAACAAGCGACTCCTAGTATACTTATAGAATAGGATATTTGAAAGCGAGCAGATCCGCTAGCAGATAACAGATTGGAAGAGCAGATTGTCTCACAATTTTCTTTTCGAATTCGGTATTTGCTAGCGGATCTGCTAACTCCTAAATATTCCCAATATTTGATTTGATAATAGACAAACAAGGCAACAAGCTTTTTTTACGGTTTGAGATTTATTATTTAAAATTTAAATATATATCTATCGCTATATTAGGTATAACGGATTTATTGGTGAATTTAATAAATTACTGAAGAAAAAGGTGTAGGAATCTTTTCAAAACAAATCCAGAGAAACAATCATTTCGATTTCAACTAAAATTCTGACATTAAACAAATGGCCTGTCGATTGTTTATTCGACACTTTTTGTTTTGTAGTCTTCGACACTCGTTTATTTTCTTATCCCTGTTGTACTATTTTATTTATTTTTTAAATACGTAATCCAAGACTAATATCTCAAGAATATCAAGAGAATATGTATGGCAAGGAATGTGATTCTCACAACGTAGTGTTTAGTATACACAAAAGTTCCGAGATCAATAGAATCTCAATCCATTCAAATCAACAAATATTGACAAGACATTGTCATGCTATTATTATTTTACTATAGTACTCCCTCCGTTTGGAAATAATTATAATATTTGCATAATTATTACTATTCACTTAGTAATTTTGATTTAAATTTTTAACACATTTATACAAGATAAAACATAGTCAAGTGGAATTTTGTTAGATTCGTCTAATCGTGTAGTTTTAGAATATCAAATTTTTATAATTTTTTCTTTTACATAATTTGAAATATTAAGCATTAAAAATATACATTGGATAACATCAAACTCATTGAATTTCAATTTTAAAAAAAATGAGGGAGTAGTTTTTAAACAAATAAATGAGAATTGAAAAAACAAATGAAAGGAATCATAGGCCATACCATAGACCATAGTCGGTACATTGAATTTGAAAAATGAAGACATCCGACTTTGAATCTTATAATTTCAATGATTTTTTTTTTTTTTTTTTTTGGAAAGATGTTAACACATATACAGAATAAATGTTTCAATCTACCTCAAGACCAGCAAAAGTAATCGTCCATTATATACTGGTCTTATACAAAAATCCAGAAAAGGCAATGGAATGGATAGCAGATGAAAATTTTTTTAAGTATGGGGACATCATCGGGAAACGGCGGCAGGCAGCGGCGGAGACGGCGGCAATCTGGCGGAGAAGCTCTTCAGCGGGGCCTCATCATCGAACTCAGATCCATCCTCAAAATTCATGGCGTAACTCATCGGATCGTAGCTGAACTCCGCGGAGGCGTGCCGCCGGTGCTTCCCGCCGGTGGCGGCGAAGATCGAGATGCACTTGTCTTTGACCTCCGACAAGGACTGATCACACGGCTGCCGAGTCTTAGTCTCGATCCAAATGAGCGCGGGATTGTCGTCGGTGGGAGGAGAGCGGAGGGGTTGGTGGCTGCGGTTGTTGCGGCGGCCGAAGCAGCAGGAGAAGGAGAGGGAGTGCTTGAGCTTGTGGCGGAGAGACGGCGGAGAAGGCGGGACGGAGGCGTCGTCCAATGTCATTGGTTCTGTTTCTGTGGTGGGAATTGGGACAAAGGGTTGTTGCGGTATTATGTATGTATAGGTGACGCTGCGATGAGAATTAAGGCTGGAAATGTGGGATGAGGACACAAGATGGTGAAACTGTGGGGACTGACTGGGGAAGGCTTTAATGGGTCGATTATTGAGATGTGAGATTTGAGATTAATACAGATATCGTCCAATTATATATACTTATTTTGAATGTGACATTCAAAATATGACTTAAATGGAATAAAACAAATTACTAAATCCGCCTTCATGTCCGAAACTATAAATCTTCAACTATCTATAATTTTTTTTGCTTAACAGGTTATACAGGCTAGGAAAGGTGGTGTAAATTCATGTCACACAAATTACAAATAGATAAAGAGGATGGATAAGAGGTCGGGTGAGAAATCGAACCTAACCTATAGGTTGGGAGTCAATGGATTTAAGCACTAGGCCAACCTAAGTCCTCATCCCCTAATTAACTATAATTGTTTTAATTTTGGGTTAATTAACAAATTGATTTTTGTCATTAAGTTTAATAATTGTGAGAATATCTATTTAGTAAGTAGGATCCATGGATTTCAATATTGCTATATTTCCAAGTGAATCAATTCTGGGCGGGGCATTGGATTGTTGGATTTTTAGGGAAGGATTCTGTATTCTTTCATAACTAGTACATCCACCCGCGCGATGCGCGTGGATGTAAAATAAATTCGATGGAATCAATATTATTATTAACTCCTACAATAAATTTATAATTTATATCTTAATATTGTCAATGCAGAGTTTGATAATTTTGATATTTATTTGTCTAAACACAACATAAATGCATGGGTTTGTCCTCACAACGACTTTCTACAAAACAAAAATTAAAATCGGACCTCCTTATTACACACAACACAATTTAATACAATTTTATTTCTTATTTCAATTCTATAAAAATTTAAATGAAATATGCAGCATTGGTCCTATAAGTAATAAAAATAGTATATATTGAACATTCAATCTCTAATATTAAACAATATTATATATACATCGTGATTATTATATTATACGTGAAAAGTTTACTCAAATAGATCAATTATTGAAGGAAAATATTTTTTTTTTTTTCGGGAAAAAAGGAGGGCCGAAGCCGATATTATTCGAAGGAAAATATTTATATTATATTTAATGTAAAAATAAATTAATTTTGTAAATAAATAATTTGTTGATACATGAAAAGTAAAATAAAAATAATTTTGTAAATAAAAATTGTTCCGGTTAATTTATATATTGCCAGTCATAATTCACCCCCATGACATGTTTTCTCATTCTTGTCGGAACCAATGTGATGTCAGTTAATACTTTTACCCTCCAAGACATTTTTTCACACTATTATATAGGAAGCAATGTACCACCTGTCACCTCCAGGATATTTTTTCACAATATTGTCGGAACACTTCACCCCCCAAGGACATTTTTCCCATTCTTGTTGGGACCAATGTACTGCTAGTTAATTTAACCCCCATGACATTTTTTTTTCATTCTTGTTGGAACCAATGTACTGCCAGTCAATGCTTCACCATCCAAGACATTTTTTTCCACTCTCGTCGGAAGCAATGTACTGCCAGTCAATGTTTCACCATCTAGGAAATTTTTTCCCATTTTTTGGCGAGTCAATACTTCACACTCCAATACTCTATTATTAAACATGTACTGTCAACACTTTTCCACAGATCACCGGGAGAAGTTAAGAAACACGACAGCTGAATAGAAACAAAGGGATTTCTCGAAATAGGTATAGAGGCCCAATGATATCTCTTATAACACAATACCCTTTACCCTAACGTCTTATTACACGTGATACATCAATATATAACTGACCGTGTCTAAAAACTGGATCAAACTCATTCGTGGAATAAGCACTCAATCCCCACTGCTTTCGCGAGTCAATACTAAACCTCAGGACATTTTTTCCCATTCTTGTCGGAGCCAATATAATACCTAGTAAATGTAATCGTAGTTTCATAAAATATAATATATTATAAAAGTATAATTAACTATTCAAAATAGTATTAATTAAATTAAAATGGGAAGTCAAATTAAGTGAAATTGTTGATAATTTAATAAATATGATCAAATTAATATTATAAAAAAAATGTTTATTAAACATATGTGTGATTTATTTAATTAATACGTTGATGATAATAGTGATAAGAGGATAGATAACTCATGAATTTCGAGTCCATATATGAAATTTGTAGAATACTTTTATTAATTGAAATTGCTGCCTAATTTTTTTAATTATTATTAATTGAAATTACTGCCTAAGTTAAAATGATTATTATTGAGAAATGTATTAAATTAAATACTATTATCGTAAATGATGACTTCATATATATATATATATATATATATTATAAAATTAATTTATGTATCATCTTTTAAAAATAAAGTTGACTATATTTATTTATATACTAGGAAAAATGTGCTGTTCTACGCACAGCATATTTGCACGTACAGCTGCCCATAGGAAAAGAATAAACAAGTGTAAGTGAATAAAAGTGAGTTAAAGATAACCAATTGATTTGATAGATCAAGGTAGCTAATTCCATATTTTTTTGATACGAACGGCTATAGTATAGACTAACTATAGGACAGCCTCTCAGAATCATGGCATGGAAATATGATGAATATTTCTCCACCAAATGAGCTTAATGTTATAGTATGGATGAAATATTGGAACTTATCTAAAGACTGACAATTTGTGAATAAATTATCTTATGAAAGTGTAGTTTGCATATCTTGCCATTTTTCTGCTTCCTTTGAAAAAAAGAACAACAGAACATTCCTTGACGATCAACATCATCAACGCACATATACATCTTCTTCAAGCTAGTATTCATAATTGCGGGTGAACTGAACAAGAGTTCACAAAAGTTATAGTTTTAGATCACTTACTAATCGGAAAATTGAAGTTGATAGGTGCTACTACGGAATAAAATCCTATAATTGGTTCAAAGTTCAAACACCTATCAACTCCCAACTATGGTAAATTTCCTCCACCTAAAGAAGATTTCAACTTCTACATAAAAACGTAAAACTCCAAAGACACAATAATGGGGAAAAGTTACGAGCTGGAAAGGATATTTCCTAATGTGTATGGCTTGAGAACACTAAAGAAAATATACACATATATATACACACACACGGAAAGTTTAGTTGTTCAATGTTATTATTTTGGCCAAAGTTGAATAAAGCAGACCGCCTGTAGTCTAAAGCAAAAGATTTCATGTGCATCATTGCGATGAATGGGACAATTGCATGCCTTTTGGGTTGTGAGAGGCGAGGAGCATCCAATTTCTAAACAAGTACTACTACTATTATCGAGTCTCGTGCTTGCCTCAGTTTCTTGGTATGATTTGTATTTAAAGTGGATGGTGTGTGTCCCTTCCATAATAATTAATTGATTCAATGATCAAAGAAAGCATAGTTTATAAAGTACTGCCCACAAATTCCTTTCTACAAATTTTAATAAAAAAAAAAGGAGGTGCAAGCATAACACCAAAATTAAGTTCAGCTCTACCATATCAACCTAGGCATTTTAATGCTCTTAGTTATAATTAATGGTGACAGTTGGGATCCCGGCAGAATCTAAGATGTAAAACACTTGCTCACTGTTATTTAAACATAATAAGTATTTGGAACGTACAACTGCCCATGGAGGAAAAAAGAAATAATTGTAGGTGAGCGCATATGGTTTCCTTATATGATACTTATTATGTTTTACAAAGTTTAGTTATACTTAATTTATAAGGCAAGTATGCAGGGCTAAAAGAAAGCCAGGTTTAAACAATATAAAATGTACACTTAAATTTAGATCTACAGTAGGCTAAATCAATCGCAAACAATAACATATCAATATGATTATTCTATGATATTCCTAAGCATATATGCATAATTTTGAAAAGTTTGCTAAGGAAACTGTGCAAGAGCTCAGAGAGCAGGAAGAGGCGGTTGATATGTGTACCGGTACAACAGAAGCTGAAGATGTTCATGGGGTAGATCCTATTCACATGAACATGGAGTCTGAGAAATCAAAAGAAGAGGTAGCTACCTTAACCAGCACTGCCTAAATTGAGCAAAACTATTGATGTCACAAAACATGCCTTCATCTTTTCTTGATTTCAATGGACTTAATTACCATTTACCTTGTATAGAGTTCTATTGCCAAAAGTACTGCCCGAAACAAGCTGTAAAAATTAGCATTTGATTGTACTATAATTTTAAAAGACAAAGTCAGCTCTGAACCTAAAGTCCTAAACAAACAAAGGTTCATGAAATTGAGAAGAATGTTCACCTTCAATCCTATATTCATATTTATTTTCACAATATAGATGAAAAAGCATAACTAACATACATTTTTCACCAAGGATGAGGTTGTTATGCTAATTGATGATATTTTAAAGAATAACCCGAAACAAAAATACCAAAGCATTGATTTTTACAATCTAAATAAAAACCTATAGCAGAAAAAAGTATGGACACAAGGATTTCTAATGAACAAAAGCAACAATCCAAAGCATAAAAAGTAAAACAAAAATAACTTTAAATGCCCAGAAATAATGAAAATAAAGAAATCACATTTCTACTCTTTCAAAACATGAACAAATTCATCATTATCATCACCGAGCGCCACCCTTGGAAAGGAACCTTTTCAATTCCCAATAGATTTAATAAAACATAGTGAAATACATAACTCAAGCAACTGCTAATGCGCACCATATCAGCATATCAACATTTTAATACATGAAGTACTATATAGTGGAATTAAGTTCAGATGTAGGGGAAATACATCAAGCCTTATTGTTGAAAGCCATAAGTAATCTTTTGGTAGCCAAAATTCCCAACATAAGCGCCCTACCAGCTGGTAAGCCTCCAAGGCAATGTATTTGAGATCTTAGGCACCCTTTGAGAAAACAATAAGAAACATGTCAGTATCCTATAATGAGATGTGAAAACTGAGATATATGATATTTTCGGTGATAGCTATTTTCACTTGCTCAAAAAACAAAGTGCTGCAGGGCAATGCTAGAATTCAGCCTAACAGATCAAAAAACATGCTTTCATCTTCCACCTTACCAGATCAAATATAAGGAACCAATGAGCTTTGGTGGTCTAATTTTTTATGACAACAATTCTAGCAGTGTTAAGTAGGTAATCAAATAATTGTCTAACCGAATGCACCCCGCAAACAAACAACAATAGTGGCTACCGAAAACCCATTTCCCCAGCATCAATTTCAAGCACTCACCACTTGCTTTTTTAACCTGTTCAAAAGTTTGTTTGTCTAACTTGTCAAAACTTGAGCAGCTAGTTCTAAACTTGGGGAACACCACAAATAGCCAGCATTCCATCAAGTGACTATCTGTAATTCAGCTTCACCTGCAAGGGGTTCAGAAATAATGAAAAAAAATGGAAAACTTTCGCAACTCTTTTAGAAATTGTCAATAAAAAATTTATATGTATAAAAAAGAGAAAATAAAACAAGCGGATAAGGATGTCGCCAACATGCAGTAAAGCATTATTTTTTACCACTGACGGAAAAACCTACAAATATAAATAGCATATAACTTGACCTTATTAAAAAAATGAAACACCCCATAAAAGTTACCTCATAATCTCCAATATTAAGTTCATGAAGCAGCTCTGTCAAGATTTTGATAACCTCAAAGTCTGGCCCGATTTTTTCAAATTGACCAGCAATATCTAAATCACATTGATAGAATTCCTGGTATCTTCCTTGGGATGGATTGTCCCTTCAGTACACTTTTGCTATCTGATATCCATACACGAATCACAGAGTTAGCTACATCGGCGTAATGTTTGTGTATCCAGGATACTTACGTTGTATAGACGCGCAAGGGTTTAATGGTAATTCTGGCAGTGAAGAAGGAAGTTGTAAGCACCTCAAAATTTCCATTATGCATTCAAACACACCAACCATCAGCGCCAGTAAAATTGCAAGCTCGGTGTACACTTCTTCGGAAGAGTCAACTATTTTGCCCAATACATTTGACACCAACAGGGATGTCAATGCAACTGGCAAGGCGATCCGAAAATGGTGTAGACAAAAATAAGTACAAAACCCGAGTCTGAATTACAATTAAGTGAACACGAATTAGCAACAATGATAAGTCATTCCAATCTAACTCAATTACTCAAATAGGAAATCAAAACAGAAACTTACAGAGCCCATAGATTGGATGAAGCCCAGCTAGCTTTGCATAAGTCAACCAATACATGTTATGTGATGCAAGCATTGGAAAATATGAAGCAATCAAGCCTATAGAACTTCTTGGTGAATAGTCAGTGAGGGATAACAGAATTTTAGCATCCTCATCATGAGTTGCATCACGACTAAACCATAATGTCAGGGTAATCCGCTCTCCTTCATTGATGTGCTTAAAATAAAGGCCCACACATTGCCATAATATTAGAAATGGGGTCAGAAAACCTACAGAAATGGATATTTTGTCTCTTCATAAATCTAGTGATTCAAAAATAGGGATTGAAACTCTTTTCTCCGCACAAAAGACTAAATTAACATTTTTTAGTTGCTATTTTCCTGTTTTAGGTAAATCTCACATGGATGCTATGAAAGTTGGACAGCATAAATCAGATCAACTGAGAAGAAACACAAAAGATACCTCACTAACTGAGTGAATATTTTTGTTGTCTTGTTCTCAACAATCCTTCTTTTAGTTGTGAATCAGTGTGCATGGCAAATTGTGAGGCTGCCTCTCCCAGCTTTCCACTTGATGCGGTCTTTTCTGATCTCTGTAGTCTTAACGGCCTCTGTTGGCTATATTTGTGTTCCATTATTCCATATGTTAAAGTTTTATGCAATAGTTACGAAGGAGATGCCTAATCGACAATATCATAAGAAACATATACTTACGATGGGTGGATTGTATTTTGTGCCAATTGGCCTGTTTGTTGCAGAAGTTGTATTGAACTTTTCTTCCATTGAAGTTACTGGACCTGCAGCAGCAACTATAGCTTTTACTTTAATTGGGTACTGGATGATTTCTTAAGCATCAACAGTAGTATTGACTTACCTGGTTGGATGAAACTCTTGTTAGAGGTAAAGCTCATGCCAACTTTACATTCTAATTTTGGTTGTATGTAATAAAGGTTCTTATTTAATTCTTGGTCTAATATCAAATTTTTTTTCTTCAGGCAGCTATTGGAACATGGTTCTCTTATTGGTGCTACACAACAGACATATCAACACCCCACAACATGTATACCTTCGATTAGGCTAATTTCATTTGATCTTTTTTAAATGTTCATTACTTTCATACTTAGCTAAATCTATGTGCTTAATTATGATCGTCGTATCAAAAAACCAATCTCAACACTATAAGCAGGCCCATGTTTATTATTTGTTTTTGTTTGGTATCAGAAATGCACACCTTCCCTGCTGAGAGTGAATCAGTGCAGACATTGCTAATAAGCTGGGAATTAACCTGAAACATTGAAGAATTTTCAATTACATTCCTGAAAAGGAATTGCGGTATGACTTTCCAAGAACCTTCTAAGTGTGACAGTATTAAGCCAAATTACTTTATAGTTAAACCAAGGGAAATTTATTTAACCATCATAATCATGAGAAAAATAGTCAAATCGTCATAAATGAAATATAATAAGCTCATGTGAAATTCACAACTCAAATCCATAGACACGCCAACACAGAGCAACCAAGACTAACATATTGAGAAGTATTACCTTGCATATAGTGTCAAAGCCCACATCAGTCTCAACAAACTGATTTTTAAGATCTCCATTCAAAGTAACAGGGATACCAACAACCTGCAAAAACGCATTGAACATTTGAATGAACAGTCAAAGCAATGATAAAAGCGTGAATATAGGTAATCTGGCATAATAATGTGTAAGAGGCGCAGCATTGCTAAAATAGGGTGACATGCATAATTGAAAGATACAACACCTAATAATTTAACAGTGGATCATAACAAAAACCTAATAAAATCAAAACATGTATAATACGGCATAATAATGATTAATAAAAGTACGGGGACTGCTAATATAGGGTGACGTGCATAGTAGGAAGATAAACCGCATAATGATATAACACAATCAGATTCATAGACACTAAAATAAAAGGAATGCAGTACGCTTTCAAACTGGAACTTTGCATTATATACCTTAGTTGGGCATTTCCTTTCAGCGAAAGTTTTTGCAGGTTGGGCAGCATCGGTATTTGATGTCACACATACATGATGAAAATATTGAAAATATTAAGAATATGTAATAGATATTGTATCCTAATCAATGAAGAACATCGGTGTTTGATGTCACATCGGTTTTAAGAATATTGAAAATCAATGAAGAAACATATGTTGATCCTCCATCTGGTTAGCGCAAAGACATAAATAAACAAGGTATTGCATGTTCCTTTTATTCGAGGTTAATTATTTAGTGATGTAGAAAATGCTTGGCAATCTTTGGGAGGTTAGTTATTTAGTGATATAGTTTAGTTGGTAAATCCAAATGTTAAAGCATACAAACAAAAGAGGCAAATATCTTGAAACATATCCAACTATTAACAACTGTGGTCAATAGGAAAAAGAATTTGGAAATACATTCCGAAAAATGCAATCTTAAGTGTCAGAAGAACATAAATAAAAACAACCGATATATTTCCTTAGCTAAACAATAAAATCAGTTTTGAAATGGACTTTCAATTCCTTCCAACAATTAAATAGTAGCCCATCAACCAAAACAAAGACATGCACATCAGCAGTCAGCACATCTGAAGAACCTTCAAGATGTTATCTCAAAGAAGTGCAACGTAAGTACCTCTAGGAAAAGATCTTCTTTTGTTCTATTCCAACCAGTTTTAGTAAACCATCTGGTGTTAACACCATAAGTTAGCCAAAAATGCAAAAAAAAAATGCCGTCAGCAAAAGATAACCGATGCACACATACATCAACCAGTCAATGTCAACAAGAAAATCATGAATCTGAAGAAAGATTAAAGAAATGTAAAAATGTAATTTAGCTATGATGGTAATAAAGTGACCAAATGGCTACTTAATTAATCTATTCAGCATCCACCTGGAAGCTGGTGGAATAATGCCCTATGCTAGAAGTTCTTTTCCTACTTCCAAAGTAGCTACTCAATATTCTTTGGGCAGCATCGGTGTTTGATTTTCAATATTAAGGAACATCGGTGTTTGATGTCAGACATACCTCAAAACTTCTTCAATGATCAAGAACACCCTTGAAACGCTAATTATAGGATTAGGCAAGCTAGTGGTATAGTTAAGTATGTTAAAATTAGACTTTCACGATCACCAAATCACACCAACCCTAACTACCAAAACTCCTATTGCTCACCTAATGAAGAATCCAATTTCATCAACAAGCCATACAACATAAGAGCTTTTAGATCCATCAAATTCGGCACAAGTTATACAAATCTCTAGTGTCACCATTTCAGAAGAAAATATAACCCTACGCGAGGATCATCAAAAGAATGACAAACCTTCGATTTTACCAAGGACCCTCTTCACAGCGCCTACGCAGCCCTGGCACGACATGCCGACCTTCAACTCTACTGTCTGCAAATTGGCAATAAGAAAAGAATAAATAAATAAAAATTCAAAATTGAATCGGAAAAATAAATGATCCATCATGTCAATAGATCATCTTTACATTTCCACTTTTGTTTCAGGAACATGAAACACCAACAAGGTTCAATAACTCAAATCCAAACTAAATAAATAAACACCCAAGATCGTAATATCTCCATCAGGAGTCCTGAAAGGCAAAGGAATAACCTCTCTGTTGTTAACAGTGATACCCCCATACAATTGCTCATAAAACATTTGCGTTGGATTTGATATAAATAATACCATAAAAGGGGTTTATTGAATTTTGAGCAATGTGTTAACCAGTGGTATTAACCATAAAATTTAGGAAGGATATTTTTTCACTTAATCATCATTCCTACACAGTTAATACCAATCAAACTTAGACATACGCCAATGTGGTTTTGTAACTCCCAAAAAAAAAAAATCACTAAGAAAAACATCCAACAACTTATGTCAGTACTACTTGATTAAGAGCCAGTACTCCATACTTCCATAGGTTCAGATTGTTGTCTCAGCAGCTTTGTGTTTATGAGTTTATCACATGCTCAATAAGATGCATGATGCATATTGTGATTTGTGAAAGTTGATAATTTCTCAGCCCTTATGTTATGGCGTAAAGGAAATGTAGAAACAGAATACAAAGAAAAGAATGCTCACAAAAAGAATGAACAAAATCCCTCCAGTGAATAAATTAAACCAAGAAATGTATGATTATCACTACAGTAACTCAGAGAAAACAAAAAAGAATGATATTTGAGGGCATAATTATGAATAGATTCAAGACAGCATCTAATTATTATTACCTCTTAAACTCAGAAAATAGCTGAAATGAGGGCCGCAAAGTTTCTGCTACATATGATGTTAGCGGAGATGGAAATGGAAGGCTTGAATCTAAATCCCAGACTAAATGAGGCAAGTTAATTTCTTTTCTTTTCTGCAAGAGAAACCAATATGAGATATTGTCGCGAAATCACTTTTTCCATCTTATCTCGACAAGCTGATTCAACTTCAATCATATAACAGAATAAGATACTTACTTGCACACAGATAACATGATAATCCCAAAGAATCACCCCATCTGCTATGTGGCTAGCCTTCTGATGCGACAGTGGAATATGATAAAGTGCAATTTTTTCCTCAGTACAAGGCCCTTGCTTTCATTTCAATTACCAACTTAAAGGGCATTATCAATAATGGGAGGACATGAATTGAGATTAAACTAAATTACTTGCCTGTTTTTTTTCATTTGAAATGAATACCACATACAGATCGGATGCATCAGATTTTGCTATCCCATCCTCAGACAGTCTCTTGCATAGAAGATATACATTCTCCTCACTATCAAAATACAGTAAATAGAAGACATTAAAAAAAAAAAAAAAAAAAAAAAAAAACCAAAATGGGAAGAGCAAACACCCCCAAATATAGACCCTCAGCAATTGAACTCGCACAATAAAAGAACTCCCCTTAGCAACACCATACCGCTCAACCCATTTTAATTTCAGAACATAAAAACTATATGAATGTAGCCAATTAATCAGGAAGCATATTCCAGGATTCTAAAATCGACACGGGAAAACTACTAAACACGACAATTAAAAGAAAAGTTACAAAACAGTAGAAGAAAATTGAATGATACCTCGTCAAAACAGAAAACTTTACCAGAAGTAAAAGGAGCTGCCTATCTGGTCTTTCACTTGAAACTGATATGTCCAATTCCAACCAGAAGGAATGGGACAGCTAGTTCCTGAACACCATCCTGCCATGAATTTTTTCATTGTTGAATACCATTCCTGCACTTCTGCAATAATATTTACTCCCTTATCATCATTATATGCCAGCATATCAAGATTTAGGAGCATACCATGTTAAAAGGAATAGTTCATCCAGATCATTTTTAACGTTGGCAACACCGTTCCAGTTTGTGGTCACATTTAGAATGGGACCAGGGAATTGCCCTTCTATTCCTATCACCTGCAAACATAGCAAACATAATGATCAGGACTGAGGTCTTAGCTTTAGCAGTTGATGGAGTGAGAAATACTCAAGACAGACAACAAATTATACACTTAGTGCAAAAATGCAGCTCTTGAGCAAATTTCAGGGAACTCAAGCATGGAAAAAAGACATATAACAGTGGCGGTAGTGCAGTTACAGAACCAACCAATATAACAACTGTTACTTAGAAAAGTAAATAAATTAAATACATAAATTTGATGGAGTCACACTGCACCTTATAACATTGTCCAGGTTTTTAAGGAAAATTGTTAACACATGGCAGAATGTTTAGTATTACATCATAATTCTTAGCATATAAAGTGCATGTTAGTAAACTCATTTAGTTCTTAACGTTCAGATCTTATTAGTGTTGTTTAGTAACCAAAATTCCAGCAATAAAATTATAAGCATATATGAATTATGTAAATAATTAATCCCACAAATGTGATAAGATTATTACTTATGAGTTATGAGTTAACCAAAAAGGACACTCAATCCTAAACCTGTAAAAAAGGAAGCAAAACCTCAATCATCTTCATTCAACTCTCATTTCCAGGAACTTAATGTATCAGACTCAATTTCCTACATCATTCAATATAACCACTTCCCCACAGGTATTCCATGACCGACACTTCCCCAAATCATAAACCCTAGTTTTCCATTTTATGGACAATTTCGCACCAAAATTTTTAGAACGCCCCACTGCTTCCCTTAAAAATGCAAAATTAGAAAAGGCAAAGAAAGACCTCAGGGTACTGAAAACAAAACCAATATTGAAAATCAATCGAAATGGGAAAAATTGCGGGCTTCCGCAGATGTAGACGAGAATCGAATAAGAATCGGAAATTACCCCCTTTTGTACTTTGATGGCAGCGTCATCGTGTCCAGGTTGCAATATTGTTTTCAGCCATTCCATGTTATTAACAAGGTAATTAATTGCTATATTATTAGAGGAAGAAATCTGGTTTGCACAACAGAGGAACCGACAAAAAACAATAGGAAATATTTTTCCAATGAAGAAAAATCCACAAACTTATGAAATCATACTTTCGACCCTACTTAGGAGGTCCAACAACCAACACGGGCGGCAACAGTCCTTTTCATCCCAATTGAAAAATTAAAATCATAAAACAATGACAAAAAGACTCCAATTTGATGGCGTAAACAAAGGATAAATTAAAGATAGTAGCAGTAGCAACAGCAGCAATTAACGCAAATAAAGATGATAGACTGACCGGGGTCAGGGCATCATTCCTGGCATCGAAGAATGGGAAGGTACGAACGGCGTGTAGGGTTTGGAAGACAACGGAATCTGCGGCTCAGAAAAATGAATCAAAAGCAAGAATATAGGTATCATCATCAGAAAACAAAAATCAAGCGGCCAAACAATAAATCAAGAGGAATTTCAATTCAAGACATGATTTTTACAGCCATAAAACGAGCAAACAAGGAAAAAATCTTGACCCGAGACATTGGAGGAGAAAGCTGGAGAAGACAACGGTGGGTGCTCGAGAAGTAAGCGGAGATTGGGGATTCGATCCCGCGACGCTGGACAGGGCGGGGGTCGAGAACGGATCAGCGTGCGGCACGGGACACCGGCGTCGCACCACGGCGCCGCGGCGGAGAGGGGGCAAGGCCGGGTCGGCGGGCGCCGCGGGTTCGAGTGTAGGGCGTCGGGCGTGCAACAATCGAGCGGGACTCCGGTGGGAAAGACCGTCGAGGGGCAGGGGACAAGGCGCGGGTTGGCGAGCTCGGCGGAAGCGACATATTTGGACGGAGAAGTAGCGATGACTGAATCCACGGCGATGCCGTTCGAGCAATTGGATTCTTGAAGAGTGGATAGGGCGGAGGAAGAAACAAAGAAGAGGGTGTTTATGGAAGAAAGTGAAGATCCAACGCTCAGAATTCTAATTCAATTCGGATCCAATGGCCAATAATCGAATTCAGCCTGTTGTGTTTTTTTACGTACCATTCTTATATAGTAGTAGATATTTCGAGTAAAGGAGGCTGAAGGCTATTCATAATTTGACTATGTTTTTTTATGTTAAATAGAAGTAACAAAATTTTGTATTCATTAGATAATAATAATAACTATTTAAGATTAATACATGATTATATCATTTAGCTTGATCACTTTTCCAACAATCCACTATGTATAGCATATGCGATTAACTTTCCCTATAAAAGATCACATTCAAATTCAAATGCGTGTCGCGCAGAGATAGAATTACAGAGTGTTGAGAGATTAGAGAAGGCTGCTAATGTTGATGCTGTTGAGAGCGCGTGCCTTATGTTGATTCTGCTTCCTTGTTACTTCGGCTGCTGAATCTTCGAACCCAGACCAAGAGGATGGACGATATGTTTTAGATCAATGAAGGAAGCCTGGAGTTGGTATTGGAAGGACTGCTCGAATATGACTTTGTTATTGGTCCAACTATGCTTGAGTTCGCTGGCTCCTGTGTTTCTTTGTATACTGCTGTTGCATTTTTCCTTTGAGTTTGCCAAAGTGTAGTGGTGAGATTGGTGGTTGATACTAAACTGTGCAAGACTAATGTAGGCAGATTTGGCGGTGGTTTCTTGTAGAAATAAAATCACATTTGCCTCAAAAAAAAAAAAAACTTTCCCTACTATATTCAAAAATAAATAAATGAATAAAATGATGGTATAGAATAAGTGAATAAACTTGAATATATCAATCAAATCCAAAATTATGAATTAAAGAGGGAAAGATGACCAACCACAACCAATTCAACCACTTATGCTAAAACTTATTTTAATAAAATGAAGTCTAAACATATGAACAAATTAAATGTAATAAATATATTTTTTAAATCTTGATAGAATATATAGTTTAGTTGTTGTATTAGTTGTAAATTAATTATATAAGTTAAATCATACCGCTCAAAAGTAGTTTCACAAATTATCTATATTACCGATGTAAAGCAATAACTGTAAGTTATTTATATTACCTATGTACAACAATAGTTACTATGCACTTATGTTAATTTTCTTAAAAAACTAAATTACGGGACTCTACAATCCATAAATTATACCAATCACTTTTGCCAAACAGTCTTTATAAAATACGGGACCAAATTAATGGTGATTTACTATAATTCATTTAAAATTAAATTAGTCGATCTGATTTTCCTCCAATTATTATCCTTTATAAATTCTGACAATAATATATCATATATGCATCTATAAAATATTTGGATCTCGAGACCAAAATAATTATTAAGTCTATATTTATACTTAATGAGTATTATACCGTAAAAGATAAACTAATAATTTGTTGAAGCAACTATTTAACGGACAAAGCTTGTGCAATTCTAGCATAGTGGAAATCAGCATTAATACAATTAATAAGGCTCCTAAGTATAGTTGAGTTGCACAAAGTTGGGTCAAGTTTAACTATAAATTGATAACATTTTTAATTGTATAATTCTTGCAGTGCCACTTGCATCTTTGGGGAACAAAATAGCTAGTCCAATTTCTATTTGCATGCCCTTGAGCCTTTTTCCTTCTTCTCAAGGTGTTGAGAAATAGAAGTATCTCTCTCCATGGGCAGTAGACAGCTCAACGACCAACTTTTGTTCACTGGTAGTATTTTCATATGCGGGCAAAAAAAAAAAAGACATCAGGAAATACTGTCGACATTGATTTGTAAGCAGCATGGGAGTACCGTACAAATTTTCTTTATTGTAACAATTTATTGCGGTTCGTCCAAAAACACTCAATCATAGAGAGGACAACAAAAGAAGAAAAGGGTTTATCAAGAAAGATAATCTTCTTTGCAGAACCAAGTCATAATCTTGTCATCATACATATATGTTCTCCATTTAACATTAGCGCTCTTCTCTTGGCAACTTTCCTATCTGAGAACTCAACCTACCCTACCTGTGTTGAGGAATATATAATCATTCCTAGGCAAAACCAAAACAATCCTCAAGTAGTCATAAGTATATATAATCGTCCAATTATATATACTTATTTTGAATGTGATATTCAAAATATGACTTAAATGGAATAAAACAAATTACTAAATCCGCCTTCATATTCGAAACTATAAATCTTCAACTATCTATAATTTTTTTTGCTTAGCAGGTTATACAGGCTAGGAAAGGTGGTGAAAATTAATGTCACACGAATTACAAATAGATAAAGAGGAGGGATAAGAGGTCAAGTGGGAAATCGAACCTAACCTATAGGTTGGGAGTCAGTGGATTTAAGCACTAGGCCAACCTAAGTCCTCATCCCCTTAATTATCTATAATTGTTTTAATTTTGGGTTAATTAACAAATTGATTTTTGTCATTAAGTTTAATAATTGTGAGAATATCTATTTAGTAAGTAGGATCCATGGATTTCAATATTGCTATATTTCCAAGTGAATCAATTCTGGGCGGGGCATTGGATTGTTGGATTTTTAGGGAAGGATTCTGTATTCTTTCATAATAAATTCTTATATCTATATTTGATTGACTTGCAATTTTCGCGTGCTGCAGAATAAAGTTGTGTATTGATTTAATTTGAGATGGCTAATGTTGGGGTGGGGATCATGTCTAGAATTTCCATTTGGAATTGACGTTAATAAAGCCATTACTTTTCATTGAATTCAGATCTCTTTTTGACATTTATTTTTTAAAGCCTATCAAGAAACTTTATCTCTCTAGCTCTCATCTTTGCCATTCAAAAGTTAAAATAATAATTCTTCGAGGATCTGGTGAGTATTGAAGGGTTGTATCTGCAAAAAAAAAAAAGAAAATTGTACATACACAAAGACTCTCCGAGACATTTCTTTAAGTTGCCAAAGCCCATACTACTCAGGTCAACTTTGTTTGATATTAAGTGTGAAATTATGTGATTTGATTTTACATTTATATTTACTATTGAATCGAAGGTAAATTCCTATATTCATTGAAAAATTAAAAGTATATTTACTCATTAATTTTGTTGGTTTTAATTTACTATTAAACTTAGATTGAATCATTTAATTATTCAAATCTAAGACTTTTAAATTTGTAACCCATGTAATTTTATCAAGCATACTCTAAACCCAGGCTGCTTAGGCCCCGTTTGGAATAAGCGGTTCAAATGCTAAAAGCTCATTTCCAACTCTAAGAGATTCATATCTGTTTGTTTCCTGGAAATACAAGATTTGGAATCGCTGATTTTCTACACAAATCGTGGTTTTGACAACTCTAATCTCTGAAGCCAAACTCTAATCTTTGAAATCAAACTCTAAACTCTAAAGTCTATTTATTTACCAAACGAAGCCTTAATAATTTTGGGCTACTAATTTTATTAGTTTTTGGTTGCCGTAGGCGTGTGGAAATGGTTTTCTATGTTTCTATATAAAATGGGGAAAATCCACTTTTGGTCCCATAAAAATTTCTCTCACCCACTTTTGGTTCCACGTTTTGGATTTTTCCACTATTGGTCCCGTAAGATTAATATTTTTTCCACTTTTAGTCCCGTCGTTAATTTCTGACCAAAAATCCGTAGTTTAACTGTTAGTGGGGTAAAATAACAATTTCTAAAAAAAATATAATTTTCTTATAATTACAAAATGACCGCTAGATCCATTTTTACATCCAACCCATTCATACCCATTAACCAAATCAATTAAAAACTTACCCAACCTAATCAAAGAAATATCCTAATCGCATATTCACAAGAATAGATTAGGAGAATTCATTTAGTAATTCATTGATTCACAAGAAATCTCCTAACCGTTAGTGTGCTTCTCCTTCAACGTTATCTGTTCTTGTGAATCTGCGATTAGGAGAATTCATTGATTAGGTTGGGTAAGGTTTTAATTGATTTGGTTAATGGGTATGGGCGGGTTGGATGTAAAAATGGATCTAGGGTCATTTAGCAATTATTAGAAAATTATAATTTTTTAGAAATTATTATTTTACCCCTACTAACGGTCAAACTATGAATTTTTGGTCAAAATTAACGACGAGACTAAAAGTGGAAAAAAAATTAATATGACGGGACCAATAGTGGAAAAATCCGAAACATGGAACCAAAAGTGGGTGAGAAAAATTTTTATGGGACCAAAAATGGATTTTCCCATATAAAATTGTTGTCGTATTAATTGTGGGCCTGAGAAAATTTATCTTTTAACGATTACTGCGATTAAATTGGGCAAAGCCCCATGAAGATGACAATAGGATTTGATTGAATTATTGAGCTATCCAAGCTTTTTTTTTTTTTGTTTCGATGACAACTGACGTCAAAGACGTTGGTAAAAAGGAAAAACTACCTAACTTTACAGAAAGAAAGAAGGATGAGAAAAGAAAAAGTCAATAAGCAAAAAGCAACTATAAGAACAGTCAATCTCGCAGGTACCAAACCCCTTCGAGTCAGTAGCTAATAGAGGTCGGCAATCGTCCGGAGGATATATATACCCAAGTAGTGAAGAAATCTTCCATCCCCGCTCCACGTTTAGCCAAACGATCCGCAACAGAATTTCCTTCGTGCTGAATGTGAAACCAATGAAAGTCAGGGTGTGCTGAAAGTAAATCCAAAATGTTCATGATAAGAGGAAACAATATATGTCCCGAAGCTAACATAGCTCTTGAAAGACAAAGAGCTTTCGTGGAGTCCGAATAGCAGCACGCATTTTCCACCCCAACTCATGTAATCATTCCCGAGAAGCCATCAATCCATTGGTCATCGGCATCACGAATTACATCTCCAAGACCAGTACGACCTGGATTCCCAAGCGAAACATGAAGAACCATGCCCTGGAAGCCTTGGAGATTCCAATTGATGAGTCGTGGTTGTACCATCTTAGGAGTCCGATATGCAATTCTTCCAAGCTAAAGGCCCATTATGCGAGCCTTATGAATAATAGTAGTAGCAGGAGTAGTTCCCCTCTAAAGCACATCCCGTTCCTCGAACACCATATATATATATATATATATATATATATATATATATATATATGTCACATCAAACTCCAATGAATTCCCGTCAAATTAGAACTAATTGCATGAAGCAAGCTGTTAATAGGCTGTAGAGTGGAATTCTGGACCAATCCATGCAGCCCCAAATTTATTTCCAAGTTCCAACCATATAACTTTTATTTTAATAAGATCCGAGCTCAAAGAACACTACAAATTTTTTGATGGAGGTGACTAATTAAAGAATTTTATCAGGCGAATTAAGCGATAAAATTCCAGAAATGAGTTAGAAGACAACTCATTTGGGGTGGAAATAGAATAATAATTAAATTGGTACATTAAAATATTAATTATTGCCTTTAAAAGGAAAATACTTTCAAAATCTGTTCATTTATTGAACGATTGTATTTTTATTTTTTATTTTCTTAAATAGGGTTCTAAACATAGAGTTGCATATCATAAGCACATGGATTGTATCTACATTATAAATGTGATTTTTTTTTTGTTTGACAAAGGTGTGTGGGAACCCAAGCCACATAAATTACAAAGGGAGATAAGGGGATGGATGGGGGACCGGATGAGAATTGAACCCCCAACCATAATATAAGGTTGAAAGTCAGGAGACATGACCATTAGACCAAACCCTCATTTCCTCTTTTTAACAAAAATTGTTATCATAAGTTATTTTAAAATGATTTATAATGCTAGAATATTGCCAAAAATTAATTTAGAAGAAATTAATAACAATTAATTATCCATTTTGACATTTCTTTTACAACTTAGAAAATGTATAAAAACTTTAGTGCAAAATATGATATGTTTAGGACGAAGTATCATAAAATATCTTTAATGTGGCTTTAGTACGAGTACAAATTGATGTGCTTCCAAAATCTCTCAATATGATGACAACTAAGTAGATTCGACATCATGAAAAAAAATAAAGATAAACGGGTTTTTCAAATGATCATAAACCTCTCAATATGATCACAATATCTATTCAATCAATACTACCTAAAACCCTCAAATTACAACTACCATGTAATAATGTGTAATTTGTAGTATTAATTTACAAATGCCATGAGAAACAGATCTTTCTATTTTCCACTTTATTTAAAGATAATTATTTTTTGGGTACATAGGCAAGAGGACCTTTGCTACATCACAATTTGGGAACAAATTTTCAAACATGCTAGAAAATTAAGTTTTTAGCATTAAGAATCTATGATTCCACATTAATTTTCTTGCACTAAAGTCACACATATATTCAAATTATCTATTACATTTTGCATTATTGTCAACATTAAAATTTAGAACTCCCTCCTTTTTCTAAAACTTACTATGGATCCACAGTGCACGCAGTCCAATATACATTTTAAACCATCAGTAACTCAACTTCAGTACAAATAAAAATTATAAGAGTTCAATATTTGAAAATTAAAAGACAAGACGAATTTAACAAAATCTCACTTAACTATATTTTAACTTGTATAACTATCAGAGCAACAAAAGAAAATGGAGGGAGTATTAAATTAGTGTCTTAAAATTCTTCATTTTCGTTATGTTTTAACATTACGTATTGAATTATTTTCTACATTCAAATTGTAGGAAAAAAAAAAAAAAAAGAAAGCTGATGTTAGGTGAAGCATCTCTGAGTTGTGTGTGTGATTTTCATTCAAAGATTTGCAATTAATTTATTTTAAGAGAATTCAACTATTTCATGTTAAAAAATCCAAGCCAAATTGATGAACCTTAGATTGCACGATGAACAGTGAAGCCCATATAAAAACTTTGTGAACATGCAAAAGAACCAGTGGGACAAACCATGTAAATATATTCCTCAATACTTCAATAATACTATAAGAGACCAACTGTGAGCAGTAGTTGCACGGGTAATGACCAATTGACCAGTGATAGTTTTGTCATATTGTAATCTCCCCAAATTCTCGACTATAATGAATTATTTTTTGGAAGCTGGCTTGAGCTAATTATGTTTGACAACTAAAATAATTAGTACAATTTGAGAACCTTAAAGAATTAGCTAAAACCAGTGATTATCATGTACCAACTTTTTATGGATTAGTCACGTATGGATGATAGATACTACTACTGCAAAAAAATGCAAATGAAGTTCCACGTGCTGTGCGCTCGTCCGCTGTATCTCACACACACAAATCACAAATCTTTGGATAATTAATTAATTAATTAATTAATTTCGAAAAAAATAAATTCAATACTCCAAAATCTTATGCTGTATATTCTTCGCTTACTCCCTACCCACCGAAATCCAGAGAGAAAACGACACTCTTCTCCCTTCACACCTTCCCCCTTTCTCCTTGCCGTTTTGTACTTCTCATCCAGTCATCTGATTTTGTCATCCCCACCCAAGGACGACTGACTCCATTGGGCCCTCCAAATCCCCTACAGGAAAGCTACTTCCCCACTTCCTTCCTCTATGCATATTCAATTCCTTTTCCTATAAGTATAGTCTTTTACATTTATCATACATATAGATGGATGCATCGACGATGATGTATCCCCTGGGAATTACAGAATTTGAAGCTTTTTAGATTTTAGATAAGCTCACCACCGCCTCAAAGCCAAGGCTTTGCCTGTTCTCTTGCGATTCCACCGGTAATTTGTTCTTCATTTGACTTTTTCGGCTTTTTCCTATGGTATTTAATCTGGTGCCCATCTTCTTTCACTTGTGTTTATTATACTCCGTATTTATTTTTCTGTTTATCGGTGTGGTTTATTATTTATTTATTTATTTTCTTTTTGAGGAAAAATTATTTTGTTTGCCAGTTTAATGTAGACCTAGAAAGTTTGCGAGGAGGCGGATTGAATAAACGGACAACACGTCTACACCAATGTTTTGGTGAAAACCTATTATTGGTAATTCTATTAGCTAGCAAGAATTAGCTATGGCTTTCGATCAGAATTCAGTTCCGAACGATTTGCGTCCGCTGAATATAGTGAGAACAGCGCCGGAGGATCCAAGAATCTCTCCTGGGACCTCCACGGGGAGGCCCATGGAGGGGTTTTACGTGAACCCATCTCAGGATATGGGGGCTAGCCCCAACACCATGCCTCCAGTTTATTATCAAGCCACTGGTCCAGATGGTGGGTTTGTGCCTTTAGGATTTAGCAATGCTATCCCTGGGATCGCTGGGTGGGTTCAACACGTCGTGCCACCTCAACCTCAGCCTGGTATTGTTGGTGTTTCTGTGGTTAATTCAGCAAATGGGTCTGGCAATAGTTCTAATCCGGGAGGAAAGGTTAGGAGCAATGTTTCGGATCATACTAGTGATGAGGGTGGCGATGGTTCAGTCTCTGGGCGCAAGGTTAAGTTTCTATGTAGTTTTGGTGGGAATATATTGCCACGGCCTAGTGATGGGGCGTTGAGGTATGTAGGTGGTCAGACTAGGATAATTGGTGTTAGGAGGGATGTTAGTTTTGCTGAATTTGTTCAGAAATTGACAGATGTGTATGTGGAGAATTTGGTCATTAAGTATCAGTTGCCAGATGAGGATCTTGATGCGCTTGTGTCGGTTTCATGTCCTGATGATCTTGAGAACATGATGGATGAGTATGAAAAGTTGATTGAAAGGTCGTCTGATGGGTCCTCTAAATTAAGGATATTTTTGTTTTCACCAGCAGAACTTGACAGTTCAGGTTTGGTATACCCGGGATATTTGCAGGACAGTGGGCAAAAGTATGTTGAAGCTGTGAATGGTTTTACAGATGGCTTTAGTAGTGTTGGTGCTGATCGTATTGCAAGGAAGGAGAGCCTTGAAAGTGCCGTTTCTGGTCAGGATTCTGATATGTGTGGTACTGAGGGTGGTGATAGTGTAGTCCGCAGTCCGCGGGAGGCAACTGGTTTGCCACTATCTACTGTCGGATTATCACCAAAGGGTACTTCTGGAGTTTCTCCTGATGCCTCATCAAGGATGGTTTCTGTAGATCTTAATTCTATTCCATATTCTGCTTCTTCATCAAGCATTCCGACAGTTAATTTTTGTTCTCCCACTTCATTAGGTGCCATCTCTGAGCAAGAGATAGATCGAGCTGTGCCTTCTGTAGTCCCGCAGGTATCACCTGTTATGAGTTTTCCTGCATCTTCACCGTTTGGGCAGAGCTATATAGAACCACATCAAGAATCTTCTTCTCATCCCAGTTATGTGCATCTTCCTTCCCAGATGGGGTTCCCGACACATGTTTTAGGACCTGTGCGTCCTGTTTTAACTCAACAGCCTATCAATGTAGGAGGTCCGACTCAACAATTTTCACCGGCTGTACCTATGACAGTGAACCCGTCCTATTTGAGCATGAACCCAAATGCCGTTCCTGCTGCTGTTCAGCCACACATTCAAGTGGAGCATTATCCTGCTGAAAGCTTGGTCTCACAGAGGTTCATCCCACATCCTATTTACAATGCACAGCACTGTCAAGTCCCCACAGCTGTGCAAGGGGGTATCCAGAATTGGCCTCATATTACACATCCTGAGACAATAGCCATGCCTGAAGGAGCTGTACCTCAACAAAATATGTCCCCTGAAAATATTCCCAGATTTGAAGACTGTTTCTTGTGCCAAAAAGCGCTGCCCCATGCTCATTCTGATACATTAGCTCAGGATCTAAAGGAAACCCCTGCAAGCTCTGTGGCTGACTTCAGATCAAATTATCATAGTCTCCTCTTGGATGATCGTGGGCGAGCAGTGATGAGGCCTGCAGTAACTGGAACGATAGCAGAAGGTAATGTTGTTGGGCCTCAACTTGGACTTGGAGGTTTTGAGGATCATGATTCTGTTAAAAGTCCAACAGATGCAATAGGTGTCTCCCAGAATGTCGAAGGGCTGCTTGGAAATGATAAGCCTATTCCTCAGAAGGCAGAAAATCCTGAGCATTCTAAAGTGAACCTTGCCCAGGGAATCATGATGACAAGTGGGGTTCAGTATCCATATGGTGTATTTGTTGCTAATACTCCTCAATCTTATCAAACTAATGCTACTCAGGGTCTTCTTGTTCAGCCTCAACTCCAAGTTATTCATGACACAGCAATTAACCAACCATTAATTAGTGATGTTTCTACTGTTAGCATGCCTTTGCAAACAATGGACTATGTTGTTAGTGAATCTCCAAATGACCACTCGGTTAAAGTTGCTGGTGGAGTCCCTGCAGATGATTCTTCTTCAATGGGATTTGATCATCTGAGACAAATTAATAGGAGGTTAGAAAATCTTCATGTCAGCCCTTCTGAAATTATACCAAGTAATGACCATTACAAACCTGGGGCTGCTGCTGCTCCACGGGTAGAAAATCCTCTAGAGAACAGGCCACACCAGATTACTAAGGGTGAGCCTCCTGAAATGCACACTTTCCTCTCTGTAGAACACAAGGGGGCCACAGAACCACCTCCTGTGGGTATGCAGAACCACTATTCATTGTTTGATGCTTCTGGAAATTCTATCTTTTCTGGTGTTGGGCCTGGTATTGCTCTCAACACAGAAAACATCCCTCCTATTGGTGGACAGAAAGACAACGTTGGCCTGTCCACATCAAAGATAACTGGTGATATAGAAGCTCTCGCTCATGACAGATCATCTATGTTGCCTTCTGACAGGGTTGGAGATATTGCAGATAACTTAGCATCAGTGCTAATGAACCAGGATCCATGGAATATGCGACCTGATGCTCATTTTTTCCCTCCTGTACCAAGCAAAATTCAAATAAGAAGAGAGAATGATGGGATGAAGACGAAGAATACTGCTGGCGATAATTCTGGAGTCAATATTGCTGAATCCTCAGCAGGTAATTGGAATTAATCACCATTGGACACTCTAGGGGCAGCGTGGCATACCAGCACTCTAGCAATTTGAATTGGGATTTTAATCTAGCTCTTAGTTTTTCCAGTATGACAGTTGGTGTTTCTGTTTCTTTATATCGTTCATACCGACTTTGTGTTTGTTCTCACTTATTGCATTCTACTATTGCTGGCTAAGGTTCAGCAGAGGAACAAATAAAGCAAGAACTTCAAGCTGTTGCTGAGGGTGTAGCTAGTTCCGTTCTTAATTCTGTTCCTTCTAACACCGACCAATCAGAATCCGCCTGGAGGGCTTCTCCAAATGTACCACAGCAACATGGTGATGATCAACCTACTAATACAGACAGTCAGCATGGAGACACATTTGAGGTGCGTGGTTGCTCCACTTATGAATCATACTAATATTTTTTGAAGTGTCAAAGATGGTGTTTACCTCACAGCTTAGGACCCATACACTGACTTGTATAATCCTTTTCACCATTCAGGGAATCAAGACCAAATTGCCACAGAAGATTAACTTTGGGTTCCCAGCATCCGGCATTGGACGATTACAGGTTTTCCTTTTCTCCATGAGATAGCCCCATTTTCTAATTGTTCAAAAATTATAATCATGATTCATTTCCTTCTGCCTGTCTCCCATTACCCCTTCCATTCATTTGTTTATTTCTTTTATGTTTTTATCCTTTTGGTAGATTATTAAGAACACTGACTTGGAAGAGTTACGAGAATTGGGTTCTGGTACTTTTGGGACTGTTTATCATGGAAAGTGGAGAGGTACCGATGTTGCAATTAAACGCATCAATGATAGATGTTTTGCTGGAAAGCCTTCAGAACAAGAACGCATGGTCAGTGTGTTTGTTAGTAATGATGGATTATTTTTCATGTGTTTTTGCTGACACAGTTATTCTTTTTGTTTTTATATATTTGATTAGAGAGATGATTTTTGGAATGAGGCAGTTAAGCTTGCTGACTTGCACCATCCCAACGTGGTAGCTTTTTATGGTGTTGTGCTTGATGGTCCTGATGGTTCAATTGCAACTGTAACTGAATACATGGTGAATGGTTCTTTGAGGAATGCTTTGCAGAAGAATGAGAGGTAATTCTTCTTTTATGTTTGATTGGACCTTTTATTTATTAAGGTTTGTCTGGTGTGTTGCGACTATTCCATTCGCAAGGCAACCCACCTTTCATCTAAAGGGGTGTGTTGGAATTTATATATTTGTTAAAATGACCATCCTGCCTAATAACTTGAGCTGTTGGCAAGTTGGTCACTACTTTGGCTCCTATTTATAAACAAATTATGGTGTATAAGTATGGTATGGATGTTCTTCTAGTTAACTATAAGCTGCCTGCTTAACAGGCAAGCCTCCCATGCGAATTATTTTGAATTATTTTCTTGTTCAGATATGTTGTTTTCTTCTCCTTTTATTTTATGTTGTAATCTGTGTATGATATGCTGACACTATAACATTATACTTGAGACATGGCTTTCCTTAATACTGAATTGCTATTCCAGGAATCTTGATAAGCGCAAGCGCCTTTTGATTGGCATGGATGTTGCCTTTGGAATGGAATACTTGCATGGGAAAAATATAGTACATTTTGACTTGAAAAGTGATAATTTATTGGTAAATCTCCGTGATCAGCATCGGCCAATATGCAAGGTTAGTGTTCCCATATAATTACTTGGTTCTGTTTGCATCTATATGTATTTGAAGCAATATTATTCATGCTGCTTGTCCTGCTGTTTTGATGTGGTTGGATGTTCAGTATATTTTACAGCGCTTTACTTAGTGCTGTTCGCGTACGTGTGGAGTTCATTAATGTTATTCATGCTTTACATTGAGCTGTTTTGATGTGGTTGCATGTTCAGCATATTGCTCATGTAGTTATTAATAATGCAAACACCTTTCTGTGTGGTGTTCTATGGACCCTAGAATCAAGGCCTAAATTTTTTCTCGTTATTATCAATGTTTAATCCTTTTATTATTTATAACTGTGGCTTTTTTTTTTTTCTTTTTTTCCCCCCCTTTTTTTTCCCATCTGATAACATGTTAAATCAGTTTATCTTATCTATTTTTATGAGGTATTCCTATTTACATAGGCTTGGAAATTAAAGCTGTTGAGGATGGGACCGTAGGTTCCAACCCAAAACCATTGACAAATGGGTGGTGCCCTGTCCAGTATAAAGCAAGGGTGCCTTTTATCAATGTGGGAATCTAAACAACCCCTCGAGATGATGCTCATCTCGAAATCGAATCCCACATCTATGATCGACAACATACCCAATTTGGATATTCATGGCTTTGATACCAAGTTAAGGATGGGATAGGAGGTCCCAATTCAAAACCAATTGGCAATGAAGTGGGCCTATCCCATATAAACCAAGGGGAGGTCCATGCCTTTATCGATGTGGGATTTCAACAAAATTTCACATATTTTAGAGCCGTTATGCATATTCTAATTTCACATATTTTTGAGACAAGCAATGTGTGTGGAATAGTTTCTTGTATAAAATTCTACACCCAACAATAATTTTGAAGTTCAATTTTCTTATGCTGTATTCTGTAAGTGTTCCGTAGTTTTGCTTGTTGGGTAGTAGAGTGTAGGAATTATGTATATATAGATCAATGATTAGTTCCCAATTCAAATTCAAATTTAAATTTATCCATATATATTCAATAAATGATAAACCACAACAATCCCATTAATATAATTCAATCACCATATAATATTTAGACAAAAAATTCTGTAAATTTGTAAAACACACATGCACACATATATAAAATATGTAATTGGCAGTTGGATGTTCGTGTGTGTTACTGCATGTCTGCATTTTGGTCGTAGCTTTCCAAACAAAGTGTGTGGTTATTTATAATATTGACTTAAATCTGCAATTGCGATATTGTTGTCATTGCATTTCACATGTATCTCGTCTTAATTCTGTTCATTGTAGGTTGGTGACTTGGGCCTGTCCAAGGTAAAATGTCAGACACTCATATCTGGTGGTGTTAGAGGAACACTTCCATGGATGGCACCAGAACTTCTTAATGGAAGCAGTAGCCTCGTCTCTGAGAAGGTTTGTGTGCTCATTTGTTTTTGTTGCTTTAATGATCACCCAATTGCGTATTCGTGTGTAACTGTGTAATACTATACATCTCTTCAACCTCTTTCCCTTAGCCCCTTGCAATCTATATGCAGTTCTATGCAAAATCTCAAGCAAATGGTTAATGAACTGTTTGATAAGAATCTCTCTGTTATAGCATACTTCTAGAATTTATTTGGAGAAGATATTTTTGTATCTCGTCAACTTGACTGGCTTTTCCTCAGGTTGATGTGTTTTCATTTGGAATCGTAATGTGGGAACTTCTTACTGGAGAAGAACCTTATGCCGATCTGCACTATGGAGCCATAATTGGTTTGTCTTCTTATATTAAATCACTTTGCATGTCCAAATGTTGTCAATTTTCGTTGAATTAACATCTTTCTGGTTATATACTATGCTTGAATCTGCAGGTGGTATTGTGAGCAATACGTTGCGCCCACCTGTACCAGAAGCTTGCGACCCTGACTGGAGAGCTCTGATGGAGAGATGCTGGGCATCTGAATCCTTGGAGAGGCCAAACTTCACTGAGATTGCCAACGAATTAAGAGCGATGGCGGCCAAGCTGCCTCCGAAAGGACAAGCCCAGCAACATGTTCCATCCACCAATCCTCAGGTCAAAGGATGATTTGATTTAAAAACATAGAATTTTGTCTGGTTGTTTCATGAGGTTGGCATGTAAACATTTTAGCTGGAAATAGACAAAGAGGGAATAGTTTCTGGTCAGTTATCCCCATTGGTATACTTCGGGTTATGAGTGAGATCCAGGGATTGATATGCAAAATTTTCTTTATATTGGGGGTTAATGTAGGAAGTTATTTTCTTGGCTGCTGTAGAGACACAACTTTTAAAATTTCAAATCCAGGACAGGAGTATATGATGCCATTTTTTCCAATATGCTAGTATATTTTATTTGTTGTTTTCTTCTTTATTTATTTATTTATTCATTTATTTTTGGCTGAGATGCAAGGCTTAAAAAAGGACAAAGAAAGCAGGAATGACAGGGAGAAATATTACTAGCTAGCTGAAGAACATTAATTCGGTTCAGTTCATAGTATTACTGGCCAGCTCGGCTCAAGCTAGGATGTGATTTTTCTATTTTATTTTATTTTATTCAAAGATAGAAACATTAATCTATCAGTAAGTTCCCTTGAACCATGGGGCAAAGATTGGAGGTAGAGAGAGGGGTGCAGCACAAGAGTGATGATAATGGTGAGTATGTTGACATCTACTACAACTTTCTTTCCAAACGGCCCAAAGCATAAAGAGATTAAGATTGTGGATGTTGTGACCATCCACATTCAATTACACATTTATATACGTAGTAGTATATTTCATAAAAAAAAAAATGACCCCAAGCATCAGCAACGAGGAAAAAAATAATACTACTAAAAACTAGCTAAAAGGGGACAAATGAGGGATATTAGAGCTACAGAAAACTCCGAACGCATTCCCACCTCTCCTGGACAAGTAATCAATCAGCCACAGTATTAGTCCATTACCTTGCACTAAAGATGTGGAAATTTGCGCATCAATTTTTAGGTAGTTATCAAATTGTAAAAGCAACTAGTATTAATTAGTTAATTACAATAATCAAATCGAATCAAATTTATGGGAATGGACTTGATATGGTAGTCATGTTTCCTGATTTTCATGATCATTTTATGGTTGGAGATTCGATTCTCATCTGATCTCCTATTCCTGCCCTCTATTATACTCCCTCCGTCTTTGAAAAATTGTAACGTTTGGAAATTGGGTACTGTTCACACATGCACTTTGACTTAAAGTTTTATCATACTTATACAAGTTAAAATATAATCAAGTGGGATCTTGTTAGATTTGTTAGATTCGTCTCGTCGAGTAGTTTTTAAATTGTAACTTTTAGAATTTTTACTTGTACTAAACTTGAGTTATTAATGATTTAAAATGTGCATTGGACTGCGTGTATTGTGGGTCTGTTTCAATTATTTGGAAACGGAGAGAGTATTATAATTTATGTATGGCTTGGGCTCCCACACACCTTTACCGACATGACAAATTGGCAATGAGAAAAAAAAAGGTTAAAATTTTCTCATTTTCATAGGAGCCAATGAGCCATCCGTCCAAGAGTCAAATGTGGGTGTCCCCTGTATACGCGTGTGTGCAACTATGCATACACACCATACATACATAGATACATATATATACAACCAAGACACACGGAGACACAAAATTAAGCAATACTATTACATGTGTGTTCAATTGACACCATTTTGACTACTACATGGCCAAACCGCCTCACGAAAAGCGTGCATCCTTCACGACGCCATACTCTCCCATCTCCGAAGAACGCCAGAACGAAGGCTTCAGCGATTACGCAGAGCCCCCTTCAGGAGGTTGTCTCGGGAGCTTCTGCTTCTGGTGGAATAATAGTGACGACGAGATCGATGGCGGCGGTTCCAGCCATAATCATCTCCTCCAAGAAGGAGGCGCAGTGGGCCACAGGGACAGGGACTCATGGGCGGTCGCCAAACTTAAGAAACTGAGGGAATATTCGGAGATGGTAGCAGGACCCAAATGGAAGAATTTCATCAGGAGGATCGGCCGGCACTGCAGCAACCTCAACAACCGGCAGGGGCAGGGGACGGCCCCCGGGGGAGCAGCGCAGTTTCAATACTCACCGGAGAGCTATGCGCTGAACTTCGCCGGAGGAGGGGGCGGCAGTGAGGATTTGGAGGAGAGTGGGACATTGCTGCACAGTTTCTCGACGAGGTATGCTTCTCATAAATGATCATCAGAGGAGGAGGGCGCCTGCAGGTGTATGATCGGACGGTGGAATTTTTTTCTGTTACAAGTAATCGGACGGTGGAATTAATTTGATTATCTGTATGTAAACCTTGTTTGTGTATCCTATTGGGAATGCTTTGCAGATTATTGATCTGTCATGTGTTTGGATTTAATTGAAACGATTGTTTCGTTGTTTTCTTTAGAGTTGTTATGGATGTGATTTAATTCACTCATGGAATCTATATAATAAATCCTGAATACCTTTTGGCCTGTGCAGACTCTTTTGTCCTTATTAAATTTAACTCATCCTTCTTAATTTTAAAGGGTTAACCAGTCATTATATGCTCATTTATAGATGAACGGTTCTTAAGTTTACACGTAATATGCTGACTAATTATACGTCATCGGACACATCATCAATATCTATATTTAGAAAATAAATCTATCTATTAATATAACAAAATCTTGAGAACATCTTCATATATGTTTTAAAAAGATATAATTGATTACAAATATATATATATATATTATTTGATTGTATACATAATATTTTAAAAAATATTAATACTATAATATTATTAATAAATTTAATTAGGTTACAAATTTATGTCTAAAAAATATATAATCATATATAAATATAAGGAATATAATAGTTATATTTTAAATAAAAATATTTCATTGAAAATATGATGTAAACATTAAATTGACCCTAAAAATATTGATTAATGTAAAATGACTAATAATCTAAAAAAATTTATACCATTCCAAATAAATTCTACATATTTCTTTTTCTTTTTAAATGAGAAAAGAAAGAAAAGGAAAAAAAAGACTAAAACACATCATAGTTTAATTATTAGACATAATATCCTTAATCCAGTAATCTTCATCTATTTCAGTATAAAATAAAAATGTATATGAAATTTAGTGTAAATTTTTATACAATTTTTTTTTAATATAATTTGTACTGCAAAAGAATATAAGAAGTATAACTCTAAAAGACTTGGTATCGGAGTATAAATTCAATTTTAATGCTTATAATAATAATGAATTAAAAAAATAATAAAAATTTAATTAAATTAAATGAAATATTAACTACCAAAATTTTTTCATAATCAATATGGAAAAGAAAAATTGGAGAAAATATTATGGACTAAAATAATATTTAAAAAATTAACAGATAATCAAAATATAATTATAATTAAAATTTATTTTATAAAATTATGGATTAGTCCATAAAAACTAATCACAACAAAAATTTAAAATACATTACGTAATAAAATATAAGTCTTAAATGATGAAAAGATAACAAAAAAGTATAAATAAATTTTTTTAAAAACTTTAGGGATAATAGTCAAAATTTACAACATATTAGGGAGTACAACTAATATTTTTTTAAACCTTAATAATGCAAAATATACTTCATCAGTTCCTGCAATACCGTCCCAAAACTTTTGGGCACGGTATTTTAGGTATAATGGGTTATTGTGATAAAAAGAAGTAATTAGTTGATGCGACGATTTAGTTGATGTTTATGGAATAAGTTTTTTCTAAAACGGGAAACGTGACAATTGTAGTGAGACGGACCAAAAAGGAAAGTGAGACAGAATTAGTGAGACGGATGGAGTAGTTTTTTCTAATTTTGAATAGTTAAGGGTATTTATTTTCTACTTACTTTCATCATTTTAGATATGAAAAAAAACTATATATATTTAATTTTTTAACGGTAAAAATAATTTATTTTATATTATTTATACCTGTGTTTGAATTTCCTTCATTCATCTTATTATCTCCTTTATTTTCCTTTTAATTTTTTATTGCATGCATTTCAACCACTATTTAAACAAAAGAGTTTGAATTGTAATAAAAAAAACTCTATATTCTCATTTTATATCATCATATTAGTTCAATACCCGTGCGTAGCGGGCAAAAAAATCTAGTTTTTTAATAAAAGATATTCATTGTAGAATATACTAAGTACTACTAATAGATTGTTTATTTTTATTTTTATGGATCTGATTTTCATTTGTTGGAGACGATGTTGCCATATCAGCTCTTGGTTTTATTATTTTACTTTTCAAAAATGATACTCCTAATTAATTTATAATTTCAGTAGGAATTTTGAGTCAAACTTTAAACAAACAAGAAAAGAAGAATATGTTGTTTACTTTTCTTGGTCCGCAGTTCGGCATTTGGGTGTTATTGCAGACAAGGACTGCAAATTTGAGCCCCATGGTTGTGTTCTTCTTCTTTTTATTTATTTAATTTTTAATATTATATGGAAAAATGGCGATGGAGGCACGGCACTAGTAGGAGAGTAGACAAAGTAGTAGTAATAGGCAAATATGGAGGCGGCAGCCTGCAGCATGTTAGTGTTGACCAATCAACTTAACAACATGCATGTAATGACAATTACAAGATGCGCTGCGCTTTTCAAATTCCAAAGAATTGAATTTTAGAAGTTACCAAAATCACAGCTAAACATTTTGATTATTGACCAATTGGATGATGCCCCAAACCCAACATTTTTCTGTGCCAAGTTTATTTACGTTTGTACTTTGTTCTCTCAGGACATTTGTTACATCAGGTAATTAAACGTTGACTTCATTAACATGCCAATTTTACTTCGATCTCTTCTTTTATTTATTTATTTATTTATTTTTATTCTTTTAAAAGAAAAAGGAAAACAAATAAACCATATCAGTACACCTCACAGGCTCACACGATAAGGTTTCTTTTGGTGGCCTTTATAACAATCCAAATACTTGTGGTTTTTGGTACAACTAACAAGTACAGGATATAGGAGTAACTTGTAGTTTGTTGTGGCGGTGTGAATTCAGATTATTACATCCATTTCTGTTGTTCTGGTGGAAATTCGGTTCTACATCTACGGATGAATGCAGTCGGTCACTACGACTCCTGTTTCTAAGCAAATGAAGGAAATCATGGATTGCGGATTCAAAAAGTTTTATCAGCAGGTCACAAATATTAATGGATGATAATAACAGTATATAAAAAATATAAGGAATAATATGACCTGGTCAGGCTCCAAAGGGATACAAAATGTTGCATACATTTGTTTCTGAGTTCCACCTTTCTCACAACAATAGTAGTAGTATATTCCTACAGTGATTTCAAAGACACTACTGCCTTATTAAAATCTTTAGATGTTCGTTTAATGGCTGTCTGAACATCCTTATTAAAAAGGAAACTTGTTGATGCCAGTGTGGAAGACAACATCAATTCGAACAACTTTAAATAGCAAGTGGGAAAGGGCAAAAAGAGTTGCGACAATACTTGGAAGCCCTCATTATCAGAGCCAGGTTTCGATCCTGGGACCTGTGGGTTATGGGCCCACCACGCTTCCGCTGCGCCACTCTGATTGTTTGATTATTACTTACGAAATTTGTTATTTATCGTCAAACAAAACTTGTCTTGAAATAAAGCCCCAATACTAATACCGATTACATCTATTCTACACCCGAATTTCTGACTGAAATTCCTGTCTCCTTCAAGTCGGCCTGTATCGGTTTTCCGAAGCTATATTGTCCGTTTCTATCATGAAACCCGTGGGTTATGAGTCCACCGCAATTCCACTGCTGCGCCAACGGATTCTTCGATTATTAAATTACATAAAGCTACTGTCTTGGGATGATACTATTGATAAGGCAGGATCGTTTCCCCATACCGATTCTTTAAACTGTAAGATTCTGTGTGACGATCACTCAGAGCAACAATGGCGTCGACGATTACATCTATTCTCCGCCCGAATTTCTCACTGAAACCCCTCCCTTCTCCTTCAAGTCGGCCTGTACCGGTTTTCCCGAAGCTATACTGTCCGTTTCTGGGCAGTGCTGCTGCTGCAAGGACTAGAATCGGCGTAAGGAGGCTAGGACCAAGCTGTGGATCCCGAAACACTTGCTGGTTCAAGTTCGGAACGAATGGCGTCGACGCTGAAGGCGCTGGCATTTACGGAAGTCAGTCCAAGAATGATTTCAACCGCGACGATGTTGAACAGGTTCTTGAATTTTTCATCTCCATCTTTCCTCCTTTTTCGCTTGTTTTGCTGCTTTTTTTTTTTTTTTTTTTTGTGATTTTGGATGTGGAAAAAGTAGAGTCTATGATTTATCCCTTTTTTTTCACTCTTGGTGCAGAATGTTGGTCTTTACAGGGAAGTTAATTTCAGTTGCTTTTTACTTATGTTGTGAACGCAGTATTTCAATTACATGGGGATGTTGGCAGTGGAGGGTTCTTATGACAAGATGGAGCATTTGTTGGATCAGAACATCCATCCAGTGGATGTCTTGCTGCTTATGGCTGCCTCGGAAGGCGACCAGCCCAAGATTGAGGAGCTGATGAGAGCCGGTGCTGATTACACAATCAAGGATGCTGATGGTCGAACTGCATTGGACCGGGCTGCCAATGACGAGATCAAGGAGTTCATACTTGGTTTTTCTCTTCAACAATCATGACTCTTGTAGCATTTTCAATAGATTGTTAGGCTGCACAATTGTTTTTTGAGTAATTAATTGTTGATTTTTGCTGATATGGATGTTCCAATGAGATGAATTATATGGATGAAATATGAATATGAAGCTGCAAATACTATACACCTTAACAAACTAAAACTTACAAATAATAACATTACAGTAAGGGTGAAGAAGTTGAGTATCTGGTGAATGCATACAGAAGCTAATTAATATTAGCAGATAGCATGAATGTGAGCTTCTTCAGAGTATGAAAAACGCTAGAGAAAAGGGGTTGAGTGCGACAGGGGTTTTTAGTTTCGAGATCAGGGAAATTCGTTGGTGAGAGCTTCTTGCATTCTGGACATGAACATTATCGCTGCTAGCTGAGTATTCGACATCACCTGACAATCCTGGGGAGTGCCTTTGATTTTGCCGGGATCATACATACCCTACCGTTGCTAAGTACGACTTGTACTTCCCAATGAATTCCTATCCAGGATTTGGTGTTCTTGATTATATCTGGAATGTGGATTGTCATAAGGTTCCTTGGGAATGAATGGCAAAGCAGGGAACTGGAGGTAACACTTGTGCGCGATCATCACCTGCTTTTCAAGGTCTCTTCTTCAGAAAGGCATTGACCTTTCCCCTATGCATGTGATCTAGCCATTTGGTACACCATGAACGCAAAAAGGCTTCAACTTGGATTGCAGGAGTTTCCTGATCAAATGGATAAATCCCCAGTATTTGCTTCCAAAGAAATAATCAGGAAACCAGGCCGCATTTCTGGTCAGTATTACATATAGAGAGAAATCATAAGCTACTAAATTTATGGTTCTCATTCCAACATGTCAATGAACACAGAGTATTCTTCATTTGATCTCTACTATGTATGCTCTCTACCATTTATCTCTGTGAAGAGATTGATCAGCAAAAATCTGAGATTTATACTATGTGCTAGTAGTAAATTTGGGGAACCTCATTTTTATTCCATGCTACATATTACCCTCGCCATGCTGGATTAATATATAATTAAGAGAACTCTTAATATATTGCACAAAACAAATAAAATTCGATGCAATTCTGTCCCATTTCTCACTGTAATATATTCCGTGTTGTTAACACCCAAAAGTTATTAAGGCCCATATCAAAGTAGTCGGCCCAGTCCACAATGAGTACGGAACGGATGGCCACGAGGTATGAGGGACGCAGACACCAGAAGATCCGTTGGAGAGAATCATGGCGGCATTGAAGACTAGGTACCATCAATGGAGAGGATCATGGGAGCGTTACAAGCGTTACACCTTCTCCCTCAAAAGGACGGATGTTGTGCTTCTACCTATAAATAATAGGAGATGGCATCCCAGCAGGACACCTCCAACTTCTCCAAGAGAATCCGCACCTTAATTTTTCTTTACTTTCTGCTGTATTTCATTTCTGCAATTTCTTTTCATTCCGCAATTTCAATTCCTTTATAATGCTTTCGTTACTTCCTGTAATTTTATTCTGCAATCCTTGTAACCTTATGTACTCATTCAATCAAAAAAGAGATTTCTCCCTCAAAGAATTTCTTGGTTAACAAATTGGCACGCCCAGTGGGACACGAGATTGAGACCATATCCGCTTAGAAGTGTATGCTACTTAGATCTGGACGAGTAGTAAGGGACTTGACTCAGAAATTCGAAGAAATGTCGCTACAAGAGAACACATGGGTTAGAACATCCTCTAAGAACGCCGATAATACGGCGAGCACTTCTCAACCACAACAGGTAACAATGCAAATCCCTACCCTATCTGAGCAAATGCGGCTATCGATGACTGAATCAATGACCAAATTCATGCCTTTACTCACAAGGCACCTAATGGATATGTTGCGGCCTGCCATGGCCGACCAAATTGACAAAATATGTGGATCCTTGTGTACTCAACAAGATGGATCTGCTCTAGCAAATGGCACTATTGTGTCGCCATGTCCAGGGCCGTCTGGCGGCCCACAGCGGAGTTGGGGAACCACACTTGGCCAGCCGCCATTCCTGGAGTCCGGAGGCCTGGCCAATTTGCCCCCATTCCCATATCAGGCCACCTATGCTTTCACTCATGCGGCACCTAGCATGCCGAACTTCGGTTATGCGGCACCTCCCGTGCCGATGTATGCTTCATCAAGCTGCTTGATGGCGGCCAGCGCTATACCAGACTGTACGGTAATCCCCGATGCATCCGGCATGGCACCACGCCAAGCGACGACAGTGCCCCTAAACCCTAGTTGAATGTCGCCGACGGAAAGGGGGCAGGCACCACAGCCATATGAAGTGGCTTTGACACCTTCCATGCCTCCCACATCTGCTATGCCTGTACCGGCGCCCGCACCGAACCCTAGTTGGATGTCGCCGGCGCAAGGGAGGCAGGCACCACAGCCATATGGAGTGGATTTGATATCTCCTACGCCTCCCACAGCCGCCATGCCAGTAGCGGCTCCCTCACCGAACCCTAGTCCGTTGCCGCCAACGCTAGGGGGGCAGGCGCCACAACTATGTGGAGTGGCCGTGACACCTGCCACACTTCCAGCCGCTATGCCTCCTACACATGCACCGGCGGTCTCGCCCGAGTTGCTGGCAGACGTAATGCAACAACATTTTGGGATTCAACTAAGGCCGATGGAGCAGCCTACATACAGGAAGCCATACCCTGATTGGGTAGACACCATGCAGCCGTACCCCAGGAGCTTCAAGATGCCTGAGTTCACCACCTTCTCAGGGGATGATGGCAAGTCCACTGTAGAACATGTGGGCAGATTCACAGCTCAGTGTGGTGAAGCGGCGGCCAACGACTAGCTGAAGTTGAGGCTGTTCAGTTTATCCCTCACTGGATCTGCCTTCAAGCTGAAGTTGAGGCTGTTCAGTTTATCCCTCACTGGATCTGCCTTCACATGGTTTGCATCCTTGCGGCCTTACTCAATTCAAAATTGGGCCGATCTTGAACGGGCATTTCATGACAGGTTCTATACGCCACTGTCATGGGTGAGTCTCGCAGACCTTACTAATGTCAAACAGTTTGCCGATGAGGCGGCAAGCACCTTTATTAACCGACAACAGCAGATTAAGGGCCGATGTACAATGGCAGTCCCTGATAGGGAGATGGCCAATATTGCAGTGGCTAACATGTTGCCAAAATTGAAAGAGCATTTAATTGTGCAGGATTCCACTGATCTTGCCTGGCTAGCCGAGAAAGCGGCTCGCTTGGAAAAGTTCCTGGAGGAACAAGATGAGAAGCATCTACCTACACACGGGACTCGTTTTGAGAAATTAAAACATAATAAAGAGGAAGACGAACCAATAGTGGTGGCCTATACAATAACCTTGGGTGGTAAAAACCCTGGATAGTGGCCCTGGAACGCCATCAACAGCGGCCTTGGAGGCTGAATAGTTGGTGAATGACGATGGCGCCTAGCTGAGGACGGCGGCCTGACTGAGGATGGCGCCACGACACATGAGCTCCGAGGTACGGACGAGCTCCGAGGCATGGCGGTTTGGACGTGAGTCGTGAAATCGGAGCAAGTGGCGGCCCCCAGAACAGGTTGAAATGGCGGCCCAGGGAGGAGCTGATGGCGGCCGGGAGCGGATCTGGAGGCGGCTCGGGGCAACTCTAATGGCGGCTCAGGGCAAATGAGATGGCGGCCAAGGACGATGGTGGCGGCCCAAGGGTGTGCAGCGATCAGGCCAAGGCACGACAAGCGAGCAGACACAAATGGCGGCTCGTAGGTGGCGGCGCGGCATAAAAAAGTGAACATACAAGCAGGCGAAGAGATTGAACAAACCTGAAAAGCCGTGGCACACGACAAGGCAGCGAAGCCTGGCAAGGGAATGGCGGCCTGTCCCGGGGTATGTGGTGGCTGGCGGCCCAATGTGGCATCCCAGCAGATGAAGATGGCGGCCTGGTGCTGGCGGCCGAAGAAGAGGTTGGCGGCTTGGTGCTGGCGGCCTGCACAGAGGAAGCTGGTGGCCTGAAGACATCCCGAGCAGATGGCGGCCTGAAGCTAGAGCTGGCGGCCGGAGAAGAGACTGGCGGCACTGGCGGCGATTGGCTGGCGGCAGGCTCCAGCTGGCGGCTAGTGGCGTCCTCAAACTAGTGGCGGCACTCGGTGGGCTTAGGAGTTGGCGGCAGGACCAAGCTGGCGGCGGCTACAGCTGGCGACGCTCAGGCGATCAAGGCTGGCAGTCTGTATGGAGTTGGCGGCTTGTGCTCGCAGCAATGGGTTGATGGCGGCCCGTATGGAGTTGGCGGCGCTTGAAGACTCTGGCAGCGAAGACCGAGCTGGCGGCACTGGGATGATTGGCGACGCATGTAGGGCTGGCGGCTGATTGCGGGCGGCGAGCTACTGGCGGCTAACAGCTGGAGGCTGGCGGCGATGGATCGGCGACTGGAGCAACCTGAATGGCGGCTGGTGATAGTGCATGGAGTGGTGTGAATGGTACCTGAAGGGATGGAAATGGTGCCTGGAGTATTGCAAATGGTGCCTGGAGTAATATGAGTGGTACCTGGGTGATGCGAATGCTACATGAAGTGATATAATGGTGCCTGGAGTAATACGAATGGTGCCTAGAGGGATAAAAAAAAAATGGTGGCATGCACTCATGGAATGGCGGCATGCACAAGGTTTGGAGGTGGCGGCTTAATGCATATATGTTGGCGGCATGCATTTTTTTTTTTTTTGATGTGGTGGCATGCATTTTCTTTTTTATGTTGGCGGCATGCAATTGTTTGTGGGAGGTGGCGGCATGCCTTTGTTTGCTTGGCAGTCATGCATAAAAAAAAAAAACTAAAAAATAGTGACAGCCGCCATAATAAAAAAAAAAAAAAGAAGGCAAGCTGCCATTCACTAGCCGCCATTTATAAAAAAGTGGCAAGCCGCCACTTATATATATATATATATAAAATTATTAAGTAATTAATTAATTATATATAAATATGATAAGTAAAATAAAATCAAAAGTAATATGCATGGTTTCCCAATTTCGAATGTCGACGGCGGCAATAACAAAATATATGCGCATTTTCGGTCTCAATTCCATCGACCAAAAGCGCAAGGGGGGGCATCTGTTAACACCCAAAGTTATTAAGGCCCATATCAAAGTAGTCGGCCCAGTCCACAATGAGTACGGAACGGATGGCCACGAGGTATGAGGGACGCAGACACCAGAAGATCCGTTGGAGAGAATCATGGCGGCATTGAAGACTAGGTGCCATCAATGGAGAGGATCATGGGAGCGTTACAAGCGTTACACCTTCTCCCTCAAAAGGACGGATGCTGTGCTTCTACCTATAAATAATAGGAGATGGCATCCCAGCAGGACACCTCCAACTTCTTCAAGAGAATCCGCACCTTAATTTTTCTTTACTTTCAGCTGTATTTCATTTCTGCAATTTCTTTTCATTCCGCAATTTCAATTCCTTTATAACGCTTTCGTTACTTCCTGTAATTTTATTCTGCAATCCTTGTAACCTTCAGTACTCATTCAATCAAAAAAGAGGTTTCTCCCTCAAAGAATTTCTTGGTTAACACGTGCATGCTGCATATTACCCTCGCCATCTATCTAAGTTTTAACAATATGGATTAACTTACGCATTACATCGTACATTAAATCCATTTCGTGAGAATACACCATATGCTAAATTAGATTCATGTATATGAATTTTCAAAATATAAATTAACTAACACATTAGGGCATCTCCATCGCGGAGAGCTCTTTATTTGAGCTCCCCAAGGCCTGGCATTTGCTCCTTCGAGCTCTGCAGGGCACCATGTGCCCGACAACTTTTTGCATTTATTATTATTATTTTTTTGTTTTGTTTTCTCTTTTTATTTTTATTTTTTATAATTTAAAATTTCTATTTATATAATTAAAAATAGTTTATTAATTCAGTAAAAAAAACAATGAAAAAGTTATTATTCTATTTTTTATTTAAATCCTTTGTTATAAATAGTTTAATGATGTGGAAAATATTGAGTTGTTTTATTGGAAATGAAAATGAGATAAAGTTCACTGATCATGTGGAAGAAATAAAAGATGATGTGGTAGGAAAAAGTAGAGGAGCTTGGATGGAGATGGCCTTATGCTAAATTAGATTAGTTAAGTGTTAGAAGTATATATTAACAGGAATATGCTGGATTAATGTATTGAACAAATCAAATACGATGCAGGACCGCATTCATAGTGAATGATACTAGTACTACTATATTAGTAATGACAAATGATTTTTATATCCTTTTCGATCCGAACATGCTACATCAGAGAATGCTATCTGTTACCCCAAAATGATATACCAGACGGTTGAACTGTTTAATATATGCATTATATCATTAGTTCACTAAATAATGAAGTTCTATTTACATGCATGATGCAACTCAACTGTTTAACATTCTTGTCGTGCGGTGGATATTAAAGAGAGGTTGGGGAATCGAGCCTCATCTTTAACAACCCAACATGTATCGCAGCCTAGATGTATACATAAAGAGAAGTTGATGCGCATGATCTGCAGGTCCAGCTCCAACAAGGTTATTACATAAAAGTACTGGGGTAGCCGTAGGCGGCTGTTACTCTTTATTACACATATTGTATATGATGAAGAAGTATAAGTTGATGGACGGCCTGGCTTCGCCTGGTTTCATGGCGATGCTTTCGCCTAGACGGTTGTTTTCGCCTAAGAGGTACCTTTCCTGATGTGGGTGAAGATTGTTTGTTAGTGAGGTCCAAGGACCCTTATGTGGTTTTCGACATGTTAACGATGTTGAAATGTGGGATGGTTTGAAATTGTGGATATTTTTGTGGATAGGTATTAGGTAATGAGGTGTGTTTATTGTTTTCATTGTCCATATTCATTCATGTAAATAAATTAGTAGATTGTTAAGAGTTTTAAGAACACAAGATCTTGTTGGTACATGAGTGGCTTCTCTTGTAGGAGAAGGAAGGATGACACTATTTGCACGAATGCACAATTGATTTGGATGTATGTATTGTTTAGTATGTTGAAAACAATTGGAGAGGTAATATTATGTTTCAAAAAAAAAAAAGGTTTTGTACCATCTTCCCCTCCACTAGTTTTTTTGCCTTTCATCACCAATTCATCATCATTACAAATCAAATTTCAAAGTCGAATTATTTTCTAAACTATGAGTTTGAAGTTTTAACAATGTAATAAACAAAGAAAAGTAAAAATAGGAGCAACTTCTAACTTCTAATTGCTATCCATCTCCATCTCGATAAGTTTTTTTTCTCTTTACTTTTTCACAAATAAAATAGGTTTTTCGCTTTGGAAATTGAAAACGAAGCTATTTTGTAAATGTTTCAAAATATGGCGTCTCGAAGATTACAGTTACCACCTGTTGATTGTGGACATTCTTCTCCCCCAATTTGAAGTTAGATTTGCATTATTATTTTGTATAACGATATTTTAAAATAGTTTGCATTTGGTTTTGGGTTAGTTTATGAATTTTTTTCATGAAATCGGCCATTCCTTATTGAAATTTCTGGTTTTGCCATTGGGTAGCCGGCTGTTACGCTGTATTACACATATTGCATGCAACTAAACCTGATTCCGTGATGATGTTCATTTCGAACATAAATTCATGTCAAATAAGGATTACTTAATCCAAACCATTGAATACCTATTCATGCAAATAGCATTTATTTTTATTCAAACATCCATCACATTTAGAGTCTGTTCTGCACGCAGTTTTTGAGAGCTTTAACTTTTATTTCAAAACAAAAGCCCCTTCTGTACACTAGCTTTTGGGAGTCTTTTAGAAGTTAGAAGAGATAACTTTTGAGAGCTTTCTACTTTCCAAATTTAATTAATTTTTCTCTTCAAATTATAATTTTTTTTACAGCTACAATTACTTGTTTCGAACACTTATGCAAAAACTGGTAGCTACAGCTCCCACAGCTACAGCTCCCTACAGCTGCAACTCGAAGCTACAACTTGATGTGCATAACGGACCCTTAAACAACTATAAGGCTTACAAAAATATTATTCATTGTACCTGAGAACACCTCTCTTCTGAGACTCCTAACATTAACCATTCGTACAAATTTGATAGATCCCATTTCACTTTTCGCGATATTTTTTTTATGTAATAATTATACTGCGAGAGTCATCATCTTCTTTGGCTTCGCGAGTTTCACCATAGACATGTGTGACGTCTCATCACGGCATATCGTGAATCCAACTGGGTGCTCAATGTCTTTTGGGATCGATTCAGATCGATTATGTCCACCGCGGTGGTACGCGACATGATTCCTGTTTACTGTAACATTTTTGGTTCGGCTTTGGAGGAGGATCATCGGGGATGGGCCGGGGTTTGGGGACAGGGGAAGTAGACCTTGCCTCAGTCCATCCTTGATATATTTTATATATTATTTATTATATAGTTTATATATTATAGTTATTATATTTTTATAATATACTTCCTCCGTTCCTGAATTATTGACACGTTGGGAGTTTTGTCACTGTTCATTGAGTAACTTTGATTCCACTTTTTAATATACTTAATAAGATAAAATATAGTCAAGTGAGATCTTGTTGGATTCGTCTCATCGCATATATTTAGAATATCAAATTTTTATAATTTTTACTTGTATGCAATTTGAGTTATTACGGATTAGAAAATATGTATTGGATTGCGTGAAATGTGGGTCTGTGGCAATATTAATGAATAGATGTAGTATTTTATAAATTCTACCTAGCCTAGTTCAAAATCCAAAATAAATACAAAAAAGGATGTGGATTTGGCCTAGTAGTTAAGTCACTAACTCCCAACCTTGTTATTGAAGGTTGAATTCCCTCCCGGCCTCTCGGCTCCCTATCCCCCATTTGCCTCTTTGTAGTTTGTATGACATGGACTCTCACCACCCCGTTCTGTGGCATTTGGCTTCGCAAAATAAAAACTAGTTACTAAAGCGTATTATTTTGATGTATTGATTATATATTGAAAACAATTATGAACTTTTGATGTGGATTATAATTTATTGTGAAACAATTTATGTGTGTGTTTTGATATTATGATGTATGAAATTGAAAATTGGCTTGAATAATATATCTCCGGCCCTCCTAATTACCAAAAAAAATATAAAATAAATTGAAGTTGCTTGTAAGTAAATCCCCGATAAGGTATTCGAGGATTATAGAAATTATAGTACACCTTGAAGATCCCCGATAAAGTTCTCCAAAGGAATCTGACTGATTTGAGAATAAAAATGCTAATGGTTTTGGGAACAGAAATGCTACATCCCATCCAAAACCGGCTCATTGTTATTTCTATTTGAGCAAATGGCCACAACACTGATTAATTGACCCATTCAATTTTTTTGGAATATTTAAAATGCACGAGGTATGTGCCCATAATTAGAGAATTAGTGGAATTGAATTTTATAAGGAATGATTAATTCAATACGTTATGTATACAACAAAAGTGTTGACCAACATTTCATCATTATTTTTAGAACGATTAGGACGGTTCTGAATATTCCATTCAGCTTACTATAACCGCATTGAAAACGCTTATCATTATTTTATGTTCCTTTTATTTTACTATTAACAAGTGATAAAAAGGGATTCGGTTACTGTGAATGAAAAAATTCAGTATTTATTAAAGTGTTGAATTATTGTTAAAAAAATAATGAATTATTACTCAAAATTACTGAATTTATATTTTCACTATTAATTAATTAATATTAAAAATATTTGTTCAACATTTTTAAATGAATATTCAGCATTTATTCAGCATGTAAATGTGTCATTATTTTATGTTCATTTTTGGCAAGTGCCAGGATGTAACTTTTTTTTTAGGTAAATACCAGGGTATCCCCAGACCACATTGGGCTCAAGACTAATCCCTCTAGGATCTGCAAGGGCAATTAAGGGCGCCTCTCCCAAAGCAGTTTTTTGCATACACAAGGCTCGAACCCGAGACCTTGCTTAAGCGACTAGAGCCCCATCCACTCAAGCCAATTGCTGTTGGCGCCAGGATGTAACTTTGTCATTATTTTATGTTGATTTTATTTTACGATTAGCAAGTGCAAAGAAAAGTTCCTTTTTTTTTCTGTAGTTTACTATCACTCTAATTAATGTACGATTCCATATTTTTATCACATGAGATAATTAGTTTTGTTTTTTCGATTTTTGTCCATTCAACTACTTCTTAAAAAAAAGTTTAGGTGAATGAATAATTTTACTAAATAATAAGATTTTTAAAATTTCAGATTCACCCCAACTTAACTATTTGTATTAAGAAGGATGTAGTAACGTGTAAGCAAAGTGGAACAAGTAGTTTACATACATCAATTATAGTTATATTTATAACAAGGGTATTAATTTATTGTTCATTGCAGTTGTCACCATTGTTAAATAAAAGTCTCATTGTTATGACTATTGACTTTTAAATATATAATATAATATAAAACTAAAATCATTAAAAACTAAACCCAATTTAACGGTAGTAAACTCAATTTATATAAGCTACAAAACAAGATCCAAAAAATATGGAAGATTTAATTATAACTCTCACTACAAGGAAATTTTCAGTATAACAACCAAAACATTAAATATGTTGTTGTTAGCAACAAAAATTTTCGGTAGCCAACTAACAATCAAATTTGTGATTAAAACCATTCAGTAGCTAATCAGCGACCGAAAGTACAATCGAAATATTTCGGTTGCTAAACATCTTACATTTTTTTTTAACAATTTCATACGACGCAATATTTCAATACATTTCTCAAAGATTACAGTACACTTAAGTATAACTACATCACATTTGAAACCAATTTCAATACTTCTATAAGACATTGCTTACCAAAAAAAAATACTTCTATAAGACATTTAAGTACATTTAGAGCACATTTGGAACACTGTATTATATTATAATGTATTGTATTATTTAATGCGGGTGTATTGTATTATGATGTATTATACTAAATAAATGTTATACACGGTGTTTGGTTTTGATGTTGTATTACGTCATCATATATTATAATTAAAACAACTAAATAAAAATAAAGTTTTCTAATTTATTAATAAATAATATATTTAAAATAAAATTATTATAAAAATAATTAAATTAAAATAATTAATATATTGATAAATAACTTATTAAAAATAATAATAAATAATTAAATAATACTCCCTCTGTCCCATTTAACTTGTCTTGTTTGACTTCTGCACACAATCCAATGCGCTTTTTCAACCGTCAATATCTCAAAATGCATACAATGAAAAATTGTGTAAAATGTATATTCTAAAACTACATAACTATACGATTCTAACAAGACCCAACTTGACTAATTTTTTCGAATCTATACTTGCAATAAAATTGAGTCAATGCTGAACAATGAACAGTACCAAAAAGTCAAACAGGACGTGTTTGCTGGGACGAAGCGAGTAATATATTTCGAGCCTTTATGTATGCAGAATTCTGCTTTGGGAGATGCAACCCTTTAATGCCCACCAGATCCTCGAGGGATTAGTCGTAGGCCCAATGTGGCCTGGGGATACCCGTTACACGCAAAAAAATTAATATATTAATAAATAACATATAAAAAATAATATTATTATAATATCATAATATTTAATAGTTATGAAATGCATAAGGAAAAAAAGAAAAGAAAAATAAACATAAATAAAAAAATGTAGACCATAAATCCACCCTCCCACAAGATATTAAATAATACACATCAAATCCCTCATTAAAATAATACCTATACACCTTTTAAAAATCACCAACCATAGGATTGCATTATTTTAGTGTATAATATTAATGTTATACACCCTAATACATCTTAATATACCGTATCAAACGTATTCTAAAGTATTAAAGCACGTGAGGTAGTGTTGTGGGGTTTCCGTTGCTCCGATCTCATCCCGCAACATCACTACTCCATCTAAAGTGTGTAGTTTATCATAGCCAAATGGAATCTATTAGTGCTTAAGTGAGTTTGGTGAACTAACTACTTAGAGAAGTGTGTTATGCATAAGATGATATACCACTTAAAACCTCACAATGTCAACCTTACATTTGAGTTATTCGTCTTGCATAGCCCTATATCCCTTATATGGCACGGCGAACATGAAATGGGGGAGGAGGAAAATGGGCCCATGGAAAATGATCCAAAACTAAACGACGTCGTCTGATGAATTTGCACAGCCAATAGAATGCCAATACGTGGGATGGGTGAGGTTAAAAAAAAAAAAAAAGAAGAAGAAAAAAACAGACACAAGGCAACTTTGTAAAATTCACGGGACATGTTGAGGAATGAAGAGTAGTACACTTATATAATTAGATCATTATAATAAAACTAAAACAATTAAAAAGTAAACCCAATTTATTGTAGCAAACCCAATATATTATAAACTACAAATAACAAGATCCAACATATACGGAAGATTTAATTATAATAATCAATATAAGCGTACATATATGAAATTATAAAACTAAGACAATTAAAAAGTAATTATAAACCTAATTTATTGTAGTAAACCCAATATATTACAAGCTATAAATAATAACATCCAATAGATACGGAAGATTTAATTGTAATTCTTATCGATATAAGCTTATACCATACTCCTATTCTGATTTTAATCAACTAAAAACTTTTAGTACATCACAAGTACACAATATTGTTTTTTTTTTTTTTTTTTTTTTGTCCAAACTAGCTTAATAACCAATATTGAATATTGTTTTTGTTTTTGATTTAAAATCAGAATAGTATATTTGTAATGACCTATATGGATAATTATTTCTATAAAATGTAATAGATCTAATGTAACATGGATTCCATTCAATTAACTATATGAGGATAAATTTTAATTGGAAGGCCTTTAGCAGGGATAGGAATAGGATTCCACGCTATTTTCTCATCTGGGATAATTATCTTTTTCAATTTGAACCTTTTCACCAGGTGATGCATGAAAACAAGGATCTCCAGCCTCACGAACTCCTTCCCTGGGCACATCCGCGGCCCACCTCCAAATGGTACAAACGCGTACGGCGCCGGTCCAAGTCCTTCGAATCTCGATGGGTCGAATTTCTTTGGCTCGGGAAAGAACTCCGGGTTCATGTGCGTTGAGAAGACACTCCAGTGTAACTACATGTTTAGAAATAACAATAATATATACATCAAAAAGAATATTAATAATATTAACACATCAACTAGCTATGTATGTGTAAAGGTAGAAAATTGAAATATTTAGATGGTTATTTAACATGGATGGGATTAGTTTTAACTTAATTATAGTATTAAATAAAGTGTAATTATTCAATTATATACCTTAAATAATTATATTATAAAGTCATTTGCTTTATAAAAAAAGAGTAAATATGAGCTACACCAAACTAACTAAAAAGGCATTTCATACATTTAATAAATTACGGGAATGTGAACGAGGAGTGGGCAAGTCTTGCCTTCCGCTTATGGTTGGGATTTAATTCTCCACCCACACCTATCCCGATGCAAATATTTTTTTAAAAAAAGGGAAAAAGTGAAAAAAAAAAAAAACTAGCAGAAACTACAATGAAGTAGGTGAGAAGAAAGACAGAAAACAAAAAATTCACTATTTCCGAACCAAAACTCCATTCATCTCCACATAAAATGAAGGTGTCCTATCAATTATCATCAATGGAAAAGTCTAAATAATAAGGAATAAAATATTCATAAATATTTTAAACATGTAATATTTCTTTATTGTAATGTTCGTTAGTTTACCTAGCTAATAATAAGGTAAAAGATAAGGAGTAAATAAATTTAAAGTAAATAGAAGTACTAATTGAATTAACATGATTCTTATTTTTTAAAAAAATATATAGATATATATTTGATATTTATTTGCTTGGAATTGTAAAAACTTTTATATATATATATATATATATATATATACTCCCTTCGTTTTTTTATATGTTCACCTATTGCATAGTTTGAATACTATTCATTGAGTAAGTTTGATTCGAGTTTAAACTTAGTTATATAAGATAAAACATAGTCAAGTGAGATATTATTAGATTCGTCTAATCACATAGTTTTATAATATTTAATTTTCATAATTTTTTGTTGTATAGAATTTGATATATTAATCGTTAAAAATATATATTAAAATGCGTGAAATGCAGGAGAAAAATATTAAAAAAAAATGAGGGGAGTATATATATACTATAATTTTTTTTTTTTACCTTCCAGCCTTTGGGAATGAAGAATCCGTTATACGTAAAATCGACAATGGCTTCTCTAAATGTACCCCCACTTGGCGGCACCAATCTTATGACTTCACGTGCCACGTTCCATGAGTATTTCATCTTCTGTAAATCCTCCCAATTCAACAACTCCCCATCTTTCTTGGATTTCACAATTTCCATTTGTTCTGTGATATTTACAATAATGTCTTCGATTAGTTCATTAATATTAAAAAATATAAAATATAATGTATACTATATAATTAAATACGGAGAATTTATTATTATTATTATTTCGATAATGAGGGACTGAATAACCTTTATAGACAGCATCATATACATGAGGAAGCTCGGCGAGGTACTTGGCAATGAAGGCACAAACAGAGCTTGATGTGTCGTGTCCTCCTATCAGCAGTCCCATGATTTTATCAGCTATCGATTTTTTCCCACTCTCATCGTGGCCGAGCACCATGGTCGACAAGATGTCCTGCGTCGGCGATGCCACGCCTTCCGCCAGATCAATTTCCCGTTGGCGGATAATGGCGGCGAACTCCTTCCGAAGGCTCTGCGCCGTCTTGATCGCCTTCCAGAATTGCGTGCCGGGCAGTGCGATCGGCACAACGAACAACCCCGAAACGAGGCGATCGATCTTCTCACGGAATTCGCAAACCTGGTCGGGATCCACCATGCTGATAAAGAGGCGACTGGCGATCCGAAAGGTGTAGTTCTTGACAAGTGGGAAGACGGTGACTTGTTCCTTGCCGTCCCATTCTTCGGCAAAGTGGCGGCGGGCGATTTCGTCCATGACGGGGATGTAGCGGCTGAGGGCCTCCCCCTTGAGGAAGCCGGCGATCATTGTTTTCGCTTGATTGAGATCGGAGGGGCCAACATTTGGGAAGACCCTGTACGCGCTTCTGGGCCACCAGGTTTGGACGAGCTTGTTCTCGTTGGAGAAGAGGAACTTGTTGCCCTCGGCGCCGCACAGGACGGCGAAATTCTCGCCGAAGAGGCTGGTGCGGAAGATGGCGGAAGAGTATTTGGACATACGGTCCAAGACGAATTTTTCCGGGTGGCCGTTCCAGCCGGCGGAAAGGTATTCGAGGCTTTGGCCGATCACCGGCCAACCTGTTTTTCCCGGCGGCAGAGCGGCGGGTTTGGAGTTGTTGAAGAGGAGGCGAATGCCGAGGAAGATGGAAGAGAGGAAAATGCACAAGAGAGTGGTGAAGAAAAGCTCCATGGCTTTGCGCTTGATTGTGAATATTTCTTTGTAGATTTGATTTATTTAGTTGGAAACTTACGGTAAGTAAGTCAATGGTGATTATATATAGTGGAAATGCAACGGAGATCAAATAAAATAAATTGCCCACGACACATGCGTTAATAGTAAGAAATTGGAAAGGGTCTATATTTAATTCAGATTTTTTTATGATTTTTTGGTTGTTCAATCTTCACAGCAGCCTTTACTTAAAAAATTACTATTACAATAAGGTTTGGTACGGACAAAAATATTGTAAAACATCCCTCACATCATATATTTATCCATCACATCCATCACACACCTACAAAATATTATTCCATCACATAATGCGAGAGGGTGTGTATAATGGGAGAGGGTGTGTAAACGGTAAACAGTGTAAGTGAGTTGTTTAATTTATCACAGAATAATATACGGAGTACATACGTTGTAATGGGCCTACGAACCCGAGTCTGGAGCCCATGACTGTAAGCCCAATAAATCAAGCCCATTCGGAAGCCCATATAATTGTGTGAAATGTACTATCAAGCCTAACCATACATAATTATGTCAAACTCAGAAAGTATACTACTCTCCCATCCAATTTACCACATTTGAGTCTAACTTTTTATGTACTACTAGAATTTTGACCCGCGCTTCGCAGGCGGTATTTTTTTTTTTTTTTTTTCAAATAAAATCAAGTATTTGTGGTCTTATTATTATTTGTGCATAAAGTTTGCTTATTTTAAATTCATAACATAGGCGTATGAAAACCATAAGAATCTCTATCAATTTGATCATAAAACATGCGACAAAATAAATAATTAGTTCATTACCTCGAGATCATCAACCTCAATTTCTATATGTATATCTTGATCCATCAATTTCAATAAACCAGACTATTCTAAACTATGAGTACGAATCTCCGCAATTTCAGTAAGATAGTAGGAGGGAGGGATTCAATTAATTATATTATACAAACCATTATTTAGAAGACCTAGAAAATGTTAGAAAATAAGTTCTTAGTTGGTAAGAAATCGAAAAATCTCAATCCTTTTGGCTATAACTACAACCTATATATACTGGTGGTAATCATCAGGTTATTCCCATTATATAATTGTTCATCATTCTATACAATCAGTTTCATAACGTTAAATTTTCTATGAGATCACTTTCTCAGGCTAGCAAATTTTTTTTTTGTTTTCAAGTTCCCACATTCATATACAGCCACTAAACTAAAAAATTACCAATAAATATGATCAAAAGAAAGGGAAGAAAAAAGCAAACAACTAACTTGTATTCAAAGACAACCAATACCAACTAATTGTAAAACTAAACCCTATAACTCATAGCCCCACACAACATGAATAGACAAAATATACAATAAAATATGAAGAAAAATATTATTATGTTACTAAAGGAAAATTTTTTGGGCATCATAAGAAAATAACAATCATCCGAAATTGGTACAATCACACTGAATGGGATATGAGCAATCAAATTTAAATAGGAACAGAAATGATAGGAGATGACTAATTCCATACTATCATTATATAAATATTGTAGTATAAAAACTATTTATGTGGAGGTGATTATGTATGAAATTAGTATATAGTCATATTGACATTCAATATATGGCATTTGATTTATTTATTTACTTATATATTATAACTGTCCTGTATATGAATCACTTTCACAATGATTCTCCAATCATATTTGTTGTTATTGAATGAATTCAAACTATCATGCTTCATTATATTCATCATTTATCTTAATATGAAGATGATTTAACTGTGGAGAATGAATCCAAAAATGTGTGATTGATAATCGAATATAAAATTAGTGGAGAAAAATAAGTTACTACAATATAAAAAAAAAGTATCCACTTTTTATACTTACAATTTCAACGAAATTAGCCGTTTTTCAACTATCATAGAATGATTGTCTTTCTATTTTCCTTAGTAATAATATAAAACCGAATACATTTTTGGCACATCATTAAAAGTATTATGCATGTTTTTAATATTATGTACGCTTCGATACACAGAAGGGCTCTGTTCTATAGTTATATAATTAACAATTCAGGTTTTCATCTTTTTCTTGGCAATATATCAGCAAATGACATCGCAAAATCGACTAATAAAATTTTTGACCTTTTTGAGAAACTAATAAGAAAAGCAAAATTCTGGATTATGTTCATAAGAAAAAAATATTTTTCAATAATTATTTTTTTCTTTATATTATTTTCTTTTATTAAAATTATTTTATAATAAAAAATATATCTAAAAATTAAATCTTATACAAAAAATCAGGATTGAATTTTGATTAAATTTTTATAACGGATTATAATTTCTTATTAACTATATATATTTGGATAAATTACTTAAAAGATTATTATTATTAATTTTTTATTTTATTATTTTTTGGTAAATATTGACACCTATGTGTGTCAAAGGTGTGTTCAAACTAAAACTACATATTTTTTATTTTATTATGAGGTAATAACTAAAATAGGCCACCAGAAGGAGTCATTTTCACTTTTGGGCCACAATATTTTGATTTAGGAAAATAGGTCATTAGAAGAATCTCGGGCCTGAATTTAGGCCATTGGGCTGGAATTCGGGCTGCGATGGCCTAAAAGTGGAAATTGCTACTTCTCGTGGTCTGTTTTAGTTTTTTCAATTATTTCTTTTTATATAATTAAAATAAATAATACTCATTACTTTCTTTTTTTTCTTGTTCCAATATTTTTATTTCATTTTGATTTAAAAAATAATTAAATATTAATCGTCAAACCTACCCATCACCTCACATTAATAAATAAATAGATTAAACTTTCAAATTACCGACTACTATTAATAATTCCAATCCACCCTACAACCACGTATCAGTAAATCACAAATAAATAAATAAATTAAAATTGTGGGGTTGGGGACTTACTCCAGTGGTAAGTCTCCAACTCCAACCTATAGGTTAGGGTTCGAATCGCCACCCGGTCCCCTATCCCTCCCTTTTGTTCCCTTTGTAATTGTGTGGCTTGGGCTCTCACCACCCGTTCCAGGCTTCCAATGGCTCCTCAACAAAAAAAATAAAAAAAATTGTAACTCATTATAATCACATTATAAGTTACCTTTTTTTTAACACTATTAATAGGACGGAGAGAGTAATATAAGAAATAAAATAAATATTAATTCAAATATATTATAAAATAAGTAAAACGAATACATATTCATAAATTATAAAGTAAAAATAAACATGTTTTATTATAAGTATCCCAAAATTTCCGGACATGGTATTTTATGTAGGAATAATTAGTATTAAATGCAAGAAATTTTTCGGACATGGGTATGTTTGGCAATTAATATTTGATTATTTTTAAAATGGAAATGAAATAAAAAAAAATATTGGAATAAGAAAAAAAATGAAAGTAGGATATAAATAATGGCGCAAAATGAGTATTATTTATTTCAATTACATAAAATAAAAAATAATTAAAAAAACTAAAATAGGCCAGCAGAAAAAGTTATTTCCACTTTTAGACCATCGCGGCCCGAATTCCAGCCCAATAGCCTAAATTCAGGCCCAAAATCCTTCTAATGGCATATTTCCCTAAATCAAAATATCGTGGCTCAAAAGTGAAATTGACTTATTCTAATGGCCTATTTTAGTTATTACATCTTTTATTATATTGATTAGGTTAATATTTTAGACTTGAATTCTAATATAAATAATATAATCTATATTTGAAAAAAATTACTTATTCAATTAAAGTTTTTATAATATATTGGTTTAACTAAATTTGTCAGAAATATCAAATATATTATAATTTATTTTTAATATATATATATTTTTAAAATATATGGAAAGATTTCCTCAAGATTTTCTTATCCTAACATAGATTTATTATCTAAATATAGAATATTTAAAAGATTGATCACATGACATGTAGGATGATTCAGCGCTGACGTGTAATTATTTTGGATGACGGTACGTTTCTGGATGATTAATCGCATTTATGTGGAAACTTAAGGCATAATTACTGTATAACCCTTAAAATTAAAAAAGAATCAAGTATATTTAATAAGGGCAATACTGTCTGCACATGTCAAAAAGTATTCAGGATTTATTATATAGACTAATGGTCTATTTTAGTTATTACCTCTTTTATTATATTGATTAGGTTAATATTTTAGACTTGAATTCTAATATAAATAATATAATCTATATTTGAAAAAAAATTACTTATTCAATTAAAGTTTTTATAATATATTGGTTTAACTAAATTTGTCAGAAATATCAAATATATTATAATTTATTTTTAATATATATATATTTTTAAAATATATGGAAAGATTTTCTCAAGATTTTCTTATCCTAACAAATTGATTTATTATCTAAATATAGAATATTTAAAAAATTGATCAGCGCTGACGTGTAATTATTTTGGATGACTGTACGTTTCTGGATGATTAATCAGCATTTATGTGGAAACCTAAGGCATAATTACTGTATAACCCTTAAAATTAAAAAAGAATCAAGTATATTTAATAAGGGCAATACTGTCTGCACATGCCAAAAAGTATTCAGGATTTATTATATAGAAGATTCAGTATTCACCATTCACTTTTTTTAGGTGAATACCAGGGTATCCTCAGGCCACATTGGACCCAAGACTAATCCCTCGAGGATCGGGTGGGCATTTAAGGGTTGCCTATCCCAAAGCAGAATTCTGCATACACAAAGGCTCGAACCCGAGACCTTTGTTTAAGCTGTCAGAGCCCAAAAAATTGAAAATTCACCATTCACTTTTGATTTTATGTTTTGTATTTTATATATTTTGATATATATATGAACGCTATATATTAGTGAATTAAATTTCGTACCAAATCCATGCATATATATTTAAGAAACACGGCAGGCACATAAAAATACTTAATTAGTCAATGTTTATATACTATTTTCATAAAAATACTTATGTTATAGCTAGCTATTATTTTCAATTATTGTATATAAATCCATTTCGAAATTTTACATCTGAGATTATTCTGATAAAGATATTAATTTGAGGACGTGAGCGCAGGCCACACGTTGAAGGTAACTGCTGACATAAGTTTTGGCATGCAGAAAGGAAAACAAGGAGTGAAGGAAAGCTATATGTAGATATTTTCAGAGGGAGATGTGAACATAGTTTGCAAGGTTGGATGAATCGAATATTCCTGTAAAACCCCTAGCCGACATTCTTATTTCTAATGTGATTTATATACTATATTAAATTATATATTTAATATATGATGGGCATTTTGAAAAGTCATTAATATTGGGGTGTGATCTATCCTTATCTTCAAAGTTTAATTAGGGTCATTTATATGGATGGAAATAGGGGTGGGAATAGGCAAGGCCCGGCCTTGTACGGCCTAGGCCTATTTAAGTTTTGTAAGGCCTAGGCCTGGCCTATTGCCTGTAATAGGCTTAGTTTCTAGGCCTAAGCCTGACCTTTTTAACTAAATAGGCCAGGCCTTAAGCCTTTATAAAGCCTATTCAATAAATTTTGAAATTTATAAAAAATATATATTTAAATATTAAATATATAATAAAAAATATTGTTAATAAATTATAAAAAATTAAACAGGCCGGCCTACCAGGTTAAGTAGGCTTTTCGTAAGGCCTAGGCCTAGGCCTATTTAGTTAAATAGGCCTATAAATTTATCCTGGCCTATTTGGTAAAAAGGCCAGGCCAGGTCAGGCCTATAATAGGCCAGGCCGTAGGCCCCTGTCGGGTAGCCTGACCTATTCCCACCCCTAGATGGAAATGAAATGGGGAGGGATTAAAATAAGTGATTTGAAATGATTTACTTTAGTATAAAATTAAGAGAGGGATTTAAATCCATATTTAATTTACATATGTTAACACCAAACTAAATTGAAGCCCAATACGCATCGGCCCAAGTTGTTAAGCCCAGTCCATATTACTGCATTGGAATTATCGAGCAAAAATAAGAAGGCGAATAAGGACTGGCGGCGGTTTCCCCAAGATTGAAGGTGGAGGAACGTGCCATCGCAGGGAGTTTGGCAGCCTGGCTTGAAGGTCCGTCTATAAATACTGAAGGTGGCTGCTAGCGAGGGGGAACCCAATCAACTCTTCAATGAGCTGCATATTTTCTTTCATAGTTTATTTTTTTTGCTGCTTCAGTTTCTCTTTCTATTACAGCCTTTTGCACTTCAATTCCTTACTGTTTTCTGTACTTCAATTCATTTACAACTTTCTTTAATTCTGTAATTTCCTTTCTGCACTTTTGTAATTTCTTCGACGTTCATCAATCAAAAGGAGTTTTTCTTCCCTGCAAATTTTACTGTTAACAACATCCTTAAACTAGTAAAAGTAATTTGTTATTATAAAATTTAAATAAAATGTTCTATTAAATCCATTAATCCAATCCAAGTACAACAGCTTAGGAATGAAGCGTAATTTTCTATGTTGTTGAATACCTGATAATGAATCTCTAGAACCCGAAATCTTTACACGACACTTATATAAGTCAACTACTGTTATTTCTGTCATTACAGATTATTGGAATTACATAAAATTGAATGATGTCGAGAAACATAGAGGAACTGTGATAATAAACTAAGTATATCTTATCGAGGAGAAGGGAGGTACATAATTGCATAGATTGTGCACAAAAATACACATCCAACAAGTTATGGGAGAGGGATCAGAATCACAAATTAGGAACACTACTATATTTTACTGAAAAAAATATTTTTTTAGTCTTTTTTCTTTCCAAAATATCCAAATCAGTCCGTTACTTTTTTCCCCATATAGTCCTCTACATTTGCTAATTTTTTTCAATTCGCTCCTAATTATGTAATTAGCATGAGGTTGTTGATATGGCCGAAGCATATCACATTTTACATACACCGTGGCAAATCTGGAGTCCTCACACATAACACACTATTTTAATAAATGTTTGAAGGCTGTCATAACACACCACTACTCTAAAAAATGACTCTAGCGGGTCAATTGAACCATTTTCACTGAGATGATTGACATAGTTTCTACTTGGTTCGCATTGAGCCATTCCTTATTGAGGTTACCCAATCCATAAAAAACACCAACAATTCATTTGCACGCATTATATATCACAATTGGTCTTCATTTTTTTTGAGAAACACCAAAAACCACCAAGACCGAAAAGAAAATACACTGCGGTAGCTGTTGACCAGAACTCCTATGTTATTGTTGTGAATGGTTGTTGTTTCTTTATGGTTGGGTAACCCCAATGAGGGCTCAATGAGAACCATGTAGACACTATGTCCATCATCCCAGTTAGGGGTGTAAATGAGACTGATAGGCTCGTAAAATATTCGGGCTCGACTCGATCAAAGCTCGACCAAAGCTCGACTCGAAAAGACTCGGCTCGAATTCGAGATCGGCTCGAATATTAATGAGCTCAAGCCGAGCTAATTAATACTCAGCTCGAAAGCTCGATAATAGTCTCGAATATATTATATATATTATTTCTTTCTTAAAAATATAGTATATTTTCTTTCTTAACAAATGTGAGGAAGAGGAAGTCCAATAGTAAATTCACTCCTCCTTTTATTTAATAATATAGTACATTACTCCCTCCGTCCCATATTTATCTTCTTACTTTCCGTTTTTGGACATCCCACATTTATCTTCCTACCCCAAAAAGGGAATTTTTTTTTACTAAAATGTCCCTACATGTCCATATATTTACAGAAAAACCAATCCTTAATTTTACTAACAATTGCACTACAAGACAAAAAGAGACAAATTTACCCCTCAAAAAGTACACATGAAAATAATAAAATACAACTTTCTTAAACTCCGTATCTACAGTGTCGAAGAAGATAAATATGGGACGGAGGGAGTATATTTTATTATGGTTAACACTAAATCAAAAAAACTTAATCCCACTCTCCTTCCAAATTGGGACTATTATAAGGAATTATGAATAATTTAATATATTTCTACAAAACTTTATCTTTCAAGCTTTTAAGCTCATTATTGAATAATTTAAAATTGGTTAGTCTTGAGTCCAATGTTGTCTCGGAATATCCGAAAAAAAAAACTAAAAAACTAAAATTTATGTCGAGCTTTTTTGGCCCTTCGAGCCGAGCTCGAGCTTCAATATATTGTGTCGAGCTCGAGCCGAGCTCAATTTTTTAAGCTCGTAGAGCTTCGAGCCGAGCCGAGCCGAGCTTATACTTAACCGAGCCAAGCTCGAGCTTGGTAAGGCTCAAGCTCGGCTCGGCTCGTTTACACCCCTAATCCCAGTAAACAAGAGTTCAATTGACCCACTAGAGCCTAGAGGTATTTATTAGACTAGTGATATGTTTTGGCTGCCTACAAATATTTATTTCAAACATTTATTAATTTGGTGTGTTATGTGTGGAGACTCCGAATTGGCCACGGCGGATGTAAAATGTGATTTACTTCGGCCACATCAGCAACCTTAAGCTAATTACGTAATTAGGACAAAATTGAAAAAATTAGCAAACGTAGGGGACTATATGGGGCTAAAAATTACTAACGGACCGATTTGAATATTTTAGAAATAAAAAGGACTTAATAATCATTTTTTCCATATTTTTCTTAACAAATTAGGGCCCGTTTGGATTGGCTTTTGAAAAAAAGCAGAAGCCAAAAGCAGAAGCAAAAGTGAAAGCCAAAAGCAGAAGCAAGTAACTTTTGTGTTTGGATGAAATGTTTGAAAAACAGCTTTTTCTTAGAAGTGTGTTTGGATGTGTAAAAGTAAAAAGTGTTTTTGAAATGAAGTAATTACCAAAAAGGACATACTTTTTATATGGGAATAAGATATATTTATAGTGTAATTTATATTAAGTAGTAGGGGCATTTAAGACTTTACACGCATTACTAGGTGCTTTTGGCTTCTGCTTTTCGAAGAAACACCCCTGGGCTGCTTCTCCCAGAAGCACTTTTGCAGCTTTTCGAGGTGCTTTTGCATTTTCTAAAAAGCCAAAACAAACTCTCTTTTTTCTTCAAAAGTGCTTTTGGAAGAAGCAAAAGCCAAAAACACTTGGAAAAAAGTCATTCCAAACAGGCTCTTAATTTACGAAAGACAGCTCTTGCAGTTTAAACAAATATCTCGTATTCGAGTATTCGTATATGCAGAATTCAAACCCGTACCTTCAATTTCGGGGTCTCATCTAGCTAGATGATAAATACTAAGCAGTAAGCACGTAATGAAACAATGACACTGAAGTATGGCATATACCCGAAGTTCATGTGGACAAATTCGAATTGGATTGAACATGTAATAATGAAAATCTTTATTTGGAAGATGGAAGATATGGATGAGGTGGGGCGTGGCTCATTAATTACTACTCACTTGTTTTCACAGGACAACAAAGTTGTGGTCCTTCCGCACAGCAACTCATCACTCATCATCCGACATTTGTCATTTGATTCTCCGTGCTTCCAAAAAGATAAGTTAACACAGTTATCGTCTAGTCTACGATTAAAAATAAAGCTAAAATGTTTTATTAAATTAATAGATTTCGTAATCATGTTTTAATTCATGGAAAATTAGGTAATCCAAACGGGAACCTAATAATGAACTGCTTTCTCGAGTGACTGATCACTCATTAGACTAGATTTGGAGCTGCCCAAATTTATTTGGGGGTGCCTAAACTTATTTCCGGTCCGGTCCATGGCTACTGTCTTTTTATCATCTTTTTTGGCAAATAATTAATTAGGAATTCAAAGCAAAAATAGAGGATGAATTGAATAGGTCCGGTGGGAATTGAATCCCAAACTTACAAGTTGAAAGGTGAAGGATTTGCCACTCGGGCAACCCTCAATTCCCAACAACGCTTCGTGATTTGTACAATAAGAGCATTTCCCTTTGGTGGATTAATATACATGATGTTGGGGATGAGCGATGGGAAATTATGCTTCACAAGTTATAAAGAATAAAGAGAAAGGACAAGAACCGGATAGGGATTCAAACCCATATGTTTAACCTTTATAAATTACTTTATAATTGGATATTTACTTTAAATGATGATACCTTTAGTTTAATTAATCGAGGACAAGTCCTCGGAATATAGCGTCTATTTTTACTCATTCCCTGATTCGGTTAAATTATTAAAATAATATATATTTGATCTTTCATTTCTAAATTAGTATAGAGTCGCCTGTTCAACACGCGACTCAAATCAAACATGCGACTCAAATCAATTAATTTTTTATTCATTAAAATACATACTCGCCAGTTGTACAGGCGAGTTCAAGATTTTATTTTATTTTTTATTTTTTAAGTTGTACAGTATATTCTAAACCATTATTTATGTATCACTTTCTTTTTTATCTGTCCCTACGTATTTGTCTCATTTTCATTTTCGGAAACCAACCCATACTCTCATCACATCACACATAAATGTATGAAAATTTTGTACCATACTCTCATCACATCATATTAATAAATTCAATCTCACAACCATCACATCATGTATAAATAAATCAATTAAAAGTCTTTTATGCATGCAGTTTTAGATTTTATATCAAAACAATAGCTCCATTCTTTACGCAAATTTTTAAAGGCTTTAGCTGTGAATTGAAGCTCTAAAGAGCTATAATATCTGACCCTACAGCTCCCAACAGCCACACCTCGCAGCTACGTGCATAACAAACCCTAAAAATTCAAATTCATTACAATCATATCACATAAATCTCTAATTTACCTTGATTTTAAACACTAATCTATCCCTACCTTAAACACTAACTATCTCACATAAAATATCGTGCTCATAAAATTAAATTATAAAAAAACTAAAAAAATGATAAATGTAGCTTAAATTCAATTTATAAAGTTATTAGATTTGGGAGAGTCAACTCTTCAATACCCACCAAATTCTTGAGGGACTAGTATTGGGTCCAATGTGACATGAGGATACCCGGTGTACGGAAAAATTTATAAAGTTATTGATACTAAATTATAGAACACCACTCATTTGCTAAAAAATTATACTCACATTAAAAATTATAATAAATTAACATAAATGAAAGTAGATTGTAGATTGAAAATTATAATAAATACTTCATCCGTTCTTTTTTAATTGGACCATTTGTATAGTAGTAACTATTGTAACCTTGATCATTTTTTTAACATAGTTATATAAGAAAAAATATAGTCCAATGAGATCTTGTTCGTCTAATCATATAGTTTGATAATATAAATTTTTTATAATTTTTTATATACAATATGAATTATTATTATCGGTTTAAAAATTTTATTAAATTACGTGAAATGCAAAAATGATACAATTATTTATAAATAGATAAGTATAAATAATACAATAAGATTGTAGATTTTGTAGTATAAAAATAATAAAAGCTAAAACCAAATCCAAATGAGTAGAATTCAAAATCTAGAAAATGACAAAATCTAAAAAAGGTAAGTCACATGCTCCAAAGGCTATCTCTACCGAGTTTAACTTCACAATTTTTTTTTTCTTTGTTGCACTCGCCTGTTCACAAGGCGAGTGATTTTTTTTAAAAAAATTTGTATTACTCGCCTTTGAACAGGCGAGTACTTTTAAAATAATTTTTAATTTTGATCGCCTGTTCAACAGACGATTTGGTATTTAAAAAACTAATTTTATCGAGTCGCCTGTTGAACAGGCGATTCAATGCTAATTTGGAAACCAGCTATTTAATCTACTCCCTTTGTTTTTTTTTTTTGCTACGGACCCATCCAGTACGCAGTCCAATGCACATTTTAAATTATTAATAACTCAAATTCGGTACGAGTAAAAATTCAAAAAATTCTATATTTCAAAACTACAAGATGAGACGAATATATATAACAAGATCTCACTTGACTATATTTTAACTTGTATAACTATGATAAAACTTCAAGTCAAAGTGGTTTTGTGAATAGTGTCATTTTCACAAGGTAGCTTTCTTTAAAAAAACGGAGGGAGTATATTATTTTATAATTTAACCTAAATTATCTCCAATTTTTTTTATCGAGTTGCCTGTTGAACAGGCTGATTCTTTACTTTTTGAAATTGTAAATAAGGGCTTTCACACCCAATTTTTTTTTTTTTCCTATTTACCCTTTCACGGCGAATTGAGAGGAGCAACACACGAATTCACTTCAATAATGAGCCTCATCTATCCGACCGCTTCATCCTGGAGCTTCCCTCTCCAGCAACAAAGATCTACTACTTCCTTTCTCTCCGACGCCACAGCCTCGTCTCGTCCTTATCCTCCGCCACCGGCAGTTTAGCAGCATGCAGCCCCCACCGTGAACAGACTACATCAGCTTCCTCCACATCTGACTGGCGAACTAATTTTAGTCATCTACGCGAGATGAACCAATTAAGTGACAGAGTCTTTTCGTCGCCTATGCCATGAACTAATTTGCGTCAAACTAGTAGGAATGGCAATGGGCCGGTTTTGGAGCGGGGAGTAGTATCCCCATCTCCAAAACCGTTAATATTTTTAGTCTCCAAAACCGGTACGTTCCCCATCAGGGATCCCTATCGGATATCATAATTTCCCCGATCCCCATCGGGGATCTTATCGGGATTTACTTGCAAGCCAATTTTCAATTTTTTCGATAATTGGAAGGATCAAAACCATATTATTCAAGCCAACTTTCATTTCATAAATTATAATATTAAAACACACAAATTTATTGTCTAACAATAAACCATAATCCACATCAAAATTTCATATTTGTTTCTAATATATAATCAAAGCATCAAATAAATGAGTTTTAGTAATTAGTTTTTAGTTTGCGAAGCCAAAAGGCCAAATAAATTGGTGGTGGGAGTCCATGCTATACAAATTACAGAGCGTAAGGGGAAGGATAGGGGGCCAGGATGCCAAGTGGGGAATCCAACTCTCAATCATAAGAGTGAGTTAGTGACATAACAACTATGTCAAGTTCTCATCCGTTTTGTGATTATTTTGGATTGGCTTTGTAAAATTTATAAAATATAATGTATAAAATATTAACTATAATATATAAAATATATCGGGGATGGGCCGGGGCGGGGACTACTTCCCCCGTCCCCAAAACAATCTCCGAAAAAATCCCCAATCCCTGGTCCATTCCCGATAATCTTCCCCCAAAACCATACCGAAAATTTGGTTTTCAGTTTTCACATTGGGTATGGACGTTTTTGCCATCCCTACAAACTAGGCGACAAAAGGCATATGTTTTCACATTGTTTGCATTATTATTAATGAAAATTAGCTTAAACATAAATGTTTATTATTTAAATTTTATATTTACTTAATTTTAAAAAATATTTAAATATATAATAATATAAATAATAAATATTTCTAATATTGTGCATTTTACAGTTCTTCCTTTTGGTTCAAGAATATATATATATATATATATATATATATATATATATATATATAGGATCGAACAGCTGATCTATCGACCGTCCGCTTGTTTTATTTTATGTTTTTATTCAGTTTTTACTTTAATTTCTATTTTAAATGCCGGCCTTTCTAAAAGGATACCAGAAAAGAAATAGATAGGCAAATTTTTGTAATAAAAAATTAAGAGAAAAAAGAAAAAGAAAAATTCTTAACGCAAAAGATTAAAAACTTTTGTGGTCATATAGTTACGTACATGGCACAGCACTGATGGCAGATTTCAACAATTATTGGGGGACCTATATAGCTAAATGCACTCAATTAAGAAAGTGATGGCATTATTTGGATATCAGACATATAGCTAGGTGTATGAGACAATGGGTTTTCTTTTTCCTCCTATAAATAGAAAGGTGCATATAAGGAAAAATCGTACCCCCAAAAAAAATCTTTAAACAATAAAATACTTAACCACCCAAAAATATCATTTGCTAAGTAAGGAAAGAAAAAATGGCCTCCAAGGCAATGGTTTTGGCTGTGTTCTTGTTAGCGGCTCTTCTCATATCCTCTCAAGTTTTGGCCAGAGACTTGGCTGATCACACTTCCACATGTAAGTATATGAATACATACCCTTTGTACTAATTAATTTTGGGCACATTTAAGTTTTTAACCATGAAATTGCAATTCATTCATTGGCTTTAATTTTTTTTAAGAATAAATCCTATATACTGTTTTGGGTTCAATTCAATGTCCAACTTATCCACATGATACTTTCCATGATTTATCAGCCAAGGAAAGTGGTGTTAATGAAGCTGCCGGGGATCAGTACGGTCATGGCGGGTACGGTCGTGGGCACTACGGTGGTGGTGGCGGGTACGGCCGTGGATACCGTGGAGGGTACGGTCATGGTGGTGGATACCGTGGAGGGTACGGTCACGGTGGTGGTGGCCGCCGCCGTTGCTGCGGAAAGAACGGTGAGATGCTGGACGATAACACCGAAGCCAAACCCCAAAACTGAGACAAGTGAAGGGTATAATATCAGGCAGTGATGATGATATGACGTATATGTGTACGTAACAAATGTAGTGAATAATAAAAGTGCACGAAGGAACTCGATCATGATAATGAGTCGATTTGTGCACAGGGATGAAGGATCAATCTCATGTTGTGTGAGCGTGTCAAAGTGTTGTTTGCTTTAATTGAATTTGGTTTCTATAAGAATGTGAGAATTAAATTATGTATGCGATCGATCAGAATTCACAAGTGAATAGTTGGCCACATAAATTACATGATGCATCAAACTCTGAGGGTTATTAATTATTACAAATTTATAATTGGACAGGCTGCAGGTTGGTTTAGCATGACAATGACATCACAATACGGGAACAAAATAATATCACATGTTAAAAGTCATGGAATAGCATCACAAGTGATGGTGTTATTTGTTGCACCATGTTGGGATTATTAATTATTCACGAAATAGGAGTAACACAATTAATTAATATATAATCATATAAAAATTTAATAACTAAATATGTACTTCTTTTACTAATGAAGTGTACATTTTATATATATTATAGTTCATATTGAACATCACAGAAGTATAATTTTAAAGCATCTGCCTTTGTGTTTGAGCTTATAGATATTACCCTACTTACGTACCCAATAGTTTTTAAAATATGCTGAAAGGGTTTGTTTTTGCAGATTCGATTATTAATTTTTCGAAACTGGAATTAGGACGATTTGTGTAAAAATTGGTACATAACCACGCATTCAAATTACAACAAATTTTAACAAAATCATGGAAACAATAAAAAGCAAGCATCTGTAAATAATACTCCAAGACAAAAGAATTCACGTTACTCCTACAAAATTACTTTTAATTGCAATTTTTATTCTATAATCACTAATCTTATCTCCAAAAAGATATGTGTCGTTGTCTTGAAATTGGCTGGCTAGTACATGTGTCATAAATGTTGTAGGAGAAGTTGGCTTTTCAAACTACGTACTGTTGGGGTAATTTTTTTTAGGTATGCTACTGTTGGGGTAATTAAGCACCACATATTGTACAATTCATTTGGATCAAATAATTTAGATGCAGTACTTCATATATTTCAAAATAAAAGTCATATTTTACATTTTTATGCAATTCAATATACCATTTTTATTTATTAATAATTTTAATTATGTATAATTAAACTTTCAAATTTTGTTATTCTTAATTTACGTAATTAGATAAATTCAACAATATATCACTTAATTATATATATATATATATATATATATAATTACGATAAAAAGTTGAGTTTAACTTTTACAATGATTAATTTATAAAATCAAAATAGGACAACAAAAAGAAACAGAGTGGAGTAGCAATCAATGGGTATATGTAGCTAGATCAGACAGTCCATGTTGATTTTAAGGGAGTTTAAGAAGCAAAAGACATTTTTCAAAGAGTTCGTCAATCAAATTGTTTAAATTGTCTTTTTGTGGAACTTCACAATTTTTGGCATTTCATCAAATTCTCTTGACAATTTTTGAAAGTTTTTTGGTAAGCGACAGAATGATTTCGAGACCAAAAAAAATTCGGTCGCTAAATTTCTTATTAGCCGAATTTGAATCCCGTAAGACTCATTGAAAAATCCTGAAATTTATAGTTTGGATGGTGGTCAAGTGTTTCGCATTCATGGAAGGTAAAAAATTCTTGTATCTCATTTTTCAAAGATCTTAAATCATTAAAACATACTTTTAAGGTCTCAAATCATCCTTAAGAAATCCAAATAAACACAAAATCAACAAGAAGTGATTGGAGACTTATTTGAAGTTCATGGAAACTTGAAGGATAGATCAGAGAAATTTCTTTAAAGATATTCAGTTGGATGATGACATAAGTTAACTAATGGCCCTGTTCAGTAGATGGCAGATAACAGATAACAGATTAGACCAGTAGATAGTTGTAGCAGATTTCATCAAAAGTATTTGATAGATTAATTAACAGATAGCATATTAATATGTAAAATGACATATAAGGACAACTATTATTTTAATTAAATAGGGGAAGAAGAGGGGAAAAATGGAGAGAGAAAGACCAGAGAACAATGGACATTTTAGTCAGGCTCTTCAATTTGTGAATCTGCCCCTCAATATGCTTCGGAATGAAGCATATGGCATTTTAGCAGATTGAGCACAATCAGCTTCTGAAATATGCTATTAACCAAACAATAAAAAGTGTCATATCGATCCATCAGTCAAACCTGCCCAAATGCCATATCCTCTTGAATCTACTAGCATCCAAACGTAGCCTATATATATCTTGTATTGAATTAATTAATTTAAGTGATAGTTTGATGCCATCACAATTCACAATCCATATTTTAAGTTAATGACTGATGTGCCACATGATAAATAAAATCAGAGAAATAATGAATTTCATAAAATTATAGTAGATGATAAACGTGGCCTTATATGTAAGGTGTCGACTTCTTTTTACTGTTCATTGTAATACTTGACTTCTATTTTTGTTATAGTTATAGAAGACAAAATATAGTGAAATGAGATCTTGTTGGATTCTCTCATCTTCTAGTTTTTAAATATGAAATTTTAAGAATTTTTACTTATACGAATTTGAGTTATTAATCGTTGAAAATGTAAATTGGCATACGTGCAAATGAGAAGTGTAACATTTAAAAAGAAACCGAGAGGTAATACTTAGGCTATGGTCTGATTGGTGGATCTTATTCATCATGATTGTGCAGAAAAAGCTGGCCAAGTATATCTAAGTAGTAAGGGTTTGGTTTTGAAGCTGAATTAGCTCCTGCTGAAGTAGTGAAAAAAGTATTTTGTATGTGCTAAATGAGTGCTACCGCCCAGACAATGTTAAATACATAGCACACACACCTTATTAACACCCAACACTCATATCTCATCTGGCCAGTACGTCAGCACCTGCTGAATGTCGACCATTCAGCACCCTATTCAAACCCTCTAGTAAGTACTCCTCCATCCCGCGAAGTTTAGCTCGTTTCTTTCGGGCACGGTAATTTAGGTGGTGAAGTTTAGAAGTTAAAGTGGTGTATGTATTTGTGTTTAAGATTCTAATGAATTTTGACACTGTTTACTGTTTTAATTTTAACTTTATAATATTTTAATGATATGATTAGAAAAAAATATTCAAGTGTGGTCTTATTAGAATCATCTAATCGTGTAGTTTCAGAATATATATTTTATATAATTTTTATTTTTACTCATTTTGAAATATTAAGAATTAAAGAAATGCAATTGAATTTGTGTAGAAAAATAAAAGTGCATTGAAATTTGTGCCAAATAGTAAAAGTGACTATATTTTAATGGGCTTTTGGAACAATTAAGATTCTAGTCACACTTATATTAATTTAATTCATCTAAAAATGGAAAGTGGTCAAACTTCGTGGGACACCCAAAAAAAAATACGAGCCAAACTTCGTGGGACGGAATGAATACAATATTAAATCAGAGCCTACCGACAATAATACAGCGGTTTTCAACGTATTTGGATCTTGTCGATAGACAATGATATGACGAGCTAATTTTTGTGATGGGTATTTTTTTCTTCTTCTTTTAACTGAAAATAAATGTCACAAGTTACTTATTAAAGTTTTCTTCGACCTTCTACATATGAATCCCAATGATTGTTATATATGCTACCACTTTTGTATCACAACAATGCTTCTTCTTTATTGACTTCTATATGAGAGTGAGATGAAGAAATAATAATGAATCAAACAGTAGGATAGTTCTGTCGTAAATAAAGTATGGTGTATATATATATATATATATGTATACTCGGCCTATTATATATGTGTAAACACGTGAAATTTGTTCGCCACTAAAAATGCGACACGTGTAAATTTAAATATTAATTTAATTATTTTAAGCATTTTAAATAAATTAAATGCTTGAAATAATTATTAATATTTATTGGGTCATTTGGATCCATCAAGCCAAATCGATTTAATTATATTAGGCCCATGTGGACAAGTCCAAATGAAAGACCCACAGGCCTATGATCCAATGGACATTTAAAGCAGGCCAGTCCATGGAAATCAGTCAATGTGAACAAGCCCAGATAAAAGGCCCGCATGCTCACTGACCCAATAAAAATGTGGATTGGACCAGCCCATCGATTGGTCCATCATCCACAAACCCTAGGGTTTTTCCCTCTATAAATAGAGGCACCCTGTCACATATTGAGGACCACTTTTCACTTCCAGATACTCACTCTCAAGACTCAAGCACTTGAGATCTACAGCAACAAAACGCTGCAGAAATTCCAAGAAGCCGAAGAAGAAGCACAAAAGCATCTCGACGTCTTCAAGTTTCTGTCTACGCATTTTTGCACCTACAGATTTTGGCACGCCCAGTGGGACACTTCTGCCTTTCATCTCCTCCAGACGTCGTCAACGAAATCCAATGGCTTCAAAGAACACCTCCAAGAGCAACTCTTCAACATCCGGTGCCGCTATGCCCAACGTCACCACAAGGAACATGAAGAAAGCAATGGAGGCCGCTGATGCTGCGCGTGAAAAAGAAGTTGATGCGGATATGCCGCTGCTGGAAGAAGGAAACGACCATAGATCGGGATCTTCCACGCCGTTGTCAAGCCCGCGGGGAGATCAAGAACAAACATCCGCCCTGCGTCATGCTGCTGCAATGACAACCCAAGCCAGCACTCTTGAAGAGCAAATGTCCAACCTGACAAAGATCGTGGAAATGCTTGTGAAGAGATCCGAGTTGCAAGATGCACGCATGGAGCAAATGATGAACAGACTGGATGGCTCTAACGGCGGCCAAGCGGTGAACAAGCCCGTAGAGATCCGCGACGATGGAGAGACTTCCCGGCAAGGCGCTTCGGCAAAAGGAAAGGCAACCGCTGACGTCCAAGTCACTCCTGACGGCTTCATCTCGGCTGATCAACTGAAAGAGTTCATCACGGGAACGCTGAAAGAAGAGGTCTCGGCAGGATCAAAATCCTCCTTGACGTATCTCAAGCCATACAGCGCCCGCATCGACTCACTGAGGATGCCGGCAGGCTATCAACCGCCCAAGTTCCAACAGTTCGACGGCAAAGGGAATCCCAAGCAACATATCGCCCATTTCGTAGAGACATGCAACGAAGCGGGTACATTTGGAGATCACCTCGTCAAACAGTTCATTCGTTCACTAAAGGGGAATGCGTTCGAATGGTATACCGACTTGGAACACGGCAGCATCGACAGTTGGGATCAACTTGAGCAAGAGTTCCTGAACCGTTTTTACAGCACACGGCGTACCGTCAGCATGATAGAATTGACGAACACGCAACAATCAAAGGGCGAGCCGGTGATCGACTACATCAACCGCTGGAGAAGCCTGAGCCTCAACTGCAAGGATCGCTTGTCTGAGACGTCGGCGATCGAGATGTGCATCCAAGGCATGCAATGGGGCCTACGATACATCCTGCAAGGCATTCGTCCCCGGACATTCGAGGAGCTTGCAACTCGTGCTCACGACATGGAGCTAAGTTTGGCGTCAAGTGGAGCCCATGGTCCGCCCGTTCAACAAACTCGTACAAACAACCGAGTCGAATGGAAGAAGGGAGGCAAGCCACAATCGAAGCCACCCACAAAGGATGCAATGGCAACAAGCGCCGCTTTCGTAAAGGTACGTGGGAAGGAGCCGGTGACAAACGACAAGCCAAAGCCACCACAAGCTCAACGTCAAAAGTCGTCATTGGAAGATAGACGGGCTAAGACGTACCCATTCCTCGATTCCGATCTACCGGGCATCTTCGATGACTTGATGAAAGAAAACCTCATCGAGCTACCAAGGATGAAACGTCCCGAGCAAGCTGGGATGACCGACGACCCGCTATACTGCAAGTACCACCGTTTGGTGAGCCACACGATCCAAGATTGCTTCGTTTTCAAAGACAAAGTCATGGATCTCGTCAAACAAGGCAAAATCACCTTGGCAGACGAAGGAGAGACGGCCAACACCGTTTCCATCCAAGTTGGAACAATCGAGATCAAAGTTCCTCACAATTCCACCACCTGCAACACCGTCTTCGAAGTTGGGAGCACGTCGAAGGAAGACCACACCAAACAAGTTGTGGATCATTCGCATCTCAATGAATGCATGCTTTCCATCACGTTCAATGACGACGACATGCCAATGGAGCTGGAAAATTCGAAGGCTCATAACCGACCATTGTTCGTCGTTGGGTACGTGGACAACAAGCGAGTAAACCGCGTCCTGATAGACGGGGGTTCTGCCATCAACATCATGCCACTTCACACCCTGAAGGAATTGGGCATCTCTGAGGAAGAACTATCCAATAGCAAAATGTTGATCCAAGGCTTCAACCAAGGGGGGCAAAAATCCCTTGGTGCAATCCGAGTTCGTTTGCAAATTGATGAGATGGTTGCAAACACATACTTCCACGTCATTGACGCAAGAACATCATACAACATGCTTCTTGGTCGGACATGGATCCACGAGAACGGCGTCGTCCCCGCAACATGGCACCAGTGCTTCAAATACGTGCACAACGGCGTCGTCAAAAGGGTTATCGACGATGACAAGCCATTCGCGGTGGCCGAGTCTTATTACGGGGACGCTAAATACTACCTTGATTCGTCCAAAGCTAAGGCACCTTCGTGCGGGGAAGAAGAACGTAAAGATGATCAACCAGTCCGTGATGATAAAGGGAAATCCATTCTGGAAGAGGCATTCGAGGGGCTTACACTCCCACTAACGCCCATTGATCCTGGCATGTCGCAGAAAACGGTGAAAATCCAACTCAAAGGTAGTGAGGCACGCCGACTGAAGAACGATAAGGAATTCGGTCCAAAGGCATTCAAGCTGCTCACCAAGTCTGGATTCAACCCAAATGAGCCATCGCCGTTGGGAAAGCTCTCGGACAACAATCGAAGAAAAGGTGACCGGAGTGGACTTGGGTATGTTGCGGAATTTGACACGGCGCCCCAAGCATCGAAAGCGCCCATATTCGTCAAAGCGGAACAAACAGTGAAGGCACCAGTTCGTATCGTCATAAAACGAGCTACGGCCAATTACATCACCGAAGAAGCAAATCAAGAGGATCATGCTCCAAAGGACCAACCTGCATGAAAGTCAGCATTTGATCGCATCGGCAGTCCGTCAAAAGGAGAGCAAAAACGAAGTGTCCATGATAGACTTGGCTCAACGGAGACAATCGAGCACAAAGAATCCGTCTTCCGCCGGCTTGGAACAAACAAAGAAGTGAAGCCAACTGTTTTCGATAGGCTCGGGGATGTTGCCAAAGAAGACTCTGCAAAATCCGTCTTCAAAAGGCTAGGTTCTACAAAACACCAATCACAAATCAAAACATCGGCTAGCAAAGAGCGGTCTCCGGTAAAACAAGGGATATTGGACGACCCTAACTACGGCAACGATGTGAGAAGCACCGTACCTTCCCGCATGAAGCGTCAAGTTGAGTGGACCGTCTCATCCGACGAATGGCTAAAGCTCAAGAAACGGACCATCATCTTCACAAAGCATGACGAAGATGATCAAGCTGACAAAGTTGACATTCATCATATCACCATTAACTGCGGTGAGCCAAGTGAAGAAGACGCCAACGCAGCACCAACGCAACTTGAAGAAGATATCAAGATCACGGTGGATGAGCTGCGTGAGGTGAACTTAGGCGATGAAAAAGATCCTCGCCCAACATTTATAAGTGCCCAACTGACCGTAGATGAAGCGGAGAAGTACGTAGCACTGCTCCAAGAATTCAAAGACGTCTTTGCATGGTCCTACAAAGAAATGCCCAGTCTGGACCCCAAGATAGCCGTCCACCGCCTTGCAGTGAAGAAAGATGCACGACCCGTAAAGCAAACACAACGTCGGTTCCGGCCTGGACTTCTACCGCAAATTGAAGCTGAGGTGAACAAGTTGATCGACGTTGGCTTCATTCGTGAAGTTCAATATCCCACCTGGATCTCAAGCATCGTCCCTGTGAGGAAGAAGAATGGACAAATCCGAGTCTGCGTGGACTTCCGCGATCTCAACGAGGCTTGCCCAAAAGACGAGTTCCCGTTGCCAATCACCGAGTTGATGATTGATGCCACCACGGGACATGAAGCATTGTCGTTTATGGATGGGTCTTCCGGCTACAACCAAATAAAGATGGCGCCCGAAGATGAGGAGATGACTGCGTTCCGGACTCCAAAAGGCATATACTGTTATAAAGTTATGCCCTTCGGCCTGAAGAATGCGGGGGCAACGTATCAACGTGCCATGCAAAAGATCTTCGACGACATGCTGCACAACTTGGTTGAATGCTACGTCGACGATCTCGTGGTAAAGACAAAGGAACGAGTCAATCACCTGCAAGACTTGAGGACCGTGTTCGAACGCCTTCGCAAGCATCAACTGAAGATGAATCCGTTGAAGTGCGCGTTTGGCGTGTCCTCTGGAAAGTTCCTCGGCTTTGTTGTACGGAATCACGGCATTGAAATCGAGCAAGCCAAAATTGACGCAATCTTGAGGATGCCGGAACCACGGGATATCCATGAGTTGAAGAGCCTTCAAGGTAAGCTCGCATATATCCGGAGATTCATTTCCAATCTTGCTGGAAGATGCCAACCGTTCAGCAAGCTCATGAAGAAGGGTATTCCATTCGAGTGGGATGAGTCCTGCAAGAAAGCGTTCGACAACATCAAAGCATAACTGATGAAGCCACCAGTGCTAGCTGCTCCAGTGATCGGACGACCATTGATCCTGTATGTAGCTGCCCAAGAAAACTCTGTTGGCGCCTTGCTGGCTCAAGAAAATGATGGGGGCAAGGAAAATGCACTATACTATCTAAGTCGGATGATGACGCCGAATGAGCTCAAGTTCCGTCCAATCGAAAAGCTTTGTCTAGCATTGGTCTTCGCCATCCGCAAACTGAAGCATTATTTCCAAGCTCACACGGTACATCTCGTATCCAAAGCAAATCCTCTCAAACATGTGTTGTCTCAATCTGCTCTCTCTGAAAGACTTTCACGATGGTACTTGTTGTTTCAACAGTTCGAGATCGTTTACGTGCCACAAAAGGCTATCAAAGGACAAGCCCTGGCCGACTTCTTAGCTGATCATCCGATACCTGCTGAATGGGATCTTTCTGACGACCTTCCGGACGAAGATGTGATGCTAACTGAAGCTGGACAACCATGGAAAATGTACTTCGATGGAGCTGCCCACAAGGAAGGAGCTGGAGTAGGAATCGTCTTCGTCACTCCAACGGGTGAGATCTTACCTCATTCAATTACCCTCACTAACAATTGCTCCAATAACGTTGCCGAATATCAAGCACTGATCTTGGGACTCGAAATGGCAGTCGACGCCAAGCAACTGCATCTTCAAGTCTACGGCGACTCCAAGTTGATAGTCAATCAGCTACTTGGCGAATATGAAGTCAAGAAACCGGACCTGGTGCCATATTACAAGTACGTACGTAGGTTGATGGCATATCTCCATGTTATGTCGATTGAACATGTCCCAAGAAGCCAAAATCGGCAAGCTGACTCCCTCGCAAAGCTGGCATCAACACTTACCTCGCCAGAAGACAAGATGACCATCACACTGACTAAGGGATGGGTGATGCCTCCGGTTTTTGAAGACGATGAGGAGTTCGACGAGAATACGGCCGTTGAAGTGTTTGAAATCGACGAAGAAGAAGATTGGAGACAACCTTTGGTAGACTACTTGCTGCATCAGAAGTTACCCGAGGATCCGAGAAAAAAGGTTGATATCCGAAGACGTGCTGCCCGATTCTTCTACTTTAATGGCACCTTGTATAGGAGGTCGTTCGAAGGGGTTCTACTCCGTTGTTTGGGCTCCACTGAAGCTGTTCAGGCATTGGAAGAAGTACATGCTGGGATCTGCGGTGCACATCAATCGGGGCCGAAGCTACATTTCCGCATCAAGAGAATGGGATACTATTGGCCGACGATGGTTAGAGACTGCATGGAGTTTGCTCGAAAGTGCCAAGCCTGCCAATTTCACGCCAACTTCATCCACCAACCTCCTGAGCCGTTGCATCCAACTGTGGCATCATGGCCGTTTGACGCATGGGGCATGGACATCGTTGGACCGCTGCCAAAGTCTTCCGGGGGGCATGGCTATATCCTTGCTGCTACGGATTACTTCTCCAAGTGGGCTGAAGCTGCACCCTTTAGAGAAGTCAAAGGGGAACATGTTGCTAGTTTCATCCGAATCAATATCATCTACCGTTACGGCGTCCCGCGATACATCATGACGGACAACGGACGATCATTTGTCAACAGCACCATCACCAAGTTGTGTGAAAAGTTTGGATTTACTCAACGAAAGAGCTCTGCATATTACCCGCCGGCAAATGGACTAGCGGAGGCCTTCAACAAAACCTTATGCGGATTGTTGAAGAAAGTTGTCTCCAAGTCAAAACGAGACTGGCATGAGAGAATCAACGAAGCTTTATGGGCATATCGAACAACTTTCCGCACACCCACCAAGGCAACGCCATACTCGTTGGTCTATGGAGTGGAAGCCGTGTTGCCGCTGGAAACGCAAATCCCGTCGTTAAGAGTCGCCATCCAAGAAGGACTCACTGAAGAAGACAACGTCCGACTGCGTTTGGAAGAATTGGAAGCCCTTGATGAAAGAAGGCTCGAAGCACAACAAAGGTTGGAATGCTACCAAGCCCGCCTCTCCAAGTTCTACAACAAGAAAGTCAAGGCACGCTCGTTCCAAGTTGGAGATCTCGTCCTCGCCATCCGGAGACCCATTGTCATCAACTACCGCAGTGGGAACAAGTTCACCTCCAAATGGGATGGACCATACGTCATCACGGAAGTCTTCACAAACGGAGCCTACATGATGATTGATAACGATGGAGTGAGCATCGGACCGATAAATGGCCGGTTCTTGAAGAAGTTCTACGCTTGAAGAATGGACAAGGAAAATGCTCCTTGACGCACGAGCCTAAACCGCACGTCACAAAAAAAAAATGCAAAAAAATGTAATACTCCTGGCCCGCAAGAGTATAAACTGTGTACGGCTCAAAATAAACAAATTCAATTTGTTTTGAACTACGTAATGGCTTGATCCCTTCACAGGGTACGTAGGCAACTTGGAAATCGTCTTTCTAAGTTCAGTCATAAACAAAAAAAATCAATCAAGTAATTGGATTAATTATGTTGGTTCACTACTTGATGAAAAAAAGATGTAGTTGGGTTAAGTTAATCCATTACAAAAAAAATAAATAAATAAATAAACAAAAAAATCAATCAATTAAGTAAATGGGTTGGTTAAATTTAATCCATTACTTGCAAAAAAAATTTAAGTAAATGGGTTGATTAAATTTAATCCATTACTTGCAAAAAATTAAGTAAATGGGTTGATTAAATTTAATCCATTACTTGCAAAAAAAAAAATTAAGTAAATGGGTTGATTAAATTTAATCCATTACTTGCAAAAAAATTAAGTAAATGGGTTGATTAAATTTAATCCATTACTTGCAAAAAATTAAGTAAATGGGTTGATTAAATTTAATCCGTTACTTGCAAAAAAAAAAAAGCTAAGTAAATGGGTTGACTAAATTTAATCCATTACTTGCAAAGGAAGAAGAGTGAAGGATGGTGTAAAGTTTTGCATCGGGGCTTGCAAGTGCATCCATGATGTAAATAATGAAGAAATGAGAGCTTTATTTCACTAGGGGATCAAGATACAAATTCTATGTGAACTAAAGCAATGAAGAATGCGAAAAACAAAGAATAAAGAACAAAAGAATGAAGAAGCTAGTAAGGTTGTAGAAGTAGCAACTCCTTTCGGGACCTCTCGAAAGCCGTTTCCATCATCTTCAAGTTGGCGGAATCTTCGGCGGATGGGCCTGGGGAATTCTTGATCTTCAAAACAACCGCCTCTTGAGATGCGCGAGCCTCGCTAAGAACTTGCTCCTCTCCTGTAGCTCGCTGAAGAGATGACTCCATTTCGACCATTTGTTTCTTCAACTCTTCTAATTTGGCGCCCAACACTTTAACTTCTTCCGTCTTGGCTTGCAACTCACTATCTCTCTTGGCCAGCTCCGCTTCGGCTAGTTGCAACGACTCTTGCGACTCCACCCTCGTACGCAAATCCTGAAGCATCTCAGCTCCATCGAAGAAACGGTGCAATGATAACTCCAGCCGGGATGTGTCCTGCTTGCAATTCCTCATGGAGCCAAGAAACTCATCCGCTGCAGCTCGACCCCTCGCAAGCTTCTCCAAAGGCGCCTCCTTAATTATGTCTCTCACTATCTCCCAAAAATAGTCCATTACCTTCCAGTTTGCTCGCCTCTTCATTTCATCAGGGGTAATAATAGTTGTTGCAGGAGTAGCCTTCTCCAAGGGACGCACTGCCGGAGATACTGAGTGGGCAATAGGATCGGCCATTGCTAAAGGAAGGGCGGGTGATGGCACTACATCTGCTCGAGGGACGCGCGGGGCACGTGTCAAGGGTATAGGAACACTAGCACTGCTTCCTGCATCATCATCACCATCATCGGGCGCTGATGTGCTGCCCAAGCCCACAACCTGAAAGGAAACAGGGAAAGCATAAGTACAAGCGAAGAAACCAAAGAAAGACAAAATCAAGGAATAGAACAAAGACATCAAAACTTTCATTTAAAAGTCCTGTTAAAGGTGCTTCTTCCTCAAAAATGCATGAAGGGATACTAAGATGGTCTAAGTTAAAAACCTCATCCCTCCCTTCATCAGAAAAAGATAAAGCGGAAATTACTTCTTTGTTTTTCAACAGAGGTTGTGCCGGCGAACGCACTACGTTTAGGGCAAAGTTGGGCGATAGTGCTTCATCATTGCTAACACGGACGGCGGAGTTCGAATTGCTGCTAGGCGGATCATGACAGCGGGACCACCACTTGGCATAATCACGGCTTGTCGAAAGAATGGAACCCGATACACCAGGATATGTAAGCGATGCCTTCGTGAGAAATTGGGTGCTCACCAACCATAACCGGTATAACTCACTCGGATCTCCAGAAAGGATCTCTTCCTTCAATGGCCCCGGGATGTGCTGACAAAACCCGAATCTCCGGCTAAAACGATGTGGACTGTATGCCTCAACAATGCAAGAAGACCCGCATCTAAACGTCAAGTAAGCCGAACGTACACAAATGAGAAGATCCCTTCTAGAGGAATTGATAAGGAACTCATTATCATGAAAGGTGAAAGGATCCGTCGCAGTGGTGAACCGAAAGCACAGTAAAGAAGAAGATGAGATGTTGGTAAACAATCTCTGGGCGGCAGTATAACTGATACGTCTAAAGGCATCTACACCCGAAAACCCCACCATGGGCGGGTTCCCCGCAACCTCCATCCAATCATGGGTCGGAAAGTGTCCCGTGAGCCACGGATAAACAAAGTGAAGAGGAAAAACCGCATTGCACTGCTTCAAGTCAGTGGACGTGCATATCATCCTCAAGCCTCGGTATATGCTCGCCAACACGGGGATAGCCAAGGAAAACTGTGTGCCACGCGCCATGCGACTGGCAACTAGAAAGACAGATGGTCGAACCATGCCTACACGGCCATGGGGAAGCGCAAATCCACAAATCCAAGCAGAAATGAATGCTGCTAGATAAAGCTCATCACGATAAGCAACGTCCACGCCTAGAAAATCCATATTGCCACTAACAGGCTCTTGCAGTTGCGTTCTGTTTATAGTCCCACTTGGGATGGACGGCTCCTTAGGTGCCCTCGCCCTCTTCTTTTGAGGCTGAAGTGTCGGGCTAGAATATTTCCTGCCTTTCCCGAACCAAAACTCCACCCACGCCGCGATGGAGACCGCCTTATCCTTCTTGCAGATCGAGTGGTATGCCAAAAACAGATATCTGCAAGCAAAGGAAAATTAGTCAAAAAAGGAAGACGGAAACAAGATAAAAACAAAGAAGAGAGACCGAAATGATAATTGGACCGTACTTGCAGCTAGCTGGGGTTTGGTCGTTCCCATAGCTCAAAGTCTTGTCACTCGGTACAGCTTCGTCATAAAACTCACCCTGTAGGGGAAGCCTAACCAGCTCATGGATATCCCACAACGAAAGTGAAAGCTCACCAATGGGAGTACATAAGGTGTTCGTGCTCGGACGCCACCGTTCAAGAAATGCGCGAAGTACTCCTTTGCTGCAGTAATACGTGAAGAGTGAAGCCTGTACACCGTCATAGATCTGTGCACGCCTCAACTGCTGCTTGTGGTGCCAGAGCACATGCTCAGTCCACTCCCAATAGCCCGGGCAGAAACAAAACATGCCGAACATAGAGTCTGGGAAATTGGCATCAGCGCTAAGATCCGGGACCACGTTCGGGTGAAATGGCTCGAGTTCACGGCTACCCAATCTGTGAAGAGTAGATCGAAGTGAGAGGGCAGTCTCCTCGCCTTCTGATCCATCCGCTCGCACAATTTTCCATACAGATCTGCGAGTCCAATGCTCCGGGTGTTCAACATTAACCCTTGAACGAGGTGGTATCACTGGAGTGTCGATAAGGATACGAGTCTGGGCATCCTTATCACGACCAACTATAAGATGATTCCCGTCACTCCGAATAAATTGTTTAGCCATGACGCCACTGCAAAACAAAAACCAGGCAAAATTGGTTATCTTCCAAGAAAATGGGGTTGTTTCCACGAAAAAGAAAAGGCGAAAAAAAAAGGAAAGAAATAAAGAAAAGAAAAAAAAAACATTTGCAAGATAAATGCGATGTTATTTTTTGAATGACATGGAAAAAAAATATTGCAAGATGAATGCAATAAATAAATAAAGAAAATTGCATGTCAATTTTGGGAATTAATTTTAAGTTCATTTTAATTTTTTTTGGACTTAGAGTTAAATTTCTATGAAATCAAATTTTGGGCACTAAAAAGGATATTTACATGTAAACAAAAAATACATGGTAAATATTGTTCAAAATTAATTTTAAGTTCATTACTAAATTTTGGACTTAAAAGTAAATATTTTGGGACCTATCCTCAAATACCAAATATGTTAGGGGTGAAATTTGGTCTCCTAAAAAAAGCTAAGGGTCAATTTCAGATTATCTAAACACTAAGGGTTAAATCCTAAGGTTTAGAATGTCTAAGGGGCGAAAATCTAATTACTAAAATATGTGAGACTTGAAGCCTAGGATTCAAAATATTTGGGGTCAAATGTTAGATTGTCTAAACAATTGGGGGCAAAATTCTAGGGTTTGAAAACTTGGGGGTTAAAGTGGAATAACAAAAACAAAATTGTCTTCTTCCTCCCAAATTAAAAAGGAACGCAGCCCCCATGTTTTTTTTCTCCTTCCCCCAAAATCTCAAATCTGCTCCACCCTTGCCCCAATCCGATCCAACTCCGGCTAAGGCCAACGGCGACGGCGGCGTCACGCGGTAAACGACGAAGCGGCCATGGCGAGCGTAGGCGGCGGGCTGGGCTCCAGCGGACGACGGCAGCGGCGCCCGGCGAAACTGGCGGCCCGTCTCCTCCCTTGCGGCTCCGACGATAGCAGACTGAGGAAGGCTCCGGCGGTGGCCTTCTCCTCCCTCCGGCGGCGGCTGGAAAGCAGCGGCGGCTCCTCCTCCTTCGCGACGAGCGACGGCAGCTCCAGCGGCGGCGCGGCGAGCGGCAAGCAGCGGCGGCGGCCTTCTCCTCGCGCGAGCTCCGAACGGCGAGCGGCGGCCTGTGCGAACTCCGGCGAGCATAGCGGCGCTGGGCTCCGGCGGCGAGCGGCGAACAGCGAGCTGCAGGCTCCGGCGGCGCGCTCGATCTCCCTCTCCGGCCTCCCTCCGGCGACGCGCGGCGGCTTCCGACAGCAGCAGTTGCCGGATGATGGTCTCCGAACCCCAGCGAGCCTTATGAACAAACAACGGATGAGGCGAACGGCAGCGCCGTCGCCAAACACCGCCATTGTCAAAGGCTTCTTGATGGCGGGTAGGTTAGGGTAGAGGCCAACGGCAGCGCCGTGTGACCAAACATCCCGTCTACCATGACGACGACCAGGTACCTCTCTCGCTTTGAATTATGATCCGGCCGGAGACGAACTTTATTTTGATGAGTCGGTCGATTGAGGGTTGAAGCATTGTTGAATGTGATGGCTAAGAAAATCACAACAGCAAGCAAAGGAAAGGCACGAAAAAAAAATATAGTGCAAAGAAGCAAAAAATATGTGTGCAACAAATAACAAGGAAGCAAAAAGAATGCATGGTAAATAAAAGTGAGCAGAAAGGCGTTAGTCAGAAAAGAATAAAACAAGAAAACAGAGAAACAAACAAAAGAAACAGAACAGCATACAGGAACGTTTGAAGAAAAAAAAAAAGAAAAAAAAAACAAAGAAAAGAAAAACACACGAAAAGGAGAGTGGCTGTCAATTGATGATTTTAGTTTACCTGAATGGGTTTTCTGGGATGTTAAACTTTTCCTTACTGTTTGAGGAACCCGAATAGGTGCCTGCAAAAAAGTCTCGGTTTAATTAGAACATGGGAGCGTACATTGCAAAAAAAAAAAAAAAGAAAGCAAAATTTATGTGGGTTACTTGCTATCTTGTGCCCTTGCTGTAGTTGAACTCGATTGGAAGGAAAAATAGCCCAAGTACGTCAATTTGTGGTTTAATTTATAGAGGAGTTAGATTTGCATCTCTATGAATGTTTGAATTCGTTTCGAACATTATCAAATCGAACTTGGATTTGGATATAAATTTCAAAGTTTAAAGCGTTAATCTCCAAGTGCAAATCAGATTTAATTCAAGATATAGCAGAATCCCCGTTGAAGTGGAGCAAGACAGTTGTTGGTTTGAATCAAAAGAAGATTTGTTTGTTAGGATCTCATACAAAGTCAAAAGATATGGTGGAGAGATATGGATACTAAGGGATATTAAAATGACAAAATGAATCTGTGCAAATCAATCCTACATAAATCAAGGAATTGGAGATTGAAAGGTTTCTCATGCAGCGCCACCGATCCTGGAATTGGATATCGGAAATTGCAACAAAAAAAGGAAAAAAAAAAAGCCAAGGAAATTCATGAAGCATCAAAAAAAAATATTTCGAGACTCGTTCACGTCTCAAATATTTTATTCCGCCCTAAACAAGTCTCGAGGGGGCATCTGTAAACACGTGAAATTTGTTCGCCACTAAAAATGCGACACGTGTAAATTTAAATATTAATTTAATTATTTTAAGCATTTTAAATAAATTAAATGCTTGAAATAATTATTAATATTTATTGGGCCATTTGGATCCATCAAGCCAAATCGATTTAATTATATTAGGCCCATGTGGACAAGTCCAAATGAAAGACCCACAGGCCTATGATCCAATGGACATTTAAAGCAGGCCAGTCCATGGAAATCAGTCAATGTGAACAAGCCCAGATAAAAGGCCCACATACTCACTGACCCAATAAAAATGTGGATTGGACCAGCCCATCGATTGGTCCATCATCCACAAACCCTAGGGTTTTTCCCTCTATAAATAGAGGCACCCTGTCACATATTGAGGACCACTTTTCACTTCCAGATACTCACTCTCAAGACTCAAGCACTTGAGATATACAGCAACAAAACGCTGCAGAAATTCCAAGAAGCCGAAGAAGAAGCACAAAAGCATCTCGACGTCTTCAAGTTTCTGTCTACGCATTTTTGCACCTACAATATGAATGGGAATTTGTGAGATGGAACGCGCTATAAAAGTGTGATATATAGAGTGATGAGAAGAGAATGTAAATCTATTTGAATTTAAACTAGAGAGGTAATGAAAGTACTGAAGATAATGCATGTTTATATTTGAACGGATGGAATTTATAATCTGATCTATATATTTTCATTCATTAGTATTACATGTTTATATTGTGAAAGATTTATACTCCCCGTCCCACTAATAGTGTCTCATTTCTTTTGGACACGGTATTTTATATGGGATAGTTAATATTCAATGTAAGGGTTAAAATAGTATTTATAGTGGGGGTAAATTAATAATTTATGTGATGTAATTGTAATGTATTTGAATTTTTTATTGATTTATTTATATGTGATGTAATAGTTGTGTGTTTGAAATTTTAATATTTATCTATTAATGTGGTGTGATGGTAGTGGCCTAGTGGATTTGGTAATTAAAGTATGTAATTATTTCCTAAAAGGAAAATGTGACAACTGTAATGGGACGAACCAAAAAAAATGGAACGGAATTAGTGGGACGGAGGGAGTATAATAGAAGTACATGGTAGTAATAGCGGAAAAATTAACATTTTAGTCCTTTAAGTTGCAAAATTTACCAAAATGGTCCTTTTCGTTTAAATTGAAAAAATTGGTCCACTAAGTTTGATGTTTTATCTAATTTGGTCCTTTGGGCATAATAACCTAATTAATATCTAATGAAAAATAAATAAATCATTAATGTTGGTTCTACAATACTTAATTAAATGGGTCAACCCATCAACATATTTATCAAAACCCATTTTATTAAAAAAAAATATACTATTTTATTTAAGTAAAATTACCTTTTATTAAAAACGCAATTTTATTCAAACAAAATAATCATTTATCAAAAATCTATTTTATTCAAAACAAAATTAAGGGTTATGAGTTGACCCATTTAATTAAGGGTTGTGGAACTCATATTAATGGTTTTATCCTTCTTTATTACATGTTAATTAAATTTATTATGTCAAAATGACTAAATTGAAGAAAAAATCAAATCTAGAGGACTAATTTTTTCAATTGAAAACGAATAGGGCTATTTTGATGAATTTTGAAAGTTAGAAAGAACAATTTGTTAATTCTTCCCATAGTAATAACATCCACAATACAGATACAAAGCATCGAGTCGACATATTTGATATATATGCATGTATTTGGTCGTGTATCTGTAGCAAGTTCAAAATTATACTATTAATCATCAGTCTCTCTCTCTAGCTCATTAATTACTTCCTTTGAATCCGACAACAAAGTGCTACCCCACTCTTGACTCTTCGCTGCAGGCTTATCTCCCCAGCCAATTTCAATCCCTTCAAAAAACATTTATGTTAATTTCTTAAATACAATATCCCATTTAAAATGTATATTTTTTCATATAATTTAATAAATCGTTGATATATCAAAATAAATAGAATTAAAAATTATGAAAATATATATTATAAAACTATACGACTAGATAAATATAACAAGATCGAACTCGAATATTTTTTTTTTCAAATATATACTTATAATAATATTTGAGTCAAAGTTGAATAATAAACAACAGTGTTAAAAAGTTAAACATGACATTTCTATTGGGACGGAGGGAGGGAGTATTTTTTAATCTTATTATCAATAACATATTCTTGTAGTCACATATTTCTGACATATATTTAGACCTAGATATGATACAATTCTGTCTCCAGTAAATTACAAGTGGCATAACAATTTCTTATAGTGGTTGAATGTTGATGATGCACAATTATTGGGACTACGTGCTAACTGCACTACCCAAATCCGCCTATAAATAGAGAGTTGCATATGAGGAAGAATGCACCAACACCACCCCCAATAATTTTAACAACTATATCAAGAGTTTTGAAACCAATTCTATTCACCACAGTAAAAAAAAAAAAAAAAAAAAACACACAAAACAAAATGGCCTCAAAAACAATGGTTTTTGCTGTAATTTTCTTAACCGCTCTTCTCCTTTTTTCATCTCAGGTTTCAGCCAGAGACTTGGCTCACACTTCCACATGTAAGTAGTAGTATTCACATTTCTTTATATATATATAGTAGTACTTATTAATTTAATGGCAATATAATAATCAAACGTTTATGTAATTGTAATGAAACCTAAGCTACTACTATATTGCAAACTTTATGTGAGCTAAAATTCCATATATATATATGACTGCCCTATAAACATCCTAATTATGACCTTAATTAATATTTAATAAATTAAGATGCTCTTTGGTAGTCTATATATGAATTGAATGGTTCGGACATTATTTTATATTTGAGCGCGGACCTATATATGGACAATTCAGTTTAGCCAGGCTAACAAATTAATTAAAAGGCCTCTAATTAAGTTCCTAGCTCTTTTTTGGCTTCCATATTTCTTCACCAAATTAATAATTTATTTCACTAGTATATATGTACTACCTCACACACTCATGAGCTTGTTGTTACGATATGATTGATGATCAGCCGAGGAAAGTGGCGTGAAAGAAGATCATTACCATGGAGGCTACTACGGTGGTGGTCACGGACACTACCGTCACGGACACTACGGACGCTACGGCGGTGGTGGACACTACGGTGGTGGGCACTATGGTGGGCGTGGGCGCCGCCACCCACCCAAGCCCCAAAACTAATTAGTTAAATGAAGGCAACCCGGCCAGTCCAGCCCTGAAAGTCTGCTGCTATGTCTCCTCATGATGTGGGAATATGTACGTGGAACCATATATAATACTGTAATAACAATGAATAATGAATGTGCCTGCATGCATTTGTGTTGTAAGTGTTCTGTTTAAGTAGTGTTTAGGTGTGATTCTGTAGGTGGAACGATGTATGTTTAAGTGTGATCTGTTTTATACTATGAGGAATACGAGAATTACCTTTACATGATATATATATGTCGTCCAAGTTGGCCAAATATATAAAATTACATGCTAAAATTAAATGTGTGACAGTCAGTCTAAGGGTCATTTTTTGGACAACTTTACCCTTTTACACCCTACGTGTATTTCAGCGACTTGACCGTTATATATTTTTTTGAACAACTTTACCTTTTTACATTGTGGACCGTTGTATTTCAAATGAACGATGGGGATTGGTGCCTTGATGTACTGTGGATCTTCTTGATTGCACCGCAACAAATCCCCTAAAAATAATAGTATTTATGAAAGTATAAGGGTAATATTGGAAAGGTATGGTTAAAATATGTAAAGTAACAACTATTTTGGAATGTTTTTTTTTTTTTTAAATAACAACTAAAATATAACGGAGAGAGAATATCTTCATTGTATTTTGGACAAGTCTCCGCATCCAACAGTCATCAAACAGTTTGGGGTAACTATCCAATTATAATTGATTGATTCAGTTCACTAGTGATACTTTACGGAAGAAAAAGAGACTATACAATTATAATTGATTGATTCAGTTCATTGTATGTTGACATGTTCCCCGAATATAATTCAACCAATGTTGATACGGAAGATCAGGGCCACCAATTAGAGACGCCGTGCCTTTGACCATGTTTGAAAGTTCTTAATAAAGATTTATTATTTTTTTTTTTAAAAAAAAAGGGAAAACGCCGTTAAAAATAATCTTTATTGATTCTCGGTCACTACTATTAAATTTGGGCACTACAATGTTGGGTATTATTTATTAATGATGATAATCAAAATAGACTACTACAAGACCATCAGCAGTTGCTTGAGTGGATGGGGGATTTAGTCGCTTAAGCAAGGTCTCGGGTTTGAGCCTTGTGTATGCAAAAAATTACTTTGGTAGATGCGCCCTTAATTGCCGTTGCAGATCCTCGAGGGATTAGTATTGGGTCCAATGTGGCCTAGGGATACCCTGGTATTCACCTAAAATAGACTACTACAAGGAACCCATCTCGATTTTTGACCAGTAACAGCCTCTATTATATTGAAATAAGGGTGCGTTTGGTGCAGAGAATGGAATTGCAGAGAATTGATGCAGATAATGGAATTGAAGAGAATGAAAATTGGGTTAGAGAAATAGAATTGATTCTCCTGTTGGATACAACATAGAATTCAACAGAGAAATAGAATAGAAAATCAATTTAATTATTTTTCTATACTTATTACTTTCTCTGTTTTTTTAAATATTGCTACGGACCCACCCAGCATGCAGCCTAATGTACATTTTAAACCATTAATATCTCAAATTCGGTACAAGTAAAAATTTTAAAAGTTTAATATTTAAAAACTACAAGACGAGACGAATCTAACAAGATCTCACTTGGCTATATTTTAACTTATATAACTATGATAAAACTTTAAGTTAAAGTATATAAGTGAACAGTAGACATTTATCAAACGTAGCTAACAAAAAAAACGGAGGAAGATTTATATATATAGTGAAAGATTTATGTAGTATAATACAGTAACATGGTAGTAATAGCATCCACAATACAGATACAAAGCATCGAGTCGACATATTTGATATATATGCATGTATTTGGTCGTGTATCTGTAACAAGTTCAAAATTATACTACTTCCGTTCTTTTTTAAATACTACGGACCCACATTTCACGCAATCCAATAAACATATTTTTAATGCTTCATAACTCAAATTGCATACAAGTAAAAATTATGAAAAATTGATATTCTAAATCTATGCGATTAGACGAATCCAACAAGATCCCACTTGACTATATGTTATCTTATATAATTGTATTAAAAAGCTAAGTCAAAGCTACTCAATGAACGGTACCAAAAATCAAAACGTGTATTTAAAAAGGAACGGAGGTAGTATTAATCATCAGTCTCTCTCTCTAGCTCATTAATTACTTCCTTTGAATCCGACAACAAAGTGCTACCCCACTCTTGACTCTTCGCTGCAGCTTATCTCCCCAGCCAATTTCAATCCCTTCAAAAACATTTATGTTAATTTCTTAAATACAATATCCCATTTAAAATGTATCATTTGATTTTTTTCATATAATTCAAAATGTACTTTTTTAATTATTAATATCTCAAAATATATAGAACAAAAAATTATGAAAAATATATATTATAAACTATACGACTAGACGAATGACCGAACTCAAATATTTTTTTTCAAATATATACTTATATAATATTGATTTAAAGTTGAACAATGAACAGAAGTGTCAAAAAGTCAAACAGGACATTTCTAATGAGACAAAGGAGTATTTTTTAATCTTATTATCAATACCATATTCTTATAGTCACATATTTCTGACAAATATTTAGACTTAGATATGATAAAATTGTGTCTCCAGTATTAAATTACAAGTGGCATAATAATTTCTTATAGTGGTTGAATGTTGATGATGCACAATTATTGGGACTACGTACTAACTGCACTATACCCAAATCCGCCTACAAATAGAGAGTTGCATATGAGGAAGAATGCACCAACTCACACCACCCCAAAAATTTTAACTACTACTATATCAAGAGTTTTGAAACCAATTCTCAAAAGCAATATAATGGCCTCAAAAGCAATGGTTTTTGCTGTATTTTTCTTAGCTGCTCTTCTCCTTTTTTCATCTCATCAGGTTTCAGCCAGAGACTTGGCTCACACTTCCACATGTAAGTAGTAGTATTCACATTTCTTTATATATATAGTAGTACTTATTAATTTAATGGCAATATATAATCAAACGTTTTTGTAATTTTAATGAAGCCTAAGCTACTACTATATATATTGCAAACTTTATGTGAGCTAAAATTCCATACATATATATATATATATGGCTGCCCTATAAACATCATAATCATGAACGTAATTAATATTTAATAAATTAATATGCTCTTTGGTAGTCTATATATGAATTGAATGGTTCAGACACTATTTTATCTATGGACCATTCAGTTTAGCCAGGCTAACAAATTAATTAAAAGGCCTGTAATTAAGTTCCTCTTTTTTGGCTTCCATATATTTCTTCACCAAATTAGTAATTTATTATTTCACTAGTATGTATGTACTACCTGAACCTCACACATTCAGCTTGTTGTTACGATAATATGATTGATGGTCAGCCGAGGAAAGTGGCGTGAAAGAAGATCATTACCATGGAGGCTACCACGGTCATGGTGGTTATCATCACGGTGGTGGATACTATGGTGGTGGTGGACACCACGGTGGTGGATACTATGGTGGGCGTGGGCGCCACCACCCACCCAAGCCCCAAAACTAATTAATTAAATGAAGCTGCCCAGCCCTGAAAGTCTGCTGCTATGTCTCCTCATGATGTGGGAATATGTACGTGGAACCATATATAATACTGTAATAAATAATGAATAATGAATGTGCCCGCAGCATTTGTGTAATTATAACTGTTCTGTTTAATTAGCGTTTAGGTGTGAATGTGTACGTGGAACGATATATGTTTAAGTGTGATCTGTTTTATACTATGAGGAATACGAGAATTACCTTTACATGATATATATATGTCGTCCAAGTTGGCCAAATATATAAAATTACATGCTAATTAAAATGTGCGACAGTCAGTCTGAGGGTCGGGTCATTGAAATAATTATTGGACATGCAATGCAAATTGATCGATATATTCAAGGGTTTAATAATTGGGATTATTGGGACCTTAATTCATTGATCAGAGTTATATACTTCCTCCGTCTCATTATTTTTGTTACATTGGCCTTCGACACACATGCCGAGACACATTTTTAATGGTTAATAACTTAAATTGTGTACAACGAAAAATTATAAAAAGTTAATTGTCTAAGACTACATGATTAGACGAATCTAACAAGATCTCACTTGACTATGTTTTTTCTTACATAGCTATACTAAAAATTTGAATCAAAGTTAAACAATGAATAGTGCAAAAAAACCATCCGTAACAAAAATGTTGAGAATGAGGTAATATGACTTAGGAGACGCATCAGTAAAGGAGGATATTACTACTAGCTTAGTTTTTTCGGTTGCGTTGGGAGCCTAGCCGCCACCCAGCTGATAGATTCTTGTAAAATCAAAAACTTAATTGGATTTGAACTCCTTATTACCAGTTTCTAATTAAGGCTAATTGCGCTTTCACCGTACCATTACTTTTTGTTTAAACTTCTTACCATTACTACTTGGGATGTTAGTCAGAATTGATTAATTTAATTCTACATAATTTTTATATTATACATATATATTTTTTGGTATAATTGACGCTCAAACAATGGCGATGGGTAGTGAGAATCTATACACTACACCAAATTATAAAGCAACTATGTTCACTTTTTTTTTTTTTTTTGAGGGAGCTATGAAAGCCAGATAACAACTATGTTCACTTGAATAGATTAAAAAATATATAAATCTGTTATCTAAAATGTATGGGATTGATTAATTTTATCGATCACTCTATTTGAGCTTATATTATGATCCAATTAATTTAATTAGTTCTATAATTAAATTGGATAAATTTATTTTCTAAAGTGAACACCTACTTAGTGAGGTCTTCCCGGCCTCTAGCGTTGTCATTCGATCTAGGCATATTCCCATTAAATAGAAAATGGATAATTTCGAGTAAACATGTCCTATTAATTCCCAGTATATATATAATAATTATGTGCCACTCTATGAAAATAGGTTGCCGTATTAAGATATAAATCCAGGAAATCATATGATGCCTCCGAGTACTACTCATATTTTCAACAAAAACGTAGTACGAACTACGAAGTATTATCCACAAAATATATATATATATAAATAAAAATTAAACAATTAAGAAAAAAATAAAAAAAGGAAAAGAAATCTAAGTATATCTTCATTGGCTCATCCGAAAAAAAAAAAAGTATATCTTCATTGTATTTTGGACTTAGTCTCCGCATCCAACAGTCATCAAACAGTTGACGGTAACTATCCAATTAGAATTGATTGATTCATTTCACTAATACTTTACGAAAAAAAAGAAACAGACTACACAGTATGTTGACATGTTCTCCGAACTTTATTCAACAAATGTTGATAATGGAGACGCCGTGCCTTTGACCATGTTGGAAAGTTCTTAATAGATATTACTCCCTCTATCCCAACTAAGATGTCCTATTTGACTTCTACACACAATTCAATGCACTTTTTTAATCGTTAAAAAAGTAGATTATGAGGGAGAGAGAAGTATGAGCATGAGAATTGAGAAAAATGAATAGAGATTATTTGGATCTTATTGAAATTACAATAGTACCCTTTGTATTAATCTTAGCCATTGATTTTAATATTTCATCAATGGCTTGGATGTGTCACAGTACATCAAGAGACAAGTGTCTCCGCACCCTAACCAAAGCCATTTTTTTATTTATATACTTACAATAATATTGAGTCAAAGTTGAACAATAAACAGTGTCAAAAAGTCAAACAAGACATCTAAGGTCGGAGGGACTATATTATTATCAAAACAAGCCGTTAGAAATAATCTTTATTGATTCTCGGTCACTGCTATATTAAATTTGGGCACTACAATGTTGGGTTATTAAATTTGGGCACTACAATGTTGACCACTAACAGCCTTTATATTAAAATAAATTGCTACCACAATGATGTATTATTCATTTTTTTTTTTTAAATCAAATGAACTTATTGTGTGATCTATATTAATAGTCACATCAAAGTCGGAATAATTATCTATATAAGTCAGGTCTATCAATAATACATTATTATAGTGGTTTATTTCATTAATAGATATAGGTAAGGACTAAAAATCATTGTAATGGACTGTTTTGATAGAGTCCAAAAATTACACTGGTAGGTAGGGGTGGGCAAAATATTCGAACCGATTCGTTGAACCGCTGAGTCGAACCGAAATCGAACTGAATTTCCGGTTAACCGAGGACCCCGGAGCAAATACAAATATCAAATTTCAGTATTCGTCCGGTTCAAATACAAATACAAATACTTTAATTTTTTCCCCCGAGTAATCGAACCGAACCGAATATATTTATTTTATTTTAAAAGTTATATACATTGTATATAATATAGGCATTTGATGGTATAAAATTATATAGATAATATATAATCATTATTTATTTAATTATTTAAGTATATAATAAAATAAATATAAAAAATTTAAAGAGGTAATTATCAAAATATATCACCTATATTGATTTTTTTGTATTTAAGAATACCCCATTATTAAAATATACCACTACACTAAAATTTGTTACTTATACGAACATATTTTAATAACACTAAAAATAATCACTGGATTACATAGTTATATATTTTCTTTCTATAGTGTAATAACCTCAAAAATAAAATCTACAAAATATAAAAATTAAGAAATGAAAACTTGATTATACATTTTTAGAAGACCGAAAAAAATATTCGAACCGAATCGTTTAACCGCTAAATCGAATCGAAACCGAACCCCCGGTTAACCGAGGACTCCGGTTACAAATACAAATACTGAAATGAAGTATTTGCCCGGTGCAAATACAAATACAAATATCTGAAAAATTCAGGTTAACCGAACCGTGCTCACCTACCAGTAGAGTGTAGGACTGTTTTCATAAGGTGGGGTCTCACTCATTAATTACTTCCTTTAATCCGACAACGAAGTATTACCCAAGTCTTTGACTCTTCATGACAATTGACATATCTATCTCTTTCATTTTTTTTTTCTTCTATCGTCGTCGTCGTCATCATCTCTGTCTTACAAATTTTAGTTTAACTGCAACTGTTGATTGAATAGCGCATGATTAATATGGTAAGATTGTACAAGAAGAAGAGATGCTTTGGATTTAGAAGAAATTGATAGAACAATATAATGGGTCAAAGATGCATGGTGACCGCAGCACCAAATTCTTTCATGCTCAAATGATTGTTAAAAGGCATAATAATAAAAGTAAAATCTTATCATTGAAACTGCCTGATGGAAGTCTGTCCGAGGATGCCCAGTTCGCTTCAAAGTGAGGGCATAGCATGTACATGCTATATAATTTTTTTTTTAAACAAAAATCTTATCTTGTGAATGAAAATTTAAAAAAATATTATAAATATATGACTAAAAGGTAAGTGGTTGGAGTATACTATTGTGTATAGCGTGTGCCATAATGCATGTTTTAGGATGAGGGTCATCACTCATCGGTAATTTAGGGTTTAGTGATATTATTAAACTTTCAATCATAAAGTTGAAAAACATCATATTTGACAATTTGATTAAGTCTTCATCCCCTCATTTTTATTTTTGGTGAAGCCATAAAGGCCAGATAAAAGAAGAGGGAAACAACAAATAAAAAAGGTCTATGCCGAAACAAAAGGGAAAAATTAAAATCTAGGAAACTAAACACCATAAGCATCCGCCGCCAAGACGCCACAGATAAAATCCGAGGGAAGGCCCAAGTCGTATAAAAATCATCCAAGGAAGCACCACGTTTAGCAAGGCAATCAACAACCTAGTTACCCTCCCGAAGGACATGTTGAATGTTGCAAGAATCAAATGACTCCCGTATCTCCCGGATACGACTAAGAATAGGAGGAACAAACGGATGGCCACTGTCCAAGTTTCCAAGCAACTCAATAGCATCCAGGAATCCGAATAGCAACGAACATTCCGAATACCAAGTTGAGCAAACTCCATCCCATGGACAAAGGCCGCAAGCTCCGCATAGCCAATAGTAGTCAGGCCAAGGTATCCACAACCACCGCCTTGCCACTGCCCATCGTCATTACGAACCACAACCATAACCCTGGGAACCCGCTCTCCCAGGGTTCAAAAAAAGAGCTGCTGTCCAAGCAAAGAATCGTCCCACAAAGCCCTAAACAATTCCAAGCCGCAGAGCATGATTATCCCCTCATTATTTTATTGATACAGCATTTCTACTTTATTGTTTTTTTAAAAAAAATGACAACAGGACAAAAAGTAGGAAATTTGAGAATTTTACGAGAATGCAACCAAATATAAAAGTGAAAAGAACTTAAAAGACCAAAAATAAAGCTTTTCATAAATAAAGTGCAGAAACGCGAGGGAAATTGCACATTTCATCCATAACCTCTTTTGGAATTTGGTCTTCCAAGTTGTACATGTAACATAATTATCTATCCCATACTTCTTTAAATTTTTTAGAAAAAAATAATGTGTATATGCCAATTTTTATAAATTTTCATATGGTGGCCGGATATTAATACTCTGTGTGAATAAATAGAGAAGAGGCTTTACTCACACTAAGTACTATCTCATTAATATATACATGGGGGCAAAAATGAGTGAGGAGTGAGTACTACCTCAGCCTTGTTTTTCCTATAATAATTAATCTAATCTGGTAAGAGATACAATAATAATAATAATAATACTCTATTCCTGAGGAGCACTTCAGTTGATGGATGATAATCTTGGCTTGCATCCCATTCCTCGTATTTGATGATATCCTAACGCATCCATTTGCCCATTTTCATTGACATCATTTTCCTTTTCTTATGAGCCTTATGCTTGGCCGCAATTCTGAGCTTCCTCTTGGCATTTCGAGTCGGATTCACCACGGCCATTATATTTTCTTCTCGCTTCCTCTTGTCCCTCTTCACTTTGAGATTTTTCATTATTTGGCTGTATACTTGTACAAAGTTTTGCACCCCTATTGTGTCCCTGACGCTTTCACTCACCTCGTTTGCCAATTGTTTCAGATCATCTACCAACATAGTAAGTAAGAGATAGGGGTCAGAGGTCAATTTCTAAACAATAGGATGCAGGTGTTTTTTTTGCAGTTTTTTGCAAGTAAAATGTCTTGGAAACCGAAACGGTCATGGAATTTTAACTTCAATGACAAGTAAACATCATGAGACATCAATCACATGCACAAAATGGTTACCTGAAACCACTTTCCCCGTATGACCTTCAGAAACACGGTACAGTGGAAGTAATATTTGGTATGAATAACTATGGATATCAGTGATGAAGTCAGGTGAAGCAGCTGTTGCATAGCATCCAAGCAACTTTGGTGAAATTGATTTTAGACAGTTGAAAACAATTTTCATCTGCATCAGAATTTTTTTACAGTGTCAGCATAATCCTGCACTATCATTGAATACAAAATAGTAAAATAATTATTCAACACTAGAAATTTCCCTTAATACAATTGAAGCACTGGAAAAACTTTGGAATGCAATTCTGTTTAAACATATTCACTGATATTGCATTTAAGATTGTGAAAACAAACCTGAGTGTCCTCCATTTCCATAGATGATTTCCCGAGCTTCTGAAGGAAGTATGAAATGAATGGGTGTTCATTTCCTTTATGCTGACTACCAACTTCTGAAGAAAAAGTTGCCAGTGCCCTCCTTCCATTTTTATGATCAAGGGCACCAAAAGCTTTAAGGAAGCGGTCTTGCTCAGAATGTTTAATATTCGACCAGTATTTAGGAATGTCCATGCATTCATTCTTTCCTACAAGGGACTGGAGGCCACAAATCGAGAACACAAGATTATGAAGAATAATGCTGCCAGCAGCATCATCAGTCATTGGTACCTTCAACTGACAACATAAAGAAACAGCAATAAGGAAAAGGATGCTTGGGTTCATCAAACTGAATGATCCAATTGACACTTCATCGTGCAGTCTGCAGTTATTCGTCACTGCAGTGAAGTAATAAGACAGAATTCGGTTTGATATGTTGCGCAACCACAAATGAGGATGTAACAGGAATTCACATATAGCTTCCCAAATATCCTGCACAAAGCCAAAATGAGTTGAGTATTGATGCAAGCAAACTCGAAAACAAAGCTGAGGAAAAATTTCATTACAGATTTCTCGAATCAAACATAGCAATCATCAAAGGCTTTTTCCAAACTTGTGATTTAAATCAAAAGACTGATTCAGAGAGCAATAATTCTTAAAATAAGACTGTCATACCACAAGATCTTGATCAAAGAACAAGCTGGGGAACTGATTTAGGATCTTCTCCAACATAACCAATGAATAGTATGCTTCTTTCCAGAAAGAAGCTGTTGCCTCATCTGTTGAAGTTTGTTCATTGGATGAAACAGCACTCAGGGCAGACTGCAAAATCTTTCTTATTACCGGAAACAGTTGAATTAGGTGTTTTTCAAATTTTTTCCCCATGACTTCAATTAGCAAACCTAAAACCTGTCAAATGGTGAAAAAAATCATATACAATTGAGCAAGAATGATAAATGCCACTGAAGATAACCTTCTTCAAATGGAAGAATGAAAGCATCACCACACATCTTACCTGTGCTGCCGCAGCCCACAAATTATGATTTTCACCAACGTACCAAGAGAGGCTGTACTCCAGAATTGAATGAAGTGAATTTGGGCTCACATGGCCAATTAGGCACTTTATTGCTGCTGCAGTCATGGAACGAACTTTGCTGTCACCATCATTTGCCAAAGATATTACCAGATGCACAAACATTGTTTGAGATTGTGCATCTACAATGGTCTGTGGAAATTTCAGGATAATGGCATGAAGCATTTCCAGAACAGCTTCTCTTCCAGTGGAATGTTCATATCTGGGAGGAAAAATTATAAGCAGCATACATAAAATTTGTTCATTTGTTGTCGACAATACACTGAAAATTAAATATACATACCCGAGATTTGCAAGCAGGAAATCAAGGTGTTGCTGCAATCGCTTCTGTGAAAGATGATACCCAAGTAAAAATTGAAGTAAAATTTGACTACACTTTTTACGAATGGGTTCAAGTTGACTTTGCACCATCAGTTCTGCAACAATCTGGACGACATCATAGATCTCGGGTACCACCAATTTTCGGTGTACAATAGCTTTCAATAGTGAAAGTGCAACAAATGAAGGATTTCGGGCCAAATCAATGAATAAAGGGAACCGGATAAGCATATGCAGCTGATCAGCTGAGAGTGTAATTTTAGTACTTCGAAGAAGTACTGTAAGCAATTTTATACATGCCTCCATCAGTTGATTACTAGAAATTACGGAGCCCTGGGCAATAACCAATAAAGAATTCTTTATCATATCAGCTTCAGATTTAAGAGATGGTAATGGCAACTTCACTAGCGGAGACAAACACCTAAGTGCAGCAGTTGTGATGTTCTCATACTTAGAACGCAAACATTGACCCAATAAACTCACAAAAGGGTCTAATAATGATAATAGTTGCTCATCCTCTCTATCAAGCTTTAATTTTTTCATGTAGTTCTGCAGTACTCCAAGACCAAATGTGGTTATTAAATGAGAATATCGTTCATCAACATTCACTAATCTTTTGGAGTGAATTACTTCGACGTTATCATCTCCATCTGGTTTCTTTTCCTGGGCCATCTCTTGTTCATTGCGTTCATCTTTAATACCATCTCTAATAAGGCAATTAGTGAATATGAATAGTTCAGTCTGGTTAACAGATGGATTGCACTCAATACCAGTTGCTATGTGGTTAAGCATGTTCTCCAATTTCAACTTCACTTTAGGTGTAAGTTGATTTTGCAGATGAGCCACGACCGGTGACAGAAGTTTCAGGGAATGAGTCTTGAAAGTGATATTCTGTGCAATCAACTTGAGTGTTTCAAATGATTTCTGCTTCCTAGTCTCTTTCATTTTTGAAGCAATCTTTTCCACATCTTTCTCCTCGGATACATCGCCCAGTATATCATTTTCAACCACGGAAAGAAGGTCTTCTAAACAGTAATCCAACTTTCCACATATCGGGTTCGTAAGAAATTTAGATAACATGAAGTTGAGAGTGTAGCCAAGCACATGCAATTCAAAACCCCTCTTAAGTGTGCCCTTCAAGATTTTGACAATGAATTGCAGGTACTCCAGGCCTAGTTCCTTTAAGCAAGCAGCCAATGCAGATCTAGCTTCATCACGAACACTTTCCAACCGATTTTTGAGAAAGTTGGAAATGCGGTGAATAATCGTAGGAAGATGCAACTCCATGATCTCATAAGGAAGCAATTTCAGAAGTTTCAGCGCAACCAGGCTGGAGGTGACATTGAGATTTTCCGAGTCACAGTTCAACTTCTTCTGAATCTTGGGGAACAGATTTTTTAACAAACATGTCTGTATGACAGGGAGTTCAGCGGATTCTGTACTTCTCGGCATCAATGGAGCCTTTCCAAGGGTGTATGGATCAGGAACATCACTAACTGAAACCATGGCTTCATTTTCCAGGTATGATTCTGAGAAATGAAAATGATCAATGATAGAGCATATAAGCCGCAACACAATCTTTTGCTTCTCGGGTTTTTGAGTTAAATCACGGAAGCATCTTAGAAGCAAGGCATAATACTGATTCCACTTCATGCAACCAGAAATTGAAGCAAGGGCATCGATACATGCACTTCTTATATGTTCATCCTTTCCATCTTGCACATCAAAGAGCATGCTAAACAACAATGGTACAAACACTTTATTGGTGAGGACCTATAAAGTACAAAAGGTCACAGAGAGATTAGAAACTCAACACTATAAAGAAAAAAAGGGAAAAACTGTTTAGAGATGAAACCAAAAATATTACGTCTGTGAGAGTCCCTGAGCCAACAACATTTACAAAGCGCGAAAGTGCCCTCGCTCTCCTGTGTTTCTGCATGAAGACATTATATGAAAAGGAAAAATTAACATGAAAGATGCTTATTGTCAGATAAAATTATAAAGCCAAAAATTGAATGGAAGCTTAACCTGTAGGTGAACTATGTTAATGAAAAAATCTTGTTCTGCATCATTACCACACAAAACCCTGTATGAATTAAGGTTTGCAACCTCAGGAAGTTTCAGCACCATTTCCCGCAGTAAATCAATCCATACCTATTAAGTAAAACAAACAAGCTTATCATCAAAGGCTTAGAGAAAGTAGTAAGCTGATTTTTTTTTGTCAAGACTTGGTTGCACAGCAAAGTGAAAAACCTAAGACAACATATAAACTCGAACAATTGTGAAAATGACGAACAAATCACTCTGCAAATAGGAATTCAACAAGCCCCCGAATCAGAAGTCCAGAATCACCAACTTAGAACAGGGAATATTGATTGTTGTACCTTTTTTATAGCAACTTCTTTGACCATTGCATTTCCCATGTGCTTCAAGATAAAATTATTCAATATATGCTTAATGCTTGTCTTGGACCAGATCTGTTCGGTGTGTGCAGATCCATCAAGTATCTGACCAGAAAACTCAATGAAGGAAAGCAACAGCCTGAATGCACTTTGCCTTAAGATTAAATCTCCAGATGACATGTCATGTACAGCATGAGCCAAGATTGGCAATGCATACTCTTCACGAATGGTATAAAAGAATTCCAAATCAACCTCGTCATAAGCAGCAAGTATTTTGTCATAGTCCAACCCATCCATATCGGAAGTCGCATTTAGCTCAAGAAGAATTTTTGCCTGCATGAACATACAGAAGTAACCAACTACTTGAGACATAACTACACACACACACTTGTAACAGGATTTTAAGGGATTTTCTAATGCTTGCATTACCAATCTATTCACAGAAGAATCATTTGCGGAGATGACCACAAGAAGATCACATATAGAGGAGCGAACATCCAAACCAGATGAAATAAGAAGTGGGGTGATTGAATTCAAAATTCGTTTATTGCTTCCAGTTCCCAGCACCACTACCACTTGTCGGATGATTTGAAGTACTGTGCAGGTATCTATAAAAACGAGAATACAGCTTCTCAATATAAGAAACATAAATAATTAATACTTAAAAACCAACATAGTTCAGCTCTAACCGAAACTCTGGTGCCTCTTCGTGAGAAGGGGGAGTAATATATCCACAAAACTTTCAGCTGCTGATGGTTCCCTCACATACTTTGACAAGAAGTTGAAAATGGTGAGTTCCCTTTTTCCAGGGAGCTTGACATTGGATCTACAGAAGTTACACACCAAATAAGTGCACAATTATGATATGGAGGGGGGAACATAACACCCTACAAATATTTCAAACATGCAATTATATAAAGAAAAATACATAGGCACCCTCATAACATGAACATAAATTCGCAAGTAATACCTCTTAGCACCACTGTCATTGCTGAAAACACTATGCAAACTGTGGATTAGCACATCGAGATGAGGAAGAAGTACTCTTTTTACAGTAGTGTCTTCATCACCCAATTCACTATCAAGCTTTAACAAGTTCTTAGTGAACTTCAAAACACAAGTTAAAGTTGGCTCAGAAGCTGATGGAACAGTTAGAATTGAGAAAATATCATGCACAAGATTTTCCTCCCTGCATAACAGTGGCACAAGTTTGTAGCTTTTACTCATAGCAAGAAAGCAATGAAATAGTGAACTTGGCTTCTCGCTACTAGCGCCCTCTTGTTTAAAATTGGCAATTAGAGGCTTCATTGATGTAAAGAAGAGGTCCCAAAATTCTTCACCAAAATCATGATCCTCGTATTTACTAATTACTTGATATATGATCTTAAGGCATAAGGATCTCAAGTCCTTAAATTGCTTCATACCCACTCTCTCCTGCAAATGGGGAAAATTACATCAATTCCAACGTGAGGGAGGGAGGTGAAATTTAAAACTTTGAACATGAAAAACAGTGAAAATAATACATAGAACTAAGCAGTTTGAAACATACAGTTAATGGAGTAGAATGAATATCTAAATGCAAGAAAGCTTCCATAAATGTGGTAGTAATAAGAAAGAATCACATCAGAAATAAGATCAGCTCATGCATGAATTTAATATAGTTACAAAGATCTCATTCCAAAATATTAAAAAGTTGAAAACATGAGATTATTGCTTAATTGACAAGGCAATCTCAGATCACTTCTAGGTTTAGCATAGATATTTCTATTCTGCTACTAAAAATAATAAATCATCACTTTTGGCATTCCAGAGTCCAGACACAATATAATCTTAAGGAACCTATAAAACTGATGGAATGAGAAAATAATACAGAGATCACCTAGTAATAGATCCCTCGAAACCCAGAGCTATGATGCAGTAAACTTGTAATGAAATTTCCAAAATCATTTTATATATAATTTAGTACTAATTTATAAAGAACCATTGTTGTGAACACCAGTTGGAGAGAAACAATCAGAGAAATGAAAACAAGGACATATATGATTGTTCCTCCTGTTGAATGCTGCTAGAAAAATATGCATCACAAACAGCAGAAATTTAAAAAATCATGACTAGCCTTCGTATCTGGATTAGTTCTTTTTGGTAGAGTATAAAAGCAGACGAGAAGGGTGACCATGATAAGTATTTACCAAAAATGTTATATAGATTGAGCTTCAGTACAATAACATTGAAGGTTTAAGTATTGAAAACAACTCCATATATCAGTTATGAAGAGAGAGAACTTGAGGGCCAAAGCAGTAAATTAAGTCAAAAACAACATTAAAAACTTACCCTGACTTGACCCTCCACTTCTTCATAGTCAGCTATATCCATGGTACAGCTTGAAGAGTTCTGTACAGTATACAACCCTTCACCTTTTGAACCAGTAATAGATGATGCGGAACTTGCTAGAATCCGCATGACACAATTCATCAGCAGATCAAGAAAAGGATTGAGATGAGATTGACCAAAAACTGCTAAAATATCTTCAACAACATGAAGAAAACCATATTTCTTCTTCAAAGGCAGGGCATTTAAGGTCTCGCATGTAAAATGCTTCAGGAAGTCAGATACATGAACTGCATCCTTTGGGTCATCTCTACTGATTTCACCATCATTTCTCGAGTCAGGCAGAAGGGGCTTCATCAACAACCAGAAGAAAAGAGGAAGTTCATCAACATCAACCTTGGTTAGGAATCCAAGAACTGCCCTCCGGTGATCCGCGCGTGAATGCTGCAAAAGCAAATGCACTTCAGATGAATTGTGAAATATATTATAGAAACAAAAAGTAGCAGTGCATTTAAATAGCACCTAATTACAAACATCTTATAATTCAATGATGATACCTTCTGACAAGCAAGCATTTTCAAGTTTCTAACTTTTGGTATCAGTATCCGTATAACAATTGGTATAACATAAGATCTGTGCCTATCATCAATTGGATTAACTGTTTGTCTCGATAAGCTCCACCGAGTAAGTTCCTCCCTGAGAGTTTTGCCATTGATCAAATTTTTCATATTTTCTCTGTAAGGAAGCAGGGAATCATCTCTCCAATTCATCAGGCAATCAAGAACTTTCATCTGTATATCAGCATCATTCTGATCAAGAAGTCTGGCACGTGCAAAACCCAAAACCCAAGCCAAAAGGAAAATGAATATTGTGAAAATGAAAGTTTGACAACACTAGCAACAAAAATTAATTCATAACCCAAAAAGAGAGGATTATAATGATGATGGTGATGATGAAGATGATAATGAGCTGTGACAGTTTGAAGTACTGCATTACAAACCTATACAGAAGAACATCCTTGAAAAATTTCTCTTGATATAAAGCTTTTGGATTATGAAATAATCTGAATAGGCTAAGCCAGTCCTTGAGGACCCCCTTCCATTCTTTTCCTTTATAGTCAACAGTATTTTCTGCAACATTGCTACGACACACACAAAACACAGGATTAAAAAATAATAATAATAATAATAATAATAATAATAATAATAATAATAATAAGATAATACTAAGTAATATATTGTTAGCTTCAATGAAACAGAATGAGAGCATACTGATGAACATCAAGTACGTGATACCTGATTATCTCATCAACGTTGTAGCCCATAAATTTAAAAAACAAGGGTATTATTTGCCGAGAATGAGATTCAGCTATAGCTGGAACTTTCTGGAATGATTGGATCAAGAGGGATAAAATGGTGGCCAGGGGAGTACTGTCAACATGAGGGGAAATCTCAGAATTAAACCGTCCCAATAAACCTGTATATTCAACAAAGGGTTGTGAATCACAATGGTGTGTTATCACCCAGCAGAAAAGGTACAAGAATCTAACGAACAAAAGGACTAATACAGTAACATCTCTCATGGATCCATGAGACAGGAAAACAGGTAAACAAAGAAGGAAATTGTGGCACAAAATTTGGTGGAGTAAGATAAAAAGGGAAGGGAAGATGCATCAAGACATGAGTTTATTCACCAAATGGATTCATACCAGTGACATTGTCAGATTCATTGCTGCTTCCTCCATTCTGATTGTGAGATGCTAGAAACAAAGATTGACACTGTTCAAGATATATCATATATCTGTTCCAAACCGTCTTGCAATATTGTTGAATGAGAACAGTTAAGCATTCTAGGGCTGGATTCCATAAGTAACTAAATCGGTTATGAAATACACCAATAATTCCACTTAATACAGCAGGAATATACTGGTTAGCAACCCTGCCAGCATTCAGGCTCATCTGTATTTTAGAAATAAGTAGAATGACTTTACGGCTCGTCTCAATAGAAAGAGAAGTCTCTTCAATGGCTCTAAGAAGGTTGAGAACCTAACATCAAAAGTAACATAAATGATATTAATCAGGCGATGCACCTGCATAAAACAGAAAAGTCATAGCAAACTTACATTGTCGCTGGGGTCATTCACATGACTAGTCTCAGAACCATCAATCATAGTATCACCTTCAGCATCATACTCTTTCTGACAATGTGGTTTATAATAGCATAAAATGCGTAAGGTACAAAGCCGAATTTCTTTGTTAGCATGGCATAGATTTTCAACAAATCCATCCAAAGTATCCAGCACTGTTCCAGCATCACTGTCTGAAAGGTAAGACTGCCCTTTCCTGTCCAGTAGAATAAAACCCCCCACACATTTTATTAAAGCTAGCAGAGGTAATATGCATTAAAGGAAACACAAAAAAAAATTAGAAAATAAGAAAACTCGTGGACGGATAATCTTCTTACACAGAGATTGAATCCATTATATCAGCTACTGCAGATAATATCTGCGGAGCTGACTTGTATCTTTTTGCAAGATCCATAAATTTGGGCAATGCAGACTCCCCATCGGTAATATCTCTTTTGAAAGCTAATTTATGATAAGAACGCAAACCCTCCCCAATCAAGGTCTGCCAAGATAATGAGGAAATGCCTCCAAATTCTTCAAAAATTGTGAAAATGTGTCACAGTTGAACATATATAGAAAAAATAGAGGTTTCGAGCAAAAGAATTGACAATGAATAATCAACAAGCTAAGTAATTGGGCACACAATATTCTTTAGAAAATAACTGGACCAATAAATTCTCCACTACAAATGCTTGTTAAAGTATCAATTGCATTACCAGGTTTCACCAGCATAAGCTCATCAATTGCATTTATGAAATCCATCATTGAAGATTCATTTTCTTGAGAATCTCCAAAATGAGAATAGCACCGTATAACACCCCATAATATTGCCAATTCATCTTGTTGAATTGAAGTGGCAATCAAGTTCCCTCTTACAGCTTCACTCATCTTCCCAGTCCAATCATGAAGAGTCTCTCTCATAAATTGGTGAACTTTTAAGGGCTTTTCCTCATAATATCCATCTACAAAGCCAGAGTTCCATTCCAGTTTCTCACAGAAATTTAGCATTAACCACACCACAACAGCTTTATCTGATGTTTCTATCAAATGATTGAATGAACTGCCATCAAATACAACATTATATTAAAGGTTGAATAAGAAATGGGCATAAAGTACACATATCAAAAATAAGGAGAATTACCGTATAATGTGTTTCCCAAACAAACGGACAACAGTAGGGTCCTTCATCAAAAGATTTTCAATGAAACCCAGTAAACTGTCACCAAAACATGTATTAGGCGTACAAAGTACAAGGATATACATAAAGCAAATTGATTTTCAAGTTAACCTGCATGTATTACACCTTTGAATCCTCAAATCGAATACTTGTTCCCATTCTGAAGAAACCCGCTGCAAACCTGCCACGTTCTTACGCTTGAAGAGACCATCAACAATGCATAGCATTAGCTGGAGGACTTTTTCAATGACCTGCAGCTGTGGTTCTGGATTCGTCGCCGTAAGAAAAGGAGTAATAAATGTCGATACAAGTAGACCAGCTAGTTTAACCATGGGCTCATAATCTGTTCAATATCAATAATTAAAAGATAAGAACAGGAATTAAACAGTTAGAACTAAAACAGGAGTAAATAACTTTAAGCCAACCAAAAATTCTCGCCCTGGCATCACTTTGAACCATAGAAACAAGCAGGCCCAAAAGGCAACGCAGCTGCAAAAGGTTATGGTTTGTCACAGATTCTGCTATTTTCCCACAAAAGTATTTCCATATGAAAGTCAATTCCAGAGAATCCAATTCTGCATCAAGTCTCTGAAAAGCCAGAGTAAGAACTTCAAGAACAGTATTTAATCCTGGAAAAGAGAAAATGCTTTAGTAATAAGTCCATGACAACAGCAGGGGCTAACAGAATATATCAGTTAAAGTGTCTACCACCAATCACGATGCTACAAATTGACATCTTCCCATAGCTATTCATCTTTACACATAATTTTATTTATCAAGCCTGGAAATGATAAAACCAATCATTTTTACATTTTAGGATGTTTTTGCAAAATACTGAATGTGAAAATTTGGCCCCAAACCTTATCAAGGAAAAGAAAATGTATGAGAAAAGAGCAAGATACATGTGACAGAGAAAGAGCAACTAGTATAAACACAAAATCAAGAATCTGCCACAAAAATAACAGGTCAGCATACTGTGTATATCAATCTAATGTGTCTCTTGTGGAAGCTTAATCAAACAATGAGCTGTAAGGAGGATCAGTAGGTGAGGGGAACAAAGAAGGAAAAGTAAACAGTTAAAACGCAAACCTTCTTTATTTTGACCACCAATTTGGAAGGTAGAGTCATCTATTAATATTGTCATTAATACTTCTTTTCTGGAGTGCAATCTGGATGGTGTAATCCTCAAAACATTTGATAGTAATGCACCGACACCAGATATTCTCATCTCTGCTGGTTCATCCACAACTTCAGTCATGAGTGTTTTAATACCTGTGGAATACATGCTATTGTCAGAGCTCTAATTTACATATTGGGGGTAAAACAATCATGCATCCAACCTTCTGACAATACATTTCATGAGAATATGACAAATTGATGCTCAAATATAAGAAGCCAAGACACTCAGATTAAAAAGCCGTTGATGCAAAGAAAATTATAAGCAAAATACAGATTGCACTAGAAACGGGTCAGGTATAAAATATATTTAAAGACAGATTCTATTCTACTCACCATTTGGGCTGGGCTAATAAGTAATAAGACAATGTTTTGTTTTGTTTGTTTTGTTTTTTTAATACAAAAAGGAATTGCTATTTACACGTTTGGGTAAATAAGATAATAACATGTATGATTATTTAGTACTCTCTCTGTCCCAACTCAAATGTCCTACTTACTATTTTTGGATGTCCTATCACTAATGTCTTATTTCTATAAATAAAAATTTTTCCATCTAACTACTATGTGGACCCCATCATATACTCACAAATCAACAAATCAACTTTACTGTAATTCTCGTGCCCAACAGTAACAAAACATTTGTAATGGGACGGAGGTACTATTTGGTAATATAAACTCATATGTTGACATGATTTTAACACACATACCTATTCATTTTATGGGAGATTAAACAAAAGGAACTTTTTGTAGGATGTCAATTGTAGATTTGGGTAAGAACCTCTAAGATATTCACGATTTTCAACAATGAGCAGGTTGAGCGGAGTAACTTAGGCACTATGAGCCAAAAGATATTTTTTGCATCTTAGAAGTTACAACCTATTCAATCTTATGGTAGCAAACACGTTTCAGGTGTCTTATGCCGTCTCATCAAAAAGCCGCCATGGCAGATGGCAGTGGAGGGATTTGGCCCCCGCAACGCTATGCACTGCCACATCATATGCCGTGGCAGCGGCCGCCATGGCCCATGGCGGTGGCGGCAGCATTGGCCATGGCGGAAGTGGATGTTTTTTAGGAGATTTTAGACAGATCCAGCCCGGGATCCATACTTAAAAGCCCAAAATTAGGGTTAGAAAGTAGAGAAAGAAGCCTGGAAAGAGAGAATTGCTCACGGTTTAGTCCCAAATCACACCCAACCTATTTACTCTGTTCTTTTTCTATACCTCAGTTTCGTCTTTCTTTGAAAACTTTCAGTAAGTTTTCTTGTTTTTTATCCCTGTCCCTTCTCTCCGCTCTATTCTTTTTCATTCAACTAGTCAAAGTTTTCTTCTTTTGTCTTTATCTCCGTTCCCTATTTTCTCTCTTCTTTTTCAGTCCAGTACTCCAGTTTTTTCCTTTTCTTTTGTATATTGGTTTCGACTTCTCTTTTTCTTTTACTATACATCTTTTTTTATTACCTTTTCTCTATTATTTGTTGTTTTGTTCTTATTATTGTTAATTAAAATTTATTAAGTTTTTATTTAATAATATATTTGACCGCCGCCATAACCCTATAGCGGTATTTTGGCAATCCACGGTGGCCCACCACCCACCACCAATAACACTGGGTCTTATGAACTATCAAATGTTTTAAAAGCTCCTTAGCTCTTTTAAGGAGCTTATAAGTTCTGCTACACACATTCCAAATCAACAAGGGAATCGTTTACCACATCTAACACATATCTCGTACCGTGTTATTCGACACTAATGCAGTGGAGTAAAATAAAGGATCCAGAAACATAGACATAGACAAAGACTGATCCTAACTTGTGATTCTAACATGCTGTATAGGGCATCGTTGTATTTTGCAAAATCAAGCACAAAGGATAGACAGCTTTATGCCCATACACACTCTTAATCTCCATTAAAATGTAAGTTTCAATTTTCCCAATATGATTACAAAGAAAATCACCCAAAAGCGGGAAAACAAAACAACAAGCAATTAAACACACGTTGCTCTGATTGGTTATCATTTGGCGTTTGTTATTGAGGGTTTTACGTTTCCTCCATTTTATTTTGAATGTTATGTTTACACATAGATACATATAGTCTGATCAATTTTTTAGAAATTGCATATAATATTATAGACATTGAAACATGTGTCTGTGTGTAGTTCATAATAATATTTTAATATGTTCATCACTTATAATACAAGACTTTAAATTTAAATAGTAAAACTAAAATAAATTAGATATTGAATAAAAATTGTATCAAAGCAATTAAATATACATTCATATGTTTACACTTGCAGTCTCATGTCTATGAAATGGAATAAACAATTTCAGGGCATGGGCACAGTAAGTGACTCGTCTTTTAATTCAACAATAAATCTTATAAAGTCCCAACAGAAATCAAACAAAGAATCGCTTGAAAACAACTTACAGTCAAAAATTTATTAATGCAATACAAATTATAAAGGGTGGAAGGAATAAAGAAAGCATTCCTGTAATGATTCTGCAATGTAAAAGAATATATATATATATATATACATATATATATAGTTCAATCCTCAAAGAACTGCTCTCTCTTTCTTGCGTCTATTAAAACATAGAAAAGAAAATGATCATATATCCCTTTTTACTCAATGCAGAAACAGGATCTGACTTTATTCTGATTCATCTCCATTTTCATGAAACTATTCCTCAAGCAAGGATTAGATAAGTCATTAAAGGGTTTGTGTGAATAATTATCAATCTTATACTAACACTTAAAATCGAACAAGGGCTGAATGACTAACAGAGAATTCATTGGACAAATAAATATAGGAAAGAAAAACTCTATGAGATTGAGACAGACAGTAGCAATACCTTTCTTCAGCTGCTGGACTGGTGTTTTTCTTAGTAAAAATGATACTGACTCAGCCATGAACTCCCGAATATAATCCTTCTGGTAGTATCTTAGCGTTGCAGTAATTCTGTAAATGAGAGGAAATTGATGCAAAAGCAAAAGAAACAGTTTAAAGATTAATGGCACACACAAAATCCAATATTTACAGTTACAACCCACAAAAATTACCAAAATAATTTCCAGACAGAGCAGTTAAAGTTGATTTATTATGTTAAGTGTTTAACATACATCATTATTCAACATTAAGGTAATTACAAGAGCACATGATATTCTATGAATTAAAGACTGCTTTCTGAAGTCAAACAGAAAAAACTTTAAGAGCATGAATGCAATAATGAAAATAGCAAATTAAATTATCCGTAAATATGCACATCAATGGGCAAAAAATGGTGTCAATAGTCATCAACTTTATAATATTAAATATCGATTATCAACTTAATATTAAATATAGATTAATATATTTACTTACAAAGGAGAAAAAAGATTAAACAAGAACATTGAATGTAGTCAAGTAAACTACCTTAAAATAAAATCAACATCTTTTATGAGATACTTCTGCAGGTACATCATGATATATGACCAAGATGTAAATATCTGCAAAGAACAATCACAATCTTAGAATTTGTAAATTTCCCACAGAAGTTGTCAGTAGAATATAAGGAGAAAGTCCATCCACTGCCATTCACTCACTTCCTTTTTCTTTCCATTATGAAACCCCCAAACAAAATTTGTTCTTCCTTTTCTCTTTGAATATAAACTCAAAAACTATGAATATTATAACTCTTAATCAATAAAAAATATGACGAGATAATATGAAAACATTCCTAAACCTGCTCAATTATCTCTGGGTCCCTGTCGGCCCCACTTTCAAGAAGAGATTCCAAAGAATTGGCAATTTTGGGGAGATAACTGCAAAAAATAATAATAAAAAAAGGAATAAATAAATACACAAAAAATAATAACAATAATAATGGTCCTGCATATTACAAATGCATTGCAGACTGGCATATTGCATCTACAAATACAGAGACAATATTGTATCCATTATGATCTCATGGAGATCTGAAACCCACAGAAGATTAAGAACTCAATATCGATCATTAAAACAAAACTGACTCTGAGTCACTAGAATGGAAGTAGACCAGTATGAAAGCACTAAGACTCAGTTTGATAATATAACAAACTGTTTGATACTCATAAATGTAATAGCTTATTGATTAGGTGAGTCTAAATGTTCGGGGTAAAATGGAGTTCAGAATTAATTAATCAAAAGTGATTTCAAATAAAGTTTTCAGAAAAATTAAATATAATTCTATTCATTTTAAATTTACAACTTAACAACTCAGATTCAGTCATTAATAATTAAGTCTTCAAATTCAGAACCCATTCAGTTTATTAAATGAGCTCTAACACAGGAAATTAAGATGTATTCCCTCATCTCAGGAATCAAGATTATTGTTCTGTTATTGTTTGGCACGGGAATTAAGATGGAGTAGATTAGTATTTAAAGTGTTGGTAAATTAGGGATGTATATGATGCATGGTTGTTACGGCGTCGCCGTGGCGTCGCCACGGCGACGACATGGCGGTATGGCGGTGGCAGAAGACCGCCACAGGAGGTCGCCTCGCCATACGGTCCCAGCAGCCCTTAAACCCAGAAATTACCCTATCCCTAAACTCAATTTCGAAACCCTAGCAACAGACTTACCAAAAACTTCTATTGTTCCGTCTCCTCCTGGCCTTCTGCCGTCCGCCGCCGCCGCCTCTCTGGGCACTGCCTCCCTCCCATGACCTTCTTTCTACCTCAGTCTCTCTACTTCCCAAATCCCCCATTATTCTTTCGTTCTAGTTTTTTAAATAAATGCTATGAACTTAATTTACTCTTTTTCCAAGGCCTTCACTCTTTTCCAGAATTTCATTTATTGTAGTATGACATTTTCTCTTCCTTCATTTCCTCTTCTTTTCTTTTAAGAGTGCATTATCATTAACTCTCAGTTTTCATTGATTAATTAAATAATTACTTAATTAATATTATTATTATTATTATTATTATTCTTAAATAAATAACTAAAAGTTATTCTCATATATATAATATATACTTTTTATTTTATAATATTATGCTATAATACTACTATGTTTCATTTTATATATAGTAGAAATATATATATATTACACTATATGCCATACTCGCCATATTGTCGCCATGGCGGGCGCCATATCGCCATGGCGGTATGGCAGTCCATTGGCGCCACGCCGCAACGGGGCGCCGTAACAACCTTGATATGATGTGATGGTAGTCAGGTAGTGTGTGTAGAATTTTAATTGATTTATTTATTGATGTGATGGGTGAGTTTGAATTTATTGATCCCTGTAGTTTCTGAATTTTAATTGATTTATTCATTGATGTGATATTAGTTACTTTGAATCTAATAATGATGATATGTTTAAAATTTTTAATTATTACTTTTTTTTCTTTTAAAGGAAACATTAATGTTGAAACAGCCCAAAAAGACAAACAAGACAATAATTGTGGGACTTGGGGAGTAATAATAGCTTTTACTGGACAACAATGGATGTGCAACATAAAGGCAAAGAATAGATATACGGCATCATCCTCAAGTCCAGGATATCACAGAACAGAAGTTCGATATGGTGATTCAACACAGGAAGAGGGACTAAAATAGAATCGGTACATTGCATACAACCAATGTTGCAAAAATCAATGTGCAAGCAATAATATTTCAGCACTCAGAAGACCCTTAACATTATAACAAAACATTGGGGAAAAAAAAATGACTCATTAGAACATCACCACCAGAATATTGAGTATGACAGAACAAAAATAATTATGCAATACAAGTATTTACCCTAAATGCCAATATACGTGAAATCCCCAACAAAAAACCAAGTATTTTATTATTATTAATAATAATAGTAAAAATGTGTGAAACCATTAAATCCAAGATAATAGAACTTACGGTATGAAGTCATCCAGTAGATCTCTTGATAAAGCAGCAATTAACCTAGAGCACCAAAGTTCAAAAATAACAAGATTTAAAGGCATGACCAAACAAAAAGAACACAAATATGCAGCCTGATGTTGCATATTTGCATGATTAACTGGAAATATAACATGTTATTCTAAATCAATTCCAAAAAATATTGTTTGCATTCAATTGATCACAGGTATAGACTACAGAGATTTTCGTCTTCCACCAAATCATCATCACATATATAAATTGTCATCCCACAGGTGCAGAGTACTTAAGTTGTGGTCTTAAACAAAGAATCTCAATAGACTCAGTAATTGTGACTGAATTTCAACAAATTATGAAGCACCACAACAATTGCCTGCAATGTTACAAGGACGGTTTAGCTAATTTAATAGCTCACATGAAGAAATACCTCATTATAGGTTCAAGTGACAATCTGCCTTCCATTTTCAATCTAGAAAGGAGGTTTGAAATTATGAAACCCTTTTGCAAGATAATCTGTGGAAGCGTCTGTACTAAAGGAAAAATTTCCTCATAAAATGAAATAAAATCCTCCGCAGTGTTTAGTTCCTGCATATCAGAAACATAAACTGTGTAAATGTTGATCCCATAGTGGGAAACGGGAACAAAATAAGCTAAAATACATGACCATAAAATATCTAAATTTTAACGAAACGCATTCAAAATCCCAATGCATTCAGAAACAGACTTCTTGTCAAAAATCTTCTTCGAAAAAACAAAACGAGGAAGAAGATAAAACATACTCTATATTCTACAAGGGCGTCCCGAAAAAAAGACGAGCCTTGGGATGGTTGTGCTTTCAAGGGCTCCAGGCTTCGGTAGACATCGATATTAATGTCTTCAATTCGTTGAGAAAACGTCTGAAACTGTATCAATCACTCAAACATGAGTCCAATTACAATATCCCAACAGTTTAACTACATGAATATTGCTTAAAAGTTGGTATACTTACAACAAAACGCTGAGCACCACCGGATTTGTTGAGAGACTTGACAGCCATAGCCGCAGATGGCGTCGCCATATTACTTTACTTAGTTTCGTTTCGGTGGTTACTCTGACAACAATAATGTTTGAGGAGGAGGAGGAAGAGGCGGCGACGGCGGCGAATGGCGATGTTCAGGGTTTAGGCATATCGGAGTGGGGGCTTTAGGTATAGGGTTTAGCCGTTTAGGAATGGTTTGGGCAGCAAATTGCAATTTGCATGGGTCGACCCGATTTTAATTGGCCGTTTTGGGTGGGTCGGAGCCCAAAGCTAAAGGCTTCTTAGACCTCGACGTTCGGGTAAGGCCGGTGAAATTAAATATCTTTTTTTTTTTAAATGCAAGCCAATGAAGCCATAAGGGTAAAGGAAAAAAAGAAAGGGGAACAATCATAATCCAAATTCTGGGGTTTTATGCCCGTGGGTACAAAAGCATCCAAGGAACTCTTGCTTCTCCAATGAGCTAGGTCATGAACAACTTGGTTCTCCTCTCGTAAAATGTGCCGTAAGTGTAAACTCGACTTCTGGAACATGATCTTTCAAATATTATGAATCCAAGTGTTACAACATGAGTAGGCATTTCCATCACTCGTCACAAGACAAATTGCTTCCATTGAATCACAATAACATACTGCATCATGTACATTCATGTCCTGAAACCCTATCCGTGAAGTTCGGCCTAGAGGCAGTGGCGGATCCAGAATATTTTATTTGGTATGTCAGAAATTCTGAAGAGTGAGCAATTAACTTTAGGAAGATGTGTTCAATTAAAATTTTGTTACATTTTTTAGACTTCTAAAAGTTGGTATATTTAGAAAAATTCATAGACTTCACGTAGAGTTGGTTGATATTATTATTATGTAGACTTAATATTGTACAATATCCGTAGAAACCTTTTTCGGAAAAAAAAGTTGTATGATTATAGTTTTTTGAAGAAAATCCGTTAAAATTGATGGAGTCTAAGTCATTAGATTGTTGAATAACTAAAGATTTTTAAGACTTTTTAAAATTTGTATTAAATACTTCATGATTTTTTAAAAACTTTTTAAAATCTGGATTGAATATTTTAAGAGTTTAAATAGTACCTTTTAAATTTTAGATTGAAAACACTCAAATTTTAAGAGCTAAAAAATGGTATATGCTCTTTATTGAATACATCCCTATTACGGTCCGTTTACTTGGAGAGATCTTAGATTATCGGTGAAAATGTGATTGCTGGGAATCTTATTTTTTTGTATTTTAAGATTATTGCGATTGGTTGGATTGTGAGTCCCAGATTCCTACTTCACATGAATAAACCATAATGCCATTGAAACAAAATTATTATTTAGTAGTTCTCATGAAGCCTATTTTTCGTTCAATTCAAAATTTCATTATTTACAATAAAATCCCTATGCATCATCTGTAAATTTTCATTTCATACATTATCATATATTGCATCACGTTTGGAAGATAATTATAGATTGGAATGATTTAAATATAATCTTTCTTGTTGCAATTTTATATAATGTGCAAACTGTATACAGTGAAATACATCGAAAGTGTTCAAAACTCAATCACCAAAGAACAAAAAATAAATTAAACAGGTAATGAATTTTTATTATACCAAATTAAAATTTACTAACAAAAAAAACCCATGCCAAAAGTAAAAATGGTTAGAGAGGGTTGAGCATTAAAAATGGTTTTAATGGATACATGTATGGTTTTAAAATTTTAAAGGGTATAAAAGATAATTTAATGTAAGATAAGATAGAAAATGTCCGGTAATCTCAGAATACCTGGCCTCTTCATGGGAATCACATTCCCATCAAAATACACCAACATTTCCACTTGGATGGCAATCTAAGATTACCACCTAATTTCTAATTATATCAAAATATTAGTACTAATATTTAATTTTTATTTTTTTTGGCGGATCAATTGACCCACCTTGTCCACAAACAGATCCGCCAAGGCGCCAATGCCTAGAGGTTTGTTGTAATGCCAAGTGAACCCAATTTGCTCTCTATCCATTGACCATCCCCCGATCTCAATACTATGCCGGGATTGGTCATAAACTTTCATCCACGTGAAGAATTATACCCTCACTATTTAACGTACTCCATCTCACATATTGTTTTCCATGCTGCAAGAAGTATAGAGAAAGCGACTTGGCACCGTTGCCATTAGTTTTCTCGATATAAAGATTCTATATATAAATTATATGAAGATGTTGATACTTACGAAAAGTTTATAATATAACTTCTTACAAACAACATGCATGAAAAGCAAATTTACTTCTGTACAAAAAAGAAAAAGTCAAGTAACTTAATTATAATAAATTTAATGACTTTACATTTGTGATCATCAATATCTAATACTCCACTAAGTTAGCAACATCAAAAACTCATGTAGTATATAACTGTGTGTCGTCCGATACACCACTAGTTTGTTTATAAAAATGGAGTATCAAATACAGAGTAAATAAAACAAATATATAATTTCCCCATAATAAGCAATATAATAATGAGAAGGAAAAAAAAAAGAAAAGAAAAAAGAAAATGGCATGATTAGAAAAAGAAATGGAAAATTAGATAAACTCCCGGCCCCCGGATGAAGTTTTACACTGCGGTCACCTCCCCAATCAGAGACATCGGCCCTCCTTTATCCAAAAAAAATAATGAAAATTTACAATCCATGTAACACCTCCAATTCGTCATCCGTAAAACTCAACAGAATATAAAGGACATGTTTGAGAATTAACTGTTAACTGATTATATGAGTAATAAATTAATCAAAATTGATTGTTTGGCAATTTCGAGATCAACTTTTTGCATAAAATAAACTAAAATTCAAAATATTATTATTTGCAGCGGTTTAAAAAAAGGTGATTGAATAATGTTTTAAGTTATTTTGTCTTTTTAAAAAACTACTTTATCTCGCATTGTCTCACAAATTAACTACTACTAATTCGATTTAGTTGTTTTATGTCAAACAGAACGGAAGTGAAATGGATCAGCTGCTATCACCTCACCTACCATAAGGGTCGTATCTTTGTGACCTTAGACTAAGTTTATCAATGACCAAATGTGAGAGACCCAACCATGCCACATCATCATTAAAAAAAAGATTTAATGAGATATGGTTGGGAGGGGAAGTTCGACCAAAAAAAAAAGAGACCACTTGGTCTTATCTTTTTTGGCCAATGGGATGGGGACATTTGTCTCCTTCCCATTGGTCAACTAAAATTTTAAATCAATTCCACTAAAATTATTATATTTTTATATTTTAAAATAAAAATAAATAAAAATATACCATATTTTTAATTTCTCATTCTCTACAAATAGAGATCACTCTTACTATATTTTTATTAAATACATAATATTGATAGAGTATGTTAAATTCAATTAAAATGATTATATATATAATATTATGGTTGGATGATTGGGTGGTTAGTGATAGAGTATGTAAAATTGAGGTGGTTTGGTTGGGATAAATATTGATGAGTTGGATGAGAGGGAAATTAATTAAATAATGAGATGGTTGGATGGTTTGGTGGTCATGGTTAAAAATAGTCTTATAGTAGATGCTAATTACTAAGGCTAATGGTCGGATCCAGGAGAGTGCACCGACCTTACCAACTCACACATCTGAATCCAAAACACTTATAATTATTTTATTTAAAATAATTAAATAAACTACAATCTGTCATTAACAACTCAATCAAAAATATCGGTGACAAAAAATAACATAAAAACGTTACCCCCAATATAAAAAATATGTTAATTATTAATATTAAAATTATAAGTAGATATTTAAATAATAAAATATATTAAAAATATGTTAATTCATTGACTATATATTACACCCTCCGTCACATTAAAAGTGGCCCATTTCTCTTCTACACAAAATCCAACAACGCTTTATATCTCAAAATCGGTATAAGTAAAAATTATATAAAATGTATATTTTAAACTATACAATTAGACGATTATAACAAGACCACACTTGACTATTTTTTTCTTCTTGTATCAATACAATAAAATTGAGTCAAAGTTAAACAACGAACATTGTCCAAAGTCAAAAGAGGCCACTTTTAATGGGACAGAGGGAGTACACATTAGGGCTTAGGCTCTCCGTTTATTACAAAGTCAAAAAACGTAATAAATTAAATACGGCATTAGGCTCCCCATTCCACTCATGCTATACAAACACCACAAAGTCAGTCAACAAAAACTTCCACAAGTACTACCCTTCAGGCGTGGGATGGGGAATACATTCCAATTAATTCTTATATTTATTGATATTTCAGGGGTGTTTTAAAAATCATTTTTTTAAAAAATAAATAAATTACACATTATAGTTAAGATAATATTTGAACGACGATATTTAAATATTTTAATGTCTTATAAAATTATTAAGTTGTTATAGACTATTTGAATTATAAAAAATAAATTCTGAATTTTTTATTTATTTTATAATATTAATTTATATTTATCTAATGAATAATTACTTATATTTAAATCATAAGTAATAAATAAATAAATTCATTATTATATAAGAAATAAAAATATAAATCATAAAAAAGGAATCAATATATTGTTAAAATGTTGAGCTAAAAGAGAAAGAAAATATTTATTACATCATTTATTTTTACTATCAAAACTCATAATAGAATTAAAGATTGAATTTTATACATTGTCACAAAACAAATTTGGCGGCGGACGCATTCAACATGTGGTTCCCCAAGACTTGAAGTGTTTCTTGATTTTATTTTTCCTTTCTACGTTTTGTAGTTGTTTTTGTTTTGTTTTTTTTTCCTTTTCCTTTTACGTCACCTTGTTTGTTGCCTTGTACGCCAAACGTTATACAAGACGATAGAAAATTTTTATCGCCTTCCCCGAATTTTTTTGTAGTGTGTAGCATAGATGTAGGGAACGCGGAACATTCGTGAGTTTCCTGACTCGGGGACGCTCATTCCGAAACGGGGGACGAAACGGCTTGGAACGGTTGGTATACGTCCCAATCTGTAATCTGTTTACTTTCCGTTCTCCATTTGCAAAGAGAATTGTATTCGCTGAGAAGGGAATTTGGAGAAGAAGCCCTCCTTATTGGGTCCTACCAATTTTATTTAAAAGAAATTTGGGCTGGGCTCTTTCTCTAGTTGGTTAATGGGTCATTGCAAAAAAAATATTTTTAATTTAAGATTTTATTTTGTTAATGGATATAATTAAAACTAAAATTTATTATTGAAGGGGGATTACAGACCTCTACAGTCTACACTATATAACAGAAGTATATATAATACTATATCAAAGCAAAATTATAAGTAACTAAATCAAAATTTTTATCAATTAAATATATTGCAATATTTAAAGAAAACTATAGTATATATCGTTCCCGATTCACTTAGACTAGCGTTCCGTGTTCCCGTTCCCGTTCCCCGTTTCGAATCGAACCCCGTTCCATGTAACTATGGTGTGTAGCAATATATCTTGTATATTGAGAAATTGCCATATGGTATGATTTGCCTGTTTAGTAATACTAATGTATAAAGCCAAACATCAAGCTGAACACTATCCTCTCAATTTTTTTGTAATGCTATCAGAACTCTCAATTTTATCTAGCTTTATTTATTTATTTATTTATTTATTTTTTGTGTTACCATTACTATTGCAATCTTCAACCTGATTTCACTCCAGTTTTTTTGTAATAATACCATCAATATTTTTTTGATCCGCCTTTGGTCACAACTCACAATTTTCTCTGACCTTAGAATTGCATGTCTGCCCCCTCTATATGGATCATACTCTCGTACAGTCTATAATAGCTAGATGGATATTATAGATGTCTCTGCCTCTTCAATTCACTACTAGTATATAATACTAGTAACTAGTTTACTTTTTTCCTCCCTTACCTTTCCATCCATAAAATCTGTCTCCTCTCAAAAGTCAGATAAGAAGATCATGATGATGGGCGTTCTTCCAAGGATAAATTCCAATTCTGGTTTAATTCGAAAAGCATTCAGACATGGACGTGGAGCATCCTTCTACTTGTTGTTGGCGGCAGCCTTGTTGTGCATTATCTTATTTAATGGCATTGCAGAATCTGATCCACAGACTCACCACCACACCTTTCCAAAGGATCACCTCCAAAATAATGGTCTTGGCCTAACTCCTCAGATGGGGTGGGGGTATATAACTATATATATATATAATTAATCATTAATTCTTTACCCTTTGTATCCTGCTACTTAGTTTGATTTTTTGTTGCTGTGTGTGTGTGTGTGTGTGCACCTTGCAGATGGAACAGCTGGAATCGTTTTCGGTGCAACATCAGTGAGAAGTTGATCAAAGAAACAGGTGATGATGACTAACTGATCCCATGATATATTCAATCTCTTGCCTAGCACCCTTATTAGTTATGCCAAAGCTTTTAATCTCTGAAGTTAGGCATTGGCCGGTGAGGATCCTGTGATTCAACTCATTGACTTTTTTTTTTTTTTTTTTTGGTATGTTTTTGCATTTTGATGTTCGTTGTTGCAGCCGATGCACTAGTATCAACTGGGCTTGCTGCGGTTGGATATGAATATGTCAACCTTGGTACACCCTACTATGCACCCCCCAGTTTCAAAGTTACTATAAAAGCTTTTGTCTCCATGATTCTGTGGCTTTAATGCGTTTCTTTTCATTTTGGTGTCTTAGATGATTGTTGGGCAGAACTAGAAAGAGATGCCGAGGTACAGATGAATTTATGCTGCGCTGTGTTTTTACCCGCTACATGTTGAGGACAAGTAAGAAGAAAAGATATATATACTCTGGTATATAATGTATTTTGCAGGGGAATTTGGTGGCAAAAGGATCTATGTTTCCTTCGGGAATCAAAGCACTGGCAGATTATGTACACGAAAAAGGATTGAAGCTAGGAATTTATTCAGATGCCGGGTAAATTAACATTTCGCTTCAATCTCCATTAACACATGGAAAAGGATTGAAACTAGGAATTTATTAATACTAATGTGCAGAACCAAGACGTGCAGCGGGCAGATGCCTGGATCACTTGGATATGAACAACAAGATGCAAACACGTTTGCCTCATGGGTATGAATTATCAAGCGATTCTTGCTTGTGGGGTATTTGAATTCGTCTATTTTGCAACGCTGTCTGGAGTTGAAAGTATTTTGAAAACAAACAGGGAGTTGATTACTTAAAGTATGACAACTGCAACAACAATAACATCAGCTCCAAGGAAAGGTATATCTTTTAAGTCACCACTCATACTCTCATACTCATGAATCATGATGGATGGATGTATATACTTGTTCACAGTTTTGTTGCTCAAGTGGAAAAAATTCTCAGAGATGGGTCTCTAATCTATATTCTGTTTGATTATATATATTGGTGAAAATGAAAAGGTATCCTGCAATGGGAAAGGCTCTGCTCAAATCTGGGAGGGCCATATTTTTCTCTCTGTGTAACTGGTGAGTTGAGTCCCATATGCTCGGTTTCTTTTCTTCCCAATTTCCATCTACAGCAGTAAATGAATAGGGGAATGAATGAAGGTTGATGATGAAATTTACAGGGGTCGAGAGGATACAGCAACGTGGGCTAAATCCGTGGGGAACAGTTGGAGAACCACGGGAGACATTCGTGATAATTGGAACAGGTCTGGAGTCTGCTTATCTTCAATAAATCAATGCTCCCTATATAGTCTCTGCATTCATTGCTCAACCACCGTATCATTCAATGATTGATATATTTCCACGATGCTTTATTGCTACCAGTATGACTTCTCGGGCTGATCAAAACGACAAGTGGGCATCATATGCGGGGCCAGGTGGATGGAATGGTAAGATAAGACTCTCAACACTTTGGAAAACAAGAATGACTAAAGTATATTTCTGAGTTTGTGTGTCATTTTTTTTTTTTTTTTTTTTTGCATTGATAGATCCTGACATGCTGGAAGTGGGAAATGGTGGGATGACCACACAAGAGTATCGATCACATTTCAGTATTTGGGCTTTAATCAAAGTAAGAACTAAAAGCATCTATTATTGATTCCCAGCGCGCTGGTTTAATTAACTAGTACTACTACTACTAAGGCTGTTGGACTATTTTTATGTATATGCATCTGATGCATGTGTGGGATGGGATCATTAGGCACCGCTGCTGATCGGGTGTGATGTTCGATCAATTGATGCCACGACGCTATCACTGCTCAGCAACAAAGAGGTTATTGCCATTAACCAAGGTCACCAACCACTCACTTGAACATATAGATAGTCCTCTGCAAGCAACAAAGAACAAACAAACATCTGCTCATCATTCATAATTTTGTGCGCATGTGTTTATAACGATGAATGACAGATAAACTTGGCATTCAAGGGAAAAAACTTACCAATGCCGGGGATTTAGAGGTAACAACCTCACTGTACTGTACTAGCTTCACTGAAATGTCACCCTATATACTATAAGTCTATAACTATAAAAAGTGATTTATGAATGAAGGTTTGGGGAGGACCGCTGAGTAAGAACAGAATAGCTCTAGTCTTATGGAACAGGGGATCCTCAGAGGCTACTATTACTGCTAACTGGTCGGACATAGGCCTCAACGTTACGACTGTAGTTGATGCTCGCGACGTGTGGGAGGTAAGATATATAAACTACTACTTATATTCTAAAGTAAATACTAGGTGATGAAATTATTTATCAAGTCAGATCGACCCAAGTGAACATGCTCAAAATGTTACTACTTCTTTTGGACATTTTCCCTTTCCCATGCTACTTCTATTCTACCGAAAATAATGCAGAAAAAACGGGGAAAGGTAGCTGCTGCTTGTTACTGATGGTTTCTATTAGTATTATTTATTAAGAATAAAATGAACACAAACATATAGGGAATGTTTGGGAGTCAGCGGATCCGCTAGCAGATAGCAGATTCGGAGAGAGAACTGTGAGACAATATGCTCTTCCAATATGCTATATGCTGGTCAATATGCTGTCATCCAAACAGCCCCATAATCCTATTGCATATCTTGCAAATTTTGTTTTTTTCCCCTCCTATTGGCAGCATTCAACAAAAAGATCAGTGGAAGGACAAATCTCAGCGAGGGTGGCTTCCCATGATTGCAAAATGTATGTTCTGACTCCAACAAAAACATATTGACGACGAGGCTCAACAGAGGTTTCTTGACTCACTCTCTTCCCAAAAGCACACACCAATGAGGACACACACCGCTGATGATACACGCCCACGAAGAAGACGTGACTCTGCCATTAGTTTCTAGCTCACTTTAATATTGTTGAATTGTAATACTTAGGTGTTGGAACTGTCTTTTTATTAATTTACTGTTTTTGCTATTCATCATTGTCGTAATTTGTAATCGATGGAATGTCTATATTATTTTCATTTTCACCAACGGCAGTTCGCCCGACTTGTAAGGCTCTTACACTTTAAGCAAAGATCTAGGGTTCCAGCTTTTGTATATGGACGTGTATATGTCCATATAAACAGGGGATAACCCAATATATAACCGGTGTGGGTCTTTAACACCTTCAATGCCTACCAAATCCTCCGGTGATTAGTCTTTAGTCAAATATGACTCGGGTATAACACCCCAAAAATGAATATTTTTTTTTGGTTGTGAATCATAAATAATACTCTCTCCGTCCCACTAAATGTGTGTCAAAACTTTTGGAAACGGTATTTTATATGGGAATTATTAGTATTTAATGTGGGTATAGATTAATGTTTAAAGTGAAAGTAAATTAGAAATTTATCTAATATAGAGGTAGATTAGCGGTTAAAGCAGGGGACTGGTCAAGAAATATAGAATTAAGAATATGTTGAATACTATATATTTTGATTTTTTAAAAAAAATGTAATTTAGTTTTTTATGACAGGTCTTAGGTAACCGCGCGACGATGTATTTTGAATATGGATGTTAACAAAAACACTCGTATACATCATATTCTACACGTATTAAGTATGCATTCAAACCGGAAAAAATGACAAATAAGTTATTTTTCTTTTCCAAAAATCCAAATCAGTCATTTTTCTATTTTATTACTAAAATAGTCCGCTACAAATGCTAATTATGTCCAAATCAGTCCCTTGTTCACTAATTATGCTCTAATTGCTGACGTGACAAGGGTTTAAATTTAAATATAACACGTGAGCATAATATTAGTCATTTTTCTTTGATCTTTTACCAATTCAGTCATAAACTTTTATTTTGTTCTATTTAGTCCTCTACCCAAATCAGTCATTTTTATATTAATTTGTCTCCAACCTTTCAAATTATTTCATTCCAGGCCCAGAATCTTAATTTTTTTATTATTACTAATCTATTTATCAAATAAATGTCCAACATACTTCTGTAAATAAAATTAAACACTAAACCTCATACATTGGGTTTGACTGCCTTGTTATCGGGTCTTCCAAGTACCAGAATTTTATGGACTCTCTCTAACCACCCGACTGTAACCGACTGCCTTGTTAAATCATTTACTCAAACCTTTCTACGTTCTAAGGTAGAAAACAAAGTATAATTGTGCTAATTGTTGCTGAAGGAAACCAGAACCAATTAACCATCGGTTATAGTTGGGTGGTTAGAGAGAGTCCGTAAATAGATTTATTTGATGAGGTTCAGTGTTTAATTTTATTTACAGAAGTATGTTGGACATTTATTTGATAAATAGATTAGTAATAATAAAAAAATTAAGATTATGGGCCTGAAATGAAATAATTTGAAACGTTGGAGGCCAATTAATATAAAAATGACTGATTTGGATAGATGACTAAATGGAACAAACAAAAGTTTAGAACTGAATTGGCAAAAGATTAAAGAAAATGGACTAATATTATGGCCACGTGTCAGGTTTTCATTTAAACCCTTGCCATGTCGGTAATTAGAGCATAACTAGTGAACAAGGAACTGATTTGGACATAATTAATATTTGTAGAGGACTGTTTTGGTAATAAAATAGAAAAATGACTAATTTGGATTTTTGGAAAAGAAAAATGACGTATTTGTCATTTTTTCCCATTCAAACCTGACCCGGTACTATTCTAATTAATTAATAGTTTGCAATCTCAATTACATACTTCCTCCGTTTTTAAGTGTAACACTTTCCTTTTCTGGGTGTTTCATAATAAATGTTACATTATCATATATGGAATGCTTTTAAAGGTAAAAAGCTTCGACTAAAGTATTTTTATTCTTTGCATTGAATCCCGTGTCATTTCCTTATATTACACTTATTTAGAAATGGATGGTGTACTAAATAAGAAAATTTGCAATAAGACTGTTAAAAATAAGTGATAAGAACAGGACATCTTATAGTAACTTTTTTTACTTTTATCTACTCAACTCTCATTAGGGCTGTCAAACGGGCCTAGGCCCAGCCCGTGAGGTATTTTTTATGGGCTGGGTTAGCATTTCAGCGGCCCGTTAGAAATTAGGCCCGCCCCGCACCGGCCCGTTCAAAAGTGGGCTGAGGTGGGTTAGGGCCGGGCCGGGCCGGACCCAGCCCGTTTGACAGCCCTACTTGTAATTTGTCAACTATTTTGTGTTTTGTGATGTGAAGCTCTAAAAATTTATGTTAAATTATTGATGGGCTTTGGTAAAATAATCCTAAAAAATATATGCATATTAGTCCATAGATAGTCAACATGTTCAAAATTAGAAAGAGCAAAATAAAAAAAGAACAGTTTTTTTCTATAGTGGGCTAGCCCACTTTGGCCCGCAGCCCGCCTTGGGTTGGGCTGGGTTAGCATTTCAGCGGCCCGTTAGAAATTAGGCCCGCCCCGCACCGGCCCGTTCAAAAGTGAGCTGAGGTGGGTTAGGGCCGGGCCGGGCCAGCCCGTTTGACAGCCTAACTCTCATTACACCACTTTGTTATGGAAAAAAAGGATAATATAGGGGGCCTCAGGCTTTGTTGAGGAAATAATTAGAGAATTTAGAATTTGGCATTTCTAAATAATGATGAAAAAAATTAAAAAATTTACTTCTACCTACATTATATATTAGAGTTTGAATAGTTATAAGTTGAAGAGTAAAAAATTTTAATTAAATTTTAGCCGTTCAAGTTTAAACTTTAACGATCAGAGAGGGGTCTAGTTGATTACGGTTCAAGTTATTTTGGCTACTGGTCGTTTAGACAATTTTTTGATATCCTATTTCTAAGTTAGTTTCTATTTCTTTGTTTTTTCTCTCATTTTTTAATTTAATACTCCATATATTTTTTAAGAATACATGACCTTTTTTTTAAAAAATAAAAACATTGTACGCTGTTACTTTATAATATTCATTTAATATTATATTAATAAATTAAACAAAATATTATCAAATATTATCAAATGAATTATACACATATTTATTAATTTTATTTTTATTTAAGCTTTCATTAGAACTAGAAAAAAAATAAAAAAATCATCCAACTACCTAAGCACGCTAGATGAAAATTAACGATCAAACATAATTAGATACAAAAATATTCCCTCCGTCCCATTTCAAATGTCCTACTTACTATTTTTGGATGTCCCATTACAAATGTCTTCTTTCTATAAATAGAAATAATTTTCCCTCCAACAACTATGTGGACCCCACCATATACTCACAAACCAACTCTACCTTAATTCCCGTACCCAACAGTAACAAGACACTTGGAGTGGGATGGAGGGAGTACTATATAAAGCCAAAGCATCAAGTAACAATCAAAATATTCTAGGCTGTATCATTTTTCATTTGTCATTTTGTTGAATTCATTGTAATACCTTGTTAGATTCAATTCATTTAATTTGTATTATTCCTCAAGGATCATTGTTATGAATAAAACAAGTATTCTATCATATCCTTACATACTTGGACTCTTCGACCAGGTGATTTTGCTTCATTTCTTGTTTGCTTTGTTTTTAGTCTTCATTTATTATTTTCCAAACAAAGAGACCTTGTACATGTGGATTATCCAAAGTGCAAACACATCGGTACAAAGTGCAGAGACAATTAAACTGATAAACTGATTTTTCAAGCTTAAAAAATTTTAATTTTAATTTGATACATCCACTCAATTTTCTCAATGCTAATGCCCTCGATTTTAATCTAACTTTACTTCTTCTTCTTTTCTTTTTTTTTTGGTATTCCCGCAAATATCAATCCGACTTCATTCAATTTTTGTAATAACACCGACAATATTTTGTTGCTTCTCCTCCCATTCCCTCTGTTATGTAGTTTTTCTTTAACCAACGTTTTCACGTCATCATTATCCAAAAAAAAAAAAAATTAAAACTTAAAAATTTCAATTTTTGAAAACAGATCAACATTGTAATAATGAACCCAATTGTAAAATATTAAAACATCTTACAGTTTTTATTTTAAAGTCAAGATTATTCCCCAAAAATCCAAATGATTTTTATTTTAAAAGAATATTAAAAAGGGTTTATATTAAAAACCATTAATAAAAAAACCTCTTTTCCAAAAGAAAATATTTTATAAAACCATTATATTACCTCCCTCCGCCACATTTTGCATGAACCCCCTCTATATGCGATATGGTTCCTAACTTCCTATCCCGGACCACTTTTTCCCCGTACATGCTGCATCAAATTCTATCAATTAATTTTGATTTTAACGGTTGTGATTCGATAAGGACGCTAATGTAATTTTATCAATATTATTATTAAATAGTATTCGTTGCAACTTTTTGCAGGTAATAATTATTCTACATTTAATACGTTTAATGATCATTGGATAAAAAAAGTAGTAGCTGGGGAAGAAGAATATGGGTTATTATTGCTAAAGTTGAATTCGTTAGTTAATACATATTCTCATACAAATGTTGGATATTCTCAATACATAATGCCAATATATTGAAAACAGAATGTTGAAAATATCTAAAATAAAATATTTTATATTCTCAACATAATTCCAATATATTGAAAAAACATACTACCTCTGTCTCATTATAATCGCTACGGACCCACCTGACACGTATGTCGATACATATTTTTAACGGTTGATAACTTAAATTATGTACAATAAAAAATTATAAAAATTTGATATTCTAAAACTACAAGATTAGACGAATCCAACAAGATCTCACTTGACTATATTTTTTCTTATATAACTATCATAAAAATACGAATCAAACTTAAACAGTGAATAGTGCCAAAAAGTCAAATGTGACAATCAAAATAAGACGGAGGAAGTAATTTTTATATTTTTCAAACACAATATCCAAAAGCTCAAAACATAATATCAATAGCTTAAAAAGAATGTCCATAAACTCATAATGCCAAAAATTTTCAAACCGAATGTGCAAACATATCCCAGACAGAATGTCCAAAAGCTCAAAACAGAATGTTTGATATTCCCAACACATAATGTCAATATATTGAAGACATAATATTCGAAATCTTAAACAAAATGTCAATATATCTTAAAAAGAATATTTATGAGCTGAGAAAAGAATGTTAAAAATTTACTTAGTATATAACATATTGTCAAATTAATTTAAACAGAATGTCTAGAAGCTCGAAATAGAATGTCAAAATAATTCAAACAGAATATCTGGAACTCAAAACAGAATGTCAAAAAATAGTATTTCAAAGCAGAATGTGAAGTATATACCAAACAGCAAACAAAATGTTAAAATGCTCAAACAGAATATCTAAAAGCTCAAAATAGAATATCAACTCATTCTCTAGACATTATGTTTTTCTTAATTAGAAATTCTGTTATGTTTGCTCCGCTCATGTTTGTGCCCAAAAGATAATAACCGGAGAAATAAGAACTTTTGAAATTCAACACTCGATTACAAAACTCTGAATACATATTCAGCGTGAAACAATCATATCAAGGATTTGCGTATGAAGAAAGAAAGAAGGTGATGATAACCCGGACCAATTTTTTATTATCTAAATTCATGAAGACAAAAGGAAAAAACTCAATTATCCCTACATTCAATATTGATCGTTAGATTCAACTCCATCTAAAGGCTGAAAATAACCCCTCTATATACTTCCCCAACATAGGAACCAGATTGCTCTATATGGATCATACATTCATGCTTTCATAGTAGTCATACTCTAGTATAGTCTATAAAAGATGACTCTGCCTCTTTAATTTACTACTACCATAGTGTATACTTTTTTTTTCCTCCTCTCAAAAGTCAGACAAGATCATGATGGGCGCTCCAAGAACAAATTCCAATTCTGGTTCAATTCGTAAAGGACTGGTACATGGACATGGAGCATCCTTCCACTTGCTGTTGGTGGCATCCTTGTTGTCCATTATCTTGTTGAATGGCATTCCCGCATCTGCTCGACAGGCCCCCCACCACTTTCCAAGGGCTCTCCTCGAAAACGGTCTTGGCCTAACTCCTCAGATGGGGTGTGTATATATATCATAAACATATGGTCACTCACTCATTATTCTTTTCCCTTTGTATCCTGCTAGTTAGTTTCATTTTTTTTTTGTTGTTGTGGGGGGTGTGTGCGTGTGTGCACCTTTCAGATGGAACAGCTGGAATCGTTTTGGGTGCAACATTGATGAGAAGTTGATCAAAGAAACAGGTGATGATGACTTACTGATCCCATGATAAAATACAATCTCTTTTGCCAAGCACACACACGCTCATCATTATGCCTAAGCCTAATCTCCGAGGTTACCCGTTAGCTGTTTAGGGATCCTATGATTGACCTCACCCGCCTTATTTTTGTATGTTTTACATTTTCATGTTGCTGCAGCTGATGCATTAGTATCAACCGGGCTTGCTTCACTTGGATATGAATATGTCAACCTTGGTACACCCTGCTATGCACCCCCAGTTTCAAAGTTACTATAAAAGCTACTGTCTTGATGTTTGTGTGGCTTTAACGCTTTGTTTCATTTGGGTGTCTTAGATGATTGTTGGGCCGAACTAGAAAGAGATGCCAAGGTACAGACTACGAATTTATGCTGCGCTGTGTTTGTTTTTACCCGCTTTCACTGCTACATGGTTGAGGACAAGTAAGAAGAAAAGATATATACTCTGGTATATAATTTGTTTTGCAGGGGAATTTGGTGGGAAAAGGATCTACTTTTCCTTCGGGAATCAAAGCGCTGGCAGATTATGTACATGGAAAAGGACTGAAGCTAGGAATTTATTCAGATGCCGGGTGAATAGATATTTCGTTTCAATCTCAATTTACACATAAAAAAAGGATTGGAACTAAGAATTTATTGAGCTATTGATTTGATTGTGGGGGGTTAATTAACACTAATGCGCAGAATCCAGACGTGCAGCAGACAGATGCCTGGATCACTGGGATACGAACAACAAGATGCAAACACGTTTGCCTCATGGGTATATGAACTATGGACTGATTCTTGCTTGCGATGTAAAGTACTCAGTATATTGTTTGTTTTCACGGTGTGTGGGAGTTGATAGTATTTTGAAAACAAATAGGGAGTTGATTACTTAAAGTATGACAACTGCAACAACAATAACACCAGCGTCAAGGAAAGGTAAAATCTTTTAATTTACCACACGTACTCATACTCCTGATGGATGGATGGATGGATGGATGTATATACTTGTTTTAATTTCTAATCTGTTTGATTTTATATATTGGTAAAATGTAAAGGTATCCTGTAATGGGGAAGGCACTTGTCAAGTCTGGGAGGTCCATATTTTTCTCTCTTTGTGAATGGTGAGTTGAGTCCCATATGCTTTTGCTTTCTTTTCTTGTCAATTTTCCATCTACAGCAGTAATAAATGAATGAAGGTTGAGGTTGAAAAATGACAGGGGAGAAGAAGATCCAGCAACGTGGGCTAAGTCCATTGGGAACAGTTGGAGAACCACAGGAGACATTAGTGATGATTGGAACAGGTCTCTAGTCAATCTTTATTAATCAAAATACTCTCTATATATATTCTTTGCATTCATTGCTCAACCACCATTCAATGATTGATATATTTCCACGATGCTTTATTGCTACTAGTATGACTTCTCGGGCTGATCAAAACGACAAGTGGGCATCATATGCGGGGCCAGGTGGATGGAATGGTAAGATAAGACTCTCAACACTTTGGAAAACAAGAATGACTAAAGTATATGTCTGAGTTTTGTGTGTCATTTTTTTTTTTGCATTGATAGATCCTGACATGCTGGAAGTGGGAAATGGTGGGATGACCACACAAGAGTATCGATCACATTTCAGTATTTGGGCTTTAATCAAAGTAAGAACTAAAAGCATCTGTGTAGTGAACAAAAGCATCTATTAATTATTGATTCCCAGCGCGCTGGTTTAATTAACTAGTACTACTACTACTAAGGCTGCTGGACTATTTTTATGTATATGCATCTGATGCATGTGTGGGATGGGATCATTAGGCACCGCTGCTGATCGGGTGTGATGTTCGATCAATGGATGCCACGACGCTATCACTGCTCAGCAACAAAGAGGTTATTGCCATCAACCAAGGTCAGCACCACTCACTTCCTACCATCCAACAAACAAAGATCTGCTCAGCATTCAAAATTTGTGCTCATGTTTTATAACGACGAACAGATAAACTTGGCATTCAAGGGAAGAAACTTACCAATGCTGGGGATTTAGAGGTAACAACCTGACTGTACTAGCTTCACTAAAATGTCACCCTCTATATATGTAACAATAAAAAGTGATTTATGAATGAAGGTTTGGGGAGGACCGCTGAGTAAGAACAGAATAGCACTAGTTTTATGGAACAGGGGATCCTCAGATGCTACTATTACTGCTAACTGGTCGGACATAGGCCTCAACGTTACGACTGTAGTTGATGCTCGGGACGTGTGGGAGGTAAGATATATAAACTACTACTTATATTCTAAAGTATAATATAGGTGATGAAATCATTTATTTAAGTCTAATCTACCCAAGTAAACATGCTCAAAATGTTACTACTCCTTTTGGACTTCCTTTCTTCTGCTACTTTTCCTTCTGTTGGGTATATATAGGGGATGTTTGGGAGTCAGCAGATCCGCTAGCAGATAGCAGATTCGGAGAGAGAACTGTGAGAGGATATGCTCTTCCAATATGCTATATGCTACCAAATATGCTTGCTCCCAAACATACTCATAATGCAGAAAACCAAGCGAAGGTCAAGGTAGCTGCTGCTAATTGCTGATGGTGTCTATTAGCTAGTAGTATTACTATTATTTATAAAGAATAAAATGAATACAAACATATAATTTTATTGCATATCTTGCATTTTTTTTTTCTCCTATTGGCAGCATTCAACAAAAAGATCAGTCCAGGGACAAATATCTGCGACGGTGGCTTCCCATGATTGCAAAATGTATGTTCTCACTCCAACAAAAACGTATTGACGAAGCATAGCAGAGGTTGCTTGTCCTTGTCCGCTACACCATCATCTGTTTATGTTCTTCCAATAAATTTGAATGATAATGCAACACTCTATTTCATCGGATACTAAATGTGAACTGATGGTTGTTGTTATTTAAGACTTAAAAGTTTTTTATTCCCCCAATACTGCCTTCAATCTAAGCTATGAACTTAGTCCAGTGGTCAAGGTTTTTTTTTTTTAACTTTGCGGTTGGAAGTCTGGTTTATGTGGCTAGAAAAGGCTTAATTGATTTTTTTTCAATTTTTATTTTCGTGACCGAATTTACAATGGGAAAAATTGGTCCCTAGAATCCACGACTGTATTAGCGACAAATTTCTTTCTGTCGCAAATTCCGATGGCTAAATTGAATTTTTCTTATAGTGTATTGTGGAAACAACAAAGAACCATAAATTACATTTTTATGAAAGGTTTTGAAGGAAACATTTCGAAATAATGGTTATTCATCTCATTCTACAGTTGTCAAAGTATTAGCATTGTGAAAAATTATTAGCGGAATAGAGGGTGCATGCATTTGTTAATTAGTATTTTATATAATTATCATTAATAATTTTAATAGATTCAGCAAATTAAAACGAGTTTGGGACTATGTTCGAACTCATTTTTTAAAAATAAAAAAATAAAAAAAAATTCCAATAAGTTCGTTTCATACTTATGCTCTCGGTTTAGCTAGTTCAAAATTCTAATTCTCGTCACTCGTTTAAAATTAACAAACCAAACAATCTCGGTTCACTCGTTTATACTCAAAATTTTTTTAAGAAAGCTGCGCCCAAGTATCAATTTTCGGGACTAGCTTGGCTTGTTTAACAGCTACTATTAAAATTTAAAAGCAAATGAAGTCTTGGTTCTTTGGATGCACAGCCTACTTATGGATACAAATGGAAACAAAACTCTTCTCAAACCGATGGATCTCATTAGTCATTATTCAACACCACCGCAGATATACCACAATAACTTCTATGTAACTATCAGGAGACTAAACAACTTAATACATACAGGGCTTGTACAGTAGGACTTACCCTGACGTCGTTTCTAAAGCCACAGAGCCCACACTACTTTCGGGGCATCTTGATATCTTTATGTAGGCTTCATCCGTACGTTGTGTGGCTGGCTGCCTGATCTATATGAAGAACAATACGCCCGTATGATATATATATATATGCGAACTAGAATCTCAAATCCTCTTCACATGAAACTTGTTTTATCACCTGCACCACTATTGGGTTACCAAATCAACTAGGCATTTTATGTAAAAGTTTTGGTTTTTTGAAATCGGAGATAAGCCTAGCTACCTCTTGCGCTTGCTTTTCTGTGAAGAAGATGACGATGGATTGCTGTGCCAATTCCTTTTTCGCTGGTTGATGAACCAATTGTTGATTTGTTTCAGCTGCAAACCAGTCTCTTGCACCAGCCGCGCCTTATCCTCCTCCTGTCGTAGTATTACATACGAGGTTAAAATCAGATGTAGCACTAACAGTGCACAATAAAAGTTCCAGTATGTTGCCTAATGTCTTAAGTCTTAAAGCCCATCAATATAAATGACTATTTGGGGGTGACAACCTGACAATAATCTTAAAATATTTGATGTTGTCAATTTAATAGATCGACTGATGTTGAATTTTTACTATTATTGTGGAATTGAGACTTTCATAACAACATTAATTTAAAGAATGGCTCAGTACCACTGGACTTAAAAAAAGTACAGCTGGTGAACTCTTGTGATAGCACTAAGACAACACTTCAGTGTAAAATATGGCTCTTACAGTTGGGTAAGGCCACTTGGAGTGTGACTGCCACCAAGCTTTCAAGACAGATGTAGTATCGCCGGGAAGTTTTCCAGCTCTTCTTTTTCGTAATATTTCTTCCCTGATGTCGACTATCTTCTCCTTGTAACCCTGTAAATGGCAAATCGAGATTATATGAGCAAGAAATCAAAGACTGTTCAGAATACAGCATGGCATATTAAGGTTTTTGAGTGCACTCTTCACCTGTTTAAGCTCGTGTTTTAATTCTTGCCTCACACGCTCCATTAAGGACCGCTCGGTTTCAGTGGGTACTAAAGGACCAAATCCCATGCTATCTGGCCCGTCTAGACTTTCATCAAACAAATTGGTTTCGCTATCTGCCTGGTCATCATCATCGTCGGACATGGTAGCTCCTGTACCTTCGCCTGGTGCCACACCTGTTGAGTAATCATACAAATGATTCAGACAGAAGCATTGGAAATGAATGGGGGGGCAATAAATTTAAGAGTGATGGATGGACATTACCAACATCCCACAAGATGTTCAAAGTAGGAAAATTAGATCGGTTTCTACAATTTTTTCTTTCATAATGTACCATTTTTCGGACTTTGTTCTAAATGACTGTACATACACATCAGCCTACAATATTCTTTCACAACAGTGACACCAAAAGAAATTGTGGCTTCTATTCCAATAAATCATGGATGATTATTAACTCCATCTGCAACTCTAAATGTCAAATTGCAGAAATGGAATACCTGTCAAGCTCTGCAGCGCCTGCTCAAGCTCCCAACACGCCATGACAGCCTCCATTGCATGAACCCGAACATGTTGTTGTAGTTGCTCTTTAAAGGAGGAGAGCAATAGAACATAATGTGTCTGCATACATATACTTCAGAGATCAGAGGAGTTCAAGAAGCTCAAGCATTGAATGAATACAAACAATTCAGAAAAAATAAAATTAAAAAGAAAAAAAAAAAAAAAAAAAAGATTGTCTGCGTGTTTAAAATTCATTTTACTACCAACGATCCGATTGTAATATCAGAGGAAAAGTGCTTCTAGAAGAACAAAAAACAACCAAGCAAAAAGTAGAGCTACACCAAGAAAGAGATTCTTCAAAGCACTAAAAAAATAGAGTTCCAATTATTAGTGTAGTGGTAACAACAAGATTCCTCTTCTGATGGGACAACCAGATATACCGATCAATATTAAAGAAGTAAAAATTCCTCCAAGAATCACGCCTCTACAATCATCACCAAGAATAAACATGTATGTGGTCGAAGTTGGAGTATTCCCTAAACTTTCCCTCCCTTGAGTCACTCTTATCTTATTCTTTTCTATCCTCTTTTGAATAACTAAACAGCAAAACCGTGTTCTTTCAAAAATAGCTCGTAGATCAAAAAGGCAGACCAATTCATCATAGCAAATTTCAGCAGGACCGCCTGGAGTCTGTAGGTTCTGCTGGGCTACATTAACCAAGGCAAACATATATAGTCAAGCAAATATAATATCCTATCCGCAACACTTGTTCATAAAACGCCAAATATCCTTGTTAAACACCGAAATTGACAACCGATGGAAGTAGTAATTAATACGAGAGATCTAAAATCCAAAAGTATTTCGAGCAGAAAACCTAAATCCATAGACGAAATTGGAATTGTGGAAATTGTACCATGAAATGGTCGAGGTCCTTGTCGTCGAGGGGGTGATGAGCCTGCGAATTTCCGAAGACGGAGTACTTGGCGACGACCTGCTGGGACTGGGCGAGCTGGGCGTCGATCCTGGGCAGCTGGTCGACGGGGGTGGCTATGCGGAGGCAGGCGACGTGCGCCGACAGCAGCTGGTCGTACAAGGGGTGGTTCAGAATGTCCGCCTTGCACTTCTCCCTTTCCCAGTTGGTGTTGGTTCCGGTGCCGGTGCTGCTATTGGTGTTGTCTCCTGCGGCGCTGTCCTGGTGGAGGTGATCGCTGTTGTTGTTGGTGTTGTTGTTGGTATTATTATTATCGGTAGGGGTGGGTGGACTGGGTTGACTTTGGGTGGGGAGCCAGTGGTGGTGGTGGAGGGCGGAGGCGTTGAGCCAAGTGGTGGTGGCGGTGGTTGTGGTGGGGGAAGGCTTGTCGTCGTGGAAGGAGGCGGCGGTGGCGGAGGAAGGGTAGTGGTGGTGGTGGTGGTGGAGGGGCATATCTTGGGAGAGGTGGTTGTGAGAGTGGGAATGGTGGTGGTGGTGGTCCTCAAAGGCCATATGGACTAATGACTAATCCTATGGTTAATTACTTCTCTCCTTTCCCTACTACTACTACTACTATACTGTAGTAAGAGTGTATGTATATATATACACCACCACTACACCTCTACACCTCATCAATCTACGGTATATTTAGAGCATATAGCAGATTCAATCAATAATATATTTTTTTATAATTCTCTCTCAGAATCTGATTATTCGCTTCACTCACTCCCAAACATCCCATAGAGTTGTGGCTGCAAGATGGGATGTAGGAATAGTTTATTTTTAATGCCATAAAAAGTAGCTTCCAAAAACTCCCAGAGACTAATATACAGAACATATCTTTTATTCTAAAATAAAAATTAAAACTACCAAACTTTCCCAAGCAAAGACAATCACGAATATAATTAAGAAAGCCTATATCATAGAAACTAGAAAGAATTATCCAAAATATTTTATTCAAATTACAGAAAAGTATTCTTACTTCTATTCAAGTCAATAGCAAAAAAAAAAAAATATATTTCGAAACAAATTTTTGCACGAGAAGCAATGCCAGACGTTCTCTCGCCACCCCCTCCCCCCGATGACCATATGCCAGACGTTCTTTCGCCGCCCGTTCCACCCGCTGACCCCCCGCCGTCCTCTCCTACTGCCCCGCCGGGCTGCTTTGCCTTCGGAGGCCCCAAACCTTCATTCCGCGACATGGTACTAGATGGGAAAGCTGCTCCACCAGCCCCGCTGTCCGCCGAACTCCTCACAGATGATATGGTGAAGCTTGATTTCATCGACGGAGACAGACTCAAGCCACGGATCACCCTTGCTCCTCAACTCCAAGAACAGCTCTATAAGCCATGGGAAGACGCCATTATCATCTCGGTGCTTGGAAAAAAAGTGGGTTTTCTCGCCCTCAAGGAACGTGTCACCAGACTGTGGAAGGTTCAAGGCAGATTTGAGATGCTCGATATGGACCAGGGGTTTTTTCTTGTCAAATTTGATAGAGCTGTGGATCGGTCGAGAGTCCTTAATGATGGACCATGGATGGTGTTTGACTCCTACCTTACCATCACCCCTTGGAAACCCAACTTCCTTGCTGAAGACCACTCGCCTCGCAGGACCATTGTATGGGCCAGATTCCCCGGACTCTGCATCGGCATGTATAATGAGGCCCTTCTTACCAGACTGGCCAGAGCGGTGGGAACCCCCGTGAAGGTTGACGACCTGTCCAAACGAATACACCGAGGGAAGTTTGCTCGTGTATGTGTTGAGATAGATCTTCGCCTCCCGGTTGTCACTAGTGTTCTTATTGGAGAGCACTGGCAACGTGTTTCATACGAGGGACTCCATCTTCTTTGCACTTCTTGCCAGAGGTACGGTCACGGCAGCAATGCTTGCCCGGAAAGGATGACTGAGCCGCCGGAAACCCTACCTACTGATACTCAGGGGTGTCCAGGAAAAGCTGATGGGGGAGTTGACCTGCATGAAAAGGCTAATGCAGCCAGTACTACTTTGCTTGCAACATTGGGAGCAGAACCTGTTTCCTTCACCAAAGAGGAAAAGTTGGCGGGGTTGGTCTCTGCCAAACCTGGCCATGTCCATTCCAAGGAAAAAAACACATTGGGCAAAGAGGTGTTAAAGACCACTCCTGTCCCTTTCCCAAAAGAGGGCGGCTCCAGTCTTACATCTACTTCTACAGCTATTACCTCCCATCACGTGACACAAACTGACCCCCCTCCTCAGCCCGAATGTGGAGATTGGATCAAAGTTGTTAAAAAGAAATCTAAAGGGCCGTTCACAAGCAAGCCTCAAGGGCCCAAAACCACATCCTTCTCTTTGGGCCTCCACACCAAGGAAAGCTTAGCTGGACACCCCCCTAATGGGCCTAGGCCACTTAGGCAGATCACCAACCAATTGGAAAAGAGAGATAGGCGGCCCGTATCTGGAAAGGGATACTCAACCCACAACAAGACCCAACAGCAGGCTGTTATGAAGCAAACGGATGATGGTCAGGTACATGTCAAGAGAGCCAGACCGTCTAAAAGTATTGAGGATCCTCCCTCTTTGTATGCTGCTCATGGCAAGAACATTAGTTACAGCATTGGAGAAGCTCACTCCGTGCCTGATGGAGAAGATCAACCTATGGAGGAGAGACAGACCAGTGATGCCCTCATCACCCCTCTTGCCCCCCCCCTCTTAATGATAGAGTTCAAAAACTTCACCACCCTTGCATGGAATGTTCGTGGTGCCATGCATAGGAAAACACAACGCCACATTGCGGACGTCATTAACTTCCATAAGCCTTCAATATTCTTCCTTATGGAACCCCATGGTTTATTTGAGGAGCTACGGACATTCTTCTACAGAATTCATTATGAAGCTGTCTTTATTCGCGACTGTGTGGGAAGAGCTGGGGGCCTTTGGATCCTTGCTAGACTAGGTTCCCCTTATTCCTACTCGGTGTTCTCTTCTCACGCTCGCCTGGCCACCCTCCATGTGAGCCGTGGACCTGCCTCTTGGTACCTTACCTGCATCTATGCGAATCCTGCTGCTAGGCTTCGTGAGATGGACTGGGCCAACATGAGAGATGTTCATGGCTCAATAGTTGGTCCCTGGATAGCTATTGGGGATTGGAACGACGTAGCCTATGGATCGGAAGCCTTAAATATGATCCCGGCCACTCGCCCGTGTGAACTATTTCGTAATATGATGGACGATTGCGGCCTCCGTTCGCTCCACACTATTGGGGATGCGTTCACTTGGCAACGCAATACTTCCGGAGGCCCCCTTGCACGCAAGAGATTAGATCGTGCCTTGGCCAATGCGGACTGGACCAATTCTTTCCCCGGAGGCTATATTGAGGTACTGCCGCGCAGGGCGTCCGACCACAATGGTCTGCTTCTGCGTTGCTCCCATGAGGTGGCGGCTGCTGGTCCGAGGCCTTTCCGCTGGGAGTTGGCCTGGGCCTCCCACCCCTCCTACAGTCACGTTGTAGATGCAGCTTGGCATGGTGGGGCGGCCTCCTTATCTGCTCGCATTCATCAGGTCCAATCTTCCTCCCTTCATTTCAATAATTACACTTTTGGGAATATATTTAAGCGTAAGCAACGGATCATCCGTCGCCTTGAGGGAGTACGCCGCTGCATGCAGAGATGGGACTCATCTCGTCTTAATGCTATTGAACAAAAGCTCATGAAGGACCTTGATGATGTTCTCCTTCAAGAGGAAATCCTTTGGTTTCAAAAGGCTCGTGATAAATGGGTCACCTATGGGGATCGCAATACCAAGTACTTCCACACGAAAACTAAAATCCATCGCCAACGTAGCAAAATCATGGGTTTGGAAATTGATGATAAATGGATCACAGATGATTCTGCTCTCCGTGCCCACACCACCTCTCATTTCAACTGGATGTTTGGTCTCTCTACTCGTCCCCTTGCGCCTGCTACCCCCTTCCCGCAGCTTCCTGCCATTTCGAATGTTGATCATCTAGCTGCTGCAGTGAAAGAGGATGAGGTACACTCGGTTGTCAAAGGCTTGAAAAGCCATTCGGCTCCTGGGCCTGACGGACTGCCGGCCATTTTCTATAAGCTCTACTGGGATTCTCTCAAGGACTCTATCTGTGATTTTGTCCAGAATGCTATGGCCTGTGGATCTTTTGATGATACTTTGGCTGCTACATTCTTATGCCTTATCCCTAAGATTGACATCCCCCGGACTATTCGGCACTATCGACCCATTAGCCTTTGCAATGTTTGCTATAAAGTCCTCACCAAGGTTATCGTCAACCGCCTCAGGCCCGTGCTTCAACACTACATTGGGCCGTTCCAATCGGCCTTTCTTCCGGGGCGTAGCACCGCAGGCAATTCTATCATCCTCCAAGAAGTGGTTACCACCTTCAAAAACAAGAACCGGCGTTCCCAAGACTTTCTCCTTAAGGTGGATCTTGAAAAGGCCTTTGATAATGTTGAGTGGGGGTTCTTGGAAAGTTGCCTGACTGAAATGGGGCTTCCTCTACCCACTGTCCGCGTCATTATGTTTTGCGTCCGATCCCCGACTTATTCCATCCTCTGGAACGGCTCTGCACTCCCTCCTATCACCCCGACGAAAGGTCTTAGGCAAGGAGACCCTCTTTCGCCGTACCTTTTTATCATCGCTATGGAAAAACTCTCTCGGGCCATTGTGGATAAGGTGAATGATGGCTGCTGGCAACCCATTTCACTTGGTCGTGGCTGCCCCCCGCTCTCACACCTCATATTTGCGGACGACCTCCTCCTCTTCTCCAAGGTGTCGCCCAACAGCGTCCTTTGTATGGACCAGGTTCTCTCCCAGTTTGCAGCCCAATCCGGGCTTCATATTAACTCGGGCAAATCTCACGCTTATGCCTCAGCTGCTGTCCCCCCTCACAGTCTCAACTACATCTCCGCCACACTTAATATCCAGTTCTGCAATGACTTGGACAAGTACCTTGGATTTCCTATCTTCCATGGCTCTGTCCGGAATGCTCACTACGACTTCCTTATTGATAAGCTTCGAGATAAAATGGGCTTATGGAAGAGAGCACTACTTAACAAGGCTGGCAGAATCGCCCTTGCTCGGGCCGTGCTCTCCTCTATCCCTTCTTATTTCATGCAAACCTCCTGGTTGCCGACATCCACTTGTGATAGGATTGATCGTATCACCAGGGACTTCATTTGGAAAGATGCTTCTGGCCATGGCCTTAACTTGGTCTCTTGGGACAAAGAAGCTGCTCCTCATTCCATGGGAGGAGTAGGGATCAGAAAGTGTAGGGACTTTAACGTTGCCCTTCTTGGCAAAATCTACATGGAGATGCTGACCAACTCCTCTAAACCTTGGGCCCAGCTCCTGCTCCATAAGTATGGATGTACCAATGGCTACTTCTCTACCAAACCTGGTGCCTCCCCCCCTTTCCGTGCCATCTGCCGAGCTGCACCTTTCTTTGAGGTTGGTTACAAGTTAAAACTGGGGACAGGTAGATGCAGTCTATGGTATGACCGATGGCTTGATAGTGGCCCAATCGCGCCACGTATTCCGTTCGTTCATATCTCCGACTCCGAGCTTCAGATTGCTGACGTCTATTTCAATGATAAATGGAACTGGAATCTCTTAGCCACCAGCATCCCTGAAGCGATCCGCAATGAAATCACCTTGCACGGCCCTCTTACCCTTCGAGATGATGCCAAGGATGGGTGGTGCTGGCTTGGTTCTTCCTCTGGCTTGTACACTGCTGCTTCAGGTTACCTCTGGCTTCTGGACCAGCGCGGAGTGTGCAAAAACAAGCTGCGCGCCTGGGTTTGGCGCATCCCAGCTCCCGAAAAGGTTAAAACACTTCTCTGGCTCATTGTCAACAACTCCATTCCAACCAATTCCTTACGGCACAGAAGAGGCTTGTCCAGTTCGCCTACCTGTGTGATCTGTGGCACTGATGATGAGACTATATGGCATCTCTTCTTTTCTTGCCCTTGGGCAGCCGAAGCCTGGAGAATTTTTGGAGGTCTTCCCCCTATCGCCGGCTCTCTCCTCAACATTGACATTGATATGGCTTTCTACCTCCTTTGCCGCCAGTGGACAGGGAAACACTGGGCACTTTTATGGAGTATATGGCGTGGTAGGAACAATATGTGCATGAGGGGCGATCCACCTAACTCTAGAGTCACCGCTCTTCATGGCCACCGTTTGGGTATTATTTTTGACAGAGCATGCATGCGGCCGGCCAGATCCCACAGCCTACGTATGGTTCATTGGAATCCCTCGTCGCACCCCGGCACTATTATTCACGTCGACGGGAGCTCCCTTGGCAACCCGGGATTGTCTGGCTTTGGGTGCGTTGTTCGCACAGGTCAAGGCAATTGGATTGAAGGGATCTCTGGCTTCGTTGGCTCTACTTCCATCCTTGTAGCGGAACTACATGGTATATTGCATGGCATGAAATGGCTCCTCCACCATGGCATCTCTAACGCCCACTGCTTCTCTGACTCCAATGATGCTCTCAGTCTCATTCGCAAGCCCCCGGACCTGGATCATCCCTTGTACCCTCTCCTCCAAAATATCTCGGACATCATGGCCAAGCTTCCTGGTTGCCGCTGGGAACACATCTTTAGAGAAGGCAACTCGGTAGCCGACGCGCTTGCTAAACATGGCGCTCGCTCTAAGGACTTCTCCACCTTTTGGAACGCCCCCCCGGAGGATCTCCTGCCTTTCCTTGCTGCGGACAGGAGGGGTGTTTGGCACCCCCGTTTGTAGTTGTCCCTAGTTTCCTCCCCCCCCCCCTCTCCTCTTTTTATTTTCCCCCCCTTTTCCGGCGCCTGTGCGCCATTGTACACCCAAAAAAAAAAAGTCAATAGCAAAAAGTTAAATACTACCCAACTATCAAAATATATTCTTCTTTATTTCACAAGGTGATAAATTTTGAGTAAAATAAAATAAATTCTAAAATCAAATAATTTAAAATTCACTTATTATTAAATAATTAAAACTAAGTTTTAATATAATTTCAATTCTCTATTCTTTTTCCTTTTTTAAAAAAATTCCCACTAAATATTTAAATACAAACTCTTCATAATTTAAATTTCATTAAATTTTAGTATTAAACATGTGTTGATTAAATGATGTGAGAATGATTGAAAACGACCATAAACTTTCACATGCTAGGTTTAATTCAAAATAGTTATATATATATACACACTATATTCTACTTAATTATGAGGATTTTTTCCTGATTTCGGCTGTGCCAAAAGAAAAATTATGAGAATTTTGTTAGTCTATAAACTAAATGATTCAAAATAGATTTTTGAATGATCAATTCTGATACTAACAAATACTTACTACTTCGAAATTCAAATTCATTATTACAGTGAAAGCCAGAGAAGAGAGAAAGTCGGGCACTGTCCCATCCCCATGTCCCAACACAAGGGGTTGAATCTTCACTAGACTCTAAGACCCTGTTTGGCTATGCTTTTCCTTTTTTATATTAAATTTAAATAAGAACAAAAAGAAAATTATATAACTGTACTTCCATATCCACATTTCAAAACATAGAAAATACTACTAGTACTACTACTCTACTCATGTACTGTACGTTTCTTTTCAATGACTATAACCCCTTTACTGTAGTATAGGATCACTCCATTTAAAATGGATTAGTTGTAGACTATATATGGTAAATGTAGAAATAAGAACACTCTGAAGCTAAAAAAAATGAATAAACACCACTAGGCTTGGCTTGAAAGGGAGGTCCTATAAAAACAAGCATGATCATCATTGCATAAGTGGAATAAATAATTGAATCAAATAATTAATTAAATACCAAAATCTTTAAAGTCACTTATTAATTCCCTTTTCAAGCCATACGTCATTTATTTATCAGTATTAGTACTTTATATATTGCTCCTCCACTTGATTGTTTATAAGTACTCCCTAGTCTCATTTAACTTGTCTTGTTTGACTTTTGCACTTAATCTAATGCACGTTTTCAACCGTTAATATCTCAAAATATATACAATAAAAAATTATGTGAAATGTATATTCTAAAACTACATGATCATACGATTCTAACAAGATCCAACTCGACTATTTTTTTTTTTCCAAATATATACTTGCAATAAAATCGAGTCAAAGTTGAACAATTAACAGTGTCAAAAAGTCAAACATGACACATTTGGTGGGACGGAGGGAGTATTTTCTGGGGCGCAAATGGATAACAAAATTTACCAACGTTTGCAAGTTGCAATGTGTTGCATTTCTTCAGCTGCCCACCACTGCTTTACTTCTTTTCCACTCCTTGAGACAGTGTGATCGCAATAAATTCATCAAGAACACGATTTATAATAGAGGGTTTTGAATGTAAGGATGATTTGCAAATATGTTGCAAGTTAATTAATGTTTTTAATGATCAAAGTCATCCATAAGTGTAGAGGCAGAGGTAATGGGAAAATAGTGTGATCATCAATGCATGCATGAAAAGTTGCAACTTTTACCGAAAACATACATCCAAAACTTCAAACTTTCAGAGTAATTGGGCACTCATATAATCGAAAACATACAACTATTTTTCATCAATGCGTGTTACACTTTACGGTGCGTTTGGTTAGAAGGATCTTAGATTACCAGTGGGAATGTGATTGTTGGGAATGTAAGATTACTGGGAATATGAGATTACTGGGAATCTTATTTTTTGATGTTTTAAGATTATTGCATTTGGTTAGATTGAGAATCTCAGATTTCCAGTTCTAATTAATTTACCATAATTTCTCTGAATATCAATTGAACAAATGTTTTAAATATATCATTTTGCTACACATTTAAAATATTTAAGCCGATTTATTTTTCAAAATATTGAATATTCTTTATACGTAATTTATTGTATGATAATTACTTATTTAATGTATCTAAATCCTTATTATTTTTATTTTATATTTTATATATAGAAGAAAAGTAAATTTTAAGAAAATGTGAAAATATATATTAAAATATGAGAATATATATTAAAAAATATGTTTAAATAATTTAAAAATTTTTAATTGATTTTTTAAAATTAAATTTCATATAATTATCATTTTTTAGAATACAAATATATAAATTTATAAAATAAAATAAGTATAAAAAGTGAGGGTATAAAAGCCAAATTAATATAAAAGTAGGTAAAGTAGAGGTGGTAATCTAAGATTACCTGCCCTCCAGGTGGGAATCACATTCCCACCTAAAACACCCAACATTCCCACCTCGGTGGGAATGTGACATTCCCACATGAAACATGCCCCGAACCAAACATGGGCATGTTTCATTCCCTACCCAAGATGCCCAGTGGAAATCTCAGATCCCCTGAACCAAACGTACCGTTAGGTTGTTACTCAGTATATCTACAAGGTTCTTGCTTGGTATTTGTGTCTCACATGAGCATTCACCAAGGGTACACCAGTACCTCCTAGGATGGAATTAATGGGGAAGTACACAAATCATGCCAAAACAAAACTGCAATTGAGGAGATATTCTAAAATTTAAATTCATCTTAACAACACCATAAAGTGTTGGAAAAGGATCATATTCGATCTTTCATTTTATCATATTACAAATACATAATACCTCAACAAGGATAAATCCATAGAAGAGGAAATTCCAAAAGTAGTATATTTCATTAATGAAGATGAAATCTCCACAAGACTGAGTATGTAGATTGGGAATCTATCTCATAGAACAAAGTAAAGTATCATTTCACTTTTTTTTTTTCCAATGGTTTAAATGGATTTTCTTATTTCGTTAATTCTTTAATAGAAAAAAGATACTCCGTGTATATATATATATATATATATATTTTTTGAGGAGCCATTGAAGGCCTGGAAAGGGTGGTGGGAGCCCATGTCACACAATTACAAAGGGGAATTAAAGGGATGGATAAGGGGCCGGTGGGAATCGAACCTCCAACCTTCCATTGGAAATCAAGGGACTTAACCGCTTGGGCTAGGTCCTCATCCCAGATACTCCGTATATTGATAATGCATGCAGGTTAATTGTTAATTAGCAATTGGTATTACACTACAGTATAACTTACGGACGTAGTATTTTCGTTTTCTTTAATTCTGTGTTTGAGGAAACAGTAAATACTAGTAAGAAAGTCATAATAGAGTATGATGATTGCACTAAAAAAACAATACACAGTAGTGCACCAGATAACAGCTGTCCGGACACTGACAACAAGGGACACATGTCAAGCTGAGGTTTTATGGACCACCTGCGCGGGGGGGACCTCATGGAGGCACGCGCCGACAAACGTCATCTCAATTCATTATAGTACTTTCCCGGCCCCCTTCCACTTCCACAATGAGGAGGATGTCATTCTAAAATTATGAATTACTAACTAGTAGTAGTAATTCATTAAAATTATGTTTATTTATTTATTATTATGATTGATTTAGTGATGTTTAATTGGTGATGGAATGAGAGCAAATCCAGTACATATACATTAGTACGTCTTTCTCTTGCTCCCATGCAGCAGCAATATTATGGCATTACTATGCAGTAAGGCAGGCAGGCAGATAACTGTAGCCTGCAGGGGATCGGACCCCTTTTTCTCTGATGCGGCTGTGCTACCGCGGCGGCGGTGGTTCCTTTGTGTGGGGCCAACTTTTTCAGTGGGGCTCTTTTACTTGGGTTAGATTGGTCCCCTTTTGGTCCCCTACCTTCGCATACTCTCCTTCCTTGTCTTGGTTGTTCGGGAATTAGGTGGTAACTGATTATGTGAGTAATTTGAGTAGTAAATTAGTTAAAATTAGCTGTTTGACATTTAAGGCAAATTTTTTGTGCCTAGAATAAGCTAATTCCTAAATGCTGCTATTTGCAGCGGTTTCAAAAATAGCTGATTGAACACTATTTTAAGGTATTTTGTCTTTTGAAATAAGATAATTTTACTTAAAATTAATAGAATAAGCTAATTTCGTTTAGCTTATTTGCCAAACAGGGTCTATGAATAAACTAGGATTTTATATTAGCTCTAATATATTTAAAATTGTTGGTCCCAGATATTACGTGAAAATCTTGAATAAAACTATCGTCGTCAAGCCGTAGTCTAAACTACCGAATAACAAGTAATATGTGTGTGCACAGAGTGTTCAGCGGAATGTAAAAACACAAGTATTTGTTGAACCAGTTCGATCCAACGGATCTACGTCTGGGGGATTCCAATCCAGGTGATGTATACTAAATGCTCAAGAAATCCTAGACCTAAAAGACTCACAAACAACCAATTCAAACTCTAAAGCAACACTTCCCTGTTTGCAGACAGACCGCAGTCGTGACTCCCCCACAACTACGTCTCCGGACGATCCTGTCCAATTTGAATCCTCTGGTTGTTCAGGCTTCAAGAACCATGGCTTCTTGGCATAGCAGTCTTCCTGAATCCATCTCCTTCAATCTTTGAGCGCTTCTTCCAAAAGCCTCTTCAATCGGGTGTAGAGAAGATTTCTTCAACAAGAACACTTGTTGAATCACAGTAATTCAGACCTTGTATATACAGAATGATCTTCTAAAAAGTAGAACGAACACAAGGAATTTCTAACTCTCTCTCAAAGAATAGAACTAGTGAATCTTGGAGAGAAATAACCGACTAGTGTGTGTAAAAGTGTGTAGAATGTGTAGAATTACAACTCAATAAACTCTAAACTTATTTACAGAAAGTCTAAACACATATATATACTCAGAGACGTGAATTAGATCAGTCTGAGTCGGTTAAAACGCGCACACAAATCAGGTAACTGTCGCGCATGACTGACAGTAACTGCTCCGGTCGTTCTGTCGTGGTTTCAACAACCATGGAACTACTGAATCTGCACAAGAGCACGTTAATAACAACAAAAATAATTGTGTATATAAAAATATATACTCCTTCTGTTCCATTATTGTTGTACCGTTATTGTTTAGACGGTAGAGATAGCGTACAGACCCATTATGGGTCTGTACGTGCAGGTGTAATCAATAAATATATTTGAGTGATAAAGCAATTCATGTTGAGTAATTTTGTGTGATGGATCAAAATCATCAAATCTCAATCTCCACAAATCTCAACTGTGATCGTTCCAAACATGGTGTAAACTCGATTCAATCAACAAAATCAGTCTTGAAGATGAATCTACACCTCTCAAGGATCTCATAACCGTTTTCATAATCCAAAATCGTCGCCGAAAATGAATGGGCTCGCCGGAGAAGAAAGGTGAATAGTAAATCCGGCGATCCTCCAAACTCTTTTAAAAATGGTGAATCTGATGTGCATTCAATTCCTTTCGATGTGAGGATCACAAATATGTGCTCGGATTTTAGAAACACTAACCGTAGCTCAAGATGACGAAAGTTGGCCGGAATTTAACAAAACTAAGCCCGAAAAATGGTTACTCTTAGCCGGAAGTCGTTTATTCACCGATTTCAGCGAGCATTATATCGATTTCAATCGAAATCATCTATTCATTACAACCGTAAACTCAAATAACACTTCCGATCAACATACAACAACATCGATAGAAATTTCGGGATCAAATTTTACAAACTACATTGTCATTCACATAACTACTTCCAAAATGTTACAAAATTCATGATGAATATGTTAGTGTACCGAGGAGCTCTGATATCACAAGAATGAACGATGGATTCTATCACCAAACCATCTCGAACAGACATTACAATCTATAATATACTTGCATCACATAAACAAATATCTCTCATCACACCATGCTACGTATACATCACATAAAACACTCTGAGACATCATATGAAACCACGTTTCTCATGCACCAGATACCGCATCACAGTTATACATCCCATCACATTACATTATATGCATCACATGAAACCACTTTAGACATCATATGAATCTACTGCATCGATCATAAAAGCATTCCACCCATCACATAAAATGGTGCCTGCAGGTGCAGGCACCTGCACTGTAGCCATATCCCTGTTTAGATGACGGGAATAAGGATGTGGATGTTGTGCAGTGGCATGTATATTCAGGCAGTGTGAAGGGGTAATTTTTTTTTTTTATCATGTTTAAAAATTGTATATTGTGTGCGCTCAGTTTTGTGATGTCTAGTAGATTGTCCTATTTTATGATTAGGCATCACAAATTGAAAGTTGGACATTACAAAAAATACAAAGCATCAGATAATGGCGGTCTCCCAAGAGAGATGCAGGTGCAGGTGTAGTGGGAGGCTGCACAATATCTATCCGCGAAAATAAAGTGAAATATAGCATTTTTTTCCGTAGCTGAAGCTAAAAGGAGAAAACAAGGAAAGAAAAAACCAAAACAAACTACACTAAAAGAAAAAAACACAGGCGAAATAATCTAGGGAATATGAGTATTAGATTACTAAGGGATATACTACGTCCGTTTGTTTTTTGACACTATTTATTATTCAATTTTTATTCACGTTTATATAATATTTACAAGAAAAAATATAGTCAAGTGAAATTTTTTTAGAATAGTCTCCCCTTGTAGTTTTAGAATGTAAAATTTTTACTTATACACAACGTAAGCCATTCATTATTAATAATGTGCATTGGTTTGGATGTACATAGTAAATGTTGTAGATTCATAAAATAGATGAAGTATTATAGAATTATGAAGTAGGAGACGCCGATTTAATTAATAACTTTTCGATATTTTATAAAAAGTTATACTACTACTAATATTTTATTCTATATAATTAGTTAAATTATTGATTTCAAGTCCCCGCCCTGACTCTCAACTTCAAGGTTGGGAGTTTGATCCTCCACCCGGCTCACTATCTATTCCTTTTTTAGTTTGTGTGGACCACCACACTTTCCTAATTTCTATAGGCTGTTTATAAAAAAGAACTATTGATCACTCGAGACATTTGGAAATTTTGTTTGCCTCTAAATATGTAGTATTCTTTTTTATTTTGTTTTATATATGATCAAGATGGGATGGGATCTTTATAATTTAGATGATTGCGTACACATATACCTTTTGCTTAAGAACTACTATAACTTCATCTTGAAATAGGTTTTTTTTAAAAAAAAAAAAAAGAAAAAAAACTTACACCATTATCCGTCTATGACTATTTATTGATCAATTATTAGGTATTCCCGAGTCACATTGGACTAAATACTAATTCTTTGGGGATTTGCATAAGTAATTAAGGACGCATATCTCAAAGCAATTCTTTGCATACACAAAACTCAAACACAAGACATTACTTAAATAATTAAAGCCCCAGATCACTCCAGTTGTCTGGTGACTTTTGTTTAAGCATAATTAGGTATTTACTACTGTCTTCTTAGTCCAATTTACTTTTTCATATTGTTTATTATTTAAATATAAATGGGACAAAACGCGGAATATGTACAATAGTAAAATCTACACAAAATTTTAGATAATGAGGGTTGGGTATTAATAATTAGTTTATCTATTTATACATATAAATTTAGATAACGTGAGAGTTAAGAATTTTTATTCACTATTAAATATTTTAAAAGTTTGAGTTTGAGCATGAGGTTGGATATTCATTCTAGAGTTTAAGCTAGAATAAAATAATTATAGTATTACTAATGCTATGCTTGATTTTATCTATCCTTCTTGGTTTATATGATCTCATTATATTCCCATCAAGAAAGTACTACATTTTAGAGAAAAAATAATGAAGAAAAAAAGAAGAAAAGACAAAAACAGAGGGAAAAGTATAGGATAAGCCAAATGGACGAAGGCTGTAAAATCTCTTCACGCAACTATCAATACTATACTCTTTAAGTCATTCAAAAATTAATAGAATAGTCGTTTATGGGCTTTTAAAATCCCACGGCCCACTCACTAACTTCTCCTTTTCATTTTTTTTTAAAGGTTTTTTTTAAAAAAAATAATAAAATGCATTATATTCATGTTCTAAAAATTAATTAAAAAATACTAAAAAAGCTAGCTTAATTTTTTTTTCGGTAAACACTGACTGACACTAATGTGTCGGTAAATGTGTGTGGAAGTCCAAACCGCACAAATTACAAAGGATGATAGGGGACCTGGTGGGGATCGAACCCCCAACCTATGATTGGGAGAATGGGGACTTGACCACTAGAGTAAGTCTCCAACCCCGCTAGCTTAATGTTATAAGTTAATGAAGTAGTTGCTTAAGTAAGATTTCATATCGAATTATAATAAATATAGATAACTATTTTAACAGTGATCTTCATAAACTTATCGGTTCTTCAGGATTGCGTTTACAAGTTTAAAACTCCCTTTAAAAAGAAAACTAAAACGAATATTGTTTTCATTTCGTCTCTTCATGCTTTCTCCATTCCCTCTTTAATTTATCTTTTTTTTTTTGTTTAAAATCGGGGTTTCAGGCCTCTGGGAAGCACTAGAAAAAAGTTATTTATGTTTATTTCCTTAGGTGTTGCATGAGCATGAATACTTTTTGGATTTATTTGCAATTCTTTGTATTTTTTAAATTAATTTTGTTGATATCTTTTTACATTCTTTCTAAAAGACAAAAACCGGGTCAAACAACGCTTCCACCAAAACAATTTTTTTTTTAAAAAAAATACAAATCTCAAATCTAATATCATACTTAAACCATTAAAGCCTCAATCCATCTTGGTATTTAGATTAAGATTTTTGTATATTTAGTTATTTATTTTTATGCATAAATGTATCTATAATTGAAAAAAATAATTAAAAATAATTTAATCTTATCTTACATACTATATAAAGATAAAATATTGGTAAAATGTAGGAAGATTTAATTTGGGAAGTAAAATGTAGGAATAAAACTTTAAAATATTTTGAAGGAAGTGGTGGTACTTAATCAATATCCCTTGCAAATATGACGAACATATTTGATAAGGGGTTGGGGACTTACACTGGTTGGGTTCGAATTCCCACCCGGTTCCCTATCCACTCTATTTGTTTCCTTTGTAATTTATATGGTATGCTTCCCACTATCCCTTTCCAAGCTTTGAATCACTCCTAAAAAAAATCATATTTGATGAAGTTATAAAAAAGAGGCCCACTAAGAGATGAGTTTTTGTAGTTTAGCCCAATAACTCAAGGCCCATTTTAAATATGTTTATAAATTAGGGCTCGTTTGGATTGACTTTTAAAAAAAAAGCAGAAGTAGAAGTGAAAGCCAAAAGCAGAAGCAAGTAACTTTTGTGTTTGGATGGAATGTTTGAAAAATAGTTTTTTTTCAAAAGTGTGTTTGGATATGTAAAAGTGAAAAGTGCTTTTGAAATGTGTAAATTACCAAAAAGGATATGCTATTTATATATAATAGTATATATTTATAGCGTAATTAAAATAAATTAATAGGGGCATTTATGACTCTATACACATTACTAGGTGCTTTTGGCTTCTGCTTTTCGGAGAGCAATACAGGCAAGCACCCCTGGGCTGCTTCTCCCAGAAGCACTTTTGCAACTTTTCGAGGTGCTTTTGCTTTTCCTAAAAAGCAAAACAAACACTCTTTTTTCTTCAAAAGTGCTTTTGGCAGAAGCAAAAGCCAAAAGCACTTGAAAAAAACCATTCCAAACAGGCTCTTAGGGCCCGTTTGGATTGGCTTTTAAAAAAAGCAGAAGCCAAAAGCAGAAGCAGAAGTGAAAGCCAAAAGCAGAAGCAGCTAACTTTTGTGTTTGGATGGAATGTTTAAAAAGCAGCTTTTTTTCAATAGTGTGTTTGGATATATAAAAGTGAAAAGTGATTTTGAAATGTGTAAATTACCAAAAAGGATATGCTATTTATATATGAGAAGTAGTATATATTTATAGTGTAATTTAAATAAATTAATAGGGGCATTTATGACTCTGCACACATTACTAGGTGCTTTTGGCTTCTGCTTTTCGGAGAAGCACCACCTAGGCTGCTTCTCCCAGAAGCACTTTTGCAGCTTTTCGAGGTGCTTTTGCTTTTTCTAAAAAGCCAAAACAAACACTTTTTTTCCTTCAAAAGTGCTTTTGGCAGAAGCAAAAGCCAAAAGCACTTGGAAAAAAGCCAATCCAAATAGGCTCTTAGGGCCCGTTTGGATTGACTTTTGAAAAAAGCATAAGCCAAAAGCAGAAGCAGAAGTGAAAGCCAAAAGCAGAAGCATGTAACTTTTGTGTTTGGTTGGAATGTTTGAAAAGCAGCTTTTTTTCAAAAGTGTGTTTGGATGTGTAAAAGTGAAAAGTACTTTTTAAATGTATAAATTACCAAAAAGTACATGCTACTTAATATGATAATAAGATATATTTATAGTGTAATTTATATTAAGTAATGAGGGTATTTAAGTCTTTGCACAATTTACGAAGTGCTTTTGGCTTCTGCTTTTCGGAGAAGCACCCCTGAAGCACTTTTGCAGCTTTTCGAGGTGCTTCTGCTTTTTTAAAAAAGCCAAACCAAACGTTTTTTTCCCCAAAAGTGCTTTTGGCAGAAGCAAAAGCCAAAAGCACCTTAGTAGAAGCCAATCCAAACACCCTCTTAGTAGTTTTGTCATTCACATAATTCTCGATGCTATATGAAGCGGGGAAAAAAAGGTTTATTATAGGAGTATTTTATTTTTATATTCCTTGCATCAAATAATCCTCCTCTCGTCTTCTTATCTTTATTAAAAAAAAAAAAAATCCTCCACTCCATTTATTTTTAATTTTTTTTCAAGAACTTATCACTGCAGGCAGTGCCGATTCTAAGAATAAAGTTCAGGGTGTGCGAATTTGAAGAAATTTTTACTTACAACACTCATGACACACTGGAAAAAAAAAAGAATTCATAACTTCATCCACATCTACTTCATCTAATATTTATTTTTCACCATAAAATAATAGTGATTCATTTAACATTTAATTACCCATATGATTCCAAAAATTTGAATTTCACAATCTTCATCGCATAAAACACTCGAATTTGACAATATTAATTATCTCACTGAAACTCCAAAAATAAACAAATAATAGAATTTAAAACACTACATTTCTTAGACATTTTCTAATTAATGTTGGAATCAAATAGTGATGAAAAGTCAAAGTTTTCAGTTAATAGTAAGCAAAAATAGTGATAAAGCAATGAAATGGCGAAAACAAATTTTATATTCATTCAATGGAAGATCCGGAGTTGAATTTTGAAAAAAATATTGAAGTGGATTGGCATATTCAATAGTTTGAGCTTCTAATTGAAGAAATAAAATTCAGAAAACAAACTGAAGAAGAATAATAAATAGATATAGAAAATATTTAGAAATTAGCGGATCAAATTAAATAAGTAAAATCAAATTAATTAATATATATTTATATATATCTATAAGAAAATATTAATATATATATATGAATATATACAAACATATATAATATATATATATAACTAATATATAATACAAATATTATATAGTATATACATATAAAAACATAAAGAAAATATATTTAAAAAAAATTAGAAGTTAAAAATAAACATGTATTCCTGGACTTTATTAATTTATGCCAAATGAAGTGATGTTTCCATTTTTTTTCTTAGAATCGTGGGACAATTTCTGTAGGAATGCATGTGTGGTGGGCCAACATTGTTTTCAAATTAAAGAAGATTATACATATTTTTAAATTTTAACAATAGATTTTGTGTGGGATTTTAAATTACATACATGTGCTATCAGTACCCTTATTTTTGTACTGCCAAACGTCTTACTATGTGCTGCCAACACATGTATTATATGATATCTGAATATATATACGGATAATTTGTCAAAAAAATTAACTTGTATTGAGAACACCTTTAATTTGTATTGCTAACACTTTTTAAATGTGCTACGTAAATTGCATACACATGTTTTGCCGACACCCTTATTCTGTGCTACCAACACCTTCATATGTCCTGATAACACCCTTAATATGTAATGTTTGCATATGCATGGGCTGCCAACAAGTTTACCCTGTGTTGTTAACGCGTTTGATATGTGATGCTCACGCCTTATAAAATGTTCTTTTTCCTTAATTTCATGATATATGAACATGCTTTAAATGATGTCGTATTTTGCAATCTAATAATGGTCATATATGTTATGTAGATTTTTTCCCCTATGTGCGTGACAACCATTGGAATTACAATTGCCACAAGACACCTCCATACTAATCACTCAATTATTCTGGTCTTAAATTTAGGCTTGACAGACAGTGGCGAAACCAGAAATTTTAATAAGGGAGGGCCGATTTCATTAAAAAAATTTCAAAAAAAAAAACTACCCAAAACCATATGCAAACTATTTTAAAATATCGTTTAAATAACTTTTTATACAAAATAATAATGCAAATGTAACTTTGAAATGAAGGAGAAGAACGCCCACTATTAATAGGTGGTAACTATAATATTCGAGATGTAGATGGATAGCAGTTAAAAATTGCTACTTTTATTTGTTATTATTGCATTGTTTAAACTTCAAACTCATAGTTTAGAAAATAGTTAGACTTTGAAATTTGATTTGTAATGATGGTGAATTGGTGATGGAACGGCAAAAGATATAGTGGAGAGGAAGATGGTACAAAACCTAGTATAAATGGGCTAAGAATTATTGAATAATAAATAGTAATTTTGGGCTTCTTAAAATTTAAAAGAATAAATAATTAACCACGAAATAGTCTATTCTTAACTATATCTAGCATATACAAGTATGTACTAATATATAGGGGATGTTTGGGAGTCAGCGGATTCACTAGCAGATAGCAGATTCGGAGAGAGAATTGTGAGAGGATATGTTATTTCAATTTGCTATATGCTCCTAAATCTACTTACAACCAAACACACCCATACCCCCTCTGTCCCATGTAAGATGTTTTGTTTGACTTTTTGGCACTATTTATTGTTTAACTTTGACTCAATTTAATTGCAACTATATATTTGAAAAAAATAGTCGAGTTGGGTCTTGCTAGAATCATATAATCATGTAGTTTTAGAATATATATTTCGCATAATTTTTCGTTATATATTTTGAGATATTAATGATAGAAAATGTGCATTGAAATGTGTGCAAAAATCAAATACGACATGTTAAATGGGACAGATGGAGTACTATATACCTGGTGGCAAAATAAATGGGAGGCCCAAAGCCATCCCAATTGATTGAGTAGTTTTCCTCGGTGGCAGGGGATATACATATTTCTTGAAATCAGGAAAGTAACTCTATCCCTTCCTAATATTAATTTTATTTTAACATACTGTATATTTTTGGTATGTTGTGGGGAAGTTGTTGAGGTGGGATGGGACACTTGATTTTTAGTTCACTAAATAAACGACTGAAGACATAAGAATGACGACAGATTGCATCATCATCCATATGTAATTCTCTAAAAATTCAAGACTGAATTTTGAAGCTTAAGAATACCTTGTAAGTTGTATATAAAATAAAAATAAAAATAAAAATATTAATAAGTAGTGGAGTAGTATTTGTTTGGCCGTCTTCCTATGCTTTGGCTGACACTTCACTCTCAATCACTCTCGATAACTCACACATTCCATGGATAAAATTATTATAGTACTTACTTTTCTAGTATAGATTATTGAGCTTATTATTTCTTTTGAAGAAAACGAAATTTACTCATTGTGTCACTGTAGGTTTCCCTCCTGTGACTTAAATAACATTTTTGCTGAAAATATTGTAAATCTTTTGTCTGGTTTTTTTTTTTTTTTGGTAAATCACATGCCGAAGCGTTGGCTAAAGAAGACTAACAAAACCGCTACAGCAGGGGGGAGGGGGGAGCAAACGAGAAAAAACCAATAAAGCAGGCCTAAACCTGAGGAAAGGTCCGCAAAGAGAGCAGGCCGAATGTCATCCGGTGGGAAAGCCAACGTCGTAAAAAACTCCTCCGATTTAGCTCCACGCTTAGCAAGAAGATCAGTCACAGCATTGTCTTCCCGAAGAGTATGGCGCCAATGGATCCGAGGATGTTCGACCAAAAGATCACAAATATTATTCACCAAGGGAAATAGCCAGTGGGAACAGGGGACTCCCTTAGTGATAAGACCAAGAGCTTCAAGCGAGTCCGTAAAGCAACAAGCAACAACAATCCCATGAAAAAGCAGCCGTTTGATACCATTCCAGATACCATGGAGTTCTGCTACAATATTAGATGCCACTCCAATAGACCCAGAGATACCTTCCCGACAAGTACCATCACCCGACCGAATCGCATAATCAAAGCCAGCCGGCCCCGGATTATCAAGAGAACTCCCGTCCGAGTGCAAGACAATACCTTGATAATTACAAGAATTCCAGTTAACCAGCCGGGAGGGCCGACTGCCGCTCGTCTTGGAACATACCGCTGCATAGATGCGCCCCAAGGCACCGGCCTCCCGAGCAATAGCCACAGAGTCCGGATCCACTCCTCCCATGCAAGCCCCATTGCAGCCTTTCCACAAACACCAAAGAGCAGCCCAATGCTGCGAGTTCCAGTCACGACAAAGCAGCAAGAAGGCCTTAGTGAAATCATTGGCAACCTCCATCCAGTGAGTAGGCGGCTTCCAACTGATCATCCTCCAAATATGTGTAGTCCAGGGACAAGTGAAGAAAACATGCCAGGTGTCCTCCACTCCCGCACCACAGATCACGCAGGCCGCCGACTAAGTGAGACCACGATGATGTCTCAACGCATTAGTAGGTAGAGCATTCAGTGCAATCAACCAAGCTAGCATACGGACCTTCTCCGGAGCATCAATACGCCAAACCCAAGCTACATTATCCTGTTTATCCACCAGGCGACTCGCAGGAATCCATTGATACCCGGAAGAGACTGTATAATTCCCGGAGGCACTACCAACCCAGCATCTCTGATCCTTGGCAGCATCATGAAGGATAATGGGTCCATGTTGCCTCACTTCCTCTTTTATCGTCTCAGGCAACTGTGTGTACAACAAGTTCCATTGGAGATAGCCATCAACAACATCTTTAACCTTAGAAAGAATTAACATAGTGAGCGAAAGGTATCCGTGGAGCAATTGGCCCGCCCTTGAGCCAAGAACTATGCCACAAGTTGCATTGCCCATTCCCAAGCCGCATACGAAACCCTTCCAATAAGAGAGGAGCGCATCTACACATCGCACGGTACACAGGAGAGGCAGTCGGTCTGCTTGGGAAGAGTCCTTGAGGAGTGCCATATTTATCCACAAATAGTCGCACCCAAGGTTTATGGCTATCGATTAAAATATCCTGGAGGATTTTACCTAGCATGGCGGTATTCATCTCACGACAACCGCGAATTCCAAGTCCCCCCACTTTCGAGGCATAGCAATCTTGTTCCATCGAACTAGGTGAAGTCTGTGGCCACCCGCATCCTTCCAAATGAAGTTGCGCACCAACCGATCGACTTGCGTACAAATAGAGGATGGCAACCATGTGGTCTGCATATTATAGGCCGAGATCGAACAAAGGACTGACTTTGCCAAAGTGACTCTCCCTGCTTTATTTAGGAGTGCTCGCTTCGACGATCCCATTTTTGCATGCATACTGCATACATGCATATTGCCAAATCGTCTATATGTTAATTGAGATGTACTTTTCTTTATATAAATATAAATATGAGTCACTCCACCCATAATTAATTGGCTTTAGTATTGAAACATCATAAGTATCAGAGTCATGAATACCTAGTTAAGTATTATCGCCTATTAGTATGTTTCATTGTTTATATGAATATAAATCACTCCGCCTATTATCAAATGCCTCACAAAACATATAAATCACTCCGCCTATTATCAAATGCCTCACAAAACAAATTGGTATCCTTCAATTCACTCGATCAACTATTACAATATTTTCTTTCTAAACTTGTACAAAGAATTGTTTACCTATAAATAGCAAGTTGTGCATCCACACTACAAAAAGTTTTTATTTTTTTTAATTTTTTGGTAAACATTGAGACCTATGTATCGGCAAAAGTATGTGGGAGTCCAAGCCACACAAATTACAAATGGGGTAAAGGGGAGTGATAGGGGGTCGGATGGGAACCAAACCCCCAGGCTCCAACTCATGGTTGGAAGACAGGAAAAGTTCTGTTTTTGCGACTGAATATTTTAAGTCATAATCTTAAAATTTCTTTACGAAATATACTCCCTCCGTTTCTTTTTAAATGTTACGTGTTGACTTTTTTTACTGTTCATTGTAGTACTTTGACTTCTATTTTGTTATAGTTATAGAAGACAAAATATAGCCAAGTGAGATCTTGTTGGATTCATCTCATGTTCTAGTTTTTAAATATCAAATTTTAAGAATTTTTACTTGTACCGAATTTGAGTTATTAATCGTTGAAAATGTGTGTTTGCATACGTGCAAATGAGAAGTGTAACCTTTAAAAAGAAACGCAGGAAGTATAATTTTGGCTATTACAACGAAATTTGCGACAAGTTCGAGTTCCTTAAGAAAACTTTTTTTTGGTGAATATCAGGGTATCCCCAGGCCACATTGGACCCAAGACTAATCCCTCGAGGATCTGCAATGGCAATTAAGGGCGCCTCTCCCAAAACAGTTTTTTGCATACACAAGGCTCGAACCCGAGACATTGCTTAAGCGACTAGAGCCCCCATCCACTCAAGCCAACCGCTGTTGGTTAAGAAAACTTTTTATCGCAAAAATCAATATTTCTTGCACAAAAAAGTCTTTGGGACCAAAAAATTCCATCTCACAATGCAATATTAATATTTTTGTTATTATGACGTATTCAAATTCAAATTCCATTAAAAAAAAAAAACTTTTCGTAAATCAATATTTCTTGCACAAAAAGGTCTTTGGGACCAAATTCCATCTCACAATGCAATATTTTTGTTATTATGACGTATTCAAATTCTATTAAAAAAAAAAAAAACTTTTCGTCGCAAAAATCAATATTTCTTGCACAAAAAGGTCTTTGGGACCAAAAAGTTCCATCTCACAATGCAATATTTTTGTTGTTATGACGGATTCAAATTCCATAATAAAAAAATAAATAAATAAATAAAAACTTTTCGTTCCAAAAATAAATTGCTCTTGTAATGCCAAGATAGTATCTTCATTGCACCACCTTGGAACGTCATCAAGAAATATGCTACTGGTCAATGACAATAATACTTAAGTAGCAAAATTTTAAGTATTTTTAATTTACACAATAATTTTTAATTAATTAACACCATATTAATATATATAAACACAATCAATATAATAAATTTTGAATACTTTTTGGTATGTGCTGACTGTATTGCCCTTATTAAATATATTCCATCCTTTTTTAATTTTAAGGGTTATATTGTAAATATGCCTTGGGTTTCCACGTAAATGCTGATTAATCATCCAGAAACGTACAGTCATCCAAATTAATTACACGTCAGCGCTCAATCATCCTACTTGCCAAGTCAAGAAATCTTTTAAATCTTATATTTAGGTAATAAATCTATTTATTAGTATAAGAAAATCTTGAAAAAATCTTTTCATATATTTGAAAAGTATAAATTGGAAATAAATTATAATATATTTGATATATAATAGATTTAGTTAAACCAATATATATTCTTTATTTTTGATCGATATATATTATTTAATTTTATATGTTATTATATTTTCAAATATAACATATTAATTATATAAAAATTTGAGCCTGAAATATTAACCTCCATCAATATAATAAATTAAAAAATTAATTAATAATAACTATAATTCCATTCATTTATCAAACTATATATAGTTAATAAAAAATTAAAATCCGTTATAAAAATATAATCATATTTTAATTTTAATTTTTAGTATCAGGTTTAATTTTTAAATATAATTATTAACATAAAAATAATTTTAATAAACTACATAATATAAATAAAAATAATTAATAAATTTTTTTAAAATTATAAGTATAAATATAATTATAATTTTGATAATAACAATTAACATATTCCCCATGCTCAAGGATTGAAAGTTAAATTGGGTGAATTGCATTCACATATGGTAATTTTTAATTTAGTTTGGCTTTTAAAATTTTGGTAATAATTGTTCTAGATAATTTCTTCCATCTTTCATATGAACATAATAGTAGTACTATTATGAACATATATGTATATATACTGTCTTCATTTCTCTTATGTCTCAAATACAAATTCTTATGAACATAATAGTGATTTTGTATTTTTTAAGTTACATAATGTTAGTGTAATTTTTACATTATCTACATTAGTTTCACCAAATTATTTTTACAGTGTTCAATTGATCAGTTAAATAAGAATGAATCTTTATTCTTTTTTCAGTTATTATTCTATTAATTCTTCCATCAATGATGAATGATAATCCGCTCTCCCCTTACATTAATTTGAATAGTAGTACTAAACATGTTTTCTCAAATTTAAAATATTGGGTTAGATAGTCAATTCTGCCACTAAATTATTAAATAGTACTCCATCCGTCCCAGGCAAGATGTCTGGTTTGACTTTTTGGTACTGTTCATTGTTTAACTTTGACTCAATATTATTCTAAGTATATTTTTGAGAAAAAAAAAATCGAGTTGGATCTTGTTAGAATCGTATAATCATGTAGTTTTATAATATATATTTTAAATAATTTTTTGTTGTATATATTTTGAGATATTAACGATTGATAAAGTGCATTGGATTGTGTGCAGAAATGAAACAAGACATCTTAAATGGGACAGAGGGAGTACTTAATAGTCTTCATAACCTTGAATTTTAAGTTTATGACTTTTCTCTTTTTTTCTTCTTTTTTTCACTTCAGAAAAACCACAATGAATTTATGTTGCCACTATTTCGCTTGATAACATAATCTACATAAGATTCAAGGATTCTTGAATGAGCTTTAAGCAATTTAGTTTTCGTTCCAAATTTATTTTGATTTGTTAGATTCTGGAATTCCCGATGCTAATGACAATGAATTTGATATCTTTCTACATTTAGGTTTCTTAATGTGTGGATTATATGTAGGAAATTAGGCAGTATTCAATGTGTTTGGAAAAATACCTCAATTTCAGTTATATTTTTTTTCTTTTAAAGTTTTATTATTTCTTTTTCAATTTTTATCTCGATCTTTTTGAGAATTCAACTAAATTTTATCTCAGTATCTCAGTTTTGACCTTCTTCCCCTATTGATTAGCTTATACTTCCCATGTTCTCATTTAAATGCACTCCTTCTGCGTTTCATGCAGTCTAAGACATATTTTTAAATATTAATAACCCAAATTGTATAAAAGTAAAAATTGTAAAAAAAAATTAATATTATAAACCTACGTAATTAGAAAAATCTAACAACATCTTACTTGACTATATTTTCTCTTACATAACTATGTTAAATTTTTTATTAAAGTGACTTAATGAATAGTTGATACTATGAAAATGGATCACTTAAAAGAGAACGGAGGAAGTAATTTACAAGAGGGTATTGTGAATTATAGTCCATATTTTAATATGCCTACCATCATTCCTCATTGTTCGGTGAACCCCACCCACTATAAGTGTTTGTGTACCTAAACACTTTTAACTATAACAATGCCACAAAAATTCTTGATTTTGTTTACTTAAAAAGTTATGAACGAACCGTCCGTGCGTAACGGGCAAAAAAATCCTAGTATATAAAATTAGTCGATATTAATCGTATTATTTCTGTGCAACACGATATATTTTTATGAGTTTAAAGTAGAAACAATTTTTTTTTGGAAAAATAATGACATTGAATTAAATAATTGTTTATAAAATACTTCCTCCGTTTTCAAATATTTTAACATTTGAAAAAAAGTTACTATTCACACACAGACTTTTACTTAAAGTTTTATCATAGTTATAAAAGTTAAAATATAGTCAAGTGAGATCTTGTTAGATCCGTCTCGTCGTGTGGTTTTTAAATATCGAACTTCTAGAATTTTTACTTATACCGAATTTGAGTTATTAATGGTTTAAAATGTGCATTGGACTGCGTGAAAAGTTGGTTTGTAATAAACATTTGAGAATGGAGGAAGTATAATACAAAACCCAAAAAAATAAATTGTAACAAAAGATAATTTTAAAAAACTTATTTTTATAAAAAAAATACATATAAAATAAAATATTATATTCCATTACTTATGGCAAACATATAATTTAATTAATATTAATTAATTAATTCTCTTCCGTCTCAAATTATCAATCAGGTTTCTGTAATGGCATAACAATTGCCAGCAGGTGCAGACAACGCTAAAAATGATGTGTAGGCCTTTGTAAAGTGATATAATAAGCCTTATAAAGTGATGTATAGAGGGTATTCTATTTTTTTATTAGTTTTTTGTTCATAACATTCATCCATCACTTTTTTATACTCACGCATCATTTCATATACTCATACCCATCACTTTTGAATGTATCAGCACCTACAGCCGGCCTGCACCGAAACCGACCCCTCAAATTATTATACATGATTCATCTTTTATTCATGCAAAGATGCGCATAAATAGGTAACCATTAGGCGAGAAAATATATTTTGACAAAATTAGTAAGTAATGTAATTTATAGATTTTTTTCTTCTTCTCAAAACAGATTTTTGGAAGACATGGACTTGACCGCTTGGGCAAGTCTTCATCCAAGTAATAATTTATAGATATTGAAAGTGACGGAAAACATATTTGCGAATCAGTAATATTTATAAATATCGATTTTTTAACCGCGTGACTAAAAGTAGCTGATGACTGATGAGTTCGAAGTTCGAACCATAGTTGTTAAGATCCCGATCCTGATCTTAGGATCTTACGATTTTACGATCACACCTCTCTAAAACGATCCCGATCCTTGTAGGATCTTAAAATTCGTAAGATCCCGATCCTGGTAGTAGAATGTTACGATCTTATAGTCATACTCCCTCAAACGCTTCTACGATCTTACGATCTTACCCTCTTAAACGCATAAAATTTTTGTAGTATTTTATAATTTGGGATCAAAATAACTTGTTTCTTTTAATTTTAAAGTTAAGAGCTTGTATTCCTTATGTATGATGTGTAAAAAAAACATAATATGTATGTATGTGGAAATATTTTATGTTTGATTGTGATATTTTTATATTGTATTGTATTAATTAACTTGCAAGATTCATAAATACACAAAATAATGCTTTTACTTGTCAGTATGCATAACTGAGTTTATCTATTATTGCAATTTCATAAGATCTTAGGATCCCGATTCGATCCTGCGATCCCGATCTTGCAAAGAGAAAAACGATCCCATATAGGATCCCGATCTTAACAACCTTGGTTCGAACTATTATTAAAATGGTTATATTTAAGTATATTCCAATTGGGGAGGATCGGACAAGGAATATGTCAATGTAGTACTTCGTACAATGTAATTAATTAATAGCTTAACTGCACTATTAATTAATCTACCTACGTATCCTCAAAGCAATTTACTAATTCATCCTTAATCTACATTAATTTTTTTTTTTTTTATTGGGGATTCGATTCCCACTGCACTATTTATCTCCTTTGTCCATTTTAATTTGTGTAGGATCCATTTACTAAGCTATATTGACAGGTCATCAAATAATAATAATAATAATAATAATAATAATAATAATAATAATAATAATAATAATAATTTACTGTTGTAAATTTCCCATTCTTTTCCTCGTCTCCTGCTGCCAAATATATATCGGCAAATTCCTTAACTGTAAACTCAAAATACATGTTAATCCATAAAATTGGAATTTGAAATTGACATATACTCTCTCCGTTTTTAAATGATAGCTACGTTGGAGAATTTGGCACTATTCACACAATCACTTTGACTTGAAGTTTAATCATAGTTATTCAAGTTAAAATATAGTCAATTGAGATCTTGTTAGATTCATCTCGTCTTGTAGTTTTTAAATATCGAACTTTTAGAATTTTTACTTGTACCGAACTTGAGTTATTACTGATTTAAAATGTACATTGGACTGCGTGCTGCGTGGGTCCGTAGCAAACAAAAAAAAAACGGAGGAAGTATATTCTAATTCGTCATATTTATTTCGATCCTCTTCAATGTTGACTATATATTGAAGTACTATTTTTTTAATTTGTAGTGATATTAATACATTGATATTTGCTGATTCAACAAATCCAGCAATATTCAGTATTCCGTGTTGGCTAAGTAATCAGACTTATGAGAAATATCAGCTTCATCACATCATAAAATTCTAGCTCTAACTTGGTGTGGATAACATTATTTTTTTTTTCTTTTTCTAATACTAATTCTTTTTAATGAACTAATTTCTAATATTAATTGGACTGTTTGGCGTGTTCTTTTCAATTGCAGAATTATTAAACACTCGACTAAATTATACTACTACTTAGCTAGTATTAACCTAATTTTTTCTAGCGGTAGAACCATTTTTTGTTTTTGTAATTTGAAAAAAGATTTACAACTTTTTCTATTAAGTTTTATAATCTATTAAGTTTTATAAGAAAAACATAATACGTCTATTTAATTATGCTAATTTTAAAATGGAATATAACATTTTATTATAGAGAATTGTTTATAAATAATTCTTTAAAATGATTAAGTATAGTATATATTTTACATTATGCTACTACATTTAGAAAAATAAAAATAAAATAAAAGAAACGGCCCCAACCTTGTCCTTCCTATTTTTGGTTGTTGCCATAGATGAGACAAATTAAAGTACTATCTAAATTTTAGTTAAAAATCTATATAATGTGTACACTATTTAAAATTTTCCACACAAATTAGGCATTACTACATTTTTCTTCCTTTCGTTTTTTTTTTTTTTTTAAAAACATTTAGTACTGTACATGTATAATGCACGAGGATGTGAAATGTATGCTGACTTTTTTCCTTTATTTCTTGTTTTTTTTTTTTTTTGATGAGCCATTTAAGGCCTGGGAAAGGGGTGGTGGGAGCCCATGCCACACAATTACAAAGGGGAATAAAGGGGAGAGATAGGGGATCGGTGGGAATCGAACCTCCAACCTTCCGTTGGAAGTCAAGGGACCTAACCACTTGAGCTAAGTCCTCATCCCCATTATTTCTTGTTGGAAAAATGGCACCGACTTCCTTTATAATAGTCATGCTCCTGAACTATATAACATTATATTTTTCACACTAGCTCTTAGCTATAGTATATATATGTTTGAAGAACGCACAACAGATTTCGAGTATGGTAATTCCTCAGAAAACATGTAATAAAATTATATGTCGGTCTCATATGAAAGCACGAACGCTATAAATTCTTCTATTGAATTTTATAAATATGTAATTTTTTTTTTAAAGTGCCTATATTTATATACCCTGACTACCCTTTCCGTATGGTGCTTGCCATCCTTTGTTTAGCAAGATTTAACAATGTTGAATTGTCAAAGGCTGTCGTTGAAGTCTCATCACAAGAAGATCTTATTAAGATTCAGTACCCCCTCCCCCAGCGGTGAACAGTCGCCCAAATAGTACTACTATAACAATTCAACAAAAACTCTCAAGAATTCAACAAGACACCCATTATCCAGCCTGTTGTCCAACACGGCCGCATATATAATTAATTTAATTTAATTTAATTAGTTTGTAAAGGCCAAAACCCAAAATCTCGATGACAGGTAAGTCAAGAAATATAATAATAATAATATTCTGGTTCCTTGTTAGCAACACAAATCCATTCTCACCACAATTTCCCGCGAAGCTTCCCTTTATCCCCAAGCAACAGTTTCAACGCGATTACATTACAACAACTCCCTTTTCCCCTTTCCCCCTACTCCTCTTGTCTATATAACTCATCCCTCCATCCCATTCTTTCATTTCTTTTTTGCATTTGCTTTCATTCTTCCCATCATCAGTTCATCACCTTCGAAGTTTCATCAATCATGGAAGGATTGGGTGCCCCTCCTGCAGTCATCTACAGTTATCAAGAGGACGGCGATAGGTTCGCCAGGCTCCCGGCTGTGGAGCTCCCACCGGGGTTCCGATTCCACCCCACCGACGAGGAGATCATCATGCAGTATCTGCTGAAGAGGGTCATGGATCGAAGATTCTCTGCTAGGGCTATTGGGGAAGCCGATCTTAATAAGTGTGAACCGTGGGATCTACCAAGTAACTTTTATATTCCTTTTTATTTATGCTTAAACAATAGGTAGGAGCCCACAAAATTACAAAGGGCAGGGGATAAGGATCTTAATTAGGGATTCAAAATATATACCTTGTAACTTTTATGTTATTATTTTCATGTGCTTTTTTTTTTTCCCTGTTTTTACATTTAATTGGATGAGTTTTGATGGAAGGATACATCGTTTATTTTATGGTATGATTGGTGATATTGATCATATGGTAGAATACATTACATATAGTAAAATATTGAATTTTTAATGTTGACCTAATCGAGAGAGAGAGAGGGAGGGGGGGAGAGAGAGAGATTTCTGCGCAAGTTAGAAAGCTGCGTTGTAATTTAATGATTTGAAATTTTGAATGAGCAGAGAAGGCGAAGATGGGGGAGAAAGAATGGTTCTTCTTCTGCCAGAGGGACAGGAAGTATCCGACCGGGATGAGGACGAATAGGGCGACCGAATCGGGATACTGGAAGGCGACCGGAAAGGACAAGGAGATCTACAAAGGCGGCCGGAGCAACCTCGTTGGCATGAAGAAAACCCTCGTTTTCTACAAAGGGAGAGCCCCCAAAGGAGAGAAGACCAATTGGGTCATGCATGAGTATAGACTTGAGGGCAACTTCTCCACCTATAATATTTCAAGGGCAGCTAAGGTAATCTTTCACATATATTGTGATGAACTGTTTCAATTAATTGATTTGGGTGTAGCTTTTAGAAGAAGGGAGACACTAATTATGTTATTAGTTTGAATTTACTAATTGATGTCATTATTGATTAACTGATCATTTGATTTGGACCGTCATGTGCAGGAGGAATGGGTTGTGAGTAAAGTGTTCCACAAGAACAATGGAATTAGGAAATACCCTAGTGTAGATCTAGCAAGAATTGATTCATTTGTTGATCATCTTTTGGATAGTCCAAATTGCAACAATACACTCCCACCATTGGCTGACTACTCTAATCACAATACTAATAACCCTAATGACCCAATTACCTCAACCCTCCCTTCATCTTCATCCCAATCCCTAGTCTTGCAATCTGACCATAAGGAATTCCTTGTTCCCCATCATCAAGCCCTACAAAATCCCTACTTTACCCTTCCCTCTTCATCCCCGGCCACGTCTCATGCTTATCGTCCGTACCAAAACGAACTCATCGCCCCCATCTTCTCAACCTACCCTGTGAACACAAGCACACTTTATCCCTTCAAAGGAACCGATCAAGCCAATGTAGGGCATGGGGGGATGAAAACGGAGCATTATTCGGGTAACAACTCGGTGATCAGCCAATCACAGGAGACCGGGCTGAGCGCGGACAACATGGCCAATGAGATCACTTCTGTGGGGGACATAGAGAGTAACAAGGAGGAGTTTGATCAAGAACTTGAGGGGATTAGTTTCAGCCCAAGTATGTCAGATTTAGATTCCTTGTGGAACGTATACTGATCGATCGATGATGATCAACATTATTATTATACATTCATCATGTGTTGTTAAGACACTCGTGTAAATATAGGCACTAATTATTTCTCATCATAGGACACATGATCTTTTTTACATCATATATATTTTTTTTTTCGGAAATTTCATTATTGTGTATTGGATTAATTTCCTTGGTAAGTAGGAGTGCAGTGTCTTCTTCTGGTGACCAAATTTCTGACATTGTCAATTGTAATTCGTGTGCCAACTCAATTATTTTATTTAATTGGATTAGTCCATTTGTTAGAACTTTGATCGAGTTCATTTCTGCTGGCCGGCAATAACAGCAAGGCCAATCTGCAAATATGTCATGAAACCTTGCTTTTCGGGTACTATACAACCCTATTATTTTTTATTTTTTATTTTTTTTTAAAAAGAAATACTGTATACTTTGATGTCCTCCTTTTGTAACTATATTGGCTTAAGGACGAATGACTGATTATTATAAATATTTTGAGAACTTCTTTTTAACTTTATACAATATTATTATTATAGCCAAAATGTAAATTTCGGCTGGAGGACTCAAACCACACTCCACCACATCCTAGTTGAGTTGGACGCAATAGTTAAATAAGAGGGAGAAAGTTTGCCACTACAACAAATTCACGGGAATATGATGAAAAAAGAAGACGGATGTTGTCGGCTGACAGATTTCATTGTTTTATGCGCGAGACAACGAACTAGGCGATAGACAAAGGGAAGGGCTAGGGGGGGACCAGGTGATAAATATAATCGAACCCCAACCTCAAGGTTGTAAATCAGGGGACTTAACCACTAGGCCAAGTCCTCATCTCCGAAAAAATAATTAAAAATATATATTTTTTGAAATGAATTTAATATATAATTTCAGAATTAATTAGATGTAAACTAAATTTATTAATAAAAAATAATTAAAATATATATATAATTTCAGAATTAATTAGATGTAAACTAAATTTAAAAATTAATTAAATATATGATTGGATGTACAAATGGTGTCATGTTATCCAAAATAATCATGGTTGCATGAGTGAATGAAGTGGCACGAGTTACAATTCTTTTGCCTTGATATTTCACACGTTGCACAAGTCAAAATTTATCATGTAAAAAAGTAAAAAAAGCTTCTAGTTTAGCTACAACTCTACGCCAATAAAATTGTTAGCCTAAAAAAAACACTATGTACTAGCACTTAACACATTAAAAAGTACAGTATATTACTCATATTACATAGTATAGTAGTTTTATGTTTACATTTTAATTTTCTTTTATGCACACACTTCTTTTGAAAACAATCAAACAATAATGACACATTCTCAAAATAAGATCCCAACACATTTGCTGCTTTTGCAATAACTATCACATGCTAATTTTGGTCGTCAGATTCTTCATTTTGTAATGGAATCTCTGGCCAACTTTATTCATTTTTTCTTTGGGCAAATTAAAGTTTCACGTCTAGATAGGTTGGAGGTAGAAGTGTAGAACCATTATTTTTTAGGAAATTTGTCGAAGGAATTTAATTACAAATACCGTACCATATTAATTATTTATTCCAAAAATACAATTTCAATCTCAAACATGTGCTGTTGAGAATTATTGCAGTACAAGAAGGTTGCTTCCACCTTAATTCTTGCGGCCATTACAATTCCTCAACAGTGGCCAGGCTAGAACTAACATGACATCCTACAAAGCTATTAGCTAGCTCATCATTCAGAACAAAGGAACAAACGTTATTTCGCATTGTCGTCGAATTGAAAACGGTGGGGTTAAGTAAATTAATCAATTATTAAGCATGATTAGATGCTAGGATTAGACATGCAGGTAGGTAAAGCTAATTATATAAGTATATTACAAGAGATCAGATAATTCTTGTAATAAATGGATAATAGTATATGTACAGGTGTGATGGAATATTCCCAGCTTGCTTAATATTTCTGCAACTCTTTCATCATCCGTATACCTCTCCTACAATTATGCAGTTACTCCAGCTTTCGTGGACCATCAGTTTTTGCACCCATTTGTCTCTTCATTTTTCTGGGCTGCAATACAAAGACACACACGTGTATATATGTATATATATATATGAGATATATAATAAATATAAATATAAAGAGATGATATTAGGCCTGCGGGGTTATATTGAATTGAAGGTATGATGAAGGTAGAGAGGTGAATAATACTAATAGGTGATGGAGGTTGCTTGTTGGTGAGTATTGAAAGCTAAGCTTCGCTGTGGTTCATGCTTGCACGTATGGTAACTTTGTCTTTGAATTTCTAGCCTTGATATATAGATGCTTCAATATTCAAGCAATTATGAGTAAGACAAAGTTAATGTATAGACATATTGACATGAATGTCCTAATCAAACTTCCCCGTTTTTTGTGCATGGAATTTAGGGCTTTGAAGTCTCTCCTACTCTTCGTTACCTTAATTCATCATACGCCATTTGTCTCCACCGCCCTCAGCCCTTAATTCACTTATATAATTATGTTATGTCTACTTGTACCTTTTTAATGATAATCAAACAGAATAAAATTCCCCAGCAATATACACTTGGAACAATTCTTCTATTGGGGGCAATTTATTATTCTTGTTTTTTTTTAAAAAAAATTATGAATTGGACTATTCATAATTGATGTCCATTTTCTCGTGGAAGTACACAAGTCACAAATTAATTTAGGGTGCAGAATGAAAATATTTAGCATATGCTACATGTCATGAAACCTTAACGGTCAAATTAATTAGTGGGAAAATATTTTATTGGCTATGCATGAGGGGAGAATTGCTATTTGCAATGATGATATAGAGATTCACCAGGCACGTACGGTTCCTTGGTAATGCTTTTGATTGGGCGTGCATGATCAGACCTCCGTGGGCGGCAGATGCTCGGTTGGTTTCGAATTATATATTGCATGTCGATGGAAGTTCCTTGGAGAATCCAAGGCGAGCTAGATTTGGGGGCGATGCCCAAGATGGTTGTCCTTGGTTAGATGGGTTTTTTGGATTTGTGGGCTTCTTCACTGTCCTTGTGGCCGAATTACATGGTATCTGGAATGGGTTGAAGCGCCCTTCACTCTCTGAGCATTATGTATGCATGCTGCTTCTTGGACTCCCGGGAGGCTTTGAGATACACTGGGTGACGGCCCCAGCCCGGCCATATTCTTTTCTCTTAGCAATATTACGAATCTTACGGAGATGCATCCTGGGTATTGTTGGGTTCACAATCTGCGTAAGGGTATCTACGTTGCGGATTCATCAGCCAACATCGGGGCAAAGTCTGAGGAATTCTTCATTACATGGACCTTTCCCCGGATGTGTGTGGCCCGCATCTTTCTGCAGATTCGATGGGAACCTGGTTTCCCCGATGCTAGTTTATTGTCCTTATTTTTTCTTTAATTTGTTCTCCTATTTCCTTTTTATGCTATACTGTAGTTGTTTAGTAGTTTTCTATTTCCCCGACGTTCTTGTATCACCTTCACCAAATGTGGAATTTATTAATTCAAGCCCAATATGATTATATACTGTCCAGGAAAATAAAAATAAAAAAAATATATAGGCCGAATCAACCTCAAAGTTCAACATAGAGTACAATGTTAATAATGGGCTGGATGGTCTTTGTTAAAGCCATTGTGAACATGAGAACAAGAAAGCATAAAATACCGGAGAATCCAAAATGTGTAATTTCGGGCCTAGACTATTGTATTCGGATTGGATTAGGTTACTTGTATGTTAAATTTCGGGTTCAATCTAAGAGCCATGTGTGCCCCAAACCATGCGGGTAAAAATGCTAGCTTTATCGTTGTCAGGCCATCCCCACCCCTTTCCTTGGTTATATATTCTCATGTCCCAACCCCAATTAATCCTCTCAAGTTCATGAATAATCAAGTAGTAGGTGGCCTTGAACATGTATGTACCTAGGTGGAGTTGGGACGAGTGTTTTCGAGCCTTTGCCATGTGAATATCGATTTTCTTCCAATAAATAAGTTATTAGTTCATGCTGGGGGAACATGAATTTGAACAAAATAATAACTCGATTTGGCCTTGTATTGATTGAGTTCGTGATGCCGCTACTCTTTCTCCTTTTAGATTTTGAAATGTGATGGTCCACGCCTCCACCATATATCATCATATCACTGCCTCTCCATCACTTGGTTGTTCTCCATGGCCACTGCCATTCACCTCCTTCAAATTTGAACTTCTCATCACTACTAGTCCTGTCCTATCTTTCGATTATCTTTATGTTTTTTTTGAGTTATGTTGTTTTATCCTTGTTGCTATGGTTTTAGCCTAGGTGAGTTTCTCCCAGTGTGGAGTCTTTTTGTCTCATTTACAGAGTTCTAGCAGTTTAATTTTGATATGGTTTCCAATACAGGGTCCTATACTTGATCATATTTCATGTGCAGCATCTTACACTGACCTATTTAAATATTAGTAATCTCTAAATTATATGCCTATAAAAAGCATCAAGCTTTATAGAATGGGAATAATGAAAATGGCCCGTTATGAAATTTTCCCAATACATCATATCAAACTCACTTCATCAAGGGGTATTTTGGATTTTTCATAACAAAGCTGGTTGTGCCGAACGTAATCCGTGTGCATATATCGCTCGCCAATTTTAAATTTTGATTGTGTGCATTTAGAATGTATACAGCATAGTTGTTAAGATCCCGATCCTGATCTTAGGATCTTCTTACGATTTTACGACCACACCTCCCTAAAACGATCCCGATCCTTGTAGGATCTTAAAATTAGAAGATCCCGATCCTAATAGTAGAATGTTACGATCTTATGGTCATACTTCCTCAAACGCTTCTACGATCTTACAATCATACCCTCTTAAACGCATAAAATTTTTGTAGTATTTTATGATCAGAGATCAAACTAACTTTTTTCCTTTAATTTTAAACTTAAAAGTTTGTATTTCTTATGTATGATGTGTAAAAAAACATAATATATATCTATGTGGAAATATTTTATATTTGATTGTGATATTTTTGTACTGTATTGTATTAATTAACTTGCAAGATTCATAAACACACAAAATAATGCTTTTACTTGTTAGTAGGCATAATTGAGTTTATCCATTATTGCAATTTCATAAGATCTTTGGATCCCGACTCGATCCTACGATCCCGATCTTACAAAAAGAAAAACGATTCCATATAAGATCTCGATCTTAACAACCTTGGTATACAGTGTACGATAATCTTTTAACTCTGTACTTCATAAGGAAATAAGACGAGTTCTACTCTCCCTCACGTTTTCTAGGGACTCTCCTTATACACTCTCTTGATTTATCTTTGCATATATCCAACACACAAAAAAGTCACACTACCCTTACACAGCATCTTATCTAGTTATCTTACTTCAGCTCATTAACCCTACATAATTTCCACATGATCACTTGTTCACTACACATCACATAAAATAAGGATAAATAGCATTTCACAACATTATTCACAATTTAAACAATTGTGAATGATTTGGCCAAGATGAAAGGAGGGAAAAAAAACACCATTGGTCCCATAAGTTTCCCCAATTTCGATTTCAGTCCCATATTAATTTCATTAACACAATCAATCCATTATGTTTGCTAATTTTTGCATAATCCATCCCAAACCCTTTAATGACGCATTTCTACTGACGTAGCGCTGCGTAAGTATGCTAATTGTGGCGCCATTGGTCCCATAAGTTTGCTTAATCCGGTGCCACGTCAGCAGAAATGCGTCATTAAGGGGTTTGGGATGGATTATGCAAAAATTAGCAAATATAATGGATTGATTGTGTTAATGAAATTAATATGGGACTGAAATCAAAATTGGGGAAACTTATGGGACAAATGGTGTTTGACCCGGGCTATTCTTACCCCTCCTTTTACTAACATCACCCCACCCCCTTTTCCTCATACCCAAAATACCCCTCAACTTAAAAAAAAAAAAAAAAACAAAACAAAAACTCATACACACAAATTTGCTACATACACCCCACAAATTTCATCACAAATTCAAACCCTTCCCACCCAATCAAAACCCTAACCTTTTCAAACACCCCATCAAAATCAAACCCTTTCCAACCCACCAAAACCCTCCAAACCCTAAGTGCTTATACATTCCACATAACCCACACATTCTCCCCAAAAGATAGCAAAAATCGAAGGAAAAGTGGTGTAGAGTAATTGCCTAATAAATGGAGGATCAATGGCCACCTTGGGATGGAGAGGTAATGTTTTAAAGTTAATGAAATTTCCAAATTTTCGCACAGCTGTTCGGCACTGGTCTGCCGAACGCATAGCACGACGAACGGCCAATGGAGCCGCACGCGTAGCCTAACGTTCGGCCGAGAAGGCCGCGCATCGCTTGGGACGCACGGCCGATCCGGCCGTGCGTATCATTTAACGCACGGCCTATCCGGCCGCGCGTTCTTCTGGTTGTTCGGCCATGATGGCCGAACGGACCTGAAGGCAGAGCCTATTATTTTATTTTTTTTTTTTTGTTCTCATTCCTCTTTCAATACTTTTTCTTGCAGAAACCACCTTCTCTTGAGACGAAATGGAGTGGTACACTAGCCACTGAAAATCCAATTGGAAATGAGTTGAGCACCGATGTCGTTGGCCAAGACTACACTCACATATTCACGACTTATGCTCACTATCCTTCGAAACAAGCTGTCATAGATTGGGTAAAGGGCACTGCGAAAAGGGAACACATGGTGGTTATTATTAAGAGGTCAGATGCGGGTGGGGGCACAAGGAAATCCCGTGTTTATTTTCAATGTGAGCGCGGGGGTGAGTACCGTGAATGGAAAGGGAAGAAGAATCCAAACTTACCAAATGAAGAAGATACCGGTGAATGTGAAGATGGGCAAGGGAAGGATGTCCGGCGGAGGGAAGGGAAATCAAAGAAATGTGGGTGTCCATTTGAACTAAAGGCTCAAGAGGTGACCATTGGTGGGGAATGGGAAGTTGTGGTCGTGCATGCAATCCATAATCATGGGCTTGCAAATTATTTCGAGGGACATGCATACATGCAGCGGTTGACACCCGATGAGGAGGAATTGGTGGTGAAAGGTTCGTTGCACAACGTGAGGCCCAAGGAGTTGTACTTCGACCTAAAGGCTACTTTCCCTAAGAATGTGTCATCAATGAAGACAATATACAACTGCCGCCAGAAACACCGTGTGAAGGATAGAGCCGGACGTACCCAAATGCAATACGTGTTGGGAAAGTTAGATGAGAACGGCTATCACCACAATCATCGCAGGTATGAGTCAACTAGTGAGGTGCGAGATATTTTCTTTGCACATAAGAAGAGCATTGAATTGTTGCATGCGTTTCCACATGTGTTGTTGATGGACTGTACCTACAAAACAAATCGATTTAAATTTCCCTTGTTGGAGATAGTGGGTGTTACCTCTACGGGTTTGACATTTTTTGTTGCTTGTGCCTATTTGGAGGCGGAGAAGGAGGATAACTATACGTGGGCACTTGAGATGTTGCTTACGTTGATGGATTCAAAAAGTTTGCCAAGTGTGATTTTGACTGACAGAGAGTTGGCGCTTATAAATGCAATTGAGAAAATATTTCCCGATGCCACGCAACTATTGTGTCGATGGCATATAAACAAGAATGTGGTGGCAAATTGCAAGAAACACCTGCAAACAAAGGAAAAATGGAACTTGTTTTACAGTCAGTGGCAAAATGTAATGGCGTCAGATTCCGAGGATATGTTTAAAGAACAAGTGAACCGTCTGTGCAATGATTTTGCCTACGCATTACCGGCCGTTGAATACTGTCTTAAGCAATGGTGTGAAACTTGGAGGGAGAAATTTGTGGGATATTCCACAAACAAGATTAAGCACTATGGGAACACTTCGACATCCCGGTATGTGATAAATATAAATTTGATTATAACTGTCCCAGTAGTCTATATTCTTAATGAACTACTGATACATTTCCCTTATTTGAAATCTTTGCAGAGTGGAGAGTCACCATTCAGTGTTGAAAAGGCAGCTGCAAACTTCTATGGGGAATTTTGAGACTTGTTGGGCGACCATCAATACTTTATGGGTGAATGCACATCAAGCAATTACAGAATCGTTTGAAGTGAGTCGGAATAAGCAAGCCAAAAAGTACCGGAATGTTATCTTTCAAGAGCTGCGAGGATTTGTGTCGGCATATGCACTTGATATGATGGTTGAGGTGGTCAGATATCTACCCGAGGGTGTGATGGATGCCGATTTCTGCGGATGCGTTCTACGTACTACTTGCGGGCTGCCATGTGCTCATGAACTGTCAGAGTACGTATCCAAGAAAATGCCTATACCGCTTAATCAGATTGATGACCATTGGAAGAAATTGGATTGGACACCTCGTTTTGTGGACGGTGTGAAACAGGATGTGATCCCGGATATTAATGAACTGTTCCGGAGTGCAACGGACAAGTGGAATGCGTTGGATGATGCAGGTAAAAAAATGATGTGGAGGAAGTTCAATGAATTGGTAAATCCCAGCACCACTTCGTTGAATGAGCCTTCTGTACCGGTCCGGCCTCGGGGGAGACCACCAAAGTCAGCGAAGAAGAAGGGTTCCACAAAGAGGGATCCCAGTGCATTTGAGCTGGTGGACAGTTGCTCCCCCGATGTCTCTAAGATCATTTACGATGCCGGTCCTGTCTCAGCTGTTCCATTTTTTACATCCGCCAGACGACCGACGAAACCCAAGGTATTGGTAATCTTTTTTTTTTTTTTTCGGATTCACATGTCTATATCGAGCATGTATGTTACATACGAGTATCGTATTAATCCTTTACAGGTCCGTCGGGGGCGTGCTGTAAGTAATTGTCCACTGCCAGCGTGTATTAATGCACCAGACCATTTCAAAACATACGTAGTTTGGGATCAAGGATGTGAAGGCAGATGGACATTGTGGATTTCGGGCCATTGCTGAGCTTTTAAAATGGACAGAGGAGTCGTGGTCTCGTGTCAGGTCAGATTTGATGCATCACTTAGAGAACAATAAGTCATTGTACGATAAGGTGTTTCTTGAGCAAGGCCGAGTGGAGTATATTCTCAATGTGTTGAATTGCTATGGGGCTAAAGCCGATCCTGAGCATTGGTTCTGTCTCAACCACTCCAAAGAAACTTGAGCCCCCCTAACCCTCACCATCTCTGCTGTCACCTGATCTGTGGGGTACCTAAGCAAATTTGCAACGTCCTCGTGGCCCATAGATACACCTAGAAGTAGAAAATGTAGGCATTCAATTTTATTTAATGAACCATACACCACATGAAATTAATACAAAACTAAATGTAAGAATACCATCGCGACCGGAGAGAACGGGTCGCCCTATCACCGGCAGACCAATGAGACAAAACACATCATCCAACGTGATCGTCATCTCGCCGAATGGTAGATGGAATGTGTTAGTCTCTGGATGCCATCTCTCGATAAAGGCCTCGATCAGGTTCTTGTTCGGTGCCCTAAAAGTGATCATTCTAATCTTGTCAAAACCAGATCGCCTGATGTAGTGTCGGAACCGTCTGTTCTCGCGCCCGTTCGCAATCTCCCATGTCGTTAACTTCACGGCATGGCTAACGATCTTGAGCGGCGCTCGCTCACGGCCATTCCATATATCATATGCGACGTGGTACCTAAAACGCCTGAGTAAAGGCGGTGCAATATGGTCATCACCGTCATCCTGAGCGGGCTCGTCTGGAGGCGGAGCATGATCTACAACAGGTGATCGGTGGGCCACTGGCTCCTGAGTGGCAAAATCCTGAACGGGCTCAAGTGGAAGAGGATCATGAACTGGAGGTGCAAAATCCGGAACAGCCTCTACTGGAGGTGCATCATGATCTACAACAGGCTCCTCGTAGTCATACAGGTGAATCGCTGGATATCCAGCATCTCTACGCTGCCGTACCCATTCGGCTCGGGCCGATGCTGTTGGCCGTTTACGAAGTGTCTGATAAAAATCTGAAATTAAAGTGAAATTTATAAGTATAAATACCATTGCATAATAGAGAAGAGAAAGAGAAGAAAAAAAAATTAAAAAAGTAAACCTGTAGACCTGTTCGGCCGTGCACGGCCGAACAGGCTTAAGACCGTGCGGCCAACTTGGCCGCACGGTCTCGGTAGCGTGCGGCCGCTTATGCCGCACGCCTACCATAGTGCGCGGCGACTTGCGCCGCGCACTACACATGCTGTTCGGCACACCAGTGCCGAACAGAGGCCGAACAGGGGCCTTCTTCAACCTCCAACTTTTCACTCTTGGCCACTCAAAACTCTACCCAAATGCAATTTTAAATACGAAAAACATCAATGTACTAGTACTAGACTTAAATGGAAGTGTTTTAAGGGTTTTAACATTTCAAATTCACATTTACAACAAATGGGTCAAGCAATTACAAATGAACCCTAACTTCTCTAACTTACTTACTTTTAAATCTGTCCATGGTGCTTGTTTTTTGCTAGTTTGAAGCTGCTGTGTCGATCGGTTTTGGGATCCTCTTCGACGTGCTCTTCCTTCTCGATGGTGTGTATGATTGCTTCTCTATTTTCTCTGTCGTTCGTTTCCCCTGGGTGTATGAAGGGAGGAAGGGAATGGGGTGAAGGGTGGGGTGTATGAAGCAATTAGGGTGTAGGATTGAACTATATTTTTCTATTTTATGTATAAGGGTAATTATGTCTTTGGCTATGGGGTGTATGTAGAATATGGTATAATTTTTAAACTTATGGATGGGGTATACTTAGCAATGGGGCGATGTTAGTAAAACTTGGAGTAGGAATAGCCGCGGTCATGGTGTTTTTTTTCCATGAAAGGAGGGCTGTTCTCTTAATCACTTGTATTGGCCATTGGGTGGGTAATAATGGGTATGGATATTTGCATCCTATGGCGGCAATTAGTCTGTTGATATTGGCCGTTGCCCCTTTTGCCTTCTTCCCTGCCGTCTTCATCTTCCACTCCAAAGCCTGTGCTTTGAACTTTCAGCAATACCATCATGAATCTATCCCCAACCGCAACTCAGCCTACAAACCTCAATTTGCTTCCCAATCTCTCTTCTCCCTCCAATTCCAAATCCAAGCCCAAACCCTTTTTCTCCTCTACTTTCTTTTCACCACTACCACTCTCGCCCCGTTTTCCCTCTTTGCACTTTTTCTCTCACGCCCATGGGCATACTCCTGTCAATACCCGCACCCTGCAAAAGGTCTGCTTTTCCTTGCTTATTTCACGTCTGGTAGTTAAAATAAACAAAACCCATCATCTAAAATGAGGGCGAAGTCACATAAAGGGGAATTTTGCGGGTTAACAATTTCTGGGACAAACATTAGCTGGCCCTCGTTTTTGTGTTTTAAAATTTGGAGTTCTATTGTTCCTTTTTGGTTCAATGCTGAGTCTTCGGAGCGGAATTTTATGAGAATATAATAGTAGTGCTTCAGTATTTGAATAATCATTGGCTTTGATTATGCCACATCTTTCTTGAGCATAGAATTTTGTGATTTCAACCGGCTGGGCTACATTTCTTTTTCAGATGTTGCCATCTTAGAGGTTTCTGCTTTTTAAATTATTGAACTGTAGCTATAAATCATATCCACAGGCTTTTTAAATTTGGTGGAATCATAGCCATCCTAGTATTTTATTTAGTCAACATGTTCTAATCGACCAGGGACTCAAAATTGTAAGCTCAAAAAGTGAGCCGTTGAAAGTGATGATTTCAGGGGCGCCAGCTTCAGGGAAAGGGACACAGTGTGAAATGATTGCTAAGAAGGTGAGCCATTATTGATTTTACTTGAACAAGCATACTTGAAACTTGAGTATCTGCTAACTATCAAACGATGGTAAATATTTCTATTCATTCCTAGACCCTCAATTTAAACTTTAAGTGTGTTGTGAGGTCAGCTTGATTTGGTCACACATTATAGAAAACTAATATTTTAAATCTGACTTGGGCATATATAAATCCAATGCTAATATCTGTTGATATCATCTTGAATCACCCTGGAAATTATTCTAGTTCTATGCCAACACTGATAAATATTTTTTCTTTATAATTGCACCTTAGACTCAAGCCTTCCTTATCTGTTATCCATTTTCTGTTGGCTTCATATATGCATGAAGTTTTATATTTGCATCTCCTTAGCCACGAAAAAGGTAGCATCATATATGATAGATGATGGTATTCATTAGTTCATTAAACTATTGAATTGCATTTGCCATCACTTATGAATGACTGATTGAGGCTCGGGTCTTATTTTGATTTTATTATTGGTATATTACACAGTCAATGTTATCAACAAATCAATCATCTGGAAGCATTATCATTAATTTTTTATTATCTGTTGTTGCTTCTTCAGTTTGGAGTGGTACACATATCAACTGGGGATATTTTGCGAGCTGAAGTATCGGCTGGTACAGAAATAGGAAACGTAGCAAAGGAGTACATGAATACCGGTCGCTTAGTTCCAGATGAAATTGTGGGCAGCGGTATGCAAAGATATTACAATTTTTTCTTGTTTACTTTGTATATTTCCGGTTTTAACATTTTAGTTTATAGATGGTGACAACCCGGCTATCAGTTAAAGACGTGAAGGAAAAAGGATGGCTGCTAGATGGATACCCACGGAGTGCTGCCCAAGCAGAGGGTTTGGAGAAACAGAACACTAGACCTGATGTATTTATTTTGCTTGATGTATGTCAGTATGTTCTCCTTCTTGATACTGAAGTCCATCTTGTATTTGAGAATAGCTAATATTGACATATTTGCTTTGCTTCAGCATTAAAGATGCCCTAATTGATAGCGACTCACTTACTCCTATATTACGTAGTTGTCTACTTTGACTTTACACGTATATAGCAGTTTACTCCCTTATCTCTATAATTGTACTCCTTAAGGATGCCACCAACAAAGGTAAGTTGCTTGAATCATAGATACTTAAGGGTATTTTAGCCATGTACTTAAAGAATAATATTGACTATAATAAGATATAAAAATATTGTTTAATATCCATAAACGGAATGGTGAACATGTGATACAGGCATGAAGGAATACTAATAATCAGGGAATTAGAAACAAAATTTGAGAATTTATGTATTTCATCATTGTCTGCTGTGAAACTTTTACCTATTTTGATTTATCTGAAAATGTTCAAACTTGATGCTATAAGCCACTCATTCTGAGTCTCCCCCCCCCCCCAAAAAAAAAAAAAAAATTATACAAGGAATGATCCAATTTGAAACTCATTGAAGAAAATATGTATTTGAAATGAATGCTTATGTAATGATTTAAATTAGCCAAAAACTAGAAACTAAATTGTGTTATGCAAATAATTTCTTTTTGATCGCGTCACATGTACTAATATTTTATAGAATCATACAGATAGCATTTCGAGATCTTTTATGCTTGTATCTACAGTAAAGTTTCATAGTGTTGTACTGACTAAAGTTTTAATAATTTCTTCAGGTTCCGGACGACATTTTAATTGATCGATGTGTTGGTAGAAGATTGGACCCTTTAACTGGAAAGATCTACCATATAAAAAGCTTTCCACCAGAAATGAGGAAATAAGTGGAAGGCTTGTTACACGCCCTGATGATACAGAGGAAAAGGTATTTTGATCCATCAGTGTAAGTTAATATTTTCTCTGTGGATGAATTATGACTTATCCATGAAATATCCAAATTTTTTGTTGGTTGCATTGCCTTTTGAGAAAAAGAGAACACTATTACGGGGCGTTTGGTTCGGGGTATCTGAGATTCCCACTGGGAATCTTAAGTAGGGAATGCAACATGCCCATGTTTGGTTCGGGGCATGTTTCATGTGGGAATCTCACATTCCCACCGAGGTGGGAATGTTGGGTGTTTTAGGTGGGAATCACATTCCCACCTGGAAGGCAGGTAATGTTAGATTACCACCTCCAGTTTACCTACTTTTATATTAATTTGACTTTTATACCCTCACTTTTTATATTTATTTTATTTTATAAATTTAGATATTTGTATTATAAAAAATGATAAATATATGAAATTTAATTTTAAAAAATAAATTGGAAAATTTTAAATGATTTAAACATATTTTTTTCAAATATATATATTCTCATATTTTAATATATATTTTTATATTTTTATATATATTCTCATATTTTAATATATTCTCATATTAAATAAGTAACTATCACACGATAAATTACATATAAAGAATTTTCAATATTTTAAAAAATAAATCGGCTTAAATATTTTTATTGTGTAGCAAAATGACATATTTATAACATTCGTTCAATTGAAATTCAGGGACATTATGGTAAATTAATTAGAACTAGAAATATGAGAATCCCAATCTAACCAAACGCAATAATCTTAAAACATCAAAAAATAAGATTCCCAGCAATCTCATATTCCCAGTAATCTTATATTCCCAGCAATCACATTCCCACTGGTAATCTAAGATCCCTTCAACCAAACACATAGTGATTATTGAAACAGCTATGTGAGAGTTTCTACTTACAATAGCTGATAAGATACATAGGATCTGAAGATTTCCAAGAGCCATGATTTTGAGGAACAGTTGTGTGATATTTCTACTTTTTGATGGGTACTTTTGTGTAATAGCACATTTTATTAGGTTTTTAAAATTAGAGCGGGATGATAAATATTCATGTAAGTTCGCTCCTTGAGCTACACACTGACTCTAGTAATTCTTTTTCAAAGCTTATTGCTCAATTTTTACTCAGGTGAAATCACGCTTACAAATATATAAACAAAACACAGAGTCAATCTTGGCGACATACAAGGATGTAATGAAGAAGGTACTGAACCATTTTCTCATGTGTTTCTTTTTTTCTCAACTCCTGAATGGGGCTGCCTGCCCATGAATTTTTATATCTTTTTTCTCTCTTTTGTGACAGATTGATGGAAACCGTCCTAAAGAAGTGATTTTTAGTGAAATTGAGTCTATAATGTCAAAATTACTGCAAGATAAAGAAGATGAAGCAAAAGCGGGTGCTATTTCTGATTTATTTCCCATGAAATTATGTTCTTTATAGAAATCTAATTTGAAGAAAACATATCAAAAGTTTCTCCTGGTGCGTTTTTCTTTGAACCTCATATGGGTAAAACAAGGAGGTTATCTTACTTATTTATTACCATTTTTTTGGATAAGAAATATTGTGGCTTGGATATTGTCTGTGGGATATTTTCTATTCCCACAGAAGGGTGAGGCAGAAATGTATGTTCCTTATTGTGTTGTTTGCATATCATATTGTAAAATATTAGTGCAAGCAATTGAATATGTTTACTGGTATCTCCCTTTGATGGATTGAAAATTTTCTTGCTCGTAGGTAAGCTAGCAAGAAGTGAGAACCAGCTTGATAGTTCTTCAGATGAGGTGGTTAAATCAAATCTGCTATTATTATGAGGTGTTAATAGGAGAACTTGGACAGATAGTTTTTAGTTTACACTCTGGTCTGCTGTGTTTTTTAACTTATCAGAAACAATGGAGAGGAATACCGACACGACTGAACAACATTCCTCATTCAAGAGAAATTAGGAACTATTTTTATGAAGATGTGCTGCAAGCAACAAAAAGAGCAGTACAAGACGGAAAATCTCGATTGAAGGTCATATCCGTATATACTTAATTCTCCATTGATGATTTGAAGAGTTTAACATAAGTTCTGGGCTTCCGACATTATTCTTAATCTCATTTCTATGAAATCTACAAATGAAAAGTGCGGATGTTTCTCTCTCTCTCTCTCTCTCTCTCTCTCTCTCTCTCTCTCTCTCTCTCTCTCTCTCTCTCTCGCGCGCGCGCGTTTGTGTGTGTGTGTGTGTGTGTGTGTGTGTGTGTGTGTGTGAGAGAGAGAGAGAGAGAGAGAGAGAGAAAGCATTATTTTCAGACAAAAACATGCATCCCACTGGTGGTCAGTTTGCCTTTGTAATGAGGATGATAATTCTAATGACCAAACTACATCTTATTGTTTTTTTTTTTTCTCAATATGGATCTTCTAATTATTTAATCTTAGATCCAATTTGTTTTAACTTCAATTTCAGTAATGTGTAATAATGCTGAGTAAACAACTCATATGCTTTCACTGTTTCACACCCCTTTGAATATTACCCTGATATTTTTCTTCTGTAGTAATGAATTTTGACTTGGTCATTTTGAAATGAAGGTGGAGATCAATATCCCAGAGCTCAACCCAGAAATGGTGTGAATCTGCTTGCACATATGACACACACGCATGTATTGGTCCCGGCTCCCAGCAAATTTACTTGATTTTTGATCTCTTGGTCAGGATGTTTATAGAATAGGTACCTTAATGGAACTTGTCCGAAATCTTGCTCTTTCCTTTGCTGATGATGGAAAGCGTGTAAAGGTAAAGAAAACATTTTGGAATTAATTTATTTGTTTATTAACACATGTTCTTATTGATCCTTCAATTTCTTGTAGGTCTGTGTCCAAGGATCTATGGGAGAGGGTGCACTGGCTGGAATGCCATTGCAGCTAGCTGGGAGTCGTAAAATTTTGGAGTTCATGGATTGGGGTGATGATGGTGCCATGGGTACCTTCATCAATATTGGTTCCATAGGTAAGAGATTTCATATATTAATATTTCAAATTATTTGTGAAACTTAGCATGTTTCAAATAGCACTATTGTGGGCATATCATTCTGTATATGGTGCAATGTGGATTTTTTTTTTTTCCGTTTCCTCCCTGCTTCCCTTCTTATATACGTCTAGGTTATTATATTCAATTCAAGGATGGTAAGGAGTGGGTTGGGACCTTGCTCCTTCCCCATTAAAATTTAAAATTTTAAAAGAACGATTTCAAAAGTCTTATCACAATACAGTTTGAATAAATGATAACTGAAATTAAAGATAAGAAATAATTTTTTGAAAGATAACTACTTTATGCACACACACACAGATATATATATATATATATATATATATATATATATCACCTATTTTCGACAGACGACTAAGAGCCACAAGTAAATAGAAAATTGCCAACTGATACTTTAAATCTTTGATTCTTAAACAAAACCTTCTAATATTTAGTTTCATATTTCTTTTTCTACTTTTTTTTTAATCTTTTTGTTATTTTGAAGTATGGATGTATCTTTTGATTTTATAAATTTTTCACTCAAGAGTACTGTACTGGCTCCAACTCAATAAAAGTAGCCACTTTCTCCGTCGACATGAAGTCTAGTACACATAGTTCCACTTATTTAATAGTTAATATCTCAAAATATGTACAACTAAAGAGTATATAAGGGCCTGTTTGTTATGGCTTTTGAAAAAAGGAGAAGTCGGTAGTAAAAGGAAAAGGAGAGAGAAGGAGAATTCAAAAGCAAAAGTAGCTCAAATAATTGTTTGGATTGATATTATTAAAGTTGCTTTTCAACAAAAACATGTTTGGATGAATTGTAAGTAGAAGGACTTTTGATATATTAAAATTACTAAAATGAACATAAATATTGTAAGGGTATTTATAATATATTTGATTTCCTTTTTAAATGGGGATATTTTTGTATTTTTATTCCAAAATGACTTCTCCTCTTAAAAAAAGTAACCCCTACATACTTTGAAAAAAATTAAATTTTAACTTTTGCTTCACCTTTTCCTTTTAAAAAAGTCAAAACAAACAGTTAAAAAAAATCAAAATGACTTTTGGGTGAAGCAAAAGTCAAAATGAGAAAAAATAAGCCAATACAAACAGGCTCTAAAAATATATATTGAGTGAAAGTTGAACAATGACCAATATCCAAAAGTAGGGGCCACTAATAATGGGATGGAGGAGTACTATTTGTGCATCTTTTTTCCCTTTTTTTCCCTTTCTAAACCTATTATGTTTTTTCCTCTTTTGGCTATTTGATATGCGTGTGATGTTACCAAATTTGGCAACTTATCAGCCTTGAATCATGTGCAGATTCCAAGTGTCACACCTAGAATAAATGGAGGAAGCGAAGCATAACTTGATTTAATTTGATAATGCTTAACTCTAGCCTATAGAAGAAAATAACAATAAGATATCTATCATGATCCTATGCTTCAAGTATAGATTCATACTACCTCCGTCTTCCTAGGTTTGCAACATTGGTGTTTTTGGCACTGTTCACACTTTAACTTTATCTTATGGAAGATGAAACATAGTAAAGTGAGGTCTTGTTAGATTCGTCTAAACTTGTAGTTTTAGAATATCAATTTTTTTATAATTTTTAATTGTATACAATTTAAGTTATTAATCGTTGAAAATGTGTATCGGCATGCATGCCTGTGGCCAATGTTGCAAACCCAAAAAGACGGAGGGAGTATTTTAGTGATGTTTTTGAGTCTATGAAATAGTATGAATTTGTTATGATTTGAATTGTAAAAATAAGACACTCAATAAAAATTTAAATAGTTTCAGTATATTTTTTATCATCCAATGATTGAGTTGTGTTATATTGCGTAGGAATGATGATAGTTTTGAGGTGTCTGATACTATGGATTAACCCTTTTAATTGTTAACGCAATTTTATTTTAATTTTATTTTTTCTATTATTTTTGAAGAAGGCATGTTTTGTATTTTAGTTTCTTTTTTCAACTTTTTTTTTGAAGTTTTTGTTCTTTACTAAGTTCAAGCGCCTTTCTGCCCATTTGCATTTCTAGTCATGCCTTGGCAAATAGATAGTTTATTTACTTTCATTTATATGTGCTCTTTTTTATTCGCATAAAGCTTCTGCATGCAGAAGATCATGTTACTACTTCTGCAGCTTTTTAGTTAACTGCAATGGATCTGTTGCTATCATTACCTTAGTTTGCTATGGATTTTATCAATTTGTATCAGCATGAATGTATTCAATGCGTTCTGCAGGTGGCAATGAAGTTGAAGAGCAAGACGACATGTTTATCTTAGTGGCTCCCCAGAATGCAGTAGGAAATTGTATCATCGGTGTAAGTCAATTAACAGTCAGCTTTTTTTCCTTGTTCTGTACATTCTACAGGGGCATGCTATTGGTTTATGATTTTGTCATTTTTCTGTTTTAATGTAGGACCTAACAGCAATGACTGATGCTGCTGCTCATCGCCCTGTCATTCTAATTAATCCCAGACTGGGGGTCTGTTCTCATTCCAAAACTTGAACTGCCACTTAGTTGTGCTTCTAAATGTACAGCAAAAAAGTTAAGAACTAAAAATCGCATTTCCCTCTGACAATGATGTTACTGGAAGAATCCTTCAACCATATGTATATAGCTCCGGCTGCAAGCCTTTTTTCCTACTCAAACCCCAACTTTTAGACTGTGGTGAAGATCCCTCCTATGACAGAGATAGGATTTTTAAGTTATAAGAATACGTATATGCCCAACTGAATTTAACACAGGGCACAACTGAGTATGGCCGCAGTATGATTTTCTGCTTCCTGTGTCTATTCATGTGTTGATTTGTTCAAGGGGAAGCACTAATATATTCACATTTTTGAATTCTTAGGATTTACCAGGTTCAAGTGGTATAATGCAAGTAAGTACCATCAATGACTACAATTACACCATCTTTGCATAAATGTCAAACTTTAATTGTGACTATTTTCTGCAAGACAAGTGGGTCGAGACAAGAGATTGGAATATGCTGCTTCCTTTGAGATTTGCTATTTCTTCCGCTTACTCTATTATGCTGGGACCCAATATCCAATCATGGGTGCCCTCAGGTGAGATCATAATAGTGCCATTACATTCGTAAACAAGCTCTGGAAAGGGTTGCCATTCATTTTGCTCCTGTCCATCTCCTTTCGGGGCTACCTTCTGGAAATTTAAGTTATCTGTATCAGCCCTAATTTTTTCATGTCAGTATTATGATCAGCATCATTTCTTCATAATCTGAGTGTGTTGAAATAGCTGTTTCCGAACGAAAGTCTAATTTGTTTGGAACTTTATTTTGGGTGTTCTCTTGAGCTTTTAAAGCTGTAGTAGAAATTTACTTACTGTGGCAGGATTTATTTATTTTCGCGTGCATATTCTAAGAAATGAAGATGTAATTACTTAGGGAAAGACTGGCAATAGTGTGAGGGACAACACAATAGCTGACACTAGTAATTTTGGTCAAGTAACATGTATTTGCTTTTTATAGCTGAAGACAAGGAATGTGCTTTTCTTGACAGGATGTCTTACCCACGTGAGTATGAGTTGTACAGGAGGGTTGATGATGGCCATAAGAAGGAGAAATACGTACTTATAACCAAATTTGCAAAAAGACCCAGTGGCGAAGCTATTAATGATGCATTCGATGGAAAAACCAGGTAACTGGAAAAGATACTTACTTCATTATGTCATTGGTGTCTTTCTGACTAAGTCACCTTATCCTATTCTTCTTGGCTGCAGAGACAAGGCGAAAAGTCCTACAGGAATATGGTAAGAATAGTGATATATAGATCATCATATTGCTGCTGAAGTTGCACTTAATCAATAATGTAAACTTGGTTGCTGTAGGGGCTTCTTGAGTAGCATATTTTGAAAAGAATACAGCCAGTGTATGATTGGCTTGCATCTGCTGTATATTGAAGATTGCATATGAAGGATACTGCACCTGCTGTCATGTATTATTGTCAATGCCATTACTTCTGCACACAACTGAATACATAGCTGATTTGAAGATTTTGCCATTCTAGGTATTCTGTCTCAAGCATATTCTTTGTGCTTCTGAAATTCCCCCTTTGATGGGACTCTGTTAGTTTTTGGTGTATTCTGTTCAAAGTTTCCCCTGTTCTAGTTTGCACAATGTTTTATTAGTTTGTACATACACATTTAAACTTATTGTTTCCATTATTCTGTGGCTAAATCCCTGTATTCTCTGCTTTAATCCTGTACATACACAATGTTTGTACAGTATTTTGTTCCAATGATGGGAGTCTAATAGAAGTACGTTTTAAGTCTTAACCTATTAATTAATTTGGTAAGTTTAATAAACAATGTTTTAGTGTTTGGACGTGTTTGAACTTTGGATGCCTTGAGATATTTTTGTTTTTTTGGGGATTTTTTAAGTAGACATTTGTAATCTTTGTGAATTTTTACTTGACTTTTTTCAATAAGTAAAGAACATTTACTTTACACTATATTATAAATTTTATGCAATGTAGCTCGGGGATACTCGGTAATTTACCAAAATATATTTTAAATTTTATTTTTCTCTTATATAGATAATAAAAATGCGTATAAATTATAATATTCAATTATTATTACTCTTATTTACATTTAAATATATTTTTAAAATATTGTGTCACCTTATCTCTTGTACATTATTATTCTTATACACTATCACCTAATTTCATCGTTACAAAGAAGGGAACACGTTGTTTCAATTTTTATTTTTTTTTTTCTGAATAGAGCCTACCTATTAAGAACATTCGAACAGGGGGCTGTTTCAAAAAATTAAATAAAATATAAAAAATAAAAATGAAAGAAAATAAAATTTAAAAAAATCCGAGTATCACAAACGCAGTCATGCAGCCCAAATGGGCTTCCACCACTTGCTGAAGTAATATCAAACCTATAAATCCAAATTCTCCAATTGACAGAAAATCGACAAAATATGTATGCTGAATATAAGAAATTGGCTTAACTGAGGAAATTGCATGTCTTAAATCACAAATAATCAACCACTTCAAAGATTAATGAGTTGTAGTCACCAAAAAAAGATTAATGAGTTGTAGTCAAGCTACTAGAGATCTTCAGACCCGTTGGAGTAATGTAAATAAAGAAATGATTCTGATGAAGCTGGTTGTGGTCCATGATAAAATTGAGAAAAAGTATTACAATTCAAAAGAAATTTTCCATTTCAAAATGTTTTGTTTGAAATGGTGTGATGATTTAAAAAAAACAAAGAGAAAGAACATTATATGTATGAATTATGCATGAATTAAAAAAAAAAATTAGGGCACACCGAAAAAAAAAAAGTAGTTTTTTTAGGGTAAACAAGTTGCTTATCTTGTTTAATTTAAGGTTAAAATTTTAATTCAAAGGTGTTAAATATAATTGTTGTATTTGTTATATAGTTTTAGTTATTGGCCCAACATTATTGTCCGGCCCCACAATTGTAAATATATATCTGTGTACTCTTCATATTTTCAATATAGAATCCATTTTATCCTCCAATTCTAACATGGTATCAGAGCCATGGGTACTCGTTTGGGTATCTCATTATTTCCGAGATGGATATTATCTCGATGTGGTTTCCGATATGATATTCATCTCGATGAGGGGTGTTAAAGTCCCACATGGGTTATATGTTGGGTAATCCCCCTATTTATATGGACATTTGGCCACTCTACCTACTATCAATTGGTTTTAGGTTGAAGCCCTATGTCCATCTTGTTTCTAACATTCCGGGACGTTTCCGCCTACTACTGGACAAACTCAAGTTGGTGTCCACTCTCCCACCTTGAGTTTGAGGGGGTGATAAATATAATTGTTGTATTTGTTATATAGTTTTAGTTATTGGCCCAACATTATTGTCCGGCCCACAATTGTAAATATATATCTGTGTACTCTTCATATTTTCAATATAGATCCATTTTATCCTCCAATTATAACAAAAGGTAAACCATTTTAGTTGATTTCCTAATAAGGAAAATGGAATAAAAAAGTTACAAACTACAAATAAAATCCCACCCCTTTATCCACTTTGTAATTTGTGTTGCTTGGGCTTCCACACATTTTTACCAACACATGAATGCCAATATTTATAATTAAAAAAACTACAAATACAAATATCATTGTATTTTTTTGGGTAAAAAAATGTCATTGTATTTTAATACCTCATTAAATACATTTATTTGAATTTATTTTTGAAATAATGCTTTGAATCTAACGTGTGAGATAAAATGAAAATATTTTAATAATAAATTTTAATTTAATTGTTTACAGTTATTTTAAACATAAAATATTAAAATGAAAATGAAAATTTGGCCTGGTGGTCACGTTTCATGGACTTTCAAACTTTATGGTTATGGTTCGACATCACACTTGCCATAAAAATTTTTGATTGAGCATGATGTTTCAAATAAGAAATTTTGAGTTGGTATTTGGATAAATTGCAATAAAATAGATTATTTAATTATTGCATTATGGTGCTACAAATTTAATTACTTGCATTTTGAAAATACAATAAATCAAAAAATCTATTTAATACGCTTATCCAAAAACCGACTGAGTAGAGTTTACTTAATTGAATTTGCATTAATTTCCATATTTGCCCTTTAACCTATGTAGGAATAGTACTGTATATGGAAAAAAGGATTATGAGATGGTGTAAGGGCCCGTTTGGATTGGCTTTTGAAAAAAGCAGAAGTCAAAAGCAGAAGCAGAAGTGAAAGCCAAAAGCAGAAGCAGGTAACTTTTGTGTTTGGATGTAATGTTTGAAAAACAGCTTTTTTTCAAAAGTGTGTTTGGATGTGTAAAAGTAAAAAGTGCTTTTTAAATGTTTAAAAATTACCAAAAATAACATGCTACTTAATATGATAATAAGATATATTTATAGTGTAATTTATATTAAGTAATGAGGGTATTTAAGTCTTTGCACAATTTACGAAGTGCTTTTGGCTTCTGCTTTTCGGAGAAGCACCCCCTGGGCTGCTTCTCTCAGAAGCACTTTTGCAGCTTTTCGAGGTGCTTCTGCTTTTTTCAAAAAGCCAAACCAAACGTTTCTTTTTCCCCAAGAGTGTTTTTGGCAGAAGCAAAAGCCAAAAGCACCTTGGTAGAAGTCAATCCAAACACCCTATAACTGTTCTTATCAACATCCAAAAAAAAAGGGAACAAAAATTAGGGGGCCCCACTATTTGCACAACTTTTTTTTTTTGCTAGCCAGGTAGCCATAAAGACTTAGGGTCTGTTCTGCACGCAGAGCTGTAGCTGTGAGCTGTAGCTGTAGCTGTCAGTTTTATTTAAGTGTTATATACAACTAGCTGTAGCTGTCAAAAAATATATGAAATGACATAAAAGGGCAAAAATTTATGTAGATTATTGGGTAGTGAGCTGGTTATTGGGATAAAATTGTAATTGCTCAACCATAAGCTAGGAGCTTATTTTTTAAAACTACTATAGGTAGCTTCTAAAAAGAAGCATCCAAAAGCTCCCATAAGCTCCTAAAAACTAGTGTGCAGAACGGGGTTTTTGTTTTAAAATAAAAGCTAAAGCTCCCAAAAGCTGCGTGCAGAACAGACCCTTAGACTGAAATGGTCACGTTTTCTAGGCCCTTATCCCTCCCCTTTTATATCCTTTATAATTTATAGCTTGAACTCCTACATACATATACCGACATATAAATATCAATATTTTATAAAAAAAAAAAAAAGTAGTCATACACTATTTCTCAATACGCACCATAAAAATAAAAAATGAAAAACTCACATTATGAATGCACACCATTGGTCTACCGATCAAATTCGCTAATTTTTGTGGCTTTAATTTTCATACCCTTTGTCGACGCCCAATATTAATGTTTTAAAAAAAAAAATGCACACCATTTACAATTACCATAATATCCTTAATTATTTTGAAACTTTAAAAAACACCTATTTCATACACACCGTTATATTTTCAGCCCCCAATTCACTTTGGATAATAATAGTTCATTCATTTAGCCAAAACTTCGTGACTAAAGGAATTTTTGAAAAACCATAATAAATATATTCTGACCTATGTGACTAGCAACAATAATTGTATTGGGCCTAAAAGTATAGTTTTTAAGATTCCGATCATGAACTTAGAATTTTACGAACATATCTCTTTAAAACGATCCCGATCTTTATAGGATTTTAAAATTAGTAAGATCTCGATCATGATCGTAGAATATTACGATCTTATGATCATGGTCCTTTAAATGCTTCTACAATCTTGATAATTTTTTTTTAGAATTTTATGATTTGATATCAAAGTAACTTCTTTTATTTAATTTTACACTTAATAACTTATACTCTTTATATATGATGTGTAAAAAAATATAATATGCATGTATGTGGAAATATTTTATGTTTAATTGTGATGTTTTGTACTGTATTGTATTAATTAACTTGCAAGATTCATAAAACACACGAATTAATATTTTTACTTATTAGTATGCATAATTGAGTTTATCCATTATTGTAATTTCATAAAATCTTATGATTCCGATTTGATCTTATGATTCCGATATTTCAAAAAGAAAAACGATTACATATAAAATCCGATCTTAACAACCCTGCCTGAAATACTATAGATTTTATTAACATAAAATGAATTAAATATGAGATTTCAATATATACCTACTGGGGGATGGGTTCCCATGTAGAATGCACATAATCTTAATATGAAGAATGTTCTGTAAAATGGGATTTTCGTGCTCGATGGATATTGCATTAAATTATTTTCATATATATTATCATGTTGCATAATAAAGAGATACACCTCCTCAAATTAACTCATTCATTGATAGATTGAATTATTATTTCTTGCAAAATTAACATCACATATGGAATAGGAGTGAGTAGCGCGTCGAGGCGAATATTAAAGCACAAAACATCATTAACAATACAAATTCCAGTTGATGCAGCACAAAACTATTAACCTCGGCACCAAAACTATTAAACTCGGCATAATGAACAACATATATGGAATTGGAATGAGTAGTGAGGGGATGCGAATATTAAAATACTAAACATGTTTAACATCACAATTTCCAGTTGATCCAGCACAAAACCCATTAAATTCAAAATAATATATTGCTTATTGATAAATAAAATTAAAAATACTTACAGTTTCTTAAAACATAAAATTAAATTCCGCAAAAAAATTTAGATTATAGGAATCAGAAATTAAAAAAAAAAGGTTTATCCAGATTGACGTTATTACACAATAGGTAAGTTCCAACAATAATTCATAACTATTATAGTAATAAAAATGTCATTCATTAAATACATCTTATTTAAAAAATATTCAACACAAATATGTGGGTTAAGTTAACGTCCTGAAATGTGACAATCAGGATATCCATGAAGTGCTGAAATAGAATAAATTTGTGTTATTTTAAAAAAACTCCAACATATGTTACCATAACATTCAGAGCATTAAATTGGAAATGTTAATCGGTTATTACCCATATAATGCCTAAATTTATGCTCATAAATTATTACCATAATGGGCTAGCAGACAATCATTATCATGATTATTTTCCCTAAAACGGATGTTGGTAAGCCGCACAAATCATCAACGCTACGGAACCATCGCAGATGACCAAATCCTCCGGTGGAAAAACTAATAATGCTGGATTTAAACGATTACCCCGATAATGATACGAACACAGATGGAAAAATGAATAATGCTGGATTTAAACGAATAATGATGGATTTAAACGAATAATGCTAGATTTAAACAATTATATGATTACCCCGATAATGATACGAACACAGATGGAAAAACAAATAATGTTGGATTTAAACGAATAATGATGGATTTAAACGAATAATGCTGGATTTAAATAATTATGGAATATTAATTTATTTTAACCCAATCCGTTTAATGTAAATATTAATTTATTTTAACTCAATCCCATATAATCCGGCCCATCCCATAAAAATATACTATTATTTTCCCCCATTAAAAGATATACTCTTATTAAAAACATATATGTAAATACAACATTGAAACCAGTCAAAAAAGGAAATGATTACATTAATTACTTATCACCGGACTTCCAAAATTTTATTCAGCATCTTACCTTGAAATCCATCACTTCAAGAACGTCCTGGACACGAACTAGAGCCCACAAATATACCTAAAAACGGTTCCAAAATTTTATTCAGCATCTTACCTTGAAATCCATCACTTCAAGAACGTCATGGACATGAACTAGAGCCCACAAATATACCTAAAAACGGCATGTTCTGCATATGAAGATTTAAATTGTAAACCAATTCCACCTATTGGTTAAACTCTTATTAAATAATTATATTCCCACCATTTTTTTATATCTTTCTCCACTTCTACATTTCACGTACTTCAATATATATTTTTAACGAATAATATTTCAAATTCTATATAACAAAAAATTATGAAAATTAAATATTCTAAAACTATGTGATTAGAAGAATGTAACAATATCTCACTTAACTATATTTTATCTTATATAACTAAGTTTAAATTCGAATCAAACTTAGTCAATGAATAATATTGACTATGGAATGGATGAACATATAAAAAATCGGAGGAGTATTTAATTACTACTCCCTCCGTCCCATATTTATCTTCTTACTTTTCGTTTTTGGACGTCCCACATTTATCTTCCTACCCCATAAAAGGAAAGTTTTTTTATGAAAATACCCTTATGGGTCACAATATTTACAAGAATACCAAAAGACAAAAAAAGTAATTATACACTAAAAGATAAAAAAGGTCAATTATACCCTTAAAAAAGTACACTATAAAATAATAAAAAACATATTTCTTAAACTCCGTGTCTACAGTAATTAAGAACTTAAATATGGGACGGAGGGAGAGAGTATATAATATCAATATTCTTTATGAGACATTTATGGCAGTTGACCAGTAGCTCGGGCGAGTGAGGCACGGCAACTCAAAGTGAATAAAAGGAGAGTGAGCACTGAGAAGGACAGCCACAACCGACGCGGGAACGCGTTGTCTTGTTGCCAGATGCTCACCTCTTCTGAGAGCTGATCTGTCTGTCTTGTGGGCCTTGTAGTTGTTCCTCTTTCTGATTCTCTCTCCACAACGATCAACGCCCATCACAATCACCACCACACGTCGGCATTTGACAATCCCAATTCTAGCTTTTTTCTCTTCTTGTCACTTCCCCCGGTCCCTCCGCATTCAATTCTTCCCTTTTTTTTTTTTTTCCTTAATTCTTATTCTTCGTCCCTCCCGCCCTATCCTAGATCTTGGTTGTTTTTTTTTTGGAAAATGGCTTCTGGGCCTCTCTTGAAGAAGCCTGGCAGTGAGGGAGCTACGCCGGATTCGGAGTCTGGTTCTGAGCACAGATTTAACCCCACCAGGAATCGCATAAAGGAAAACGGAGCCAACGTTAAGACCAGCGTCAGAAGCGACAGCAGCGGCCGGGAAAGGTTGGAGTATTCTGGCTGGGTTTATCATCTCGGTGTCAATTCTATCGGCCATGAGTATTGCCACTTCCGATACCTCCGAATTCGGGGGAAGTATTTGGAGATGTATAAACGCGACCCCAATGATAGCCCCGGCATTGTACGTCCTCGCTTTCCCACTGCCTTGGAATTTCTTTTTAAATAAAGTAAAAAGAAAAAAACGAGTCTGATGCTATTTTCTTTTCAATATAGTTGACAGCTGATGGTTTGCCAAGTTCCATTCCTTGAGCTTATCTTTTAAGCTTGGGTTTAGGAGAATCAATTTAACTGTGCTAGATTATGCGCCTTCTAGGAGGCTATTTATTGGGGTGTATTGAGATTTGAGGTAGCTGGGTTTTGGTACTGTATAAGGCACTATGAAAACCATAAGACTGAAGGCATCATGTGAGTTATGGTGCACTTGAATGCCCGAGTCTGAAGTGAAGAGTGTACTGCCAACGTCATCAGATAAATTTCTATTTTCCGGAGAAGAAAAAAGAAATAAAAGAAGGCTGTATATTTTTTTTTTCACTTGTCAATTATCTGGATGAATTGAAGTATATAGTCATCTGTCCAGCAAAGCAAGAAATATGAAGGGCAATAAACGCACCTTATACTAGAGTTAGCTATACCACATAATAGATTTGATTTGTGAGATGATCCATGAACCCTATCTAACTTAAAGTCATTGAGACTTAGTGGCTGACATTGTTTTGATTCCTTAATTATATTTAATTTTTGGATGGATAACTATATGATAGTATTTTGATTATTATTGACTGGATGCCCCTGGGGCCTTGATCAGCACTTGTCATCTGTCGTTCACCTGAAATTTACTTCCTTTGTTATTATGCATGGGCAACATTCACCCTGTGCACGCAATCCAATGCATATTTTTAACGATTAATAACTCAAATTTTGTATAAGTAAAAATGATAAAATGTTGATATTTTAAAACTACAAGATGAGACGAGTCCGACAAGATCCCGCTTGATTATGTTTTTCCTTACATAATTGCGACATAAATGTGAGTCAAAGTTAAATAATGAATAGTGCCAAAAGTTTATCCATGTCACATGGAGGAAGTATTTTGTATTGGCACATGCATTGATTTTTTCTTAGCCTTTTGCATCCAATAACCATCTTACAGAAACCAATTCGCAAAGGTGTCATTGGGCCTACGCTTATGGTTGAGGAGTTGGGTCGGCGGAAGGTGAACCATGGGGTAAGGTCTTTGTTTTTGTTTTTTGCTTCTTTTTTTTTTAATTCATTTTCTTTCTGTTCATACTGTGCTAGTTCAAGGTCTTTGATATGTGTTACATAGTCTCAATAATAATATAGATAATCTGAACATTTGATTACTATTTTGTAGGATGTATATGTGTTAAGGTTCTACAGTCGCCTGGATGAAGCTAGAAAAGGAGAAGTAAGTGATAGTTTACTCATGCTCCTTTTGAGAAACGGATGGTTTTATATGAATGATGAAGTTACTTTGTGATGGTGTGACATATGTTTAGTTTATGAGCAGCACGAACTTGATTTGTTTTATTTATTTCTGAAGAATCTTCCAGTACCTTAGGACAAATATTAATTTAAGTCTAATAGCCTTGGGGAATCAATCTCTCCATCTCTCTATGTTGTATCTTGTGCAAACTCTGATCACTGCTTATTGAGCTTCTGAAAGATAATGAAATGACCTTATTGCATGAAGAAGAAGGATCAAACTCTCAGTCTTACTGAACCTCGTACACATAAGTAGTAGCACCTCGATTCAAGTGTATAGGAAATTAAACGATTTTTTGAATTTTGCAAGATATTGATCAATTTTGAGTGCATTTGTTTGTTATTTATGAGTACACAGTTTTCTTCTATTTTTCCACAATTCATGAATTTTTTGTTGCTGCAAGATTGCTTGTGCCACAGCTGGTGAGACCCGGCAATGGATGGAAGCATTTGACCGTGCTAAGCAACAGGTACGGCATAAAATGACAGACAATGTATAAGTATCTCATTCTTAGTTTTGCTATTTCATTTTATTGTGACCATAATGGTTATACCAAAAGAGTGCAAACTAAAATTTCAATTACTCGGTGAAATTGACTGCATGCTTTCTTTCATGGATGGATCCAGAATTAATATATGGGGGCCCAAACATAAAATTATTTTTCCGCTGATATAAAAATCGTTAATATGTATCCATAGATAACATTGGATCATGGGTAAGAGCATTTTTTATTTGTCAACTGTAGGCTGAGTATGAGCTTTCACGAGGTGGTTCCGTGAGAAACAAACTGAACATGGAGGATGAGTAAGTTCCGGTCTTTTGATTACTTCATTGGTAATAAGGAACATGTGTTTACTTTTTCTTATTGGGAAGTTGAATAAACGAACTGAATGTTTATTGATTACGAACTTCCATCTTCCACAGCCTTTGTACTTTTAGGACACAAAATGGTTGAATTCTACAGAATTTACTATAAATAGATAAAAATTTGGATGGTTTAGTATTAAAATCCATGGTGATAAATGGATACTATATCCTGTGACATTTCACTGAGTGCAGTTTCGCATTCTCAAATCTAAGTTATGCAATGGTACGGTACAGTAAAGATTGTGAAGCTTGTTGCATTGATTCAAATGCATATTTGGGACTAAATGCAAGAATCATCATGGAACTGTAAAGACTGGTAATGGAAATTTAGTTCTTTATTTTGTTGTATTACGGAAATGGGCTTTTATATTTTAATATAATTCCAGTCCGTTTCAGTACATATACCACTATTTCTATAATGCAACAAAATACAGGACTAAGCCCCATATGGCACTTCTTACTGGATCTTGCATATATCTCCCTCTTTTGAATCTGTATGCATTCATTCTCTTGGATATACTCATACTAAGTCTCAGATAATTTGTTTTTCTTATTTATTTTTTCTTTAGTATCAACCTTGAAGGACATCGGCCAAGAGTACGCCGTTATGCCCATGGTCTGAAGAAACGTATATTGATTGGACAAGGTATTCAGATAGTGTGATTCTGTCTTCTCATATTGCTTGTTTCTGTACTAGGTGACTTTTTATCAAGTTTGTGAAGATTGAAAAGCTGTTTGATGTTTATGTCAAAATACTATGTTTGTTTTCTTTCTTAAAAAGTTATCCAGGCTTGGCATAGGCTTTATTATGTAAAGTTCTTCTCTTATCCTCATAAGATATGGTTTGTTTGGGGAGATTAGTATGCATAGAGTGTGCATTATCATTTGTTTGTGAGAGAATTTTGATAATGCTTGTTCTTTTTACTGTTTAATAGATCACATTACAGTTTTCATAAATTTCAGGGGGCTTGATGGTTATCATTACCTGCTGATTAACAGTAAATTTTTCTTGGTGGTGGTTATTATTATTATTATTATTATTATTATTATTATTATGTGCTTGTGCGCTCTCAATATTCCAATTTATGAGACTGTTTAATAGTATAATGGAATGGGAAATTGGAATCCCATTTGTATTTTTCGGTTCATTCTGAAAACGTGAAAAAGAAATTGTATCATCCCATGAAGGTTTGTGTTGTGGAATCATTTCTAAGATCAAATAACCTCAAACTTCCTGGGCCCAAATAAATTTGTTAATATAACTTCTGTAATTGTGAGTGAATATCTCTGTGGTGATTGGAATATGTGGCTTTATATTCTTTATGATATTGTGTGTGAATGTGCAATCCTTTTCATTATATCATGGTTTAATCAGTTAACCCAGAATGAGGAAATTCAATATTTTGCTTTCCGACTTAGTGTTCTGTTCTTATAGGTCCGGAGAAGCTTTTGCGTAAAGCTTCAAGCCTAGGAGAAGATAGTAAATATGATGCTTATTTTGATGCTGATGGTGGTGATGCTATTGAAGCACATGAATGGAGATGTGTCCGCACCGTCAATGGTAAGCTTCATTATCCTATTTGTAATGTTTTTGTGAAAATTTTTGTAATTGGCTGGATTCTCATGTCATATAAAACACGACTATCTGTTAGTGATTTCAAGGGATTGCAAATATCAAAAAAAAAAAAAAAAAATTATAATATTTCACATTGTGTTCTCATCATCTATATGGAACATGGGTGCAATGATATATTTTTTGTTCAGTCACCTTCATGACTAATCTAGTCCTGCCAGAAATGTTAGCCCTGATGTGTCTGATTTTATGTTGCTTTCTAGTTGTGTCATGGTGTATATATTTGCTTCTGTTATGTAATCTTCAAAGAAACCATTTGTAAATCTTTCTGCAGCTGACCTCTTTTCAGGAGATAAAAGTGAGCAATAAATGTGTTATGTTATAGTGAATTTCAAATTTCTAGCTGGGAGCATTAACATAGAGAAAAAACATCAATTGAAAGATCACATTTGTTTTTCAAATAATAATACTTAATTATTGATTAATAATTGGGATCATTATTTATTATGGTTCATTTGATACCCCAACATATACAGATCGAGGGGCACCCCACCCCACCATAGGAACCTAACAGACCTTGCTAAGTTACTCATAAGGCTGAGTCTTAAAACATACTAGGTTCAAATCCTTTAATTAACTCTTACAAGCACAGAGGGGCTGTGGAAATAGCACATTCTACAACATATATAACCCAATAAGCCACATAATCGTAGTAACATGCTTATGAATAAGTATGCACTGAGAAAGGATTTGTAGATAGTAAGTATGTCCATGTCCTGTTCCTAGATCTATCTATTGCAATACCCTCATTTTAATAAGAAGAATAAAATATATATAGGTTTGTATCATCAAAACTTGGATTCGAGAACCTAAGATTATGACGAACCTTAGACCCAAAAACATCATTAGAGAAACAATCCAACTTGATTAGTGAATCAATTTCAACGAACTTAGAAGTTGATGTAGCGCCAGGCCAATTTATGATAATTTTGCAGTTGATCGAGTTTGATCGTCTGAAGCAAGAACATCACATTCAAGCCATCAATAGAAAGTAAAGGAAAGTTTCCTTAACAAATTGTAGTTTATTGATATATTAAATAAATAAGAAAAAAAAGTCAAATTAAGCTATACCAATATTTTACCCAATAATAATAAGGAAAACTAGTGATATCTCGGCAAAATAATTATAATGGTTAAGAATGATCAATACAGGTAGTAAGGATCCATTAAGGTCTAAAACTTAAAAATACCCTGAAAAATCCATGTTAAAAGGAAATAAAACAAATTAGTAAAATTACCAAAAATTTGCGATCTTATTAATATTTATAATAATTGTGGTTTTTCAGGTGTACGAATATTTGAAGATGTGGCCAGCTCAAAGGTAGTTTATCACCATTTCATTACAGATTACTTTATGTGTGCTATTATGAAATGATGGTTTGAAAATCGTAAGAGAGTATTCTTTTAAGGGGATTATTCATAGAATACATCAACAATATTTGGGTTTGTTTAATTATTGTTCTAATTTGGACATCTGATTAACATTTGAAAGGATTCAAAATGGAATCCGAATTCACTTTGTGAGCCATTTACTAAATGTTTTAATAAACAGAGTCATGTGTTTGCGAATAGGCTTGAGTGTCCTTGAATATTGTCATAAAACACCCATTGTTCCTGGTAAACTGGTTCATTATTCACTATTTTATGTACCTGAATAAATCAAATATGAACATATTCAAGAACTATTTGGCTCATTAATAGCATCAATTGTGAAGGTTTAAGCCTTGATCCCCAAGGGGCGTGTTTGTGTGACAATTTGTAACAAAATAATATTGCTAGTCACATGTACTTTCCTCTTAGCTTGTCCACCCGAAAGTACTTCTGTTAAAAAGACTATATCATTGATGCATATGGCTTCTTATTCTGTTAGTTATTGATGATATGCCTGATTGAACACTCTTCAGTCTGTATAACCCAAAATATTTTGCCTCAACTACTTTAGTTTCTCTTTATTGGTTAATTGATGACACTAACTAGTGACTTCCATATATCACAATCATACTAAGACTTCACTTTTACGTGTTCTTGGTCCACTGAATTTCAAGATAAGAGAACAATATTGGAAAAGGTAACCTACGTAAACATTCAATTGTAAGAAATTGGTTCCTGATTTGACTTTTGCATCCAATAATATGTACACACATATGTTCCAATAACATAACTGTGCGTGTATATTCCTTGGTCAAAATATATGACGATAGACCTATTTTTTTTCTAGAGTGATAAAGGCACACTGGTCAAAGCTGTTGGTGTCATTGAAGCGACTGCTGATACTGTATTTGATATTATCTTGAATCTTGATCGACACAAAAGATATGAGTGAGTTGGCTAGCCAAGATTTCTCTTGTATCCACATCAATGAAAGACATCTTATAGTTGTTCTACAGGTGGGATACTTTGACCAGTGATTTGGAGTTGATTGAATCTGTTGATGGGCACTATGATGTTGTCTATGGAACATTTGATCCACGTTATGTAACTTGGTAAGTCATGTTTTTCTACAAGGTTTTTCATATATAATCTGCGCTTTCTAATGGCGGGAGTAGATTGTAAACCATATTCATATGTAAAACCTTCCCATCATGAGATGAGGCATGTCAAAAATTGAAATTTCGTTTTCTTTAAAGGCTAAGGTCTATTCATGTAATCCCAACTAGGCCTTGTAGTGTAGAGCTATGCTCTGCAGTACAAGTTTTGATTTTAAACCAATATAAATGTAGGCTAGAATTTATATGTGATGGAATTTTGTAATCAGTTGAAGAAGCTTGAATATCTATAATAAGTGCTTATTGAATATCCCCATGTCTTAATTCATGTGTGATTTTACTTATTCTAAGTTTATGATTATGAACCAACATTAAAATTGAATGTTGTTTGTGATCATATTGAATTCGTTGGGTCACATTTATGCAAGAATCATTTAGAATTTTCCTATAGTAAACTATAAATGATGTATGCATGCTTATGACCTTAACATCTTAAGATGACCAGAAATAGTGTTCAATTTTGTAAAGATCTATTGGGATTTCTGTAATCCAATTATAAATCAAATTTCTTAGATTCTCATGGAGGAGTACTTTTAGAGGGTGTTTGGCAAAACAACTATTCTGAATCAGCTTTGTGAGACATTTGTGATACAAAATAGCTTTTTTAAATGAACAAAATAACTTAAAACAGTGGCCAATTAACTCTTTTTTAATCCGCTGCAATGAGTAGCATTTTGGATTTCAACTTATTGTAGGCAAAAAGTTGGTCTCGAAATTCCCAGTAGAGTTGATGACAGAAGAATTAAGTTCCCGAACTAATCACTGCCAATTGGAGTTTGTTAAGATTTAGCTCTAGATTTATTGGTTTAGAAAACAAGAAAGAGATTGTATTTAGATTGGTAGTCTTTGATAGATATCGTTTACCTCCTATGCTTGTTTCACCAGGACTTGTGCTAATATGGAATTTCTTGGGCACTGTTAGAATGAAGATGGATATGAGGGTCCAACCCAAAACCAATTGGCAATGAGTGGAGCCCCAATATCCAAAGGGGGATCCCAACGTATAGACAATGTGGAACTATAACAGGCACTAAAACTCTAGGTCTACAGATATGTGTAGGATGTTCACATATGAGATTGTATCAAAGAATTATGAGATTGTATTAGATAATTGGGTTGGTACTGCATATGCTATGTAGAAATATTAACAATAAGAAACCTCGCTTGGACTAGTCAAATTTCCAAACCACATAAATCCATGTCTTTTTGTTTTCTTTATTCATTTCATCATTGTTATTATTTTTCCCTCATATCATCTATTTTATTGTTCCTTGTACCGCTTTTACCAGTTATTGAACTTGATTTCCACTTATTTTTCATAAGTAAAACTTTGCATTTTGTCTCTCCTTACCCTTCGTTTACCCGGCAAGATGCATTATTCCACCCTTGAGACCTTTAAAACTTATTTTGTAGACTCACGTGAACTTTTATGTCTCGCCTATTTCTTTTATTGGCAATACATGTTTTCTTTGGATATGGTTTGAACAGTTTTGAGAATGTTAAGTGGTCGGGATCAGACAATGTGGGCTGCTCAAGGTTATGTTTTTTTTGGTGATTCATCTTCAAAGTGCACAAATACTATTCATTTGCTAGCCTGCTTGTGTATAAAAGTCACATTCCATTCACTGTGGTTGTCTGAATGCTTGCCTATGGAAGGGATATTTCTTTTTCTTTTCTATTTGTATTCATTGTCAGTTTCCATTACTTGAAATTTGTTTCTTGTATGCAGGTGGCAGTCTAGGAGGGATTTCGTCTTTTCAAGGCAATGGTTTCGCGGGCAGGATGGAACATACAGTAAAGAATCTGTGCTTGTGTTATCTTTTTTCTATGCCTTCATTGAATAGCTAGGATTGACTTTTAAAATTTGCCTGATCTGTGTTCATGGATTCTTTGTTTGTGTGCTCTATCATTTTCGCGCCTTAGGTAAGAAACTAATGCATACTGGGATTTTTCTTTTTTAACAAAAGGTACTTTTTTTCTACATAAGAAACTAATACATACTGGGATTTTTCTGGAAAAAAAAATGATAATCAGAACTGTAAATTGACTTTGTTGTATATGTTAATTTGAACATGTAGTATCCATTTAGTGAACTATGGTAGAGTTCATCACTGATAGTCTGATATATGCATATTTGGTGTGGGATCAGCGTTCTCATGCAGTAGGTCTATGTAGGGGGCTAGGGGCGACCACAGGGATTGTCTAGAGGCTGTCTTAACAATTTTTATTATCCATTCTGAATCTTCTTGCCTGCTTCCTTGCAGTTATAATCTCTATATGTTCCATATTTGTTTAACTATTCTTTTTTCTTATGTAATTTGTCACATTCTTACTTTTATCTAGATGCAAATGGTAAATTTTCTGGCAGTTATATAATATTGATTTTCCTCTTGTAATTCAAAAACTGATAGCTCTTGTGATTGACAGTTTGATGTCCACTTTTTCGTGCAGCAATACTGCAGTTTCCTTGTATACACAAGAAGCGGCCTCCCAGATCTGGCTATAAGCGTACAAAAATTAACAGTAAGAAAAATGCAGACCTTTTTTTTTTGGCTGAGCAAACATTTAATATATTGGGCTGAAGTACGCTAAAATGCTAAATAATGAGTACACCAGAATAAAATGTATGAGAGATTTTGAGTGACAAAGACCAACTATCATATAAAGAATTCTCTGTTACAATTTCCATATCATGTATTGAGGTATAGAGGGTTAGTCTGATTGTGACTTCCTTGAATCTAACCTAAGTTTATATGCCACCTAAGATGTTGGATTTTGTTCCTCAAGCGCTATTTCTTGGCTACAATTTTCATGGTAGTTGCTCGAAAAGTGAATGATCTCTAAGTATTCATTTCCATATTAATGTCCACCAAATCATGTAAAAGATTCCTGATGCATTTCCCTTACGGGGGGAAAAAAAAATGGTATATATCAATCATGTTTTAATTTTGCTTAGTCATCATTTTTGGTTTTCCTAATGCTCTGCTTCCTTTGTGCTTCTCTGTAGCTTCCACTTGGGAGATTAGTAATTTGAGCACACCTTCCATGCTAAATATTGCGCCCCGATGTTTGGTCACTGAAACTCTGGAGATAAACCCCAAAGGTTGGTTTAAGTGGAGGAATAAGCACTGCCCCAAGTTTGAAAAGTCAGTTCCATTTGCATTGCTGAGTCAAGTATCAGGTTGGTTATACTTTTTATGACGTGAAAATTGTGAGTGTACATTGAAAGTTGAAACAGTAGTCATGATTGGATCTCTGTGAGCCTCCACTGCGTTATGCTAACCCAGACCATTATCAAGGATTGTATATGATGGCATGAGGTAGAATTAAAGATAGATTGCATAAGTCTTGCCTTTAGCACATTAATCACTTCGGATAATGTTCACCTGCAGTTATCATCTGTGCTGTTCATTCATTCTTCCTTCTTCAAAATTCTGGAAGTATAATCTTAACATACTTGATTGGTTTAAGAGGTATTAATTAAAATAGGTCACTAAAATGACAACCTAATGATTTAAGGCTATGAAATATCTCATGATACAACCCACGCTATCATCAAATTAGGCCGAATGTCTAGTTTCGGCCATGTGTATTGTACACATCATCACTCCACCGGTTGGAAAATGAACCAAATTTGGCTATTTGACCTAATTTTAACAACTGAATTTTTCAAATTTGTATATTAGATCAGAAGGGAATCTTTCAATATATATGCCCCTAATATTGCTTTTGTAGCTGTTTCTTCATTAATCACAATTTCTGTCCAGGTTTGAAGGAATATGTTGGTGCAAATCCAACACTTATGTTGGAAGCACCTACCACAATATTTCATTCAAAAGTTTCAGATCTTTCTGAATCCAATAGTGATTTAGAGGATGAAGAAGCAGCTGATGAGTTTTATGATGCAACTGATGATTCATCCTCAGAAGATGAAGATGATGACAATAAAGTAGAAATCAAGAAGGTTCTTAGACTTTTGGGTTTCAAAAAATTGAATTATGTCCTCTTAAGAGACCATATGGCTGTATTTAATTTGGTTTGTTGGTTGTATTAACTTTGGTTTGTTCATCAGGGCAAGATAAAGCTGAAGAATGTTTCATGGGCCATTGCTAGTTTGACTCGCAAGAGGTCTTCAGGTATATGATATTCCGACGTTCAATTTTGAAAAAGCAGCTCCTTTGCTCTGACATATGCTGTGTTTTGATCTTTCATTTGACTTATATAGTAAGATAAGCAGTCCTTTGCTCTGACATATGCTGCGTTTTGTCAGTTGATCTTTTATTTGACTTATATAGTAAGATCAATTTTTCCATCCGATGCAGCACCAGAATCAAATGTCTTGAACTCAGATTCATCCCCTATTAGTCTCGATTCAAGTTTGTTTCATGGAACATTGAGGAAAGCAAAAGATGAAGCTGATAAGAATTGCTGGTCTTCTCCAGATGGTTCTGGATTCATGATCAGAGGGAAGACATATTTGAAAGATAGCATGAAGGTGAGTTCAAATATTAAGATATAGGACTTTCAGAAAGTTTTTATTTCTGTTGAAAAGAAAAAAGATCAAGTTTCTCTTTTAAGAAATGATGAAAGAGTATTCTATTTTTAGGACATTGTTAATTGTTACAAAGGTAAACAAGGAAAAAATTAAAATCAGGACAAAATTGTGGGAGATATTAGGCATGTTGGGAAAATAAGCTCTGATACCTACTGTTGGGAAAGGCTACTACGAAACACAAACACACACACTATAGAGGACCTATGACAATTCACTCACACAACACCAACGCTTTAATGTTGGTTAGCCTTTGACTAAAATTCTTAGTGCACAAGGATACTTAGGCGGCAGGGCCGACCATATATCATTAGGCGGTATAACCGACCATATATTAGTTAGGCGGCAGGGCCGACCATATAACTAAAATAAGTGCACCAAGAATTTAACAAACCAAGGCTTAACCGAGAGACTTAAATAAAAAGAACACATTTACAAATACACAACACAATTATAACACTCTTCACTCCTTTTAACACTCACCACTCAACACTCACTACTCAACACTTCACAATACTACTCAACTCACTCTCTTCACTCAACTCACCACTACACCTCAACTCATCACACACATCTTCTCTACACCCTCATTACAAATGAAGAGCCTCACCCCTATTTATAGAGTGGGCAAGAGTTCTAGAATACTCTAGGAAAATTATTATTAATTCTAAACCTAGATTATTCTACACAATTCCTTTTCTCCATATTTCTAGAATATTCTAAAATATTACTACAATTTTCTAGATAATTATACTCACACACTAATTTCTCTAATATTCTAGAATATTCTATCACTTAATAACATTTATAACATTATTAAGTTTGCATTGATTTCTAACACTCCCCCTCAATGCAAACTTCCTTCCTTGGTCGATTTCCTTCCAACGCTTTGATTTCTTCTTCCATAGATGTTTGCGACTCTTGGCTTTATATTGTTTCTTCATAATAGGTGTAGTTTCATCAACAAGGGCAGCATTGGCATACCTTGGATTAGGTTGCCTTAGCCTTGTCGACCTTCGCAATTGTTGTACATGCTCGCATTCTTCATTTTGGCTTGGAGAGAACTCATCGGATGTAGGTTGATGTATACCGGTCTTCCATGGACTCTTATCTTTGGTAGGTTGTCTTTCTGGTTCTTTACTCGAATCCGATGTATGCTCTTCACCTCCTTCTTTTTCTTCTGAATCCTCATCTAAGTCATGGGATTCTGGGAGCTCGACCTTTTCAGGTGTCCACCACGATGAAGCTTCATCAAACACCACATTTCTGGAAGTATGACACTTTCCAGTAGTTGGATCACAACATCTCCATCCTTTTCTTGAGTCATCATAGCCGACAAAAATGCATCGAATGGCCTTCTTATCAAATTTGCTCCGTAGGTGATCTGGCACGAAGACGTAGCATACACATCCAAACACCTTGAAATGACCGACGGTTGGTTTAATCCTCCATAGCTTCTCGTACGGAGAAACAAATCCTAGATTTGCTTGTGGAAGCCTGTTGATCACGTATGATGCCGTCCTCATACATTCAGCCCAAAATCTTCCTGGAACGTTTTTAGCATGGAGCATGCTTCGACATGTTTCTGCAAGGTGACGATTCTTGCGCTCCGCTACTCCATTTTGTTGTGGAGTATTAGGGCAGTTGAGTTGCCGTCTGATCTTGTGCTTCTCAAGGTAGACATTGAACTCAGTCGACAGATATTCTCTTCCATTATCCGTGCGTAGGCACTGAATTTTCTCACTGAGTTCACTTTCTATCTTCTCCTTAAACTCTTTGAACTTCATAAAGGTCTCCGACTTCTCCTTCATAAAGTACACCCACACATACCTTGAGTAGTCATCAATGAATGTCACCATATACTTCATGCCTCCAATTGATGCTTGTTTTACTGGGCCAAAAACATATGAGTGTATGAGCTCCAATGGTGTCTTGGAACGATGCTCCGACTCTTTGAATGGCAATTGATGAGCTTTGCCAAATTGACATCCGGCACATACGGTATTTGTGCTGATATCAAGTTGAGGGAGCCCCTTTACGATTTGTTTCTTCATCATCTCCTTCAACTTGTTGTAGCTCACATGCCCAAGACGTTCATGCCAGAGATCAGCCGTCTCATTCTTACGAGTCTTGTCCACGTATGCTGTCTCTGCAGATAGCACATAGACTGACTCTATTTTTCTTCCTTGCATAATTGGATTGCCAACCACCTTCATTTTCTGCAACACAGTCACATATTCGGGCCCAAAGAGCACATATTTCCCTTCTGCTGTCAACTGCGATACTGATAGTAAATTCTTCTTCAGGCCAGGGACAAGATACACCTTCTCGAGCTGGAGCTGGTGAGAGCCATCTTTTGGAATTGTTGTCTTTCCAATATGTGAAATAGGCAACCTTGAATTGTTGGCTGTCAACACGACTCTCTTTCCTTTATATTCATCCATGTCGTGTAGCTTCTTCTCGTCGTTGGTCATATGATTTGAGCACCCAGAATCGACGATCCAATTATCTTTGTAGTTTAACTTTGTCTTCATAGTGGCAGCTAAAGCTTGATCCTCCATGCCTTTCTCTATCTCGTCCTCGTCGATTCCAATAGAAAATCCAGCTTCGGCATCCCATTCTTCGTCACTGATGGATGCATCCAAAGTAACTTCTTTTGTTTCGTCTCTTGTGGTGGCCATGTTTCCTTGGAAGGTTCGCTTCCTTGGAAATCTACAGTCTCGAGCAAAGTGACCCTTCTTGCCACAATTGAAGCATTCACCATTTTTCTTTGTATTGTTCTCCTTATGTTGTTGATGGTGGTATTCTTTTCCTTGCCGAACTCCCCCTGTGGTGTTACTTCTTGCATTTGGATGACCATTGCCTCCATGAGTCCACCTTCGACGATCCAATTATCTTTGTAGTTTAACTTTGTCTTCATAGTGGCAGCTAAAGCTTGATCCTCCATGCCTTTCTCTATCTCGTCCTCGTCGATTCCAATAGAAAATCCAGCTTCGGCATCCCATTCTTCGTCACTGATGGATGCATCCAAAGTAACTTCTTTTGTTTCGTCTCTTGTGGTGGCCATGTTTCCTTGGAAGGTTCGCTTCCTTGGAAATCTACAGTCTCGAGCAAAGTGACCCTTCTTGCCACAATTGAAGCATTCACCATTTTTCTTTGTATTGTTCTCCTTATGTTGTTGATGGTGGTATTCTTTTCCTTGCCGAACTCCCCCTGGTGTTACTTCTTGCATTTGGATGACCATTGCCTCCATGAGTCCACCTTTCTTTCGTCACATTTTGTGTCCGATTCATGGCTTTCTTCCTGTGAGTGAAGAGGGCCTCGTCTTCTCCTTTTATGGTGACTCCATTCATTTGCTTAGCTAATGCCTCTTGGTTAGCCAACAAATTCTCCAACTCTATGAGTGATGGTTGAGTGGGCCATCCTCGCACGGCGGCTATAAATCCGTTATACTCGGGCCTTAGACCGTGGATGATAATTCTTTTCATCCTTGCCTCACTTATGTTCTCCTCAGGGGCGAGTTGAGATATCTCTCGGCAAATAGATTTCACCTTTGTGAAATATTGAGAGATTGTGAGGTTACCTTGTGAGATTCCCGCGAGCTCATTTTCCAAGAGTTGGAGGCGTGCTTCATTCTTATTTGAGAATAACTTTTCCAAAGTCTCCCAGGCTGCCTTAGGTGTCTTCACATCCCGGATGTGCTCCAACAGGTCCTCCTCAATTGTAGTCTTCAATATGAACAGAGCTTTCCCCGCCTTGATTTTCCATTTTCTCAAGGCTTCAGCATTTTCTTGTGGTGGAGGAGTAGTATCGCTACCGGCGACGATCTCCCACAAATCTTGACCATGAAGGTAAGATTCTATGCAAGTCTGCCAATAACCATAGTTATAGCTATTGAGCTTCTTGATTCCACTGCTTGTGCTTGCAAGATCTGCCATCTTAAACGACGTCCAACGTCACGTAGGCTTGGTCCCAGACCACTCAACTTTCACAGTTCCAAACTGTGCTCCGGCAGAGTCTCCCCTTGCTGTTGACGAGTCGATGTAAGTGTCCAACACTTACAGAAGCTTTCCTCCACTAGCGGTTCGGAACCTGTTGCTCTGATACCAGTTGTTGGGAAAATAAGCTCTGATACCAGTTGTTGGGAAAGGCTACTACGAAACACAAACACACACACTATAGAGGACCTATGACAATTCACTCACACAACACCAACGCTTTAATGTTGGTTAGCCTTTGACTAAAATTCTTAGTGCACAAGGATACTTAGGCGGCAGGGCCGACCATATATCATTAGGCGGTATAACTGACCATATATTAGTTAGGCGGCAGGGCCGACCATATAACTAAAATAAGTGCACCAAGAATTTAACAAACCAAGGCTTAACCGAGAGACTTAAATAAAAAGAACACATTTATAAATACACAACACAATTATAACACTCTTCACTCCGTTAACACTCACCACTCAACACTCACTACTCAACACTTCACAATACTACTCAACTCACTCTCTTCACTCAACTCACCACTACACCTCAACTCATCACACACATCTTCTCTACACCCTCATTACAAATGAAGAGCCTCACCCCTATTTATAGAGTGGGCAAGAGTTCTAGAATACTCTAGGAAAATTATTATTAATTCTAAACCTAGAATTAATGTTCTATGCAAGTCTGCATTATATGGGAGAAAGTGTAGGAGTCCATTATGTTGGAATGATCCAGCAGAAATCACGTACACTTTTTGAGGCTCAAACGACGAACAGGCAGCATTGGCCAGAGAACGCCGGGAAGACCTCTATGTTTGTGCAAAGAGGCAGATGTACCGCGTGGTTTCGAAATTCCTGCAAACGCTTCTTAAAAAAGGGAGGCGCAAATATAATTACGGCCGGATTATCACAGGTTGTCACCGTCATCCGTTATCGAGCAGTTTGGCCAAGATGCCTGTCAATATGAACGATCGGTGACAAAGGCCGGATTGTTTTGAGATTAAGACCCTAAGCGCAACCAGATTAACGGCCACACATTAACGTGTAAGAATTAAAGAGAATAAACACATGAATTCCCTGGACGCGTGATATCCTCATTTTATTTAATCAAAACAAAATTCAAATACAGAATTTGATGAAATATATTACAAATTTGATGAAATCCATTACACCAAAGCACTGTTTCACAGAAACGCATCCAAGCACCGGTATTGCAACAGTATGATCATCTGATAGCCAGCAAGCAGCAGACTTTGTCGGCGAAGTCACGGTCGCCGCGCCCTTTCATGACCTGATCCACCCATCTCGCCAATCTCTCCAGTTCAGTGAAATCGATTCTAGCGTTCCTCTCAGGCACGGGTATGGCTTCCATTTCACTCTTGTTCTCCACAACGGTTATGGATCTACCCGTAGGAGGAGGATTGTGAATTTGTCCTGGAAACACAAGAGCTATCCACGAAATATCGATATTGTAAGCGCTCACGAGTTCCTGGAAATTTTCTGCAATATCCTCCCCGGCCTCGCACTCCTTGATATGTGAAGTGATCTTTCTAACCGCCTTTGCCGTTTCGGGGTGCGTCCTATTTAACGCCTTGAGCGCAGCCGTCTTTCCCGTAAGCACGAAGTAAACCTGCAATACACTCATCATCAGCAAGGCTCGAAAATTAAAAGGAGAAAAATAGAAATTTTACCGTCTTATCTATATCTTTGAGAAAGTCTGTAAGGCTGTCGCCGACTATGCGACGAATTTCTTCCTCTGGCACTTTTTTACTCCCGCTTGCCATTTTCTCCAGGAGTAAACTGCCTTGCTAATGAATGAAGATTCCCTTCTTACCATCCATATTTATAGCGTGAGGACTTGAACGCGGTAGATAAATGTCTCTCTCCAGACCCGGTCAAAGCACAAAAAATCCATATGCGACAGAGCATTACAGCTTGCTACGGGCCCACACCTCAGACTGGCAACAGTGGAGTGACATCACCTGGTCGCGATAAGGAGGATGACCAAATCAGTCGCCCTTGAGGTAAGCGCTTACGTCACTAGGATATGGATGGCAGTATGTAAAACACGAATTTCTAAACGAACTGGATAATATATTTAAACTGACAACATCAATTTTATACATTCATAATCGAAGACAACGCGGCCATAATAGACCGCATACAGAGGTTCAGAGCTTTATTACACGGCGGAATTTAAAAACAACGCACAACACTTATAACAAACACACATAGTGCAATCAAAAACCGGCTTTGAACCCAATCCACCGCATCAGGAAGACCATCCCACACATCTTTATTCCCCGAACGACGTTTTGATGTGGACGAGCCAATCCAGGAAATAATCGAACTCCTCATAGCTAAGATCAGCTTCCCATGTGCCACGACCAACAGTTATGGAGGCATTTGTGCACAGCGCATTGTGTGCATGCTGGTAAAAAACAAGCGGAAACCAGTACTGCACACCTGGGCTAGAGCCCATGAGACTCCGGAAGTTTTGGGCCAGACGACCGCCATCCGGGCAATTTACGACCTTGCAGGAGATGGTGCTAATAAGGTCTTGAGTTTTTTTAGTCAGCTTTTGGGTTTCCGCCGCCTTGTCAGCAATCACGAACATCACCTGTAAATTTCATGGTCAACAAAGCTCAAAAAAATGAATTTAAGCCAGAATTTTACCGTGCTCCAATTATTGACAATGGTATTGGCGCGAGTTTCGCCAATCATCTTGTAAATCTCCGACATGTCACGACCTGCGCTCCCGCTTGCCATATTGTGGGGAATGAGTGGTAAGTTTGTAGAAAACATACCGCCATCACGGACCCATTTATAGGCGCGATGCTAGACGTTCCACTGGCTGCCAATGCAAATATAGCATCAACAATCTTTTCGTGCCGTAACTCCTCACGGCACCTCAATGTTTATCGCGCTAAACTCGGTAGACTGATTCAACCACGATGAATGCGATGACCAGCCCGGTAACAGACCTAAGGCTGATGTGACTTCGAGTGGATAAGGCCCCTCGCGCTTCATATTTTCTTCGTTGGAAGGCCCACATTCTGGCTGTATTCGGAAAGTTCTGGCGTGCGGAACTCAAACGCCTACAATCGTGGCTGACTGCTGCCAGGCTGGTCCATGTCATAGGCAAAATCAACGGCGTGGCTTGAGGCGCCAATCACGCTACGGACCCCACCGATTGCTCACAGCTGTTTTGCATCTTCAACCACGGACCTCCATAGTTAGCCACTCAGCGAAAAATCATCGATCAACATATCGCGTTCCTCGAAATTGTCCAAAAAATACAAGGATATATCAAATCAGGAAGAATAGACACTACATCAACGTTATGGATAAACTGTTTGGGGGCTTGATGAATTGCAACACGGAAGCATCAAGGTATAGAAATATCAAACCGTCGTTTCTATTTTCCCATGGGAAACTGATAAAATGGGAAACGCACCCTATTTCGTTGTGATGCCATACAGAAATGGATGGCGTGAGCCGGAGAAAGGCACCGGGCCGCTCTCTATGAGATACGGCGAACTCTTTTTTGCCCTGCGATCATGTATATGAAATCACCCAATCAGAATGACTCGTCCACCACGGTTCTAGAGGGAGCGTCACAACCCCACTCAAGTACTTCCTCGGCCTACATAAATGCCATTGTCCTCATGTGCCTTTTCTTTATTTATGCTTTCCTTTTACAGCCATAATGTAAAATATTTAGATTTTTCCCTTTTGTGTTTCCTTTAATTCCGCAATCGTGGCAATAAATGCGTGCAATTCCATGTATCAATCCAATTTAATCATAATTATATTTATAAAAATTTACACGACAATAAAGCAAGGTATCATTGTTAGCCAGCGGAATTCACCCTTTATTTGATTTAATAAACATTCAAATATACAAACACTCAAACACTCAAACATACAGACAGACATACAATAAAACATATCTTTTTTCACAGACCACATTCAGACGAGCAGAAAGAAAGACACTTGAAGCGGGTAACAGACGGGCATGCTGGCGCTACCGCAATCCAGGTCATCAAGGGTACACACATGTGCAATTGATGACACAGATTGCCATATTAATCATAGCTCAGCCTTCCCCGGTCACGACGGGAACCGTCCCTGATGGGCCGGTTCTTCGGAATTTGCCGTCGCCAATAGCGGTCCAGTGATTACTTGCAGGGATGACAACAAAGTATGGTTCAGAATTGAGCCGCGGAGCAAGCATGGGATTGTTGCCGCTCACAGCCACGGCACCCCGTTGGACTGCTACCCTTGAATTTTCGATTGCGTCCTGGAGATTGAGAACGGCAAGGTAGAGGAAGCAGGATCTATCGATTTGCTCAGAAGCGGAAATTCGGTAATTTTCGTCCACGGATAGCAGAAATCTCATTTTCGCGTCTTCCATCACGAAAGAGAAATCCGCGCGGTTCAACCCGCTGGGACTGAGCAGGTTCATCGCCACCCAGTTTGGCTCATTATACTGCTCAGCCATTTGATTTTGGGGTTTATGAAACTTCAAAGAATAAAAGAGCGGGTGAGTGAGTACACCTTAGCAACACCCCCCTATTTATAACTGCGAGTTGCCGGATGGCCTCGAATGGATGTTTCAACTGCATACAGTGCTTCCAATTCTATTAATTGGTCAGCGAGGAGCCGTGCGGAATTCATTTTGCTACAGATGCGATGTCCCCACCACCCGGAGATGTGGCCATTCAGTCAATTTCATTAGGCTCCTTCCCTTCCCAATTACGTAAGGGCTTACGTCAATCGGAAGATAAGGTGGTCCAGAGATTTGGATTTTGTGGGATAGCTGTGGCGTGGGAACTCTAAACTTCGACGTGGCAATGCGTCATAAAAAACGGGATAAAAAATCAGGCGGCTATTGCGCTGCGGCGCCCAAAGCCGCCAAAATTCATCAATCGCGGTGAACTTTGATTATCATTATCAACTAAATCTATGATTTTATTGCTGATTTTGCGTAAATTAAACAATTATACTTAACGATACGTCTATAAAAGGCAATGCAAGCTGTGAGTTCTATACCACAGCGAAACGAAATGGCCAATGTTAACCTTCCACCATGGAATCCTGTTTCTCTGATTGACCCCGATTCTGGAGGAAACTACCCTAATTGGCTCCAACTCCTCGTAATTCAAATCGATCTCTACCGTCGTACCGTAGCCAATCAGTTTATGCTCACGGATGATGAATACCTTGCTCTTGATGCTGCCCCATTATATATCGGTGTGCAAGATATTGAGAACGGCTTGCAAGGCGGCACCACTGTTTGTGACGCCCACTACGTGCACATGTTCCCACCAGGGGCGCGTGCAGAGGGCAACAATTACCCCTATATCGCTGTTGCGCCAAAGAGTAACCTCTGGTTTGCCCAGGAAGCCTTATATGTGAGGAACGGGCCTCGACGCAGCTATCCGGTCATCGCCTACATCCGTAACCCTCACTACGATCCAGCGGCATAAATCCGATCATGCAATGAGCCTGCTATAGAGCAGGCAGGCCGGGAGGAACCGGTTTATCACGCCCGTATTTGTTGATGTTGTTTCATATTATTGTGCTTATTTCCTCTTGTATCATATTAAAATATTATCCGATCCATCCATGTAAGATATACGCGTTTGAAAGTTTGAAAATAAACGGGCGATTATGTGTGTTATTTTATTGATGTGAAATAATAATATATTCAAATACGCGACAAAAAATTTGATAGATCAGCATTATTACGCCAGACCGCTAAAATTATTTATAAATCAAAGTAAGAATAAGCGGCCGGGGGGCGCACGTCGTGTTCTCACACGCCACGTGTGCATTTTTGGATCAGTTCAGTAAACATCTATAAATAGGGCCGGAAGGGCTCCATTCTATATCAGCAAACCAATGGCGCTAAGCATTCCAGACTGGGAGCCAGCTTCCCTGATTGACCCCAGAACAGGATTAAACTTCAGCAACTGGCATAATCGGCTTACAAACAAAGTTTTGAGTTACCAGAACAGCGTGGGAGAATTTCAGATGGGAGCTGAAGAAATCATCTACCCAGGGGCAATTCTCTCTGTCCGGATAGGGGTTCCGGGCAGAAATATCTCCTCCGACACACTTCGAGATGGAGTTTGGGTTTTTAATGGGCAACTCGCAAGACGTGGTGTGCCGGACGACGGCGATGGAACAAACGCCCCATACTTCGCCATCATACCCCTGAGCAACAAATGGATCATACAGCAAAACGAGGACGGTGACCTGACCGGCATGTCCGTAAGGACCGGGCAAAGCAGATTGTATCCAGTCATCGCCTTTGGTCGCAGTACACCTGCTCCACACGCGTCTAACGGATATCACTGAGCCGTGGACTACGTCATAAATAATAAAAATTAAAGCAAGGTCTATGTAATTCGCCTATTTAGGTTTCATGACGGCTTGTTTCTGTGATTTCATCCCTTCCGTTTGAAATATTATTATCGCGATGATGAAATAAAATCTCTATTTTTAAGTCTTTATATTCGAATTTAAAATTACATCACTAACGCATTACGGAAATTTTCACCTTAACACGTGGCAAGACGGCTCTATGCCCAACCACGGCTGTCACGCCTAATAAGTCAAAATCCAATCAAGAAAAAAATGAATGGATCATAAGACGCCACTGACGGGACAACGGGGCCACAACCAATCAATTGAGAATAAATATGCAACCTTATCTCATCCTGCGTCATCCCCACGTGGCTTTGATGCAGACAGATACAGGTAGAAACGCAGTCAATCACAGCTCTTGAGAAACATTTCGAGGGATGGGGCATGCGATAGTGGGCTTTTGCATAATCCATCCCTCGAAAGTGTGTGCCTTCCAGGCCTCAGCCAAGCACCCCATGGTGGGTTGTTGGAGGTGGGATTTGAACTCCCAACCTCCCTTTAACAACCACCCTAAGGTAAGGTTGTTAACCATGTGGGCTGCAGCTCGCATGGTTAACAACCTTACCTTAGGGTGGTTGTTAAAGGGAGGTTGGGGGTTCAAATCCCACCTCCAACAACCCACTATGGGGTGCTTGGCTGAGGCCTGGAAGGCACACATGGGGAGGGGTTGGGGTGCATGGCCTGCAGGCCCAGCCCGGGGTAGGGTTGTTACATTTCGAGGGATGGATTATGCAAAAGCCCACTATCGCATGCCCCATCCCTCGAAATGTTTCTCAAGAGCTGTGATTGACTGCGTTTCTACCTGTATCTGTCTGCATCAAAGCCACGTGGGGATGACGCAGGATGAGATAAGGTTGCATATTTATTCTCAATTGATTGGCTGTGGCCCCGTTGTGCCGTCAGTGGCGTCTTATGATCCATTCATTTTTTTCTTGATTGGATTTTGACTTATTAGGCGTGACAGCCGTGGTTGGGCATAGAGCCGTCTTGCCACGTGTTAAGGTGAAAATTTACGTAATGCGTTAGTGATGTAATTTTAAATTCGAATATAAAGACTTAAAAATAGAGATTTTATTTCATCATCGCGATAATAATATTTCAAACGGAAGGGATGAAATCACAGAAACAAGCCGTCATGAAACCTAAATAGGCGAATTACATAGACCTTGCTTTAATTTTTATTATTTATGACGTAGTCCACGGCTCAGTGATATCCGTTAGACGCGTGTGGAGCAGGTGTACTGCGACCAAAGGCGATGACTGGATACAATCTGCTTTGCCCGGTCCTTACGGACATGCCGGTCAGGTCACCGTCCTCGTTTTGCTGTATGATCCACTTGTTGCTCAGGGGTATGATGGCGAAGTATGGGGCGTTTGTTCCATCGCCGTCGTCCGGCACACCACGTCTTGCGAGTTGCCCGTTAAAAACCCAAACTCCATCTCGAAGTGTGTCGGAGGAGATATTTCTGCCCGGAACCCCTATCCGGACAGAGAGAATTGCCCCTGGGTAGATGATTTCTTCAGCTCCCATCTGAAATTCTCCCACGCTGTTCTGGTAACTCAAAACTTTGTTTGTAAGCCGATTATGCCAGTTGCTGAAGTTTAATCCTGTTCTGGGGTCAATCAGGGAAGCTGGCTCCCAGTCTGGAATGCTTAGCGCCATTGGTTTGCTGATATAGAATGGAGCCCTTCCGGCCCTATTTATAGATGTTTACTGAACTGATCCAAAAATGCACACGTGGCGTGTGAGAACACGTAGTGGGCGTCACAAACAGTGGTGCCGCCTTGTAAGCCGTTCTCAATATCTTGCACACCGATATATAATGGGGCAGCATCAAGAGTAAGGTATTCATCATCCGTGAGCATAAACTGATTGGCTACGGTACGACGGTAGAGATCGATTTGAATTACGAGGAATTGGAGCCAATTAGGGTAGTTTCCTCCAGAATCGGGGTCAATCAGAGAAACAGGATTCCATGGTGGAAGGTTAACATTGGCCATTTCGTTTCGCTGTGGTATAGAACTCACAGCTTGCATTGCCTTTTATAGACGTATCGTTAAGTATAATTGTTTAATTTACGCAAAATCAGCAATAAAATCATAGATTTAGTTGATAATGATAATCAAAGTTCACCGCGATTGATGAATTTTGGCGGCTTTGGGCGCCACAGCGCAATAGCCGCCTGATTTTTTTATCCCGTTTTTGATGACGCATTGCCACGTCGAAGTTTAGAGTTCCCACGCCACAGCTATCCCACAAAATCCAAATCTCTGGACAACCTTATCTTCCGATTGACGTAAGCCCTTACGTAATTGGGAAGGGAAGGAGCCTAATGAAATTGACTGAATGGCCACATCTCCGGGTGGTGGGGACATCGCATCTGTAGCAAAATGAATTCCGCACGGCTCCTCGCTGACCAATTGATAGAATTGGAAGCACTGTATGCAGTTGAAACATCCATTCGAGGCCATCCGGCAACTCGCAGTTATAAATGGGGGGGGGGGTGTTGCTAAGGTGTACTCACTCACCCGCTCTTTTATTCTTTGAAGTTTCATAAACCCCAAAATCAAATGGCTGAGCAGTATAATGAGCCAAACTGGGTGGCGATGAACCTGCTCAGTCCCAGCGGGTTGAACCGCGCGGATTTCTCTTCCGTGATGGAAGACGCGAAAATGAGATTTCTGCTATCCGTGGACGAAAATTACCGAATTTCCGCTTCTGAGCAAATCGATAGATCCTGCTTCCTCTACCTTGCCGTTCTCAATCTCCAGGACGCAATCGAAAATTCAAGGGTAGCAGTCCAACGGGGTGCCGTGGCTGTGAGCGGCAACAATCCCATGCTTGCTCCGCGGCTCAATTCTGAACCATACTTTGTTGTCATCCCTGCAAGTAATCACTGGACCGCTATTGGCGACGGCAAATTCCGAAGAACCGGCTCATCAGGGACGGTTCCCGTCGTGACCGGGGGAAGGCTGAGCTATGATTAATATGACAATCTGTGTCATCAATTGCACATGTGTGTACCCTTGATGACCTGGATTGCGGTAGCGGCAGCATGCCCGTCTGTTACCTGCTTCAAGTGTCTTTCTTTCTGCTCGTGTGAATGTGGTCTGTGAAAAAAGATATGTTTTATTGTATGTCTGTCTGTATGTTTGAGTGTTTGAGTGTTTGTATGTTTGAATGTTTATTAAATCAAATAAAGGGTGAATTCCGCTGGCTAACAATGATACCTTGCTTTATTGTCGTGTAAATTTTTATAAATATAATTATGATTAAATTGGATTGATACATGGAATTGCACGCATTTATTGCCACGATTGCGGAATTAAAGGAAACACAAAAGGGAAAAATCTAAATATTTTACATTATGGCTGTAAAAGGAAAGCATAAATAAAGAAAAGGCACATGAGGACAATGGCATTTATGTAGGCCGAGGAAGTACTTGAGTGGGGTTGTGACGCTCCCTCTAGAACCGTGGTGGACGAGTCATTCTGATTGGGTGATTTCATATACTTGATCGCAGGGCAAAAAAGAGTTCGCCGTATCTCATAGAGAGCGGCCCGGTGCCTTTCTCCGGCTCACGCCATCCATTTCTGTATGGCATCACAACGAAATAGGGTGCGTTTCCCATTTTATCAGTTTCCCATGGGAAAATAGAAACGACGGTTTGATATTTCTATACCTTGATGCTTCCGTGTTGCAATTCATCAAGCCCCCAAACAGTTTATCCATAACGTTGATGTAGTGTCTATTCTTCCTGATTTGATATATCCTTGTATTTTTTGGACAATTTCGAGGAACGCGATATGTTGATCGATGATTTTTCGCTGAGTGGCTAACTATGGAGGTCCGTGGTTGAAGATGCAAAACAGCTGTGAGCAATCGGTGGGGTCCGTAGCGTGATTGGCGCCTCAAGCCACGCCGTTGATTTTGCCTATGACATGGACCAGCCTGGCAGCAGTCAGCCACGATTGTAGGCGTTTGAGTTCCGCACGCCAGAACTTTCCGAATACAGCCAGAATGTGGGCCTTCCAACGAAGAAAATATGAAGCGCGAGGGGCCTTATCCACTCGAAGTCACATCAGCCTTAGGTCTGTTACCGGGCTGGTCATCGCATTCATCGTGGTTGAATCAGTCTACCGAGTTTAGCGCGATAAACATTGAGGTGCCGTGAGGAGTTACGACACGAAAAGATTGTTGATGCTATATTTGCATTGGCAGCCAGTGGAACGTCTAGCATCGCGCCTATAAATGGGTCCGTGATGGCGGTATGTTTTCTACAAACTTACCACTCATTCCCCACAATATGGCAAGCGGGAGCGCAGGTCGTGACATGTCGGAGATTTACAAGATGATTGGCGAAACTCGCGCCAATACCATTGTCAATAATTGGAGCACGGTAAAATTCTGGCTTAAATTCATTTTTTTGAGCTTTGTTGACCATGAAATTTACAGGTGATGTTCGTGATTGCTGACAAGGCGGCGGAAACCCAAAAGCTGACTAAAAAAACTCAAGACCTTATTAGCACCATCTCCTGCAAGGTCGTAAATTGCCCGGATGGCGGTCGTCTGGCCCAAAACTTCCGGAGTCTCATGGGCTCTAGCCCAGGTGTGCAGTACTGGTTTCCGCTTGTTTTTGACCAGCATGCACACAATGCGCTGTGCACAAATGCCTCCATCACCGTTGGTCGTGGCACATGGGAAGCTGATCTTAGCTATGAGGAGTTCGATTATTTCCTGGATTGGCTCGTCCACATCAAAACGTCGTTCGGGGAATAAAGATGTGTGGGATGGTCTTCCTGATGCGGTGGATTGGGTTCAAAGCCGGTTTTTGATTGCACTATGTGTGTTTGTTATAAGTGTTGTGCGTTGTTTTTAAATTCCGCCGTGTAATAAAGCTCTGAACCTCTGTATGCGGTCTATTATGGCCGCGTTGTCTTCGATTATGAATGTATAAAATTGATGTTGTCAGTTTAAATATATTATCCAGTTCGTTTAGAAATTCGTGTTTTACATACTGCCATCCATATCCTAGTGACGTAAGCGCTTACCTCAAGGGCGACTGATTTGGTCATCCTCCTTATCGCGACCAGGTCATGTCACTCCACTGTTGCCGGTCTGAGGTGTGGGCCCGTAGCAAGCTGTAATGCTCTGTCGCATATGGATTTTTTGTGCTTTGACCGGGTCTGGAGAGAGACATTTATCTACCGCGTTCAAGTCCTCACGCTATAAATATGGATGGTAAGAAGGGAATCTTCATTCATTAGCAAGGCAGTTTACTCCTGGAGAAAATGGCAAGCGGGAGTAAAAAAGTGCCAGAGGAAGAAATTCGTCGCATAGTCGGCGACAGCCTTACAGACTTTCTCAAAGATATAGATAAGACGGTAAAATTTCTATTTTTCTCCTTTTAATTTTCGAGCCTTGCTGATGATGAGTGTATTGCAGGTTTACTTCGTGCTTCCGGGAAAGACGGCTGCGCTCAAGGCGTTAAATAGGACGCACCCCGAAACGGCAAAGGCGGTTAGAAAGATCACTTCACATATCAAGGAGTGCGAGGCCGGGGACGATATTGCAGAAAATTTCCAGGAACTCGTGAGCGCTTACAATATCGATATTTCGTGGATAGCTCTTGTGTTTCCAGGACAAATTCACAATCCTCCTCCTACGGGTAGATCCATAACCGTTGTGGAGAACAAGAGTGAAATGGAAGCCATACCCGTGCCTGAGAGGAACGCTAGAATCGATTTCACTGAACTGGAGAGATTGGCGAGATGGGTGGATCAGGTCATGAAAGGGCGCGGCGACCGTGACTTCGCCGACAAAGTCTGCTGCTTGCTGGCTATCAGATGATCATATTGTTGCAATACCGGTGCTTGGATGCGTTTCTGTGAAACAGTGCTTTGGTGTAATGGATTTCATCAAATTTGTAATATATTTTGAAACTATTGCTTATTTCCACCTGTTGTTCAATTCTGTATTTGAATTTTGTTTGATTAAATAAAATGAGGGTATCACGCGTCCAGGGAATTCATGTGTTTATTCTCTTTAATTCTTACACGTTAATGTGTGGCCGTTAATCTGGTTGCGCTTAGGGTCTTAATCTCAAAACAATCCGGCCTTTGTCACCGATCGTTCATATTGACAGGCATCTTGGCCAAACTGCTCGATAACGGATGACGGTGACAACCTGTGATAATCCGGCCGTAATTATATTTGCGCCTCCCTTTTTTAAGAAGCGTTTGCAGGAATTTCGAAACCACGCGGTACATCTGCCTCTTTGCACAAACATAGAGGTCTTCCCGGCGTTCTCTGGCCAATGCTGCCTGTTCGTCGTTTGAGCCTCAAAAAGTGTACGTGATTTCTGCTGGATCATTCCAACATAATGGACTCCTACACTTTCTCCCATATAATGCAGACTTGCATAGAACATTAATTCTAGGTTTAGAATTAATAATAATTTTCCTAGAGTATTCTAGAACTCTTGCCCACTCTATAAATAGGGGTGAGGCTCTTCATTTGTAATGAGGGTGTAGAGAAGATGTGTGTGATGAGTTGAGGTGTAGTGGTGAGTTGAGTGAAGAGAGTGAGTTGAGTAGTATTGTGAAGTGTTGAGTAGTGAGTGTTGAGTGGTGAGTGTTAACGGAGTGAAGAGTGTTAATTGTGTTGTGTATTTATAAATGTGTTCTTTTTATTTAAGTCTCTCGGTTAAGCCTTGGTTTGTTAAATTCTTGGTGCACTTATTTTAGTTATATGGTCGGCCCTGCCGCCTAACTAATATATGGTCGGTTATACCGCCTAATGATATATGGTCGGCCCTGCCGCCTAAGTATCCTTGTGCACTAAGAATTTTAGTCAAAGGCTAACCAACATTAAAGCGTTGGTGTTGTGTGAGTGAATTGTCATAGGTCCTCTATAGTGTGTGTGTTTGTGTTTCGTAGTAGCCTTTCCCAACAACTGGTATCAGAGCTTATTTTCCCAACAACTGGTATCAGAGCAACAGGTTCCGAACCGCTAGTGGAGGAAAGCTTCTGTAAGTGTTGGACACTTACATCGACTCGTCAACAGCAAGGGGAGACTCTGCCGGAGCACAGTTTGGATCTGTGAAAGTTGAGTGGTCTGGGACCAAGCCTACGTGACGTTGGACGTCGTTTAAGATGGCAGATCTTGCAAGCACAAGCAGTGGAATCAAGAAGCTCAATAGCCATAACTATGGTTATTGGCAGACTTGCATAGAATCTTACCAGGGAAAATAAGCTCTGATACCAGTTGTTGGGAAAGGCTACTACGAAACACAAACACACACACTATAGAGGACCTATGACAATTCACTCACACAACACCAATGCTTTAATGTTGGTTAGCCTTTGACTAAAATTCTATTTGCCGAGAGATATCTCAACTCGCCCCTGAGGAGAACATAAGTGAGGCAAGGATGAAAAGAATTATCATCCACGGTCTAAGGCCCGAGTATAACGGATTTATAGCCGCCGTGCGAGGATGGCCCACTCAACCATCACTCATAGAGTTGGAGAATTTGTTGGCTAACCAAGAGGCATTAGCTAAGCAAATGAATGGAGTCACCATAAAAGGAGAAAGGTAGCTAAGCAAATGAATGGAGTCACCATAAAAGGAGAACCTTTCTCCTTTTATGGTGACTCCATTCATTTGCTTAGCTAATGCCTCTTGGTTAGCCAACAAATTCTCCAACTCTATGAGTGATGGTTGAGTGGGCCATCCTCGCACGGCGGCTATAAATCCGTTATACTCGGGCCTTAGACCGTGGATGATAATTCTTTTCATCCTTGCCTCACTTATGTTCTCCTCAGGGGCGAGTTGAGATATCTCTCGGCAAATAGAATTTTAGTCAAAGGCTAAATTTTAGTCAAAGGCTAACCAACATTAAAGCGTTGGTGTTGTGTGAGTGAATTGTCATAGGTCCTCTATAGTGTGTGTGTTTGTGTTTCGTAGTAGCCTTTCCCAACAACTGGTATCAGAGCTTATTTTCCCTGGTAAGATTCTATGCAAGTCTGCCAATAACCATAGTTATGGCTATTGAGCTTCTTGATTCCACTGCTTGTGCTTGCAAGATCTGCCATCTTAAACGACGTCCAACGTCACGTAGGCTTGGTCCCAGACCACTCAACTTTCACAGTTCCAAACTGTGCTCCAGCAGAGTCTCCCCTTGCTGTTGACGAGTCGATGTAAGTGTCCAACACTTACAGAAGCTTTCATCCACTAGCGGTTCGGAACCTGTTGCTCTGATACCAGTTGTTGGGAAAATAAGCTCTGATACCAGTTGTTGGGAAAGGCTACTACGAAACACAAACACACACACTATAGAGGACCTATGACAATTCACTCACACAACACCAACGCTTTAATGTTGGTTAGCCTTTGACTAAAATTCTATTTGCCGAGAGATATCTCAACTCGCCCCTGAGGAGAACATAAGTGAGGCAAAGATGAAAAGAATTATCATCCACGGTCTAAGGCCCGAGTATAACGGATTTATAGCCGCCGAGCTAGATTTCACCTTTGTGAAATATTGAGAGATTGTGAGGTTACCTTGTGAGATTCCCGCGAGCTCATTTTCCAAGAGTTGGAGGCGTGCTTCATTCTTATTTGAGAATAACTTTTCCAAAGTCTCCCAGGCTGCCTTAGGTGTCTTCACATCCCGGATGTGCTCCAACAGGTCCTCCTCAATTGTAGTCTTCAATATGAACAGAGCTTTCCCCGCCTTGATTTTCCATTTTCTCAAGGCTTCAGCATTTTCTTGTGGTGGAGGAGTAGTATCGCTACCGGCGACGATCTCCCACAAATCTTGACCATGAAGGTAAGATTCTATGCAAGTCTGCCAATAACCATAGTTATGGCTATTGAGCTTCTTGATTCCACTGCTTGTGCTTGCAAGATCTGCCATCTTAAACGACGTCCAACGTCACGTAGGCTTGGTCCCAGACCACTCAACTTTCACAGTTCCAAACTGTGCTCCGGCAGAGTCTCCCCTTGCTGTTGACGAGTCGATGTAAGTGTCCAACACTTACAGAAGCTTTCCTCCACTAGCGGTTTGGAACCTGTTGCTCTGATACCAGTTGTTGGGAAAATGAGCTCTGATACCAGTTGTTGGGAAAGGCTACTACGAAACACAAACACACACACTATAGAGGACCTATGACAATTCACTCACACAACACCAACGCTTTAATGTTGGTTAGCCTTTGACTAAAATTCTTAGTGCACAAGGATACTTAGGCGGCAGGGCCGACCATATATCATTAGGCGGTATAACCGACCATATATTAGTTAGGCGGCAGGGCCGACCATATAACTAAAATAAGTGCACCAAGAATTTAACAAACCAAGGCTTAACCGAGAGACTTAAATAAAAAGAACACATTTATAAATACACAACACAATTATAACACTCTTCACTCCGTTAACACTCACCACTCAACACTTCACAATACTACTCAACTCACTCTCTTCACTCAACTCACCACTACACCTCAACTCATCACACACATCTTCTCTACACCCTCATTACAAATGAAGAGCCTCACCCCTATTTATAGAGTGGGCAAGAGTTCTAGAATACTCTAGGAAAATTATTATTAATTCTAAACCTAGATTATTCTACACAATTCCTTTTCTCCATATTTCTAGAATATTCTAAAATATTACTACAATTTTCTAGATAATTATACTCACACACTAATTTCTCTAATATTCTAGAATATTCTATCACTTAATAACATTTATAACATTATTAAGTTTGCATTGATTTCTAACAAGGCAACTAGAAGGGCCTTTCTGATTTAAGATCATTAAATATACCTATTTCAAAAATCAGCAAGTAGAAACCCATTGGGTTTTCAAATTAAGCCAAATGACCAAATTCAACTCATTTTTTGGCCATGTGCAGTTCATGTTTTGTCACCCCACTCCAGAAAATGGGTCGAATTCGGCCATTTGGTCTAATTTGACTGGTGGGTTTCTACTGACCTAGTTGTTAAATGTGTGCGTGTATGTATTTATTTTATGCCCGTATAAATCAGAATGAGATCCTTCAAATGCCCCTTTTTAACTAATATTTCAAAATATTATGATACCATAACCTAGAATCCAAACAATATCAGATATACTATCTAGATTGTGTCAGCCACTTTTCAGGACACAGCATGATTATAAGTCAAACCAAATTATGAATCTTCAAATTTTGACAGTTACATATTGGTTCTTGCCAAGATCCAACAATTTGAAAGATGTCGCTTAATTTCTTTTACTCAAAAAAAAAAAAAAAAAAGAAGAAGAAGAAGAAAGAAAGAGAAGAAAAAGTGTGATTTCATAACCTTCATAACCTTTCAGGTGAAAGGTGGAGAACCTCTTCTCAAGCTCATAGCAGTTGACTGGTTCAAAGTGGAAGAATGCGTTGCAAAGGTGGCCTTGCATCCTAAAAGCCTAGTTCAGGTAATGTTGACATATTATATACTCTGTGATGTTTAGCGAGATAAGATAATTATGCTGCATTACAGCATCGCTTGTTTCTAGAGATTATATGCTCTTGCCTGATTCTAAAATTCATGAATTTGATGAACTAGCAAAAACTTATAAAAAGAATTAGTTGATAACTCTCTGCTGTCTAGTAATTCTTTAAAGTCTGGAACAGAAACCAATACTAGATTTTAATCAGATGCAAACATTAATATCTTGCAAGATTCTCTGATGGTTAGCCTGACAGTGCTAACCATTTCTCTAGACTGATGTGCAATTTATTTATTTATTTCCATTTTTCTTTTGGTATATTGTGCTGCTATGCTAAATCAATCTGAATTTACATACTTGACCTTTGCATTTCAAGTAGTGTTGTAATTTTGCTTTATTGAACTCTTAGATGGCTATTGGTTTCTGTTTGAATTTGAGATGGAGTATTTTAGAGAGAAAAAAGTGGAAAATATTTGTGGTAATTGAGTCAAATCAATCAATGGTGTGATAAGTTGATTTCTAGATGATTGAATGACAATATGTTAGTTTGAGGAAATATGATAAACTATATTTCAGAAATATATTAGAGTATGCAGTTAATGAATGGTGTTCATGTTATATTGTTATTATGTTGTAAATTGTAATGTGATAAATTCACTGCTGCGTGATTGAATCTTTACATATAGTTTATGGGAGAATAATGGTGTTGTGTAATACTTCCTCCGTCTCATATAAATGTTACGTTGGACTTTTTGACACTATTCACTGTGTAACTTTGATTCGAATTTTTATCATAGCTATGTAAGAAAAAACATAGTCAAGTAAGATCTTGTTTTCGTCTAATCTTATAGTTTTAGACAATCAACCTTTTATAAGTTTTTATTATACACAATTTAAGTTATAAACCGTAAAAAATGTGTATCGGCATACGTGTCGGAAGGGAATGTAACAATTATATTGAGACGGAGGTAGTATATATATATATATATATATGTTATCTTTGTGGTGTTTTCATATTAAATTTAGTTCTTAGTTCTATATACTATTATCACATTGTGTTTATACGTCTTTTATTTCTCTTTTGAACAGTTGACATTTTTTTTCTTATCTTTTTTCTAATGCATTTTGTATCTGCACCTTTAATTAATCTTTTTCGTTCTCTATGGATTGTATTATTAAAATTGATTTTTAAATAAATTTGTCAGTTAGTGTGAATTGATGTGTTTTTTCTTTCCAAGCCTGAAATGGCCTTTTTATTTATAGTTTATTTTTAAAACATATGCAGAAAGTATATAAAAATGGTTCAGTTAGTAACTGATATCTGTTATCCGTGTGGTATTACTGCTGCTGTAATATTATTACAAATACAACTACTTTAACCTATAGTTCTTTTTCTAAACTAAGGCATGATTAAATTGAAATATGTACTTAAAACAGATTGAATATTTAACTTATAAGATTCAAATTAGAAAGGAAAAAAAACCAAAAAAAGCAAAAAAAAAAAAAAGAAAGGGAAAAAGAAAAAGAAAAGAAGAGGAAGAAGATATAAAGGTTTACTCCCTGTGCATAGTTATGGAAAATTATTCTTTTATCATGCTTTATATCTTTAGAAGATGCAACTAATAAAGCTTTTATTCCTTTCCCTTTTGTTTTATTTTCGTCTGTTATGAATTATCTAAACCGATTTATAATTGCAGAGTGCTGAAGGGAAAAGGCTTCCATTCATTCTTGTCATCAATCTTGAGGTTTACTTTTGTTTATCACATTGGATCGAGCTTGCATGTTCTGCTGGTTTTGATGTCTTTTGCACAACTGAAAGTTCTTTTTCTCCTGATCAGGTACCTGCCAGGCCAAACTACAGCCTCGTTCTCTATTATGCTGCAGATAGGCCTGTAAACAAGGACTCCTTGTTGGGTAAATTTATTGATGGCACCGACCTATATCGTGATTCAAGATTCAAACTTATTCCAAGCATTGTTGAGGTAAAGCTATCTGTGGGTTTCAAGACAGGTAGCATTTACAACTCTGCTTTCAATTCTTGTTGATTGAGCATATTTTCTTAAACAGGGGTACTGGATGGTCAAGCGCGCAGTGGGCACAAAAGCCTGCCTGCTTGGAAAAGCAGTAAGTTGCAATTACCTCAGGCAGGATAATTTCCTGGAGGTAAGATCCTAACTTCTTTATTCCTGGAATTATTTTTGATCCTGGTCTACCCAGGCATCAGTTTAGTCATGTATATGTGCATGGAAGCACTGTGAAATATGCAGCATAGTGGTTTATGTCATAGCCTATTATTATTGGTGACTTACCAACATTTAATATTGTGATTTAATGCTTTTAAACCTCGACTGCCGGCTAAGCTTTGGTGATCAGACTTGTGAAAAATATGAATGAGTCATTTCCAGTCCTGACACATTACTCTCGTCACTTCATAGCCAGAGTGAATGGATGAATTGGAATGATTTTTGTAGTAGTGAAACAAAAACTCATACCTGCAGTTGCCATGGATAAATAGACATGATTATTTAGCTCCATGCCTCCATTATGCATATGATATCTTGGGCACTTGGTTCACTCAAGTACTATATTTCCTTGTGTTACAAATTCTCTAATGTAGCTGTTGTAAGTTTTGGCTGTCTGACATTTCGAATAAATTTTCCTGCAGATTGATGTGGATATTGGTTCATCATCTGTGGCAAGGGGTGTCATCAGTCTTGTACTTGGATATGTCACTAGCATTGTTGTTGATCTTGCGATAGTTATAGAGGTTTGTATGTTGTTGCGACTTCCTCTTTCTTGATGCCTTCCGGCAACCCTGAGTTACTAACCATTTTTTGTTGTTTCTTCTGGACTCTATCACCAACGTTTGCAATCATATCATACCTACACTCCAAGACCATAATCTTTATATGGATGTCTATTGATGTTGGCAATTACATTTAGTTCTCAATCTTATTTTATTGTTATTTTAGTAATCTAGACATGGAAAAGTTTGGCTGCATATTTCCTGTTACAATCACTTTTCAAAGGATTGGAAGTCAGGGCTTTCTATTTAATTGGAGAGTCTTGCATATTCTACTCTGTCAATTCCAAATTATTCGTCCAAAAGATGATTGGATGATACACCCTCCACCACCACCTTTCAAGTTTCGACTAGCAATTTGGGATGTCACACTTACTACCTTTTGATGACAAGTAATTTGGAATGGCATGGAGTATGATTTTATTAGCATTATGTTCTTTGATTTCTTGCATTGTAGTTATTGGTGTTATCATTTAGATGGATCTGTGAAATATTTATGAGCATCTTTTCCATGATACAGGCAAAGGAAGAGGCAGAACTCCCTGAGTACATACTTGGAACTGTGAGACTGAATCGAGTAGAGGTTGACTCGGCTGTGGCCTTGGAAGAGTAAAATCCCATTGATCCATTTATTCCCATTGTACTTATAATACACTTTTATTGACATTTTTTTTTTTTTTTGATTTACCACCATCACCAAGAGCAAACATCGATTCAGAAAAACAAAGGGATTTATATCCCCAAAATTCCAAAATGGCATATGATGATTTGGGCATCCTGTTTTTTTGGAACGCTTGTATAAATATGTTTGCGTTATTGTGTTCTCTTCATTATACCACACGCATACATATACATGCCCACACGCATGTATATACATATACATGCCCACACATGTATATTTTTAGCATAATTGGTTGTTCCAAATTTAGGACTTGTTCAGTGGTCAAATTTGCAACAAATGTACCCAAAGCTATTCGAATAATGGGATCATCATTGGTACAACGGTGTACCTTTCCGTGAGGGCACGGTATGAACAGAATCTAGATAGAATGAATGCAGAGAGCAGAGAAGCAATTGGTAAATTTTCTATGTATGTCAAAAGAATGCTTTGACGCTTGTATGCACTGGATGCTAACCAATTTCTAACGAAATGTGTGTAGTGGTTCATTATCTGCCTCAAGTTGAATTAGTGGTTCATCCATTCCCTTATCGGAATTTGAACTGAATTTAAAGGGCATGTGCAGAAGTATGCAGTCTATCTAGTTCTTGTAGTTCTTGTATTCTTGCACTGGCAAGGATGAAAGTGGTTTAACGAATTTAATCAACAAAATAGAAAAATAGAAGTACTACATTAAAAGAAATCAGTGAAGACTCGAGAGCCTAATGCCCACTGAATACTGACCACACAACACTTGCATAAACTTGAATAGCCGTAAGACCCTAAGATGGCTAGTCCGGCAGCATGGAGCCGTGGACTGAATATAGAACACTGTCAAATCTCCCCTAATGCATCGCGTTGTGAAAGAAATTCAATGAAGATAAGTCTCAGTCACCATTCATCATCACATAATCACCTGTTCATCTATCACTTTGCATGATCACCAATTGATCTGTCTACACGACCGCGAGGAATAGGATACCAACACTTCTAACAAAACAATGGCAAATTGCTAACCCACAAATCTTTTCAGAACAAAATTCAGTTCCCAAGCAAACAACCAACTCAGGAGTCAGGACAGCATAGCCCTAACCCACTATATTATCGTCTTCCTGGACAATAAATAAGAAATTATATAAATAGTCCACGCATAATCTTCACTTAACAAAAATACTAAAACAAGAATCAGTAATCTACCAGAGCATGTACATTTAAACAGAAATAAATACAAGTGTGATTAAGGAACATGTCAGTCATTACAACAACAATTTTTTCACTACAGGCTGGACCCAGCTTCTGGTGCTAGTTGACTTCAAGTCCAATTTCTGGCACAACTCGTGTTTTATATGTTCTAGACATAAACATGGCACAACACACAAGAAAACTTTCAACTCCAGAACTAATTATCCTCTTTTCTGCCCCCCACACCAGCAAGATTTGTATTATATATGTTTGTAGAATGATTCATGGGGACTTGTCCCAAATATAAACCTGGCCTCCACTTGTGGCACCTGCAAGCATCCCCATCTTGCAAGGGTGTGCATCAAACCGGCATGGAATAGCCGACATGAGATCGCTCATCAAAGTAGCTACTGTTTTCTTCCCAGCAACGGAGATGATATCTACTCCTCTTTTCATGTTACCAATGAAGATGGATGAGTCATCCCAACCCCATATGCCTCTGCAAACACGCATACACAAACAAGATCCATTTATTTCCCCAAATCATGCAGCCAATAGTTTCAAATACCGGCCTTATGAATTATCCTTCATCAATAAAACTTTTGATTGTAACTTTCAAGAAAATTGATTGAACACAACAATCCTTCAGTTGGGGTGCACTAAATCCTCATCAATAAAGAAAATTTGATTCTTAAATAACTACACAAAAGTGTTAAAATTAACACAATAATAATTGTTTAAAATGCCAATCGGTAGTGTGAACAAGATTAATTTCATACCTGAATGTAGATAGCCATCTGCCTGTCTGGTTGTAATGATATACCATAGATGAATTTTCGTAGTTGGGTCCACTGAACAAACCAACTTTGTCATCAAGACTGCAGGAGAAGACACACGAACAGGAGGTTACAAGAGATAAGAATAGTAGTGACCTTTTTACTTTGTAGCTGCAAATGATACTGGAAAACTATATGAGATATAATACACGCATCATAAAAATGTATTCCAACTAAAAACCGTACAAAAGAAATTATTTACTATAAACTCATTTCTTTAAAAGGACATATCCACCAAAACAATGCTCAAAATAGAGAGGTTATAAAAGTGTAAATTACAGCAATCAGTATTCTGGTTAACTCAACGTACAAATCCAGCACACCCATAAAACTGTCTCAAAGCATATATTAAAGCAAGGCAAATGAAGCTGTCATACCTTGTCGTTGACAAAAATTTCCCAGTAGGAGAAAAATAAGCAGAGTGCACAGCTCTTTTATGACTCATAGTCGCCAATGGTGTTGGTTTATCTGTATTCATATGCCTCAAATCCCATACACAAGCAGTTCCATCTGTAGAACTTGTGGCCATGATGTGCTCATTTTCTGAATTGAAGTCTATTGAGTTAATTCTATCTTCATGTATATCACATGAAATTGATGATTTTCCTGCTTTCACATCCCACACATTGATTCCACCCTTATCCTCACCAAAATATAGTGTTTTTGTGCTGTGCAGACCTGAGGACATAGAGAATATAGGGTATTCACTGGAGTAAACCATATCAAATATCTCCCTCTCCACATCCATCAACCTAATAAACCCATCATAGCACGAAGTGTACATCTGCATACCAACAGACAAGACCTTAAGGTTGCATTGTTGAGACAAAAAAATCAACAGAAGTGTACAATAAAAATAACCTAATATGTAACAAAAGATGGAATAATAAATGAGAAGAATATACCCCCCAGAAAAGAAAAGAAAAGAAAAGAAAAAAAAAGGTGTGGTTGGTCTTAAAGTTCTACCCCGCTCTTCTTTTCTATTTAATCACCAATAAGAAAAAATTTTCAACATTCTGTCTCAACTATGTCCCTATTCTTTAAACAGATTCACAAAGTTTAAAGTAAAAAATATTGATGGCATGAACTCCTATTGCCATCCAGCAGAAAATAAAACATCCTTCATGTTAGAGTTTCTATCATTTTTTAAAATAAAGATTTCCTGAAGAAGATCTTGCATATTTGTGGACATATTCAGAAAGTACAGTCATCAGGTTAACCATCTTCATATCTAACTTGCATTTCAGCATGCTTAGCCTTCAGATCAATCTACTCGGCAAGATAATAAACCAACTTCTTTAAATAGACTTTTAAAAAAATAAAAAGATAAAAGCATGCACTTTGTGCTAGGAAAAAAACATATCATGCGCCATACCTTGTGTATGCAGAATGGGTCTATAATAATTCCAGAAATAGGCGCTGGATGTGGGTGATACAAATAAATCCCATTCCCATCCTCTTCCTTTGCATTGACATTCCAAAAGCCAATATCCCCAAACTTGTTTCCAGCAACCACCATCAGCAAATCAGTGGTGGGAAAGAACCTCACATTCATAATTCTACCGGACACCACTCGCGCCACATTCTCAGACCTCAGCTGCAACGATTCCAAATCAACTAAACCCTGCAACCTTTTGCTGCATTTGGCTGTCTCAAAGCCCTCACTTTCAAGCAAAATATCGATGGAATCCGAAGGAACTCCACCATCCACCCTCTTTTTGACATCATTAGAACATTGGGAAAAAATTTCAATGAGTTTACATTCCAATCCATCATCCCCAGCATACGCATCCTTCATAGCAAAAGGTATGGGTTCCCGAGGGGAATTCTTCCGACCAATAGGAATCTTCTTAACCCTCTCATCATCTAAATCATCAGCGAGACCAGCAGCAGTAGCAGCATCCGGCGGCACTCCACGAGTCCTCAAGGAACGGCGAAGAACCACAGGGGTTTCAAGTTTAGGCTTCTTTAGCGGACTACGTTTGTAAGATTTAGTCTGTGCCCTGCAGCAGTAACAAAATTAAACCCTAACCGTTCAATAGCAATCAACAATCAACTCATCCCATTCACATAATCCTTAGACCATAAAGGAAGTTATTACTAGAGTGTTTTGGCAATTAACGGGAAGGACCTGAGGCGCTTGTCGGCGGCAACGGTGGCGGTGAGATCGGTGAGTTTGGAGTGGATGTTGAAGGCGGCGAGCATTTGTTCATTGCGCTTGATGTTCTCGAGCCGCTGGCGCTCGTAGTCGGTTATTATGGCGCCGCTTCCCATTTTCTCTCCAACGGGCAAAGGGAAAGGGTGCTTCGAAATTTGAAGACGGAGTATCCCTGACCGACTCTGTATCTACACTACTACATGTAGGCTGTTCTATAAATGAAAGGGAATGAGAATTGAGAAGCGGGAATGAGGGTAAGCTTGGCGTCATGGGCGCCAAATGCCCATTTCTCGAAATTGCTTACGTGGCGCGTTATTGGCCGTTGTGCTAACCCGTGAGAGAATGGGCCCTGTGGACTAGAGAGTAAAGACTGAAGTTGTCAAATAGGCCCGCACCAACGCAGACCATTTCAGTCCGTCTTTTTTATATTTAGTGCAACAGTTTTATTTCGTCCTCACTGTAGAACAGTGAAATTAACGCATACTTATAGACTAATGTTTAGGAAATAATTAAAGTTTATAATTTAGAGTTTGGAGTTTGGAAGTGTAGTAGTATTTTTGTTCTAATTATTTATGAAATTTTTTGGATTATAGTTTGGAATTAGAGTTGAAAAATTGTCATCAGGGGTTTTCTCAAGGCGCTACAAGTTACATGGTGCTAAATTTGTGTTGGCTCTTTGGACTTTTTGGTTGGAAAGGAATGATAGAATCTTTAAAGGTAAGGAAAAGCCCTGGAAACTCATTAAGGATATCCATCACATCTGTTTAGATGTGGAGCAGGGTAGGACAGCAGCTCCTAGGCAATACCACTACCCCAAGGTAATTAGGTGGAACATGCTCGGACTTCAGGGCTACATCCTTCGCGTCAATGGGAGTTTTTTTAAACAGTCAGAACGTGCAGGATTTGGTTTTGTCTTGAGAGAAGGAAATGGCAATTGGTGCAGAGGTGGCTGTGGTTTTCTTGGGGATTCATCCATTGTTTTTGCTGAGCTCGCAGCCCTCCTCCATGGTCTATGCTAAGGGTCGTGGGATTAATTCCATACAAGTCTATTCCGACTCCCTTGAGGCCATTCGGCTTTTGGAAGAGAAGGACACAACCCACAGGCTTGCGCCCATCCTCGCCAGGATTAAGAAGGTTTGCTATTCCATTGACGTATTTGGGATCCACCACGTGCTTCGCGAGGGAAACCAAGTCGCGGACTGTCTTGCTTATCGGGGGGCGTCTCTTGAAGCCTTCTATACCACATGGGCGTTTCCTCCCGACTTTGTCAAGGATCGTGTATTAGCGGATGCCATAGGAACTTTCTTTCCTATGGGGTATTTCCGGCTAGCTGCTGCTTTGGATCTTTGTTTTTCTTTGTTGTCTCTCTTTTCCGAGGTTTTTTTCTTCCTTGTGTATGTTTTCAGGCCATTGGCTAATCCAAAAAAAAAATGTTTTGAGTAATAGTATTTGGTGATATAGTTAAAAATTAGAGATTGAAGTTTGAAAAACTTAACGTTGATAATCGTTCAAAGTTTAGATTTAGAGATTAAAAATTTACTGTTGATATATTTTAAGCTCTATATTATTTTTTCCCCAAATACAGATATAATTATACAGTTTAGTAGTTCATTCATTCATTATCTAGTTCTTGTATTCTTGCAATGGTAAGGATGAAAGTGGTTAAACGAATTAAGTCAACAAGAATAAAAAAATACTACTTCTACATTAAAAGAAAACAGTAAAGACTAATTTATTGCTTAGTAGTATGTAGGCGTTGCATCTTTCCCGAAAATGGCACCATATACTTTAACAATGTCTAACATAAGTTTTTTTTTTTTTTAAATGGGGAAAAAAAAAAAGAGAAAAGGTTAATTGATTTCTTAGATGAGTGAATTATAGGAAAATGGAATTTAAGGATTGTTGCAAAATTTATGCATTAAAAAAAATAAATAAATAAATGAAATTGGATTGTCGGTGATGTACTTACTCGGTTTTTAGTTATTTGATGTATATTGGATATTTGCTATATTGGAGAAATGGTTATTGTTAACGTATATACTTTAATTTAACGTTTTATCATAGCTATACAAGTTAAAATATAATCAAATTGAATAGTTTTTAAATATCAAATTCCAAGAATTTTTAATTTTATTTGTACCGAACTTAAATTATTAATAATTTAAAATGCGTGCTGGGTGGGTTCATAACAAATATGAAAAATGAAGTGGAGTATGTTTGTAGAAACAGAACCAACACTTTATCCTATTATCAATGAAATTCTGACTTAGGTTATTCTCACCAATTTGCCCAACTGTTCTAATGTATTTAAATGAACACTACGTCAGCAAATTAATGGTACTATATCATTTGAAGCCCCATCATATGACGACAATTTCTCCCCATAGGACAGTCTAGATAGAGTATGGACATTGTGAAGGAGATGAGGAATAATATCATTTGAAGTCCCCACCATCATATGATGAACACAAGGCAGAGGTAGAATCATGCATAATCTTCACTTGAGAAAAATACCAAAACAAGAATCAGTAATCTACCAGAGCATGTACATTTAAACGGAAATAAATACAGGAGTGATTAAGGAAACATGTCAGTCATTACTACAAGTTAACAATTTTTTTCACTACGGGCTGGATCCAAATTCGGGTGCTAGTTGACAACTCATGTTTTATAGTATGTTCTAATAAACATGGCACAACACACAAGCAAACTTTCAATTCCCGAACTAATTATCCTCTTACCTTCCTGTCCTCCCATCCCCCCGGGGCAAAAAAAAAAAAAAAGACAGGAAAAACAGGAGTTGTATTATGTATGTAGTATGATTCATTCATGGGGACTTATCCCAAATATAAACCTGGCCTCCACCTGTGGCACCTGCAAGCATCCCCATCTTGCAAGGGTGTGCATCAAACCGGCACGGAACAGCCGACATGAGATCGCTCATCAAAGTAGCTACCGTTTTCTTCCCAGGAACGGAGATGATATCCACTCCTCTTTTCATGTTACCAATGAAGATGGATGAGTCATCCCAACCCCATATGCCTCTGCAAACACGCATACACAAACAAGATTCATTCATTTCCCCAAATCATGCAGCCAATAGTTTCAAATTCTGGCCTTCTTATGAATTATCCATTTATCCTTCATTAATAAAACTTTTGATTGTAACTTTCAAGAAAATTGAAGATTGAAAACATCAACCCTTCAGTTGGGGCACACTAAATCCTCATCAATAAAGAAAATGTTGATTCGTAAATAACTACACAAAAATAAAATGGTGTTAAAATTACAACAATAATAATTGTTTAAAATTCGAATTGGTAGTGTGAACAAGATTAATTTCTTACCTGAATGTAGATAGCCATCTGCCTGTCAGGTTGTGATGATATACCATAGATGACTTTTTGTAGTTGGCTCCACGGAACAAACCAACTTTGTTGTCAAGACTGCAGGAGAAGACACACGAACAGGAGGTTACAAGAGATAAGAATAGTAGTGACCTTTTTACTTTGTGGTGCAAATGATATTGGAAAACTATACGAGATATAATACAAGCATGCAATTTTCCTTTAAAGAAAAGGATTCTACAAAACGTATTCCAACTAAATTTGTCTCGTGTGACAGAAACTGTAGAAAAGAAATTATTTACCAGAAACTCATTTCTTTAAAAGGACATATCCACCAAAACTAATGTTGGAAATAGAGGTTACAAAAGTGTAAATCGCAGTATTCAGTATTCTGGTTATCTTGACATACAAAGCCAGCCCGCCCATAGAACTTTCCCAAAGCATATATTAAAGCAAGGCAAATGAAGCCCGTGTCATACCTTGTCGTTGCCAGAAATTTCCCAGTAGGAGAAAAATATGCAGACTGCACAGCTCTTTTATGACGCATAGTCGCCAATGGTGTTGGTTTATCTGTATTCATATGCCTCAAATCCCATACACAAGCAGTTCCATCTGTAGAACTTGTGGCCATGATGTGCTCATTTTCTGAATTGAAGTCTATTGAGTTAATTCTATCTTCGTGTAAATCACATGATATTGATGATTTTCCTGCTTTCACATCCCACACATTGATTCCACCCTTATCCTCACCAAAATATAGTGTTTTTGTACTGTGCAGACCTGAGGACATAGAGTATATAGAGTATTCACTGGAGTAAACCATATCAAATATCTCCCTCTCCACATCCATCAACCTAATAAACCCATCATAGCACGAAGTGTACATCTGCATACCAACAGACAAGACCCAAGGTTGCATTGTTAAGACAACAAAATCAACAGAAGTGTACAATAACAATAACCTAATACTCACTCCGTTTGGATAAAATTGAAACAAATGAATAGTACTTACTATTCATTGAATAATGTTGATTCAATTTTTTAACACAGTTATATAAGATAAAATATAGCCAAGTGAGATCTTGTTGGATTCGTCTAGTCACGTAGTTTCATATTATCAAATCTTTATAATTTTTTTTACTTTTACACAATTTGGAATATAAAGCATTAAAAATATGCATTGGATTGCGTGAAATACTTAAATGTTACAATTATAAGAAAACGGAGGGAGTATGTAACAAAAGATGGAAAAATAAATAAGAATAATTATGCCCAAAAAAAAAAAAAAAACCATGTGGCCAGTCTTAAAGTTCTAGCCCGCTCTTCTTTCCTATTTAATCACCAATAAGAAAATTTATTCAACATTCTGCCTCAACTATGTCCCCGTTCTTTAAACAGATTCACAGCGTTAAAAGTAAAAAATATTGATGGCGTGAACTCCTATTGCCATCCAGCAGAAAATAAAGCATCCTTCGTGTTAGTGTTTAAATAATTTTCGAAAATTAAGATTTCCTGAAGATCTTGTATTTGATAGTTGTGGACATGTTCAGAAAGTACAGTAATCAATTTAACCATCTTCTTATCTAACTTGCATTTCAGCATGCTTAGCCTTCAGATTAATCTACATGGCCAGATAATAAACAAACAACTTTAAATAGACTATAAAAAAATAAGAAGACAAAAGCATGCACTTTGTGCTAGGAAAAAAAAAAAACATATTATGCACCATACCTTGTGTATGCAAAATGGGTCTATAATAATTCCAGAAATAGCCGCTGGATGTGGGTGATACATATAAATCCCATTGCCATCCTCTTCCTTTGCATTGACATTCCAAAAGCCAACATCCCCATACTTATTTCCAGCAGCCACCATAAGCAAATCTGTTGTGGGAAAGAACCTCACATTCACAATCCTACCGGGCACCACTCGCGCCAGATTCTCAGACCTCAACTGCAACGACTCCAAATCAACTAAACCCTGCAACCTTTTACCGCATTTGGCTGTCTCGAAGCCCTCACTTTCAGGCAAAATATCGATGGAATCCAAAGGAACTCCACCATCCACCTTCTTTTTGACACCATTAGAACATTTGGAAAAAATTTCAACGAGTTTACATTCCAATCCATCATCCCAGCATACGCATCCGTCATAGCAAAAGGTATGGGTTCCCGAGCTGAATTCTTCCGACCAAAAGGAATCTTCTTAACCCTATCATCGTCTAAATCACTAGTGAGACCAGCAGCAGTAGAAGCATCCGGCGGCACTCCACGATTCCGCAAGGAACGGCGGAGAACCACAGGAGTTTCAAGTTTAGGCTTCTTTAGCGGACTACGTTTGTAAGATTTAGTCTTTGCCCTGCAGCAGTAACAAAATTAAACCCTAGCCGTTCCAATAGCAATCAACATTCAACTCATCACAGATCCTTAGACCATTAAGGAAATTACTAGAGTTTTTTGGCAATAAACGGGAAGGACCTGAGGCGCAGATCGGTGAGCTTGGAGTGGACGTTGAAGGTGGCGAACATTTGTTCATTGCGCTTGATGTTCTCGAGCCTCTGGCGCTCGTAGTCGGTTATTCTGTCGCCGCTTCCCATTTTCTCTCCAACGGGCAAAAGGGAAAGGGTGCTTTGAAATTTGAAGACGGAGTATCCCCAACTCTGTATCTACACTACATGTAATGAGAGGAGCGGCAATGAGGGTAAGCTTGGCCTCATGGGCGCCAAATGCCCAATTCTCCAAATTGCTTACGTGGCACGTTATAGGCCGTTGCGCTGACCCGCGAGTGAATGGGCCAAATACACAATCACTGAGGATGAAATATTTTTTTTTTTTTTTTGGAAAGCCGAGGCCGGATAAAAAAAACATACAAAAGAAGGAAGCAGAAAAACAAGCAAATGCAGGAAACGAAGCTAGACTAAGAACAGAAGCAGGAAACTAGGGGCAATAAAAAGAGTGCACTAGGCTCTGAGCAGCCACACCCCCGAGGCATCCAACTGAAGAAACCTTAGAACGAAGTCCGGAGGAAAGGCCCAAGTGGTGTAGAACCTTTCCTCAGACGCTCCATACTTGGCCAAACTATCAACCACCTTGTTACCTTCTCTCCAAACATGATGGAAGTTGCAGCTATCCAGCCGATCTCTGGCGTCTCTAATTTTCTGAGTGATGGTGGCATGAGGGTGCAGATGCCCACAATCATGCAAAAGATTGATCGCCATAGAGGAGTCCGAGTACACACAGATCCGACGAATACCATTGTTAATCACAAACTCCAACCCATGAAGCAGGGCCGAGAGCTCAGCAAGCAGTGGTGAGGCTGATACCAGGTGGCCGCACCCTCCGCCCTTCCATTCACCTTTCTCGTTCCTTACCACAAATCCGTATCCCCCTTTCCCTGAAGAGCCTTGGACGCTCCCGTCTACGTTCAGAATCATCTCCTGTTTGTTCAGATGATTCCATTTGGTGAGCCGCAAGGAATTGGTCTGGTCAAGGCATCTGTTGGCCGCCTTATTCATGTCCACCTGCATAGATGTGATTTCCTTCTTGATAATCCACAGGGGTTTAGCTTTTCCACGAAACACTCTCGCGTTTCTTTCTAGCCATATCGCCCAAAAAGCTGCTGCCATAATAACCCCATAACAGCGAAATAGGCCCTGAAGGTAAAAATTTGATTTCTTGTTTAGGAATACCTTGGCAGTCCGTAGGGGGGAGGATGCCAAGAGAGTTCCAAACTTGTTTAACCCAAGGACATTGAAATAAGCAGTGATGCCAATTTTCCACTTCCATCCCACATATAGTGCAGAGTGGAGACGGGCTGAGGTTTCTTGAATACCTTAGCCAGTTAACGGGGAGAGCCTCGTGGCAGAGCAACCAAATTAAGAACCCAACTTTCTCCGGGATCATGGTTTTCCACATCCATTTCCAACCCTCTCCAACCTCATCCTCTGAACAGAGATGATTATAAGCCGATTGGACATTAAACTTACCATTAGAGCTTTTATTCCATATCCATAGGTCCGGGATGCCCGGATGGAGCATGGGGGGAGAGGAGGCTCTTATCTCAGCAAGGATATTGGCAGGTAGGATGGAATAAATCTGATCCCAGCCCCAATTGCCATTGCTCACAATGTCCCGAACCCTCAGTTGTGAGTCCTGAATAGCGACAAATGGAAGCAGCGAACCGAGATGCTTGCCCTTCCACCATCCGGAGAACCAAAGTGATGAATCCCCATTTCCCAACCGGAGCGAGAGCCCCCCTCGCAGCATGGGTAAAATCTTGCTCAAGATATTAAGGATATGTGAGCTCCTTTTCCATCTTGGCCGAAGGTTCAGAGAGTCAGTGTAGAACTCTCCTCTAATCATTTTAACCCATGGTTTCTCATTGTTATGCAGCATGCCCCATAACATCTTCCCCAGGAGGGCTGTGTTCATAAGGCGAGCGCGTCTAAGGCCTAAGCCTCCCTGAGCTTTGGGTTTGGCCATTGTATCCCACTTAACAAGGTGGAGCCCCTTGCCTTTGTTGTCCTTCCATATAAAGTGACTAATACGCCTGTCAATGTTTGAGCAAATAGTTTCGGGAAGCCAGTGTAACTGCATAAAGTAAGAGGGGATTGCAGCAAGCACTGCCCTGCATAAGGTAAGCCGCCCTGCCTTGTTTAATAGTTTAGAAGCCCACCCCTCCATCCTGGCATCCATCATGTCCAGTATGAATGTGAAATCACGAATTCGCTTTTTCCCTGTCAGGATAGGAAACCCAAGGTACGACTCAAATCTACTTGTTTCAGGCATGTTGAGAGTCTCCTTAATCCAGTCCCTCTCCTGCTGCTGGACGAGTTGTGGAATAAAGACCGAGGATTTTAATTGGTTAAGCTTTAGCCTGGATATGGCAGCAAAGGTCTGCAAAGTCTGGACCACACAATTTATGCTCCCTCTATCCGCCAAGGAACATAGAATCAAGTCATCTGCAAAGATAAGATGCGACAAAGCAGTGTCCTGGCCGGTGCTTATAGGAAGCCATGCATGGAGGTTGACTTGGTTAAGGATCATGAGCGACAACTTTTCCATAATAATAATGAAGAGGTAGGGAGATAGGGGGTCTCCTTGTCTCAAGCCCTTGCCCGGCTTAAACTCTTCTAGTTGGGAGCCATTCCACAGGACTGAGTAGACCGGGGATGACACACAAAACATAATCAACTTCACAAGGGTAGTCGGGATACCAAGCTCCAACAGACAATGATGTAAGAAGGCCCAACTAACGTTATCATATGCTTTTTCAATATCAATTTTGAGGATAACTCCCTGGATGTTCGCTTTGCAACCTGACAGGGTCCCCATGAGTTCTTGAAGGGTGATGGCGTTGTCAATAGTACCTCGCCCGGGGAGGAAGGCCGATTGGAGAGGGGATATGTTGTCACTCAACAGAGGCCTGATTCGTTTAATGAGGACCTTGGTTAGTATCTTGTAGGATACATTACAAAGGGTAATGGGGCGCAGGTCCTTAAAACTCATGGGTGAAGGCACTTTGGGGATGAGACACAGGTGCGCCTTAGCTATGTCTAGCTGGAACCTACCCTTTTCAAAAGCCTGTTGAATAAATGCCAAGACCGTGTGCCCAATGCTCTCCCAGTATTGTTTATAGAATAATCCTGGAAAGCCATCTGGCCCCGGAGCGGAGAATATGTTGATCTCGGAGATAACTCCAGCCACTTCCTTCATAGTAATCCTCTCTGCCAGTTTCTCCTTTTCTTCACTAGTGGCACTGAACAGGGGCGGTATAGAGGCCAGGTCCGCCTCCTCAAGCTCATTAGCCGTATATAGTTGCTTGTAGTAATCCCTAGCACCCTGTTTTAACAAATCCTCCTCTTCACACCAAACACCCGAGGGAAGATGAAGCCCATGAATTCTTGCCCGATTCCTCTTGAATTTGGCTTGGGCATGGAAGTATGCAGTATTGCGGTCCCCGAATTTCACCCATTTATCCCTCGCTCGCTGATACCACTGGAGTTCTTCTTGATGAAGGATAAGAGCGTATTCTTGGTTGAGTTCCTGTTCCAGAAGGTTCAACCTGACAGAATCAACATGCTCCATGGCTCGAGTTAAACCCTCCAACCTTTTCCTGATCTTGATCTTACGCCAATGTAAATTACCCATAACGGTTCTTTTGAAATCAAGGGAGCCACTGGTCACATTCTCCAGGAAGGAGGAAAGATTGTTGGTGTTCCGGGCTTTATCCACAACCTCCTCATAGCGTATGTCCATAGCCCAAGCTGCTTCCCACCTAAAAGGTTTAGAGGTAGGGTACTTGGGAGGCCCTCCACAATGGAGTAACAAAGGGGCATGATCCGATCCACATCTTGGCAGGACGTGAATGTGGCCTAGGGGGAACAACGTGATCCACTCCTCGTTGATCATGCCTCGGTCCAATCTTTTATAAATCCGTTGGGCTTGACCAATCGGCCGGGACCAAGTAAAAATATTACCTGAGGTGGAAATCGTAGAAAGATGACAGTCATGGAACACTGCCCCCAACTCATCTGCTCTCTCAACATTATAGAGGCCACCACGGACCTCGTTGGATGCCATAATTTGATTCCAGTCTCCAACTATCGCCCAAGGACCTAGGATGGTGTCGGCAAGGCGCCTGACTTGCTGCCAATTCTCCCTTCTTTCCCCGTATGCAGGCGCTGCATAAATAATAGACAGGTGCCAAGCTTTATCCCCCGTATCTATCATCAGAGTGACAATCCTGTTCACAGCCTCCCGGACCACTAAATTTAAACTCACACCAATTTTAGAAAGTATCCAGATCCCCCCCGAACGACCTGAAGTTTCCTGAATACAAACAGGAGCGTACCCTGCTCTCACAAACACATAATCCGCCTGATTGAATTTAATTTGTGGCTCAAGAATTGCAATCAAAACCGGTGAATTATTCCTCAGAACATCAATCAGGGCTCTCTTTGAAGCCTGATTACCCATTCCTCCAATGTTCCAAACCAAAATTTTTATATTTTTGCTATCCATTAAACAAAAATTCAGAAGTAAGATAGCCGAAGGCTCTAACATAAATCAGGAGCTTACCCTTCGGTTGTGGGCATTTCGCTATCTCCATCTGGGGGCTGCCCCTTCCTCTCAGTCTTCTCAGGCCTTGGTTCCGGCGTCCTCGCAAGGAGGTTGGGGACTGGCTTTTCTTGTATCTCATCGTCCGGGGACGAAGTTCGAGCTCTTTTAGGTTCCTTGGAGGATCGAGCCAAAATGATCGGGGTTTTGCCCATGATGGTTCCCCCTCTTCCTTCCTTATTCTCAAAATGGGTTTGGGCTTTTCCTTTAAGCCCCTTGTCTCGGCCCATATTCTTTAGGCCCTCCCTTTTTCCACTATTTGGATTTTTGTTTTCCAGCCCAACAGCACATTTGGGCCTTGGAACACTGAGTACCTCTCCCAGACTCTTCTTCGGGCCTTTATTTTTCTTTTTCACCACCTTAATCCATTCGCCCCCTTGAGGTTGGGGTGGATCATTTCTTTCCATCTTTTTTGTCTCACTTGAAGGGGAAGTTGAGGGAGTAGACTTGTGACCCCCTTTTTTGGTGTAAGTTTCTGGACTCTTGTTTCCTGTGTTAGCTGCCACTGCTATCTCAGGCCCTGGGGGTTCAGACACTCCCCCCTCACTTTCCATTGCACTGCTACCTTCCTGGTCAAACCCAGTAGCAGGACTTGCCAGTTTGTCCCCTATCCCCAATGAGGTAATGTCAACTCTCCCCCTGTCAGACCTCGGAGGCTGCTTGCATACTACCTCTTCAGAGGCAACCTTCTCCGGCGAGTCCTCATGCAGATTGGCCTGAATCTTGGTACAGACATTGTTAGCATGGCCATAACAATGGCAATTTGTGCATAGCAAGTGTAATCCTTCGTAGGACACTTTATGCCAAGTATTTCCAACCAGAACGCTTGAGACCAATGGGAGAGATAGGTCTATTTCCACACACACTCTTGCATAGCGTCCTCGGTTCACCCCTTTGGACATGGCATCCACCCTAATAGGCCTGCCAAGTCCTTCTGCCATTCTTGTGAGAATAAGTTCATCAAAGAACTCAAAGCTTAGACCAGGAAACCTAGCCCACACGACTGTCTTCCTTGGGGTATCGGAGTTGGCAATGAAGTTAGGTCTCCAAGGGCGCACCATTAGATAACTGTCAAATATCATCCATGGCCCCTCATCAAGCACCCTTAACCGATCAGCAGCAAAATCAAATTTGATCAAATAGAAACCAGCGTCCATGTCTATCATCTTAAACCTGTTATGGAGTTTCCACAGTTTGGAGAGCCTGTCTTGAAGAGCCATGTATCCCACCTTCTTGCCAAGAACAGACACGATCAGAGCATCTTCAAAGGGTTTGCAAATCCTTTCTTGAATCTTTGGGTCTATGGTCACCCGGGGTTTCATTCTGTCGCCATCGATAAAATCCAAACTTACTAAGTGCTCGTTGGTAGGATCTTTGGTCAGGGGGGCTGGGACCGCCTCTTTTCCATGAATGACTTTATCTCGGAAGGAGCCTGACGTGAAGGAGAAAGCCGCCGGCGTAGCCGGCGAGGAAGCAGAAGTAGTGGATAGAGGAGAGGATGGAATAGAGCCCTGGAGGAGCTCCATTCTTAGAGAGAGAAAGGACTGCGAAATGAATCTGAGGATAAATTATTTGAATGGGAGTATTTTTTTTTTTTTTAGTGTTTCGTAATAAATGTTACTCCCTCCGATCCCACCAAACATGTCCTGTTTGACTTTTTGGCACGGTTCATTATTCAGCTTTGACTCAATTTTATTATAAGTATTTAATATGAAAAAAATAGTCGAGTTGGATCTTGTTAGAATCGTATGATCATGTAGTTTTAGAATACATATTTTACATAATTTTTCATTGTATATATTTTGAGATATTAACAAGTGAAAAAATGCATTGGATTGTGTGCAGAAGTCAAACAAGACAAGTTAAATGGGACAGAGGGAGTATATTATAATATACTTTCTCCGTTCTCTTGAAAATGCAATATTTCACTCCAGCACGTAATTCAATACACATCTTTAATGATTAATAACTTAAATTGTGTACACATAAAAATTATAAAAAGTTGATATTCTAAAACTACATGATACGACGAATCCGACAAGATCTCATTCGACTATATTTTTTCTTATATAGCTATGATAAAAATTTGAATCAAAGTTAAACAATGAATAATAACAAATAGTGAAATATTTCAATATTACAAAAACGGAGGTAGTATATAAATATTTTTAAAGTTAAAAAGCTTACATTAAACCTCGTACTATTTCCTTATGTTACTTATTTAGAAACATAGGGAGTAGTAAATACTGAAGTTGTCAAATAGGCCTGCACCAACGCTGGCCATTTCAGCCAGTCTTTATATGTAATGTAACAGTTTTATTTCGTCCTCACTGCATAACAGTTTTATATGTAATGACTTGTTTATTCATATATTTTGACTTAAAATTTTATCATGTTTATACAAGTTAAAATATAATCAAGTGGGATCTTGTAAGATTCGTCTCGTTTTAAATATCCAACTTTTAGAATTTTTATATATGTATGAGTTATTAATAGTTTAAAATATGTATTAGACTGCATGTTGGTGGGTCCCTAATAATTTTTAAAAACAGAGGAATTTAAACTCACCCCACAAAAAAAATTTAAAAGTAACCAAATCTAAATTCACTCGATCTCCAATTAACCAATTAGTACAATGAATCACTTACGGCCGTCGGTCCACTTCTTCGGTTCAAGCGGAACGTGTTCGTGAGCGGGAGGTCATGGTTGATGAGGCATTGGTTCAAGGTTATCAGGGTCAATATATAGGGGGCTACATTGGAAGGTGAAGAAAGAAGATAAGGGGAAGCTAATGAGAAAGTCAAGCAAATCAATTAGAATTAGATATAGGGGGCCCCTCCTATGTTGAGACTAGGGGTGTAAACAAGCCGAGCTCCTCGAGCCATACCAGGCTCGAGCTCGGCTCGGCTCGAGCTCGAAGCTCGACGAGCTTAAAAAATTGAGCTCGGCTCGAGCTCGACACAATATATTGAAGCTCGAGCTCCGCTCGAAGGGCCCAAAAAGCTCGACATAAATTTTAGTTTTTTTTTAATATCGGGTATTCATAGATCATATTGGACTCAAGACTAAATAATTTTAAATTATTCAATAATGAGCTTAAAAACTTGAAAGATTGAGTTCTGTAGAAATATATTAAACTATTCATAAATCCTTATAATAATCCCAATTTGGAAGGAGATTGGGATTTAGTTTTTTTGATTTAGTGTTAACCATAATAATATATAATGTACTATATTATTAAATAAAAGGAGGAGTGAATTTACTATTGGACTTACTCTTCCTTACATTTATTAAGAGAGAAAATATACTATATTTTTAAGAAAGAAATAATATACAATATTCGAGCCTATTATCGAGTTTTCGAGTCGAGCTTTGGTCGAGCTTTGATCGAGTCGAGCCCGAATATTTTACGAGCCTATCAGTCTCATTTACACCCCTAGTTGAGACATTTTAGCAACTATGTTGCATATGCCAAATGGAACGAACAGAAGCAGGAGCATTTTAAGTTGCTGTTAACCAATAATTTCTTTGAGGGATAAGACTTTTTTTTGATTGATGAGTATCAAAAGGATTACAAGAATTGCAGAAAGGAATTACATGAAAATAAGAAAGCTGTAAATGAATTAAAGATTGCAGAATAGAAGAACACGAAAGAAACTTGCAGGAATAAAAATACAGGAAGTAAAAATAGATAAAGCGATTCCTCAAGGAGTGTGTCGATGTCCTCTGGAGTGCGTGTCTCTTCATCATTTTATAGAGGATGGGACGACACCCTCTGCAGTGATCCCTTGATTGCGCGCATTTTCTCCTTAATTAGGTGATGGCGCCGTCCTGCATTAATGTCGGCGCCTAGACGCCATCTTCCTTGACTTCTGGTGACAAGGGTGTTGTGTTGTGTAGGAGGCATGGCGGCTTAAGGATTAGTGGCTTGAGGATTGGCGGCCTGGGAGAGGGTTGGTGGCCTGTGGTCACTTCCATGTCGCCCAGTGCAGCTTCTCCCCACTTGATCATTATCCAGATAAATTTTGAATTGGACCGAGCCTTAGAAAAATTGATTGAGCTAATTTTACTGGGCCTAATAAATTAATATTGGGTTAACAGATGCACAACCATGTCCCAAAGTCGCTGTCGTAGACATTCGATGAGGAGGATTCCGCGGATACCTTAGTGGCTGTAGGATGTACAGAAAAGGCACATATCTGAAATTTGGAGACGAATACGTTTCATATGCCTAGGTAGGGTTGCAAATTAAGTAAATACTTCTATTTTTTTTGTATTGATTCACTATTCAACTCGAAATTTTGATATTTGAACAATATTTGATTCGTTCATATTCAATTCCATATTCTGTTTTATATAAAATAGTATATAAATTAATTTTGTTACAATAATTTAAAATTTATTTTTAATAACTATATTACTGATTAATACGAATATATTTATATATGAAATTAAAGTATTAAATTGATATATAAATCTAATTAAATATTTAATTTTAATAATTGAAAAGTAATATTTTAGGTAGTAGTATTAAATTATTTTATAAAATAATTCGATTCCATCGGTTGCAATCCTGTGCATAGGTGGGATATGGAGAAAAAGGGGTTTTAACAATATGCAGAGTTGTGTTTTTTTTTTTTAGTGAAAAAACTTGCGTTCCCAAAAGCTGTTGTTTTCTTGCTCACCCAAAAAAAAAAAATACTCCCTCCGTTTTTTTATTTGCTATGGATCCACGCAGCACGCAGTCCAATGTATATTTTAAATCAGTAATAACTCGATACAAATAAAAATTCTAACAAGATGTCAATTGCCTATATTTTAACTTGAATTATTAAGATAAAACTTTAAAACAACGTGTGAATAGTAATGTGTGAATAGTGCCATACCTATCATTTAAAAACAAAGGGAGGAAGTAGCTGTTGTTTTCTTCTTTTCCCCATCGTGCTCTCGTCCATCGCTGCAACACGGCAAACACCTTGTACAGTCCACTCACAATTTCTTCTTTAATTCCTACCCCAACTCGCGCACAATTTCTCGCTCCTCGTTGCCTTCCCAAATCACGGTTATCTCCATTAGCCGACCGTCCTGCCCCCGCCTCCACCTGTGTTCACTACTCCTCGACTCTTTGCCCGACGTCAGATCCCCCGAACAATCCTTGCCGCTGTGTGTATTATTTCATCCCCCGCTGACGGCTTCCAATTTGACGCTTCTGGTTTTGTGCTACCATGTTTCAATTATAGCTTCTGATTTGGTGAGTTTTCTGCTGAATTTGGAGGATTTTAGTTCGTTATTTGGTCGTGCGTACTCTGGCTTCTAAACTTTGAGTTTATTTCTGCTAGGGCTTCAATGAGTCTGTTAATGTCTCTTCAATGGCGCCTCCTTGAATAAAATGTGAAGGTTAGACTTTATTGCTTCTGCTAGAATCGTATATTTTTTATTTTGTCGTTTCAATGTTTGGGTAATTGAGTTGCCTCATTTTGTATATCATTTTCAGCTTTTCCAGTCCATAGATGCTGGGAACAAAACCCCCCCAAAAAAATGGATTCTGCAAGGTGTTAAGAAAATCCAGCACATCTCTAATTAGATTCCTTATGTAAGAAAAGCAGCCCAAGGAATTCTCCAGACTTCACAGTGTGAACGGGAAATTCACAACCATCAACGGGCTGTTGATAGAGGAAATGATCTCCTTGAGAAGCAGATATTGATGAGACAGCAGTTGCAGAGGGTAACCATCTTCCACTAGTTGTTCCTGATAATTCTTCTGTTGCGGATCACCCTACGTCTCTGTGGAATTGAAGCTTTAGGATTACTTTTCATAAATAGTTGGTGGATTGTCGTGTTGTTCGGACGAAATTGGTCTTCGAATTAGAATAGTTGATAACAGATGCTTTGGTTTAACAATCGAAGACATGATGCTTCTCAACAGGATAAGTTATAAGTTCAATCCAATTTTTCGCATCTACCAAAACCAGAGCTTTTTGGGGCTTCATTCCCTGATGAAGATGGAGACAGAAACTGAGAGAATTGTGAAAACTATTAATGACCATCCTTTCCCTGACAAGCCTCTGTTTCCGACCCTTAAGCATCTAATTCCAGAAGCTGCTGTGTCAACTCTATTTGTTGAACAGGTTCTTGGTAGCCTTTTTGGTGCTCACTCGAATGGCCTCAAAGCATACGAGTTCTTCAACTTTTGTCTTAAGAATGAGATTTATATCCCTAGTTCAGATGCTTTTGAGAAGACTCTTCATATCCTTGCACGGATGCAATACTTTGATAAAGCATGGGAGTTACTTGAGAGAATCAAACTGTCACACCCATCCTTGCTCACTCCGAAGTCTATGAGCATCATGTTGTCGAGGATAGCAAAGTTTCGATCCTATGAAGAAACTTTGGAAGCTTTTGATAGGATGCAGAGGGATATATTTGTGGGGAAGAAATTTGGCACGAATGAATTTAATGTGCTTCTTCGAGCATTTTGCACCCAGAGGCAGATGAAAGAAGCACGATCCGTATTCAATAAGTTGCATTCTCAATACCCTCCTAACACTAAAACGATGAATATTTTGTTGTTGGGGTTTAAAGAATCAGGTGATGTTACTGCAGTAGAGCTGTTCTATCATGAGATGATTCGAAGAGGTTTTAAGCCAAATAACATTACCTATAGTATCAGAATTGATGCATACTGTAAGAAAGGGCACTTTGGTGATGCCTTAAGAGTCTTTGAGGCAATGGAGTCTGCCAATTGCTTGCCCACATTGGAAATAATAACCACGCTCATTCATGGAGCTGGGTTGGTGCGGAATATATCAAAGGCCAAACAATTATTTGAAGAAATTTCTAGAAGATCTCTGCAGCCTGATGTTGGGGCTTATAATGCTCTTTTGAGTTCTCTCATTAGATCGAAGGATGTGGCTTCTGCAATAGCCTTGATGGAAGAAATGGAGGGGAAAAACATTGAACCCGACAACACAACATACCATACCATGTTTTGGGGATTAATGAGATCAGGAAGAATAGATTGTGTATCTCTACATTATGAGAAAATGATTGAGAAAAGTTTTGTGCCGAAGGCACGAACAGTGGTTATGTTGATGAAGTTTCTGTGTGAGAATCGCAGGGTTGATCTTGCATTGGAATTCTGGAATTTCTTGGTGGAGAAGGGCCATTGCCCACACAGCCATGCTCTGGACATTCTGGTGACGGGACTCTGTGCTCGCGACAGAGTTGAAGACGCATTTGAATGCTGTCGGAAAATGCTTAAAAGAGGTAGGAATCTGAGCGATCGAGTGGTCCAGATGTTGGAGAGGGTTTTGTTGCAGATGAAAGAGCATGAAAAATTAGAGGAACTGCAGCTAATGATAAAAAAATTGAAGTTATTGCTACCTTCTCCCCGACAACATGCTAGCTACTGACAGACAGAGGAAATAAAGTTGCACGTAAGATAAAAATTCAGTGTGTCTTGGTTACATTGTTAGACAGTAGTTGCAACTACTGCTAATTCTCATTTTCCTTGTTCACCTCAAATAGTTTCATGGGAGTGTCAGAGATCTTGCTTGTCGGGTTTCCGGATGTTATCTAAACTAAAGCAATGATGACATTAGAATTCCGAAACACTACTTCTGTCTTGAACCTTCTGTATAGGGGCCATGTAAGTCCAATGGTGATTATATATGAAGTTCAAGTCTTGCTCCGGATTATTTCTCCTCGACTGAAAAATTTGGATTAGAGACTTTTTGTCAGCCTTCAGTTTATTATGCTCAATGCTCGCGCTATGCATTGCCTGTTCCTCCGGGAGGTTTGAACCACCAACGGTGCCCACCATCACCATGCACAGTGAGTGGCATAGCCTGTAGACCCTGTTGGGTTGCAATTTCCCATTTTCCCGAAAGAGACAAAATGGATAGTGGGTCCAAAATAGAAGAATGATGGATTGGCTTACGAAATCGTTCCTTGTTTTGTTTTGTGTATCTGTGTTTACCCAGTCTTGTTGCATCATGGTATTTTACGTTTTGTTCTGTTTACTGTGCGCTCTTCCCTTTTACTTTATACAAATTTTCTAATTTTCGTTTTATTTCAAGATTTTGTTCTGTTAATTAAGGGAAAGGTCAAGGGTGTTTACTAAGTTTTCCTGCTGTTTTTTCCGTTCACTTTTTCTGACTGTATTGTTCCATCCATTGATAAGAAAATTTAGGAATAAAGGTGTCCACAATATTCATCAATGTTGGCTGATGAAGAAAGTCGTCACTGTTACAACTTGCTCTTGCTTATGTATGGAACATCTGATTTATTCCATGATAAGAATATGCAAGTATTGTGTGAGTGTGTGTCATTTTAGGAGCTTATTTGTCTGAATGTTCAAATTCATTGTGTTGCGTGTGGTGACTTATGTCTCTTCACTTTTGTACATTTACACATAATACAGGCTCTATCTTGTGTGTTGGGAGTGAATGGCCCCATTTCAATCCTCACTTTTGTTCCCAACTATGTGAAAGAGGTTAGATGGATAGATGGGTTTAATGGCCTTCCATTTCCATTCAAATTGAAATTGGTTGGACCATCTGCAGTGCCATCTTACTTCAACAAGAACCAGGTATTAGATCAACAATAAGTACTTTATTCATCTGCATTCCTTATATCTTTCCTTTGTTTTGCTACCTGTGAGATTTGGTATTGTGAATTTTTTGTGCTGATGATTCTGCTGCTAATGTTGCAGTTCCATGATATCGAGAAGTGCACATTCCTTGTAGAATTGCATCTTCAAAGACAATTTGTTCCTCGAGGGACTGACTTAAATACATGGGTGGTGAGTCTGTGTGTGTGGAATCAAAATGTGACCCACGCAGTTAGTTGCAGTGTTGCATTATCTAGATAGGGAAATCTTATGCAATATCTACCCTTCAGAAATGCTGATGGGGTTGATTCTTATGAGACAACTGAAGAATATCCATCCCGGTTTGACATTGTGCGGCTATGTCGCCACATTACAGGAAGCATCTTGTGGGGGCAAAGAAAGGGTAAACAATCTTTTTTCTTTTCTCCAAACATTCTATAAGCATGACAAATAAATTGAATTTTTTCCCTCAGTTGCATATTAAAATGCCCGAGTTTTTGCGACGGAGCTGATGTGTTTATTTTGTTTGCTATTCCCATTCGTATTTATTTGACATGTATTCAAGATGATTTTGCATGTGTTATGGAGTAAACCTCTACTCTCCTCTGTATATGATAAGGGAGAGCGAATTTGTATAATTGGTATGGCTGATGATAATTTATATCTTACCCTGAAGTTACATGCCGCTAATCATAATTAGCAGATTATTGGCCCCCAGATTATCCTTTCAATCATTTTCAGATTATTGTTGTAATGATCAATTTTAAATGCCTCCAATTGAATTGGGGTTTCAATTGATGCGTTACTACTTCCAACAACTACAAAAGTTTATATAAGAACAAAAGTTTAGTCATCAAGACTGCTGGGTCGAAAAGTTTCAGGATTCCCAGGCACAACTCACAAGCTGAACAAGCACGCACACGAAACTAAATTGAATTACATTTTCACCTACTAAATATCAAAAGCTGGGATTTCCAACTACATTGCAGAGACAGAAAAATCTAATGGAGCCAATGCCTACGATAGAATCTACCGAGTCTCTCCTAACAATATTCACAGGTGCATTTTAATTCACCCAGCCCCGCTGCTTCCAATATGTTAATTCAGAAGGGAGCAAATTTTCGTTACAGGAGAGCACAGCCAAAGCCAATAGTTTCCCAACCCAACCATGATACAAAAGACCCCTTGCACCCAGCCCTGTGAATAGCCAATATTTGGAACGGCAGTCGCTCCCCCCGCCGATATATTCATCCACACACCCAGCTAATGGAACGGATCCATTCACAGTGAGTGGTGGCATCGCCCTTAGCCCTGCTACTGCTCCACCGATACTCCACTTCTTTAATGCTGGATATATCGATGTCGCCTTTGGGAGAAGAATTTCCATTGCCTCAGAAGCTTCATCTGTGCTGACATTCCTCGAGTAGTTCCTTGATTTCCAATCCCATGTTGAACCCAAATCTATGTGGTGTGAATTGCGCGCAGCAAGCCATGCATCTGAGAGAATCGAAGGGCTGCTCTCTGGGTATGCTTCTCTGGAACAAAGTTGCTGACATTTTCAAGAAATGGATGATAACATGCAGGATTCAAAACTGAAATGCACTGGTTTCCTAAACTTTTCCTTGTGATTACAAAATCAGTATGTATGACAACCATTGATGATACTTTGGCCTAGTTTTCGTTTGTATTGGTACTGAATGAACATATGAAAATAACAAAATTATATCATGCCATTTTATATGTATAGAGAGATGGAATAGGTGCTCATGGATAGACCAAGATTCCATTGATTCTTAGTTTTTGGGCCGAAGCAAAAAACATACCGAATATCATCGCCAAGCTGCAAGTGAGAAATGACGCCTCTACACATTCTCAGGGGTAACTTACCTGACAACTCTGGCAGAAATGCTGCCCGTGCCCCGAAGCAGATAATGACTGCATCATAGTCCCCTGCAAATGGAATGCATGCCCTTAGCGTTTCCTATTTCGGGGATTTTGCCAATTCATAAAAAAGAACCAAAAATAAACATTTTCATTGGGTTTGGAAATGCAAGGTGAAGATCATTGGGTTATAAAAAAGAATCTTGCATACTACAACTTTGCAAGTTTGCATATAAGAATCAATGCAAGTCAACTATAAGGCTACAACGTATCATCATAATTTCTTGCAGTGCATATAACTTTTCCTTGCAACTTCCTTTTCTATAAAACTATACTTCGAAATAAACGGCGAGAATCAATGCGGTTCACAGACTTGCAAGAAATTATATGCAAAATCAATAAGGCTGCAAACTGGGTTTCCTGTATGCAGGAAAAATGGATAAGGTGCTACCAGGTACCAGCAATATCTTGCAGACTCTGGACTGATCTCTGGTAGAAATTCAGTTCTTTATTTTTAGAACCCAATGGGGCCATAGCATTTACAAGATTTTGGCATGCCAAGTACAGACCCTACAAGATAAAGACATAAAAGGCAATGTCAAGAAGCATAAGACATACATGCCAAATTCCAATACTAAAGCATTTTGTCCTCAGTCCTCACCTCGAGATAGCCTTGGGCATTAACATTTAAAGCACTAGGCATATAAAATGCCAAATTTGAAGGTACTGATAAGTAGGGGACAAGTTTTTTAGCAGCATCCTCATTGATAAGCTCTATTTTGCAACTGGGAAGACAGTGTTGAGCATTCTACTCATGGCAACAAGAATCAGCATTTATAATTATAAGTAAAAAAATATTTATGGCTTATTCAATCCCATTGTTCAGAAAGTCTTACTTCTGTCATTATGCTCGCACTCTTCAAATTGGTGACTGGTCTTAAGATCCCTCTGGAATTACAAGGTTAATTTCAGTTCCAAGATTAACAACTTATTACTAAAGCATATAAGCATATGAAATCAACTGTATCATAAAAGTACAGAGACAGTTGGTCCATAGTATGTAAATCTCTGTGTGATTGTGTTCAACACAATTTCTCTTGATAATAATATTGAAGATATTGGTCATGTGCCAAATAAGAAATCAGAAACTGAAACGGGTATGCAAGAGGCAAACCAAACCTTCTCCTGACAATAGGAGATTCAACATTTTCGAAGGTTTCATCCTTCCCCTCCTTTACTAGCTCAAGAAGTGCACCTTCAGCAATATTTAAGAGATTTAAACTCTCATTCCAGCACTCTGCACCTCGCCAAAGAAGCTTGACTGTAAATGTGTACTGAAACATCTCAGACAAAACATTCTCAAAGTATCTGATTACTCTGATATAAGGTGCTTAGGACAAATACAATGAATGCCTACAAGATCTACAAAAGATAAGGACAATAAATTTATGAACCTTTTGGGGAATAAGGATGCAGAAGTCCGCCTGCAACTCCAGATGCACCTCCACCAATGCCAGCTTCATCATAAATATCAACACAAAGATGGGACTCAGGGGAACCATGCTGTGATATATGTTCCAACTATTAGTGCAGTAACAACAGAATGGGAAAGAGAAGGAGCAGACCATTGAATGCATGATGGTATAATGATATCCAGGAAAGTGGAACATGTGAAAACTATATACAAGTCACTACAGGAGCTTTTTTGTGTGTCTACTTCTGGGTTAAGATTCAGTTATGAGGACATCTAGTTCCAAGCTGAAGTGCCGAATAGGTATGCAGGTAGAGTTATGAACAAATTATCCAAGAGCACCAAAATCTTTATAGTAAAAGAAAAGTAGACTTGTAAAACCAATACTTTAGCAAGCAACTTCAATTATAAAAATCTTGAGGCCATCAAAGTCCATAAAAAATTAAAGTCTCGAGTTGAAACAACACAGTCCACTCTCTCCAAGGATGCACAAGGGACAGAGACTTCTATTTGCATGTACTGGGTTAAATTCAAAAGTAACACTTTTCGTTCTTTCTTTTTATGTATTTTTGGGGCGAACACAGACAATGGTGTTCCTATTGTTATTACAGAACACACACAAAATAATAATACTCCCTATGTCCCAACTAACTTATTTTGTTTGACTTCTGCACACAATCCAATGCAGTTTTTTAATCGTTCATATCTCATAATATATAAAACTAAAAATTATGTAAAATAACCAATCTGTTGATATCTCATAATATATAAAACTAAAAATTATGTAAAATAACCGATCTCGGCTATTTTTTCCCAAATATATTTTGCAATAAAATTGAGTTAAAAGTTGAAAAATGAAGTGTCAAAAAGTCAAAATAGATGGGAGAAGGGAGTAATAATAAATAAAAAATAAAAATAAAAATTGCAATTCCGATATGTTGTGGGTATGCAAAGAAACACCAGCAAAATGAACTGCGAATAAGAAATTACAGAAGGAATAAAGAACAATCCAATACCAAATGCTATACAGAGGGAGAGTAGTAGAGCACCTGAAGCAAATTCCAAGCAACGGACAAGCCCGCAAATCCAGCGCCTAGAACTGCATATCTAAAAATAGGAAACAAAACGATAAGTGTACAGTATTTGATAGGAATGGAAAGGAAGCAGGGCTGTAGGCAGTCAGCATGCAGACCTGAGGGGTCGTGGTCGGAGTCCGGATAGAGGAGAAGGAGAGCCAAGAGAGTAGGAACAAGTAGTGGTAGCGCGTGGTGGCAACGGCAATAGAGGCGGATGAGTTAATTTGTGGTTGTGCCATTGCCGCTGCCAGGAAAGAAACGCAAGAGGCGGGTTTTTGCCCAACATCATCACCAATTCACCGTTGCAGCATCATATTTACATTTCCCCGTCTGTGATTTCATCATACTCCCGAGTCCCGACTCCCCGTGCCAGTTTCTATCTTTACGGAGTGATCCACAAGATTCACCCTTTGCCTTTGGAAAAGGGCCTTTCTATCTCATTGAGCCCAATGGTGGCACAGGACAACTTTAATACTTGATGGAACAAATTGGATATTCACACTAAGTGGCACTCACTTACAGAGGCCTGGCTACCAAATACTTCGGTTCAACGATGACCTAAAATCGAATGGAAATGGAACCGAATTTCCTGTTAACCGAGGACTTCGGTTCAAATACAAATACTTCATTTAAGTATTTGTCCGATTCAAATACAAATACAAATATTTTAATTTTTTTCCTCGATTAATCGAACACAACCGAATATATTTCTTGTGTTTAAAAAAATTATATATATTGTATATGTTGTACATATTTAATGGTACATAATTGTATATCAATAATATATTATTATTCATTTAATTCTCTAAGTATATAATACAATAAATATTAAAAAGTAAAGATAATTATCAAAAATACGTCCTATATTGATTTTTTGCCCTTAAGAATACTCATTATTGAAATAAACACTAGATAATTTTTTTTAAAATATACTAATATACTACCGAATTCGATGATTATATGATTTTTTTTAATTGTATTGTAATTGTAATAACATCAAAAATAAATCTATTAAGAATTAGAAAATGAAAATTTGATCATAAAGTTTAATAGGTTTGGATAAAATATTCGAACTGAATCGTTTAACCGCTGAATCGAATCGAAACCGAATCCCTGGTTAACCGATGAGTCCGGTTACAAATACAAATACTTCATCTTAGTATTTGTCCGGTTCAAATACAAATACAAATATCTCAAAAACTCAGGATAACCGAACCGTGCACACCCCTACTGGCTATTACTGTACTGTGGAATTGAATATCGTAGAAACCGAGGTAGACGAATACCTCTGCCCAACGCCCCAACCCCTTCTTTATTTATTTAATTTAAATGGGCTTTTAATTGGCTACGTTGTTGTCTGTTTTGTTTTGTTTTTTTTTTTTTTTTGCCGTCCTCAGCTAAAGAGGACTTGACAATGTCCGGTGGAAAAGCCCACTTTGTGTAAAACAACTCACTGTCAGCTCCTAACTTGGCAAGCCCATCTGCTACCGAATTCCCTTCCCTCAGAATATGCTCAAATCGGCAGACTTCAAATTCATCTTTAACCTCACGAATATGCATCAGGTAGGAAGATAGCCAATGCAACGGATTATTTGGAGACTGGATCAATCTCAGTGCCTCTTTAGAATCACAGTAACAAAATATAGCCATTACACCAAGCACCCGTGCCAACCTAAGACCATGAAGCACAGCAGCCACTTCAGCTTGTAAAGCCGAACCCTTGCCGAGGAAGCCTGTCACCCCTCCCAGCCAAACACCAGAACAATCCCTCACCACCGCTTACGTTGTTGTCTGTTGGGCATAGAGTCCTTCAATTTTAGATTTTAATTTAATAAAAAGAAAAAATGGAAAATGTTAGTTTAGCACATTGATTTCGATTTTAATCTAAAATACTTCATAATCAAGGAAATGTTAGTAAATGATTTTCCTATCTTGAAAGTGGGGAAGTTCCTCCCCCCAAAAAAAGAAGTGGGGAAGTTCTTGTCACATGTACTACATAGCACATATAGTATTTCACTTGTAATATGATTAGATAGCTCTGCATCTTTCCATATGGTTGCAAAACTGTTGGTGATTTATTTGGTTGTTTGCGGATCCATCCTAAGCCAGTTGTAGTAGGCTAAGGGAAAGAAATAGATTTGGATGTTGTATAAAAAACTAGGCTGGTTTAGAGCAAACCGCATGCCATTTACACCGAAACAGAACAAGAGCCAGGCAACCCGTAGAGTAATAACAATAACGCTACCAATAATAATAGCAGCCACAGCAAATTTTATATTGGATTCATTCCTTGGAAGTTTTCCAAATGTTTCAATTTAGGTGCTGCTGATCACAAAGTAGAATCATATTACGTTCTAAGCTCTTCTTCATATATCATTTTCAGTCATTTTCGACTTTGCCAACCATGAAGTTCTTCACCTGAAGAAGCTGCCCGCGCCCGTCAGACTGCTGCATGCACTCTATTGTTAGGCTTTGCGGACAATTACTCGTCTCTCTCTCTTGTATTCCACTTCATCTCTCTGATGCATGATCAACAAAGCTCTCCTAATCTGTGTTAGCCACGCAGCCGCACAAACATACAATCAATACAACTTTAGTTAGGACCAGAGCATCAAGGGAAGTGAAAGAAGACTCTTACAATAGACTCATTCATGCCCATCCGTGTAAGTTCATCAATCAGACGTCTCTCTGATATATGGCTTCCGATCCCCATTCTTCTTTTTATCTGGCTTTCCACTTGCTGTCCATTTAGCCAGAGAGTCAGCAACGTTACCTAGGTCTATACTCTATATACACAATATACTGATACATACCAAAACAGACAAAGCCAGAACAGTCTCACCTTTATCTCATTAGCCAGTTCAGGAGTGAGGTTTATATGTTGATTTATCCCAGAACGAGCAGCATCCATTGTGGCATTGTTGAAGAGCCGTATGGCTTCCATCACATGATTATCATTCGCTACATGAGACCTAAGGTGAAGGGAGTTAACGAATTTTAGGGATTCACTCTACTTTAGTCACATATCTCATGCAGCACTTTTGATATCTCAACTTACAGCGTCATCTTAGCAAGTGCCTCACTTAACCTCACAATAGCTTCCAACTGCCGCACCGTAATTGGTATCACAGCTGCCTCACCCGTTTCATTCGCTTGCCGCCTCATATCCTACAACAATCCAAAAAAAAATAAACACACAATACAGTATGAAAGAGAACTTTGAATCATGTTATGCACAGGCGTAAAGCAATATAGCAAAAAGAGGAATAAAATGCCAATTGCCATTTATAGAAGAATAGGAGCTATAACCATCATTCATGGTCAGCAAAATCAATATACCCATATTAGTTGGCTTGTATGAAGCCACAGTTAAATGCTTAAACTGGGAATCAGTTCCCTTTGAATGATGGGGCATGGAATAACCAAACAACACAAATGGTTTCAATTATCTTTTGCTTAGCCCTATTATTTCCAAAACTAAGATGGATATTTTAATTACAGGTACATCTTTGATATTGTAAAATTAGTACCTGTCTAATTTTTACATAATTCTCCTGCAACCTAGATGCAGCAGACTCTGAGAGACGGGGATGGCACTCTGTTCGACAGTAGTGGATGTACCTTCACAAGAGCTTAAATATATCAATAAAAAGGCATCTAAATCCCTTGCGATAGGCAATATAACACGTGAATGTTGAGACCTTTTCAACCAGTTATCCTCTTTGGCTGTCCTTGTATCATTTGAGGTCGCTGAATCAGCAGACGCATGAACTTTGATAATGTGGCTGGCAATATTCTGTAGCATATCATCCAATAGGCATTCTTGTTATTTCAGAGAAATACCTTCTTTTGAGCATACTTGGAAATAAAGTATATATGGAAATAAAAATAATAATTATTTTTGTACCTTGTCTTGTGCATACATTCTGATATCTTTCACAATAAAGATTAAATCAAATCTTGAAAGAATTGTGGTCTGTAAATCAATGTTGTCTTGAGCCGTCTGGAAAGAAAAATAGAACCTCAGTTTCCAAAAATACATATAGAATGATAACACAAACAAAAGGGTTCACAGTTATTAATCAAACCATGAGATCATCATAACGCCCGGATGGAGGGTTGGCTGCAGCTAGCACAGACGTTCTAGAATTGAGAACTGTTGTTATTCCTGCTTTGGCAATGGAAATGGTTTGCTGTTCCATAGCCTCATGAATGGCAACCCTAGATCCAGGCATCAACAAACAGTTAAGCAAATTTAATTGGAACCAAGAACATAAAAAAAAAGCCTATGATATGTCATTTCAATTTCAATCAATCAAAAACCTGTCTTCTGCCCTCATTTTGTCAAATTCATCAATGCAAACAACTCCCCCATCTGCCAAAACCATGGCTCCTCCTTCCAGATAAAACTCCCGCTGGATGGAGTTAAGATCCATGAGATTTATTAGAACATCCAAGATAATTGAGGAAAGCATGAAAAGATCATATTAAGGGTCACATAGCAGTTTCCCCACTTACTGAGCTATTGTCACGAATTACAGAAGCGGTAAGACCAGCCGCAGATGAACCTTTTCCTGAAGTATATACTGCAATTGGAGCTGTCTTCTCAACAAACTTGAGGAACTACACAATAAATTACAGCTGACTTCAAACAAAGTTCTGTCCGGAAGAAAGCAAACACACTGGAAATATCAACGATAAAGTGCAATCAAGTATTCAAAATAAGTTGCTACTAACCTGTGATTTAGCAGTTGACGGATCTCCTAATAACAGTACATTAATATCTCCTCTTAATTTAACACCATCAGGCAATATCTGCATCTCCAAATAATTTTCTTTTCAAGCAATTGCAGTTGTAATATAACCGTTTATGGTAAGCAGTTAAAAACATACCTTCCTAGAACCTCCAAACATAAGGCAGGCAATAGCCTTCTTCACATCAGTGTGACCAAATATTGATGGTGCAATCTTGGAGCATATATTCTCATAAGCATTGCCATCTGATGCAAATTTTTTGAATTCTTCAATCTGAGACAGATAAATTTATTGAGTTGCATTACCTACAGAACACCATAGTCTAGACAATAATTCTGAACAAGTTAAAATCCTACTGTCAAATGACAATATTTACTCGATCAAAAAGCAATCATGACTTCATAGTTCATATAGTACCTCATCTCTGCTGAAATTGGAAGGACCCCGAGAATTGGCGTCAGTCATCATTTCTAATCCAACCACCCGAATATAAGGCTGCCTAATGGCTACGGCACCCTTTTGTCTGTTCAGATAGGCAAATTAAATGAGAATTAAGTGAGCTTTGTTGATTCAGAACATAAAACTAAGAATCCTTACGATGTAGATGAATTGGCAGCTTGAAAGATGCTGTAGATCCCCATAATGGTCAATCTTGTTCCAGGAACAATTGTTTGAACCAGATGACGATCAACAGATAGAAGCATGTTTCTTGGCAACTCCCCAGTGGGTACATCCTTAACATAGAAAAGATATCAAGTTGGTGCTGAAAGGCTCAGCAACATGCTGGAAAAGCAACTTGATTTAAAATCCTCACCTCAGGATTTTCTTGCAATTTTAGTGTATGTTGATCAACATATTTGCTTTTATCTGGAACCACAACCCATGGATCAATTGGGCATGGTTCTTCTCCAACCTAAATAAATGTGCAAAGCAGCCAAATTAGACATCATGCATTAAAAAAAAAAGGAAATAAGATCTTCAGAAATGCATTTGTTAAGAACCTGAGGGGCATGATCACAAGATCTTGGTACAATAGCCCCACCAAGACCTGGACGACATGGAACAAGCTTCACATTCTTGCAATTTTTGCACAACAAAGTCATATATGTAGCTTTTGCTTTGGTCCTCGAGGCTGCAATGACAATGCCAGATATCTTGACAAGTTTTGAAATATTTTGTGCCTACACTCCATGAGAACAATTACCAGTAGCTCAGTACAATGCACAATTTTTAAAAAAGCTTTTTTTATTTTTTTTTTAAAAAAAAACACAAGAGGTAAAAGAACACATTTGAATTAAATACACCAAGTTAAATGCATAGGGTGCTATTTTCAGTACAACGCACATATAAAACAAGGTAAAAGGAATAGATGTTTATTAAAAACACTAACCCCCAGCGACCTCATTGAAGCAGGATCCTGCTCTGACTTCAGCAATACTTGCACTTCCCCTGGCAGTGGCTCCTCCATTTCACCAGTCTCTCCAGCTACTCTTGATTTAAGAGAAACCAGAACTTCTGCTGCGGCAGTTTCAAACTGTTTGTTTTCACACATAAAAAAATGAGAAATTGAAAGATACCAGCACAAAAACCTATTGCAATTTCGGAAACTAGCCCACAAGTGCAGAAGGCATTAAATTGCAAATTGCATATACTTTTATTTGTTTGCAGCGCCAACACAAATAAAATTGAGAGACATCATCTATTCTGTATTCCCATAGCAAAAAAACATCAATATCACTTGTTTAATATTAAGTGGCTGTTGCATTTTGTAACACATCCAAACAACCACTAAATCTACGATTCTACGGACTATTGTATCATACATACCATAGCTTCCCAATTCTAAAGTACAGTGACCTAATTGTTAGTGGTATATGACAAATTAAAGAAGTAAAAACGTGCTGTTGCAAATTCTAAATGAACATAAATCAATATTAAGCATTAATAGAACCTCAGCATATTTCTTACAAGGGGAAGAAAATCAGCCGGATTCTCTCGGAGAGATTGGGGGAGCGCCTGATCGGGGTCGTAGGAGATGAGATCGGCGAGATCCACGAGCAGGTACTTGGGATTGGACAAAAGGGATTCTCTGTAGGGGAAAACATTGGGCTGGTTCTTGTGCTGGAAATTCCGAATGAATTCCTTGAATTTCTGCAGCGCGGCGTGACGGGTTAAGGAATCAGATTGGTCGGCTCCGCCATGGGGGAACTGAGCCTGGTCGCTGTAGAAGACACCTCCCTCGTCCCATCCAGACATGCTTTTGTTGTGTGTGTTGAGAGTATGAAATGCTGCTATGTGAATTGTGGCTTTGCTGCGGAAGAACACCAAACTCATAAGGGTTTGGGGAGCGGGGGTTTTTGGCGGGAACAGTTTGGCGGGAATATGGATCACGTGATTAGCACGTGAGCGTATTACTTTAATCATACGTGTATAATGAATTTAATTTAATACTCGCTCTGTTTGTTAAAAAATGTAACATTTGCATAGTTGTTACTATTCATTAAGTAACTTTGATTCAAATTTTTAATATAATTATACAAGATAAAACATAGTCAAGTGGGATCTTGTTAGATTCGTCTAATCGCGTAGTTTTATTATATCAAATTTTTATAATTTTTATTTTTACACAATTTGAGATATTAAGCATTAAAAATATGCATTGGATAACGTGAAAGGCAGGAATGTTAAAATTTTTGAAAAACGGATGAAGTAGTAAAAGATAGTGAAAAATAAATATATATTATAAAAAATTAATTAAGAATTTATTCGTTTATACGATTGGTATTGTTTCTAATTTTTAAAAAAATCTCAAATGTAATTTTTTTTGGGAGCAAATGTAATTAATTTAAAACTTAGTAAACAATTAATTATATTTTTAAATAAGTGTTTTTTTTAAAAAAAAAGGTAAAAAGTCGATGCCATGCATAAATGATACATAGAAAACAAAAGTGCGATGAGGATTTAGCCCAAGTGGTTAAGTCTTTAGACTTCCAACGGGAAGTTTGGAGGTTCGATTCCCACCGGTTCCTTATCCTTCCCCTTTATTACATTTGTAATTGTGTGGCATGGCTCCCACATAGGGCTGGGGGAAAATACCAAATATACCGCATACCGGTAGCGAAAGTTCGGTATGCCGGTATATACCGCAATACCGGTATGTCGGTATGCAGTGAATGTTCGGTAAGTCGGTATATACCACGATACCGGTACGTCGGTATGTACCGAAGGTTCGGTATAGTGGTATATACCGACCTTACCGGAATGTCGGTATGGCAACGGTATGAAAATATTACATACCGAAAGGTTCGGTACAGCAACGGTACCATAAAGTTCGGTACTGTATATGGTACGACGAAAATTTTTCGGTATACCGTAACGACCCACCCCTACTCCCACCACCCCTTTCCCAGGCCTTCAATGGCTTATCCAAAAGAAAGTGCAAGGATAAACATATACTAGTATTATTTGGATTTGGATTTTTTTTAAAAAAAAATAAATTGCTTTATTTAAAATATGCTTAAATATTAAAAAAATATAAACTATTCACTCCGTCCTACCAGAAGCGTCTTGTTTGATTTTTTGTCATTGTTCATTGTTTAACTTTGACTCAATATTATTGTAAGTATATATTTGGAAAAAACAGTCGAGTTCGGTCTTGTTAGATTCGTCTAATGGGAGAAGCTAGGGCGCAACTATGTGATTTTACATGATGTACTGCAGCGTTTTCTAACCGTTGATTAACTTTTTAAATCAACGGTTGAGATGAACTGTAAGGGTAAAAAAGTAATTATGTCATATTACTCTAAAATATATTTTAATACATTTAAGCGACAAGGTCTGTACTTTTCAGCGATTTTGTTGATTATATTGTTTTCAGCGACATGCATGTTGTTTTCAGCGCGCCTTCCGCGTATTTTCAGCGACGGAGTATAGTATATTTCAGCGACGAACTATAGTATATTTCAGCGACGAAGTATAGTATTTTTTAGGGACTTGATATTGTGCATTTCAACAACTTTGTAAAAGTTGAAACCCTAATTCTTTGGTTTAATATACTTCAACGGCGCACTATAGTATATTTCAGCGACTCACTATAATATATTTTAGCGACAAGCTGTGTGCATTTCAGCGACATACATAGTGTTCTTCAGCGATTACCTTATGTGTATTTTTCAGCGACTTGACATTAAAAATTTTTGGACAATTTTACCCTTTTACATTTTGGACCGTTGGATCTTAAACGAACAGTTGGGATTGGTGCTTTGATGTGCTGCGGGTTTTGTTGATTGCACCGTAACCAATCCCTCGTCTGACCGTATAGTTTTAGAATATATATTTTATATAATTTTAATTCTATATATTTTGAGTTATTAACGATTTAAAAAATACATTGGATTGTGTGTAGAAATCAAAGAAGAAATTTTAAATGTGACGGAAGGAGTATGTATATATTTAGGGAAAAGGAAAGAAAACCCCCCCTCAATATGCACGGTTTAATCTTCCATGGAATGGAGGGAGTACTTTTTTTTCCCCAACAATCTATACAATTTATATAAACTAAAAAAATGGATGGTGGAGTCATGCCATACAGATTAAGAAATGGATAAATGGAAGTGATAGGAGGCTAAGTGAAAATCGTAACTCTAACCTACTCGTGAGAAATTGACCATTTAATTTTCATAATTGAGGGCTAAATCCTGAAACAACCAAACTTAATCAATCAATCATTAGTGCACCCTCACACTTCGCAATAAGGATTTTAAAGGGCATGCAGAAGCTTACAAATCTCTCCATTTCACAACACTTTTGTTCCAGCGAATACACAAAACCAAAAGACCAACAAATCAAAGAAAATGGCTACAAATTTTACAGGGAGAACCTTACAAAATCCTGTATTTCACAGAAACTTGTTATTGGCACAATATACAAAAATTCAAAACAAAACACAGAAAGACTATGAGACAAACTGACAACATCATCATAAACATGAAGAATTGCCTGCAGGACAAAATCAAAGCTGAGAAGGCTGCAATAGCAAAAATACAGAATAAGATATACACTATATACTGCATTGTAGCTTATTATTGCGTGGATTCATGGGCAGATGGGCTTGTCTTTCTCTTCTAACTCCCAACATCCCTGCATCAGCTTCAGAACCTCCTGCATCGACGGCCGGCTTGTTATGCACAGCAAAGCCAATTCAATAGCCGGCTTCATCGCAGCACCTGCATTGCCATTATCATTACCACCAGTTACTTCTCTTATTACCGCAGCCACCTGCTTCTGCTCTTTGATCCCATCAATCTCCGATGCATTCCTCATCCCTCCATTCGTCAACACCTCCAGAATCATTTCCCCGAAATTGTATACATCCATTGAAACTTCATCCCTCGTAGATGTTCCCGCCCCACCTGCAATGTAAATTTTTTTTTTTTTATTTTTATTAGTGACCAAATCTCTTAAAAGCTAAAGCAATCCATTAGTGTATATGTCAGCCTCAACATTTTTAACCTAATAAATATAGATATATAAAATCAATTAGCAATGTAGCTGTAAGCTACCTGTCTTCCTTCCGAGCTTTGCTTGTCCATGACCATTCCTCGACTCAATGATCAGCTTGAGTCCATATTCAGCTAGATGCGGCTCCATATTTTCATCGAAAAGCACGTTGCTCGACTTAAAATTCCCATGTGGAATAGCTGGATAGCAGTGGTGATGGAGGTAACACAATGCCTTTGCAACCCCGGTTATAATTTTACACTTCGCTTCCCAATCCATTATTGGTGACCTAATTTTTTCGGCTAAGGTGCCATTAGACATGTAATCGTAGAGCAGATAAGCGAGACGGTTGTTGTAGCAAATCCCAAGCAACCTCGTCAAATTCTTATGCCTTGCATTTCCAATTCTGCTCAATACTTGCAGCATAGCTTTCATGTCCTTGCCTTCCCATTCGACCTTCTTTGCTGAAACTGTAATTCCTGTGGGCAGAACTACTTTGCTGACTGAGTCGGGCGGAAACGATAACGTTTCCAGGGCTTCTGCATAATTAAAGCTCCTGAGGACATCCTTTGCTGTGAACTGAGGAAGCCCATCAAAGGCCACCATTTTCCAGCGGCATTTGCTCACTCTATCGAAATAAAGTATCCCAAAAGCTGCAGCCACAAGAAATAGAACTACAGCAGCACATAGAATAAGAATCCATGCTAATTTCTGAGCTCTACGGCTTCCTAATTCGAATCCGCTGGAAATCCCATGATGGCAGCCCCTCAAGGGTGCTCCACAGAGCTTAGGATTGCCAATGAACGCACTCTGATCCATCATTTTGAAAGCCTTGCTGGATGGTATTGTGCCGGTAAGATCGTTGTAGGACACGTTGACAAGCTTCAATGCCGGGGAGGTACCAAATGCTGGCGGAATAGGACCGGTGAAACTGTTATGCGACAGGTCTAAAACACTCAGATTTGGAAGACTAGCAAGATTCCCAGGTATGGTCCCTGTCAGGCTGTTGTTTGCCAAGTCTATTTTCACAAGCTCCTTACAATTGGATAGACTGTCAGGGATTTTCCCTGAAAAGTTATTCATCCTCAATTCAATAACAGAAACTGATCTACAGCCCTCAACTTCAGGAACACTGCCGGACACCCCACAGGAAATCAGGGAAAAGTTCTGAAGATTAGGCATGGACCATTTCTTGAGTGGCATTACACCTCCAAGTGGATTATATGACAGATTTAGATACTCAAGGCTTGATGCTTTATTAATATCAGGTGGAATTCCTCCAGTAAACTTATTCCTGGAAAAGTCTGCATAGGAAAGGTTTGGAAGATCGGCAAATGGTAAAGATATCTCACCAGAAAAAGAGTTATCTTCGATTCGAAGGCGAACCAGGGAGGAACAATTGGACATTGAGGGGTGCAGGCCGCCAGTGAAGTTGTTTGAAAACAGGATGAGCCTGAGAAGCTCCTTTCCAGAACAGATAGCAGGAGGAATGCTGCCAACAAAGTAATTTGTCGAGACATCTAAATGTTGGAGCTTTGAATTTCTGCCTAAGTCCTCAGGCAAGGATCCTGTCAAGTAATTGCTCCATATAAGGAGGGTATCAAGTTGAGGCAGCCGAGCAATCCCAGGAGGAACAGTGCCTGTCAAGTCATTGAACATCAGGCTTAACAGCCTGAGGCTTTTCAACTCGGACAAATTAGCAGGAATTGGGCCTGACAGGAGGTTGTCTGAAAGATCCAAGCTTTTGAGTGTGGAGATGGTGCTTAACTCCTCCGGGATGTTTCCATTCAATTCATTTTTGAAGAGGAAGAGTGATTCAAGGTTTGTGAGGTTGCCAATTTGGGGAGGAATTGGGCCAGAAATGTTGGCATCGGCAATGTCAAGATACTGAAGCCCAGACATGTTCCCAAATTGCCAGGGAATCCCTCCTTGATAAGAATTGTAGCCAATTTCCATATGAGAGAGTGTCCCGAGGTTTCCAAGCTCGGGTGGCAGATTTCCAGATAGGAAATTGCCTGCAAGGTGAAGGTACTCAAGCGCCCTAAATGAGCCATACTCAGAGGGAATTGGTCCGCTGAAGTAACTCCCAGCAAAATTGACGACTTTTAGGGTTTCAATTTGGGAGATGTCAGGAGGCAAAGGTCCTGAAAAGCTGTTGCTGAAGGCATCAAGGACCTGGAGATTTTTCAACCTGGGAATCCCAGTTGGAAATAGAGCTGAAAAATTATTCCTGCTGATGTCCAGTGATGTGAGACTGGTGAGGTTGAAGATTCCAGGAGGAAGGGGGCCTGAGAAGGAGTTGTGGCTGATGTTAAGGCTGACAAGATCAACAAAGACACTGAAGTGATTCCCTGACAGGGAACCACCAAGATTCTTCCCTGACAGGTCTATGCTGAGGATTTGAGAAGAGTCGGGGCTGCATTTTATTCCAGTCCAAGAGCAGGCGTGGATTAGGGTGGAAGAAGGTGGGATTCCAGGAGGGAGCAACCAATTGGACAAAGCATTAGACTGATCTATAAATTCAGATTTCAAGGAAAGAAGGGCATCAGAGAAAGGGTCAGAAGAAGAAGAAGAAGCACCCAACATATGGTGGTTCATTACAAGAAGAAACAAAGAAATGGTAATCAGGGGATGCATTTGGAGTTGGAGGATCCCCATTGGAAATTGCAGAAGAAGAAAGTGGGGGTGGGGTGGGAGGTGGAAGACAAGGGTGGGAACTGAAACCTTATGGTTTATTTGAAGTGTGAGATTTTGTTGTGGGGAAGGTGATGGTACATCGGTACTGATGCTGGTGATGCATAGGGACTGGAGAAAGAAAGATTGAGTTTGAAGGAAATACTACTAAGAAACCAAGAAAAAATGGTTATTGGATTGCTTTGGGAGACAAGGAGGGACCAATGGGGTTGCTCACTGTTAGAAATTTGATTAATTTGACTGATGTTTCCCAATTCCCATTACCTCCACAACCAAAACAAAAGATTATATTATTAACAATATACAGTAAACTCAAAAAATGGAATTTGTTATTTGGGGGCATCTGCTTTTCTTGCTTTAAACAAGGCCCAAGGAGAGAATTTCACTCAAAACTGTGTCTAAAGCAAAAGTGGATGGAATTCAATTCCCCCACTCACTCCTCCTCAGTAGTCCCCAGTGACCACTTTTAATCTCTGCTGCCAATTTGTCATCAATTCCACTGTTTTAATCCATAAAAGATACTACACAGTATCAGATGCTAATAATAATAATAATTCACAAGGAGATAGGAGTGTGATTAATTATTAGTGTGCTTTTATCTATTTATGGTGAATGAAGGGGAAAACTTGAAGTTGATGGATACTGGACAGTGGGCACAGGGGGAGAGGGGTGAAACCAATCAGGTCCAATAAAGGGTGCAGTTAGAAATACCAACTGTGACCTATATTTATTGCTGCTGGCCAAACTCACAGGATTTCTTTCACTTTCTCAAACACTTATGACCAAATTTGTTGTTTTGTGTGTGTAGTGTAATAAATAAATGCCCAACAAGAGCATCTTTTTCAATTTGTTGTTGTACAGTAGCCGATTTCAGTGGGGTTCTTTTTCATGGCTCCAATCCCAATTCTCCATGCTCGTTGTTTGCCCACTCTAAATTCAAACTCAAATTCATATGTGGCCGTTGTTTTTCACCTATTTAATGTTGTGATGGATTATAATTATATACAAATTTGTCACTACAAGTGGAAGGTTGATTTCCATTTTAAAAAACAATATTATGAAAAAAATGGCGAATTTTCACAAAAAGAAATTGTCATAAAAATGTCAACATCAAGTTTTATAGTACATAAAAATGTTTTAAAAAAACAACATAAAGTTTTATTGCTAAAATTTGTTACAAAAATACTAATATCAAATTTTATAATACTAACACCAACTTCTGTATCCATTATGGAGAGATTGAGGCCAAAGTTCCTCCATAAATATATGTAAATATATGCAGTGGCAGACTCAGGAATTTTCAGCTGGTAGGCCGGAATTTTTTTAAAAAAAACATTAGTATACAAAATAATTATATATAATTTTGTTCATAAAAGAGTACACAATATAGAAATTGTTCACCCTGGTGGCAAGGCCGGCAGCTGGGGCCTCAGGTATCTTTCGTGGATATTGTTGATTCGGCCATGACGGTTGCGGATGTGATCACCCCTCAGGGGTGGGACTTCTCTAATGTGAGGACTATCCTACCCGAGGCTCTCCGGGATGATATTCTTCGGTCCCCCCCTCCTGTTCTTCATCATTCCCTTAGGGATGGATGGCGATGGGCGGGTTCACTAGATGGGGAATACTCGGCCAAGGCGGGTTATCTGTATTTACTTGGTCATCAGGACACTGAGCTTGGTTGGAAGTGGATGTGGTCTTCTTGTTGGCCTAAGAAGATATGCTTCTTCATTTGGCTTCTGTCCTGGGAAGCCATCCCAACTAATGCCTTGAGGTTTGATCGCCATTTGGCTAACTCGCCTCTTTGTCAGGTTTGTGGGGTGGAGGTGGAAGATTGGCGGCATTGTCTATTCGCATGTCCGTGGGTTTCGCTTTTCTGGCGGGCCTTGGGTGTTGATGTTCCATCTGATTTAGGGACATTGGAGATGAGTGACATCAGATTCTGGCTTCGGGGTATGGTGGCTGTGTATGGAGCATGTTTTCTGGCGGGCTTGTGGACGGTATGGCTTGAGCGCTGCTCGCGGATCTTTCGAGGTAGTTCTGCCTCGTCCCAACATACTATCAGGCAGGTGCTTTACTTGACAGACACCTTGGAACGGACATCTCGTCGAGTGCAGACCTCTCCTTCGATTCCCCGGCTTGTCTCTTGGAATATGGGTCCTTGGAGGGGTATGTTTCTACACTCAGATGGTTCCCGATTGAATAATATGGGTAAGGCTGGGTATGGTGCTGTGCTACGTTCATATGATGGGCAATGGCATGGAGGAGTGTCTGGCTTCATCGGGGATTCATCCGTCCTCCATGCAGAATTGGCTGGGGTGATGTATGGGCTTCGGTTTGCAAGGGAGAAGGGAGTTATGGATGTTTGTTGTGCTTGTGACTCCACTGCTGCCTTGAACTTGATTAATGCAGAGTTCAACCCATGTCATAGTTTGGCAGGACTATTGGCGTGTATTACTGATCTTCGGGGGAGCTTTCATAGGTGTGTCTTTACACATATCTTGCGCGAGGGCAACTCAGTTGCGGATGCTCTTGCCAAGCTTGGAGCGGATATGGAGTTGTTCTTCACCACATGGGCATTTCCTCCCGACCCCTTGAAACCCTTGCTGGCCGCGGATGCGGCTGGCACGTGGTTCCCTCGGGCGTGACTGGCTTTTGTTTTCCGTTGTACTTTTCTCCTTTTTCTTTTTTCCTAGCCTTCATTGGCTATGTAGCAAAAAAAAAAAATATAGAAATTGTTCAATCACAAGAAGAAGAATATAATATACTACTTTCATTTTTGTGAATGTGAAACGTTTAGCTTTTTGACACTAATTATTGTCGAGAATACATTTTCAACTGCAATTATGTCAATTGGTAAGATCAATGTTAATTCAATCAATTTATAAATAATTGAAAAAATTACATTATACAACTGCACATCAACTCCTATCAATTGATGAAAAATAAGTTAGATAGAGTTCATAAAGATGAAGTAATCATCTATATCAAACTCGGAGAATTGAGCTATATATATGATCAAGATAACAAAGTAATAATTCAAAGGTATTTAAGTGAATCGGTTATTCATCTCTTATTTCAACAAATCGAAAGCCTAAGAAAAACTATTCAAGTTAATTTAAAAATACCTTAATATAGAAGACAATTCATATGCCAAATTAAAATAATAAAAATACTAATTTTAGATTGAAGCAATAAAATAGAGGTGTTCTAATTTCATTCCAATCAAAATTAAAATTAATAATATAAGATATATATATATATATAATTTTTTTTAATAAATACACATAAGTCCGCCATGATATTATATATGTAGTTTCACCACGTACGGTATTTAATTAGGAGCTCATGACATATGCGAGTTCAACACAAAGCAAGCATGGAAGTAGAGCTGTAAACGAGCCGAACCGAACCGAGCTTCAAGTGTTTGAGCTCTGTTCGTTAAGCTTAACGAACGAACACGAATCGAGCCAAAAATCTTAACGAGCCAATTTTCATTTTTGAGCTCTGTTCGTTTAACCTTACGAACGAGCTAATAACGAACGAACACGGGCCTAATCGAGCTCAGTTAACGAACCATTTATTTTATTAATAAATTTATTTGTTTTAGAATTAAATTAGGTGTGAAAATGTAATGTATATTGTAATACTTCCTCCGTCTCACTATTTTTGTTACGGACCCACCCAACACGTATGCCAATACACATTTTTAATGGTTAATAACTTAAATTGTGTACAATGAAAAATTAAAAAAAGTTAAGTGTCTAAAACTACAAGATTAGACGAATCTAACAAGATCTCACTTGATTATGTTTTTTCTTACATAGCTATGATAAAAATTCGAATCAAATTTAAACAGTGAATAGTGTCATAAAACCATCCGTAACAAATATATTGAGACGGAGGTAGTATAATTTATGAGAGAAATGTGAAATTAATAAAAAATGAAAAATAGAAAGAACAACTAGATAAAATTTTTATTTTTTTAATAATATATTCCATTAAAAAAGAATTCCGAACTGTTCGCGAACTTAAAGAACGAACACACAAACCAAATTATGTGTTTGAGCTCGGTTCGTTTAACTTACCGAACGAGCTATTAACGAACGAGCACGTGTCGAAACGAGCTCAGCTCACGAACTGTTTGTTCTATTTACAGCTCTACATGGAAGAGAGACTGATATAAAAAGGCACACACACGCCCAACATCATCTACATCAAACGAAACTAAACAATAAACACATTTTAATTTGGGATGGTGACATTTTAGCCGATTAAAGAGATCAATAACAATAATATTATATATATGGACCGCTGATCATAAATAGTAGTACTAGCTAGTATTTTCTCTTCAGTCTTCAAATGCAAGTGATATATGAATCTCAGGCTCCGTTTGATTGGTATTATTGAGAAGTCTTATTAACCTTTTATTCAAGCAATTTTACATTTATAATACTCCATCCGTATTCAAACAATTTTAACATTCATTGTTTTCATGCAATCCAATACATATTTTTAAAGAGCAATATCTCAAATTTTATAAGCTAAAAAAATTATAAAACTTTAATATTATAAAACTACGTGATTAGAATTTAACAAGATCTCACTTGACTAGGTTTTATCTTATATATGTAACTGTGTGAAAAAATCGAATCAAAATTACTCAATGAATAGTGTTTACTATTCAAACGTTAATATTATTCTAATACGGAGGAAGTAATAAACTAATAAAATCAATCTATAGTACTTAATTAGCTAGGCAAACGGGAGCAGTGATCACTATAGTACTAGTAGTATATAAAAGAATGAAAGACTATATATAGGGGGATGAATTTTCCTTAGCTAGAAAATAATAGCAATAGTAGCTATATAGATTAAAAGTTGATGCATGAGTGCTTTTATAATTCTATACGTTGGGTTGGTATGGTTGATCCAAGAAAAATTGAAGTGAAAAAAAGGTAAAAGCATCAGTGGTTAGAGTTAAAAAAAGCAAGTAAAGGGAGTGGAAGAGAGGTCGACATCAACGCATGCATGTAGTGATTATTGATGTACTACTACATTTTATTACCCCAAAAATGGGGACTCAACTTCTGTATATATACCTCATTCAAAGCTAGGGTTCAATAACCACTTTTACAGGATCGGAAACTTAATTTCATTATTATCAGTTCTTTACAAATTAAGTTGGGATTGGTTTCCCTGCTGATTCAGCGGGAGCTGAATTGATGGTTTTAGCTTTATCTTGTGCTGGTTCTATTGTAGAGTTAATATTACTGTAATTATGGAATGATTAATGATTTATTGTAATTAAGGTTGGAAAATTTGTCATCTTTATTGCATCTATAATCATGGAACATTCCTATATTCTTGTGCTGGCTTTTTTTGGAAAACAACTGTGTCCCCCCCCCCATTTCATACCCATTTCGTTTTCGTGTTCAAGAGAAGCCCTTTTGTTTGGATTTCCTCTATCACCCGTCCCCAACTGCCGGCATATTCCTATTTCCTTTTCGGTCACAGCCATCACGACGATTATTGGGTTTCACGGCGATTGCGACTGTTAAAGGTTAAGGTTCCGAAAGGTTGTGCTACCACTATTATTGGGTTTGACAGCGATTGCGAAAATGTAGTACATGACGCCGTCGGTGTGTTTTCCTGCTATTTTTATAACAGTGATGTTGATTTTTTGAATGTGTTTAGCCTATTTTTTTTTTGGTTGCTAATTTCTATTTCTACCAAAACAATGGTGTGGTGGGTGTTTTTTTTTTTTTTTTTTTTTTACCGAATCCAGTTGAAATTCTTTTATATTTTTATGCGAATTTTAGACTGTACACGTGACTGGAAAAATATGTAAATACGTGTAAGCTAATGGAGTGCAAAGTGTTGTATAAGTTTTGTGTATGAATTTGTTGGTTGGATTGTATATATGTGTTGGTTTTGATGTCATTGCTCCAATCTTTCTCGTTTGTAGATCCACTGACGCAGATCTATATGAGACAATAATGCTTCAAGGATATTTGCTTAGTGCTCGTGTCAAAATCCAGAAGACTCACGTTAAGATATACTACATAATATTGATTCACGATGGTGAGTTTTATTCCTTTTTTTGTGAAGTTAAATCTTGACAATTATTGAAACCTACTCAACTCTCAATACATCAAATTAGTATCAACTTCGATGTTACCGGGTCTCACTATTCTACATGTAAAAAGCCATAAGCTATTTTAGCCTTTATGTTTTTTGCATGCTATATTTATTTTGAAATTCTAAACAATGAAACTTGATTGCATATAATAGTGGGTGTTTATGCATTTGCTTTTGTCAGGCTCATTTTGAAAACAATACCATTTTTTTAAGTTTACCGGTAAATATGTAAAGATTTGCAGGCTAATGGTGTTCAAAGTATTGCATAAGTTTTGTCTATGCATTTCTTGGTTGGTTAGATTGCATATATATATATATGTGTGTGTGTGTGTTGGTTTTATGTTATCCGAGTACTGTTTAGCTGTTACGTATGTGCTGGTTATGTATATATATGTATATACTGGTTACATATATGTCTGTTGTTTATCTTATTCTGATTTGTTGTTATAGATTATTTATTGTGCTAGTAATCTAGAATTTCATATGCTTATTCTCTTGAGATATTGTTATAATTTGGTGGGAATGTTAGACTGTGTACAAGTGACTGGTTAAATATGTGAAGGTTTCCAATTCAATGGAGTGCAATGTGTTGTAAAAGTTTTATCGAATGCTTTTGCCGGTTAGAATGTATACATGCGCTGGATATATATTATCAAAGTGTTGGTTAGACTTTACATATGTGCTTGGTAGACATTATGCATGTGCTTGGTCCGCACTAAAGCTGCAATTGCGTTGTTAGATGTATGTGAGGATGGTTTGTGTGGAGTGTGTGATGGATTTGTTAAATGTATGTGCAGCTCTTAGTCCTTGAAATATGAGATTGAAACAATCTTCAACGTTGAACGGCCAGATGACCATTATTCCTATGGCATTTTCACGATGTTTTACGTCATGTTCTTCCGGGATTGTTCATTACCAATTGGCGAATCGAGATGTGTAAATTGAAAGTTACGGAGTCATTGCGTGCCAAGTTTACATCGTTGGTCGTGCTGGAACACAACAACTTACGCCTTGACAACGAATATCGATGTGGTAGAGGATGTGGTACTGATCCCCGATTCTACTTCCTCTATACGTACGAAGAGCGCCCATCAAGTAGGAGTGGGAAGTAGGTTGATCTCTATATTTTTGGGATATGAACTTATATGTATTTAATTAGGTTTTTGTGCTGGATTCATATAGTGATTGTGTCGGTAACGACAGTTTATGTGCTGGATCACAAATATTGTGATGGTTCCAATTATCTTTCAGTTTTTATTCTATGGACTACGCTAGCTTTGAAATATGTGCTAGTATAGTGTTGGTTCAATTAAATGCACGTGATAGTCTGAAGTTAAACATGTGATTGTACTATGTGGTATAGAATTAACAACAAATAGTTAAATCAAAAAACAACAATTCGGTTTCTATAATGGCATAACAATTGCCAGCAGGTGCAGACAATGCTAAAAATGATGTGTAGCCCTTTGTAAAGTTATGTATAAGCCTTATAAAGTGATGTATAGACGGTAGTTTTTTTTTATTAGTTTTTTGTTCATAACCTCCATCCATCACTTTTGTATACTCACACATCATTTCATATACACATACCCATCACTTTGGAATGTGCCAGCACCTACAGGGCGCCAGCACCCAAATGATTTCCAAAAGATAATATTTCGGGTTCCAACACCCAACAAGATACCCAAATTCAACTTTATTAAATCCTTAGAGAAATGAGTTGAAGATTTTCTCCTTGCAACATATTCAAACATAATGAACTCCATATCTAGTACAAATACACACCTATATTCATACACCCATTGATCAAGTCAACACTACTTGTTCTTTTTTAAAATAAGTTACTTTTTTTTTTCAGTATGACCCATGTAGCATTTTTTATTATTAGACTAAATCCTATATGCAAGCATCATTCATCAACTACTAGTAATACATATCATATACTAATGGAGTCCTTAGAGCCCATCGCATTCAAGCAAATAATTTTGAATGGTATAAACAATCAACACACCATAGATCACACATAGGAATTCAATCCACTAAAATAAAACAATATCACTTTAAAAAATCAAAATGGTGGGACAATTGAGGTGATCAATCCAACGCAGTCATCATATTGCAACGGAGACAGTACTGTGCTACATTTTACTTCGTCCAAATTAAAATCAAATTAAAAACGCAGTCATCATATGCGGTGCTGGACAACATTTTTTTTTTTTAACGTGGTGAAGAGAGAGTTCAAACTACGCTGGAAAACGCAGGTCCGATGCTAACCATTGCTCTTACTTTTACGATTTAGGGTTTGCAGTGATTAGGGCGGCATGCATCTTTACCATAATCAATTCACATTAATTGGAAATTTTAATTTTATGAAATTGGAAATTTTAATTGTATAACATATCACAATCAAACCGGGAATGACGGGTTTATTTTTGAAGACTATGTATCACTCCCATAATTATAGATGTAACAGAAATGGTAAATTTTCACCTCCATCCCCTATAGCACATTCATCTCATAACTCTAGAACATTCAGTTGGTGCTGCACAATAGGGATGCAGCACCCTAACCGAACCGAATTAAGTTACATGGAGTATTTAACTGTTTAATTTTCAACTCGATCAATTTATTACAACGTACTTACAAGTTTCTTTTATTACACCCAGACTTGATCAAGCATGTTAAATTTGATCCTAGATTGATAGAGTAATACTCTCAAACTAAAATAAAATAATTGTACTAGTATTAAATTGAAATTCGATTACTTTAGTGTTTGAGTTGATTCCAATCAAATCCCTACTACTACACTTAAAAAAGAACATAGAAGTAGGGGTGGGCAAAAAATTCGAACCGATTCGCTGAACCGCAAAATCGAATCGAAATCGAACCGAATTTCCGGTTAACCGATGACTCCGGTGCAAATACAAATACTTCATTTAAGTATTTGCCCGGTTCAAATACAAATACAAATACTTTAAATTTTTTCCCCGATTAATCGAACCGAACCGAATATATTTATAGTGTTTTAAAAAATTATATATATTGTATATATTATACATATTTTATGGTATATTATTATATATCAATAATATATTTCATTCTTTATTAAATTATTTAAATATATAATAAAATAAATATTAGAAAGTAAAGATAATTAAAAAAATATGTCCTATATTAATTTTTTGCCCTTAAGAATACTAAATATTGAAATAGACACTACACTAAGATGTTTTAAATATACTAATATATTTTGATAACACTAAAAGGAACCACCGAATTCAAGAGTTATATGATTTTTTTAATTATTGTATTATATTAACCTCAAAAATAAACCTGCAAAGGTTAAGAATTAAGAAATGAAGATTTGATTATAAAGTTTAATGGGCTTGGACAAAATATTCGAACCGAATCGCTTAATCGTTGAATCGAATCGAAACCGAATCCCCGGTTAACCGAGGAGTCCGGTTACAAATACAAATACTTCATCTAAGTATTTGTCCGGTTCAAATACAAATACAAATACCTGAAAAACTCCGGGTAACCGAACCGTGCCCACCCCTACATAGAAGGACTCATAAAAGTTGGTATGCTATAGGGGGCAGCAGGGATTGTGGTTGGTGATCATCATCATGTATACGTACTGCTGCCAATAAAGCAAATACTCCCTCCATTCTCTTAAAAATGAAACATTTTCACAGTAGTTACTATTCATTAATTAATTTTCATTCAATTTTTTAACACAGTTATATAAGATAGAACATAGTCAAGTGATATCTTATTGAATTCGTCTAATCCAGTGCCGTCTTTTAGCATGAGCAAGTGGAGCGCTCGCACAGGGCCCCCATTTTGGGGGGCCCATTTTTTTTTTTTTGTGTGTTGTATGTTTTTTTTTTAAAGAAAAGTATTTCATATTTTTTGTTCAATGAATCTGTAGACTAGCTAGACATCTGATTTCATTCATCAATATAATTAATTATTAATATTAATTATTTTAGTATTATTATTTCATTAGTATAATATAGTCATCTATTTAATGTAGTAGAATATTAGAGGATCAGGACTTACCATAATGGTCAAGTCCCTCGATTCCTAACCTATAGATTGAGAGTTCGATTCCCCACCCTGCTCATATCTTCAGCAAAAAAAAAAATAGTAGAATATTAGTACATACATATACATATACTTCATATATTTGTTAATATTTTATTACTAATTAGTTTTTTTGTCATCATCATTTAATGTTGGGCTTTTCATGTTATTTAATTACTTGTATTATAGTATTTAACTTGTATTTTTATTGATAAAATTTAGTTTAAATTTTAAACTTATAGCTAATCATGTTTTTTTTTTTAACAGCCTATACAAGTTGGGAAAAGGGTGGTGAGAGCCCATGCCGGTCATATTGATACTTTATTTGATCTTCTAGTAAAAAAATAAAAAATAAAAAAGTGTATATTTTGACAAAATTTCATATTATTATTTTATATAATTTTCTAAAATAAGATACTATTAAAATAAAATTATGTAGTAATAAAATATAATTTATTTTAAAGGGCCCATTTTTATTTTTTTCGCTCAGGGCCTCCAAAATGTTGGGGACGGCCCTGACTCTAATCGTCTAGTTTTAGAATATCAAATTTTTATAATTTTTACATTTACACAATTTGAGATATTAAGCTTTAAAAATATATAATGGATAACATGAAACGCAGGAATGTTTCAATCTTTTAATAACGGAGGAAGTATATATATATATATCTAATATATATAAGTACCTTACGGGATTACTGTTCAATGAACAGTAGAATTTGTCTTTTTCTGCTTTCTGGCTTTTTCTTTGTTCGCGTTTTTCCCGTTACTGCACTCCTTCCATCTCCATCCATCGTTCTCTACCTAAAAATCCCTGAATCTGGCACCTTGGAAGATTTTTTCTTTTTTTTTTTCTTTTTTTTTTTTTTTCCCTTCGTCCCACCGCCTGCCGCCAACACGCCGCCGCCGTCTTCGCCTCTCCGCTCTCCGCGAGAACGATTCCCCAATTTGCAATTCCATTTATGTCCTTCATTCTCTCTTGACATTCCTTGGTCCATTCGTTCCATCTGCCCTCTTCTTCTCCTAGCTTATTTGTCCTTCATCCTCGCCAAATTCCACCAATTTTACCCTAGAAACATATCGTCGTCGCCCCGACCCCTTCCTATTGCCAAAATTTCCCCCAATATTTTGCTTTAAGGGTACTGTCACTGAACACTGGCACCATTGCCGTCCCCAACACCCAGTCGCCGCGTCTCCGCCGCCGCCAGCAAACCTACCAAGCCCCACGCCTACATTCCTCTCACACCACGCTATTGCCTCTCTCTCCCAGGCATCGCGTGCCTGGCCCCCCTCGTCCGACGGCACCGGGACTGCGGTGTGGCTGCTCTGCCTAGATTATCGCCTTGGTTTGCGGATCCGGCGCCCTTCGCTCCATCGCATTTGCGGAATCGCCCTGCATCCCCTCACTGCAACAAACCGCCGGAATCGCCGTCCTTCACGCCACATTTCCCATCTCAACGCCCATTCCTTGCCAGTGGGTAGCTCTCGGGTCACTTTCCCCGCCGCCTCCAACTGCAATACTGCTCCTCTCGCCATTTCTGCTACTCTTATTTGGTAATTACTTTATTTTTAGTGCTCATGGACTGCACTCTTTCTTTGAAAAATACCTCGGGCCTTCAGGATTCACCGCTCTCGATTTTCGCTACGGGTTACACAATTTTATGATGTTGCTCGGTTTATTTCCTGTTGATTTGTAGTGAAAGTGTTAATTTACAAGGGTTCTCATTACCGAAGTTCTGGTGTGATTTGGATAAGGCGCCTGAAGGGTTCTCATTACCTAAGTAAGTTGTTAATTTTGATTTGTATAGCATTGTTGCTCTCGGTTTTCCTTATAATTTTGTATTTCCAATTGTTGATGTAAATTTATTTGTTCTTAAGTTCGAACGCAAACAGGGAGTTCGAGTTTGATGTGAATTTGCTTCGGGTTAGATTGTGATCAAGTGTTAGTGTTTTCTCCTCCTGTTTTCTGTTATGGATTATAGTGTATGAGTGAACAAATTTTTTGCATCTTGAATTGATGAAAAAATGGTATTACTGTCATATGAATACATCCAGCTTTCAATTTTTTTTCCCTACTATTTGGTCTTTTCACGGTTCAGTCAGCCATGTCCAATATCTTCGTTGGAAGGCTTCAATGCAATATATCAAAATGCTTTACCTATCAATTGACCTTAATGCATTTTTCCTCTAGGCATTGTAATTGTGAGGCTTTTAATCTGTTGTTTGGCTTCGTTTTCTGGGCGCCCATGTTGAAATTGCATTTGTTAGCAGTTGGATTCTTGGGTTTCCGTCACGTTTCCTTGAAGTTTACTTGTTTTGTATGCCCAATCTTTAGGCTTTTCTGTGCCACCTATTTTGAAATTGCATTTATGGGCTTTGGTGCCCATGGATAATCGATTTCGAGTCGGGATCTTGGAGTGGTTTTTCATATTGATTGTTGCACTGCTGATGGAGGATCCCATTATATCTACATCACTTTTCAGTTTTTTTGCTATCCATATCTGAATCGAGGACTATGTGGTTTTTTATATAGATGATGATGTTTCAACTGCTTTTTAGGTTGGGGATAAGTTCTTACATTGTTGCGTTTCCTTTCCATAATTTATTTTTTAATTAGTCTAATTTATTTTTGCAGTAGCTTTCTGTTGGATTCCTTTTAATACTATATTTAATTTTCTTAATGATCTTGCTATACTTGCATAAGCACTAAATCCAATAGAGATCTCAACAGGGCCAGTTACTTATTTCATATATTGCTGCTTTATGCTTTGGCAGTCTTCACATTTGGCTCATATCCTCCTCTTTATTTTTGGGCGTCCAAATTTTTGACTCATAAATGGAAGTAATGAAGCCAAAGAACTACAACGAGCACTGGCAACCTCTATGGAGTCGACTCTTTTTTGAAAAGATGATTGAACCATAAATGGCGTATGGATCCTCCTAAAAAAATGTGTCTGGTTGGGGTATCAGATTGGGAAGTGCCGATCTGGTGAACCCTGTGGCCTGTTCTAACTATAAGGATTTGCTTTTGATTTCATGAATTCTTCTGATGATGAGGATGATAAACATTGTACTTGTACTTGACGTGAGGATGATTTTTAGAAAGTATTGAATGATATATTCGAGGAAGACGCTTCTATTCTTGCCAGAATTACGGAGGTAAACTTTGCTGTTATCTTTTATTTGTTTTTGTTGAATAATGGAATTAAGTTTTGGTATATTTAGCTTTCCTTGCTGAATCAAGGCAAGAAAGTTCGAAAACAAAATTCAAGAAAGTGTCTGAATGTGAATGTGAGTAGAAATGTAGCACATGCCCAGCCTCTGACGCTCGCCCGCACCCCCTGTTTCCGTTACCTATTTGTTCGGTGTGATAATGATCCAGCACCATGGACAAGGTTACTTACAATGGCCTCATTTGGCGCTCGTGTTTTGATTTTTACAGTACTTTATTTTATATGGGCCTTTGTATCTTGTATATGGAACTTTGATTTTTCCTACTGCAGTGGCACACAAGGGGACACTCCAAGATCATCATTACCAGAAATTTTAGAGCTGAAGAGTGCTACTGATATCACAGAGAGAATAGCGAGCCCTGCCTGGGATTTTGATGTGAGAAATCTGTAGTCTGACTTATTCATTAGTTATTATGTTTGCAGATACTTAACTATCTGCTGCCAAGCAGAAAAGTGGAATTTGTGAATCCTTTGAAGCAGAAATGATTACGAACTTATTAAAGGGTGCTTACAAGGTGTGAGCTGTATTGAATTTCTATTTATGCAGGAGCAAGAGGGGTTATGTTCTTTAAGATTTGTATGTTATGGATATGCATGTGTTACTGAGCTTGACAACTATTACTGCAAAGTTTAGTTGCCTCATTTGTCGGAATGTGATGGTTCTTCCCCTGACAACTTCTGACACTATTTTATTACCACATAACTTTTCTTTTCTTGAATAGATCTCATTTATAATAGTAGGGGTGGGTTGTGGTCCATGTGGATATGGATCTTACTTTGTTTATAAGAATATGATGATACTATGTTTCCTACAGATCAGAACTTACTATTTTTCTTGAAATATCTTGCTTACAAGCTAAAACTTATAACCAGATTTCATAATGAAATTTATTTTAATTTTGCTTTTATTTCAGCTTTAAATGTCTTATTACAATTTTCCATAATATTTTTTCTGACCGGGTGCGCGCAGCGTAGCGCGCATCCGAGAGTATTCTAGTATATATATATATATATATATGCATGCATCAGCATCAGTGCTTCCTAATATGATTCCATACTTCATACATATACATACATACATATGGGACACGGCTTAATTAGCTAGCTAGGGCCATTTTCATTCAATTATTGCTGAGATTAGCGGCAAACTAGGATTTTTAATACGTGATGTCATAATCTATAAGTTTAAAAAAATCCCTCTGGGTACAAAAAATACTCTTTTTCCATAACTTAGTACCAACGTTAGATTTTTCTTTTTTCGTGTCAACGTTGGGAAAAGTAATTTTTTAGTTACTTCTAACTTTTGGGTGTTAAAAAGGGTGAAAATTGCAATTTTTTTTTGAAATAGTTAGGCCTAGAATCAAATAATTCTAACAACATCCATGTTAACCATATTTTCCTTATTTACGATAAAATAAATCATTCAGGGGAGCAATAACAAAGTACCAAACCCAAAGAAAAGGGACACCAAAAGAAAATTAGTCTGTTAGGACTCCTACTGTCTCAGTGCCCGTAAAATTAAACTAAACCACCACAATAATACACATTACACAGAGGCAGGAGTAGTAGTTTGTAGTAGTAGTACATGACAAAATTATCTTTCCAACTTCTGACAAAAAAAGAAAAAAGAAAAAAAGAAATGGCACTTACCAAATCCCTAAAAACACTGTTCTCTGCACTTCACCTAAACTTTTCCATCGCACAAATTTCCACGACTCCTTCATGCAATTCCAAATCCACTCCCCTTTTATTTATTTTTAATAGTTTTTGACTGATTTACCTTCACACGTGTAGTAAAGGAGACCTTTCTACTGTTCTATATTCGGGTTTCATTGATGTCCGATGGGCCAAAAAGATGGGGTATTCATATGGAAAAAATACAAATAGGTCTCTTTTCTTTTCCAAAAATTCAAATCAGTCATTTTTCTATTTTATTATGAAAACAGTCCTCTACAAATGCTAATTATATCCAAATCAGTCATTTTCACTAATTATATTCTAATTGATGACGTGGCAATGGTTTTAATTTAAACCTACACGTGTGCATAATATTAGTCCTTTTTCTTTTATCTTTTGCCAATTCAGTCTTAAACTTTTATTTTGTTCTATTTAGTTCTCAAACCTTTTAGTCCTCAAACCTTTTAATCACTCATTTTTATATTAATTGGCCTCAAACCTTACAAATTATTTCATTTTAGGCCCAGAACCTTAATTTTTTTTTATTATTACTAATCCATTTATCAAATGCACAACATAATTCCATAAATAAAATTAAACACTAAACCTCATACATTGGGTTTGGCTGCTTTGTTATCGGGTCTTTCAAGTACCAGAATTTTACGGACTCTCTCTAATAACCACTCGACCGCAACCAATGGTTCATTGGTTTTGGTTTCCTTCGGTAACAATCAACACGATCTTACTTTGCGTCCTACCTTAGGATGTAGCAATATTTGAGTAAATGATTTAACTTGAATTTTTGGAAGGTTATGGATACATGAAGCCTTGGTTTTATTGAAAAAATATTAATATTATTAAAAATATTAAAAAAATAGCCTGAATTTTATTGTCCACAAAGTATGATTGTGCTGATTGTTGCTGAAGGAAACCATAACCAATGAACCATCGGTTACGGTTGGGTGGTTAGAGAAAGTCCGTAAAATCCGGAACTTCGAAGACCTGGTAACAAGGCGGTCAAACCCAATGTATGAGGTTTGGTATTTAATTTTATTTACGGAAGTATGTTGGGCATTTATTTGATAAATGGATTAGTAATAATAAAAAAATTAAGGTTTTGGATCTAAAATAAAATAATTTGAAAGGTTGGAGGCCATATAAAAATGAGTGATTGGGGTAGAGGACTAAATAGAACAAAATAAAAGGTTAGGACTGAATTGACAAAAGATAAAAGAAAAACGACTAATATTATGCACACGTGTCAGGTTTAAATTAAAACCCCTACCACGTCAGCAATTAGAATATAATTAGTGAAAAAATGACTGATTTGGACATAATTAGCATTTGTAGAGGACTGTTTTGGTAATAAAATAGAAAAATGACTGATTTGGTTTTTTGGAAAAGAAAAATGACATATTTGTCTTTTTTCCGTATTCATATTCGTCTCACGTGTACGTGTTTCAAGTAGTGTATAAAGAATTTATGGTTTTATTGGTTAATGAACATACTAAATTCTGAAATATTATCCACGCATCATTTTATTATTAATAGAACAACCAAACTTTTAGTATTTCACAGGAATGTTTTATAATTTTGATAAATTGTTTGAATATGCATAATTTATTTCTTTTAAAGATAACACACTTGGGCAAAAAAATGTAAGATAATTAGTAAAAAAGTGGTAAGGGCAAAAAAGTTACAAGGCAACGAGTAAGAGTAGAGAGCAGGTTGAAAGCGAAATGCACACTGAGGTGACTCAATCAAATTTATGGTACACCCAGACTAAATGCACATCTTTTGATAGTACTTGCTCCGTTCCTAAATAAGTGCTACGGACCCACATTTCACGCAATCCAATACATATTTTTAATCCGTAATAACTCGAATTCCATACAAGTAAAAATTATGAAAATTTGATATTCTAAATCTATGCGATTAGACGAATCCAACAAAATCCCACTTGACTATATTTTATCTTATATAATTGTATTAAATAATCGAGTCAAAGCTACTTAATGAACAGTGATAAAAGTCAAAACGTGCCATTTAAAAAGTAAGAGAGAAAGTATATACTAACGACTAATAAAGACCAAAAAAGGAGGAGAAAAAGCTGGATTGGACCCGGCCAGGTTAGTGGATGAGATTACATTAATTAATTAAATGATTATTCTTCCACTATCAATCAATTCTTGGTATAATTTTGACACTAATTAAACTTTGCTACATTTTACTAATGCAATATGGATATGGCCTCGGCATTCATAGTCATATGGGTGGCTATCTTTGTTTTTTCAATTGTATCAGATCACAACTCCAATTTTCGTAAGTAACCTGCAAGTGTATTAGTTTAAAATGATTATTAAAACGAAATAATTTTAAAAACACATGCTCTAAATCCCCTCCTAAATCCAAACACAACCAAAATAAAAATGATTCGTCTTCAAATCCATGGTGAGCTAACCAACCTCACCTGTGTACTAGTATTTGTTTTAACATGTGACAAAGCATTGGTAGTAAATCAACTACTTCCCATCCAACCTAAATGATCACTCTTAAGAAGATAAAAATCATGCATTATCTGGGGACGAGCTAAGGCTATCAGTAACCATTCATTCACTGGCAAATGTCAAATACTATATATATGGAGTAGAAACCAGCATAGGCCCCGCCCATGGGGTGGCCAATTATAGACGACTCCAATTGTAATTTGTAAATTTGTAATTCAACTTACCTTGCCTTCCCAGACCAGAATCCTCAATTCTCATTCCTCGGCTGATCAGTTGTGAGAAGTTGTACAACAATTACTAGTTTCTGATGGGGGCTTCAATATAATTGTTCCGATCCCTTCTACAACTCACTACTGTGCGTGTGTGCTTCAATTCATTCAGTGACAACATAACTAATTCACATACAAACACAACTCATCTCAGTCACCTACACATTTTTCTCTCTGTCCCAACAGACAAATATGTGTAATACCAGACACTTCCACCATCATCAAGCTTCCCAAGGGCTCATCCTGCTGAAAATCTCTTGGCCTCTCTCTCAAATGATAAGGCACAGGATATGTATATATCCTTGTGGAAACGCCGTATCCCATCCCATCCCATTCGTCATGAAGTACGTTACAATGCTGCATTCCATGAATGTATATATCTGTGTGTGCTTATCCAGACTCAAAATCTATGGTCAACTGCCGCAACATGGCAGGCTACATATTCGTATAACATATTAATGACACACAAGTAACCCCACCCCAATAATGACGACTTGGGATGTTCAGAGAGTTACGCATAACAAAGAAGGTGTTGGGATGTCCTTGGAAACCAAATTTAAACCAATTCTGATCCCCGCCACAGATTTGATTCCATTCATTTCAATTGCCAGTCCACCTCCTTTTTCGTGCTGGGCGCTCCGACTTTATAATCTCTGAATTCTGGTGGTTTTCAGTTTGGGTCGAAGGCAGAGGTTCACTCTCCATTTTCTTGATGGATATAGCATCTTTCTCACTTGGCATGGGAAGTTTGAAACGCTCGCTCCGCTTCTTCAACTTTGCAACTGTATCCAAGTGTTTATCATCCACCACTTTTGCATTGGCATTGTTCGTGTCAACACCGCCGGTGTCTTTATCACCGGAAGGCCGTGGCTTATCTTCTACCTTTCTGGAAGGTTCTTCAGAAAGCTTACTGCCCACCGACACACCTGCACTGTTCTGTGCAATGACATCTTTACTCTTCTTCAGAGAAGACGGCACCGAGGTGCTGCCAAAATCTCTCTCCTTATGGCTTGTCCATCGTTCCAATTTCGAACGTCCCTTCTTTCCACCACCCTGCTCATCATCTGTAGATGTCTCTTCTCTGTGTCTTCTAGAAGACTGACGACCAGCATGGCCTTCATCTTTACCACTCTCTCGCTCCGTTCTGACCCTTGTGTTAACCTGAGTGCAGAGAGTGAAAGGAGAAAAGAGTCTTAAAATCATCCCATTTGAAATGAAATGCCTTCCATCAGGCAAGATAAAACTTATGATAAAAGTCTGAGGTGCATTTGCACAGTGCAAATACCAGATATATATGATATATATTTATTTATTTATTTTTCTTTTAAAAAAGGGCATTATAGTTTCAATTGTAGCAACTAGCAAACCGAGCCAGTGCTCCTAACATTCATCATGAAAGTTAAGAACACAATCACACATAGCTCTTCATATATGAAATTGTAGGAAGAGTGGAAACACAAGAATGAGGCCACTTGCTGACTTTATTGATTCATGAAGCAAATCTCATCAACGCTCAAGGTAAAAGACGTAATATATATATAGATGATGCATTCGTATATTTTACACTTCCCCAAAAAGAATATGTCCCCTATGAAACAATTGGAAATGTTTGCAGAAACCCAACAACCACTTTAGTTCAACAAGACAACCACCAATGGACTTTAAAAATTTATAATAGAAGAATTACAAAGTGACAGAATGAACCCAAACCAGCATTACGTGACGACCGAAATCTAATATAATATGGAGCCTCCGTACTAGGAAAATCTTAACAAAGAAATATAAACACTTGTACCCCAATTACAGGAAAAAGAGTTTCAAGTGAAAGTGCTTCAAATAAATTCTTTCTAATTTTATTTTAACTTTTTAATTTCTTGTAACTTTAAACAATGCGGAAATACGCAAAAAAAGTCTACAGTTTAAATCTATTGAAACACAAACCTTCTCAATATCTGCGTTTAGGCACATAGAACCAAGCCCAATACAAGGTCACAGAAATCACTCAATCCTAACAAGGGAGAAAAGCAACTATACTCCAACACACCAATTCTTCGACAAAAATAGAAACTTGGAAAAATCCACCTGAACCCAAATCAGATGTCAACCCTACAACTATGTACGGCTTCCCTTCCATATCTCAAGTCAAATAGGGGCGGAAAATCAAGAGCAGCGGCTAAATAAGTATCATATTGTCTTACACCATCTTACGTGAAGTTCCAATGTGAAATCACCTAAACCCTATACTCTATCCATGTAACACCTCCATCCACTCTAATGACTTTGCAATTATTTATTTACCTTTACAAGGCAAACTCTGAAATATTGCTTCAAAATTGATGTTCAGATCAAATAAGCATCCCTGTGTGTTTCCTCACAGTATCAAGATACTGATAGGAGAGGGAAACAAAGAAACTGAATAAAAAAACAGAAAGAATATATTTGTAGAGTGTAGGCACATATCTAGAGATGGTTTAGTGCCGGAGCATGATGACAAACACAATGCCAGTTCTACTTTAGCAGAGAGAACTAATGAACCATATTCGACACCATTTTACACATTTTTCTAGATCTAAAAACATATATATGCATGTGTGAATATATGTATAATATATATTTCTCCACTGAACCTTTTCAACTTTATATTTGGTCTTATATAAACATATAAATTAAAAGATAAAAAAAAAAAAAAAAAAAAAACACCACCAATAGACGAATCATTACTCCTACTCAAATTCAATTTCACTCACAAAACATAGTTACACCGAATTAATATTATACACAATCCCATCATCCAATCATAAATAATAAGTACTTCATACATGAATAAAAAAGAGGGTATTAAAACCTTCAAATCAAATATTTAAGTTTACCATTCATTTATTTTATTTTCTCTCTGCAAACTACTTTTTCTCCACAAACAGAATAAAAGAACTTCCGAAAACCACTCAAACACTAGCAAGTTTTCTGTTTGTGAATCTTGGCAATAAATAGCATAAACTGCAATAGCATTTGAAACCTATAGTGGATGTAACCTATGAACACGGACGGCAACCAGATTTGATGGAGAAAGCAAGAAAATCCAACACTAATAGGCAATCTGAAGCAGTAGTTGGGAGGCAATATTCCTTGTACAATAGTATCCCAATCAGGGTTGTGTATGTAACACTTACATCTTTTGCAAAAGGATTTTCAGTAATTAAAACGCATAAACCCACATACGTCAACAGTATGTATATGCTTTGGGCAAAGAACACATACAAGTTACACTAAGCCCTGCTTGATTGGTCTTATCGGAGGTTCTTATTAACCTCTTATCAGGGAAATTTTGCCTTTATAAGAGAGGCTAATAAGACTCATCTTATATGACAAATCAAACAGGGCCTAAGTCAATAAGGATGAAACCTATGTTAGATTCAGTCTCATGCATTTGGGAAGATTGTTATCACTGAATGCATTAAAATCATATTACTCATAAATATCATGAGAATTCACCTTCCAACATAATAATAATTTACACCTTCAAAGAAGGTTTATGCCATTGGAAACAGAGACATGCATACCTTATCGCTGATAGGTCCTCCGTGTTCATCCTCATTTCTCCTAGAATGGGTCAAGGACTTGTGATCTCCACTCTCAGATTCTCTAGCCTTTCTACCGCCATCCTTTTGTCTATGTTCATGCAACCTAGAATTATCTGAAGCAAAAGCAGCACGTTCATCATTTGTGCCAGATCTTCCAGACCTGGCTCTCTTTTCATCATCACTAACTTGATTCCCACGTGCATAAACATCTTCATTGCCTCTACTCTGTGAATGTTTTTCATTTTCAGCACGGTCCTTTCTCTTAAGTTGATCACCATGACGACCCACATCCTTTGAATGGTATTCTCTTACAGATACTTTGTAGTCTTCTTTTCCTCGTGGATGAGAGGTCCATGTTTTGTCATCCGTAGTTCGTACGCTTCTCATGATTGGCCGTGTTTCTTCTCTTTCCCTCCTTGACAAATTTTCTTCATGTGATTGTTTCGGTCTGTTCCACTCATCACGATCTCTCTGCCTCTCACTCCTCTCTCTTTGAATTGAGCCCTCTCGTTTCTGCCTGACATATTGCTGATCATCATCTTTTAACTTGGCATAGTCACCTCTTTTCCGCGGATCAGAACTATCATCTCTTTTCCGCGGATCAGTACTATCATCTCTTTTCCGCGGATCTGTACTGTCATCTCTTTTCCGCTGATCAGAGCTATCATCTCTTTTCCGCTGATCAGAGCTATCATCTCTTTCTCTCTTCCTATGGCTGCTACCTTCTCTGTAATTACGAGCTGCTTCTTCCTTCTCAGCATGTTCCCGACCTACCGCTACTGCTTCTTTCCTCCTCCTGTTGTGAAGATCACCCAGTTTTTCATCCCTAGGTCGTGGATTATCATCTCTGTCTCTTTGCCTTGATGACAAATCTCGATCATGATTTGCACCCCTCCAATCACTATTATCAAGCTCATTTCTTATGTGGCGACGTTCATCTCTTTCACTTCTCTCATTTTCTCTAACTTTAACCCGATTTTTGGAGCCAATTTCTCCACTGTGATGTTTAGAGCCAATTTCCCCACCATGATCCCTTTTTCTTGGGTCTTCAGCTCTAATCCTTCTTCCGTGAAGATCCTCGTCTCTCCTACGCCAACTGCCTTCAGATACATCACTATCCTTCCTCTGTTCTGCACTATCACTTTTCATTTGCCGGTGCATTGCAGCATTGGGATCCCCATCTCTATGAGAGTGGGAATCTTCTCTTCCCTTCACCGCCATGTTTTGCCTTCCAGTTTCATCTCTCTCATGGCGATCTTTTCTACGAACATTATCCTCCTCTCCTAATAGTCTCTTGGCATTACCTGCAGGAGGGTGCCTTTCTTGAAGAACTTCGTCCTCCAAATGGTCACTGAACTTTGGATAATCCTTGCTGCTTCCAGATATTGCTTTACTATTTTCAGTACTCCTGGCAGTCTCTTCTTCCCCATCATTTTCTTGAGATAGTTGTTCCATGCGTGAACTTATATTTCCTTTGCTCATTGAATGAGCAGACTTCCCATCTTCACCAGCATCATTGGCTGTTGCATCCATAGCCATCTCTTTTTCCATATCAGAACCCCTATCATCCATCACCGATTCTTCAACATCATCCCGTAATGTTCCAGCTTGCTCTTCGTCAGATCCAACAGCACTAGATGACAAAGGAGGATCTTGTTTCCCATCCTCGCTATTAAATGATTCGTTTTGATCATCCAGAGTTTCATTTTCTATATCATTGTCCTTAGCGGTAATACTGGGCGACATCAGACGCCCTCTTCCTTTTGAAGTCCTGTGTAATATGAAAGATCAAAAGCAAATAGTTTACATGGAAGAGAATGAAGCTCAAATACGGAGCATTACTTTATGTCATGTTTTAAACATAATGCAATATATTGGAATGACAACAACAAAGATTTCTGGTGAATGCTGTGTGCATGGGGCACATCTCTGGAGCTATAGAACATAGAATATATAAGGAAAACATATTTATAGTAATTGAGTTAAAATAATGAATAATTCTTACAGAATAAATAACAAATATAAATATTTAACTTAAACGTTTGTAATAATATATAAATAACAAACATCCTAACAAAACTGCTTAAAGTTGGAGAAGTGATTTACAATCTCTGAATAGGAATTTGGGTAACTACTGAGAATAAGAAAAGGATCACTTTTCAGAAGGAAGGGATCATACTTGGAAGAATGACAATTGCAATGGTCAAAAGCACCCAAGGACCACACCGTAAGTGTGCCTTAGTGCAACTAAAAGCCATATAGCATTCGAATGGCTCTTGAATACTCCTTACAATGACATTCTCCATATGTCATGATAAAAAACTATGAGCAAGGGCAGAAAGACATTTCCAAAAAGAAAATGAAAAAGAATGAAAACATCATCAATCCAGAATTTACATTTTAGACGACAGTAATCAGATCTTCAGCAGAAAATATTAGTGACAAAGATGATCTTCAAACTTCATTTATATTGTTCTGGACACTCAACTAAACATAATCAGATAAGTGCATCTGGAAGAAACATAATTATGTAAATCTCTGCTTTGTTTACAGCATAAAAGCTGCAGCTCAAAATCAACACCAGACCTTTTGCGATTGTCACTTAGATAACATGAAGCAATGACAAAAAGACTGCAACATCAGGTAATTAAAATATCTAGTACACAAAGGCAATAGTTTTAAAAGCCTTGTCATATTCAGTGGCTGGGAGGTATTTATATGATGCATTAACAGTCAAATTTGATGCATTAACAGTTACATGGGAAACTAATATATAAATAATAGTGTACCCGTCCTCATGAGAGGCACCAATCTCCGTATCAGTTTGGTCTTGTACATCTGAAGTGTAAGGCAAGTCCTCCGCTCTTTCAATCTCATCGCCATCCAAAATATTCTTCGTTGATGCTCTTCTTGCAACAGGTTCCCTCTTTGGACCATTGTAAGTATGTGAAAATTGATCAATTTTCTCTGCATCATCCTGCTGAGGACCATCAATGTCCTCAACACCTCCAGTATCCTCTCCAGTTGGTTCACTGTCTGGGTCTGGCACGTTAGGATCATCCACTGAACCCTGGCACACAATCTGTTTCCAGAAAAAAAAAAAAAAAAAAAGAAGCATTGCCTCCATGATGAGATGTCACTTAAAAAGTGCAAATTAACAAAACACACCGATAATCATGTCAAGAAGCGACAAAATTTTTTCACCTCAATAATGGCATCTGTATCATGCGTTCGCTGACGCCTCGTATCAATTGATGGTAAACGATCACCAGAACCAGTTTCAACGGGTATTGGTCTGCCAATAAGCTGATATCAAACCAACAAAAGCCCATAAGATACAACTCTACGAAGAAACGAATATAACACTAGATTATATCGCACGTCCAATTCATATGGTGCTCAACCATTCACTCAATGTCGTATATCATTAATTCGTAAAAGTGAACTAGCATGATCAAAATTAAAAAATAAGGCTTATGTGTGTTCACTCACAGTATGAGAAATCAGAGAAGGGAAGTATTTGACGATTGGCTTCAAGAAGGGATGATACTAAGCGTGACATGCATCATTTAGTTCATACACAAGACAAGAGGTGAATTACAGTCACTAGTCTGGTTGAGGGACAACAACAAAGAGGGTAGATAAGGGTATCCTATGGTTCAGCAAAAGAAACTAAATGAATGAACATCAACAAAATCATCTTAACCAAAGCTAAAATTTATAGAAATAAAATACTCATTGGGAATCTTAAGCAATCCAATGGTGGACTAATTGCATAAATTTTCTAATTAAGTCTTCAAATCAAGCAGAGAACCTCAAATGTTAAAACCCAAATGCTGCTATTCTTCATAGAACAACATAATATACATACAACTGGTGGCCGTCCACGAGCACTTGATCTTGCTAAGTCATTTGGACCAGCATCTGTCTTTCCAGGATTTACATTATCAGTGGAAATATCCTGGCCACCAACTGCAGCTGCAAGTTCTGGGGGAAGATCTGGATCATAATCCTAAGTTTGACACCAAATGAAGATAGAGATTGAAGATAATCAAATAACATTAAGGGAAAGATGACACTATGACAGACTTGATGACAAAACTTAATGATGAAATAGCAGCCAAATGAAGCAAAAAACTTGGAGACATGAAAAAAAATGAAAAAAAAATGAAAAAAAAAAGAAGTAAAAACTGGCATGTAAATTGTCAAACCAGACAACCACACCTGTTCTGCCCTCCCACTTTCATAAACACGAATCTTGCTTTGCATGGTTGTCTCAAGACGGAGTTGATCCTATATATTTCAAATTCAATTCATTCAGATTCTGAAACATTTACTAGAAGTTGGAAATATACATTCATAGAGTGGATGCTTGTGTATATAAGGTGTTAATATGAGACATCGAAACTAAAACCTACTAGTTGTTTGCAATAATCCTTCCAACTTTCTTCACTCAACCCAAAGTTGAAAAAATCTGATACATCTATGCCTTGAAGTTTCCAGGGTTTTTCTTCAAAAGCATCAATATCAACTTCAAATATGGTCCTGACGAAATACAGAAAAAGGCGAAACATCTCAATACAAGCAAAAAGATCTAATACAGTTCATGCACTGACATGTCAAAGCAATGTCATAAATCAAGTAAAAAAATGTGCAGGCACAGCCTGGGATTCAGGAACTAGAAAAAATTAAAAAGCAGGATTAAACTATTGCCGGGGTAGTGCGAGTGCCCACCTGACAGTTTCCTGGTAATAAATATCATTTGAGAATTCATCTAAATGCATTTCATTGCCCTTATATGATATGCAAGTCAGAAGATAAGATCCAGCTTATGGTTTATGATTGAGCTATTATCCACTTTTGTAATAGAAAAGATGCAATCCCCTCATCCATTTCAAACACACACTCCCAGTTAAAAGAAACTCAAGAAACAATCATCAACAAGAGAGATAAAGAGCCAGAATGGATTTATCATTTTATATATATAATTTACAAATCCATCTATTTTAGTCACATGGATGGACATACAGATTTAATCTCATATAAGATAGGCTTGAAAATGAGCATAACAAAGAATAGCATCTACCTTCAGTCAGCAAGCATATCTATTACCAGAATATAAAGAGATTTTCTCTGAATGAATGTCACGTGAGAAAGATGCAATCAATCATGCAAAAAGTATCCTACAAAATTATCCACGAAAAAGAAAAGGTCCAAATAAAAAGGCAAAGGATTTCTTGTTACCAACCGAAAGTAGAGTAACAGTATTGTTTGGATTATACGTTATATGCAGGACATGAAAGTGAAAATTTATATGAGAACATGACATTTCTGGCACCCATGAAGAAGGCAATCATATATATATATATATATATGTGTGTGTGTGTGTGTGTGTGTGTGTATTAAACACACATAATTAACATGCATCATATTGAAAGAAAGGCTATTGCTCAGTTCATTTGCACAATTTCAGCCATTCAAAGTTTACAAGAGTCTTTAATAGGCTCAAAGAATCTTACTTGTGTGACGGAAGAGTAAAATCTAATCCACTTCCATAACCACGTCCTGCAGTATTAGCACCCCAAGCAGTTGTTCCGTAACCAGGATGAAACCCTTTTTGCATGGGGGCAACACCTTTCACTCCAGCTGGTCTCCAATCACCTCTACCACGCCCAGCTACAGGTCCCATGGTAGGGGGCGGACGAACCTGACCTTGGATGCCTCCAGGAGCTACAGGAGGTGGTGCTCCAGGTAGTGGAGCCACACCAGGTCTCACATACTAAGAGGTTTCCAAGCAGCATAAAGAAGAGAAAGACAAAACAACAGTTAAAATAATTCGAAGTTGATAATCCACTAAATAGAAAGAAAAATGAGGAAAAACAACAATGCAAAATAATCATATTCAGAAGTACATCTAATGCATGTCAAGTCAACAAATGCATAATTTGGTTCACTGAAAGACATCATATTTCACATTATATGTTCATACAAGATCACAAATACAATTACAAATCTTTAGTTCAGCAAACGTCAGCTTCAGAGACAATAAGGCTGGTTAGAATAATTCTCCAGTTTATAGCTTTGCTCACAATGGAGACAAATTCCATTCATTATAATATGTGATACAAGACAAGAAGAGGACAAACATGGCAACGGATATGACTAGCCTTATACTGCACGACTTAAACAATAACAATAATCAGCCATGTTTCCCTCCCTATTGGCAACAACAATAACAGCCTATTTTCAAATGTAAATAATCAGTAAGTCATAGCTCCTTTAATAATTAAAGTTTTAACTCACAATGCGGCTTAGACAGCATAAAATCTAGAATTAATAATACCATCAAACATGAATTCTATCTTAAAATGGAAATGAAAGCTCCTTCTAGTCATAGAAGGTGAGTTCGCGCTGAGATAATATGCGGCATACCGTTGATCTATTCATACAATTTTTCAAAACACAATCTCAATCTGGGAAGTTAAACAGCACACCAATAAATTTTAACAAACCTTTTATTCCCAATGTAAAGTATATGAAAATTGGTAAAGCATATTTTTGTTTTCTTTCCCCAAAGTATTTATTCAAATACTCCGTTCTAGCAAAGAAGCTGCAGGTATACAGATAAAACTTCTAAAATAACGACGATCAGAGCATGGTAAAACTAACACCAGGTACCACGAAAATTAAAATATTAAAATCCTAAGCACGTTTGTGATTTTTAAAACTCGTATCATTCATTAGGCTAAAAGAAACACCCAGACTGGATAGAATGATGAACCTGCCTATTGTTTGTATTATTCTCTGAATTGTCAGTTAAGTTTAGGAAGACTGAAATTTTCAACAGAGAAGTGCTCCCGAGAGGAGAATGCACAAGATTGGTATTACAAGCTCTTAAGCTTGATAGAAACAGATGCCCGCTGGTTAATGACCCCATAGCAATAGTCCCTCGGTAGTTGGCAAATTAATGTTGCAGATTTATAGTAAGAGTTAATCTTTTTGCTCTTTTTTTTTTTTTTTCACAAAAAAGCATCATTGGAACTCCACGTAATCAGAAAAGGTATAAGAAATTGCCACAACACATAAACAAATTATGTAAGGAACATAAATGACTTCATTAATAAGTGAAGGCTTAGCTTTGTTAGTACAGTTTCTTAGACAGAAGCTTAATTACAACAGTATAGACTATAAACCAAATTTTATTAAACGTATACCCAGAGTTTCACTAAAACAATTACAATTCCAGCTATAATCCAATTTACAATTGTAGTTCTCACCGAACAAGATGCTGACCTTGAACTGAGAATGGTATGGATGCTGATACATGTGGTTGCTGTACCCAAGTTTTGGCTGCACTGATGCGGCCGGAGTAGAAGTGCCTCCTCCTCCTCCACTTGCCTTTGCAGCATCACCCAATTCCTTCTTCTCCCCATCAGCTCCAGATCCTCCATCCTCGCCGCCCCACTCTTGCTCATCCATGATCATCTGCTGCTGGTGGTGGTGATGGAGGCTTGCATCCCCATTATCGGCAACAATCACCAATGGATCGCCATCCCCATCATCATCATCTTCACCAACTCCCGGCATCCTTTCCATACCTAATGGCCCATGGTTGTCGTTCAACACTATCTGCAAATCGTCTTCACTCTCATCACTCTCCCATTCATCTTCAAAATTCGAACCACCGCGATTCTCAAATCTCCCGGATAGCCCTGGTATCATCGGTTGTGCACCCATTTCTCCAACAGCATTTCGGTCTAAGAAGCTGGCCGCACTTTCATTTGGTGCAGCCGCAGCAGCGTACATGGTCTCTTTTTTGTCTTTCAAGTCAATGTCTTTCTCAACCATATCCACATCTCTATTGTCGTCCCCCTCTTCCACCACTATATTAAGATCGTCCTCCTCCATAAAATCCACTCCTCCCCCAGGTCGCTTCTCAAGTAATTTCACACCCTCGCTCTTCCCCAAACCCTTGCCCCCAAAGCCCGAAGCACCAGCCCCCAAATTCCCCGTACCCCCAACATTCGTTTCCAAATTCAAATCAAATCCTCGAGCCCCCGAGTCCGGTAGGGTTTTTTCCAGACTTGGGGCACTCAATTTCAACCCGATGGCGGAACTGGAATGGGACTTGGAATCGGAATTAACAAATGAATTCTTCGAATCGGAAGCTCCATATAGTATCTCCTCATCGTCGCTGTTGACGTTGAGATCGATCGGGCGGCTCTGAAACTGAGAAGGGGCAGCGAGCCCCGCCGAGGGCTGGAAGGGGCGGAGGACATCGGTGTAAAGATCTCCGAACTCGTCATCTTCATCCATAGATATACGTGAGGGAGCGCTTTGGAGATAGTATCAAGGCAAATAGGGCAAAAGGGCAATTAGGCAAATGGGGAAAAAAAAAGAAATGGGTTTTGAGCAGAGAGTGGAGTCGACTCAAAGGAGATTGGAAGAATATATAGACGACGCATCCATTCTGAGAAGGAAAGGGAAGGATTGAGGGATTTGAGGGCGCGCGTGTATTTTCCAATGATGACCTAAGGGCACAAGGATGTGTGGAATTTACCATCCGGTACTCAACTTCATTGTTTATTATTCATTTCTTAAAATACAAACTGAAATGTATTGTAGCTTTAAGAAAGAAACAAATAAAATGAAACAAAATGAAATCACGAAAGAAACTTGGAAACTCATTCCACTAAACAAACTAGGAAACATTTGTCAAATTGCAAATAATGTGAAGACAAAATTCTTACAAGAGCTAAATCTTCGGCAAAGAAAAGGAAGTGTTAATGGAGTAATTAGGACTAGGTGCATGGATGAAGCAAGGCAAAGATTCTAAAACAGCTTGAGGTGACTCTAATTCCAAGATGACAATTGATGGTTTCATATAGAATAGCTTTGGCAAGTGCAATGCCAAGTTCAAGTAAGAGTAGCTAATTTACCACTGTTGAAGATGGTTATTCATCATTGGGATGCATCCAATCAAAGAGTTCACTACCTTAGCTTGGATGATAACTTAATCTTCCACAGAATGTACTCCAATGGCATACTTGGAGATGCACTAATTTCTACATTCAAAGTCCAAAGTAAGAATTAAAATTTTGATTTAAAAGAATTAACCATTTGCAGCAAAAGTGCCAAAAGCAATGAGCCAGAATTAATTAAGCACAGAAGCTTCCAACCCCTCTTAGTGCAATCAAGGTAATCTTATCGACTTCAAGCCTTGTGAACACTTGTAATCCTAGAAGATTTTAACCTCTTTGGTGTGTATCAAGTAACTCATGTTGTGCAAAGTTGGGGCTAAAGAGAATAGCTGAAAGGACAACAAAAACAATGAAATGTAGGAATCTTCAAAGGTTCTAATAGAGGAGCCGCCATCACTAACAACACAACACAACATTTCCTAAGTGTATGTAGTTCTGAGTGAAGTGCCTTTTAAAGAGGTGAGTAAGAGAAGTAGAGAGCTAAGCACGAAGGATCGTGCTTCATAAACCCTAACAACCATCATCATTTGCACTTATGTTTACTTATCGTCGATTTTTCCCTTTCCTTTTTTTAAATGATTGTATGATTCCTTTTTAACTTACCAATGGCTGTTGGCCTTATACTCCATTTATATCTGAAATGAGAAGTTGATTATGGTGTCCGAGTTTGCTTTTATTCAAACAAATGTGGTTTTATTATTGAAATTTGCAATTGCTCCCTTCACTGTCTCAAATAGAGCCCACAATTAATTGAATATGTTGACCAGTTTATCATGAGGCATTTAGGCTTAAGTATTCTCTAATCTGGAAGACATCAGTTAAAAGTAGTATTTTAAGTATTTTACATTAATAAGAGTTAAACTCAACATCTTAAGCGAGCTCCGATCCATAATATTCAAATCAACTGCTACGTGTAATTGAATGGAATTATTATCATTATGATAATAATGGACAAAAGTACAAAATTATTAGTAGTACAGTAACTTGTAAAGATACAACTTTTTTGAGGCAAAAGCATCGTTTGGATTATATCTTCATTATTATTGGACTCGATCTTCTTCAATTCTCGTCATCCCATGCCATGGAAGCTGCAGTGCAATTCATTTATCAAATTAAATTCATAAAATGCACGCAAGGAAAACCAAAACAAAAACAAGAAAACAAAAAAAACAAAAAGAAATGTTGAACCACCAAATACGATATTAGAAATGAAACACGGTGGATCGTTAGGTAACTGGGGACAGAGAATCTGGCATACCAGTTCGGGCAAGAGTCCAATTACTGTCGAAACCGAGTGCCCAAAAGAAGTATCCTCCAAGGCCATTTGCCTTGGCGAACCGTATCTTATACTCAACTGAAGTTTCATCATCGTATCCAATCCAATTCGTCCCCGAATACGAGTACGTGGACACGGTTGTCCTGTCAAAGACCACCGCCGCATTGTTGTCTCGGTTGAACCCTACAATGTCCGAATAAACCAGAACTCCTCCACCAGGGCCAGTCCCTACTGCGGGGCTCCCGATCCCGTGCTCAATTGGATCCTTGAGCGTCCATGTCCTCCCATAAGCCGGCATTCCCATCACGATTTTCCCCGACGGCACGCCGTCCCTCTTCCAAGCCGCCACTCCATAGCTCGTGCTGATGTTGCTCTTTTCATCATATAGCAACGCGTGCTCGCCCGTGGTGTTCGGCTCCCATCCACCGTGGTAGTCGAAGCACATCGGGCTCACAAAATCCAAGTACGTCCTGATTGCCTGCCCTGGATACGTGCGAAGCACGTCTCCAGGGTAGACTAAATCAGGGGAGAAATAAACAGCGGCCGATAATAGCAGATGCGGGTTACCCGAGACGATGGAGTCGTGGGCGACGGCCGCGCGCCATTCTTTGAAAAGCAGGGCGAGGTTGGACATTTCTCCGGTGCTTCCGGGGAATTCCCAATCGAGATCGAGGCCATCGAATTGGTATTTTCTTGCAATGCTGATGGATGATTGGATGAATGTGGCCCTGGTGTCGTAAGTGCTGGCCATGACGGAGAAAACACTGGCGCTTTCCCCTGCGCCGCCTATGGACAGGATGGCCTTGGCGGGGGGCGTGGACCCCCGGAGGGTGGCTGTGAATGCCCCCATCCATTGGTCGTCGTTGGCCGTGATGGAGAGCTGGAAACTCGTGGGATCGACCAGAGCAAAGGCGTAAAAGACGTGAGTGAAATAGGCCGTGGGGATGGCCGAAGGGGGCAACGCTTGCGGCTGCCATGACGGCCAGTAGGCGGCTTTGATGCCGCCGCCGCGGGGTCTGACGTTCCACGTGTAAATTTTAGTACTGTGGATTCCTCGGACAGTGATTGTCAGAATCAGGGAGATTCCGAAGATGATATGATTAACCATGTTTAGTTTTTATAAATGTATTTCGGATTACTTACACTGGAAATTGGTGGTGTTGTTGGGAGGACGACATGCTTAATGTGTGTATATATATACACACACAAATGTGACACCCGTTTATTATGTAGTTGATGGTTTTCTTAATAATTGACATGTTGTGAGTTTTATCACTGTTTATTGAATAACTTTGATTCGACTTTTTAACACAATTATACAAGATAAAATATAGTCAAGTGGAATATTGTTGGATTCGTCTAATCACATAGATTCGGAATATCAAGTTTTTATAATTTTTACTTGTATAAAATTTGAGTTATTAAGGATTAAAAATGTGTATTGGATTGCGTGGGTCTATGAAAAATATTAAGGAACGGAAGAAGTATAGTCCAAGAGCGGATACATAAATCTTATAATTGGTGTCCCAAAAAATAATGCAAGTTATGTTTAAATTATGGACAGTAGTTATAACACATAAAATATTGAGAAAACCTAAATGATAGTGGTGTCACCACAAAAATTAGTAAGAGATATCGTCAAGCCTAATTACGAAAAAATTTCTACCATAAAATAAAAATTCATTAATTTAAGAGGTGTAATGCTACCACCATTACCTAAGTACATCCGCCGCTGGTATGGTCTATAAAGCATCAGCGTAAACGCCACAATGGTTAATAATATGTATTCTAATTGATGGGTATTTTATATTCTTGTGTTCAAACCAGCAATTTTAATCACAATCAAATAGGATTTCGCTTTGTTCCCTTAAATCCATCATGCTCTTAATTCTCAAATTATTTATTTCTACACACAAGTTTGGGGATCCGTTAGGGTGCCCGACATGATGTGCTGCGGCACATCACTGCCATTCATTTATTTTGGAAATTAATGGTTGAGATCAACTTGAAGGGTAAAATAGTAAATTTGATATATTCCTCTCAAATATAGTCAGTACATTTCAGCGACAGCGTAGGTACATTTCAGCGATATGTTGATTAATAGCGACAAACTATAATATATTTCAGCGACATGCAAAGTGTTTTCAGCAACGGCTTCTGTGTATTTCAGCGACATGTGATAGTATATTTCAGCGACGTGCTATAGTAATTTGCAGCGACCGGATAATGTGCATTTCAGCGACTTCGTAAAGTTGCAATCCCAATTCTTCGTTTAACATATTTCAGCGACGGCTTATATGTAGTTCAGCGACGTATTATAATATATTTCAGCGACGTGCTATAGTATTTTTCAGCGACCGAATGATATGCATTTCAACGACTTCATAAAAGTTGCAACTCCAATTCCGTGGTTCAATATATTTCAGCGATGAGTTGTGTGTATTTCAGCGATATACCCTATGCAACCTTATATATATTTCAGCGACAAAACCATTATAAATATTTTTTGGACAATTTTACCATCAACCATTTACAACCTTTGGGTTTAAATGAATGGTTGAGATTCTCGCCTTGATGTGTTGCAGATTGCCTTAGTAGCACCATAACCGACCCCACAAGTTTGTATTCGAAAATAAAAAGAAATTAATTCAGGATCCGTTAATTAAATATCTCGTTAAAGTTTTCTCATTATTTTTACGTTACTCTAAATTTAGTAGCATTTGCTTAGTTGAATGCTTGGTTGAGATGTAAGCCTGATTCCTGAAGTTGGTGTCAAAATATTAAATTTTGTTATAACTTGGAACTTTGAACAATGCATTAGAGGTGTCCTAATGGGATATGGATTTTTTTTTTCTAAAAAGAAAATAGTACTCCCCCATTCTTAAAAAAAATTGTAACATTCTTGCGTTTCACGTTATCCAATACACATTTTTAACGCTTAATATCTCAAATTGTGTAAAAGTCAAAATTATAAAAATTGGATATTATAAAACTACTCGATTAGACGAATTTAACAAGATCTCACATGACTATGATTTATCTCGTGTAACTGTGTTAAAAATTTGAATTAAAGTTACTCAGTGAATAGTAACAACTATGCAAATATTACAACTATTTCCAAATGGAGGGAGTAATAAATAATGAGAAGTATCCAGTAATCATTACCAGGGATCTGTTAGGGTTCCGCGACTTGATGTGTTGCGGCACATCACAACCGTTCATTTAATTTGTAAATTAATGGTTGAGATCAACTTGAAGGGTAAAATAGTAAATTTGATATATTCCTCCCAAATATAGTTTAGTACATTTCAGCGACAGTTTTGGTACATTTCAGCGATATGTTGATTAATAGCGACAAACTATAATATATTTCAGCGACATGCAAAGTGTTTTCAACGACGGTTTCTGTGTATTTCAGCAACGTATGATAGTATATTTCAGCGACGTGCTATAGTAATTTTCAGCGACTTAATAATGTGCATTTCAGGACTTGGTAAAGTTGCAACTCTAATTCTTTCGTTTAACATATTTCAGCGACGGCTTATATGTAGTTCAGCGACATATTATAATATATATCAGCGACGAGCTATAGTATTTTTCAGCGACTGGATGATGTGCATTTCAGCGACTTCATAAAAGTTGCAACTCAAATTCCATGGTTTAACATATTTCAGCGATGAGTTGTGTGTATTTCAGTTATATACCATTTATAACCTTATATGTATTTCAGTGACGAGACCATTATATATTTTTTTGGACAACTTTACACATCTCCATTTACAACTCTTGGATGTAAATGAACGGTTGCAATTGATGCCTTGATGTGCTGCGGATTCCATGATTGCACCATAACCGAACCCATCATTACCAACCACTTAGTCAGGGATAAGGACTTTTCTCCTAAAGGAGAGTTGGGGTTCGATTCCCTTTCCGGTCCCCTATTCTTCCCCTTTATTATCTCTTTGTAATTTGTGTGGCATGGGCTCCCGCTACCATTTCTCTGACTTCGGCTCGTCCAAACAAAAAAAATAGTAAAAGCAAAAAAAGAAAAAAACACCTGTATAAATAATTCAGAATCGGGAAGCAGAGGTCTTTATTGATTCAGTGAGCCAGTGGCGGGCGCAGAGTCTTTGGGCTTGGGGCGGGGGGGGGGGGGGGGGGGGGGGAGCTCTACGCCTACCATAAACCCGTTGTAAACACGTAAATTTTGTTCTCCACTGAAAACGTGACACATGTTTTTAAATATTAATTTTAATTATTTTTTAGCATTTTAAATAAATAAAGTGCTTAAAATAGTTGTTATTTTGGGCTACTTTGATTCATCAAGTCGAATTGATTTATATTGGGCCATTGTGGACAAGTCCAAATGAAAGACTCACATTCAACATGACCCAATGAACACTTGGAACGAGCCCAACTCATGAACATAGGCCAATGTGAAGAAGCCCAGATGAAAGGCCCACGTACTTGGATCGGCCCACAATTCCTATGTTTTCCTCTATAAATAGACGCACCCACTTCTCAAAGGGGGAAGGAGATACAAGACGTCTCAATACTCATACACTTGAGACCTAATTCTACAGCAACAAAACGCTGCAGAAATTCCAATGAGCCATAGAGGAAGTATCAAATACACTTCCAAGTGTTCAATGTTGGAGGAATCAAATGAGGAATAGAAGTTGAACCCATACATCGTTTGATGTTCTTAAATTTCTTATATTTCTGTAAATTGTAGACACTTTGATTGTGAAATTAATAAAAGTATTTTGCAGTTGCTCGTCTATCAAATTTTATGCTCTACACCCAAATATAGAATATATTACAAAAATTTTCGCTTCTTCTAGGATAAAAAAGAAGCCCTCTAATCTAGTTACAACTTAGTGTGCCAAATTTATTATTTCATTTATTTAAGGAATAAAGGGATCTATCCTAGAAAAACCACCAACAGAAGATGTTACCTTATTTTTTTCCTTTTGTGTTTCTCTATTGCGTAAATTATACTATAAAAATACATTCTATTATACTAAAATTCACACAACTATATAAAAATTATGACAAAAGTTTGACTTCGGGGGCGGAACTATAGAAAAATAGTTTATACCATAACTAAAATATACATAAATATTTAAAATATTAATGGCAAAGTTTAAAGGCGTGCCCCAGCCCCCATTTAAATCCGCCACTGCAGTGAGCCAAACGATAGTGCAATCGGCGGAATGTGTCTGATTTCATATTTATTGTTGAAATGGGGTGGAGATTTGACCTACTCATCATGTTTCCCAATTTTCATTACTGTTGGAATTCCTACTTGATTCCCTATTAGAGCATTCACAACAACGAACTCATTTAATGGATTCTCTTGCCATGTGGGGCATCCGGTAGGGGAGAACCCTCTTTTTTAAGTTCTATGTAGAGAACCCATTTTAAATGGATTCTCTTGCCATGACATCCATTGTATTTTTTTTTATTATTATTGTTTTTATTGCTAATGTGTGGAATCTTGAAATGGGAAGAACTCCGTTATGAATGTTTTAGAGTCAATTGTAAAACTAAATAAGTAAATAGATAAAAATTTACCGTTGAATCCAAATACTCAATTCCTAATTAAAAGCAATCAAATAGCTAGGAGTAGTTATATCTTGATAGATCTTACTATTTTGCATATGGATCAGGAAAACCGCAAGATGCTAAAAAGAAACCACCATAGTGAACTATACTATAAACACTCAAATCATACAGTGCAAGCTAGTGTTTGCATACAGCTTGCAAAGAGAAATCCAAAGGGCAGTCATCAATGCACTTTATTTAATTTATAAAGCTGAAAACTATAAATTCATCACAAAATACATACTTCATAATAGTACGCGGGCGACCCAATAACAGATTTAGGACGAATATATCCTTCTCTCCTGGCTAGGCAGGTGGTCGTTGAGATTGAGGTGTTATATGCAGTCTGCTAACATCATATCCCTGTCCTTTGGCCTTCTCCACTAACTCATTGTATATCTTTTTGTCCAGCTGAGGCTGTCTACTTAAAATCTGTAAAAAAAAAAAAAAATAATTGACATAAAACCCATAACAATTATAAATAAATACATACTACAAGTCATGTAACAAAGAATGCAGACGGACACACTCGATTGTGACAGATCCTGAAGTTCCAATAGAACAAGTTAAAAGTGTGAAACATTTACTAGAAAAATCGAACTTGAATGGGAATTAAGGCAGGCATACAGAAGCTAATAGGTAAATAGGAAATAAAACATGTAATAAAGGGACAGAAAATGAAGTTATACCCAGAGATAGTTCCTGGAGGGATGGCCAACCAAGGCGCGCTGATACTCGGGATCAACGAACAGAACCCAGTAATCGCCCACGACAGGGATTATTGGGAGAAATGGGGGCAACAAGAATCGAACTTTCAGCTTAGCCTCATTACTTTTCGGATCCGATTTATAAGCAAGGCCCTGAATGCTGACTCTCTTGCCTTTGTTCCAACTCTCGTTCAGGACATTGATAGTACCGTTCTTGTTAAGACTGTAAGTGGCCCTCGTGTTCACATAACTCTTGGGCTGAAATATGGTCGGGAATGAAGCTATTTCGTACCATGTTCCCATGTACTTTGCCACGTTAAAATTCTTCACCACAGTCTGCTCTTTCGACGACACCACCGATTTCTGCAAACACAGGAGGGCAAAAAGAACTAGTGGAAACATAATTTTGGCCATTTTTCTTTGGCTCAACACAGGTTTGTTTTCTCAATTTGCCAGCAGGGTAGGTTTATTATATATATGTGTAAGGGGAGAAATTGAACAAGACACTAAAATCAATTTTGTCATTACAATTACTAGAGAGTGCGATAGAGATTACATTATTACAATCTAGGCGCGGCGCTTTTATGTTCACATGTTTTGTAGGCAAGTTGAGTCTATTATAAATGGGAACAGTTTGACATCGCTTCTTGGCAAAGTGTGTGATTGATAATGTCCTTTTTAACGTAGTGAAATTCAATGGATACAATTCCCCGCTTTCATATTTATTTGCCATATGAGTTTTGAAAGGAACAGTTGAACGCGTTATTAATTACTGAATTATTCTCTTTTTCTATTTGCAACATTTCGGGTACCAAACTTTATCCGCTGAAATATTGGGGTTTGATTTTAATGATCAAATTTTTAACTCAGAATCCTAATTTTGAAACTCTCAGAACCTTTTAACACCTTTTAACACATCATATTTATTTCTTTCGTTTTGATTTATAATTTATTTGACAAGAATTCATACCAATTCTTTAAACACAATATATTGGCTCTTGTGGCTAAAAAATTCTTAAAGACAATAGAAGATCAAATTCTATTGCATAATCTTCTTTGATAAATATTGTTTTAAAAGAGAAAAAAATATGCATGTGCAGACATCACAAAAGCTCTATCTCGAATCACACAAATAATCAACTCATCACATACTATTATTATGTCATACAAAAAACCTCTACAAAATATATTATTTCATCAATCACATAAAAAAATGGTGTTGCTATTCCAAAAAAGAAAAAGAAAAAGAAAAAGAAAAGAAATTGGTGGCCCTGCACCTAATTTTGCTGCAGTTTTTAGGACGGTAATACCATTATTTGATCAATCCATGCGGCCCATGATTGGGCCTGTCCACGGGCACTTGGGTTTATCATTTTTAGAGGCTTTTTTTTTTGCTTATCCACGTAGCATCGCAAATTTACCTATGTCAAATAATTAAAAAATTCATTTTTTTTATATACCGGTATTCCTGGTAGTTATTGAAGGACATCTCTTTCAAAATAGAATTCTGTCTAGGTCGAAACTTTTGGAAAATGCATTTAGTTCGCTAAGATGCCTAAATAATTAAAATAATATTTAAAATAGCACATATTACATTTCTATACATAATAATAAAATAGCACATATTACATTTCTATACATAATATAAATGTTATTATGTACAATCGTTTACATATAGATAGCATTGAAACTTGTTTAGGGTGATACAAGGTATTTTTTTTTCTCTTTTGGATGAGCTATTAAAGGTCTGGAAATGGGTGGTGGAAGTTTATGCCACAGAAACTACAAAGAGGAATAAAAAGTAGGGATATAAGGCCGGTGGAGATCGAACCTACAACTTTCTATTGGAAGTCTAGGGACTTAACCACTTGGGCTAAGTTCTCATCCCTGATACAAGGTATTTGAGACCTCAACAATCTGGATATATATATATACACTATATTGTGTGTATATTTTTCTTCTTGGCATTTTTTTTAGGTTTTTTGAGCTTCTTGGCATTTTCTTTTTCTTTTCTTTTTGAGTTTCTTGTCATTTTCTTTTTTGTTGCCATTTTCTTCAAGTGACCCGATCTTTCCATTTTTCTGCCAGATTTTTCGGTTCTTTTGAGTGTGCACATATTCCCCCCCCCCCCCCCCCCCCCCCAATTCTTCTTTCTTTTTTTCTCAATTTGTTTTTCAATCAATTTTTTGTATATTCATGAAATGATCCAGCGGTGCGGGTATGGTTGGTCGCACAATCAACTAATTATTCACTTGTATCCGCAATTTAGAAGTAAACGTAATAAAAAGCATGCTAATATCATTATTTCTTTGGCTTCAGCTCCTAAAAAGAAAAAGAAAAAAAAAGAAAGCATGCTAGTCTTGTTGAAGCATGGGAATTAGGCTTGAAGACGATTATTGTTGAGACACACAGGAGAGAGACAATCGACATTGTCAATGCATCAATGTTGAGACATGGGAGGGATGGCTCTCACATCCGGGTCCTTGCTCAAATTCAAGATATGGTCGAGTGGAGTTGGGAACTGAAATTACAGGCAATACCAAGGGAACAGTTCGGTTCATGTACTGGCAATTAATTTGTCTGTACATGCTAAATGATGTCCACGCTATGAAAAATGATGTTAGCTCCATGAAAAATGATGTTGCTTATATATAATATTCATCATTTTTTCATGCGCACACATCATTACACACAATCATCATTTTTCATTGCTCTGATATCATTTTTCTATGCGTATCCATCATTTCATTTTCCAATATGTGCTGTTGACAGCATACAAACCACACCCATCAAGAGAATGCAATAGCGTATCTAATAGATTCATCCGTGGTCAAATTCCGGCAACTGGCATTGAATGCCTTCTTAGGCCGCCAGATAATATTTCTAATGTTTTATTTGAGGACAAACATGGAATCTACAACTCACAACAATTTCTGAAATAAATAGGGTCTGTTTGGCAATTAACTATTAGTTGTTAACTCATATGTGAGTAATAAATTAGTAAAATTAGCTATTTGATATTTTTAAAGCCAACTTTTTGTCTACAATATCTAAAATTCAAAATTATGCTATTTGCAGCGGTTTAAAAAAGAACCGATTGAATATTGTTTTAAATTATATTGTGTTTTTATTAAGCTATTTTATTTTATATTGTGAGACAAATTAGCAGATTGAATTTAACTATTTTACCAAATAGGGTCTGCTCTCATTTTCACCCAAAAAAAATAATTAAATGTAATATAACAAGGAGTTCCTCTCCACATGGATCATAAAAAAATGAATTATTTTGAATGTAAATAAGTAAAATGAGGGTTTTGGATGAATTAAAACCATGTAAATTAAAAAACCAAGAAAATAAATTATAAAATCAAGTAGCAATGAAATTGTGTATATAGTGAATTTAATCTATGAAATAAAAAGACTTAGTTCTAGAAATGATTTTGATAATAAAATTGATTCCTAAATCATGAAGTATATAGTTATCAATATGCCATGACAATCAATTTTCCTTACAGTGTAGGCAATTAAGCCACAACCAATACTATAATTCACCACCCTTTCCCAGGCCTTCAATGGCTCATCCAAAAAAAATACTATAAGAAAATTTTATTTAGCGACCGAAATTCGCATTCAAATGTAATCTGTCGCCATTAGCAACCGAATCCATTAGATAATTCACAACGATACAGGGATCAAATAAAATACATCGGGTGCTAGTTAGCGATCAGATTAATTCGATCACAAACTTACAACGAAAATAGCGACCAAAATTTCAATTTTCAAAAGAGAAATTGAGATCAATTACATAAACTTTTATCAAAATTTTAAATTTTTTATTAATTAATAAATATTAATTATATTTTAATGGGACTAAAAATAAAAAATTAAAATAAAGAACAAATGTAGAAAAAAAATAAATTGTGAAACGAAAATTTAATTTTACCTAAATTTTATCTACCGATAACTTTTCAAAATTGATGCATATTACTCCACTGTTTTATATAGTTATTACGCCTTCACGATTTTATGGGATTTAAAACATATTTTTAACGATTAATTGTATAAAAATAAAGTTATAAAAATTTAATATTCTAAATATTAGACCAATCCAATAAAATCTCACTTTACTATATTTTATTTTATATAATTATATTAAAAAATAAATTAAAATTACTCAACAAATGATAATAATATTGAAAAATATAAAATTGCCTCTTAGAATTTTGATATCAAGGGAAGGACGTTAGAGTCTTTTCACTGTGTTTCTGCGACTGGCGGGTCTCAACGCCCATACCTGATATTCAGATATTTCTGTCGTCAGCCAACACGCCAATCTTGACCCATTTTTATTCATAAAATTAAAAAGTAGTAAATGAAAATCTAGAAAAACAAGAAAAAGAAAAGCCAACAAAAACATGCAACATACAAAATCACAAACACAGTTCTCTTCTTCCTCTTCTTTCTTTTTTTTCTTTTTTCCAATTTTTTTTTTCTTCCTCCCTGTAATTTAATTCAACATCGGATCTCCCAAATCTCAATACCCTTGTGTAATTTACGGGAAGGTTTCATCTATAGGCAATAGGAGGGCCGGACCTCGATTCCATAATTTCCCCCATTTTCATGCCGGAATCCTCCTATAGATAGATTAAATAAATGGGCAATGTGACATCCAACGTGGCTTCGAAATTCGCATTCTTCCCGCCAAACCCACCGACGTATGAGGTGCGGCAAAACGAGGAGGGGCGATGGGTGATGAGCGGATTGTCGCCTGATAAGAACGCGGACGTGCATTTATTGCCCACCAAAACCGGGAATAAAGTGGTGGCCGTTTTCTGGAAGCACCCCGCCGCCAGATTCACCCTCTTGTACTCCCATGGAAACGCCGCCGATTTGGGCCAGATGAAAGAGCTCTTTGTTGAGCTCAGAGCACATCTTCGCGTCAACATAATGAGGTTTCTACTTCTACATATTCCTTTCAATTTTATGTTTGTTTTGTTTGATTAAGATAAAAAAGAATAAAATAAAGAAAATAGAACCTTTCTTTTTGTGGAGAATATTGTGGTTTTTCCATTAGTTCTTCTTGGTTTCTTTTTCTTCTTTTTTCTTTTCCCCCTTTTTTTGGGGAGGGGGGCAATTTCTTCTTCTTCTTTATTCTTCTTGTTGGTATGGAACTAGTTACAATTAGCTAAATTTTATGCCTTGGGTTGTATGTGACTTGAAATAAATATTTGTGGGGGTTTTAATTGCGTTCTTAAACTTTCTTTAAGCCTTTAAGGTCGAATTAACATTGAAGTTGGGTTAATTTTAGGTAGGCAGGTATGATCCACAATATATCTATTTGAGTTTTCGTAGGAAATAACAATTTATTGTTTACAACATATTACCAAGAGTTTTTCCTCACAACTAATTCATGGTTTTACTTTTACAACCTCTAATCACATTGATCAAGTGAATGATGAACAGTGATTGCTGGCTGGTAATCAGCATAGTGGTCAATACCATTTTCCACAAATTTCATCTTTCTGTGCAATAGTGCTTGATGGCTTGTTCCAATTGAGTTGGGCTTATGTTTTGATTTTGGAAGTATTTTGTTTACCTTGTCCAGTTTTGTTCAAATTAGGTTCCAGAGGGAATAACATCTTGTTGTATTTGTCTTTATTGCAGCTATGATTATTCGGGATACGGAGCATCCACGGGTAAGGTGAGAAACAAAATCTGAGACCATAAGAAGTTCCTTGTTGTTTTAAAATTTCTTAACAGAGTGTCTTGTTCTCTATTGCAGCCATCCGAGTTTAACACTTATTATGACATCGAAGCGGTTTATAATTGTTTGAAGACCGAGTATGGAATCAAGCAAGAGGATGTAATCTTGTATGGCCAATCTGTTGGGAGTGGTCCTACATTACACCTCGCTTCTCGTTTTCCACAGTTAAGAGCTATTGTTCTTCATAGTGCAATTCTTTCTGGCATTAGGGTTCTGTATAATGTTAAGGTCACTCTCTGGTTTGACATTTTCAAAGTAAGTTTTCAAGATTTTTCTTAGTTGTTTTACTATTTAGAATGCCTTGTGATCAAAATCTGTGTGCTGTTTTCCAGAATATAGACAAAATCAAGCATGTCAGCTGCCCTGTTTTCGTCATACATGTAAGAATTTTCTCGCTTCTGTTCTTTTCTTTTCAGAATCATTTTTTATCTCTATTATATAGTGATCCTCGGTGTATCTACAATACAATACGTTCAAATTCCCTCGGTTAGAGTGACAATTTGTGTGTGGCTTGGCGCCCCTTTCGTGTGCAGGGTACGAATGATGAAATTGTTGACTGGTCCCATGGGAAGCGACTGTGGGAGCTGTCAAAGGAGAAATATGATCCGTTATGGATCAAAGGTGGAGGGCATTGTAATCTTGAAACATTTCCAGAATATATTAAGCATCTGCGAAAATTTGTAACCGCAATGGAAAAGAGGTCCACCAAAAGAATCAAGGCGGGCGAGGACCCTGACCCTGCTGCAACAGAAACCAAACACAACAAGTGCTTAATATTCGGAAGAAGATAAAGATAGCTAGCAAAGTTGGTGTCGCGAAAGGATATATAGTTGCGCAGAGCTAAGAAGTTGATTAAAAATGTGCCATTGTAGAAAGGGTACGGACCTACGATTGTTTTCCTTCTTGACTTCCAATTCTGTTGCTGAGCTTAGATGTGCTAACCGAATACATCAGCTTTCAACAATCTGGACCTATTTCGATCAAGGGGGTGATAATGCATGTGTTCCCGGTGCAGAATCACAGCCGAAAGGCCCCATTGTGTGGAATGTGATTCTGTTGGCTGAAATTCATTTGTTGAGTTGTGCATAAGGGCAAAAATTAGAGTGGTAATATGACATGACAGGACATGATCACGCCTTGTACTGTTGGCTCTTGTGAATTTTGAGTAAGAGCGCCGTCAAAACAAAATGATGGGTGTGATCGTCCTTTAACTTCACTCTGCACATCAAAATGTAATTGTTGTGTTCGGAAATTTCATTAATTCTGTGTTGTATTTCTTCTGCACATATATTTGACAGATAATATCCTTGGCTCTTCCTTGTTTTGTTCAATTATAACTTCACATCACATTTTCTTTTTGTTGCTTTTGGTTTGGAAGTAGCACCGGGGAACAGAGTTGATAATTACACCAAAATACTTGCACAATAGGATTTTCATGATTATTTTCAGTTCAATGATCAAGCTTCATACTCACTGAAAGCGTTATTTAGCAGAATTGTTACCTGAATAGTTCACTTTTATCAAGCTTGATTATGTTGTCCATTTTCATGTCATTTTTAACTGTGCTTTTTCTTACCCAATGTTTCTTTGATTCATTCACCCAACTTTTGACAAATCTTTTTTTTTTTTTTTTTGTTTTTGTTTTGTTTTTTTTGTTTTTTTTTTTAAAAAAATGAGATTCATCAGGTATTAATCCCATTCCATAGAAGCATGTTTTGTTAAGTTGCAAGTGCACATTCTAAATCTGACTACTCTTTCACAACTTAGCCCATAACTGAGACTTTTTCTTTTTTTTTTTTGTCTTATAGAGTTTAATTTTTAAAATACATACTAAAAATGGCATAAAAATTTATAAAATAACAAATACGATGTATTTATCTTGATAACCTCTAAACACTAAGCGCTACCCCTTCATAGCTTTTGGCTTTTTAAACTCAAACCTCTAAACTCTAGTTTTAAACTCTAATACTCCAAAACACTTGCACAATTATCTCCATACTCTAAACGCTACTTATTTACCAAACACTAAATCCCATTTCTTACGTGCAGCTAGCGTTCAAAATATATAAATGAGATATAATTTCCTCAACTAGACATCATGTGTGTTACAAATTACTACAATTTCTATTCTAGATCGGCCCACATTACACAGTACCTGTACTACATGATGTCCACCACTTATTGATGGTTCCAGCCCAGCAGCTTGGCTCTCCGTTGCCACAACAGAGTTATCTTCTTCTCCCTAATGAGCAGTGCCTCAGCTCGTTCTCTGGCTCCCTCACAAGTTTCTGTTGCAACATTGCATTTTTCAGCTTCCCTCCTGTACTGTGAACCCATATTTCTAGCCTCCTTCAATGTCATGTTACGGTGTTGGGATTGCTCTCCATCTACACCTTTCTGTAGCTTCACCTCTTCAGATAATAAATCCACCAAATGCTTCTCCATCTCTTCCTTAAGATCAGGATCATCTTTTCCACAATCTGCCACAATTTGGTTCCTTCTTTACAAAATATATACGAGGCTTTTACCTCTAATGGAAACTAGGTCATCACAAGGCACTACTTACACGACTTACATGAGTCGTAAGTGTGCAAAGTGTATTATGACTGACGACATCATGAGATTTCTGTCTTTATTCGACACATATGAACAAAAACAAACAAACAAACAAAAAGAAAAGAACAGCATTACCTGTAACAAAGAGATTGCTCAAGCCTGAAAACAATGAAAAATGGGCAAAAAAAAAAAAGGAAAAAAAATCCTGTTATTTCTTAGTCGTACTGTAGGAGAAATCAAATAACGAGGCTTGGCACAATAATTGGCAACATAATAAAAAAAATATCTAAAAACTGAAAGCTGAATGAAAGTAGGATTTCTACGAAGTAAGTTATACGGAATACGAAAAAGTTAAGTTTCCAAATTTACTAGATACTAGTATGTCTCATATTAAGCATAACGAAATAAAGGAATGAAATAATATCTTCACTCTGTCAACATGTATATATGAAATGTATATTTTTCCACAAAATCTATCTTTCTATATCTATCCCTGAACAATCCAGGTCAAAATAATAGAACCAAGCCACGCACACACAAAATAGAAATTCAACGTTTGAAATGACAATTTCATGTTACAAAATGCATGCACCTTCACTCAAAGGAATAAACCAAATAACATAAGCTTCTATATAAGATAATGAATTGCATTCCAAAAAGGATCTTTGTCTTGTAGGTGGAGTGGTGGACAATAAAGAGAACATGCTATTGACTATTATTATGGATGCTAATTGCTCGATAAATTCATGCATCATAATATAAGAATACCAATCACTTCCATCATTGCAATGTAACTACCCAAAGTGCTATGCCTTTCACTTTAACTTAGAGTCCAACGAGTGATCATCATCATCCTACTCCCAATGCACTGTAATAATATACTTTGTTTCCTTTCACATCGTTATTATGGCTACATACAGTACAAAGCGGACACTTAAGCTAATCAATACTACAAGAATACAACATGATGAATAATGTGTACAGAAGCATTTTATATCTTTTTATGAGGGAAAAATGTGGAGAAGAGCTGCACAACAACTTGCATTACTATAACATAAAACTCGATAGGTAATTGGCTCTGTACAATTTTAAAGTGCAGGATGAGGTTAACTTTCCAGTAAAACACAACTCTAGATCTAACCAAACGCCATTGATAGACCCCCCAGGAGGACTTACTATGTGCCTAGACTTTTAGGCCCCATCAGCATTCAAGACAAATGCAGCTTTGCATCATCATGAAATAGCAATTAATTTATCATGGATGGCTGTCACAAAACTTATACACGATGACGGTTTAAATGATCCCGAATCAGGAACAAAGATGACATGGGCATTGTGGCTACCGCGCCAAAATCCTGGAAACAGATATATCAGACGACAAATATCTGAAATTGCGGTATATAAGGAGGAAAAAATTGGTTAAACGACACGAAGGATAGGCAACTCAACAAATAAATGAAGCAATTGTAGCAAATAGCAAGCAAAAGAAAGATGTGTTCACACACAGTGACGCTGACGCACGAGTTCCGTCCAAATACAAAGTTAACTTATAACTGAAGAAATACAAAGATATATGATAGGTACACAAGTGTGGAGCAGCATAAAGCAGTAAGAAAATTGGTGTCGATAAAAGTAGTAATGGAGCATAATACCAGGAGAAATGGTGATTAGGGATCGAGGAGGGGAACAGTGACAATCGCATGGAGCACAATGGAGGGTGAATTGATTGGGATTGGTAAAAGAGAAATAGAACGGCGAAAGAGAAAGCGCTGCCGCAGAGAAAAGGAGGAAGATGCAAGAGCAGCGGCAGCAAGTCGTGTGGGAGGCCCTCCTGCTCAGCCTCATCATCATCATCATCCAACGGGAAATCGCCAAATGGGAATTGGGAAAATGGGCGAAGGTGGAGAATGGGGCCTGGAGGGAAGCCACACAGTCTGTCGCAGATTCACATTACTACACACTTAAAATTTGGGATGGGATCTGCGGCAGACGCCAGGCTGGTAGTGACTGAGTTCGAGTAGCTCCTTTTAAAGGGAGAGTTATGACTCGACCCACATTCTCAGATTTATCCGTACCGACAAAATAAGACTCTTTGGGTCAACTCTTTTTTTTTTTTTATTTATTTATTTTTTTTATTTTAAATAAAAAAAAGGTGAATTGCATATTCTATTTTGTGGACAGTGAATGGTAAAACATGTTTTGCTATCGGCAGCCTCCCCTCCCAGATTTTATAAATCTCCACTTTGTCACAGCAATATTACACTCAAGTCAAAAACCTAGATAGAAGAATCTATCATTATTATCATTATACATTTCATAAGAGTAAGAGCTAAATTAAATGTCCTAAATTAACGATCATATCATTTCAAAATGAGTATAGATAGCAACTCGATGACAATGTCAAAGAATGACAATCATGTATTAGGCAATGTCCTAAGCAAATGAAGAGCACGCATCCATTGCGATCTTTGTGAAAGTACAAGTTTCCTCAACACAGGAACTGCCCCCGCCGCTACAATTGCTGGATGGTTGTCGGTGTCCATGCTCAAATTATAGAGTATAGCTAAGCTGGCTTCCACCGCCTGGTCGCTACCGTTTCCCATCAGCTTCACCAGGGGAAATATACCCCCTCCTGAAGCCACTGCTCTGCTGTAATCCGCCACCCCTCCACTTATTATCTTGTTCAGCTCCAAAACAGCACTTTCCTGTACTCGTTCTGAGTACGAGTTTTTCATCTGTTCTATCAACCTCGGTATTGTTTCATAAAGGATCACCTCCTTATGAACTGGATTCTCAAAGTGCGCGCTTTGATCGGACAGAGAGCTGAGTTTAACCAAGCAGGCAGCGACGTATTCTTTGTTCTCTAGAGGGATGTCGGAAACAAGGATTGAATGAAGCAAGTTCATAAAATGATGTGAATTTACAATTTCACAGAACTCATCGTGACCGAGCAGTTTTGTAAGCAACTGTGCTGCTGCAGATACTGCTAAACCAGCTTCCTCCAGTTCCAGGATGCTTGCTTCTGCCCTCTCACCCTCTGTATCGCGCTTTGTCCCTGATATCCAATTCAGAAGGACTTGCAATTAGGCGTGAGATAAATGCCACGGAAAAGAGCAATCCAGCCAAAAAAACGTTGCAGAGAATCAGATTTCATTATATTACTGCTCTCTGTATGGAATCTGTCTCAATTAAAAGCCTAGGACCCCAACCCCAACCCCAACCCCCAAAAGGAGAGACAATAAACTCTATCTAATCAATATTTATGTTTTAAAGTGCAACACATAGTGCTGCTCGATGTATAGAGTCTGTAAATTACCCTCGATACAAGAGAGGGTAAACTCTCTCATTAATATTTACTACCTCTGTTTTTTAATAACTGCACCACTTCACCTCACGCAATCCAAGTAACATTTTTACCTATTAATAACTCAAATTGTATATAAGTAAAAATTATACTCCCTCCGTCCCATTACAAATGTCTTGTTACTGTTGGGCACGAGAATTAAGGTAGAGTTAATTTGTGAGTATATGATGGGGTCCACATAGTTGTTGGAGGGAAAAATTATTTCTATTTATAGAAATAAGACATTTGTAATGGGACATCCAAAAATAGTAAGTAGGACATTTATAATGGGACGGAGGGAGTAAAATTTTTGATATTTTAAAACTACTAATTAGACGAATCTAACAAAATTCTAAAAGTTATATTCTTATATAACTATGTTAAAAAATTTGATCAAAATGAATAGTTACCACTATACAAAATAGAGAAAATAAATAAGAACAGAGGAAGTATGTTCCAAGTGCAATGCATAGTGCATACTATAAATACATTGTACCGGTCAAAACTTTTTGCTGAAAAACAGCTTCCAAGCCAGATTCAATCCCTGCCGATATAAGTTTTTCCACAGAAGGTTCAATCACCGTAATGAACTCTAGGACGGAAGCAGCTTTCCTCTGTAAGTTGGGGGTTGTCTTCATGATATCCACTAGGAAAGAAAGGAATGTGGAATCAAAAAGGTATCCTCCAGCAACAGTTGGCATGCTGTCAGCGTAGTTCAGTATGAGTTCTCTAAATATACAGAATAGAAAAGGTAGTACAATTTACACCCCCAAAACTGAAAAAAGCCCTTACCAAAAGAGCATAAGGGGAAGCTGCATTTAACGTTACAAATACACATAAATTGTGCACATCAAGTCAGTTTCTACTTTTATAGTTACTAGACTTTCTATCTCAGTTCTATGTTATCCCTGTAGGAGTTTATGATAATTATTTTCCAATACATAACAAATACATTAGTTAACATATGAAAAATGTATATCGACATGAAAACTTCTCATGTATCTCTTACATGAGCTCAAATAAGAATACCTAGAGACAAATTTGGATGACATCACCTCATTGCAATCAGCAGATGATGGATGCCTAGTGACAAATTCCCACCCCTTTTGTGAAACCTGAAAGGTGTACCACAAACAGAATAACTATTGCCGAAAAGGAGAAAAACCGTAGAAATAATCTTAGAGTTGGTCCTAATTAGGCATAAGCCACAAACCTTAGATTTCATTTCTTTGTTAGGGTCCAGAATCCGAGAAAGGATGTTTAGGATCTGCAGTTTGGCATGAAAATTTTGAGAACAAGAATAGCCCAGTTGAAAAATCATTTGGTTATTGAAATAAAGAATACACACACACACACACACACACACATATTCAAGCACTACCATTGGTGTCAAGTTATGAGAGATCTCAAGTCTAGACTGCTTTATTGCATTTACAAGAGAGTGCACAATGCCTTCTGCTTCAATCATCTGGCACACACTGTTGCTGCAAAGTAATGCAATTCCAGAAATAGGGAGTAGTCAATTACAAGGGGACCAAAAATTCAATATCAAGTACATGAAAATAGCAAACTCATTTAAAAAAAAAAGAATTTTCTTTTTAAATGACCTCATCAATTACAAGGGACAGTATATGACATCTTAATGAACACACCACCAGTGAAAGAATGCTTTTAAGGTTACAAAAGTATAGTGAAACACATTATTTATGGCCTGAAACAGTAAATGTTTAAGAAAATTAAGGCATATTTGACAAATACTTCAATCTTTAGCAGATCACTAATAATATAGTATTTGGGCAGGCAGATTTATTAGCTTGTTTGACTGTTCAGTAAAAGTAAAAAAATGACAGAAATTGAAAAACATGTTGAAAAGCTAAAAGCTAATCCAAAATGCCTGGATGATAACAGTTTCAACCCTACAAAACTAGTGTAAAAGGTAATTGTGAAATCCTAATATTATATGTTTAGAAAAGTTCAAACTAAAAAACTATTAAAAAAGCTACAAGTCACTCAAGAAGGTATGTGCCAAAAACCCTTTTAGTGTATTAAAAAACAGAAACACTGTATTATATAAGCACCCATATGACAATAGGAGGTACAACACAAAACTTGCAACAGTTTTCAATTGCATATAATGTTTTGATTCTTATTCAGACAACCACTTTTTAATTCATATTCATGTAAGTACCACAGTACCTGATGGACAACCTATCCAGAGCTCGAACAGCAGCCACTCTAACAGCATCATTGGGATGATTAATTAACTCAATAAGAGTCTTGATGGCACCACCTTCTTTAAATGCAATTCGCATATGCTCGTTGATTGATGCCTCTGCAATTGTTTCTGCAGCTTTGGCAATAGCTGGCACATCTTGAAGCCCTAGAATTAAAACCAATCGTGCAACTGCATCCATCCATGGCAAAAGAGTCGAGCGCTGATTGGATGACCAATTGCTGTCAGAATTATTCTCATTTGCAACTTCTATTGCTCCTATTCGAGCAAGAAACTGCTGCTGTGTTCGCCCAACTATAGCATTCATCTTTGCCTCTTCCAAGTTCACATTCTCATCAATATTTAATCCAATCAATAGTTCTGAAGCACCATATTTGGAAGGGGCTTTCGACTTCTGCTCAATCTTTGTACCATCAGGCAATGAAGGCCATGAATATAAAGCTGGTCTAAAAGACTTGTAGGCTTCTGAGCCCACCAAGGGAACCACAACTAGACCTTCTTCCAATATGAGTATTCTATTATATTGATCTTTAGCAAGCTCCAATAATGCACTTCTTGCAGTTTTCTTAATGACTTTGGATTCTTCCAGATCTATTGTGAAGAGTTTTGCCTGCACGTTGTGATCAAATTATACAGAGAATAAGTAAATATATGTGGAATGTAATGTTATAGCAGTAAAAAAATGATACAGTAACATGAACCATGGGTGTGATGCTATGCTGCAGGTGAATAAAAACTTCTGCAGGGATTATATTTGAAATTTTATTGCAAGTGAATAAAAACTTCTGCTGGGATTATATTTGAAATTTTAGATCTGACAGCATGGTAAAGCCAAAACTGTGATACTAATTTATCAGTTGCATGCTTAGCTGTAAGAATTACTGATGTTGAAATGTGAAAGGAAAATTCATTCGAGCATCGAGTACAGTGTCAAACTAATCAAGTCAAATGTTCATACACATCCCAACATTCTTATTTTCCATACAAACTTAGCAACAAAACTGAGAGAAGGTATTGCTAAATCATTTACATTATGAATTAGCCACCCTCACATGACTATAAACAGGTTTCTTAAGATAACGAATCCAAGAGAAACATTGATCTGGTTTCTCTGAGCATTGTTTGATTTAAAACCTAATGCCATGGTCTTGTCCCAAACAAGCATATCTCATGCATCACTTGGCAAATTGGCTTCTTTACTACTGTTTACTGTATTGCTCTTGAGTCAGAGTGGCAGTGTCTACTGAAGCATCAGATGGCGAAGAAACCTTCTTAGGCTTACACTGAAAGTCTGAAACCACTAAAGCCCACCAACCTTATTCCCCAATGTGTCAGAACAAAGATCATTCCACCTCCCCTGATTGGATGCCACTTTTATCAACGTAATTAGAACTGGGTCAATTGCTAAGGAAGGAAATTGCCACTTTTATCAACATAATTAGTACTGGATCAATTGCTAAGGAAGGAAATGTACAACAGTATAACACCCCTCTCTGCCTATGGAAACATGAAGCACTCAATCAAGCATTTGATAGGGTGAACAGTACTTTAAATGGTCTTCACCTAAGGAAGGACATAATCAGGGCCATACAGGTACTTAGTCAATAAAATTAGTTGTTCTAGCCTTCTAGGACTTGCAAGTTTCAGCACTATGATTCAACAGAAGACGCAACAGAGGTTCATTTGTAGCCCTTTAAGATAGTTCAAATAATAAGACAGTTAGACAACACATGCCCACTGTGTTTTCAATGAGAACAAGCTCTCATACACAACTCAACGACAGCGAGAACACTCTTTCCAGGCAATACATATCATTATCATTAAATAATTTGTGCATAAACTTCATAAACATGGCATTGATATTAACATACTCTCCATACCATTTACAACCAGGTCATGACAGCAAAGTCAGACTTGTTGATAAGAAACTTTTTATTTAAACATCAAAATATACAAATCATGATTCAACTATCCTGAGACCAAAGATAACGTGAATGTCCCAGACCATAAAATCTTGGCCCAACAATACAAATACCAAGAAATCAATTGATGCACACAAACTGAGCTCACATCAATATTGACCTAACACATCAATGGCAAACACTTGCCAGAAAAACCTGGGGTGGTGCATCAACGAGATGGCAAACACAAAACCAGAAATGTTAAGGTAGGCACCAACAGTGCCGGTGGCGACCACAAACAAAGCTGACAAAATGATGAAAACAGAAGAACGAGGATGGATGTGTACTACAGACAGCAAGTGATTGTGCTTTAGGCTGGGAAATCATTCAACCCAAAGTGAGTGTACAACACTCCTCCAAAACCCGTTGGAAAAGTAAATCTAAAAATTCTAAAAATGGTTCAGAGGTGATCTAGACTAGGGGTTATATTGAACCAAGCTCTTGACTCGTTTGAGTACTGGTTAGAATTCGAAAAAAATCAAGCTCGAGTCAAGTATCAAGTAGTTTGATTGTGATATCAAGTCGACTATTGAGCACTAGTTTTGTTACTTGAAAGGTTGTTGAGTAGCTTGATACTATTAAATTTTACATTTTCTATATATTTATTTATTATATTAAATATTAATAAACTAATTTTTTTAATACATAAATATAAAATACTATAATTGAGCTTAAACGAGCTCGATTTCGCATATACATAGATTTTAGGATTTGAATTAAAATTTAACTACTCGTTCAAGCCCATGTATTTATTTTCAAGTCGAGCTTGAGTACTGCACTACTTGATGTCAATGACTAACACCCATAATCTAGACTGAATTGCATACCAGTTACAATTTAGTGAAAAATTCCACAAACCATGTATAAGTGTCCATAGGATATTTATTGGGAACCTCAAAGCCTGCATCACATGCAAAAGTAATTCATAGCCACAGCATGAAACTAAAGACATTCAGTGCATGAAAGTACCAGGGCACTATGAGTAGAAGTATATATAATCAGTGTATATATTATAATCCTAAGTTCCTAACATTCAGAATGTGAGGTCACACGAATTTAAGATTCTTATAGTAATAAGTGGAGGCAGCATGCACAGAAGAAAACAAATAAAATTATGCACCAGATGAACCCTGCAAGAAGTAAGCATCTTTTAAGCAACTATCCAGAAAAAAGCCACACAAGTACACAACTCTTACAACTTACAATCTCAACAATAATATATGATGGATAACATCGGGAATCTAGCTCTTATCTAAATGATTGTACTATTATGAAACCCATTTGCTCTTTTCCAATAAAGGGGCATGCTGCTCTTATCAAAATGATTGCACTATTATGAAACCCATACCTTATTATGAAGTCTGGTTCTTGAGAAAGTTTCACATGAAAACAATCTCCAGATTATGGGCATGCAACAATTGTTCATAATAAATTGGTTCCCTTTGATGTTAGAATATTATGCACTAACTACATGAGTAACTTATGGTGATCTTAAAGAGTCTAAGTGAACCTCACCAACTTTGGAATTACTCCAGCTTCAACCATTGCTCTGTGATTTGACTGGTTCAATGTTAAATTAGCTAAAACACCTCCTGCAGCCTCCTTTACTTTTATACTTTCATCCTCCAAGGATTTTATAATTAAAGAAAGGACCTCAGAGCTTGCAATCCTAGCACTGACTTTCTCATCTACAGACAAGTTCCAGAGAGTACAAATAGTCTGCTCCTTTACCTGCACAAATGAAATTCAGTAATCCCCAAATCATAAATCTCATGAGGAAATATGAAAAATAACAAAAATGTTAGTAACAGCAGGCATTAATCTTCACTACATCAGAAGACAAGGAAGAACGTCTCAGCAAGCTGGTCATTTCTTCTATTGCACTGGTCCCAGCCACTATTTCTCTGTAAAGATTAATCGAGGATATGACCCTCAAAAGACCAGCAGCTGCTTCACATGTAGAATCAGAGCCTGATTTTAGAAGGTTCACAATGAGATTGACAGATCCATGATGCTTCATGATGTTTTCAATGCATTTCTTTCCACCTAATGAATACTTCCAGAGAGCAACAACAGCTTGCTCTCTGTCCTGAGGGGTGTCAAGAAAGGAAGTTACTCGAGTGATAATATGTAAAGTTTTGAAAGAGAAGCAATTTCAATAAAATAAAATCCATAATATCAAGTTTTGTGTGTGCGTGTGTAATGCTTCTGTATTTAAGATGAATCATCTTGAATTTTTATAAAATTCAATACTGGACTCAACTACAACCCTACCTGAGTATCATTATCTAGCCCAAGCATTCGAATGAACAATGCCACATAACCATCATTAGAACTGGATGAGTCGTCCCCCGCCTGGATATCCTGAAATTAAATCGTCATCAAAGAACACAGTAATAATTTTAAAGCCATTCAGCAATCAGCCTATGAAGGTAACCCAAAGCCCGTAATACATCTTCTGCTCATCCCACCGGCACAGACCTTAATTTGAAACCTTGAAGACGAAGGTGAAAAGGAAATATGTTTTGTGGAAAAGGAAAACTGTGCTAAACGCGCAAAGAAACTAATCACTAAACCCAAGTTACAATCTTCCATTACCACTCTCACGCTAAAAAAAGAATGTCAAATTCAAAACATGAAATTCGGGGATCACATTCATGATTAAACCCAGACGGATTTTCAAGTTGAAGTGCTTACAGAAACTGGAGACTGTTGGGCTGCAAACCATTCAGCCTGGCCACCATCGGCGCAAGCCCTTGTCAACAACGAAATCTTAGAGCAACATAAAATCGGATTCCTAAACCCGCGAGAGTGTCGATAGTTGAGGGCACTTGGGTTTCTCGGGAGCTTCGGAACTGTAAAACCTTCATCCGGGCTATTATGCGAGGAAGACCTCAAAAAATTATGTGGCTTGAATTTGAGGTGCGAAGGGAGCACTAAGAACATGTTGCTTGGTCTTTCGATTCTACGCAGCACATTAGCTGATTTGCAGGCAGACAAACGGGAATTTAAGCAATCATGCTAGGTTTTCGGAGAAGAAGATCTTCCAGTGTTGTTTTAATTCATTCTTATGACAATAAAGCTGGCTGTAGGTTAAATGGTAGTAACCTTATCCCTAAGCAGGATAATAATGACAAGTGCGAAAGGCCTAGAACCTTCAAACCATTCTTCATAGTATAATTCCATTAGTAATAGTTGCAAAAAAAAAAAAAAAAAAAAAAAAAAAAAAATCCGACATCCATATATGAAATATTCTACCTAACATCTATATTTATCAAAACGATGAGTTTCTCTAGCTATAATTGAGGAAATGGATTGTAACTTTATGATTTAAGTTTCATGGAGAAAAAGGTACTAATAATATACTATATAATAATATACCTTAAATTAATTTTTTTTTTTAATGAGGCATTGAAGATCTGAGAAAGGAGTGGTGGAGCTCTCAAATTAATCTTTTTGTTTACTACTGTATTTATTAGTACATTTATATATATAGCCTAGACATTAGAATTGTGAATAATTGAGGTTGGGAATCCATGGGTGTTTGTGTCCGGAAGAATATAACGGTCGGTTGGGAATGATTAGTGGTTGAGTGGGTAAGGACCACCCCTGATTATCTGCTGTGTTTTTGAATTTGGCTTGATTTTTGGTCTCAAGAGGAGGGGGTTTCTTCTCCATCCCAACACTTTGATTGAAAAAGAAAAAAAGGAAAAGAATTGGTAGTACTGTACTTTCTTTTTCAATTCAAATGGATGTTTTGGGTCTTCTCAAGATTCGAGTTCACAAAGGCGTCAATCTGGCCGTGCGCGATACCCTCAGCAGCGATCCCTATTGTGTCATTACCTGTGATAATCAGGTATGTCTTAATTAATTAATTAATTATTACTACTCAATCCTTACCTATAATATCATCATCATCATCATCATCAAATCACTTTACATGTGCAGAGAGTGAAAACTAAGGTTGTGAAGCGGAATTGCAACCCGGTTTGGAATGAGGACCTAACCATTTATATCAAGGATCTGAATGATCCCATCGTCCTGGTATTCATTATTACACAACAATGTGGTAGTACTACAACAATATATGATGCGATGGTTCTTTTACATGTAATAACTAACAACCATGTTTCTTTTTTCCATATAGTCGGTATATGACAAGGACACGTTCAGTGGAGATGACAGGATGGGACACGCCGATATAGACATCATCCCGCTGACAGAATGCGTGAGGATGGGATTGGAAAGCCTCCCAAACGGGACGAAAGTGGAGAGGGTCGAGCCTACCAGGAAGAACTGCCTGATTGATGAGAGCTGCATCGTGTGGAATGAAGGCAAGATGACGCAGGAGATGCTCCTCAGGCTCAAACAGGTCGAATGCGGGGAAGTCCACATCCAGATCGAATGGGTCGATATTCCGGGCGCCAAAGGCCTCCGGGTACCCGTGGATCATCATCATACCCCTCACCACCAGAATAAAATCAAGTCCAAGAAGGTTACTCAGATGATTACTATCGTCAGCAACGTCAAAAGACGATTGAAGAAGAAGACCTTATCCTGTGGCCCTCAGCACAAGCATTACCCGGACTGAACTGCAAGTGAAAAACCACCCCGGAGGAGACCTGCCTGCACCCTTCCTTTTCCAAAGCCATGACGATTATATATATATCTGCATCAATCAAAATCAGCTGAGAAAACCATACAGTATTTACTTCTATATTCATAGTCCATATAGATTCTGTGTACTGACACTACATCAGAGGGAGAAAAGCGTGTACATAAACTAAATATTCATGATATCTTATACTAATACTAATTTTATACACTGCATACTTCTCTCGAATATTTTTTATCTCAATTAATTCTCTCTATATAATATAAGTTGTAAAGAAGCAGCAGCAGTTCATGCTTTGCCCTCATCTTTGTGCTGATTTGCTATCCAAATTTTACTATAAAGTGATAATATACCATTCATTCTCTATTCATGCCGATCATTGAAGCAGCAACAATATTTTAGCGCCAGAACTAACAAAATTGTACCTGGTTCTTAATGGCAAAAAGTAGAGATGGGGAGGGAAATAATTAAAAAAAACACATTGTTGAATCTGCTTTTAGGCGTATTAATTTGGAATTTTTTGTTGATTAATTGAACGTAAACTTGTTGAATATACTCATTTTTTAGTTGTGTGTAATTGTTTGTACAAGCGCGCATATTTATTCGCATACCTAGCTAGTTGACTGCCTGACAAAAACATATAGCACTCAGGTTCCTGTCTACTCCCCAACACCTTACAAATATCACAAGAGAAAAAAGTGAACATATTCATTTGATCAACAAAAAGTTCTTTAAAGACTACCCACACAGCCACACGGGAGAAGAAAATATTTCTTGTTCAGTCAATTCATGTGAAAGATTGTGAGTATTGTAACACACATTACAGAGACAAGAACCTTAAAACTTTGAAGGTCCTATCACTGTCATCACCAAAATGTTGGAGAGGAATCATTCTCAATTGCAACTGTGAAATGTTCATCTTGTTTTTCTATTGTATGGTACATCAGAAACAAATGTATGGTACAGGGCATGGACATCATGTCCAAATCCCCCTTCTTCTTGTTTGTGGGTTCACAAGCTTGTTAGCTGACACCAAGAATGGATGTATAATTAATGCCAAGGCAACTCACTCTACTGTCCAATCAACTTTGGTTCTCTTCTGGCCTGATGCACAAGGTGCACTTACCTCACCTTGTACCCTCCCCGGGATTGCCCAACAAATCCCTATTGCCATTCTAATAAAAGCACCGGAGAGGGAAAAAAATTGAAAGAATCACAGGGGCCACCAGCCACACCCACACAGATAAAAGGAACAAAACCTTGTCACAGGAGCAATCACGTCACAGATGATGTTCTTGAATCTTCAGTTTTGTTCCCTTTGCACATGCAATCTGGACATGGAAACGAATATATCGAGTCATTTGGTCTCTTCAATTGAAGGCCTTTTGCATCACTATGCGCACGCATATTAAGCATATGCCGCTTGAAGCTTTTCCACCTGGGAAAAAAGAGAACCAACAAAATTGAACATATTAAAAACAATTGAGAGGGAGGTACTCCTGAAAGAATTAAAAGAGAATCTATTACAAATTTCCATGTCACTTTCGTAAGGAAAACACAAACAATTTTAAAGGGACCTGGCCATTGAAATCTTCTTAAGCATTGAGGGGGCAAAGAAACAAAAACACAATCATATCCATTCAATGTGTCAAAGGAAATTTAGATGCGACACCTGAACTGCACATCCGCACCATTACAAATATTTGAAAACTAGATTACACAAAAGACAACTCATACCCAATATTCGGATTGTCAAATATTAAGGCCAACTTCCGTTTGTCAGGCTTAATAGTCTTGGAGTGTCCGCCATACAAAAATCTTCTATGACCCAAAAGAAAATGTGGAAAGTTCCCACCTTGAGTTGTTACAAATACTTCACTGTGAAGACAAACAGTGTAGTCTATTGCAGCCATCCTGGAGGAGTAGTTCTGAAAAGTAACTTGAGTCAACACATTACATTCCAATATCCAGTTCATAAGAGCATTACAAGAGATTAACATAGTTTTGAGTAAGACCTGAAAGGGAGCTAGTTCCTCAGCTGATGCCAATGTCTCTTTTGTTTGCAGTAATGGAAACATTTCCAGAAGAGGAGTCATGTGCCTCTCAGAATCATATATCTTTCCAGATGCTAAATACAGAGAAGTACTTTTGCTAAAGCCCATCCCCCTCAACATCAGACCTACCTGATCCATAATACATTAGTAAGAGTTGCAGTGAGCTTTTTATATTACAGAATTTCAGAGATGCATAGCATATCAGTAAAATCAAACACAAATCAGATGCACAAACAAATAAAAATAACTTAAGGGAAATAACTTTTGCATAAATCACAAAATAAAAATAACTTAAGGGAAAGCCCTGACAGAAACAAAAATGCATGTGTCTCATCTGAATCAATTTCGTCTTTAAAATCTATCCCCTTGTTCAATATGCATACCAGTACAAATCCAACATTATAATTAACAGTTGATCTACGCAATTCCCACTTTCATCAGACAAATATGTGCAAATCATACATTAGTACACAGCAAACAAACAGATATTAAGTGCAAAGAAATAGATGAGGAGAAATGCTACACCTCTAAAGGTGTTAATGGACAACTTCCATTCAATCTGATAGCCCCAGGAACAATGACACGACCTGGTTTAGTAAATTTTCCCTTCCAACCTCTTTCTCTAGCAGCATCCATGTCTACTTTTTCTTGGTTACCACCATCATATACACAACAAGAAAAAGCAACCATATCCTATAAAGAAGATAATCAGTAATTTGAAAGAATTCAGTTACAATGAAATTCATTTCATTTCCAGACACACCTCCTCAAACCGTAAATGCACAGATATATATTTTCCACTATTATTTGCACTGCGTTCTTTCATTCTCGCTACCAAAGTTTCACCCAAGGTTGATATGGGATTTGAAAACCTTAGAGCTTGATAATTGGCCAAACATCTAAGTCGTTGCACAGCAGGAGGAGCATCAAATGACAGCCGATTCGCAAAAGGTGAAATCCTTATAACCCTGAAGAGCAAATTATGAAGCGATCAAATTTCCGATATCAAATAATGACTGCACAATACTAGCAGGGGAGTAGCCAATAATACATATAAATCATAATCCAACCATTTTCTGTATTTTATAGATTCAATATGGAAAAAAATTAAGGAATAAATGCAAGAAATCTTTCAGAACTCACTTTTCTTCAAGCAATTTTGGAAGAACCGTATCCTTATAGTACTGTATTGACGACCACGCTTTTATTCTGAAGTTATACACGTTGCTCAAGTTATGATCAAATCTCTCCATTATGTACCCTGGAACTGTTTTAACTATCCGAACATCATTTTCCAGGGTATTCATAAAGAATTCTTCATCATAAATGTCACCAAATTTGCTGCATGCAAATAACAGGTATCAGAATACTTTTCCTACGATAATAAGAACGTCAAATTATGTGGTAACAATTGCTACATATACTCCAGTATGATAGGAAATAATTCACAAATCATTTCCATGCTCATCAAAGCAAATGAGATAAATTCAGAGTTCAATATCAATTGTATCTCATCCGTTTTCTGAAGGAATCTAAAATAACCAAAAAATACAATTAACAAACTAGTAACCATTGAGCTCAGACCCATAATGTCGAAATTTAGTTGCTTTGCACATCAACATGATTAATATTCGTATGTCTTTGCCATCTTATTTAATCATGGAGCTGTTTCGATTAACTCAGGGACCAGAATCGGGATGAGAGTTAAATCATTTGGATTTCATTAAAAGATTTACCCACCATATTTATCAGATAATAAATGCCAAATCCTATGTTCAACTCCATTATTCCAACCTATAATTTGGAAAAAAATCCATTTCCTTACCTTGAAGCCCTGCAACCAAACGATGCCTATTTCTATACCAACATCAAATATACACACAGATAATGTTTCATCTTCGTACTAGTAAGATAATACATTCCAATATTTTCACAAATACACCAATTAGTCATGCAAATTGCAAATTAGTATCACTAACCTTGGATCTCTCCAAATGCTGTGAAAATGGAAGTTTGGAATTACGAGAGTTGCATTGAGGTAGCCTGCCACTGCCACAGCATTGCATATCTGGAAGCACAACAAACAGTGAGAGACTCCATGTCTCTGATCCTCAAATGTGAAAGCATCAAAGTATTTAATCATAAGTACACATTATTCACAAAGACTGTGTACCGATGTTCTCTGCTGATTCAAACCACCATTGGCTTCAACAAATATATATCCATTCGAATCAGGCAAACCTGCAAAAATGAGGCATACATAATTCTTTTTCTTTATTCTTTATTTCAGAAGTCTGTTTCAGAAACAGTGTAATGATGATCGAATGGTAAACAATAGCATAGCATACGAGCATACATTCACTCCACTCAACTAAGGCTAACCAAAACACAATACCAACCTCTGATGAATGCATCATTAATAGAAATGATGAAGCACACACACACAGAGATCAACAAAAACACTTTGAAAATATTTATACCGTCCAAAGACTTGTTGATGCATGGCCGCCATTGGCCCTTAGAAGAATGTTTCCAAATAGTTGATATCTGTGGGAAAGTTAAAATACTTAATTTAAGTTCAGTTCAGGATATGATAAGCAAAAGACATGAAACTTTACAGAGAACAAAAATTAAGAGTACAGATTGATTTTGGCAGCAGAGTACAGGGAAATAATAAAATACTTCAATAACTTAGATTAGTATGTTATGAGTTATCACTTTGACTTAGTTAAGCTTTCCATTGGTACACCCACATTGTAATTATACTTTCAGAAGCAGTTCCGGTTTGTCAATGGTGCGCTCTCTCTCTCTCTCTCTCTCTCTCTCTCTTTAATAATTGAAGTTAAGCTAATCAGTGAGTAACAACAGCTTCAAATACATGTCTAACTGATTCATAGGATAACAGATGATACCTTATTGATCAGAAATACATCACATTGTTATGATCCTTGGCATATCGAGGGTTCCTTTTTATGCCACATCTTGGTATTGTCAGAATAGACCAAAAGAAGAAAGACAGAAGTTTCATGCAATTTCACTTTTGAATTATACAAATAAATTATAAATAAATGCAAAGCGCCAAAACTATTAAACAAGGGGAGTGTTTGATAATAGAGGTTGGATATATCGAAACCTTGTGTTCGGTACAAGTGATTTCAGATTAGTATTTGAATTAATTATGATATATAAAATTGATATCACAAAGGAATTTAAATCCAACTTAGGTTCTGAAATGCCCCCTGATGTTTTCTCTTATCCCCTAAACAGTTGCATTGGATAACAATTTCCTCTATCAGATTCCTAAGCCCCATGTCCCTGAGTTCTCACAAGACATATTCGCAGACATTCCATCGTGTTTGTTATGGAAAAGCGTGTATAGTGTTCTAGATTTTGTTGGCGCAGATGGCAATGCACAAACAAAGAAAGCCTACATTTCAGTAATGGAGAGAAAATGGAATGAAGCACAACAAATGAACAAAACTCAGGAATCGAGAGTTAGAGGGAGATCTAAACAACAAAGCATTTACTCAGATTCTTGGGAAAATAACAACCGTTTCTCTTGCAGTAGAAAGAGTGCGAAAAATACATTTTATCATAATAAAACTGGATGGGCATCGTTCACAAGAGTTGGGATTTTCATCTAATTTAGAAATAGCAAAAAGTGGGAGTAGCAGAACTGACCGCATCGCCGGAGGAAGTATCGGAGTCCATATCGCGTCGGATTTTAGCGAAGAGCTGAGGGCTTCTATAAATGGAGCCGGGGGCATGCCTGGGCTTAATGACGGGAACAACATCAAAGGAGACGGTTCCCATGTAAAACAACATAACAGAAATGTAGAGCAGGGGGGCGAAGAGGAAAATCCCCTGACGCTTGAGGAGTATAGAGAGTAGGTTCCAGGCGATGCGCTGGGCGAGTGTTTTAGGAGCGGGGGCGGGACGGGCAGGTTTGGCGGAACGGTGGCGGTATCGCGGGGAGCGGCTGAGCGGCGACGGAGGAGGCGATCTTGGGCTGCTGTTTCCGCTACTGGGGAGCCTATTGTACGCTTGCATCGCTGTATTTTTCACATTATAATCAGAAGAATTGTTAAGAAGATGGATTATTTAGGGTTAAAAAATGCCGAAATTATGATGGGAAGGGGATGGATGGGAATTGGGGAATTGGGGAATTGAAGAAGGGAAGCAAGAGATGGACGATGGATTTAGGTATAACCCAGCCGTATATCGTATACAAGCACAAATACAAATACTACTCCCCCAAATACCAATACACTAATTTAATCTGTATGTATGTATATGTTGTACGTGGGGGCACGTGATGTAAAGATTAGGAGGGTCAAATTGTAAAACCACGACCACCTATACAAATTCAACAATCTCCCTGGCTCAGTTTTAAAAATGATAATAATAATAATAATATGTTATAGAAATAACTATAATTATTTGTATGTGTATAATAAAATGGTATATGGCTTATTAGCTTGTGTTTATAGTGGAAGTATTGTAATAGAAATTGGGATTAAATGGTGAAAGAAATGAAGTTTTAAAGGTGGGATAATAAAATGGATAAAGTGTAACAATTATGGCATGAGATGAAACAAGTATTAAGCTTGTATAAAATTTTTCTCACTTTTCTCAATACATTACATAGGCTATTTATAAACTTTTTTATCCTCTCACTATTTACTAACCTCATAATCAAGGCATATGCATTTCAAGACTTTCACATGTCTAACCTTATGATCAAGGCATGAACATGGATATTCACATGTTGAACACTAGACATTCACAATCTTATTTACATGCATAACACTCCCCCTTGAATGTCGTCAATACGAAGAATATGCCTCGTTAAAACCTTACTTGGAAAAAACCCTATGGGAAAAAAATCCAAGTTAGGAAAAAGAGTACATGATTCTTGTATTTTTACTTCTCCCCCTGATCAAAGCATCAGTTGAGATTCTTTAGTTGGCGCATCCCAATGCTTTTCACCAACTTTTCGAATGTTGCTGTTGGTAGTGCCTTGGTAAATAAATCTGCAAGATTATCAGCTGAACGGATTTGCTGCACATCTATTTCACCATTTTTTTGTAAATCATGAGTGAAGAAAAATTTTGGTGAAATGTGTTTCGTTCTATCTCCTTTAATATACCCTCCCTTCAATTGTGCTATACAAGCTGCATTATCTTCATATAAAACTGTTGAGGATATTTTTTCTTCAGGAAGCCGATTATTTCATGTCGAGAGTCATTTGGGTAAAATAACCCAAGATCAATAGTTCCTTGGAGATAGCGAAATATATGTTTAATTCCATTCCAATGTCGTCTTGTAGGAGATGAACTGAATCTCGCTAATAAATTTACTGCAAATGATATATCTGGTCTAGTGCAGTTTGCAAGATACATTAAAGCACCTATGACACTTAAATATGGGACCTCTGATCCAAGAATTTGTTCATCTTCCTCTTGTGGTCTAAACGGATCCTTTTTTTATATCAAGTGACCTTACGACCATTGGAGTACTCAATGGATGTGCTTTATCCATATAAAATCGCTTTAATACTCTCTGAGTATAAGCTGTTTGATGGACAAAAGTTCCATTATTTAAATATTCAATTTGCAGACCAAGACATGATTTGGTTTTACCAAAACTTTGATTTCAAACTCCTTTTTTAGGTATTCAATAGCCTTTTGGAGCTCCTCTGGAGTTTCAATCAAGTTGAGATCATCAACATAAACTGCAATGATTACAAACCCTTGTCCATTTTCTTAATGAAAATACATGGACAAATTGGGTCATTTGTATAACCCTCTTGTATCAATGACTCACTGAGTCGGTTATACCACATTCGCCCGGACTGTTTCAGTCCATATAGGGATTTTTGTAATTTGATGGAATACATATGTCTAGGATTTGATTCATATGTTTCTGACATTTTTAATCCCTCTGGGACCTTCATATAGATATCTGTATCTAAATTTCCATATAGATACGCAGTAATAACATCCATCAATCTCATTTCAAGATTTTGATGGACTGCTAAACTGATAAGATATCTAAATGTTATTCCATCCATTACGGGGGAATATGTTTCATCATAATCAAATCCGGGTCTCTGTGAAAACCCTTGGGCGACTAATCTCGCTTTGTATCTGACAATTTCATTTTTGTCATTTATTTTTCTTACAAAAACCCATCTGTATCCGACTGGCTTTATATTTTCTGGTGTTTTGACAATCGGTCCAAACACATTTCGTCTAGCCAGGGAATCCAATTCAGATTGGATTGCATCTTTCCATTTTGGCCAATCTTTTCTTTTCCGACATTCATCAACCGAATTTGGTTCATGATCCTCGTCATCATTTATGATGTCAAGTGCTATATGGTACGAGAATACATTATCTATGATAATTGCATCTCGATTCCAAACATTTCTGCTTGTGACAAAATTGATTGATATTTCATTATTTTCAAGTTCATTCTCCTCTGGAGCTGCAAGTTCCTGCTCCTCTGGAGCTACTTGCTCTTCAAGAGCTTCTTTTTCCTCTGGAATATTTTCTGTAATTTTGTCACTTTCAATTATTTGTGATCCTCTTTTCTTTCGAGGATTTTTATCTTTTGAACCTGGTGGTCTACCACGCTTCAAGCGTGCAGTAGATTCATCTTTGGCACTTGTAATTGGTCCCTCTGGGACATTAATTTTGATTGGAACGTTTGCTGCCGGTATAAGAGATTTTGTTACTATTTTAGAGTCGCATAATGTGTCCGGCAATTGATTTGCAATACTCTGCAAATGTACAATTCTTTGTACTTCTAGTTCACAATCATTTGTACGAGGATCGAAGAAATCTAACGGTGTTTTCCAGTTGATTTCTTTTTCTTTCTTTGGTTGATTTCTGTCTCCCCCTAATGTCGGGAAATGAGATTCGTCAAAATGACAATCTTTAAATTTCGCAGTAAATAAATCACCAGTTAATGGTTCGAGATATCGAATAATCGATGGTGATTCATACCCGACATATATTCCCAATCTACGTTGGGGACCCATCTTTGTGCGCTGAGGTGGTGCAATCGGGACATACACAGCGCAACCAAATATTCTGAGATGGGATATATTGGGTTCATGCCCAAATGTTAATTGTATAGGGGAGTATTCATGATAATGTGTCGGTCTTAACCGCACCAATTTTGCTGCATGTAATATTGCATGCCCCCAAGCTGTCAATGGCAATCCAGATCTCATTAATAATGGTCTGGCAATTAATTGTAAACGCTTTATAAGCGATTCAGCAAGTCCATTCTGTGTATGGACATGAGCAACAGGATGCTCAACTGTTATGCCAATTGACATGCAGTATTCATCAAACCTCTGGGATGAATATTCACCAGCATTATCCAATCGGATATTTTTTATTGTATAATCAGGGAACTGTGCTCGTAATTTAATAATTTGAGCAATTAATTTTGCAAACGCATGGTTGCGAGATGATAATAATGATACATTGGACCATCGTGTTGATGCATCAATTAGCACCATAAAATATTTAAATGGTCCACATGGTGGATCTATAGGTCCACATATATCGCCCTGAATTCTTTCAAGAAAACTGGGGCTTTCAGTTCCCACTTTTGTTGGTGAATGTTTGGAAATTAATTTTCCTTGGGAGCAAGCAACACATATATAATCATTATGTTGCAGCAATTTTTGTCCCTTTAATGAATGGCCATGACTATTTGTAATAATTCGCCTCATCATTGTAGAGCCGGGATGGCCTAGGCGATCATGCCATATCATATATTCATCAGTAAGCCTATGGCTTCCAATAGACCTCTGGCCTATTTTGGAATGATATTCATTAGTGGGCCTCTGGCCATTAATAAACCTCTGGTTTATTTGGGGAATATTAGACCTGTGGTCTAAGTGATAATTTTCAATTGTATTTATCTTTGAAAAATACAATCCAGAAGACAGAGCTGGTAATTTTTCCAATATATATTTCTTACCATGAGTGGTATTTGTAATTAATAAATATTCGACATTCTCTGAAGTCGATGTCTCAAGATGATACCCATTTTCTCGGATATCTTTAAAACTTAATAAATTTCTTCGAGACTTGGGAGATAGGAGTGCATTTTTCACAATTAATTTTGTTCCCTCTGGGAAAATAAGGTTGGCTGTGCCAATTCCTTGTATAATATTTGCACTACCACATATTGTGTTTATATTTGTATCTCCCATTTTTAAATTGGAAAAATACCTTATGTCTTTTAGTATCGTGTGCGTTGAAGCACTATCAATAAGACATATATTATCACTTTTATAATTCCCCATTTTGCTGTAATTAAAACAAGATATAATTAATATTAAAACAAGATTTAACATAAGTGAAATATTACAATACAGAGACAATAAGATAGCACACATACAAAAGTAAAGACAGATACAGAAGTTCAAAGCGTAATAAAAATAATAATACAACATAACAATTAAACCAAATCATTATATAAATCTTCAACTTGAAATTCTGGGATATTGGGCATATTCTCCTCAGAATTCATTCTGTCAACATGGTTTGTTTCAACCACCCTTTTTCCTTTATCCCTCTGGAAATCTTGATAAAGTTTCACCCAATGATCTCTGGTGCGACAATTTTTGTACCAGTGCCCTTTTAGGCCGCATCTATCGCATTTTGCTTCTTCATAGTTCTGTTTTTGGACATCACCTCTGGTGTTGCCCTGATTCTGATTACGTGTGTCTGTCGTGGGCCTAATGTAAACATTGTTGCGGAAATGATTTTTCCCACGGCCTCGATTATACCCACGACCACGAGGTCTCTGACCCCGGCCACGACTACGGCCACGACCACGGCTGGAAGATTCAGTCACATGTGCCTCTGGCAATGGACTACTGCCAATTGGCCTCATTTCATGATTTTTTAATAATAAATCATTATTCTTTTCAGCCAATAACAAAAACGTAATCAGATCAGAATATTCAGTGAAACTCTGTGCTCGGTATGTTTGTTGTAACACCGTATTGGAGGGGTGGAATGTAGAGAATGTCTTCTCTAGCATTTGTTTATCAGTAATTGTCTCACCACACAGTCTTAATTGTGATACGATATTAAACAGAGCAGAATTGTAATCATTTACTGATTTAAAATCCTGGAATCGTAAGTGTGACCAGTCATACTGGGCTCGAGGGAGATTAATTGATCTTAAATGATCATATCTTTTTTCTAAATTCTCCCAGAGTTTAATTGGGTCTTTGACCGTTAAATACTGTGTTTTCAATCCTTCATCAAGATGATGGCGGATGAAAATCATAGCTTTCGCACGGTCTTGGTTTGAAGCCTGATTATCTTTTTCAATTATTTTTTCAAGACCCATTGATTCCAAATGGATTTCAACATCCATTTTCCAAGATAGATAATTATCTCCAGATACCATCAGTGGTCTGAAATCCTGCTTTGTCAAGTTAGCCATAACAGAATTATTGAAATACAAAATATTACCTCAAAGAAATTCCGGCAGAGCTCCGTTCGTAGCTCGTGCTGATAACGTGTTATAGAAATAACTATAATTATTTGTATGTGTATAATAAAATGGTATATAGCTTATTAGCTTGTGTTTATAGTGGAAGTATTGTAATGGAAATTGGGATTAAATGGTGAAAGAAATGAAGTTTTAAAGGTGGGATAATAAAATGGATAAAGTGTAACAATTATGGCATGAGATGAAACAAGTATTAAGCTTGTATAAAATTTTTCTCACTTTTCTCAATACATTACATAGGCTATTTATAAACTTTTTTATCCTCTCACTATTTACTAACCTCATAATCAAGGCATATGCATTTCAAGACTTTCACATGTCTAACCTTATGATCAAGGCATGAACATGGATATTCACATGTTGAACACTAGACATTCACAATCTTATTTACATGCATAACATAATAGTAATAATGACTTAAATAATTTAAATGTAGGAAGCAGTAGTCGTATGAATTATGAATGGGTGTCCAAAGAATGACAATATAGTTAATTTAAGAATAGATAGATCCGATCCATGGAGTGAAGAGACCACTTGGACTCATTCGCCTTTGAGTTTAACAAGTTGGCAAGCATGTGTGCACTGCTGCTTGATTATCGATACGGCACACTAGTCGCATTTTGCAAGAATTATAATTTCCTTATGTTATCACCCAACAATATTTAGGCCCAATAAACTTAGCCCAATCTATTTGTGAGTGGCCCGGTCCGATGAACTTATCCGGATAGCATTAAGGACAGGCATTGAAGACATATGGATCCCGAGACGAATACTTGGGGAGTGGTGAGAAGCACGGCACCCTTAAGAATTGAGGAATCATCAAATGCTGAGCCGGTTACAGGATGAGAGGATCTGTGACATCAAAGCAAGGAGAGGATCACGCTGACATTAAAGCTGGCGCCATCAAGGGAGAAAAGCATGGTGGCGTTACACTTTAGTGAGAAGACCGGTGCCCTCCTTATAAATATTAGGAGGTGGCATCCTGGGAGGACATCCCAACACTTTTCAAGAAGAATTCGCACCTTATTTTTCTTACTTTCTGCCATTTTCCCTTCTGCAAGTTAATTTCCTTCCTGCATTGTTATTTTTGTTCTTCCATTCAGCAACTTTATTTATTTACGAGCTTTCTTGCTTCCCTGTAATTTTCTTTTCGTGTAATCCTTTTAGAGTCTCATCAATCAAAGAGAGGTTTTACTCCTCTAAAAATTCTTGGTTAACACCTTCCTGGAAAATTGATTGTCAAAATACCAATATTTTGACCTCAACTTCTGTTTCTGTCAACAAATATAATTTTGTCGACAAAATTCTTTTTTTCTTTTATACGATGAAGGTGTTAGTATTATATAATGAACATACTTTTCATCATGAGAACGAGCGGAATGTCATTTTCCCCCCTAAAAATAAACCTAAATATTTTATTTTGTCAAAAACTTCAATGAAGAATAGTATGTTTCTTGTATGAATGGAAAGCCAATAAAAAGTAGGAGGAAGCCAATAAAAACTTCCAAGTATTTTTTTGAAAATTCTCATACTCCAGATTTCTAATCAGTTTGGAATCGTTGTAGGGTTTTAAAACATAATTGTATTAAAGTTTAGACGAGAATTATTTTTTGAGAAATATAGATCACGCAAATGATCTATTAAATTTTACTGAATTAATAATTACTAGTAGCCCATAATAACCAGGCAAAATGCAGGAAATAGAGACATTTATTTAAACTGCCAGAACCTCATAACACTCAAGCCAACTATATTTGATGATCATGACATCTTTTAATTTGACTTGAGATTGAGCTTCAAATTTCAAAGGAAAAAAATTTCCTATCAGTGCTTCTTAAGCGATGCCTATAAACATAAAAGCCCAATCATTGTTTAACGTCCAGTTGTTTTGAGAAATTCAATTTTTAGTTGTAATTTTTAAAAATTATATAAAAATTATTGTATCCATTTTCAGTATAATTTTTGTTTGAAATTGTTCTAAATTTCTTATATGTGATGTTAATACCATAATTATAAAACATAAATAATTTTTAAATTTTAAATTTATTTTTATTATCAATTATTAGGGGTGGGCAAAATATTCGAACCGACTCGTTGAACCGCTGAGTCGAACCGAAACCGAACTGAATTTCCGATTAACCGAGGACTCCGGAGCAAATACAAATATCAAATTTCAGTATTCGTCCGGTTCAAATACAAATACAAATACTTTAATTTTTCTCCCCGAGTAACCGAACCGAACCAAATATATTTATTTTATTTTAAAAGTTATATATATATATTATATATTATAGGCATTTGATGGTATAAAATTATATATAGATAATATATAATCATTATTTATTTAATTATTTAAGTATATAATAAAATAAATATAAAAAATTTAAAGAGGTAATTATCAAAATATATCACCATAATGAGCCTATATTGATTTTTTTGTGTTTAAGAATACTCAGATATTAAAATATACCACTACACTAAGATTTGTTACTTATACTAGCATATTTTGATAATACTAGAAATAATCACTGGATTACATAGTTATATATTTTTTCTATAGTGTAATAACCTCAAAAATAAAATCTACGAAACGTAAAAATTAAGAAATGAAAACTTGATTATACATTTTTAGAGGGCCGGAATAAATATTCGAACCGAATCGCTTAACCGCTGAATCGAATCGAATCGAAACCGAACCCCCGGTTAATCGAGGACTCCGGTTACAAATACAAATACTGAAATGAAGTATTTGCTCGGTTCAAATACAAATACAAATACCTAAAAAATTCAGGTTAACCGAACCGTGCCCACCCCTATCAATTATTAGTTCTATAAAATTTTACTTTAAGTTCAGCGTATTATCCTCCTATTTTATATACATTAAAAACAATAAAAAGACACATTGTTAATATATTTACATAAATTCAAACGTTTCCCCATATTCAACCATGCATATATCATTACTCAATTACTCCTCTGACCTCTCTCATTAAAGTGATCCATTTCTCCTTTAAGACCAATGCATTTATTAGTAACGCACGAGCGTCCGCCAATAATGACTTTTATGCTTTGCAAAAAAATAATGACTTTTATTTGTTAAATGAATATATATTTCAAAATGTATTATAAGAAGATTTTAAAAAATTTTCGTTTGATTTTTTTTAGTTTTATATATATATGCAAAATAAATTTTTTAGTGTATATCGAATGTATCCTCATATTATATTAGACAATAAACTAATCCCTTAAATATCAATTTAAGATTCCTAAACCCTATATTACTTAGGTCAATTGTATTTTGTCTTATGATAATAAGTATTATCAAATATTTTTTTGCTACAAAGTAAAACCTATTATTTTTTTTTTGAACAGCATGTACATGCTAGAAAAATGGGTGGTGGAGTTCATGCCACACAAATTACAAATGAACAAATTAAAGATGAGGGATAACGGGTCAGATAGAGAATCGAACCCTCAACCTATAAGTTGGGAGTCGGGGATGTACCATTAATTAATCAAATTCCCATCCCCAATACCTACTCACATATGGAGGGACTATTATTATTATTATCGAACCCTCAACCTATAAGTTGGGAGTCAGGGGATGTACCATTAATTAATCAAATTCCCATCCCCAATACCTACTCACATATGGAGGGACTATTATTATTATTATTATTTATTTATTTATTTATTTTTTTTTTATTTTTTATTTTTTTAACAGCCTATGCATGTTAGGTAGACCCGGCAATATGGGTAAATATACGTAGACACGACACGTACACGACCTGTGTTTTACATGTATGGGTCTTAAAAAAACAGATACGGGTCAAAACAGGTCGACCCGTTTAGTACACGAATACAATTTGGGTTAAATGCAGGTTTATCTGTTTTACCCGAATTGACCTGTATTTTACCTGTATATTGTAACATTCCGAGTATTTAATATTAATTATTTAAGTTATTTTTTATATTTTTATTATTTCAAGTATGGGTTTATGGGTTTAGAATGTTTGAAGATGAATTGTTGAGTCTATTAGGAATTTTAAGATTTGAATTATGAGAATGTAATATTTTATATTTTATTTTAAAAGTTTAAAAAGTAATTTGATATAATTTAGTAGAATAGAAGTAAACAGGCAAAATACAGGTAAACAGGTCATAGGTAAATTCGACACGCGTGTCCACATGTTCAAATTCACGTGTATACAGGTCGACACGCATGTGATCCGTTTTTGAAACATGTCGTGTACAGGTTTTGAAATACGGGTAAATTCTAAAAATAGGTCGTGTACAGATACAGATCAAACAGGTAAACATGTACTTGACACCTATAACATACACGACCTGTTTACCCATATTGCCAGGTCTAAATTGTTAGGAAACTGGTGATTAGAGCCTATGTCACACAAATTACAAAGAGAATAAAGGGGAGGGATAGAGTGCCGGTAGGAAATCCAACTTCTTCAATCTTCAGGTTGAAAATTAAGGAACTTAACCACTTGAGTTAAGTACTCATCCAATCGAGTATTAAATTGGAACTACATAATGAGTATAGTAATAATATAAAAAAAAATTAAAAAAATTAAAAAGGTGACGGACAGTGGAGTGCATGCATGAGTGATCCATGAGTGGATTCTACCTCAGAAAATGTCAACGCCCTCTCCCGTTTTTGCGCCGCGCCCACTTGGCCACTTCCAACTTCCAACTCATCATGCTCTCTCTATTCTCTATTATTCTCTAGACTCTACTGTCCACTTGCATATATAGGAGTATTTTTTTTTTTAAAATTACAATTTAAAAAAGGAAAAAGAAATACTCCTATGGATCTCCCCAATGACCTGAATCCTGATACTGATAGTGTGATACTCCTACCATGCAGCATCACAAGAGCAATAATACAGTGAATATATATATATATATATATATATATATATAGGGATAGCTACTTTTCAACTTCACACCCTGCATGACCTGCCATGGACTGGACTGGACTGGACTGGACGGACTCATGGAGGATGACTATACAGCAGAACAGAAGTACTGGATGCGCACGATTACGATACCCCCAGAGCCCAGATGGCCAGATGGGAATTGGCAATTGGATCGGAGCAAACAAGTAGTAGGAGTACTTATAATTGTAGGCAGCACCGCAGCAGCCAGGATATGATATGAACCTGTTTATTTGACTATATTTCTGCAAAACTGATCAACTGATGATAGGAGTCTCTGCCTGATAGTGATTTCTTCTGCTGGGTCTGGGACCACATCAATTCTTCTTCTTCTTCTTCTTCTTCTTCTTCTTCTCTTTGTTTATCCCCACTTGTCATTTTCTTTGGCTCGAGTCGCTGCTAATTAACAACAAATTAAAGACACCAAGCTGCTAATTAAGAGGCCAAGAAATTGAAATCAACTTCGGAGTCTGCTGTCTGCCTCCTCATTGGATGATAATCTGGTACTGGTTAAATACCGGTTACTTACTTTGCATGCACTTGTTGGGCTACCAATTCAATTCAATTCAATACCATCTTCTTGATTTGCTTTTTTCCTTTCTAATTATTTATTTCTACTGATTGCTATCATGCATGCATGTCTCTGCCGTGCCTAGATGAGTGAGTATATAATAAATACTATATGCCTCAACTCTTTTATGATCGATCTGTTATCAAATTACAGTGCCGTTTTTATTTTTCAGCTACCTACCTATACTGCTTTCTGGTTTAATTTCCCCCATTCTTAAGGCTCAAAGCTTTCCCCATATATCTTCATTAATTCTTACTTGGTCACTCTAATTCTCTAAATCATTTGCCTTTTCAAATTTATAATTATATACTATTTGATACGAAATTTTCTGGTTGTTTGCTAATGACTTTTTCATATAGATTGTAATAGTATAAATTATTTATTTATGGTTTTTCCCTTGGCTTTTTGCCCCTACCTAATTTCTTCTTCTCATTAATTACTTATATTGAATCTTAATTATCTTCTAATGTTTCAAGAGTTTTGTGGAAATCATCCTTGTGGATTCTCTTAGCCCAGCTGGTCTACTATCTAATTAACTAGATGAAGCTTTTGCATGAGTTTGCTGTGAGCGAATTTGCAACAAGAGTAACTACATTCATTAAATTTTAGCAATTCTCTTCCAGGTTTTTGTTGTTTCAATAATTCTAGACTGAATGTTCCAGCTGGAGCATGGGCAGGTGCCTCAGGTAGTAGTCGGCTTTTTCTTTTGCATCCGAGTGTGGTTTAATCATAATTATTAGTATAGTATTTACTACCTTTTGTGTTTCAGTATATATATATATATCCACCATTGTAGTACTCCATTTTATGATACACACACACACGTACTTTGTTACATACTGAACATCTAACAAAGAGTATCATCAGGTTAATGGACAACAGGCAAGATGTTGCAGAATGGCTGACTCATGACTTCTCTCCAGCTGTGATAAGGCAAAAGTGAATCGGCTTTGGAAAGGGGAATAGCAACAAATTGGTTACACACGAATTTGCTAATGTTCTTTATCTTTGAAACTCAATTATTTGTTACCACTGTATATTATGTGGAGGAGTTTTCTTGCAGATAAATGTCCCAAAAGGACACTACCAGCTGCAGTCAGGAAAAAAAAACATGTCAAATATTGACACTCTAGCTATTCATAAGATATGCAGCTGATAAATGGCCCATTCCCCTCATCCTTAACTTTTGTTTCTGCTTTTGTGTGTGCATGGTTGCTTAATAATCTTTCCTTCATTTATTAATAATTAATTAGTCTGTTACGTAAACCATCAGTAGCTTCTTGTTCAATTCTGAAGTCCACCTGTCTACTTTTCATATGGCATATATGCATCATGAGGTTTGGTTTATAGTAATTGATTGATGCTAACTGACACGATAGTGCCTGTCATGTGTCGTGTCGTCCTGAGTTTAACAATAATCATGGATCCATATATAGGTTCCTTAATTATGACTACTTATCAGCACTACTGCATATATTTGTCCCATGCATTTTGGATGCCATCATCTCTTATGTACGATCTCCTTGTCATGTAAAATTTCTGCATATGCTGTGGTGGACGACGGAACATATAAATGAATGAATGAATGAATTACCGACATTTTCCATGTGCGCGCGGATACACTTTTGAATACATTACGTCCATCAATTGATTTCTTATTGATTGGGTGCTTAGCTTGTTGTGATTAACATATATACAGCGGTGCTCATCACATATGCACGTGGAGCTGCTGAGGATCGGATGGTTCTACACTTCTACTAATTAATTGTAGCACTGTGCAAACATCCATAAATCTGTAAATGCAAAATTCATGAGCATTGGTCACATGCATATATATAGGAATAGGATACATTTGTTGTTGTGTAGAAATCCCAATGCAATGGAACTATGAGTCTATGACCACCCAGTACTTGTGCCTGTAATTGACCTTTGACTATTAAATATGGAAATGAAGCAGGGAGTGGACTATAAAAGCCAAAAGGTCAACAACGTAGAAGTATATAATATATGAGGAAGTAATGAACCAAGTTATTATATATAGGGAAGAAAGCAGCAACCAATATAAGTATATAACTAATAAGTGCTACTACTGATCAAGAAAATGGTGAATCATGAACATTATTAATGAATAAACAGTGGAAGATGATCGACGACCTCCGCTGCCTGGATCGGAGGAGGACTGATAATATGTGCTAATTTTTTTGCTCTCTGATCTCGTTATGAAGTAGTAGTATTTTGTGGTTGGGTTGGGGACTGATCAGTTGAATGGCGCTGGATTAATCCCCATACAGTGTCGATTCCAGGATTCTATATGAGGGTGTGCTGACCAAAAAAAAGTTCAATACTCTTCACCTCACTAATGTTTCTTGAAAAAAAAAATCATAATTCCATCTGCATCTATTCATCTAATATTTCTTTTGAAATATAAGCTTATTGTGAATTATTTAACATGTGATCACCCCGTAATTCAAGTTTGACAATCATCATTGCATAAACCATTCTTTCAACAATTATATTGCCAAGGCAAAATTAACAATTTTAATTGACCTTATCAACTGGATATTAGTATTATATTATTTAACTCTGAAAATTGAAGGTCAATTCACCACATAAAATATTCCAACTTGATAATGATGAACATTACCTACTTTACTCATTTCCTTTCTTATCCGTCTCTTGCATAAATTATGAAATCATCATCCATATTTTGTAACAAAATATGATTCTCAACATAATATTTGAAAATATTCTTCCAATAAATCAACACAATTGGTCTGATATCTCAATTCCCATAATTCATTCTTTGGCAATTTTCACAAGATTCATGCCATTTGCAAACTCTTGATCGTTATTTGCAGTGTCAGCCACAAATCAAGAGTAATTCTCAAAATAAAATGAACAAAATGTAATAAAAAACAAACTCAAAATAAAGAACATATTTCAAAAGAGTAACCATCTTCACTACTTTACTTAAATTATAAAAGTACACCAACAAAAAAAAGCAAATTAATTAAAATAAAAGTATCAAAATATATTCCCGAAAAAAAATTTATAAAGTATACTTATTAATAAATTTATAAATGTTGTAGAATTTATAACTATATATATATATCCTATTAGTGACAATATTTATATATATCACTTGTATGTGTAAATATATATGATATTTATTTAGATATATAATAGCAAAGGACGATTGTAATGAAGAGCAATAAAATAGAGAGAGGACAGTGGACGAAAGAGTCTGTGGAATCAATTAATGCATACCTCATTTCATTAAGAGCGCATGGTATTTATAGGATTATATGTTTGATCAGTCAGCCTACAATAATTCAAATCAATACAAATAGACAAATACAACTTTGCTTCTTCTTCAAAATTGTCAAACATTCACGCACAATATAATACTTTTCAACACTCCCCCTTGAATGTCGTCAATACAAAGAATATGCCTCGTTAAAACCTTACTAGGAAAAAACCCAGTGGGAAAAAAATCCTAGTGAAGGAAAAAGAGTACAATATTCTTGTATCCGATGCTCCCCTGATTTGGACATCATTTTAAATCTCGAAGCCGCCGCATTCCAATTTTCTTCACGAGCTTCTCGAATGTTGCAGTCGGCAACGCCTTGGTAAATAGATACGCTAAATTATTTTCTGATCGAATTTGTTGCACATCGATTTCACCATTCTTTTGAAGGTCATGAGTGTAGAAGAATTTTGGTGAAATATGCTTCGTTCTATCTCCTTTGATATAACCCTCTTTCAACTGGGCTATACAAGCTGAATTATCTTCAAATAAAATTGTTGGGGGTATTTGTGGTTCAATTATGAAACCACAACTCTTCAATATATGTTGAGTCATTGACCTCAACCAAACGCATTCTCGACTTGCCTCATGGATTGCTAATATTTCGGCATGATTAGAAGAAGTAGCAGTTAGAGTCTGCTTCATTGACCTCCAAGAGATGGCAGTTTCGCCACAAGTAAATACATAGCCTGTCTGAGATTTGGCTTTATGTGGATCTGATAGATAACCTGCATCGGCATAGCCGATTAACTCATGTCGAGAGTCCTTTGGGTAAAATAACCCAAGATCAATGGTTCCCTGGAGATAGCAAAAGATGTGCTTTATGCCTTTCCAATGTCGTTGAGTAGGGCAAGAACTAAATCTTGCAAGTAAATTGACTGCAAACGCGATATCAGGTCGCGTGCTATTTGCAAGATACATTAATGCGCCAATTACGCTTAAATATGGCATTTCTGGGCCAAGTTGCTCTTCATTATCTTCTTTTGGCCTAAATGGATCTTTTGCAGGATCAAGTGCCCGAACGACCATTGGATTATTTAGCGGATGAGCATAATTCATTCGAAATTGCTTTAATACCTTTTGGGTATAAGCTGATTGATGAACGAATATGCCTTTTTCCAAATGCTCAATTTGTAGGCCAAGGCAAAATTTCATTTTCCCGAAATCTTTGATTTCAAACTCCTTTTTCAGATATTCGACCGCTTTTTTCAACTCTTCAGGAGTTCCAATTAGATTTAAATCGTCAACATAGACTGCGACGATCACAAATTCTGACCCATTTTTCTTTATAAATACACAAGGGCTGATAGGGTCATTTGTATAGCATTCCTTTATCAAACTTTCACTGAGGCGGTTGTACCACATTCGGCCAGATTGCTTGAGCCCATACAACGATTTTTGCAGTTTGATGGAATAAGTTTCTTTGGGTTTTGAGTTGCAAGACTCAGGTAATTTAAACCCTTCAGGTATTTTCATATAAATATCATTTTCCAATGAGCCATATAAATATGCAGTAACAACATCCATCAGCCTCATTTCGAGATTTTCTCGTACTGCTAGACTCATTAGATACCTGAATGTTATTCCATCCATAACTGGGGAATATGTTTCCTCAAAATCAATTCCCGGTCGTTGTGAAAAACCTTGGGCTACAAGCCTTGCCTTATATTTGGCAATTTCATTATTTTCATTTCTTTTTCTCACAAACACCCATCTGTAGCCAACAGGCTTCACATTTTTTGGTGTTTGGACAATAGGACCGAATACTTTTCGTTTATTCAGTGAATCTAGTTCAGACTGAATCGCATCTTTCCATTTTGGCCAATAATTTCTTTTCCAACATTCTTCAACTGATCTTGGTTTAGGATCCTCGTTATTTTCCATTACATCGAGTGCAACGTTGTATGCAAAGGCATTATCAATGTTTGTTTCTTTTCGGTTCCAACATTTCCCAGTATTGATATAATTGAAAGAAGTTTCAATAACTTCATTTTCTTCTGGGTGAATATTTTCAGGTTCAACCTTTTCGGGGGTTGAATCAATTTCTCCTTCAGGAGTATCATCGATGATTGATTTATCACCCATATGGATAATTTTCCTCTTTCATGGATTTTTATCCTTGGAACCCAAAGGCTTGCCACGTTTTAGGCGTGCAGTAGGTTCATTTGCACTCGGAATATGCCCTTCTGGGACATTTTTATTAGCCGGTGCATTTTCTGCATCATTTATATATGATTTTGTGACTTTAGCAGCATCATTAAAAGCATCGGGTAATTGATTTGCAATTCCCTGTAAATGCACAATTCTTTGAACTTCAAGTTCGCATTGCCTTGTACGAGGATCAAGGAAATCAAATGGACTTTGCCAAGATATTTCCTTTTTCAGTTGATCATTTCCTCCCTCTAATGTCGGGAATTGAGTTTCATCAAAATGACAGTCTGCAAATCTTGCAGTAAATAAATCACCAGTTTTTGGCTCGAGATATTTAATAATCGAGGGTGATTCATACCCGACATATATGTCCAACCTTCTTTGAGGTCCCATTTTTGTGCGTTGTGGTGGCGCAATCGGCACATAAACCGCACACCAAAAAATTCGCAAGTGGGATATATTGGGCTCCTTTCCAAACACAATTTGTGTAGGGGAGTAGCTATGATAGCTTGTCGGCCTTATTTTCTCAAGTGTTGCTGCATGCAATATAGCATGTCCCCAAGCAGAAACATGGAGTTTTGATTTCATTAACAAGGGTCTTGCAATTAATTGCAATCGTTTACTAAATGATTCTACCAGACCATTTTGCGTGTGCACATGAGGCACAGGATGTTCAATAGTAATTCTAATCGACATGCAGAAATCATCAAATGCATGTGATGTATATTCTCCAGCATTATCAAGGCGTATTTTCTTTATCGGATGATCTGGAAACTGTGCTCGCCAATTTTATAATTTGTGCAAGTAATCTTGCGAATGCCAAATTGCGAGTTGATAATAAACAAACGTGTGACCAGTGTGATGACGCATCAATTAATACCATAAAGTACTTGAAAGGTCCACACGGTGGATCAATAGGTCCACATATATCGCCTTGAATTCTCTCTAGGAATGTAGGGGATTCAATTCCCACTTTTACTGGAGATGGTCTGGTTATCAATTCCCCTTGTGAACAGGCTGCACAATTGAACTCATTTGGGTTCAATATCATTTGCCTTTTCAATGTATGGCAATTTGAATTTTCAATAATCCGCCTCAGCATTACACTGCCAGGATGCCCAAGTCTATCGTGCCAGGTAATAAATTCACTAGTAGCTTTCAAGCCTACTAGGTTATGTATTTCTGCGGCACATATTTTTGTATAGTATAAGCCAAATGAGTAACATGGCAATTTTTCATTCACAAATTTTTTGCCATTTTCAATTCGAGTTATCAAAAGATACTCGTGATCTGCCTCTTTTGAAGTTTCAATGTGATATCCATTTTTTCGAATATCATTGAAGCTCTGTAAATTTCTTCGAGCTTTGCGTGAGAGCAAGGCATTTTCAATTGCCATTTTTGTCCCTTCAGGGAGAAATATAACAGCTCTACCGGAGCCTTCTATGCATTTTGCATTACCGCTTATAGTTTTCACTGCGGTCTTTTCCAATTTTAAATTGGAGAAATAGCTTTTGCTTTTCAAAATGTTGTGAGTTGTTGCACTGTCAATGAGGCAGATATCATCTCCGACTTTTGAATTTTCAGCATCCATTTCTTTACAAGAATATAAGAAAATTATTAAACATCAGCAATATAAATATTATTAATGCAAAAACATATTTATATTATACATGGATAATAAAAGGGAAGTATAATAATGGCCAAAATTGTCCATTATTCCCAATCCATTTCCGTGTCTGAGACGGACATTTTGATCGAAATCCCATCTTATTTCAATAAGAAAGCAGTTGAATTCGACAGATTGATGCAAGTTTGTAAAAATATTAAGCTGGTAATGAAAGACACAAAACATGCAATTTTAATTGCATTTGTGTTAGAAAAATCAAAAAACATGAAAAAAAGGAAAAAGAAAAGAAAAAGGAATGAAAATATGGGCAAAAGAATGAAAACACCACAATCTGAAATTTTGGTTAAGTGTTGAAGACCAATTCGGTCTATAAGCAATTCGACCTAAACCGAATTGCTCATTAGACCGAATTGCAGAAGAGAAGAAGAAAAGAGAAGTGTTGAAGAAGGGATGAGCAACCAATTCGGTCTGTGGCAACTCGGTCTAAACCGAATTGACCCCTAGACCGAATTGCACCTTGGAAAGAAGTAAACTTTGAGAAAACAGAAAAGGAGGGGTTCGAATCTATGCAATTCGGTCTAGGCCGAATTGATTGCATAGATCGAATTGCCTCACGGCAAAGAAGCCAAGCAGGAGCCATCTTCAATTCGACAAGGCCAATTCGGCCTAACCATAGACCGAATTGATGGATGAATACCACATTCTAGCTCAAGATCAAGAAGGAAGACCTCATGCAATTCGAATTGCATCAATTCGATCTAAACCGAATTGCATGAGGAGACCGAATCACATTCAAAGTTGCAGCTGTGAAGCACGTGAGAAATGCATGATGGGCCTAGGGTTTCGAGAAGAAGTATAAAAGCTGACCTTCCTCAACACAAAAACAAGATTCCAACTCTTACACAACTGGACAGTTGCTGGGAGACAAGAAGGAGAAGAAGGTTCTTCACCCCTTAAGGGTTAGGTAGGTAGTGTAGTTTAATTAGTTTATTTTCATGCTTGTAATGTAGCTTTAGTGTTTTTGAGCTTAGTTTATCTTTTTTATAGAAGCTGGTTACCACCCTTAGTGTAGCCACTTCCATAAACTTTCACTACTTTGTACTTAGAATGAACCCTACCTTCAAGTCAATGAATGGTTTTAGGGTTGTTTACTGCTTTCAAGTGTCAATACAAGAAATAATCCAGAAATGGGTTTTCACTTCGAGTGTTTGGCATCTATTTAATGCTTCCTTTAGCAATAAATTGTAGAATGTTTGTTTGTTTCAACTAGGTTACATTTATTATGCCCTAGTTGACTTGCATTCTTAATAAATGTGTTCTAGTGGGTTTCTGGCTTGATTCAATACCTTAGAGATTCAAATAAGTGCTCTTAGGTTTTAGACAATCTTAGGCTTTTAGAATTTATTTTCATGCTTTCCAGTTGCTGTTTTAGTTTCTTTTTGTTTAGTTTAATATTGCCTTAGATGATGTAGGTGTTCTCATTCTTAAGCATGTATTCTTATTTATTCAGTAGATGTTTAAGCTCTTGATATTTGAGTGCTTGTTTGTAGTTTTAAGTTTTGTTTCAAGCCAATGCCTGTTAGCCACATAACCTAGGTCTATTCTCCTTAAAACACTCATTAGTGTGGCTGTGAAGTGACATTGATGTGAAATGAAAGATTTGGTAAATCTTATCCATCATAAACCACACAATGTAAACCAAACCCACACTTATGAGAAAAAGACATGCAATTCGATCTGAGGTAATTCGGTCTAGGCCGAATTACTCATGAAAATGGAATTGCATGGCAAAAATATTTGTTAAATGCTTTACTTGAAAATTTATATGCAATTCGATCTAGGCGATTCGGTATACCGAATTGCCCATGAGACCGAATTGCATAGCAAAAATTGCTGTCTCCATGTGATTCTTTAAGCAATTCGGTCTAGGTAATTCGGTTTAGGTCGAATTACTCATCTAGACCGAATTGGCCTTGGAAACCACATTGTATGCATTTCATCCCCTCATGCCTTATTCTGTTTTATTGTTTTTACCAATTCGAATTGCCAATTCGGTCTAAACCAAATTGACTTAGCAATTCGAACTACCCTCATTTTGGGGTAAATGCCTTAGCCAAATTTAAGTAAAGGAATGACTTCATCAACTCGAATTGTCCAATTCGGTTTAGACCGAATTGCCTGACAATTCGAATTAGAAGATGCTTCATGACTTTACAATGATTAATTGGGTATGGTGTTACTTCATACTTCATGCATCCCTAATTCGGTCTCTTTTGCACTTTGTCCAATAGACCGAATTGCTTTCTTCCTTCTATTTTTAAAACTCCAAAAATATTTTATTTCAAGAGTTGTGTAAGTTGCATGGGTGTATTGAGCCTAGGCCCATTATATCTAATTTTATCCATTACACATCTCAACCCATCAGTGTCTAATTATTGTGTGATTAACACTCACACAATACCAAAAACATTTTCTTAATTTTGTTTATTTTCCCTTTCCTAGTGTGTATGAATGGGTAATAAGAAATATCACAGATCAATGTTGGCGAAAAGGTCCCTTCACCGGGATAACGATTAGCTCGTCTTCTGTGTATTAATTACTACTCGTTATTTTGCATGGTCTGATTAACGGTTGGTGGAAGCTACGGCGAAAAGGTCCCTTCACGGGGATAACGATTAGTCACTCAGCCAACTCCTAATCAGATACAGTTTTTCTTCTCTTTATCTTAATTTCAAACCTGAATCTAGCATTGTAGTAATAATAGATGATATATGTCAACGTCATCTAATAATTATTATAATAATAGAACATGTGGGTTTTCATCCAAATTCACAGACAGTGAAGTCTAAGGTGACGGCGGCAACTGTCATTAAAGGCATTCTATTGTCTAAAAAATCACTCCATCTGGAATACTTGGGACCGGGATAGCAGATGTTTGCCGTCCGAATAACCCCAATTATTTTCTGGCAATCTCTTTGGCCAATTTCTTCTTATCTCAGGCTAATCCATCTTTGTGTATCAAATTCTGTCTAACCCCACCATATATTTTGGGGCAATTCATTTTACTTCTCATATACATGTATGCATGATATTATTATGTAGATATTGTGGTCTATCATATTTTGAAGATCCTTCTCTTTGGACATAGAAGTCTTGATTTAAATCAGATGTTGCACAATAAATTTCCAACAAAAAATTCCTTTATAAAATCCGGATCTGAGTAAGGGATAAATTCAACAGTTATGACTAATTCATCTTCTACTGGGGGTTGATTTTGAGAACATTAGAAGCAGAGTCAGCGATTAGGTCTCTCCTAGACTGAAAGGATCTGTGTTTTAATTGAGAGTTTAGTACCTGTTTAGGGAATGATTTTCAAATATCTATTTGCTTCTCAAAGTTGCTGTGTGTTGGAAATCTTGTGTTAAGTATTGCATCGAATCAGTGTCCACTTGGATTCGGATAAGATGTGATAATTAATATTAGAGGAACAACATATAGGCCTTGGTTAATTTCTAAGGTAAGGTTGAGTATTCTTTCAACTACTATCTTCTCTCACCAAAGCCTAAAATTGAGTCTTGAGTGAGTACATTCGGAATAAACCTTCATAGGTCTTTTCCACTCAGGTTTGTATCTCATAATTAACCGAATATTATAAGCCCTGTGGCTTACTGATATTTGGGAAGTTCTAAATCTGCATCTGGTCACCAAGACCAGGGGCTCTTTTATGCTAACGGATTGTGACGATCTTTTAAGACTTCCGAGCGATATGTTTTTAAATGCTTTCTTTACTGCTTTCTTTACCGCTTTCTTTAAAATGCTTTAATAGAGGTCACTCGGAAGCAGAGATGTATCTGCCGGTTGTAAGGTTTAAGAGTTATGGATTAGTTCGGGGTTAGATTTGGACTTTGGGTGTGACAAGGGGGACGATAGGAGTACTTGGCATATCACTTAATGATATGTTAGGTGTTGCTGGTCCACCACATATGACTAACACACTCTTGCAAGGCATTGCAAAGGGGAGTTATTAATCTGTGGTATCTTAGAAGTTGAGGTCTTAAGAGCATGTAAATTCTCACTGTAAGTACCTGTCTGTTAAAGGGAACATAGTGCAGAAAGCATTAGAGTTAGCTAACTGACGAACTACCCCAAACAAAGATCTGTGTATTAAAATGGAAGTTTAATTATGTTTCATCTGAATCTTGTCCAATCTTTATTATTTTCTCCCTGTCTCTTCTGTCTCATTTTAATTCTGCTTTCTTAGAATAATTTTATCTGCTTTTTTAGAATCATTTACATTGCTTTCTTAAGATAGATTTAATTGCTTTCTTAGATATAATTTTCCCGTGCTTTGTAGAATAATTTTACTGCTTTCATAATCCATTTTAAATTATTGTCAAGTAGTTGTTAGAAATCATTGCAAAACTTGAATCGAGTAACCGAGTGGAAAATCTTAGTAAACGATGTGGGCCCTGCTTCTATCGCACATCCTCCAGTGAACGATCCGGTCTTACTATAAATTACTGCAATTTTTGACACCGTGCGCTTTCGGGGGCATAGTTTCTTAACACGAGTAATAAAAACGTGACAACCTATAAATATATCCCTAATCCCAACTCCATCTTCATAAATTGGTTTCACTGAATAAAATTGAAAATCAGGATTATGATTTTTCAGAAAATACTCATATAGTGGGAATGTGTTAAAAGTTTCATGGCAAGGATCTTCATGACATGAAACTATGATAAGTTTCATGATGCAAATTCCCGGGGACCTTCAGTGTGACAGACTGAGGGTTAAGATTGAACTGTCTATCCCGGCTGCACCATGAAAGTTGTCAAAAGTTTCATGCCGGGGAGGATGCAGCGCCGTTTGAAATCAGAGTATCCCACATGAGTAATAAAAAGTGAAATATATCCTTAAACCCCTTTCCCAGGAATCATAACTCTTTTTCCTTTAATAAATTTAATTTGAGATATTTTAGAAAAGCTCGTGTAGGAAATTGTCAAAAGTTTCAAAGTACAAGATATCATTATTTATATTAAACAAGAATTATAAAAGACAAGTACAAAATATATATAGCCATATAATATATTATTTAGTAACAGTATCTGGCTCAACAAAATCATCAGCTTCCAGGTGCGTGATATTATCATTTAATATATCATCATAAGTATCATCGTGGGCATTATGGTGTGCTTCAACACCTGGTCTTTCTTTTCGTTTCGAGGCCTGATACAGTTCAGCTAAGTGTTTAGCTGTGTGGCATGTTTGAGCCATATGGCCTTTAATTACACAACGATCACAAATTTCATCATTTTGTTTGTGCTTTCTTGCATAATTTCTTTGTTGTGGTTTGTAAGGCCTTCTGGTATCATATCTGCGATTTTTCTCAAATCGAGGCTTATTTCGATAATTATTTTGACGAGATGATTCACCTCTGCCTCGATTGTGATACCGATTTTGGCCACGATCATCATTTTGATTTTTAAAGTGCCCACGATCACGCACATATTTCGATGATTGAGCCGCGTTCACCTCAGGGAACGGTTTTGCACCTGCGAGCCTAGATTCATGATTTCTCAACAACAATAGGCTGTTTTGTTCAGCCAATAATAAGCAGGTGATAAGATCAGAATATCTCTGAAAATCTTTTTGACGGTATGTCTCACTCAATACTGAGTTTTTAGCATGAAACGTAGAATACGTTTTTTCAAGCATTTCTTCTTCAGATATCTTTTGCCCACATAATTGCAATTGAGCCGTAATTTTGAACACAGCGGAATTATATTCCCGGACTGTTTTGAAGTCCTGAAGTCTCAGGTTTGTCCAGTCATCAAGGGCTTTTGGAAGCACCGTCTTTTTAAGATTATCATATCTTTCTTTCAACTTTTCCCACAATGCCAGTGGGGATTCCACAGTCACGTACTCCATTTTAAGTGCCTCTTCGATATGATGGCACAAGAAAATCATGGCTTTTGCCTGATTTTGATGGCTGGGATTTTTGCCTTCAGCAATAGTATCTTCGAGACCCATTGAAGTAAGATGCATTTTTACATCTCAGGCCCATGACATATAATTGCTTCCTTCAACGGTTAATGGAGCAAATTCCTGCTTTGCAAGGTTAGCCATAATCTTATTGAAAATTTTGGAATAAGAAATTATACCTCAAATTCTGGTAATCCGGGCAGAGTCTACTCGTGCTGATAACGTGTTGTAGAATTTATAACTATATATATATATCCTATTAGTGACAATATTTATATATATCACTTGTATGTGTAAATATATATGATATTTATTTAGATATATAATAGCAAAGGATGATTGGAATGAAGAGCAATAAAATAGAGAGAGGACAGTGGACGAAAGAGTCTGTGGAATCAATTAATGCATACCCCATTTCATTAAGAGCGCATGGTATTTATAGGATTATATGTTTGATCAGTCAGCCTACAATATTTCAAATCAATACAAATAGACAAATACAACTTTGCTTCTTCTTCAAAATTGTCAGACATTCACGCACAATATAATACTTTTCTTTTTTTTTTGCGGTACAGCCAATAAAGGCTAGAGAAGAAAGGAAACAAGAAAAGTTTAGCGACGCGGGAACCAAGTGCCCACAAAATCTGCCTCCAACAAGGGACGCACTGGATCAGGCGGAAATGCCCAAGTCGTGTAAAAATGCTCCTCATCAGCTCCAATTCTAGCTAAGCAGTCAGCAACGGCATTGCCTTCTCGGAGTCGATGGTCGAATCTGCAAACCCGAAACTGTCTTCTCAACTCATTGATGTGATGAATCTGAGGTGCCAGCCAGTGGTAACCTCCCGGAGGAGTCCGGAGCAGCTGAAGTGCAGAGGTAGAATCACTGCAGCAAACCACTTCTTGAACCCCCATAGACAACGCCATCCGAAGCCCGTGCAAAATTCCAGTGATTTCAGCCTTAAGCACTGAAACATTACCAAGATAACCGGATACCCCGCCAACCCAGCTGCCCGAACAATCACGTAACACCGCCCCAAAACCCGCTCGTCCCCGACTGGACGAGTAAGAACCATCCGCATGTATGACATATCCTGTCCAAGTCCCCAAGCCCATATTCCATCGAACAAGACGAGGATAAGGATCTGAGGACCGAGGCACAGGAACCTCATTCTGCAGCAATTCACCAAACTGATTGATCGATCGGAGTAGGGCTTGAGGAGTAGCAGTATTCCCACGGAACACCCTATTGTTCCTCTCTTTCCATATAAGCCAGAGGCTTGCAATGAAAATACTGCCGAAATGTTTATACATACCTTGCATCCAGAATCTGATATCAATCCGAGGCAAGGTGCTCAAGTCTGAAGGCACCTGAATATGAAGGCCACGCCAAATCTGATATGCCCAGGGGCACATGAACAAGCAATGGATCCAATCTTCAATATCAACCCCACATACAGAACAAAGAGGTGAAGAAGCAACCTGGCGATTAAACCGAAGGAAGTTGCATGGAAGCGCTGACCATGTAATCAGCCACAAGAATACACAGATTCTTTCGGGGAAAATGTTATTCCATAACCAGCGCCAACCAACACCATTATCCGAATTCCCAAGCAGGAAAAAATATCCAGATTTGGCCGTGTATTGACCCTCAATATTGGACTTCCATCGCCAACCCCGTTGACAGTTTAGGTGAAAGACCGGAGGAGGATCCCGAGTAATACCCTCCTTAACATGAGTAGGAATAATACTGCACACTTTAGACCAATCCCATTGGAAATCCCTCACTACATCCCTCACCGTAAGATCCAAGTCACAAGTCTCTACAAAAGGGACCTGAGGCCCCAACCTGCCAGACGAGTGCCAAGGATCAAACCATAAAGAGCATCGGCCGTCGCCAGGCTGGTAAGAAAACCCACCTTTCAGCAACACCAGCGCCTTGCGCAAGCTTCTCCAGATGAAAGATCCCACCGTCGGAAGAGAGCGATTAAAAAGACCAGCTGCACAATATTTACTCTTTAATTCCTGAACCCATAACTTAGGAGAATCCATGACAAGGTCGGCCACCAGCTTTCCCAACAAGGCCACATTAGCAAGGCGGGTCTTACGAAAACCCAAGCCCCCACGCGCTTTAGGTTGAGTCATCCTCTCCCAACTAATAAGATGGAGACCCTTACCTCGATGATCCTTCCAAACAAAACGACACACCCGCCTGTCTATCCTGTTACACACTGTCTCCGGAATCCAACCAACCTGCATACAGTAAGTAGGAATGGCGGCCAAAACATGTCGGGCAAGCATTATTCTCCCAGCTTTATTTAGAAGCCGCAAGGCCCAACTGGACATACGGGCATCAATTTTTTCCACAAGAAAATCATACGCAGCGGCAGTGACCCTCCCATGGTGGATTGGAAATCCCAAATACTTCCCAAAGGTTTCTGTAAATGGAATTTGAACAGCCTGCATAAAGCGGTCCTTTTCCACAGTAGTACACCCGACGGAAGCAAAGGCCTTAGATTTTCCCGAGTTAATTCTAAGACCCGACCAATTAGCGAACCTCTGTAATGTCTCGGCCAAGCAGATGATACTTTGGCCCTCCCCCATGGTCGCAAGAATTAAATCATCCGCAAAGAGTAAGTGAGAAATACCTGCCCTCCCCACTGATAAAGGCACCGGATGCCAGCGGCCACTAATCACTTCCTGTTGGATGGTCACCGACAGTCTCTCCATAACTATATTAAACAGATACGGGGACAATGGATCACTCTGTCGAAGCCCACGCTGTGGATGAAATTCCTCAAGAGTTTCCCCATTCCAAAGAATAGAAAACCCCGGGGAAGATACACACGTCATAATAATACGCACAAGCGCCGCAGGCAGCCCCATCTGGCAGAGGCATTCCCGGAGAAACGACCATCTAACACTATCATACGCCTTCTCAATATCAATCTTTACCAGAATAGCACGAGACCGACATGAGGGACGAGACAGAGAGTACACCAGTTCTTGCAACAAAATAGCATTATCAACTGTTCCCCTTCCCGGTAAGAAGGCCGACTGGAGGGGTGAAATATAATCCGCCATAAGAGGCCGCAACCGATTAACAATCACTTTAGAAAGAAATTTATATACCACGTTACACAAAGTAATAGGTCTAAATTGGCGAATACTCGTCGGAACATCAACCTTAGGAAGCAAGCAAATGAATGCTTTTGATAATGCTGGATCAATGCAGCCAGTGCTCAATGAATTCCGAACCAGCGAGGAAACCCCCTGCCCGACAATGTTCCAATATTGCTTATAGAAAGCCACGGGAAATCCATCAGGCCCTGGAGAGGACCACTCTTTCGATTGACGCATTGCCAGGTTAACCTCCTCATCAGTGACCAAGTCATCAGCAATGTGCAAGTTCAACTCAGCAATGCTCCGTAGCGGTGGAAGAGTAGCCAACTCCGGATCAACCTCCCTATCAGTGAACAGATTAACATAAAACTGACGCACCTCATTCTTTAATACCACCTGATCCTCACACCAAGTCCCATTATCCAACATAAGGCGAGACACCTTATTCCGATGATGTCGGAATTTGGCCTGCGCATGAAAATACGCGGTGTTCCGATCCCCAAGCCGAATCCAAGAGTTACGAGCTCGTTGATACCACCTCAGTTCCTCCAACTGAAAAATTTGCTGGAGTTCTGCTTGCAGACGTCGTTCAAGGTCGATAAGCCTGCTGGAGTCGAGCCATGAGAGGACCCGATCCAGACCTTTTATACGCCGAAGCAATTTCTTCTTTTTATTCCGAAGCTTCTTCACCTCGTTTCCAAAATGGCGAACAGACACATCACGCAAGGCTTCCAATTTACTGAAAATCCCAGGATGAGTATCATTCCACACCTCCTGAACATGTTGCTCATAAGTAGGATTCCTCCCCCACGAGCCTTCCCAACGGAAAATCTGAGATGCCCTACGGACAGGTTGAGCACCACAACGGATGAGCAGAGGAGCATGATCCGAACCTACTCGTGGCAAGGTATGGACATGCCCATTAGGAAATAAATCAATCCATTGAAGATTCGAAAGAACCCTATCCAATCTCTTTTTGATAAACAGATGTTGGCTAGCCGGCCGAAACCAAGTAAACAACGATCCCTCTGTCCGAACTTGATATAACCCACAGTCACTAACACAAGCCCCAAATTCATCCGCACGAGCTTGCACAAACACTCCCCCAAGTACTTCCGATGGAGCCAAAATTTCATTCCAGTCCCCACCTAAACACCAAGGACCATTAATCCGGCCAGCCAGAGCAATCAAATAAGCCCAATCCAAACGACGCCTCTGCAGATTCGGCGAAACATACACAGCTGAGAAATACCACTGAATATCTCCCAAACCCAAGGACAGAGTTATAATACGGTCATAGGAATCAAAAACAGTAAAATTAACCACAGAACCCGACCTTGCAAGAACCCACACTCCCCCAGCTCTACCAATAGAGTCTTGCAGACAAATGGGATAATACCCCATCGAAAAGAAAAAATTACGTACCCTTTCAAAAGGCCCCTGCGGTTAAAATACACAAACCAACGAAGGCGAATGACAGCGAACGCAATCAGAAAGACCTCGCCTCGCTTGGCGACTCATACACCCCCGAACATTCCAAGTAATTATAGAGAAATTATCAAAACAAGACATTAAAACGATAAAGCAGTGATGTGAGAAGGAGATCAATATCCGCTTAACCCCCCTTCGAAGGAACACCCAAACTCGCATCCTCCCTATCAACTCCACCCATCTCCGTGTCTGGGGTCGGTGCACCCCCAATGACAGAAGGAGCCAGTTCCATGGCAGACGCCCCAGCGTCCCCATCCTCCGCTTGAGAGGCTAATGCAGCAAAAGGCTGAGTAAGAGAAACAGACAAAATTGGAGCCATACCTTCCGATTTGGACTGCCCTGGAGAAGGATGATCCTCAATCCGCACTCGTTTATGGCTACCCCCATCCGATCGGGCCGAACTAGGAAGTGCTCCCCCTTTCCCAACTGAGAAGATACCGACAACACCACCTCCCCCTTGACCCTTAACCCCCGCAGACTTAGGCTTAGGAGACACAATGGCCTCCTTCCCCTTGGCCCTGTCCAATTTTGAACCATCCACTTTTGGCCCATCCACCTTAGGCCCAGAAGCAAAAGAGAAAACTCCTTTACCCTTAGTTTGGCCCATTGAAGCTTTGGGCTTTGACTTGCGCCTCTGGACAATCATCCAGTCTCCTACATGATCCACCGAAGAGCCATTAATACCTTCTGTCCCCGATGAAAAAGCTGGCCCATGCTTGGCAGTTTCCTCAACTCCCCCATGCACGTCCCCAATTGATGCAGAAACCCCCGACGCCACCTCCTCAGATGAGGAAACGGACTTATCCGCCTCACCTCCGCCATTGCATCCCTCTCCCCCAGTCTCCGCGGGTGGCGGAATTTCGGGGCATCTGTTCACAAGGTGACCATATTTGGCACACCGCATGCATACCAAATGTAAGCTCTCATAAGCCACAGGAATCACTTTCCCCTCCACTTCAACCTTACCGATGAGAGGCTCGTCTAGATTAATCTCAACGCAGACTCGAGCATAGCGCCCACGGGCAAATGTCAAAGTATTTTTGTCCACGCTCATCGGAGTCCCCACCAACGAAGCAATAGCGCGAACACCACTCTCATTATAAAATGGTTGTTTCAAGCCATGGAAACGAATCCAAGTTTGGATCGTATTGATCTTTGTGAATTCCGGATCAAAATCCTCCGACCATCGCATGATGGCAAGACAGTGATCAAAAACCATCCACGGCCCCTTAGTAAGAACAAATTCTCTACCGTCGGAACTCTCGAACTTGACTAAGAAACATCCAAAACCGACATCCAACAGGTCAAAGGTTCCTGCATTTTTCCACAACTTCTCCAAACGTTCCTTCAGCGTCACAAAGCCAATCTGAATACCGAGCGGCTTTACCACTAAAGTATCTACCCAAGGAGCATAAAACTCCTTCAAAACAGTCTTATCAAACCGGATCTTAGGGCATCTCTTGTGCACACCATCTTTCTCAATCAACACCAGCCGTTCCTTAATAAGATCACGAAAAGCAGGCTCCGAAGGAGGCGGCTCAAACGACCCGTCAGACATCCCTGCCATAGCGGCATCCTTAAACGACAAAGGAAGAGGCGGCGAACCAACCCCCGTGGCAATGGAAGTACGAGGAATATCAGGAGGAATCTCAGGAGGAATATTAGGAGGAATCTCAGAAGCACTCATGTTGGTCCGCCAAAACTATATGAATAAAAGGCGAAGATCTTACCGGAGGATCGAGGCCTGGGGGCGGAGGCAGCAAAAAGGCGGCTGAAGCGAAGCCAGGAAAACTTCTCTGGTCAACAATAAACAATATTAAAAAAATATATTTTTTTTAAATGAGGGTGGTCCCTCCACCCCTCTAAAATCGCCACTGCCCCCATATAATAACCTAGTAATTCCTAAATCCTAGCAGCTAATTGACCAATTAAAGAGTACTACAGTATTTCTGAGCAAACCCATCACCCGATCGAGCCGAGAAGGGCGACCCTGTACGTAGACTTCGCGCGTCATCCAATGCAACAGTGGTGACTGGACACGCTGCTTGAATCTGGAAGCAGGTGGTGAAAACTCAACACTACTTGGTTGCAATTGTTATACTATACGTATAGGCAGGCGGCTAATAATTCATTGGACTCAAATAAATACATGGGCGGCTATTAGTAAGTCTCAAAGGTACTGTAAATGTGGTGGTATTTATATATTGGGTTTTAAATATGATGAGTCTAGGCAGATAGCATGCAAGACCTACTTATTGCTAGACCCGGCCACTACTACTAGGAAATACTACCATATATAGGAATGAGATTGTATATTGATCTCATTCCCACATGAAACCCTTAAAATCGCCGGGATATTTATATACTTCCCCCGTTCTCTTGAAAATGCAACATTTTACTCCAGCACGTAATCCAATACACATATTTAATGATTAATAACTTAAATTGTGTACACGTCAAAATTTTAAAAAGTTGATTAATAAGGGAAATAATAGTAAATAGCCAGTATACCTTTTCTCCTTGTAATTAGCCTAGATTAGTGCCATTCATTCCCTCTAATTATGGGAACACTGCTGTACACATTCGTTTGTATATACTCACTATATATACCAGTTATGAGAATCACCACATTAACGGTGAATTCTATTCCTTCTCTCCATTCTCTATATGGTATCAGAGCATCTGATTGATCATCACACGTTTCTGCACTCTGATCTTCTTTCTTTCTGATCGTGCTCTTCATCCTACTTTCCTCCTTTCTTTACTCTTCCTCATCATCTCAATGGCAAACCCTAACCCTACCTCTGATTCCCTTCCCGTCAACACGATGATCAACATGGTTCCGGTGAAGCTTGATCCCACCACATACCTTGTTTGGCATCGTCAAATTCTACACATGGCTGAATGTTACGATCTCGAGGGATTTCTCGATGGATCCGCTGTTGCACCAGATGCCACCATTGCTGCAGCGAATGGCAACCCATCTCCAAACCCCGCTTATCAGGCCTGGCGTGCGAAGGACCGGAAACTACTTTCCGTGCTCTGGACTTCGCTATCTCCGGAGGCCATGTCGGAGGTCATTGATTGCACCACCGCCTCCGCCGCTTGGAAAAATTTGCAGGCGGCTTTCTCTGACTCCTTTGCCTCACGCACACACCAGTTACGTGAGGAACTTCTCTCTCTCCGCAAAGCAGACTTAACCGTTGAAGAATACGACCGAAAGTTTAAGGGCCTTTGTGATCAGCTCTCGGCCATTGGAAAGCCAGTTGAATCCGTGGATCAATCGCACTGGTTCTTGCGCGGATTAGGACTCTCGTTTGCTTCTTTCGCCGACACCCGCTTAGCCCTCACTCCGCTGCCTAGTTTCCGTGATCTCCTTAACTAGGCCAAGCACTACGAATCCATGATTCGTGCGATGGAAGGGGCAATGGCTCCAGTCGCTGCCTTCAACGCGGAGTCCGGCTGTGTGCAGCATCCATCGCAGGGAGGACGGGGCAGAAACAACTCCAGCGGGAACTGTCATTCGGGGCGCTTCGACTCCAACAATCAACGCCGATCTGCCGGGGTGCAGCAAGGTCGTTTCGACAACACCCCAAGGGGCCGGAGGTTCTCTGGAGGCGACAATCGACAAGCCAAAGTCGTGGCGGTCGGCCGTACACTCCGCGTTGCCAAATTTGCCGTGGAGAACATTATGCCGATAAATGTCCTCAATTTCTCCAGGCACGTGGTGGACCTGCTGCTCATCTTACGGAGGCTTTCAATGCCTCGTGCAACATCAGTCCATCGGATTGGTATCTTGACTCGGGGGCCTCCGCTCACATGACGAACCAACAATCTACACTTGAAACCTCCACTCCGTACTCTGGTAATGGTTCTGTCATTGTTGGAAATGGCAACTCTTTGCCTATATCTCATGTTGGTTCTGGCTATTTAACTCGTGATATTAAATTGTTGGATGTTCTTGTGGTGCCACATATCACTAAAAACCTTTTATCCATCAGCAAATTGACAGCAGATTATCCTGTTGATGTTGTCTTTTCTAATAACATCTTTGAAATACAGAACCGTCAAACAAAGAGGGTCCTAGCTCAGGGCAGATGTGAAAATGGTTTGTATTTGCTCGATCGGGGTACGCCAGCTTTGGTTGCAGCTATTCGTAATAATGTTATGTTAGCAAGTTATTCTTTATGCATTTACGATTGGGGCATGTCCCGTTTGATGTTATTTCTCATTTGAATAAATTGGGACACATATCTGTTTCTTCTTTATTACCGGATCCTACTGTTTGCTCTTCTTGTCAGTTGGCAAAAAGTAAACGATTGCCCTTTCCTTTAAATGAAAAACGTGCCTCTAGTGTGCTTGAACTGATTCATTGTGATTTATGGGGCCCTGCACCAATCTCTTCTTCAGATGGATATAAATTTTATGTGATCTTTGTTGATGATTTTTCACGTTTCACTTGGATTTATCCCTTGCGATCTAAGTCTGAATTTTATGTCACCCTAGTGAGCTTTCACACGTTTGTTTGCAATCAGTTTTCAAGCACAATTAAAATTTTCCAGAGTGATGGAGGGACAGAATTTGTGAACAACAAAGTACGTGGTTTCATGTCCACACATGGAATTCATCACCGTTTGTCATGCCCTTACACTCCGCAACAGAATGGCCGTGCGGAGCGTAAGCATCGTCATATTTCTGAGATGGGCCTCTCTATGCTATTTTATTCTCACGCTCCAGGGTCATTCTGGTTTGATGCTTTCAGTACAGCTGTTTATCTCATTAACAGGTTACCATCATCGATTCTACAGAACATATCTCCCTTTGAAGTTTTGTTTGGCTCAACTCCAAACTATGCTCTTTTCCGGCCGTTTGGTTGTCGAGTGTTTCCATACTTGCGTGATTATGCTCCAAACAAGCTCTCTCCTCGGAGTAAACCATGTGTTTTTTGGGGTACAGTAGTTCTTACAAAGGTTTTCGATGTTTGGATGTGGAATCGGGTCGTGTTTATATTACGAGGCATGCTCAGTTTGATGAATCTCAATTTCCTTTCCATCATTCCACAACATCTTCTCCGGGAAATCTGGAAATTGTTAGTTTTCTTGATGGAACAGTCCCTACTCCTGCTCCAGTCTTGGTGGACTCACCGCAACCTTCGTCTACTTTACTTGCTGATGATGAGAATGAAACTCCTCCTCACAATGATGTTCCTCCTGCTATTACCATTCAAGATCATCCACATCAAGAAGACATCAATGATAATATTGTTCCAGATACTTCTTCATCTGCACCTCCAGTGCGTGCACGACAGCGACGGGCATCCCCTCTACCAGAGCCGCATCATATGGTGACTCGTGCAAAGGCAGGGATCTTTAAGCCCCGTTATCCGGTTGATTTGTCTTCCACGGCCTTATTATGTGCTCTAACCGCATGCAAAGAACCACGAGGATTCAAATCTGCCTCTAAATCTCATGTGTGGCTCGCAGCAATGCAAGAAGAAATAGATGCTCTACGAACCAATGATACATGGGACCTTGTTCCTCGTCCCAACGATGCCAACATTGTGGGTTCTAAATGGGTTTTTAGAACAAAGTTTCGTGCAGATGGCTCGGTGGAACGACACAAAGCTCGACTTGTGGCTCAAGGGTTCACTCAAATTCCTGGTGCAGACTTTCACCACACCTTCAGTCCAGTTGTGCGGGCTGCAACTGTTCGTGTGGTTCTGGCAATTTCCGTTCAACGAGGATGGTCGCTACATCAGCTTGACGTCAAGAATGCCTTTCTCCACGGTATTCTTGACAAACCTGTCTTTATGGCTCAGCCCCCGGGCTTCGTAGATCCTCGTTTTCTGACACGTCTGCCGCCTCAAGAAAGCTCTGTATGGCCTTCGTCAGGCCCCTCTTGCTTGGTTTCAAAGGTTCAGTAGTTATCTGTTTACACAGGGTTTTTCTCAAAGTCGAGCTGACACTTCTCTATTTTATTTTCATAAGGGAACTTCGGCAATATTTCTGCTTTTGTACGTGCATGATATTATTGTTACAGGTGATAATGATACATTGGTTCAAAACTTTATTACTCGGACAAGCAAGGAGTTTGCCATCAAGGATCTTGGTCCACTGAACTATTTTCTTGGGCTTGAGGTTTCATACACCCCTGATGGTCTGTTCATTTGTCAGGCTAAATACGCACATGACATACTTCAGCGTGCCCAGCTGCTAGAGTCCAAACCCGTCGGGACACCGCTCCCTGCAGGCGCGATTCTCGTCAGTAATGGTTCTCCCTTTTCTGACCCTACACTTTATCGCTCTCTCGTGGGTGCTCTTCAGTACCTAACCATCACTCGACCAGATCTCTCGTATGCAGTAAATCTTGTGAGCCAGTTCTTACAATTCCCCACTGACAGTCACTTTGACACTCTAAAACGTATTCTCCGGTATGTTAAGGGGACGATAAACTACGGTTTATCCTTCAGACGCCGTCCTGATTTCTCCATCATCGGTTATTCGAATGCCGACTGGGCTCGTTATATTGAGACACGCCGTTCCACATATGGTTTTTCCATTTTCGTTGGAGGAAATCTTGTTTCTTGGAGTGCCAAAAAGCAACCCACTGTGGCGCGCTCCAGTTGTGAGTCTGAATACCGTGCTATGGCCAACACTGCAGCTGAAATTGTGTGGCTTTCAAATCTTCTTCGGGAACTACAGTGTTTTTCCACCTCTCGTCCAGAACTACTTTGTGACAATAAGAGTGCCGTTTTTCTCAGCCAGAATCCAGTAGCTCATAAGCGAGCTAAGCACATCGACTTGGATTATCACTTCGTCAGAGAGCTTGTCTCGTCAGGCAAGCTTAAAACTCGGTTCATTCCCTCGCACCTTCAGCTCGCAGATATTTTCACCAAGAGTCTTCCACGACCAGCTTTTGATTTATTGAGGTCCAAGCTCTGCGTGTGTCTACACCCCACACATCACTTGTGGGGGGGTAATAAGGGAAATAATAGTAAATAGCCAGTATATCTTTTCTCCTTGTAATTAGCCTAGATTAGTGCCATTCATTCCCTCTAATTATGGGAACACTGCTGTACACATTCGTTTGTATATACTCACTATATACCAGTTATGAGAATCACCACATTAACGGTGAATTCTATTCCTTCTCTCCATTCTCAATATTGATATTCTAAAACTACATGATACGACGAATCCGACAAGATCTCACTTGACTATATTTTTTCTTATATAGCTATGATAAAAATTTGAATCAAAGTTAAACAATGAATAGTAGCAAATAGTGAAATGTTTCAATATCACAAAAACGGAGGTAGTATATATCAACAAATAAACATATGCGTTATAGTATTAATAATTAAATAGGAGTATATACATTAATCAGGGACGGAGCAAAAATATTGGGGCCGGGCCGGGGTACTAAGAGTCTGTTCTCCTGAACTTATTTCCAGCACTTATTACTTATTCTTATTAAAATCAGACCAGATCAAATCAGATCAGACCAGAACAGATCATACCACACTATATATAGTTGTAATCAGATCAGATCACACCAGACCAGATCCAATCAGATCAGACCAGAAACATTCAGATCAGACCAGACCAGATCTTATAAAATTCAGATCAGAACACCTTATTTCGAGTGAAGAGAACAGTGCCTAAACGACTAGCTAGGCATCTCATCTCATCTCATAAAATAATTTTATGCTTCTATATATATAGGGCTTGAATTTTATACCGGTTGAGACGTAGCACCATGCAAGCCAGTAATTATAAGCCAATTATATTGTTGTTAATTGCCTTGTTGGTTATATACCATACACTTAATTTCATATATAAATAATTATACTATTGGTTTTCTTTGTCTGCTCATTATATAAATAAAATATTCAATGGGGTGTATGCGGGTGTACTTGGCCATGCACCGTAGCTATCTCAAATCCTAGTAGTGGGTGATGTTTGAGTTCGATCTTAAAATTATACTACTAAATGGAGTACTCGATTCTGTCTCCCGAAAGATTCGACCCAAACACCCCCGCCACAACTCCATGATGATTGACGGATAGGTCGTATATCCATAATCCCTGTTAGGTGGTGCTCTTATCACGTGCGTGGTAGGTGGGCTTTAAAAGCCTCATCCCACATCGTTGATAAATGAGAAATTGGCAAATCAATTGCCTATAAAAAGGCATCTCTGGGTACTTAAAAATACATCAACACCAAGGGAGCATTCGAATAGCAGCTCAAAAGCTTTCTTCTGTTTCCTGAATTTAGTGGGCATATTTGGCCCAGAGTCTTAGGGTGTTTTGGTAGGCTTGTCTTTTGTGAGGAGTCTACATTTGTTGAGTGGGTTTTGTGGGTCCGGAAATTATTGTCCAAACCCTTTTGTAATATTTCCCCTCATAGTAAAAATTTGTTTCTCCTTTTGCCCGTGGATGTAGGTCGGTTTGACCGAACCACGTAAATTCTCTGTGTTTGTTTATTTTGCTGCATTTGGCTAATTTGGGTACACTTCCGCAACAAACTGGTATCAGAGCCCTGATTGCGTAGTATGCTCTGTGGTCGCAGTTAATCTGATCTTCCACATCAGAAACGCATCTTGGTTAAGCTACCCTTTTGTGAGATTTGTTTGTGCCTCTTGTTAGCAAAATGTCGGCCATAAATAATAAGGTTGACAAGTTCACGGGGAGAAATAGTTTTAGCCTTTGGCAAATCAAAATGCGGGCTTTGTTAAAACAACAAGGTCTGTGGGCTCCATTGAAGGAAAAGGTAGATCCAGATAATGCTGAGATGGTGAGCCTGGAGGAGAAGGCTCATTCAACCATCTTATTGTGCCTAGCAGTTGATGTTATTACCGAAGTTGCGACGGAAACAAAGGCGTCTGGTTTGTGGTTAAAACTAGAAAGTCTTTACATGACTAAGTCTTTAACCAACAAGTTGCTATTAAAGCAACGTTTGTTCAGCCTACGGATGCAGGAAGGTACATCTCTTCGAGACCATCTCGATAGATTAAACACTATCTTGCTGGAGTTGCGTAATATTGATGTCGTTATCGAGGACGAAGATGCTGCATTGATATTATTAGTATCTTTACCACTATCATTTGAAAATTTTGTATAGTCATTTATAGTTGGTAAAGATACTGTCAGTTTAGAAGATGTACGTGCTGCTCTGCATAGTAGGGAATTGCGCCATAAGGCATCTTCGAGTAATGTAGAAGATCAGGCTGCTGGGCTCGTTGTTAGCAGTGGCAAGGGACATGGAAAATTTGTAAAACAAAAGAAGAAAAAGTCTTTTGTTAAAGGTTCCAAGCCAGGTGATGTCTGCAATTATTGTAAAGAGAAAGGACATTGGAAGACCCAGTGTCCCAAGATGATGAAGAAGCAACAACAGGGAATGCAACAAGAGTCCGTCTCTGTTGCGGTGAACGGCGATACAGATCCAGATGATCATTTGGCTTTGGTCACAAGCGTGCAACCATCGCAAGATGATGTATGGGTTCTTGATTCTAGAGCATCATACCACATGTGTCCTAACAAAGAGTGGTTTTCGAGCTACGAACCAGTCGATGGAGGAAATGTTTTTATGGCAAATGATTCTGTCTGTAAGACAGCTGGGATTGGTTCTATCAAGCTTAGAACACATGCCGGTGAAATTGCAACTCTGCACGATGTCAGACATGTTCCAAAGCTGAAGAAGAATCTGAAATCCTTAAGAGTCCTTGACAATAAGGGTTTCAGATACGAATGGGAGCATGGAGAACTCTACATCATGAAGGGATCGTCCGTGGTCTTGAAAGGAGTCTTGCATGGATCTCTGTATGTTGTGCAGGGATCTACTGTAGTAGATTCTATAGCTGCTGTTGCTGATACTTCTGATATGTCTAAGCTATGGCATATTAGTCTTGGGCATATGAGTCAGAGGGGAATGCAGATCCTGTCAAGTCGTGGTCTTCTTGAAGGTCACAAGTTAGCTGAGTTCGGGTTCTGTGAGCACTGCACATTTGGTAAATTACATCGTACCAAATTTGGAAAGGCAACTCACAGAACAAAGTCGACGTTGGATTACATTCATTCTGACTGTTGGGGTCCTTCACGAGTTGAGTCGCTTGGGGGCAGCAGATACTTCTTATCCATTATCGATGATTATTCAAGGATGACTTGGGTAATCATGATGAAGGAAAAGGGCGAAGCTTTCTTGAGATTCAAGCAGTGGAAGGCATTGGTAGAGAACCAGACCAACAAGAAGATTAAAAGGCTTCGAACTGATAATGGTTTGGAATTCTGTTCGAGGGAATTCAATGAGTTCTGCAAGAACAATGGAATTGCACGGCATCACACAGTCAGGAACACTCCACAGCAAAATGGAGTGGCAGAGCGTATGAATCAGACGCTTTTGGAGAGGGCACGCTGCATGCTCTCAAATTCTGGATTGCCAAGGAGTTTTTGGGCAGAAGCAGTTAACACTGCTTGCTTTCTGATCAATCGGCGACCTCATACTAGAATTGATTGTCGGATTCCTTATGAGGTTTGGTCGGGTAATTCCTATGATTACTCGAATTTGAAGTCTTTTGGATGTGCGGCTTATTATCACGTAAGCGAGGGAAAACTGGAGCCCAGAGCAAAGAAGGGCGTTTTCGTAGGATATGGAGATGGAGTTAAGGGATTCAGAATTTGGTCACCTTCTGAGAAAAGAGTTATCTTGAGCAGAAGTGTGGTGTTTGACGAGAACTCTTTCCTCAGTCAGCCTACGAAGGTGGTGAATGTCTCAGAAAATTCGGGTGCTGACAGTAAGGTGGAGCTTCAACTTTCACCTGATGATTCAGATGAACAACGAGAGCTTGAGCAAGAGCAGGAAGTGAACTTGGATTCAAATCAATCAACCGAAGTTGAGCCACCTGAAATCAACCGACCATCGAGTTCAGCTGATGTGCAGAAGCAAAGAATTGCTTATAATCGTGCTAGAAGGGTGGGTGTCCAACCTCCTAGCAGATATCGAGATTTTGTCTGCTATGCTCTACAAACAGCGGAAGATTTGAATTATTCTGAGCCCTCCACTTACAAAGAAGCCGTATCATGTGGCGAGTCTGTACAATGGCTTGCTGCAATGGGAGATGAAATGGAGTTGTTACATAAGAACGACACTTGAGAGCTAGTTAAACAACCACCTGAAAGGAAGATTGTTACTTGCAAATGGATCTTCAAAAGAAAGGAAGGTGTTTCACCAGCTGAGGGCATACGAGACAAAGCCAGACTAGTTGCTAGAGGATTTACTCAGAGGGAAGGAGTTGATTACAACGAGATTTTCTCACCTGTGGTCAGACACACTTCCATTCGTGTCCTGTTGGCTATGGTAGCACATCAGGATTTGGAGCTCCAACAACTAGATGTGAAGACAGCCTTTCTTCATGGGGAATTGGAGGAGGAGATCTATATGTCTCAACCTGAAGGTTTTTTTGTACCAGGAAAAGAAAACCATGTTTGCAAATTGAAGAGACCATTATATGGTCTGAAGCAATCTCCGAGACAGTGGTACAAAAGATTTGATAGCTATATGGTTGAGCTTGGCTACAACAGAAGTCCATATGATTGTTGTGTTTATTACAAGAAGTTGGAAGATGGTTCGATCATCTATTTGCTTCTGTATGTAGATGACATGCTCATTGCTGCAGGGAACAAGGCCGATATTCAGAAATTGAAGGGTCTACTGAGTGCAGAGTTCGACATGAAGGATTTGGGTGCAGCGCAGAAAATTCTGGGGATGGAGATTTATCGAGATAGAGATCAGAAGAAGCTTTTCTTATCACAGAAAAGCTACATCCAGAAGGTTCTGTCAAAATTTGGAATGTCTTCAGCGAAACCTTTGAATACTCCATGTGCTACTAATACACAACTCTCAGCTACCTTTGCACCTAAATCTGAAGCTGAGAAGGAGTATATGGCAAAGGTTCCATATTCTAGTGCAGTGGGCAGCTTGATGTATGCCATGGTTTGCACTAGACCTGATTTGGCAAAGGCAGTCAGCGTGGTTAGCCGATTCATGGCGAACCCAAGAAAAGAGCATTGGCTCGCTGTGAAGCGAATTCTTCGCTACTTGAGAGGTACATCTGATGTTGGTCTCATCTATGGAGGCGACTTGCAGTGTTCGGTGGTTGGGTATTCTGATTCTGATTATGCTGGAGATGTGGATAGCAGGAGATCAATGACTGGTTATGTTTTCACTCTTGGAGGCTCTGTCGTTAGTTGGAAAGCAACTTTGCAGGCTACAGTAACTGAAACTTTTGACAAGTTTCGTTAACACGAGCTTTTGCTAAAATTATACCAGGTTAGATTTATTAAATGAAAAGCGTTATGATTCACGGGAAAGGGTTTAGGGATACATCAAGATTATTAGTCTTTTTATTACTCAAGTGTGGTGTTTTGGTTTCAAATGGCGCTGTGGTCCTCTCTGTCATGAAATGTTGACAAATCTCATGGCATAGCCGGGATAGGTTGACCTTCAGCCTGTCACACTGAGGATCCCCGGCAAATATGCCATGATACTTCTCATCAATTCTTGCCATAAGATTTCCTGCCATGAAACTTTTGACTGGTTCCCACTACATGAGTATTTTCTGAAAAATCATGGTCCTGGTTTAGGTTTTATTTAACGAAACCAATTTATGATGGCGGTGTTGTGATGAGGGATATATTTATACGTAGTCATGTTTTTATTGCTCGTAGTTAAGAAACTGTGCCCCCGAAAGCGCACGGTGTCAAAAATTGCAGTAATTTATAGTAAGACCGGATCGTTCACTGGAGGATGTGCGATAGAAGCAGGTCCCACGTCATTTACTAAAATTTTCCACTCGGTTACTCGATTCAAGTGTGTGAAATGACTAACAACTACTTGACAGAATTTAAACTAAGCTATGAAAGCAATTAAAATAAAACAGATAAAATTATTCTAGAAAGCGAATTAAAGTTAATCTAAGAAAGCAATAAAATTAATCTAAGAAAGCGATTAAGATTATTCTAAGAAAGCAGATTTAAATTATGACAGAAGGGACAGGAAGAAAAGAATAAAGATTGGACAAGATTCAGATGGAACACAATTAAACTTCCATTTTGTTACACAGATCTTTGTTTGGGATAATTCGTTCAGTTAGCTAATTCTCATGCTCTCTGTACCATGTTCCCTTTAACAGACAGGTACTTACAGCAGGAGTTTACATGCTCTTAAGAAAATAAATTCTAAGATACCACAGATGCATAACTACCCTTGCAATGGTATGTTATTTATCTGTGGTGGATAAGCAACACCTGACAAATCATTAGTTGAAGTGTCAAGTACCGCTATCATTCCCCCATGTCACACCCGAAGATTCTAATCAAGCCCTGAACTATCCCTTAACTCTCAGTCCTAGTAGCAGTTACACAACTCTCAATACAACCGAGTGACCTCTAACAAAAGCATTTAAAAGAAAGCGATAAAGAAAACATTTAAAATCCTATCACTCGGAGGTTTTTTTGAAAGTCTGACCCTGGTAGTAAAAGAAAGCCCCCAGTCAGAACGACCGGATGTGGATCAAGAATTCCCTATTCTCGATGAACCGCTTGCAGTGTTCACTTCTCGTCGGGTAGTTATGAGATACAAACTAATGAAACGAACTAATGAAATTAGTTCGTTCCGGATGCACTCACTCAAGACTCAAAAATAGGCTTTGGCAGAAGAAAATAGCAGTTGAAAGAATACTCAACCCTACCTTAGAAAATAGCCAAGGCCTGAATGTTGTTCCTCTAATATTATCTGTCACACCTTATCGGAATCCAAGTGGAATCTGACTCAGTGTAATATTTAATACAAGATTTCCAACAAACGGCAATTTTGGAAAATAATAAATCTGAAAATCATTCCCTATCAGGTACTAGATGCTCAATAAGAACACAGACCCTTTCAGTCTAGGTGAGACCTAATCGCTGACTCTGCTTCTAATTTCCCAAAATCAACCCCCAGTCGGATGTGAATTAGTCATAACTGTCGAATTTATCCCTTACTCAGATCCGGATTTTATAAAGGAATTTTTGTTGGAAATTTATTATGAGACATCTGATTAAAATCAAGACTCCTGTGTCCAAGGGAATGATCCCAAAATAATATCGACCACAATATCTACATAATAGTATCATGCATAAATTTATAGAGAAGTGTAAAATTAAATAACCCAAAATATAAGGTGGGTTTAGACAGAAGTTGACACACAGAGATGAAATAGCCGGGGATGAGAAGAATTTTGGCTAAAGAGAGTGCCAGAAATAACTGGGGTGATCTGGACTGCAAACATCTGCTATCCAGTTCCCAATTATTCCAGATGGAAAGATTTTTAGATAGTGAATTGCCTCAAATGACAGTTGCCGCCGTCATCTCAGACTCCACTATCTGTGAATTTGGATAAAAACCCACATGGTCCATTACTGCAATAATCATTAGATGACATTGGCATATATCATCTAACATTACTACAGCTCCAGATTCAGGTTTGAAATTAAAGAAAAGAAAACTGTATCCGGATGGGAGTCAGCTGAGCAGCTATTATAATCCCGGAGGGACGAACCGCCAAGGCTTCCACCGACCACTATCCGGACCATGCAAAATAACAACTGGTAATTAATATACAGATCACGAGCTAGTTATCCGTGAGGGAATACCCGCCAACATTAATCTGATATATTCCTTACTAGCTGTTTCACACATCACGGAAAAGACAGAATAAAATAAAAGAAAATATTTTTGGGTCATCTTGCATGAGAGACATTGGTTTCTCATGCAAGGGTATGGAATTAAATCCATAATTACTCTTCATGTCTAAATAATCGCTCATTCCATAATTAATTAATTAACTACAGTCCGGATTATATACTTAGATCATTAGAGTTTAATCATTTGTAGAAGAATCTTTTAATGGGAAATTGAACAAAGTTCTTTATATCAAATTAATCATGGGTTGAGATCATTGGATTTCAACCTCAAAATATTAATATAAAGGTTCAATTAATTAATGAAGTGAGATGAAGAATGAAAACTTGGCAAAAAGGTGCCACCTTGTCGCGATGCAGAGTTCATGTCGCGGAGCGTGGCTCCGCGACAAAGGTTTCGCGACAAAGGGGTGGGAAACAAGAGGAATGGAATTTTGAAAGTTTAGGGTTGTTTTGTCGCTAAGTAAAGAAAATTTTGTCGCGGAACGTGGTTCCGCGACAAGGGCATAGCGACAAAAAGGTTGAAAATTGGACAGGGTATAATTCTTGTCGCGGAACAAGAGGTTTTGGCGCGGAACGTGGTTCCGCGACAAGGTTGCTTCGCGACAAAGCCCTTCCAGAATAAAATCACAAGTATTTGGGTCCTTAGTCGCTAATCAAGATTTTGTCGCGGAACGTGGTTCCGCGCCAAGGGGTGTTTCACGACCAAGGGTTTTAAAATAATGGTCAACAAATGTTCTTTGGCACCTTTGTCGCCAAAGCACCATTTTGTCGCGGAACGTGGTTCCGCGACAAGAGTTGTTCCGCGACAAAAGTGTGTCCAGTACACATGTCAGAAAAGTAAAGTGGAACAGTGGCATGCATTATGTGTGATCTCACCCATTTCAGATTCAAAAGCTAAACTAAGCTCAAAATAACAAAACAAAATTTGAATCTAGCTAGAACATGCTTGAACATAAAAGAAACAAAACAAACTTAAAACTTAAGAAACCCTAATCTGAGCTTGATCACCCATAAGCATGCAACATTATCCCAAGAAAAAGTCACCAAGCAGTGACATTAAAATGCAAAACGAGGGTCAAATGACCCAAGGAAAACGAGAACAGTAAGATCCATGGGGTGTGAGACCCATTTCATGATTTTGGGACACAAATGGAGAATGTTTTCCCATATTATTAAACGGTGTTGTTCATACCCATGGTTTGGGTACCACAAACCTTTAAACAAAAGTTTAGAACAAAAACAAGGTGTAAAACTGGCTATCTAGCCCAAGTGCAGTAAACTACTTCTAACTAGTGCATAAATTAAATAATACAAAAGAAAATCTAACTAAACTACCCTAAACTAAACTAACTACTGAACTTCCCACTTGTCTTCAAGAGTGAGTATTTTCTCTAAAATTCTTCCAACCTCTAGCTCAAAGGAAACACCTCATATTTATAGAGGGGAAACCCTAAGCTCATGGGCCTTGATTTGAGCCCATTGTGTCTCAAGACATCACACACACCACAGCTTTGTCTCGGAGCACCAAGTTTGGTCGCGGAACACACTGCATGTGGCAAAGCTTCTCGACTGGGTCTTGTGTCTCTAAAAATGTATCTTGGTCGCGGAATGGACCTTTGTCGCGGAACAGGGCATCGCGACAAAGGTATCGCGCCAGAGGGCTTTGGCTGGTCTTCTCCTTCATCTGAGCTTGTTTGGTCGCGGAGCGTGCCTTTGTCGCGGAACCATGCATCGCGACAAAGGGCTTCCGCGCCAAAGGTTTTCCTGGGCCTGCTGGATTGGGCCAGATGGGCCGAAAATATTCTTTTTGTGGGCTTTTCTATCTTTTTCCCATCTTTTTGTTTCCTTTTCTTTTTCTCATGTTTTTGGATTTTTCTAACATAAATATGTAATAAAATTACATATTTATGCCTTTTTCACACCAGCTTATTATTTTTACAATTATGCATAAATTAGTCCAATTTGACTGCTTTCTTACTTAATGTAAGACCGGAATGCGATCAAATGCCCGTTTAAGACACGGAAATGGATTGAAAATAATGGTCATTTTTGGCCATTATCAACATCCTCACATTTAATACTGATCGTCCCCGAGCAGTCAGAGTCAATGTTCGTAAGAACACGGACTCTACATATTCAATTCATTTTCGTGGCTTCATAATTCACATCCTTTATGGATTGGGATAAGACAATCAAAAATTACAAGCATTGAATTCCCTTGATTGCAGTGTTTAATGAAATGATACTTGCTCACTATATCGGGCCTACAAATCAAACATTATTATCAATCCTTCATGAACAACATGTTTGAAAGATGCAAAGATTAAAAATTAGAATTAAGGCATGACATGAATATTCTTAATGAAACAGAGCCTCACTTATAAGAGAATCGGAAAGATCACTCACTCTCAATTGGGGTTCAGTCAGTGAACGCTCATAATCAGTTTTAATTAAATTCTCCCATATGCTTGCAATCAGACCAACTCGCCACCGGCTCATTTCTTCAAATCGAGATCACGAGGTCTTATTTAAGGGTTATAACGGGGCGTACGGTTGTAACATTGGGTAGGAAAAGGAATTTATTGGGTTAAGAAGTGGCAAGAATTAATTCCATCATAACTTGGCATTTTTATTTAAAATTTATGATCATCAATGTTTCTCTCTCTTTTTTTTTGATTTTCTTTCTATTGCATGACATTAGACTATTGTCTAATTGCTTGTCATCTGCAATTTATTTGTGTTGAATGACATTCAACTTTTTTTTTTTTGAATCGGTTCATGGAATACCGATTAATACTTTTTCATTGATGATCAAAAATTGTAATGCCTTGATAGAATTCATCCTTGCACACTTGGGTTTGAATTTCTTGGTCTTTTTGTAAGGCTAGGAATAATATAAAGGCTTCAAAGAAAAATTAGGCTTATAGGCTCCAATTGGTTAAGCCTAAAGGGAAAATATTTTTGGGTTTGGATTTCAAACGAAGGCCAAAAATTTGGGTTTTTCTAAGTGCCTCGATCATATGCTCGATTTCGGGAATATGGCGTGGTCTTGAATCGGTCACAATTGCAAGTTCTAGTTTCCTTTAATCAAAATGATTCACACATCAAAGAAAATGAATGAGTAAAAGTGACTCATGGCTCAAATCTCACAAGGTTGGGTTAATTCATGTCATACAATACTCTCAAATTTAATCCAAGCTTAATTCTAACAATTTATTCAATCAGAATCTCTAACATGCAGATTTATTATCCAATAAGCTGATCGCATCATTAAATTTTTATAGCTCAAAACCTCAGGAATTCATGTCATGCATGTTCTCAATTATATTATCCCAATTTAAAAGTTTGAAAATTTAATCACAAGCCTAAATTCAGCATGTGAATTTAGAGCAATTTTATGCATATTTTTGCTGGTTATTTAATTGAAAGCAGTAAAGAGGCACTGCTGACATACTGAGTATGCCAACAGCATATTTTTGGCCTGACAGTCACTTATTCATCTCGGACTGTGCAGACATCTTTTCAAGAATAAAATTGTTTGGACTGCAAAATTCCAAAATTAAAACAGTGAATGATATCAATTACAAGAGATTTCATTGCAATCAGAACGATTTTGCACAAGGGAAATGAAATTCTCTTATATGATATTTACAATTATGCTCGATTGAAATGACAATTACACGCTCAATCTGTTTTCTCCCCTGGCTGACTCGATGGTTCTGCTGCATCTGATGGAGGTGGGGGTGGCTTGGGAAGTTGACTGATGAGTGCTTGCATCAGTGTTTCCATCATCTTGCGCTGCTTTTCTTCACTCTCCACTCTTTCTCTATGTATGCGCTCTTCCCTTTCCATCATCATTTGCCTGAATTCCGCCTCTTTCCTTTCCTTCTCCTGCTTCTCCTTCCGTTTCTCTTCCTTTTCTCTCCTACGCTCTTGGCGTTCTTCCTCTCTCTCCCTCCTTCGCTCTTCACGCTCCTCTTCTGCCCTTTTCTGATGTTCATCTTGCCTTGCCATAATTACATCAGTCATGGACTTCATTCCCTCGAGCATAGATTGACTCATTCTGCTCACCATCTCAATCGTTTGGGAATCAGCAGGGAACTGAGATACGTTCTGGCTTTGAGGAGGCATCTGAGGTTGAGGTTGAGTCGGAGGTGGAATTGGAATCTCTGTCCGTTCTTGGTCCGCAGGAGGCTCCTCTTGAACATTCGAAGGTCCTGCATCAGCACAGGTTTTCTGTGTTCCCTTCTTTGTCTTGGGCTGCCTCTTTCGTTTTCTTGATGTCTGCCCACTTGATATGAAAGAGGATTGAGCATCTGAGTCTCCTCTGCCGAACAGTTGGGGAAGGGAATATTTGATACTCTCACACAAGGGAAGTCTTGGCACACTGATAGGTGGGTTCACTTTCACCACTGTGTCACCCTCAAACGCGCTCAAATCAACTCCCTGAGCTATGCAGATTTTCCTAATCAGATTCGGATAGCACAGCACCTGTCTATCCTTTATCCGGGTTATCATCACCTCGAATACATGCCTCCCTACATTTAGTTTTGCTCCGCTCCACATTCTTGCAAATCCCATTAGCACATTTCCAGATGTGGTGTGCGGATGCGAATTGGGCCGGATCTTGGACATGTAGAACTCATAAGTTGGCATGAACTGTATCCGCAGCCATTTTGCATTGAATGTGTGTCCAGGGGCAGTCACGCTTGTCATGCTGTTAGCCAAGGTTGCATACTTCGCATATTCACTCGTTTTGGCTCTCTTTGTCATGATCTCATCAGGGGGAAATTCACTTCGGATATCTGGAGTCTCGAAGAACTGATTCAGCCAGTCAGGTGCAATGTTAATCACTTGTCCACGAATCCATGTTGTTCTGGCATCTTTATCAATGTTGCAGAAGAATTCCTTTGTTAGTTCCACGAAGCCATCTTCGTCGTGATGCAGCATGAAGTTACCCCACTCTTGATTTCTGTAGAAAGTCTCAACAGTGGGGTGCAACAACGCATCGGGTCTGAACCCTTTATCTGGCACTATCATCTTCTGCAACTTCTTATACTTTTCTGCATTCTCTTTGTTGCCATTGAACTTGATCTGAACCTGTTCTTCACTCAGCTTTTTCTTCCCATATTCCTTTGAAACGCTCATTCTTTGTCTTACAGTATTTTCAGACCAAAACTCGACTGGTCGAATGGATCCGACAGACTCGTCGTCGCTCGTGTGCCAGTCTGTTTGATCGTCTCCCTCCTGTGGCTGGTCATCCCTTGGTTCAGCCTCATCTCCCCTCTGACTTGGCTCTTGCTCTCCATGAGCTGCTTCATCTCCGAATTCCTCCTCAACCTGTTTAATTACATTTTTCATTGTATTGAGTTCACAATTTACAGGCAAAGAAGATGTAGTTACATGAAAATTACGGTCATCAACATCAGTTGATACCTCCTTCTCCTCCCTAATTCTTGCAGCTCGTCCAACTGGACGTTGGAAAATAGGCGCCATTTGGTCCATGAATTCTTGCTCCTCTTGCCGAGCTTCTTCTTCTGAATCATTCCCATCTGCAGCCTCGGTCAAAATTCCTTGAACCTTTTCTTTGAGCGCAGAGGTCATGAGATGGTCGCCTGGCTGCTTTTCCAAGGTTTTGGCCAGTGCTACCGGATCTATGGAGTCTTGCGGTCCTTCTGACGGTTCAGGTTGGTGCGACGGGCCTTTGTGAGTGATGAATTCTTCAATTCTGGCCGTGCCCACGAGGGGATCAATCAATTGACCCACTTCTGTCTGATATCTGATTTGATTTGGCTTTTCTCCAGCATCAATTCTCGTTTCAATCTGTTCGTTGATGTTCTGTCTCAATTCTTTCCGAAGTGTCTCAGCACTACGAATCGAGGGGCCAGTCCATCCTGGTGGTTGTTCTTCTTTGATCTTCAATCCCTTTCCTTCGACTCCACCAGTGATCTTCAGTTCGAAATCTTCCTCATCACCCCGCTCAACCTCTCCAGATTTCCTGCTTTCTAGCTCAGCCTGCATCTTTCTGGCAGTTTCTTCATCCCTGGTCTGCTGGATATTCTTTCTGATCTGCTCTTCCTCTGCAGCCTTCTTTTCCATTGCCAAGCGTTCTTCTTCAGTCACTTTCTCTACTCCCGAACCACCTGTTACTTGATCCAGCAAACCAGCTAATGCAAATTCATCATTTTGCATCTTCATGGCTAGCTCAGCATCGAATGCCATTTGATGCTTCTTTTTCGGACGTGGTGGTGGCATCGGCTTCTTACCCCTGTCTTTGGGATCTGTGGGCTCTGCCACTTTCCTGACAGTTGGTTCAGGCTCCTTGATCTCCACTTTCTTTTCCGGAGCTCTTGCTGGTTTATCTTTGTCAGCAGATTTCACCAACCTTCTCCTCGTTCCCGGTTGAGGTGTTGGCTGACCTTCAGATGTAACAACAGTAGTGGAGGTTTTCTCGGGCTGTATGGGTGCCTTAGTGGTGGCAGGTGCTGGTACTTCAGATTGAGCTGGCTGCGTTGGAGTCCGGGTTGCTTCTTGTTGCACCACTGGCTCGGACGTAGCAACTTCTTGCACGTCAGTCTGCCCCCTAGGCGGCAAAGCCGAAGCTTGTACTGCTGGCTGGGTAGGCTGTGGGTTGGCCTCAGGAGGGGTGGAAAAATAAGCATCAATCTCAGCATCTGGGTCCTCTGGATCTTCCTGGGCTTCTTGAGTTCCAAACAGTTTGTGTGCAAATCTCAGATAATCATGCACGAATGTTTGACTTGTTACCCGAACCAGTTTAAGTTCCCAAGCCTCCTTAATTCGTGTGCAAAACAGGCGCCTGACTTTGTGGTCATAGTGCATGACCTTTGTCTTATTTCCTTCCTTTCCATACCTCAAGGCTTCTCTATCCATTTCCATGAGGAGTTCAAGATATGAGGTTCTATATTGCTCCATCATGGTGTTGATCATGTCTCTTTCCAGCTCTTCTGTCACATAGGTCATCATCTGTGCTTTGTCAAACGTCAGATATTCCTTTGCTTCAGCCTCGGTCATTAATCTGAGCTGCACCTTCTTTTTGGTCAGTACTGACCAGTTGTGGTGCTGCACCTCATAAAGGGCTTTTTCCCTTAGTTCTCTGATGTGCTCGGGAAATCCAGGGTCCACTCGAGTTCCCTTTTCCGCTGGTCTTGTCTGGCCAAACCGCTTGTTTATGAAAATTGTCTCAAAATTATCCTCATCTGGCAATGTCAATCCTTCATCTAATCTTTCTTGTGTTATGAAACCCTTGCCCTGCCCCCACAGAAGTGCCATTTCGTGCCATTCTTTTCGAGCTGCATTGATTGCTTCTCTAAACTTGTTTATCATGGTGGAGTTCCTTTCTGTGTTGAACTCCTCAATTCTCCTTAGTTTGTGGCGCAGGTTGTAACTCATCTCCTGATGCCTTAGCTTAGCCTGCCTGACCACCCATCGCTGCTCTTCTCTTCCCATGTTATCAAATAACCTCGGGTTCCAAATGCAAGGGAAAGCTTCATGCATTGAAATGGCTCCCTTTGACAGTATCAGGCTTACCGGTAAAGGTCTTTCCACGAACTGCAATCGCACTTGTGGGTCTACGGGCTGGTCGGGAATGAGTATATCATAGTTTGAGATATCGATTCCCACTGTTCCATCTTCTAGATGACGTTGCCAAACAGCTGTATGTATTTGGAACTTCAGCGTGATTCTTTCCAAATGCACTTCGGGTGTCATTATGGAATCATGCGGAGCATGGTCTGTCATTAGTTCCCAAAACTTCAGCATGTGATGGGAGAAATCCCTTTCTATGTTTGTCAGAGCGGTTGATCTATCTTCAGGGGGGATTTTTACGTCCCATCCGGGCCTCAATGACAGCTCAGCTTCAGTACCCTGGTCCAGTGGAACACTGTACACGCTTATCAAAGCTTCCCTGAGCTTCTTAATCTGAGTCCTGTTTGCAGATGCTTCTACTGCTGCCTGATGCAGAGTGCAATCGGGCAATCCGATAGCTGACTTAATCACTAATTCATTCCTGAAAAATATAGAGAGTATTAATTCCAATCAAGTTTTTTATGTTTTTTTTTTTTTTTTTTTTTTGAGTTTCGAGCCAAAAATCAACATCCTCACATTTTGAGCTTTGCTCGAAATGTGATTTATTTGATTAATACTCAAAACATTATTATAAGGCGGATGCCACTAATTAATTTAAAAAGGTCTAAGTCATTGGACTTAGAAAATTTTTTAGTAGGCTATTGGGCCCAAAGAGGTTGCTTTTCCAATTTTATTAAACAAGCTCGAGGCACTTGTTGAAAATGGAATGAGATGATGATGATGGAGTGGATAGCTCGAAAATGGAATGTGCAGTGGAGGCGTGGCGGGATGGATTTGCTATTTCCGGATTGTTTGGACTGTCATCGGACAGTTAAAACGTTCAAGAGAATGCAAACACTATTTTTTTACTTTTTGAAAAGGTTGACTTGATTTTATTTAATGAAAAGTGGGATGTGTGTGGTCCCATTTTTGGATTTTGTAAAGAGGTAGCAGTTGAGGTGGCAAAATACTGCTACTTAACTCACACTTTTTAGTTCCATTGGGAACAAAAACAACTTGTCAACCAAAATTCCTATCACTATTTTTTGTCTTTTAGTGGAAAAGTGAACTGCTGAAAGGGGATTGGGTGCTCGGTCATGCCAAAACAATACAAACACTCACTTTTTCAATTCTGCAGCACACATACACGGACATACCAAAACAGGAAAAGACATTAAATGTCAAATTGGCATGCAACACTTATGAGCACAGTGAGGCAAAAACATAAGATCATACTCTTATCCTGGCTAAAACATGGAATCACACTGCCTCATGCTTCATAATCATGAAATCAAACACAATGACATGCTTCAAACTAACAACATCAAGACATTCAAAAATGCCCAAATGCTCGTTGGTTTTCCAAATTTCATCACTCATAACTAAGAGCCCAAAAAAATTTTAAAACACACAGAAAGATGGTGATTCTACCCCCTAACTGCTAATATGCTCTCCAACAGCCCTAAGTTCAAAAATCTCAAAACTCAATGACCGAACTCCCCTGTGCATTCATAACACAAAACAACACTTCCCCTTCCTCTAAATCATGCTCGGCCATTACAGTAATAAACAGGGAATCAAAATCCAACATACCCGAACCACACATTCCCTAAAATCAAACTCCACTAAGTGAAGCAGACCATAAGAAAACCCATTCACACAATTTCGAGAACAAGAACACCAAAAATCCCCAAAATCGCAAGAACAGGGGCAATGGGTGCGCTGGGGCAGAATGGAGAAGGGCTTACCATGGTTCGGTTCATTTTGGAGAAGATGAAGACGAAGGTTCCATGGCAGAAATTGGGCAGAGTTTCCCTTGAGAATGGTCAGGTTTGCGAAGGAACACGGTGGTGTTCGTTCGAGAATGGCAGTTTCGAGTACGAGAGGTTTTCCGAAAATCTCTAAGTGTGGGAGCGTGGGGAAGAAGAGGGAGGCGGAGAGGTTTAAATACTAATGGGCCGGTCGCGGAACCCTAGCCCATGGTCGCGGAGCAGGACTACGCGACCAGGCTTGGCGACATTAGATCTGTCGCGGAGTGTGAGACTTTGTCGCGGAGTCATGCACCGCGACAAAGTGTACCGCGACAAAATGGCGAGGAAGAATGGAGTGGTGTGCCCGTGTCGCGGAATAGGAGCTTTGTCGCGGTGCAGTGCTCCGCGACAAAGGCTTCCGCGACCCGGACAAACAGAGTTCAGGGGTGAGTAAAATTTTGTCGCGGAATTGCACTTGGTCACGATGCTGGGCATCGCGACAAAATGGTCACTCCGCGACAAAGACAAACAAGGTTTGCTGATAAGGGGAGTTTTGTCGCGGAGTTGTACTTGGTCGCGGAACGTTGTTCCGCGACAAATTGGTCATTCCGCGACAAACTCTTTGAATTTTCAAATTTTCAACGGATTGGGCCCGAGTGTGATATTGGGCCTGCGTCCATTTTATTTGAGTTGGACCTGAATGAATTCAGTCCAAGTAAATTCAAATCATTGGGCCATTATTTAAAATAATCTACTTGCATAAAATTAGGTTGGGTCAGTTCCATTTATCTGCAAGATTTATTCCGGATCTTAAATTTCTTTAAATTCCGAAAATAATTTCTCAGATTTGTGGAATTTTCCCAACCAAGAACCTGGTTTTCCTTGCTTTTTCTGCTCCTTCTTTTTGGTTGGTTCCGAATTTCCTGCAAGACAGATAAATACCCATTAGGTTAGGTTTTCTCCTCAGTTCAACATCCTCACATTTAGAGTCTTGGTACTCTAAATGTTCAATTAATCTTGGGGGTACTTTTTCTGTTCTGGATTAAATATATTACACTAAACTAGACTGATCTCAGCTAATCTAGGAGTAATCAGGAGTGTAATCCTCTTAATAAACGACGCTGCATCCTCCCCGGCAACGGCGCCATGAAACTTTTGACAAGTTTCGTTAACACGAGCTTTTGCTAAAATTATACCAGGTTAGATTTATTAAATGAAAAGCGTTATGATTCACGGGAAAGGGTTTAGGGATACATCAAGATTATTAGTCTTTTTATTACTCAAGTGTGGTGTTTTGGTTTCAAATGGCGCTGTGGTCCTCTCTGTCATGAAATGTTGACAAATCTCATGGCATAGCCGGGATAGGTTGACCTTCAGCCTGTCACACTGAGGATCCCCGGCAAATATGCCATGATACTTCTCATCAATTCTTGCCATAAGATTTCCTGCCATGAAACTTTTGACTGGTTCCCACTACATGAGTATTTTCTGAAAAATCATGGTCCTGGTTTAGGTTTTATTTAACGAAACCAATTTATGATGGCGGTGTTGTGATGAGGGATATATTTATACGTAGTCATGTTTTTATTGCTCGTAGTTAAGAAACTGTGCCCCCGAAAGCGCACGGTGTCAAAAATTGCAGTAATTTATAGTAAGACCGGATCGTTCACTGGAGGATGTGCGATAGAAGTAGGTCCCACGTCATTTACTAAAATTTTCCACTCGGTTACTCGATTCAAGTGTGTGAAATGACTAACAACTACTTGACAGAATTTAAACTAAGCTATGAAAGCAATTAAAATAAAACAGATAAAATTATTCTAGAAAGCGAATTAAAGTTAATCTAAGAAAGCAATAAAATTAATCTAAGAAAGCGATTAAGATAATTCTAAGAAAGCAGATTTAAATTATGACAGAAGGGACAGGAAGAAAAGAATAAAGATTGGACAAGATTCAGATGGAACACAATTAAACTTCCATTTTGTTACACAGATCTTTGTTTGGGATAATTCGTTCAGTTAGCTAATTCTCATGCTCTCTGTACCATGTTCCCTTTAACAGACAGGTACTTACAGCAGGAGTTTACATGCTCTTAAGAAAATAAATTCTAAGATACCACAGATGCATAACTACCCTTGCAATGGTATGTTATTTATCTGTGGTGGATAAGCAACACCTGACAAATCATTAGTTGAAGTGTCAAGTACCGCTATCATTCCCCCATGTCACACCCGAAGATTCTAATCAAGCCCTGAACTATCCCTTAACTCTCAGTCCTAGTAGCAGTTACACAACTCTCAATACAACCGAGTGACCTCTAACAAAAGCATTTAAAAGAAAGCGATAAAGAAAACATTTAAAATCCTATCACTCGGAGGGTTTTTTGAAAGTCTGACCCTGGTAGTAAAAGAAAGCCCCCAGTCAGAACGACCGGATGTGGATCAAGAATTCCCTATTCTCGATGAACCGCTCGCAGTGTTCACTTCTCGTCGGGTAGTTATGAGATACAAACTAATGAAACGAACTAATGAAATTAGTTCGTTCCGGATGCACTCACTCAAGACTCAAAAATAGGCTTTGGCAGAAGAAAATAGCAGTTGAAAGAATACTCAACCCTACCTTAGAAAATAGCCAAGGCCTGAATGTTGTTCCTCTAGTATTATCTGTCACACCTTATCGGAATCCAAGTGGAATCTGACTCAGTGTAATATTTAATACAAGATTTCCAACAAACGGCAATTTTGGAAAATAATATATCTGAAAATCATTCCCTATCAGGTACTAGATGCTCAATAAGAACACAGACCCTTTCAGTCTAGGTGAGACCTAATCGCTGACTCTGCTTCTAATTTCCCAAAATCAACCCCCAGTCGGATGTGAATTAGTCATAACTGTCGAATTTATCCCTTACTCAGATCCGGATTTTATAAAGGAATTTTTGTTGGAAATTTATTATGAGACATCTGATTAAAATCAAGACTCCTGTGTCCAAGGGAAGGATCCCAAAATAATATCGACCACAATATCTACATAATAGTATCATGCATAAATTTATAGAGAAGTGTAAAATTAAATAACCCAAAATATAAGGTGGGTTTAGACAGAAGTTGACACACAGAGATGAAATAGCCGGGGATGAGAAGAATTTTGGCTAAAGAGAGTGCCAGAAATAACTGGGGTGATCTGGACTGCAAACATCTGCTATCCAGTTCCCAATTATTCCAGATGGAAAGATTTTTAGATAGTGAATTGCCTCAAATGACAGTTGCCGCCGTCATCTCAGACTCCACTATCTGTGAATTTGGATAAAAACCCACATGGTCCATTACTGCAATAATCATTAGATGACATTGGCATATATCATCTAACATTACTACAACTCCAGATTCAGGTTTGAAATTAAAGAAAAGAAAACTGTATCCGGATGGGAGTCAGCTGAGCAGCTATTATAATCCCGGAGGGACGAACCGCCAAGGCTTCCACCGACCACTATCCGGACCATGCAAAATAACAACTGGTAATTAATATACAGATCACGAGCTAGTTATCCGTGAGGGAATACCCGCCAACATTAATCTGATATATTCCTTACTAGCTGTTTCACACATCACGGAAAAGACAGAATAAAATAAAAGAAAATATTTTTGGGTCATCTTGCATGAGAGACATTGGTTTCTCATGCAAGGGTATGGAATTAAATCCATAATTACTCTTCATGTCTAAATAATCGCTCATTCTATAATTAATTAATTAACTACAGTCCGGATTATATACTTAGATCATTAGAGTTTAATCATTTGTAGAAGAATCTTTTAATGGGAAATTGAACAAAGTTCTTTATATCAAATTAATCATGGGTTGAGATCATTGGATTTCAACCTCAAAATATTAATATAAAGGTTCAATTAATTAATGAAGTGAGATAAAGAATGAAAACTTGGCAAAAAGGTGCCACCTTGTCGCGATGCAGAGTTCATGTCGCGGAGCGTGGCTCCGCGACAAAGGTTTCGCGACAAAGGGGTGGGAAACAAGAGGAATGGAATTTTGAAAGTTTAGGGTTGTTTTGTCGCTAAGTAAAGAAAATTTTGTCGCGGAACGTGGTTCCGCGACAAGGGCATAGCGACAAAAAGGTTGAAAATTGGACAGGGTATAATTCTTGTCGCGGAACAAGAGGTTTTGGCGCGGAACGTGGTTCCGCGACAAGGTTGCTTCGCGACAAAGCCCTTCCAGAATAAAATCACAAGTATTTGGGTCCTTAGTCGCTAATCAAGATTTTGTCGCGGAACGTGGTTCCGCGCCAAGGGGTGTTTCGCGACCAAGGGTTTTAAAATAATGGTCAACAAATGTTCTTTGGCACCTTTGTCGCCAAAGCACCATTTTGTCGCGGAACGTGGTTCCGCGACAAGAGTTGTTCCGCGACAAAAGTGTGTCCAGTACACATGTCAGAAAAGTAAAGTGGAACAGTGGCATGCATTATGTGTGATCTCACCCATTTCAGATTCAAAAGCTAAACTAAGCTCAAAATAACAAAACAGAATTTGAATCTAGCTAGAACATGCTTGAACATAAAAGAAACAAAACAAACTTAAAACTTAAGAAACCCTAATCTGAGCTTGATCACCCATAAGCATGCAACATTATCCCAAGAAAAAGTCACCAAGCAGTGACATTAAAATGCAAAACGAGGGTCAAATGACCCAAGGAAAACGAGAACAGTAAGATCCATGGGGTGTGAGACCCATTTCATGATTTTGGGACACAAATGGAGAATGTTTTCCCATATTATTAAACGGTGTTGTTCATACCCATGGTTTGGGTACCACAAACCCTTAAACAAAAGTTTAGAACAAAAACAAGGTGTAAAACTGGCTATCTAGCCCAAGTGCAGTAAACTACTTCTAACTAGTGCATAAATTAAATAATACAAAAGAAAATCTAACTAAACTACCCTAAACTAAACTAACTACTGAACTTCCCACTTGTCTTCAAGAGTGAGTATTTTCTCTAAAATTCTTCCAACCTCTAGCTCAAAGGAAACACCTCATATTTATAGAGGGGAAACCCTAAGCTCATGGGCCTTGATTTGAGCCCATTGTGTCTCAAGACATCACACACACCACAGCTTTGTCTCGGAGCACCAAGTTTGGTCGCGGAACACACTGCATGTGGCAAAGCTTCTCGACTGGGTCTTGTGTCTCTAAAAATGTATCTTGGTCGCGGAATGGACCTTTGTCGCGGAACAGGGCATCGCGACAAAGGTATCGCGCCAGAGGGCTTTGGCTGGTCTTCTCCTTCATCTGAGCTTGTTTGGTCGCGGAGCGTGCCTTTGTCGCGGAACCATGCATCGCGACAAAGGGCTTCCGCGCCAAAGGTTTTCCTGGGCCTGCTGGATTGGGCCAGATGGGCCGAAAATATTCTTTTTGTGGGCTTTTCTATCTTTTTCCCATCTTTTTGTTTCCTTTTCTTTTTCTCATGTTTTTGGATTTTTCTAACATAAATATGTAATAAAATTACATATTTATGCCTTTTTCACACCAGCTTATTATTTTTACAATTATGCATAAATTAGTCCAATTTGACTGCTTTCTTACTTAATGTAAGACCGGAATGCGATCAAATGCCCGTTTAAGACACGGAAATGGATTGAAAATAATGGTCATTTTTGGCCATTATCAGTAACATTGTCTACTACGGAGGCAGAATACATGGCATTGACAGAGGCTGCCAAAGAGGGAATTTGGTTAAAAGGACTGGTTGGCGATCTCGGTCTACATCAAGATCAAGCAGTTGTGTTTTGTGATAACCTCAGTGCAATATGTTTGGCTAAGGATCATGTTCATCATGAGAGAACCAAACACATTGACGTGAAATATCATTTTCTGAGATAAGAATCGAGGATCAAAGTGCAGAAGATTGCTACCGCAGATAATCCTGCAGATATGTTCACTAAACCTGTACCTCATAGGAAGTTTCGACATTGCTTGGACTTGCTAAATGTTTTGAGCTGTTGACTGCCTCTTCGAGGCATTTTCTTTTCCCATGGTGGGAAATTTGGAGGCAAAAGAAGAGTTGGAGTACCGTTTGGCACATTTGTGTGCATGGTTTGCGTACATTTGTTTTCATGGGGAAGTTTGAGGTCAAGGTGGAGCCTACTCATTATTCGACGATGCTTGAGTCGCACCAAGGTGGAGATTTGTTAGGTGGTGCTCTTATCACGTGCGTGGTAGGTGGGCTTTAAAAGCCTCATCCCACATCGTTGATAAATGAGAAATTGGCAAATCAATTGCCTATAAAAAGGCATCTCTGGGTACTTAAAAATACATCAACACCACGGGAGCATTCGAATAGCAGCTCAAAAGCTTTCTTCTGTTTCCTGAATTTAGTGGGCATATTTGGCCCAGAGTCTTAGGGTGTTTTGGTAGGCTTGTCTTTTGTGAGGAGTCTACATTTGTTGAGTGGGTTTTGTGGGTCCGGAAATTATTGTCCAAACCCTTTTGTAATATTTCCCCTCATAGTAAAAATTTGTTTCTCCTTTTGCCCGTGGATGTAGGTCGGTTTGACCGAACCACGTAAATTCTCTGTGTTTGTTTATTTTGCTGTATTTGGCTAATTTGGGTACACTTCCGCAACAATCCCTTCTCTTCTCTCAGGCAAAACTGAGATTTTCTTTAAAGATCGATTTCGATTAAAAAATTTGTTACAAAAATATCAAGTCAAGAACTGAACACAAAATATTTAAAATATCGTTCAAATAACAACCGTATATCATAAAATTAAGAATGCAAACCTAGCTTTTTCAATTGAGGGCAAAGGTCTACGGCCATCAATTTTCTTTTTTTTTTGGATGTTTCGAATATATAATTGCAATATTTTTATATTTAATAAAATAATAAAGTGGGTGAGAAAGTATGAAAGAGGGGAATAAAATAATAGTAATTTTTTGGGTGTATACTGTTGGAAAAAGGGGGTTTTGAGATCCTTTTTATGTAATGACGATATTTAATTTGGTTAATTAAATAGCGTATACGAATTCTACATTTCGCGTAGATTGTCGTAGTGTATTTATTTTCTCAAAACCATTGTCGGGTGAGTGAGAAATAAGTGGTCGAAGTGGGTCACTGAGTGCGCCTAGCGTTTGTGTGTTTGAATGGTTGTTAAAGAGTGGGTAAAGATGGCGCATCCCACATTGGTTAAACAGTGGGAGTTGAATTAGTTTATATTGTTCTGCGTATTAGAATCAATTAAACTAATGCAGGTTGGTCAAGTGCGGGGGAAGCCCACACGCGCGCGCCCGTCCCACGCCGCGCCGTCGCCGTCGCCGTCGCCCGCGCACTTGGACTTGGACTTGGATCTTGGGCTTTGGGTGGGCTTTGGGTCTGTCTAATTTTTTAGACAAAGTTTATTTGTCGGGCCCATGCCAAGCCCAGTCGTTGAAGCCCACTTTGATTTCAACAGTTGTTGAAAACCATTTGAATTCAGCTGCTGAAAACCATTTAAATTCCAGCTGAAACCGCCCCATCAATACCCGTCGGCGGTTTTGTCTCCTCCAACCCCTATAAATGGCAGCGTCAAGCATTAGGTTTAGCACACAGTTTTCTGCATTCTCTTCTGCATACATTCTTTCCTCTCCTCCCGACTCCTTCATCTCTTTGTTCTGTTCGCCGGTCGTCGACGTTTGCGGTGCTGCTACGTCGAGGCATTCGTCGTTTTACTTTTGGGGACGTTCTGCCGTTGCCGGAGCACTACCGGGGCATAAACGTCTTGCGGGAAGATTTCCATCTCGACTTGACGTTCCTTTGTTTGCTGTAACCGTTCATTTCCGACAAGCGCAAGACGTTTATAACGGACGGTTCCACTGCTGCCGCTACCGCCTCCAATGACGTTTCATCCGCCGCTGCCGTCAATGCTGATCACACCTACCGTCGTTCCTCCACCCGCAACGCTGCATCCGATGCCGCTGCCGACGGCAGACCCAAACGGCTCTATCGATCAATATTTGCTTGATCCAGCGACGGCCTTTCTGCCCCCGTCGCCGACGCCTAACACTGGCGTGTATGTTTTGCCCAATTCTGGGCAGTTTATTTCTGGACACTCGTTTGGAACCGTTTCGTTCCAGCCCAACGCTTCGGTTGGGGCGTCTTTGCATTTTCTGGACAAACGGTCGGGGTTACACCCGCAGGACTTAATAATATGAACACCGGTTTGCAACCGGGCGGTAGGCCGCTGAACACTAGTTTGCCAACTTATGTTCAGTCGGAGTCGGCCTTCGTGCCGGGCGTTGGGCCGTCAACGGGTTCCGTCCCTATGGCATTGCTAAGGTCATTTGGAGTGGCCGAGAAGCCGTCAAAATTTGACGGGCGTGATTTCAAGACGTGGCAGCAGAAGATGTTGTTCTATCTGACCACTCTTGGTTTGGCCGGGTTTCTAAGGAGCAGCCGGCCATCCCTGTCTGAGATGGAGACCGATCCTCAGAAGCTCTTCGCCAAAGGAAAATGGGTTCTTGGTGATTTCACGTGTAAGAACTTCATTCTGAGTGCTCTCACGGATCCTTTGTATGCTGTGTACTCTTCTCTAAAAGGTGCAAAGGAATTGTGGATTCAGTTGGAACGGAAGTACAAAACGGAGGATGCTTGTACTAAAAAGCATGCCGTTTCCAAATATCTGGGTTTTCAGATGGTTGACGGGCGTTCAGTGGTTGAACAAGTTAGAGTTTCAATTACTGATACATGGCGTTCACACTGAGGGAATGCAATTGCCCGATGCGTTTAACGCTGCGGTTGTGATCGAGAAGTTGCCTCCTTCGTGGAAAGACTTCAAGAACTACTTGATGCACAAGCAAAAGGAAATGTCCCTTGAAGATCTTGTTACACGGATCAGAATCGAGGAGGATAACCGCAAGGCCGTGTTAAGGAGCCATTCTGTTGAGGCTAAGGCCAACTTGATTGAAACAACCGGAAAACGCGAGCAGCCGACCGCTGCGGGTAAATGCAAAGCGATTGCCGATGGCCAAAAGAGGAAGAAGTTCTCTGGGAATTGCTACAACTGTGGCAAGGTTGGGCACTTTGCACATCAGTGCCCGAAGCCGAAGAAGAAGAAGCCTGCTAAGCCTGCTGCTAACGTGGTATAGGCTGAACCTGACGGTTGGGAAGACAACCTTTGTGCAGTGGTGTCTGAAGCTTTGCATGTTGATAATGCTAAAGGTTGGTTTGTTGATACCGGGGCTTCGTGTCATGTGGCTGCCAACAGGGAGTTTTTTACTTCATACCGGATTGTTGAAGGCAGAAAGCTGCACATGGGAAACCAAGCATCATCTGATGTGGTTGGCGTTGGGAATGTGGTACTGAGGCTGACTAGTAGCAAAAACTTGACTCTGAAGGATGTGATGCATGTCCCTGATATCCGGAAGAATTTGGTTTCTGGTTCGCTGCTAGTTAGTAGTGGTTTTAAACTTGTTTTTGAGTCTGATAAGTTTATCATGACTAAGTTTGGAAAATTCCTTGGTAGAGGCTATCTCACCAATGGTCTTTTCAAGTTTAATGTACTGGCTAAACGCCAAGGTGTTGAGCAAGCTTCTTCCGGTAATAAAATTGAAGGTTCTTCTTACTTGCTTGAGTGTTTTAATTTATGGCATTGTAGACTTGGACATACAAATAAAAATGCTATAAAGAGATTGGTAAATTTAAATTTACTTAAAGAAATGGAATTCAACGATAAAAACAAATGTGAAATTTGTGTTGAAGCGAAAATGACAACTTCCATTTCCAAGTGTTGAAAGAAATACTAAACCCCTGGATTTAATTCATACTGATGTATGTGATTTTAGATCTTTGCAAACTCGGGGTGGTAAAAAGTATTTTATTACTTTTATTGATGATAGCACTCGTTATTGCTATCTTTATCTGTTGAGAAGCAAAGATGAAGCTATTGAAGCTTTTAAAAACTTCAAGCTTGAGGCTGAAACTCAATTGAATAGTCGTATTAAGGCTATTTGGAGTGATCGAGGAGGAGAATACGTTGCTCCGTTTGCTGAATTGTGTGCCGAGTACGGAATAATTCATCAAACTACAGCTCCATATTCACCGCAGTCCAATGGTGTTGCGGAACGTAAGAACAGTACGCTAAAGGATATGATGAATGCCTTGCTGATCAGTTCAGGGTTACCCCAGAACTTGTGGGGGGAAGCTGTTTTAACAGCTAATTATATTTTAAATAAAATACCTCACAAAGGTAAGGAAGTAACGCCTTATGAGTTATGGAGAGGTAGAAAACCTTCTTTCAAATACCTCAAAGTGTGGGGGTGCTTGGCCAAAGTTGAGGTGCCACCTTCTAAACAAGTTACAATCGGCCCCAAAACAGTTGATTGTATCTTTATAGGGTATGCCCTTAACAGTAGCGCGTATCGTTTCCTAGTACATAAGTCAGAAATATCTGGTATAAGTGAAGGAACGGTATTTGAATCAAGGAACGCCGTGTTTTTTGAAGACATATATCCTTACAAGGATAAAGTGGAACGTTCAAATAAAAGAACGTTTGATGAAGCTATGAGCTCTGATCAGCTGAAACAAACTGACAAGGGAAGTATTTCTCCTGAACCAGTTGAACTTCGTCGTAGCCAAAGGGCCAAAGTGGCTAAAACTTTTGGTCCAGATTTCGTCACTTTTATGTTAGATAACGAGCCAAGAACTGTGAGTGAAGCTCTGGCTCGACCAGATGCTGCATTATGGCAATAAGCCATAAACAGTGAGTTAGACTCCATTATGCAGAATCGCACTTGGGTGCTTACTGATCTACCGAAAGGTTGTAAACCCTTAGGATGCCGTAAGCTGATGGATCGATTGATAAATACAAGGCTCGCCTTGTAGTTCAGGGCTTTAGACAGAAGGAAGGAGATAATTATTTTGATACTTATTCTCCGGTGTCCAGAATCACCTCCATTCGAGTGTTTCTCTCGATTGCTGCACTATACAATCTTGAGATACATCAAATGGATGTTAAGACTGCATTCTTAAATGGTGATCTAGATGAAGAGATTTATATGAATCAACCATAAGGCTTTGTTGTTCAAGGACAAGAGCATAAAGCCTGCAAACTGGTTAATTCTCTGTATGGTCTGAAACAAGCGCCTAAGCAGTGGCACTTGAAGTTTGATAATGTGATGTTGTCAAACGGGTTCAAGTATAATGAATGTGATAAATGCGTTTACTACAAGGGAACAACAGACAAATTTGTTATAGTTTGCTTGTATGTAGATGATATGTTGATCATGGGCAGTGACTTGAATATGATTAATCAGACCAAGAACATGTTAAAAAGGAATTTTGACATGAAAGACATGGGTGTAGCCGATGTCATATTAGGGATAAAAATCATAAGGCATCCCGAAGGGATCGTTCTTTCTCAGTCTCATTACATTGAGAAAGTGTTGAGGAAATTCAATGCTTATGATAGTCGTCCGGCAAAGACGCCTATGGATCCCAGTGATAAGTTGAGAGTGAACAGAGGTGAACATGTTGCTCAAGAAGAGTATGCAAGGATCATTGGTAGTCTAATGTACTTGACTAATTGTACTCGCCCTGATCTTGCATATTCAGTTAATAAACTGAGTAGATATACTAGCAATCCAAGTCGTGAGCATTGGAAGGCTATTATGAGAGTCTTGAGATATCTGAAATATACTCAAGAGTTGGGATTACATTACACGAGATATCCTCCTGTTCTTGAAGGGTACCCTGATGCCGATTGGATATCAGAGAAAAGTGATTCATTATCCACAAGTGGTTATGTATTCATGATTGCGGGAGGTGTTGTGTCTTGAAAGTCACAAAAACAAACGTGTATAGCCCGATCCACCATGGAATCTGAATTCATAGCTTTAGATAAAGCTGGTGAAGAAGCCGAATGGCTTCGAAATTTCCTCGAGGAAATTCCATGTTGGAAGAAACCTGTGCCAACAGTAATGATACACTGTGATAGTCAAGCAGCTATTGGCAGGGCACAAAATGAGATGTATAATGGTAAGTCGAGACATATCCGTCGTCGACATCATACCGTTAAGCAGTTGATTTCTAGTGGGGTGATTTCTCTAACTTATGTGAAGTCTGGAGATAACCTAGCGGATCCGTTAACAAAAGCTGTCAACAGAGATCAATTTTGCAAATTGCGAGAGGGAATGGGGTTAAAACCCACACCTAAAGAATGATTACATTGGTAACCCAACCATGATGCGTGGAGATCCCACAAACTTGGTTCAAAGGGACAACTAAGATGTATGATTTCAAATGTGAAAACACTTTTGAAGAATAATCTTCATCCTATCCCTCAGAAGCAATGATGAAGTGTTTGTTGCCTGTCTGTGGTAGAGGTTGAGTTTAATGACTCTTAATGGTTCTGGAACTGTGTGTTCATATAAGTATGACAGGATACTTGTTCGAATCACCTATATAAGTAGAAGTGTGGCCGCTTCAGTAGAGACTTATGAATCCAAAGGGGGTTTCCATGGCCTGGAATGAAACCAAACGTGAGAACGGACAAAGAGCCTGAAAAAGTTACTGATTCTTTATTATTGGACTAGTATACGATGTGGGGGATAGTTCAAGAGTAAAATCACTACTCCGCCTGTATACTCGATAATATTGATATGGTTTAAGTTCAAAGCCAAAAACTACTTAAACCCGTGCAGTAACCTTTCTTTAAAGAATAAGTCGGGGCATTTGCATTTGCATTGCATTCACTACTGCTGTTATTTCCACTCATGTGGGGGATTGCTGGAAAAAGGGGGTTTTGAGATCCTTTTTGCGTAATGAAGATATTTAATTTGGTTAATTAATAGCGTATACGAATTCTACATTTTGCGTAGATTGTCGTAGTGTATCTATTTTCTCAAAACCATTGTCGAGTGAGTGAGAAATAAGTGGTCGAAGTGGGTCATTGAGTGCGGCTAGCGTTTGTGTGTTTGAATGGTTGTTAAAGAGTGGGTAAAGATGGCGCATCCCACATTGGTTAAACAGTGGGAGTTGAATTAGTTTATATTGTTCTGCGTATTGGAATCAATTAAACTAATGCAGGTTGGTCAAGTGCGGGGCGTGTGCGCCCGTCCCGTCCCGTCCCGAGCCGAGCCGTGCCGCGCCGTCGCCGTCGCCCGCGCCCGCGCCCGTGCCCTTGGACTTGGATCTTGGTAATTGGGCTTTGGGTGGGCTTTGGGCCTGTCTAATTTTTTAGACAAAGTTTATTTGTCGGGCCCATGCCAAGCCCAGTCGTTGAAGCCCACTTTGATTTCAACAGTTGTTGAAAACCATTTGAATTCAGCTGTTGAAAACCATTTGAATTCCAGCTGAAACCGCCCCATCAATACCCGTCGGCGGTTTCGTCTCCTCCAACCCCTATAAATGGCAGCGTCAGGCATTAGGTTTGGCACACAGTTTTCTGCATTCTCTTCTGCATACATTCTTTCCTCTCCTCCCGACTCCTTCATCTCTTTGTTCTGTTCGCCAGTCGTCGACGTTTGCGGTGCTGCTACGTCGAGGCATTCGTCGTTTTACCTTTGGGGACGTTCTGCCGTTGCCGGAGCACTATCGGGGCATAAACGTCTTGCGGGAAGAGTTCCATCTTGACTTGACGTTCCTTTGTTTGCTGTAACCGTTCATTTCTGACATATACTGTATGGAAAGGGTTTAATTAAGAAGGGAGGGCTTATTCTTTATTATTATTCCTAATATAATGGCTGAATTGCACTTGACTACTACTGCTGGTTGGGCTGGGCATCACAAACTCCTTCACTCCACTCATGTCACGTGTGGTTTCGACCATAGTTGTTAAGATCCCGATCCTGATCTTAGGATCTTACGATTTTACGATCACACATCTCTAAAACGATCTCGATCCTTGTAGGATCTTAAAATTAGTAAGATCCCGATCCTGATAGTAGAATATTACGATCTTATGGTCATACTCCCTCAAACACTTCTACGATCTTACGATCATACCCTCTTAAACGCATAAAATTTTTGTAGTATTTTATGATTTGGGATCAAAGTAATAATTTTTCCTTTAATTTTAAACTTAAGAGCTTGTATTCCTTATGTATGATGTGTAAAAAAATAATATGCATGTATGTGGAAATATTTTATGTTTGATTGTGATGTTTTTGTACCGTATTGTATTAATTAACTTGCAAGATTCATAAACACACGAAATAATGTTTTGACTTGTTAGTATGCATAATTGAGTTTATCCATTATTGCTATTTCATAAGATCTTATGATTCCGATTCGATCCTACGATCCCGATCTTGGAAAGAGAAAAACGATCCCATATAGAATCCCGATCTTAACAACCTTGGTTTCGACAATCGATCGACACTGTGCGGTCCATTATAGTCTACAGTTGACGTACGCCAACAGAGAATTACAAACTGCGTGCGAGCGCGCAAAGGCTAATGGATGGGAAAAAGGATGGATGGATGGATATTATTATATAATAATAATTATAAACAAGTTGGAAAATAATAAAGGCGGCAAAATGGGGCCATATATATATATGTCGTCGTATAATGAATAATGGGTGCATAGACGACGACATATATAGATGATGCATGCATGGATGGCCGGGTGGCCTGCTGGGACTCGATCGGATCCCACCAGCAGCATGCAATCAGTATATGTAATGGGTAGCAGCAGCAGCAGCTGATTAATTAACTAACTGCCCTCAGGCATCGTCACCTCCATGATTACTCATTAGTACTATTACACATTTACACTTTTAGCTAGCTCCCTCCCTCCCAAACATATATATACTTCCTCCGTTCTCAAATATTTGCTACGGACTCACTGCGCACGCAGTCCAATGCACATTTTGGATCATTAATAACTCAAGTTTGGTATATGTAAAAATTCTAAAAGTTCGATATTTAAAAACTACACGACGAGGACGAATCTACCAAGATCCCTCTTCACTATATTTTAACTTGTATAACTATGATAAAACTTTAAAATCAAAGTGTATGGGTGAATAGTGCCCCAAAACCAAATGGGACAAACATTTGAGAACGGAGGAAGTATATATATACACCAAATAATTAGCAGCATTAAGACTGTATATACTACTAGTACTATGTAGTAGTAGTAGTAATAAATTATAAGTTAACACCACACACGAGAACTCGAAGGAGAAGCTAGCTAGAGACACGTACGTACGTCGGTAGTCTAACTAACATATATATACTCCATCCATCATCATCATATATACATGCATTCATGCATGCATATAATATACTACTCCCTCTGTTTTTTTCTTATCTTCTCCCTTTGAATAGTAGAAACTATTCATTAAGTAACTTTGATTCATCTTTTTATCATAGCTATATAAGATAAAACATAGTCAAGTGAGATGTTGTTGGATTCGTCTAATAGTGTAGTTTTAGAATATCAAATTTTTATAATTTTTACTTATATATAATATGAGATATTGATGATTGAAAATGTGCATTGGATTGCGTGCAGTGCAGGATGGGTGAAGTTAAAAAAAAACGGATGGAGTACTATCAATCGTGATAACTGTACGGACACCACAGTACCCCACATGCACTAGCTAGCTCCACGCTAAGTATATACTTCCACATCTTCATTATTTTGATTTCTGATTTTATTGCCCCTTGTCTTCTACCTTTCGTCTTTCGAATCTAATCATCCTCGTCTATTATCTATCTATCCCACCTGCCGCTCGACCACACCCCCTTTCATTTCCTAATTCCATCTTCTTTAATTTACCTAGCTAGCTAGCTACCTCATCCTCATGCATTAATTAATTTCAAATTATATGAGTATAAAAGAAACTAGAAACTAGTTTTCAAGATTTTTGTCGGGCCGGAAACCCCACACCAATCTCCTTTTTATTTATTTATTATTATTATTATTATTATTACCACCATATATTATTCTCAATATAGATATATATATATACACTACAAGAAATTTCCCATGCGGTGACCGCATATGCGGTCGGTGGGCTCAGGACACGGGTCGTCCAGGAGCCCACCGACCGGCCCACCGACCGGAAACGCCAGTCGGCGAATTCTTGGTAGGCCACCATCCGGCGACCAGTAGTCACGCGGTCGGCGGCTCCGGCGACACGGCCACCGACTGCCATATGGTCGGTATTCTCCGCCGACCACTTGGTCGACTCCGAAATTTGGTCGGTGGAGAAGATCTGGTCCTCCTGGACCAGCTTCCACCGACCCGGGCGGCGACCGCAGAGTCGGTCGGTGGCCGGCTGAACTGACACGGTTCCGGTTCGGCCACCGACCTGTGCACCGATCGCATGTGTGCGGTCGGTGGGAGGCTCCTCCCTGCACCAGCAGAGCTGTTTTTTACAGCCAAACCTGCCAAAAAAAAAACAAGTCCAAGCAATGTATAATCTTTATCCAAACACCTGCTACAAATCAATCCATTCAAACATCACCATCACACTAACTTGAAAAATACATTAATACATCAATCTAGATCAACATACACAGTCACGAAAACATACTCCAATCCACAACAAGTCCATCTAAGTAAAATCACACCAAAACCAAGTCTAAGCACATCCAAGCATACAACCATCCTACAAATATTTCAAACACAAATCCCCAACACCAAATACATAGAAATGCACAAAGGTCAGTGAACACTAATATCACCTCCACCGGTGCCACCTCCAAGGTCATCATCCCCATCGCCACGGTCTGGGGATCGAGGCCCTCTTACTCCAAGTACTCTCTCCAGTTGCTCAGCCATAGTCATCTGTGTCTGGGAGAGCCTCTCAACTCTATCCATGTAAGCCTCAAATTGCTCCTGTGTCACAAACTGTGAACTTGAGGGGGGGGGGGGGAGTGATATCGTCACTGGCACCGGGCCTAAAGGACTTCGCAATCGAGCCCAGGCCATACACTGCATTGCGTCTGTCATGTCCGCCAAGGACATTGTAGAATGCCTCATCGGGATCGAAGTGCGGGCCAATCGTCGGGTCCTGGGTCAATGTTTCGGCCACTGCATTGAACTCCTCCTGTATTTCAAAATGAAGAGGAAATGAGTTTGGGCAATGTAACTTAATAAATTTGTTAAAGGATGAATGTGACATATATTTAACTTGGAATTGTTTAATAACTATAATTACCTGAACTTGCTGTGACCGATCCCTAATCCAGTTGTCCTTTTGATGTTTTCGCGTGTGTGTATGCTCGTGTAGCTCATGAAGATGGACAGTCCTGTTTTGATCAGCTGACTGCAAAATTTAGATTTAATGCAATGTAAGAACAAGCCTCATATGGAACTACAAAATTAAAACAAAAAAACATGGTGAAAGCTTACTAATTTTTCCTTCGTGGCCCGAAATGTCTTTGGTCCAGCAGTGTGCGTCGGGAGGGCTGGTGCATCCTCCTGTCCCCGGCGCCTGTTTAGTTTGCCCCTTCTTGATTTTTCCTTAAAAGCCGCTGAATCCCATATACGAGCCCAATTCTGTGCAACCAGCTCGTCTGATGGCATCGGTCTTTTCTTACTCCTGATGTCAAGCGTGTAATCCTTGTATCTGGTATTTTCAAAAAAGTCATAAATTATAATTGAACATATAATCGCAAATTCAAAGAAATTTTATAAAATACCGCGCAATATTCTTCTCTCCCACTCCTACCGGACCGCTAATGCATGCTCTGGTGCCCAACGAGCAACTTTCTGCAGTTCACGAATGTAAACTCAATGTATTACTTAGAATAGTAGATAAATAGCTAGAACTCAATAAACAATTGCATCTTACCTGTGATGGGTGATTTTCACCACTCATATTTTACCACAAGCGGATGGTTGTCATCAAATAATAAAAACCGGTGAATACCGGGTCGAATCCACAGGGAATTTCAGAATATTATTTCATTCCGGAGAAATTTTAATTGTTCTTAAGTTCATTAATTATATTTAATATATTTAAAAAGATTTGTTTAATTCTAATGGTGATTTAAATTAAAAACAGTGATATTAAATTGAAATAAGACAAATTAAAGTTTTAATTGATAAAAATACTAATAGGAGTTGATTGTAATATTTTAAATATTGCCATCTTTATTATAAAAGAGAAATTGTATAATAATTTGACATTTCCCAATGTTCTAAAAATTAATTTCTTAGATTTAAATATTTTTATAAAGATTAAAAATATAATAATCTACTAAAAATTCCAATTTATGCTTAAACGGACTTCATGGAAGCTGATTAGATTATCTAACATTTTGCAATCATTATTCTAGGCCTAAATTTGAGTCTTTTCCAAGCTTACAAATTTTCCTATAGCAATTAAAAGGCACTTTTATTTCCCAAATCATTGTGCACATGCTAGAATCCATTTATAATGTAACTTATTCCCAATTCCGGTACTAAAATATTAATTCTACTTTTTATCTCCCGATTTCGCAAAGCAGAATTTATGAAATCAGATTCTAACATTTAAATTATGCAAAACAGTGTAAATAATCTAACAATTATGGTAAAATAACAATAAAACATAGTAAACTGGATTTAATTAATAATATTAAAATACAGACAGATTAGATTTAATGCCAGATTACTAAAAATAGATGGCACAGATTGATCGAGCAATTTGGTTTCTAGCAGATTAACATTTCAGATTACAGAATTGATAAAAACATAAAATCTCGATCAATATTGCAGGCATCTGACATACAATCCCAATACAGAGTCTAATATTATAGCAGATTTATCCAATTTAAGCAATCAAAATTAGCAGATTCTTATTCCTAAACACAGAACATCGATCAAAAGCAGATTAATCAGAATTCCAGATTTCAGAATAAAACATCGACATTTTATTGCTTCCATAAAAGATAGGTTCGTACTTCAAAGTGATTCTGAACTCCCGTTCTAGAACACTTCTAACACGAACAACACAGAAATCCGTCTACAAATTAAAAACATGATAGCAGATTATATTGAGAGGCAAATTCAATTCATTACAATGCAAGAAAAAGAAAGGCAACACCTAGAATAGGAAGAACACGCCCAGAACAGCGTCCTTGATGCATTCCTCCGGCATGATTTTGTGTTTCTGGCCTTCTTCTCCCATTAGCAGATGTTTCCAGAGAGTATTGTTCGAAAATTATGAGTCTGGATCTTGAAAAATGAAGAAAAACGGTGTTTAAAACCGAGTTCGGGAGGTTAAGAAACTGCTCAACCGCGACGTCGGCGCATAAAATGGCGCTCGGAGAGGGTTTTAGGCGCCACCAAGTAGAACTGGCGCATACGCTGATTTTCCGAATTTTCCAAAACGGCGCAAAAAGTGGCGCTCCAAGGTGGTTTCAGGCGCCGCCAAGAAGAAGCGGTGCATTCTGACAATTTCCTAAAATTTGACAATCGGCGCAAAAAGTGGCGCTGGAATGGCATTTTATGCGCCGCCAAGAAGAGATGGCGCATCCTGAAGCTTTTTCCATCCGAAATTTTCCCAAGTGTTGAAGTGGCGCATAAAATGGCGCTGGAGAGCATTTTTATGCGCCACCATGCTTATGTGGCGCATTCTGGAGCCTTCCAGTGTTGAAAATTCCGAATTTTGCATCCTTTGACCTCCGAACATCTTCTTTCTTCCTTTTAATGCCTGAAACATCATTGCAATGTCTTAGAATTGCCAAAGTCTTATTAAAAAGCATAAAACAAGGTAAATTGAACTCGAATAAGCTCAATTTAATCAGTCTTATTAATATTTACACATCACATGAAATGTACACTAAAAAGCAGTAAAATAGGATCGCATGCATGCAATTTGAGTCCATTTTATCATAATTTAAGCTCATTTAAATGTGGTTTCACATGGTGCATCAACATCCTCACACTTAAATATTGCTCGTCCCTTGAGCAATGAGATCAATTTGCACATCAACTTGCCAATCAAGATAATAAAGATAAAGTCTTTATAGTTCTGCCAAATCATAGATTTCAACAATAAAATGAGATAAAAGGGTTCAAAGTTTAATGTACTAGAACTAGACAAATTGATATGCATCAGCTATTAGAACCAGATATCCAAAGCACTTACAATACAGAAAACAGATTAATTATACCTAGCACTCAATATGGGAAAGCGAATAATGTAAATATGCTTTTCTTTTCCAGTCTTTAAATATGCTCAATCTATGGCTAGGTTTCACTATATTCTAGACACTTTAGCTGAGTTGTAGACGGTTGAATTCCAGAAGCTACTCGTGTCACCGAATATGTGCCAGTCATCCAGTCAAGAGTTTATGAATTTTTTTTTATTTAATCACCCTGTTTTTCTCTTCTTTTTTTTTTTTTTTTTAATCTTGCATTCTTTAATTTTCTTTTCTTTTTCTTTTTGCAAGATCACTTGTTTTGTTTTCTTTTTCAATACAGGGTTCTTACTCTGACTTTATTTTAATTAAGCATTTAAAAAGACTTAGAACGAGCATATTTGTTTATAAATAATGATAACTTTCCACATTTCAAATAACTAGTCTAATCAATCAATTAGTTTTCTGCAGGGCAAATAGAATTGTCATCAATAGCCCAAACAACTTGCATAACAATTTGACATAGTCTAGAACTTTAAACTAAGAAACCTAACACTCATTAAATTGTAAAATCGGATTAGAGCAGAACATTTAGACTTATTTGGATTTTCTCCAGATTGGCATTGATGTGATAATATCTAAATAATAGCACCATTGGGAAAACACAATTTAAAGTTAAAATAACTAGACATGCATGTACTATTTTATTTAAAGCATAGAAAATAAGAAAATAAGAAAACAAACTAAGATTAAATTAATTCAAGCTCTTACCATATTCTCCATGCAAATTGATAACTTAACACATGAAAAGATCACACCTGGAATATGTAGATCCTAGAAATTCTTTCACCGTATTGGATGTTCCCCCTTTGCTTGCTTCTCATGGCATATCCTGCTTCTTTATATATTTATATGGTATTCACTCATACAAAAGATGATCATTAGAGCACATGGCAAATTATAAGTTAAAATAATTAAACCTCATCCATAATTTATTTAAATTCAGATTTTATTATTAAATTTCAGATTTTTATTTATTTTGTAGGCACATTTTATCAATTAAATAATTATGGACAGATTTAATTAAAATGTTTAAATTTTATAAATTTACCAAAAGCAAAATACCACAAATTCTAGCAACTATTACATAAAGAAGCTAATTAATTAAGCAAAATAGCACCAAAATAGTTCTAACTATTACAAATTAAACCAAAAAGGGAGCAATCCTATCTACTCAAAAATCTAGATTTCTAAAGATCCATTCGAATCATCTACTTCATCTTCCCTAGGAACATCATCATCTCCTGTAGAGCTCGAACTAGTAGTAGGAGGAATATATCGATCACCTAGACTTTCAGACATGAAAAATTCAAGTCTATTAGAAAGTTGTGAAATTTGTGCTCGTGTACTATCTTCCTTCCTCTTCATCTCCTCTCTAAGCTGATGAATCTCATAGGTCATCCTATTGATTGCGATCTCTGCAGGCTCTACCTTAGTACCAGATGTACTAGGTCTATCAGGATGACAAGTGGGTGTCCCACGGGATGTGGTAGGGTAGCCAAGCTCTGCACATCTTACTCCAGGCTTGTTATAGAAATTCTTGAAAGAGATAGGGGGCTTTGGCTTCACATCATGAGCATAGGCAGTCATATTCACTCCAGCTCTTTCACAAAGTGTCCAAATCAGTGCAGGAAATCCCAGCACAATCCGAGCAGTATCAGACGCCATTTTATCCAGCTCATATGCTATCATCTCTCCAATATCAATAGGTAGCCCGTTCTTCACACAATACACAAAATAAAGATCTTCTGCACTCGGTTGTGAAGTGTGTGAAGTAGGAAATACCTTATGCTTGTAGAGCAGGTAGATCTGATAGAGCGGTGCAGCCATTAAAGTAGCTACAACATTCGCCTTCTTCTCTCCAATGTAGGCCACCCTCTTTTGAGTTTCAAACATCTCTTTCAAAATTCTTTTCTCCAATTCGGGTCCTCCTTCCTCATCATAAACAGGGTCATGGAAGTGCTTCTTCTTCGTAGCTGGGCAAGAAACATCCACAGTACCATAAAGTTCGTTGATCACTGCAGGACCATATGGCACAGGCACTCCTCTAATCCATGAAGTGTAGTGATCATACTGAGCATTGCACAAAAACTGTCTGGTAAGCTCCCAAGAATAAACTCCTTCCGGATGCGCAGCAAATTTCATCCATCCTCGACTCATGAGAGCATCATGAACCGAAAATCTCTCCATGTCAGCTTCAGTGAACCCTTTGTCTGCAAAAATCCATCTATCCGCCATCTTCTGATAATAAGAATACGCAGTTTGATTGATGAAAATGGCCGGATTAAAAATATCTCCTGTTAATTCTTCCAGAGGAGTAGTATCGTTCTTTCTATTGTGACTCTTCCTCTTGGTTTTAGGTTCACGAGGAATTTCTGGTGAGATTTCCTCCGGGGATTCAGCGACATCTTCTTCTTGCTGTGGATCATCCTCCGTTGGTTGAGCAGAATTGAAGGAAGTATCATAACCATTATACGAGTCGGGAGCTACCAGATTGTTTACAAATTCATCTTCAGCTCCCACAGCAGCCGGCTCCAGAATGGGTTCATTAATTTCTGGTGTCTGTGATGGGGCAGGCTCTGTGGTTTTCAATTTCTTTCCACCCTTGTTTCTTGGGTTATTCTTTCTCTTTGGTCTCATGGTGGCAGAATTTTAGGAAGAAAGGATTGGGATTGGAAAGCTAATTAAACTGGAAGAAGAGAAAAATTGACAGATTTGAGATTGAATGTGTGACCGATCGGTCATGCCCCTTTTTAAAGAGGTGAAATCTTGATTTTGTTGAGATATGGCGGGATTGATTTAATCTAGATCCAAATATACACTAAACATATGATTTGGAGTTAGTATAATGCTGGTTAGGATCCCAAAAATCGAATAGATATGATTTGGATATTTTGGATTCGCGAATTTTTGAAAGATTTGCGTCGATGGCGCAAAAAGTGGCGCATAAGGTCACTTTCAGGCGCCACCAAGCACAACTGGCGCATTTTAAAAATAATATAAATTTTAAAAATTAAAATGGCGCAAAAATTGGCGCTGGGAGGGGGTTTTATGCGCCACATAGAAGGAGTGGCGCATCCTGAAGCCAACTTGGAAAAACTTTAATTCAGTGGCGCAAAAAGTGGCGCAGAAAGGCAGATTTATGCGCCATCAAGCATGTGTGGCGCATTTTGGAAAAACTTAGAAAAATTTCTAAGTCTTCTGGCGCATAAAATGGCGCTTAAGGGTGTTTTTAGGCGCCACTATGCCTAAATGGCGCATTCTGTGTCAAATCGAGCAGAATGTGTTTTTCCTAAGTTCTTCCCCATGATGTCCAAAATCTCCAAATCGCTCAACAATACCAATTTCACTTCATTTACACCTCAATCTAGTTCAAATAAACTTCATTGATCTTTTAACCAGTTCAAAACACTCAATTAAGCATGTTATTGGTAAGAGCTACTTTAATGAATTAAAAAGTAACTAAAAACCTTAAAATTCATTTAAACTCCATCTACTACTCTATAAAATTACAAGAACATGGATAATAGAAATAACAAGTCTAAAATAGCAAAAGTAATAAAGGAAAATAGAGTTAGGACAATTACAACCCAAATGTAAATACTGAAATGTAGCAAAATAAACTCAGAAGTGCAATAGAGTCAAATACATAGGCCTATCAATACATGTCATCTATAATAATCATAAGCCTATCTATCGCTCATCCCTCTCAGTCAGTCAGAGTCCTCAGAATCATCATCATCGTTGTCACCCACTTCTTCAGACCCATCTCCAGCATCAGCATCCTCAGCATCCTCATCGCTACCATCGCTACCATCTCCAGACCTCACGTAGTCCTCATCATCATCGTCCTCAGAAGGTGTCTGAGGAGCGACATACCGCTGTCCTAAGCTCTGGGACATAAAATACTCAAGTCTGGCTGCATGATACGCCTGGGCTCGGGCATTCTTTTCAATCTGATCGCTCAAGAAGTTTTGTCTCTGAGCTACCAACCTCATTCGTTCATCCATAGTGTTCATCCAGTTTTGCTGGTTGGTCATCATCGTCTGCTGATCAATCCTCAATGCCCTAGCCCAATCCGGCTCTCCCGGATACTGCTGATGTGACTGCTGCGACTGCTGTGGCTGAGCTCTGCCACGTCCTCTACCTCGACCTCTACCACCTCGTGTACCCCGGGTGGACTGTGAAGGAGCCTCAGAATGCTCCTGGCTAGCATGTGAAGGTGCATGTGGCGGTGACTGCCTGGGTAACTCCCTCGGTAGTATCATGGGCTTGCATCTAATCCCAGGCAGCTTGAAGTTTCTCTTCCCAAAGGGAATAGGGGGCCTCATCCTCCAGTCTCTGTCAAACTGCCCCATATCCACCCCTGCCTGTGCACACAGCTGCCATATCAAGCTGGGAAACATGAGAGCAGATCTCTTAGACACCCCTGGTGTCTGTCTCAACTCCAATGCTATAAGCTCTCCCATGTTTACCGGGCTCCCCACCTTGATGCAATATGGGACGTACAGATCCACAGCAGTAGGTCCAGAGGTGTGAGTCGAAGGACTCAGTCTAGATCTGTAGAACATGAGCAGCTGATACATGGGTGCATCCATATCAGGCCCATGTAACCTACTCATGTCATCGTCATCATAAGTGAGGACATCCTCCTGACCCTCAAACATAGACATCAAGACCAGCTTCTTGATCTCCTCCCTATCATCAGCCCTCATAACTGGCTCCCAAAAATCCCTGCCGTAAGGCACATCCACTACTCCGAAAAACTGGTTGATGTGCTGAGGAGTGATGGGTACTCTAACCCCGAAAATCCAAGAATCCTCCTCCTCAGCGTTGGCTAGAAACAGTCTAGTCAACTCCCATGAATATGTCCCGGCTGGATGTCTAACAAATCTCTCCCAACCTCTGGATCTGATAGCATCACGGAGTAGGGGGTGCTGCAGATCTCTGTCTGAAAATCCTCTATCGGCAATGATCCTCTTCTTGTGGAACCTCTTGTATAATTCATAGGCTCTGGCGCTTCTAAACACAGTGGCATCAAATATGCCCGGACTGATATACTGCAAGTCGGGGACATAGGCTCTCGGGTCCTGCTTTTTCGGTCCTCCTCTATCCTCCTGCTCCTCCTGGTCAACCTCCTCCTCATCTTCCTCTCCTCCTACAGCCTCAGGGACAGGCTCCTGTATAACTAATGCTGCAGATCTCCCCCTCCTAGGTCGAGAGGAAGTAGAAGTAGTAGCGGGTGCCTTCCCCCGAGAGGCTCTAGTGGGGGCCTGTGAATGATCCGATGCCTCAGGCTGAGGCTGATCGGGCTGGTTAGGCTGATCAGGCTGATTGACCTCCTGATGGTCATCAGCGGGCACTGTAGTGTGTCTAGAAGATGCACCGCTCTTGGACTTACTCTTCCTAAAATAGGAGAGAAGTCCTTTGGACTTAGAGGCACCTCCTGATCCTTGGGGCTGATCCATCTGTGTCGAATTTTTAGTGCGGAGTCTGCGATTTTCAAAAACATGCTCATCAGGAATAGGAGTAGGAACGCTATCAGGTGACTGTGGATCATAAATCCCCAATCTCCCCTCGGGCATCGGTATATACCTATAACCCGATTTCTTAGGGAGATTTGGAGGATTATACATTATATTGGCACCTGATTGTACAAAAATGATGGGTTAGTATCATATATATGCATTGCCTCCCATCCTCACACTTAAGTTTAAACCAAAGGTCTAACTTAAGTGTTAAGTATAAAGCAAACATATACATCAACCTAGAATGTGGGATTTATATGACTCAATGACCAAAATGTTGCATTTTAAGATTCATAAATCCTAAGCTTTGTTTAAAGAAATAATCCGTTTTATCCCAAAGTTTAAAATTCACATTTAGGACGACTTTTTTAATAAAAACTCTCATTTTATTAAATTTCCAGATAATAAATAACATAACCTAATTTAATAAACTAGTTTATCCTAAATGGTTTAAATTAATATTTAAATCCATTCCAATTTATTTATAGGATAAATTAACCTATTTAAATTAACTAAATTACAAATAAGAGAGTTTTTATCAAAACATGGTTTAATTAACTCACATTATGAAAAACATGGAATTTTTAACAAGAAAATAACTTTATATTTTTAATATAACTAAAATGACATATTCTAGTAATGTTTCATCCATTCAATTAACCAAAAATGCCATTTTAAGTAATTTAAAAATAATTTTCAGATTTAAAATTTTCAAAAATTCCAACTTTTTAAGATTAATCCAAAAATTTCACATTATGCATTCCAACCATGTTCTACAACATTTTGTTCAAACTAGAATTTAAACAATCAAAAATTGAATTTTATCCCACATTCTATAAAAACCCAAAATTCAAGTAACAATACCAATACCAAAATTAATGCATTCCAAAGTATTAGAATATGATAACAATTGAATTAGGATAGCCATTCTTACCTAGATTGAAGGATTTGAACACTTTGAAGAAGAATCCCCAAATTTGAAGAACTAGGGTTAAAGAACCCTAATTTGATTCAAACAAAACAAAATTTGAGTTTTGGAATGAGAATTTGAACAATGTAGATAGAAATTGATAGGAAGAAACAAGAATTGGAAGAATTTTTACCAAAGTGGCGCGGATTGTGTCGCTTGGAAGGAGTGGAATGGCGCTTGGTTGAAGAACAAGAGAGAAGAAAGAGCTCTCGGTCGAATGAAATGGGAAGAAAGGGAAGTTTTTGGGTTTAAAACCCCGTTCGAATCCGGGTCAGGTGCCCCAAACCCGCTATTCGGCGCCAAAAATGGCGCATAAAGCATGATTTATGCGCCAGGAAGAAGAAGTGGCGCATTCTGTGATCGAAAAATTTCCCAAGTCTGAGGGTGGCGCCGAAAGTGGCGCTCCGGAGTGATTTTATGCGCCACTCAGTACAAGTGGCGCATAACCTGACTTCAATTTTTTCCAAGTTTAAATGTGGCGCAATTTTTGGCGCTAGGGAGCAATTTTATGCGCCACAAAGCATATGTGGCGCAAAAACTGACTTAAAACTTTTCCAAGGTCGAAATTGGTGCATAAAATGGCGCCTGAGCTTGGTTTTGGGCGCCACCATGAAGGTGTGGCGCCTAAACTGAGCCTGTGACACTCGAAATTCAGTTCAAATTCAACCAAAATGATAGTCAATACACTCCCTAAAGTTAGCAAGTCAGATTTAGCATAAATAGGCTCCTCAAATCATTCCGGATCATAATTCTCCTCAATTAAATCAACTAGTTCATACAGATCATTCTCCTTAATTCATCACCGAGTCAAAAATGCACAATTCAAGATCAATTCTCCTAGCACACACGAATCCATCATTTTTCAACATTTTGCTACTTCTTCTAATTCGAAGCAATGTCCTACTCAATTTATTGAATACATACAATACATAGCATAACAATTAAACGGCATAACTAAAATGAAAACACGACTTACTTTAACAACAACAGTAAAATAACTAAAAACATATAAACAATAAAATGCAAATTTTTTTTGTCTTTTTCTGCCATTTTATAATTTTTATTGGTTTTTATAAATTTTTAATAAATCAAAACTCAACATAATTAAACATGCAATGCATTTACTTCAATAAGCAGATTTAAACAACCAAGGGCTTAACATTAATTTGCTCGATGAATTTAACTTCATCTCCAAAATAATGTTTAAGTCTTTGACCATTCACAGTAAATTCCCTTTCATCTTCGGCTTTTAAAACGACTGCACCATTATCCAACACCTTTGCAATCCTAAAAGGTCCTGACCATTTCGTTTTCAATTTACCAGGAAAGAGTTTAAATCTAGAATTATATAAAAGCACTAATTGACCAGCTTCAAACACCTTAGGCCTAAGCATTTTATCATGATAAAGCTTTGTTCTTTCTTTATAAATTAAAGCATTGTCATAAGCATGACGCCCTATTTCTTCTAACTCAGTAAGATCTATTTTCCTTTTCTCTTGAGCTTCTTTAAATTCAAAATTTAATTTCTTCATAGCCCAAAGTGACTTAAACTCAAGTTCAGAAGGCAGGTGACAAGCTTTACCATAAACCAATTTAAACGGAGTCATACCTATAGGTGTTTTAAAAGCTGTCCTATAAGCCCATAATGCTTCATCTAACTTAAAAGCCCATTCTTTCCTAGATTTTCCTACAGTAGCTTCCAAAATCTTTTTAATCTCACGGTTAGTGACTTCTACTTGACCATTGGCTTGAGGATGATAGGGTGTTGTTATCCTATAATGAACATGAAATCTAGATAACAATTGATTAACAGCCCTATTGACAAAATGAGATCCACCATCACTAATGATTGCTTTTGGCACACCAAAACGAGTAAAAATTTGCTTTTTCAAAAATTTAATTACTTGTTTAGCATCATTCAACGCACATGCTTCAGCTTCTACCCATTTTGACACATATTCTACAGCAACTAGAACATATAATTTCCCATTAGATGGTGGAAATGGACCCATAAAATCAATCCCCCACAAATCAAACAACTCAACAGGCATAATTCCTTTTAAAGGCATTTCATCTCTTTTAGTGATGTTACCAGCCCTTTGACATACGTCACATTTTTGCACAAATGATCTAGCATCCCTATAAATATTAGGCCAATATAAACCACCTTCGAGTACCTTGTGAGCTGTCCTATTCGGTCCAACATGTCCTCCTCCAAGTCCTTCATGGCAAGCCTTTAAAACTTTCTCAAAGTCTTCATCCGCGATGCATCTCCTTACGATTTGATCTGAACAAAGTCTAAACAAATAAGGTTCATCCCAGATAAAATATTTAGCATCAGTTTTAAATTTTTGTTTTTGACTATGCCATTTTAAATGATCAGGATTACACCGCATGCCAAATAATTCACAAAATCAGCAAACCACGGATCAGAGGAAGTGTTATTAATTAAATACAAATTTTCATCAGGAAATGCATCATTAATCAATCTTCCTTCCCCTTTTTCATGCTCAAGTCTAGATAAATGATCAGCTACAGGATTCTCATCTCCTTTTCTATCTCTAATTTCCAAGTCAAATTCCTGTAACAATAATACCCATCTAATTAACCGTGGTTTAGCATCTTTCTTTGCAAACAGATATTTAATAGCAGCATGATCAGTGTAAACTACAGTTTTTGAGCCTATCAGATATGGCCTAAATTTCTCACATGCATAAACAACAGATAAAAGCTCTTTTTCAGTAGTGGCATAATTTTTCTGTGCAGTATTTAAAGCCTGACTAGCATAATAAATAACATGAAGTTTCTTATCCTTTCGTTGACCCAATATTGCACCAACAGCGAAGTCACTAGCATCGCTCATGATCTCGAATGGCAGGCTCCAGTCGGGTGGCTGAATGATCGGTGCAGTTATCAATGCTTCCTTGATCCTATTGAACGCCTCAATACACTCATCAGAAAAATCAAACTCAACATCTTTACATAGCAGCTTAAACAGAGGTAATGCAATTTTTGAAAAATCTTTTATGAACCTTCGATAAAATCCAGCATGTCCCAGAAAACTTCTCAAAGTTTTTAAATTATTAGAAGGTGGAATTTTTGCAATCACTTCTACTTTAGCCCTATCAACTTCAATGCCATTTTTAGAAATCCTATGTCCTAAGACAATTCCTTCATTAACCATAAAATGACATTTTTCCCAATTAAGAACCAAATTTGATTCTTCACATCTAATCAGAACTTTTTCCAGATTAATTAAACATTTTTCAAAATCAGACCCGAATACAGAAAAATCATCCATAAATACCTCAATGCATGTCTCAATTAAATCAGAAAATATAGACATCATGCATCTCTGAAATGTAGCTGGAGCATTACACAAACCAAATGGCATTCTCCAATATGCAAATGTACCGTAAGGACATGTAAAAGTAGTTTTATCTTGATCCTCAGGTGCAATTGGAACTTGATTATAACCAGAATAGCCATCTAAAAAGCAATAAAATTCATGACCGGCTAAACGCTCTAGCATTTGATCAATAAAAGGCAATGGAAAATGATCTTTCCTAGTTTTATCATTCAGTCTCCTATAATCAATGCAAACACGCCATCCAGTAGTAGGTCTAGTAGGTACTAATTCACCGTTTTCATTTCTAATCACAGTCATACCTCCTTTCTTAGGCACTACTTGTACTGGACTCACCCACTGACTATCAGAAATAGGATAGATAATACCTGCATCGAGTAGTTTAATCACCTCTGCTCTTACAGCTTCTTGTAGATGTGGATTCAATCTCCTTTGGGGCTGTCTAACTGGCTTATCGTCCTCCTCCATGTAAATCCGATGTGTGCACAATGCTGGACTCAGTCCCTTGATGTCAGCTATTGTCCAACCTATTGCTCTAACATGCTTACTCAACACTTGGGTTAATGCAGTTAATTGATCATCATTTAATTTATTACTTGCAATAACAGGTAAAGTGTCATTCTCACCAAGAAAAACATACCTCAAGTGTGATGGCAGCTCCTTCAATGTCAACGTAGGTGGCTTTTCAACAGACGGAACTAATTTGGATTCTTCAATTGCACATGTTACTTGCACAGGTAATCCTCCCTCACACTTACTTTCAGCTAAGTCTTCACAACTCTCCACTAACTGCTCAAATTTCCTATAGGGATCGTGTCTAGCAAAGAACTCTCTCTCAATCACCTCATCCTCCTGATAGATAGCTGTGACTCTATTACACGGGTAGGTGTCAGAACTAGCGTGTTGTGTTTTAGTTGTCTTAGAAATGTCAAACGACACTTGTTCATTACCTACTTTAAGTGTAATTTTACCATCATCCATGTCTACCATAGCCCTACCAGTTTGAAGAAATGGTCTACCTAAAATCAGAGGGATATCAATGTCCTTTTCCATATCAAGAACAACAAAATCAACAGGGAAAATGAAGCTCTCTACTTGAACAGGAACATCTTCTACAATGCCTAAAGGAGTCCTAATGGATCTATCAGCAAGCTGTAGCTGCATCCTAGTAGGCTTCACAACTCCTACTCCTAGTTCTCTAAAGACATGTAGAGGCATCAGATTAATACTAGACCCGAGATCACACAAAGCTTTGTTGAATTCTTTAGTGCCTATGATGCACGGAATAGTGTAACTCCCAGGATCTTTTTGTTTAACAGGTTGCCTTCTTTGTAAGATTGCGCTGCATTCCCCTGTCAGTGTCACTTTCTCTTCATCATCAACACTCCTCTTTTTTGATAGAATTTCTTTTAAAAACTTAGCATAGACGGGCATTTGTGCTATAGCATCAGAAAAAAGAATATCAATTCTTAAATTCTTAAAGACTTCTAAAAATTTAGCATAATCTTTATCTTCCTTAGCCTTTTTAAGACGCTGTGGGTAAGGGATAGGTGGCTGATATGACTTGACTGGTACAGTAGGCTTTCCCTTATCCTTACTCCTATCAATACTAACTCTCTCACTCTCTTTAGGCTCCTCAGAATCCTTCTGCTGACTTTCTTTCTCTGCATCCTCACCTTGATCGTCTACAGTATCAGCTGAAACCTCTGGATCATCTAAGGTAGGGTAAGGATTAGGTAATTCCTTTTTATTCCTTAAAGTGATTGCTTTACATTGCTCTTTTGGATTAGGATCAGGCATGCTTGGTAGTGTTCCTTGCTGTCTATTTGAAGTGTCCCTAGCAATTTGACCAACTTGTACTTCTAGATTTCTCATTGAGGCTTGCATTTGCTGAATTGTTTGTTGTTGAGACACGATTGTGCTCATTAACTCTTTTAAATTAACTTCATCACTCACTTGATTTTGTTGCAGCTGTTGTTGAGGTTGAAAGTTCCTAGGTTGTTGGTTAGGGTAGAAAGGTTGATTTTGATTTCTGTTTTGATTAAAGTTTTGATTCTGATTTTGATTTTGGTTTTGAAAGTTTTGATTTTGATTTGGGTAATTTTGATTTTGGTTCTGTGGATAAGATTGACGGTTGTTTTGTGGATAAGTGTTTTGTTGGAATTGAGAATTTTGATTAGGGTAGAAATTTTGGTTTTGAGGTCGGTTTTGGTTGTAATTCTGCTGCCTATTTCCCATGTAGTTCACATCTTCCACTTGCTCCTCAGTCCCCTCACTCTGCATAGTCTCTTGAAGTCCTTGATCAAGCAAGTGACAAGCTGATGATTCATGAGGTCCATGACAAATACCGCATCTCACAACTTTAGCTTGACCTTTCTTCAACGAAGAAACCTCTCTCATCAAAGCATCTAACTTAGAGTCTATAGCAACTGCCTTTTCTACCTCGTAGATTCCCCCTTTTGTTTTATTTCTAGCATTTTTCTTACCAGGAAATTTTTTCATATTAGAAATCTTTTTCTCAATTATTTCCTTAGCTCTAGAAGGTCCTATAGATAGAAAAGAATCTCCAGCCGCTGCATCCAACAAGTTCCTCCAATGATCAATCAACCCATTGTAGAAGAAGTGCATCTGCTGCCAATCTTCAAAGCCATGATTCGGGCATCTCGCCAGTAAAGTGTTATATCTATCCCATGCTTCAAGTAAAGTTTCACCCTCATCTTGCACAAATTCTTTGATTTTTTCTTGTAATTCAATAACCTTAGATGGTGGGAAGAACTGTTCTAAGAAAGCTTCTAACATTTTATCCCAAGTAGTGACATCCCTTAATTGAAGTGAGTTGTACCAAGTTTTAGCCTTATCTCTGAGTGAAAACGAGAACAATCTCAACTTAATTTCATCACTAGTAACACCATTTATTTTCACTGTGTCACAATAGTCCAGAAAGTTTCTTATGTGTTCTACAGCATCATTCGTAGGTGATCCATTATATTGATTAGCCTGAACCATAGTGATTAATGCAGGCTGAAGGGTAAAGCTTAAAGCATCTACATCAGGCCTAGGAGTTCTATTAAGCAGATTTCCACTAGTTCCTTGTAAGTGTTCTTCAATGGTCATTTCAGCTTGATCATCGTGCTCCAAATCACCACCGTTACCTCCATTATTACCCTGATTATCATTATCATTCGCTGCCATGTTTAACCTATTGAACTGAGCAACTAATTGATTAGTTAGATTTGTTGAAACTCCAGTCGTTGGATAATAGTTTTCTTCATCAGAGGATGAATTAATTAAAATTTCCAACTGAGCTGGTCTCCTACGTTTTCCTAATCTAATAGCTCTAAGAGTACGCTCAATTTCAGGATCATAAGCTATTTCTGCTTGTTTGCTTCGCACTGCAAATATTAAATAAAATAAAGTAAAATAAGTAACAGTTAAATTAATATTTAACTTAATAGATTTAAATTAATAAACTAAAAACAATTAAAAATTCGCAACAAATTCCCCGGCAACGGCGCCAAAAACTTGATGGGTGATTTTCACCACTCATATTTTACCACAAGCGGATGGTTGTCATCAAATAATAAAAACCGGTGAATACCGGGTCGAATCCACAGGGAATTTCAGAATATTATTTCATTCCGGAGAAATTTTAATTGTTCTTAAGTTCATTAATTATATTTAATATATTTAAAAAGATTTGTTTAATTCTAATGGTGATTTAAATTAAAAACAGTGATATTAAATTGAAATAAGACAAATTAAAGTTTTAATTGATAAAAATACTAATGGGAGTTGATTGTAATATTTTAAATATTGCCATCTTTATTATAAAAGAGAAATTGTATAATAATTTGACATTTCCCAATGTTCTAAAAATCAATTTCTTAGATTTAAATATTTTTATAAAGATTAAAAATATAATAATCTACTAAAAATTCCAATTTATGCTTAAACGGACTTCATGGAAGCTGATTAGATTATCTAACATTTTGCAATCATTATTCTAGGCCTAAATTTGAGTCTTTTCCAAGCTTACAAATTTTCCTATAGCAATTAAAAGGCACTTTTCATTTCCCAAATCATTGTGCACATGCTAGAATCCATTTATAATGTAACTTATTCCCAATTCCGGTACTAAAATATTAATTCTACTTTTTATCTCCCGATTTCGCAAAGCAGAATTTATGAAATCAGATTCTAACATTTAAATTATGCAAAACAGTGTAAATAATCTAACAATTATGGTAAAATAACAATAAAACATAGTAAACTGGATTTAATTAATAATATTAAAATACAGACAGATTAGATTTAATGCCAGATTACTAAAAATAGATGGCACAGATTGATCGAGCAATTTGGTTTCTAGCAGATTAACATTTCAGATTACAGAATTGATAAAAACATAAAATCTCGATCAATATTGCAGGCATCTGACATACAATCCCAATACAGAGTCTAATATTATAGCAGATTTATCCAGTTTAAGCAATCAAAATTAGCAGATTCTTATTCCTAAACACAGAACATCGATCAAAAGCAGATTAATCAGAATTCCAGATTTCAGAATAAAACATCGACATTTTATTGCTTCCATAAAAGATAGGTTCGTACTTCAAAGTGATTCTGAACTCCCGTTCTAGAACACTTCTAACACGAACAACACAGAAATCCGTCTACAAATTAAAAACATGATAGCAGATTATATTGAGAGGCAAATTCAATTCATTACAATGCAAGAAAAAGAAAGGCAACACCTAGAATAGGAAGAACACGCCCAGAACAGCGTCCTTGATGCATTCCTCCGGCATGATTTTGTGTTTCTGGCCTTCTTCTCCCATTAGCAGATGTTTCCAGAGAGTATTGTTCGAAAATTATGAGTCTGGATCTTGAAAAATGAAGAAAAACGGTGTTTAAAACCGAGTTCGGGAGGTTAAGAAACTGCTCAACCGCGACGTCGGCGCATAAAATGGCGCTCGGAGAGGGTTTTAGGCGCCACCAAGTAGAACTGGCGCATACGCTGATTTTCCGAATTTTCCAAAACGGCGCAAAAAGTGGCGCTCCAAGGTGGTTTCAGGCGCCGCCAAGAAGAAGCGGTGCATTCTGACAATTTCCTAAAATTTGACAATCGGCGCAAAAAGTGGCGCTGGAATGGCATTTTATGCGCCGCCAAGAAGAGATGGCGCATCCTGAAGCTTTTTCCATCCGAAATTTTCCCAAGTGTTGAAGTGGCGCATAAAATGGCGCTGGAGAGCATTTTTATGCGCCACCATGCTTATGTGGCGCATTCTGGAGCCTTCCAGTGTTGAAAATTCCAAATTTTGCATCCTTTGACCTCCGAACATCTTCTTTCTTCCTTTTAATGCCTGAAACATCATTGCAATGTCTTAGAATTGCCAAAGTCTTATTAAAAAGCATAAAACAAGGTAAATTGAACTCGAATAAGCTCAATTTAATCAGTCTTATTAATATTTACACATCACATGAAATGTACACTAAAAAGCAGTAAAATAGGATCGCATGCATGCAATTTGAGTCCATTTTATCATAATTTAAGCTCATTTAAATGTGGTTTCACATGGTGCATCACCTGGAACTCCCCCCAGTAGAAGTCCTTTGTCGATTTCGTGACTTTACCCCAACTGATCCCATTCATATCGGATCGCATGGGGTATATGTCTGTAATCTTCCGAACTAAGGCATTCTCGAACTCAATACTGGAAGCAAAGGAATTTAAGCAATGTAGTCAGCTATAACTACATAGACGTCCGGTGAAAAACAATGTTATAACTTCAAAATTAATTCACTTACACCCCATCCTTTGGCGCAATGAGCAGCCTCTCACGACCTGGCTGATCTTGCTGAACAACAGGAGGACCTTCAAGTGCAGACCCCACTGATCCTAACAAGACAACAAAAAATAATGCCATATTTGTAGAATGGAAGGAAACAGTATGTAATATAGTTTGTACCTGGAGTATGAGGGGGGGGGTGTCTCTGGAACAGCAGTAGAAGTGTCAGGTGTATCAAGTGGTTGCTCCTCCGAGCTGGATGTAGCACCTGGTGTTGAAGTTATCATTAATGGAAAGAATGTAACTTAAGTGTCAAAAATATACCTGTAAGAAATTGTCTTGAACATCATGATTTTTTTGTTTTTTTGGAAATACCTGCAACCTATCGTCTAAATGCCTGTGAAGCCCGCCTACAAGCTTCCGCGAGCTGTGAACCTGAGAAGATATATCGAGGTCGGCCTCTCTGGGACCCTGCCCCACGTCCTGAACTCGAAGACGAGCCACCCCCACGATCGGACATCTGTAAAATGTTGATAACAAAAAAATTAGAATTTACAATGAATTTAATAGTAGAATGAAAATGAGAATATATTGTACAAGATGTCACAAATTAACTACATTTCAAGCTTCGAAATCATCATCCGAAGTATCCTGTGAAGGATCATCCGGATCAGTCTCATCTGAAGTAGAACTAGTGTCCAGCGAGGATTCTGAACTGCTATGCTCATCCGGCTGAAGATCAACATATTCGACTATATCATCTGTTAATCGCTCCCGTCTGGCTGTTATATTGGAATTTTCGATACCAAGTTGCTCTGGAACATCAACTTGGAATGCATCAGTAGGTTCTTCCCTCGGGTTGCCTCGATTCATCATCCGGAGTGCGTGCAGTAGTGTCGGGAATACCAAATCCCATTCATTCGTACACCATTTGAATGTAATCATTCTCATGAGCACCCGCAGACGAAGTGCCAGGCTCATCAGTGTCGTAATACCGACTAAATTGGTGTGTCTCTCCGTGACACGTCCACCTTTCGTAGTTAGGGATAAATCCATGTGATTGTAGATGATACTTGATGTCATTGTCAGTTTGATAACATTTATTCCTACATTGCCTACAAGGACACCTTAATTTTCCCTGGGCCCTATCGACATTTGGGTTTCGATGAGACATTCGCAAGAAAGATTCAACTCCTCCTATAAATTCGGATGTAAGTACTCCAATTTCACGACGACCGCGGTACATCCAACTACGGTCCATCACCTACAAATATGGCAAGATGCCACTAAAGGGAACTAATTTTCATCAATACATTGTGATCATTTACTTTCCAATTTTATTTAAAGTTTTTAGTATCACAAGGAAACCATTTTCAGTATGCTACACAAACTTAAATTTTTAAAAATATAAACCACATCACTTGTAAGAATTTAAACTACTTTTGCATCAATATATTAAGTTTGGTAAGTTAATTTATGGTTTATAACCCCAATATGAAAAGTAGTTATGCATCGATACTAGTATATTAAATAGGAAGCTTAGTTAATTTATGTCTTATAGAATTAATGCATAACAATACTAAAATATGTTACCTTGGTATTGCAGAGATTGACGAGAAACGCACGGTGAGTAGTGTACCGCTTACGAACTAAAATCCCAAATGTGTCTGATAATATGAAATATAAAGTTAAAAAGCGAAACAAAAATAAATAAAATAAAAATCTCACAACATAGGCTCATCCGAGATGTTCAAACTCTAGAACAATTAACCACATGTGCAAGGGCAAACATATTCAACTCCTATACACCAATTTTAAGAATTCCATAAAAAATAAACTTCAAAAGGACACAACTTTCTCATACGGACTCCAAATTTAGCATATCATATATGAAAATATAACTATTCGACGAGAGGATCGTGATTATGTGCCCAAAATTTATGAAATCCAAAAATCCAAGTCATAAACCTCAAAAAACAGGGGCTGCCAGTTTTTTAAATCACACTAATCCTTGGTTTTGTCATGACTTTTGCTAAATAACGCACAAAATATCATATATATAGGCATTTCAAATTAATTATCCTTCAAAAAAAAAAATCTCCACTTGTGCAAGTACAAACAACCAAATTATTCATTCCAAATTAACCACAGAATACCAAATATTTATTCTCCACTGTGTATTATATTATTTAGGGTCCGAACAAAAACAATACATAGACTTAACGTTCAATACTACATCCAAAACCACCTAAATCCATTCTACATCCTAAGATTCAACTCCAATACGTCCATATCAACAAATAATAACAAGTAAACTTAAAAAGGACATAATTTTCTCATACGATCTCCAAATCTAGCATATCATATATGAAAATTCATCTATTCGACGAGAGAATCGTGTTTATGTGCTCAAAATTTATGAAATCAAAAAATTCAATCCGTAAACATCAAAAAACAGGGGCTGCCAATATTTTTTAATATCAAATTTTTCGGTTCTATGCTAAGGAATCGACGAATCATCATATATACAGGCATTTTAGGCTATGAAACAATTACCAATCATATTCAAAGAATAATGAAATATAATTCCGAAAACACACTAATGTGAGAAAAAAAAAATTCACACAATCGAATGCAAATCGTAAGAGCCTAAGTGTGACAATCGATTACCTCAATCGAGTGCTCGAAAGGGAAGGAGGATGGCGGAGGTGGCGTTCGCAGGCGGCGGTTCCGGCGACACCTTCGGCCAGGCGGCAGTGGTGATGCGCGCGGGGTGGTGGAGGAGCGGCAGGCGCGCCGGAGGGAGGTGAGGGTGGTTCCAGCGGCGGCGGAGCCGGTGCTCGGAGATGGTTGGCGCCGCTGCTCGGGTGGCTCTCGAGTGAAATGGGCTCGGTCGTATTGTGCTCGAATGGAAGGGAGGCTCCGTCGGCGGTGGGGGTAGGTGGTCGGCGCTCGGATGGAGGCGCCGGGTCGCCGGTGGTGGTCGGCGGAGGGGGGTGAAATTGATGGAGGTTAAAAATGGAGGATGGGAGTAAAAATGGAGGATGGGGAGGCGCAACTAGCTAAAGCCCCGATTTGGGGAAGAATTAAATCCCTAGGGCACCGACCGCAGATGCGGTCGGTGTCCGTTGGTTGTTGTGAGTCGCGTGGAGCCCCAACGGCTCTTTTGCCACCGACCGGCTGATGCGGTCGCCGGACCGGTCGGCGAAAACGACCCGTGTTTTGCCGGTCGGTGGACGAAACTTTTCTTGTAGTGATAGACATAATACATATATAAATCAATAAATAAATAAATAATACTCCACATACAATAGTCTATTAGCTAGTAACTTGGAAAAATATTTAAAAGAAAAGAAAATTATAGAGCTATAGTCTGGGGCAAAATTCTACACAAAGTCCCATTTGCAATTATGCTTAATTATTATTGTCGGATATTATCTCACTTGGTCCAGCTATGGTCCAAAATGTAATACTTCCATTAGAGAATAGGGAAAAAAATAGAGTTATTTAGGTGACCGGTGGGGTATTGGGAGGAGGGGGGCTCACAAGTCACAACTGCACATACTGCACCAATCTTAATAATAATAATAATAATAATAATAATAATAATAATAATAATAATAATAATAATAATAATAATAATAATAATAATAATGTAGATTTAAGAGAAAATCGACTTTTGTGGAGCGAGGAGCGTATGGCATGTTACACCAAAACGAACGTAACGTTCATTATAATTATGGCCTATATATGGCCTATGGGGGATATTTGTAATTCATGTGGTCCATGCATATATATATACATATATATATATATATATATGTGGATCTATCATGCATATACGCATGCATGTCTTTTTACTACTAATTTCCTGATCAGTATATACTACTCCAATATATACTCCATATAACCCTTCAATTAAAGTCGGGTATGTGTAGCCTATACTCAAGACAGATGATGAGATGACAATTGACACAGTCATCACACAACCAGCTAGAGCTACTACTAATTAAACAACCCGATCGTAACGACAATTTAACAAGATCTAGAATTGCGGTTGGTACGGTCTGATGGATTGATAATTAAGTAGTATTTATACACACATGCATATAGATTATAGTATTAGTATAAATTGTTGGTATTATTATTATTATTAATACTATTAAGATAAGATGGGATACAATTAAGTTTGTGTCCAGAATTCATAGATTCTGGATCTCCAGAAAATGATACAAATCCAATAATGATATGCTGAATGGTGTGTGATACGATTTGTTACCATTATTGTTGACACAACACATGGAAAGACAATTCTATGATTATTGCTAACTGTAGGGAAGATTATATATCCCTTAAAATGAGGAACAATGCCATAATTGTTTCTTGGGGTTGTTATCCATCCGGCTGTGAATTAAGTAAAAATATGGGTTTTGGATCTAAACGTCGATCCCGAAGATGACAACAACGATGCGATATCCGGGGAGTGCGGCTTTGTTTATGCGCATGACGAATATACGACAACTGAAGCGTGGACTACAAGGATGCAGTCGGACCACATCATCATGTGGCAGCTTCCCTCACGATGCAAAATCGGCGGACACAACCCATGGTGTTGATGACATAGGTAAATTATGCTTAAATGCTTGTTTTGGAACTTGTTTGTCTAAATTATTATATGCTATGTACACTCAATATGTATGCTACACTGTGTGATGATATGTGCTACACGTTTGTTTATCACATGTATGCGTGCATGGTAATCGGAAACATATTATGATGTGAATTGTTGGTGCTATACACAGCATGTGAAAATACTTATATTTATTAAAGAGAATTTTAAATGAGTACAGTAACCGTGTTGATTTAGAAAATGGGTATAATATGGATAAAGTCAAACAACATTTTTTTCACTATTTTTTTTTAATTAAACCTAAAGCACAACCCTTTCGACTGGGAAGAAAATCCTTCCTTTTACGGTAACACGTGTATGAGGACATTGAAATCATTGCTCTAATTTGCGCCATGTAGATTACAAGCCTTACCATGGATTAAGACAATCACAATCCACTAAAAACGGCAACAAATTATACACCATTTACAGCCTTTTGTATTAAAATCATAACATGTTAACCCCTATTTTTATCACTTCTGGAGATCCAGAATCAGGATTTAAACCTGATCGAGGTTGCTTGGCTGCTTATGAGTATTGGTTACTGCAGGTTAAATGGCCTTCCAAACTTCCACATATACTACTATATACTTCATCCGTCTCATTATTTTTGTTACGGACCCACCCAGCACGTATGCCGATACACATATTTAATGGTTAATAACTTAAATTGTGTACAACGAAAAGTTATAACAAGTTGATTGTCTAAAACTACAAGATTAGACGAATCTAACAAGATCTCACTTGACTATAACATATCTATGATAAAAAAAAAAATTTGAACCAAAATTAAAAAGTAAATAGTGCCAAAAAACCATTCCATAACAAAAATACTGAGACAGAGGTAGTATACGCAATTGTATAAAGTAGTAGTCCATATACTAATAATAATGTGTCATAGTAGTATATAGAATGAGGACAGAGGATGACAGTGAGGCGACATATAGTAGGAAGGTGGCTATTAGGGGTGAACACAGTTTGGGTTGGTGCAGTTTCACACCAACACAAACCAAACCGCAAAAACACGGTTTGGGAAAAAATCAAACCAAACCAAACCGAAAAAAACTGTTTGGTTATGGTTTAACCGAAATTTTAAAAACAAAAAAATCCTGTGAATTACAGTAATAAGTGTAACAGTCCAAACTCTAAAATGCTAATTAAAAGTTAAAAAAAAGTTCATTGTTTACAGTTCAAATACTTAATAAACTAGAATTATTAGAAGCTCTTGGAATAAAATAAAACTATAATTATAAATACATAGACAACGATTCGGAAACAAGTAAATTGAATCTTGATCTTGTCACTCCAAGCCAAATAACCTATAGAATAAGAAAACAACAAATTATATAGTTGATATTATATACTCCCTCTGTTTTTTAAAAATTATAACGGACTC